>JAJTUV010000434.1:0-1405000 GCA_021653895.1 Mastomys natalensis
ACTGACTGCTACTCTAGAGGTCCTGAGTTCAATTCCCAGCAACCACATGGTGGCTCACAACCATCTACAACGGAATCTGATGCCCTCTTCCGGTGTATTTGAAGACAGTTACACTGTACTCATATAAATAAAATAAATAAATCTAAAAAAAAAAAAATAACAAATCAGGTAGTAACTCTGATTGTAGCTGTTATACCAGATGTAGTTTTCTTTCTTTCTTTCTTTTTTTTTTTTTTTTTCGAGACAGGGTTTCTCTGTGTAGCCCGGGCTGTCCTGGAACTCACTCTGTAGACCAGGCTGGCCTCGAACTAGAAATCCCCTGCCTCTGCCTCCCAAGTGCTCAGATTAAAGGCGCGCACCACCACTGCCCTGCCAGATATAGTTTTCTTACTTGAACAAATTAACACATCTCCTGGTACATGATATACAGCTATTGATCTAGCAAATGACTTTTTCTCAGTACCTGTCCCTAAGGACAACTGAAGCAATTTGCTTTCAGTTGACAAGGCCAGCAGAATACCTTTACTGTTTTGCCTCAAGGATATATTACTTCTCTTGCCCCGTGTTATAACTTAGTGAGGATCCTGGTCCTCCGTCTCTTCCACAAAATATCACACTGATGCACTATATTGAGGGCATAAAGCTGATTGGACCAAGCGAGCAGGAAGTAGCAACCACTTTGGACTCATTAGTAACATATTCAAATCAGAGGATGGGAAATAAATCCAACCAAAATTCAAGTATGATCTATCTCAGTGAATTTCTTAGAAGTCCTGTGGCATGGTGTTAGGGATCATCTAGGAAAGGCTAACACTAGTGATTGCCCACCATTTTCTGTGTGGTCTGTGAGAGGCAAGGCCCCTGAGCTGGAGAGGTGGCTCAGTGTATAAGAGCACTGGCCTTATACATTGAGGTCTTCCTGACAGAGGTCCTGAGTTCAATTCTCAGCAACCACATGGTGGCTCACAACTGTCTGTAATGGGATTCAATGCCCTCATAATGTGTATGTCTGAAGACAGCTATAGAGTACTCATAAAAATAAAATAATTTAAAGAGAGAGAGGCAAAACCCCAAGAGACTTCATTTTAGGATTGCTTCTTGCTATTGTTATGCCTCTTCTATCACTATTACATATTCTAACAATTCCTGGGCTCACCCTATTGGGCAATGTCTTGTAGATCAAGATTAAGATGAACTTTTATAAATTAATGCTGTTTGGATAAATTAATGATTTTATAGAATTCTGATTTGATTAAAATTTTTTTTTTTTTTTTTTGGTTTTTCAAGACAGGGTTTCTCTGTGTAGCCCTACCTGTCCTGGAACTCATTCTGTAGACCAGGCTGGCCTTGAACTCAGAAATCTGCCTGCCTCTGCCTCCCAAGTGCTGGTATCAAAGGCGTGCACCACCACTGCTAAAATACTTTTAAAGAAACTTTTTGGAACTGGAGAGATGGCTCAGCAGTTAAGAGCACTGACTGCTCTTCCAGAGGTCCTGAGTTCAATTCCCAGCAACCACATGGTGGTTCACAACCATCTGCAATGGAGTCTGATGCCCTCTTCTGGTGTGTCTGAAGACAACTACTGTGTACTCATATAAATATAATAAATACATCTTAAAAAAAAGAATTATCTATTTTATATTGTTGATTCCAACAATAGAATGTGCCCACTCCTCATAAAAAGTAATGGCTGCATAAAAGAAATACTATGAGTTTTTCATAATTATACTAAAAAGAGAGATAGGCTTGGACAAATTTGTGTTTGAGGAAAAACATTCAGGTCCAAGGATGAAGCCACAGGTGTGCACTATGATAAGTCAAGGTCATGTAAAACTGTTGCTTTGAACTTATAATGAGCTTACAGTATGAAACACTGCTTTGAACTTGTTAATAATACCTTTATGAAATTCCCCTTTTGTGTGACATTTTATATATGAGGTAATTTTCTAAAAACTTTTGTCTATAAAACGCCAAAGAAAATGTAGCCTCTGGCTGCCCTGCCATCCATAGGGCACGGCTGCTTGGGGAGGCAGAACATGGGTAGTTATGCCCAGGCTGTGCCCAGGCCTGTGCTTAGCTGTCAGGAAGCTCCAAGAGCATACCGTCTTAGGTGTGGGAAAACTGGAGCTGGCTCAGGGTCCCTGGGTCTGCAATTAGGCTGGGATGTGGGGTCATCTAATCTTGGACATCCACGCACCAGCAGAGAACAGAGTCAGGGGCCTGAAGGCTGGGCCCCGGTCAGGGGTGTGGGGCAGGGCGGGGGGAATGGGAGTTCTAGCTTGTCCCAGCAGATATGATAGTCCTTGGCTTGGTGGATGCAGGCTTGGTGGTGGTTGCGCTGGGAGTGCAGAGAGGCCTTCTACAGGAGAGTAGGCTGCAACTCTGAAGGCAAAGGTTTTTTTCATGGCTCCCCATGGCGGATCTTGGTGAAAAGAGACAGTCCTGGTTCTAAACAGTTTATTGTCATGGCAGAAAATGGATGCATAAAACCATATCCCCCTTCTCTGCGTGAGCCTGAGATTAAATACCTTTTGCAGGGAGGAATGTCTGGGAAGGGAAGCTTATTGGTTAAGCCCTTTAGGCCTCTAGGTACCT
Organism: Mastomys natalensis; assembly: GCA_021653895.1. Lineage (NCBI taxonomy): Eukaryota > Metazoa > Chordata > Mammalia > Rodentia > Muridae > Mastomys > Mastomys natalensis. Next base: position 2,596 of record JAJTUV010000434.1, read on the forward strand.
CATTAGCATGGTAGAGAACTCTGTTTTGAGCCTATGTGACCATAGGACACGTTTCTTCTATGTAAGAAGCATGGCATGTGTTCCATGTCAGGAGTCTGAGGGAGCTGGGAGTTGCCTAAGCCTCAGGTGTGTGTCCACCTTGTCTCCGGGTCTCAACCTGCTCTCCCTTACCAAACTTCCTGGCATGGTTTTACGTCCAACAAAAAAAAGAAATAAGGTGGTGGTTTGGGGGGGTGTCTATCCTGTTCATTCACCCAAATGTATGTGTATGGCATTTGGGGCTCAGCCCCATCCACCAAATGTGTGTGTGCGCGTGCGTGTGTGTGGTGGCGTGTGCGTGTGTGTGCGTGTGTGTATGTGTTGTGTTGTGTGTGCTATTGTATGTATGTGTATGTATGTATATGTATGTCTATATACTGTTGTGTATGTTATGTATGTCTATATATGTATGTGTATAGATATAATGTTGCATATGTCTGTTTGTCTATGTTTAGGTATGCATGAAAGTTGTGGAATAGATCAAAAGGTGTTGAGCCCGACCATATGGGTGTGTATGAAGTCTGTGTATTTTTACATGTTTCCTACTTGTAAAGTATTTTAATTCTTCCTTTCTTGTACATCTTATCTATGAGGTAATTCTTTCTTACATAGAGAACTTTTGTCTAAAGGCTATAAAAAGCTGAAAGTAACAAAAAAGAGTATGTAGCCATTTTCTCCTTCATCTGGTGTGTGCTGTCTGAGTGGGTGACTTCTTTCTTTCCTGCTTGGATCACAGAGTTAATGAGCTCTGAGCCTCTCACCTATCCAGTTTGTGACTCCTGGCTGCCAGAGAAAGGAGCTCTAGTAATAAATCCTTTACCTAATTCTCCACTACTAAATTGCATGTGTTAATCACCAAAAACTAGCAGCTTTTAGCCACTGAATAAGCAAGAGTGTGTTAAGTTTCCAGAGGCCGTCAGCGTCTACCCTTCGGTGCAGTTAGACAGTTATAATGAGGCTGGACATCATCAGCCTTTTGGCCTTTATTCAACAACTCTGTGTTCCACCTCAGATCATTGCTCACTGAGTGTGTGTTTTGTGCGGTGTGGATGTGTATAGACCAAGCAATAGTTCTGCAGAGTCAGTTCTCTTTCCACTTTTATCTGGGTTCTTGGACTCTGACCCAGCCCATTAGGATTGTGGGACAAGTGTCTTTATCCATTGAGTCATCTCTCTGGCTTCTACTTTCAAGGTTTTGTGTATGCACAGACACCCCTTGTAATGCTTTCAGACCCTAAGAAACTACTGAAGGAGAATCTTAGATCCTGAAACCTTTTGTATAGAATCCATATAAGTGATATGTTTATGTCTAAAGGATATATAGATATCTACCTTTGACCTACCTTATTCAAACATTAGACAGATTAAGTGGACATCGTTGTGTTAATAGTCCCTACAAACTACCTAGACATGACAAGAAAAACGAATTTGTATTAAACTTCAAGCTTCCTCCTTTCTCCTTAGACTTCCCCCGTTCACATTATATGCATGCTCCTTCTGTTCTCAACTGGTTGTGCACAACTCAGTTGCCTGTGAATATTAAGTAACTCGTGGTGGGAGGAGGTCAGGAGTCACGTGCTGTATTTGAGTGAATTTCAGTCATTGTTCTCAAGCAACTTTGCTCTAGTTAAAGCACACATAGCACTTATGGAATGTCTCTTGCAAAGGATAATTGCTAGTGTCACATTTCATCTGTTGAATAGCTTCAGAAGAATTGATTTCATCACACAATGAGCTGCTAACCACACTCAGCAGAGAGTATGGAGGGCAGTGACAAGTGAGGAAATCTCCTGTTACCTGAGAAGTCACCCAGGAGCTCTAGGGTTGGCCTCATTCTAGCCTGAGGTCTGGATTCTTGGCCCTGTGGCAGTTGGTAGCAGTTAGAGCTTGGGTGATGCAAGTTCCCTTGAGGGGTGGAGGGAGGATGGCAGAAGAAGACACAAGGTACAGATGATAAGAAAGAGGACAGTGGAGAACTGAGCTAGCTATTTAGCACATTTTAAAAAATATGTATTTATTTATGCATATGAGTGCTCTATTTGCATGTGTGCCTGCATCACAGAAGAGGGGATCTGTACCTATTACAGATGGTTGTGAGCCACTCTGTGGGTGCTGGGAATTGAACTCAGGACCTCTGAAAGAGCAGCCAGTGCTCTTAGCCAGTGAGCCATCTCTCCAACCCCAAGTTTATTTTTTTAGTTATTTACTTTATATGTATAGGTGGGGTTTTTTGTCTTATTTCGTTTTCTTTTGCCTGCATGTATGTCTGTAAACCACATGCATGCCTGGTGTCCATGCAGGCCAGAGAGTGTGTCATATCCCCAGGAACTGGAGGTACAGTTGTGAGCTACTGTGGAGGTGCTAGAAAACGCCAGGCCCTTGGAGAAGGAGCCAGCGTTCTTGACCTCTGACCTCTGAGCCATCTCTCTAGCTCTAGTTCATCTGTGTCTGTAATTCTGAGTTTTGACTGATGAAGCTTTAAAAATTTTACATTAATTGAAGCTTTTTATTGTTATTATTTATTGGTATGTGTGTGGGAGTGCACAAGCCAAGGTGCATGTGTAGAGGTCAGAGGACAACTTGTGGGAATGAGTTCCCTCCTTCCATCCAGTAGGTACGAGGGATTGAACTCAGGTCATCAGGTTTGGTAGTAAGCACCTTTACCAGTTGAGCTATTGTGCTGGCCCTGCACTGATGGATTCTAGAGCTTACATGTAGGTGGGTGCACACAGTACACTTGTAGAAGTCAGGACAATTCTGGTTCTTTCCTTTCACTATGTGTGTTCTGAGAATTGAACTCAGGTCATCAGACTGAGTTGAGAACACTTTAATCTGCTGAGCCACCTCCCCAGTCCCAAGGAAGCTTTAAAAGAGGAAAATGAATAAAAATAGAATAAAAACCCCAGAAATCTATCAGAAGTGAACTATTTCTTCAGGGCTTAAACACAAACTAGAAAAAAACTGCTTTTTGAAAAGCCCCTCTAGTCTCATGAAACATTCCTCTGATTACATCACTGAGAAAATGATAGTTCTTAGTTCTGAAGAACTTTGTCTGGAGGGCAGAGTTTATGTTAATGAGAACAGCCTCCGATTCCTGTGCTGTTGTGTATTTAAAGTACTGGAGAGGGTGTCTCATGTCTCAATTAGAATCCTATTTTGCTGACAAGGAAGGTGAATGATCCAGTAGGGACATTCAAGGCTTTCATTTGCTAAGTCGTTGGCCTAAGGAGGATAAACAAATTGTTCTCCCTCCTGCTAGCTAAATTCTTCCCTACTGTTAATTCTTTTTTTTTTTTTTTTTTTTTGTCCCTTAGCTAACAGTACCCAGAGTGTGAGTGCAGAAGTTGCCAAGCAACATTAGTTAGGAACAAATGGGTGGGGAAAGAACTAGAGATTTGACTTCTCTAGCCTGGGGCAAGTGGGTGGAACCCTCTGGTCTGGTACATTTTGTGCTGTACTTGAAGGAGCATGAAATTTTAAAAATCAGAATTGTTTCAGTTAGGATGTTGCTGAAATTAAACCATAACATCATACCCTGTGCTTAGCTGGAGCGAGTGGGGCCTGGGTATCTTAGTCATTTGGGGATTTTGTCACAAAGATCACTACTAGGTTTTCCTTTAAAAAGTTCCCAGTCTTAAAGTCAATGGAGCTGTAGAAACAAAACTTGGTTCCAGCCCTGGGTGGGAAAGAACAGATTAAGTGAACAAAATTAACGCACAGGCACAAGAGAAGTCACACACAGGCTTTAACACAGACTAGTATGTGTGTGTGCATGTGTATGTGTGTGCTTGTGACTGTGTTTCACATGTGTGTGTGCAGGTGTGTCTGTGTGCATACGTGTGTGTGCATGTGTATGTGTGTGCATGTGATGTTGTCCATGTGTATGTGTGTGCTTGTGACTGTGTTTCACATGTGTGTGTGTGCATGTATGTCTGTGTGCATACGTGTGCATACGTGTGTGTGTGTGTGTGTGTGTGTGTGCATGGTACTAGAGGCCACCTAACAAATGCTAGGTGAGTGCTCTACCATGAGCAGCATTCCTGATGAGAAGACCATTTCATAATCTATATAAAAGCACATTGTACGTTAGTTTAACATTACACTGCTACTGAGCGCTCTTTTGACATTTATTTTTTTTTAAAGACAGACTCATATAACCCAAGCTGGCCTCCCATTCTTTTTTTTTTTTTTTTTAAGAGATTTATTTATTTATATGAATACACTGTAACTGTCTTTAGACACACCAGAAGCAGACATCAAACACACCATGTGTTTTCGGGGAATTGAACTCAAGACCTCTGGAAGAGAGTAGTCAGTGCTCTTACCACTGAGCATCTCTCCCCTTAACCACTGAGCCATCTCTCCAGTCCCTCCCAATCTTTATGTACTCTCAATTTCTCTGATTCTCCTCCCTCACTGCCCAGAATGCAGGTATGTGCCTCCACACTCAGCTCATGGGCTATCAGGGATTGAACCCAAAGCTTCACACGTTAAGCTACAACTCTAGCAGCTGAGCCACAGCCCTAGTCTGTTGTTTCAGCTCTTTAGCACAGGGTCTCTCTCGGTCCAGGGTGCCGTAACACTTTCCAGGAGCTTCTCCTGTCTGTCTCCAAGGTGCTCAACTTCTAGATAGGTATGAAACACTGAGTTTTGTTTTTTGAATTTTTTTTCTTATTTGTTTTGTGACAGGGTTTCTCTGTGTAGCCCTGGCTGTCCTAGAACTCTTTCTGTAGACCATGATGTCCTCAAACTCAGAGAACCTCTTGCCTCTGCCTCCAGAGTGCTAGAACTAAAGGCATGCACCACCATGGCCCAGCTGAGTCTTGTTTTTATTTTTTTCTTTTCTACATTTGTGTGTGAGCAAATGTGGAGGTCATGTTCTGGGAGTTGGTTCTTTCCTTCCATCTTGCGGGCTCTGGGGAGAGAACTCAGATCATCAGGCCTGGCTGTAAGCACGTTTTCTTGTGGAGCCATCTATTGTCTGGCCAGCAGGTATTTTTAACTTTCTTATTACCTATTACCGTACCTCGGAGGTTTGGTAACTGACCTCTCCCATTCTTCCTGACTACCTGGGTGGCAGGAATCCAAATGCTCTGTTTACAGACTAAGAGGTCTTCCTATCTACAACCATTGTCCTTTGGGCCACACCCAGCTTATTTTGAGTATCTCTCAGTCTAGGGAGGGAGGCAGGTGGCAAAGTATGAGATAAAATCAAGACGAACACTATTAGGAGTGTTTAGCTCCAGGAAATTGGGCTGGGAATGAAACAGGGACATCTGGGAGGACTTCTGAACCATCTAAAACTTTATTATTTTAGAGAAGGGGGTAAAATGATCATGAAGGAAACAAAAGTATCATATCTGTTTAAAAGCTTTCATTGAACATAGTAGTAACTTTCTGTTCAAAATCTTAAATAGGGAAATTTACTTGGAACAAGAAAACAAACTATCAAACATCTTAATTAAGGGCTCTTTTATCAGTTAAAAGATAATAAGCACCAACGCCACAAGAGAACACTGTTCGTACAAGACAGACACTGTTTAGTCCCTGAGGGTAGGATAGTAGCAAATGACTTGCTGATGGATGGAAGCTGGAGAAGGCACTAAAGTCCAACCTTAGGCCAGTGGGTGTGAGCTTGCACAGCCAGCAGAATTTTTTTTTTTTTTCAATTTTTTTTTTTCAATTTTTTTTTTTTTTTTTTTTGGTTTTTCGAGACAGGGTTTCTCTGTATAGCCCTGGCTGTCCTGGAACTCACTCTGTAGACCAGGCTGGCCTTGAGCTCAGAAATCCGCCTGCCTCTGCCTCCCAAGTGCTGGATTAAAGGCGTGCGCCACCACCGCCCGGCACCAGCAGAATTTTTATTGTTACATATATTTAAAACTCATTATTACCTCTGTGTGCATGTGTGTGTGTGTGTGTGTGTGTGTGTGTGTGTGTTGTGTGTGTGACAGTGTATTTCACATAGTGTATGTGTGGAAGTCAAAGAACAACTTGTGGGAGTTGGTTCTCTCCTCTCAGCACATGGGTCCTTGGGGTCAAACTCAGGCTTGGTGGCAGGTGCTTTTGTCCTTTATTTACCAACTGAGCCATCTTGCTGGCTGTAAACAGAATTCTTACATAGGAGAGGCTCAGAAACATCTATTTAATTGGGGACAGGTATGTAAAGGGTTTTAATGTTCCTTTACCTAAAAAGCACAATTTAAGATATAGCTCATATTATAGATAAAAGCAGTTTTCTAAACTTATTTTTATTTATATGTCTTGTAAAATTAAGAAAATGTCAACTGTCCATAAAAAAGAGTGGAAAGGGACGTGTGTGAAGAGGAGGTGATAAGATATCCCCTCCAAGGCTCTCACAGTGGTAGATCAGACAACACCTCTCTGGCAAATAAACAAGTGTAAAGTGCTTATCCTACACAAAATTAAAGGCAAGTGTGTGAGTCAGGTGTGATACACCTTGTAATCCTGAATCTCCATTGAGAGAGAACTGCTATCAGACGCAGAACAACCAGCTCAACATAATTACAGCTTGGGTTAGCATATAAAAAGACACATTTAGACAGTTGTGGTTACTTCACAGAACCAACTGGGATCTCAGGAAATCCTTCACTCCATGTTTTTAAGTACTAAAATGGGCTTTTATTAAAAATTTAGCTTGGTAGGGCTGACAGATAGCTCACAGAGTGAAGGCCTTTGTAAGCTTGGCAACCTGAGTTTGATCACTGGGATTCAAGTAAAGGTTAATGGCCTTCACATACATACCACAGCACACTTGCATGGTAGTATGTATACAAACACTAATGATAATTTACTCTTGAGATAGGGTCTTACTTGGTAGTTTCAGCTGCTTGCCTCTACCTCCTGAGTGCTGGGATTAAAAGTGTGTGCTGCCAAGCCAGGCAATAATAATAATTTTAAAATTTAGCTTGAAAGCTGGACCTGTGACTCATACTTGTAATTGAAGGGTTTAAAAAAAAAAAAAAGCCTCAGATGAACTGAGAAACTCAGGACAGAAGAGTTGACAAGCTGATAAAATTTGCCCACAAGATCACCATAACAACCTCCTTCTGTATTTATACTTTTGAGACAATTTAAGTGGAACAGATCTGCATATGGAAACTTGCACCCCAGAAGTTCCCTTTGAAACTGCCAAACTCCTTGTCTCCACTGGAGAGACTGCTGGCCTTTGTTGCTCTAACTAAAGGACAATTTGCTTCTGTTGAGCTCAATCTTATTTTCAGGTCATCCTGATCAATCCCAATCTAACAGTAATGTCAGAACTTCCAAGTCAGATGGATCCCTGTGACTTAGTGGCCAGCTAGGGCTATACAGTTGTCTTAAAAAACAAACAAACAAACAAAAAAAACAAAGACTAGTCAATCAGCCTGGCCTGGCAGGTGCACAGGTCTATTATCCCACCGCTCTGAAGGTAGTTCAAATAATCTGGGCTACATGGCAAAGGCAGGTTTCAAAAACAAAAATTAATTTGACTTTTCCCCCAGGCTGGCCTCGAACTCGTGATCCTCCTGCCTCTGCCTCCTTCAGCAAATCCTACCGGCGTGCGCCACCACAACCGGCTAATTTGACTTTTCAACCTTTAAAGTGTTAAAAAAAAAAAAAAAAAAAAAAGCACACACATGCACGCGTGCACACACACAGGTTAATACTTTTTAAAAAGATTATTTATTTATTTATTTATTTATTTATTTATTTATACACACCAGAAGAGGGCATCAGATTCCATTATAGATGGTTGTGAGCCACTATGTAGTTGCTGGGAATTGAACTCAGGACCTCTGGAAGACCAGTCAGTGCTTGTAATCACTGAACCATCTCCCCAGGCCCCCACAGGTTAATACTCTTAACTACAATAAATGACAACAGAAAAGTATAAACAGCTATTATCCAGATAATGTGAGTCTACACTAAGAAACATCAAGTTTTCTACTCAGTTCCCCAAAAGTGGGTTCTTTTTTTTTTTTTTTTTTTTTTTATGTGAAGAGGGCATCAGATCCCATTACAGATGGTTGTGAGCCACCATGTGGTTGCTGAATTGAACTCATGACCTCTGGAACAGCAACCAGTGCTCTTAACCCCTGAGCCATTTCTCCAGCCCAGGTTCTAATTTCCTAGTAAAAAAGAAAATTATTTTTCTGAATGACAGTCTGGCCTCAGCAATTCTCACTCCAGCAAAGAATGCTAAAAAAAAAACCAAAAGCTCCAAATAACAAGGAGAAATGATTGATCATAGCATATAAAATAGGAACACACTTGTATGTAAACAAGTGTGTTAATAAATTTAAGTTATAGTTGATAAGGTTGTGGAAACTATTTCTCCTGGAAATTATGAGACAGGACCATTACACAGCAAAGGGGTTTTGAACTTCTGGTCCTCCTCTATCAGCTTCCAGGCTGTTGGAATCACAGGTGTGTGCGCCAGCACACACCTCTGTTACACTTAGGTTTTGTTTGTTTTTTTTTCCTCCGGACCAATCAGTTTAGCTAACACATTCTCACGTGTTAGCGAATAAATATAAACACTACGGTTGCAGGTGGGCATTCGGGCTTGTGGCAGGACCGATTACCACGGATAAGTCTGGCTGTGAGGGACACAGGACTGGAGAGGCCACCTCAGAGGGACAGCCCTATAGCCAGTGTACTAGTCCAGCAGCTCATTATCTGAGTTCCGCGCTGGGCAAGGTCCAGAGCTCGGTCACTGTTTCCGGTCCAGACCGCGACTATAGAACGTGACTGGACACAGCCACGCCCAGAACGCCCCAGGGGTCGGGCCTCAGAACGTGGGGTTGGGCCAGGCTTCTAGACGTCCCCAAAGGCTGCACGGTGCCCGGATGCTTCTGAACCCGGGGACAGGGAGGCTGACCCACGCCCAGCGCCGGGCAGTAGACGCGGTCCTCACGGCCCTCCTCGCTGGGCGGTTCCTGGCAGGCTCTTGTCCTCTACACGTAGACTCTGGGCGGAGTTCTGTGCAATCGAGGCCCACTCATTGGCCCTGGACGCCGTGACCCGCCCAGGACTGGCGGCGCGCCTAGGCTGTGGGGCGGAGCCTGCGAGTTCCCGCCAAAATCGCGTAGCTGGTTCCTCCCCCGTGGGCTACGTCGCGCCCTCCCTGTTTTTTCAAACCAGGGCTGGGCGGGGATTGGTGGGCTGGGCCCTCACGTGGTTAACGGTCGCGGGAAGCCGCGGATCCCGAACTTGCGGCCGAACTTGCGGAGACTTTGGCCAGCACTGGACCGGCCAGTCTCCGCTGGACATACCGCGCCGCAGCCGTCGCCGCGTCGGGAGCTTGGCGAGCTTCAGAGTCGCCGCCGCGCAGGCCCGCTGCAGCCTCTGCCCAGCGCGCCGGATCGCACGTGGCGGACCCGCCCCCTGTGCCAGCCGCGACCTGGACGCCGCCGGCCTGTGCTCGCCGGTCCTCTCTTCTCCGGTGCTCCGCCGTGACTGCAGCCGTGAAATGAGCTTCTTGAGCCGACAGCAGCCGCCGCCCACCCGCCGCGTCGCAGCCACCTGCAGTTTGCGGCAGAAGCTCATCTTCTCACCCGGCAGCGACTGTGAGGAGGAAGAGGAGGAGGAGGAGGAAGGCAGCGGCCACAGTACCGGGGAGGACTCGGCCTTCCAGGAACCTGATTCGCCCCTGCCTTCTGCACGCAGCCCTGCCGAGGCCGAGGCCGAGCGCCGCCGCCGCTCGCCCGGCACAGAGCCCAGTAGCCCGGGGGAGCTGGAGGACGACTTGCTGCTGCGGGGCGGCGGCGGGAGCGCGCAAGCGGCGGGTGGAGGCGCCGAGGGCGACTCTTGGGAGGAGGAGGGTTTCGGCTCCTCGTCGCCGGTCAAATCACCTGCCACCGCCTACTTTCTGGGCAGCTCCTTCTCGCCCGTGCGCTGCGGCGACCCGGGGGATGCCTCCCCGCAGGGTTGCGGGGCTCCGCGGGCCATGGAGGACCACTGTTCGCCGCAGCCCGACTACCCGAGCACCCCTCCGCACAAGACCTTCCGCAAGCTGCGCCTGTTCGACACGCCGCACACTCCCAAGGTAATCCAGGGGGCGGAGGAGCCGGCTCCAGGGCCTTTAAAAAAAAAGCCGCGGCGCCGCAGCCCTGCGCGCCACTGCCGGGGTTCGGTTACATAACCGCCCCGCCGCACCCCGCTCGCTGTCCTGCGCCGCCACTCAAAAAAAAAAAAAAGTTGGCAGCCCCTTTTTTTGGCTCTGCCCAGAAGTTGTCGGTTAAGATTATGTAACTGAACAATGAGCCTGGTCTGTAACTACCACTTTACAAAGGGCCTGGTCCCTGCTGTCCAGGTGGTTGAGTATTTATTTGGTCCCGGTGGCGCGATGCTATGATGCGGGATTGCTGCTGGCCACCTGACACTCCGAGCCCATATGGTGCCTGTTAAATCCGGTGTCCGGGCCTGTAAATTTGGGGGCACGGATAGAAGGAGTTAGGTTTATTAAAGGTTTTGTTCCGGCTCCCTGGACTTGTGGTTCCGTGTTATATGGCATTAGAGATTCTGCGCCTCCTTTTGGGAGTTGTCTGTGTTTACTGTCGTGAACTTATGAATATTCCTGGTGGCTTTTGATTGTCTTTCGGGACTTAGTATTAGGGAAGCTTTGTGTTTATTCTGGGGTTTCCCCTGTGGTTTTGTTGGTCAATGTGTCAAAACTAATGTGTCTTAAGTGTGTGTTCAGAACCGGTCCGGAATTGCCCGTGAATGTGAATATGCATAGTGCCACTGGTAATACTTGAGAAGTCACAAAAAAATTAAGGGTAGACAATTCCCCAAATAAAGACAGGCATGGCACCTATAAGTTTAACACGGGAAATAAGCCCCTTTTTTGAGACAAGGATTCTCTGTGTAACAACCTTGGCTGTTCTAGAATCCACTTTGTAGACTAGGAACTCAGAGATCCTCCTGCCTCTGCCTCCCGAGTGCTGGAACTAAAGGCGCGCTACCACATATGCTCCTCAACGTAGTCTTTTAAAGGGAATCTATTTATTGATTTACATGCAACTTCAGTCATATTCTCGAATATACATGTGCTTTTGTGCTTTGCTATTTTATAGGCCGACAGACCCAGGGCACCATCCTCTTTAATAGTTAAGGGGAGGAGTCCAGTGAAGTGGCCTTCAAAAGCCTACTTGAGGTGGATGTGGGGATTTTTTTTTAATGAATAGAGTGAGTGTTTTTATTTTTAGAAAGTTAAAAGAGCCTGTTAATTTTTAGCCACTGATAGGAAGTGTTTTGTAGTTTAGTCACACAAGTGTTCCTTTTTTAGGATTAGGTACCAGTTTTTATTTTGCTGTCTTTTACAGATAAGTAGTTAGTATTCAACCCGACCCTAAGTCAGCCACTATTTACTTGAAGTATAACTAAGGCTTGTGTATTGCCCCCCCCTTTGTTCTTTTCTTTCCCCAAGTCGGGTAACGGAACTCTCCCTGCATGGGTTCTAGTACAGAGCTTCATTCACAATGTGCTGCTTTGGGCTACACCCATTCGGCCACTTAGAAAGGCAAGTTGAAGGTTATGTTGAGAAGACTATCCAGAAGACTGGATCCTGAAGATTGTATTTCCCTTTCCTAGAGTTTGCTTTCCAAAGCTCGAGTTATTGATTCCAGCTCTGTTAAACTCCGGGGTAGTTCTCTATTCATGGACACAGAAAAATCAGGAAAAAGAGAATTCGACACGCGGCAAACTCCTCAAGTGAATATTAACCCCTTTACTCCGGATCCTGTATTGCTTCATTCCTCAGGACGATGTCGTGGGAGAAAAAGAGCGTATTTTAATGAGTAAGTATAGTTTGGTTTCTCTCTACACCTAAGGTATACTATCGAAGTTAGGTTTCTACTGAATGGCATGAATGCCTTCACTCTGAAAGGTTTCCTTATATTAGCACTTAGCGCTCAGATAATCAGTGTAGGAAAGAAGTGGTCTGAGAAAGGGAGAGAAATAAGAAATGGTGATTCCTATGATGGAGAGGTGGCTTAGGTGTTGAGAGCTCTTGCTGTTCTTGGGGTTTAGTTCCCAGCACCTATGTGGCAACTCACAAATGGCTGTAACTCTAGTTCTAGGGAATCTGTTGACCCTTCTGATTCTTCAGGCACTAGGCATGCTTGTGACTTTCATACCCACAAAACTCTTACACAGAAATCTTTAAAAAAAAAAATTAGATTTCTTGTCAGATTTATGGTGTCAACTAATGGGAGAGAGTTGTTACTACATTTATTTTGTGTTTGAGGTTCACACATGTGGGGGTCAACTTTCAGGAGTTGGTTCTTTCACTGTGTGGGTCCCTAGGATTGAACTCAGGTATCAAGAGGTAGCTAGAGCTCTTAACCTTTTGAACCAGTGTTTCTCAACCTTCCTAATGCTTTGACCCTTTAATACAGTTCCTCTTGTTATGGTGACCCCTCAACCATAGTTATTTCATTGCTATTTCATAACTGTAATTTTGTTTCTGTTATGTATTGTAATATGAGTATCTGATATTGAGAACCACTGTTCTGAGCTATCTTGGTGGCCAGAGACTCCATTTCTAATGCTTTAATTTCTGTCTGTGTGACAGCAGGCTAGTTAGTGAGTTTATCTCAGTAGGAACTTTTTTTTTCCCCATCATCTGAGTCAGATTTAGGGTTACAAAATTAAGTGCTTTCTGTTTTGTTTGTATCCATTAAAAATGCATTTCACTATAGTTAGTAGGTAAGGTTTTTGGTCTCAAGTTGATGTTTTGGTAAAAACCCACATATTTTTTTCAGTTCCTCTGAAGACATGGAAGCCAGTGATTATGAGTTTGAAGATGAAACAAGACCTGCCAAAGTAAATAACTTTTTATTACTTTTAAAAAGTTAATATATGTTTGCATGTTAAGTAAACAGCAGAACCTAAGGTAGATGATATTTTCAAGTTTCATATCTTTGTATTATACATGGATACTCTCCTTTTACAGAGAATTACAATTACTGAAAGCAATATGAAGTCACGATATACAACTGAATTTCATGAGCTGGAGAAAATTGGTTCTGGAGAATTTGGTTCTGTGTTTAAATGTGTAAAGAGGCTAGATGGATGCATTTATGCCATTAAACGATCAAAGAAACCATTGGCTGGCTCTGTTGATGAGTATGTATTAAACATTTTTGTCTTTTGCTTTTTATCCCCTTTGTTATTAATAAACATTAAGGTTTTAGGTAACCAAACCTAATGCTTTTATTTATTTTTAAAGATTTATTTTATGTATATAAGTACACTATAGCTGTCTTCAGACACACCAGAAGAGAGCATCGGATCCCATTACAATGCTTGGAGCCAACATGTGGTTGCTGGGAGTTGAACTCAGGACCTCTAGAATCCATTGCTCTTTAAATGCTAAGCCATCTCTCTAACACCCTAATGTTTTATGTAGCTCAGACTAGCCTGGGTGAGCTCACTATGTACTGATGATTTTGAATTCCCATTCTCCTGCCTCAGTTTCCCTGATGGTAGGGCTAAAGTGTGTGTCACCATGCCAGTTTGCATAATTCTTAGTTCTCTTAAGTAAGTCACCTTTTAGCATAGTGACAGTTGTGGGTTTACTTTATGGTGCTTCAGATAAATTGATTACTCCTGAGTAGAAATGATTTAACATCTTACTTATATTGTTCTTCTAGGCAGAATGCTTTGAGAGAAGTATATGCTCATGCTGTGCTTGGACAGCATCCCCATGTAGTTCGCTATTTCTCTGCCTGGGCAGAAGATGATCATATGCTTATACAGAATGAATACTGTAATGGTAAGCACCATGGGAATATTTATAACAATCTTAAGTTTTTCTTTTTTTCCCTTTTGTGGGGGGCAGTTCCTCATGTGTTACGATACATCTCTGGCTCCCTCTTTGTGTGTGTGCACATGTACATTAAGATTTTTTTAAATTTTATTTTTATGTGCACTGGTGTTTGAGGGTGTCCTGGAACTGGAGTTGCATACATTTGTGAGATGGCATGTAGTTGCTGGGAACTGAACTTGGGACTTCTGGAAGAGCAGCAGCCAATGCTCTTAATCACTGAGCCATCTCTCCAGTCCTTTTGTTAGGATTTTTAAGATAGTTTTACTATGTATCCCTGGCAACATGAATTTTGAGTTGGAAGCCTTATTCCTTCTGTGACATCTTCATGCTTCAGTAGTAGAACCTGTTACTTTGTTTATATGCCTTTCACTCAGTGCTGAGCTTCCCAGGAAGACTGCACACTGGTACCTTGCAATGTATATTTTGGTATTCTTAGCACATAGTGTAGTTTATGGGCACACAGGAAAGATTATCTTAGTCTTATCTTTAGTTGTACAAGAATGCAAAGAGAGTAGCAATCATAATAAATTCATTTGGTTTATTTTGGAGGCTAGGAAGTCTAAGAACATGATATCAGCATCTGAGATGGTCAGTCATGCTGTATCTTTTCATGTAGATTACAGGTTTTACTGTTTGGTCCTGGTTGGAACTCTGTATTTTCGATGGCAAATCTCATGGTGATAATCTTTTCCTTTTTGGTACGAGGGATTGAACTGAGAGCCTTTTGAATGCTCTCAAGTGCCCTACCACTGAGCTATTTACATCCTCAGTTCCTTTTTTGTATTGTTTTGTGACTGGTTTTACCAAGCAGTTACCCAGGGTTGACCTTGCTCACACTCTGGCCAAGGCAGGCCTTGATCTTATATTCCATCTCAAATCTTGGAGGCTTGTTTGTGCCACTAGGCAGATTTAATTTAACATTAAACCATTCTTGAAGGAACAGCCCTGTTTATCTTTTGCTAGTTTTTCTTTTTTTTTTTTTTTTTTGTTTTTTTGAGACAGGGTTTCTCTGTGTAGCCCTGGCTGTTCTGGAACTCACTCTGTAGACCAGGCTGGCCTCGAACTCAGAAATCCGCCTGACTCTGTCCTGCCCAAAGGCGTGCGCCACCACTGCCTGGCTTTTACTAGGTTTTTTCTTTTTTTATACAATTTTGTAACTGTTGCGGAAACATACTTTAAATCCTGCTTGTCAATGCTATAACTGGAGCGCTTATGTTTCTAACATTGAATTGAAACATATCAAATCATAACAATGTTCATGATACTTACTGATTTAGTTCTCATTTTGTGCACTTCTAACATTGATGTTAGTTGCTCATAAAAGGACAATGAGTCCATTCATCTAAATTTAGCCATTTCTTGAAGACATTCCGAAATCCTGCTATATTCCCACCATCTGTCCAGTCTAGGTTACTGCTATAATTCACTAATACTTACATATTAAGTAAGTGTCTTAGGGTTTTATTGTTGTGAAGAGACACCATGACCAAGTAACTCTGTGAAAGAAAACATTTAATTGGGGCTGGCTTACAGTTTCAGAGTTTCAGCGATCTTAGTAGGAAGCATGGCAACATCCAGGCAGACATGGTGTTAGAAGAGCCAAGAATTCTACATCTTGATCCAAAGGCAGCAACTAGGAGACTGTCTTCCACTGGCAGCCAGGAGGAAGTTCTCCCACATTGGGCGGAGCTTGAACATAGGACCTCAAAGCCCACCCCCACAGTGACAAATTTCTTCTAACAAGGACACCTCCTAATAGTGTCACTTCCAGTGGGCCAAGCATTCAAACACATGAGTCTAGTGAGGGCCAAATCTATTTTAACGACTGCAGTAAGTTATGTTTTTAAAAATTGTCTATATGCTCCCCTACTCTCAGTTTAAACAAAACAGAAAGTAAAGGTCAGCTTTGTATAGCTTTTCACAAATCTTTGACTTTCCTTTTTCATTAAACCTTTATTAGAAGTCCTGAATTCTGATCTTATAGGAATCTGCTATTATTACAAGCTACCCTTTTGTTTTGTTTTTTTTTTTTTTTTTTTGTCTTTCAAGACAGGGTTTCTCTTTGGTAGCCCTGGCTGTCCTGGAACTTATTCTGTAGACAACTCACAGAGATCTGCCTGCTTCTACCTCCCAAGTGCTAGGATTAAAGGCATGCATCACTACATCCTGGCTAAACATACCTTTTAAATACATAATAGATTGTTTTTATTTTTAAATTGTTTTCATAAAGATTAGAGAAATCTATGGTTTAGGAGGCCATGAAGATGGCTCAGTAGTTAAGAGTGCTTGCTGGCAATAATAAGCACCAGAGTACAAATTCCAGAATCTCTACAACAAGCTAGGCTTCCTGAATATGCCTCTGAGCCCCGAGTCTCAGAGAAGCAAAGACAGAGAATCACTGGGGCTTCTGGTTTGGCACAGAGAAAGTGTGAATGCATCCTAGGTTCTAGGAGAGATCTTGCCTCAAAGAAATAGGTGGAGAAACCCTTTTCTACCTTCTAGATGTGCACACATAATGAGCATTCACTATACATGCACATAAGCTCATATATTTATAAAAATATAAATCTATTTTTTAAAAAAAATGAAACATAGCTGTTATGATGCACTCTTTAATTTCAGTACTTTGGAATCAGAGGTAGACAGATCTCTTGAGTTTGTGCCAACTAGGGCTGCATAGAGACCGTATTTCCAAAAAAAGAAAAAAGAAATGTAAGGTTTAGAAATACTTGATAGTAAAGGTTTATTTTTTGTTTCATAAATTAGCAGTTTAATAGTTGTGGATCTATAAATGACATAGGTAGTAAAGACTTCTATCCTTTCCTGGTTTAAAGCAGTTTCTTATTTAGAGACAAGGTCTTGCTATGTGGCTCTGTCTGGTCTATATAACTTGCTGTGTAGACCAGGCTGGCCTTGAACTCAGATATCTGCCAGTCCCTACCTCCAGAGTGCTGAGATTAAAGATTTGTGTAAAATGGTCTGGTTCTTATTCCACTCTCAGGAGTTCCCCCATTTCACTTGAGAAATGTACATTCGGTCTACTCATCCCTACCCCCTCAGAAAAAGAAACTGACAGTTTATTCTGAGAAAGTGAACAAAAGTTGGTTGCTGAAGTTAATGGGTTTAAAAGAAAATTTAAATTGTGTTTTCCCCAATGCTGAGAATTGAACCTAGGATCTCTACATGCTCAGCCAGCATTGCATCTTGCCCTAAATTTGAGACTGTCTTACTAAGTTGTCTGGACTAGCTAACTTAAACTCATTTTGTAGCCTAAGCTAGGCTCAAACTTGTGGTCCTCCTACCTTAGCCTCCTAAAAGCTGGGATTATGTGCCTAATCACCAGGCCTGCCATTTAAATTGTATTTTCTTTAATTTGCATAGAATAGAGTACTAATAATCAAGATAAAAGTGAGCAGAGAAGATGATATAAATATGGGCGAGGCTGTGGGCGGCGCATGCCGTTAATCAGCGCAGGGAAGAGAAGAGGAGGCGGATTCGAGAATTGCAGGCCGAGCCTCAGTACAAGAGAGATGGAGTCCAGACAGCCCTTATGGTATCAAGAGAAATTCTCGAAAATGAAAAAAAAAAAAAAAAAATATATATATATCCTAATATATAAAGATTTTTTTTTTGTTACCTGAGTGCAAATTTGCAGTTAGTTGTTCAATATAGAGAGAAGAGAAAATGTTAATTTTTGCTGTCTCTATTAGGTGGGAGTTTAGCTGATGCTATAAGTGAGAACTACAGAGTCATGAGCTACTTTACTGAAGTAGAGCTGAAGGATCTCCTTTTGCAAGTTGGCCGGGGCTTGAGATACATACATTCAATGTCTTTGGTTCACATGGATATAAAACCTAGTAAGTATTACAAGTGCTATGACTGTGTTGTTTGGGACCTGGCTATAGGAAATAAAGTTCCTTGTAACAATGTGAAAGTGTCGTGAAAAGCCTCTTACTGCTTTTCATTGATTACTTGCTAGTGTTTTATGATGGGAATATTGTACCACCCGACACTGGGCCAAGTCTTTCATAGTTGGTCTGTTTACATTGGTATCTATTTCAGGACCATGCTGTATATCTGGTTATATCATTACCCTTTTCAGATTTTATCCTGCTACTTTTTCTTTTCTTTAATATTTTATGTTTATTGGTGTTTTGCCATGCTGTGTGAGGATGTCAGAAGCCCGAAACTGGAATTACAGGCAGGTGTGAGCTGCCATGTGGTACTGGGAATTGAACTCTGGTACTTTGGAAGAACAGCCAGTGATCTTAACTGCTGAGCCATTTCCCCAGCCCCTCTACTTAAAAAGTGGTACACTTAATCCTACAGATAAACTTCTGTGTTTAACTGGTTGCTTTATTTTTAGCTTCTGCCTTCCCTATGCTTCCTAAAGTTAGAAGGGTTAATGAATTCAAACTAATTCTAGCAGGCAAGTTCCTTTATTTTAAAACAAAAACCAACTATCAACACAACAAAGCTAACTAATTACCTGGGTGTGGTGGTACACTCTCTTAATTCTACCAGTCAGGAGGCAGAAGCAGGTGGATATGAGGCCAGCCTGGTCTACAGACAACAAAGTAAGTTCCAGTACAGCCTATAAAAGTAACTTTTATTTTCCTGAGGCTTACTGCTTCTGTCTGCTATCCTAGGCCTAATCCTGGAAGCTTCTAGCCTCCATACAATCTTATCTAGGCCAAGAATATTTTTCACCTCTGAGATTTGATGCTGAATAAGCTCAGCCTTTCATAGTTAGTTCTTTTTAATCTCTGGCTAGTTGATTCAGCTCAGCTATTCTGGCTCCAACTCCTCTCCAAGCTGACTGATTCAAGCTGGCTTCTCTTTCTTGGCCTCTCCTAAACTGCTGTGCTTGGCCTCATGCTAACTTTGGCAATATTCTAGTCTTCTGTCTTGTACTCATTCTCTGGTTTGTTATGTCTTCACCTGTGTCTAGCTTGTGTTTCTACAACCTGTCTCTGTAAGGCTGTCCCAGTAAAATTGCTTTCTCTTGCTCTTCTCTGCACTACTCTCTTAAATAGCTTTCCTTTTCTCTCTTTGGAGAGTTGTTGTGCATATCCTATTTTGTCCAATCTTTCTCTGATTTGTCACTTTGTCTGCCACTCAGTTAAACATCACTTTCAAAACATGGTGCTTCCTTCTACAATGAACTTAACCTTTATTGTTTGGAATTAAAAGGTGTATGCTAAGGGCATGTTTATATTCCAATTAAAGGGTATGCTAAGGGCTGAGCCACACCACAAATAGAAGACAGGTTTTGTTTTTAAGTAAATAACACAATCTCAGTGTTCACAGTGTGATCAAATATCTTGCAACAACAAAGAGAAACTCTGTCCTGAAAACAAAACAAAAAAGCATTTCCAAGGCATACAGCCTGGTCTTTATCCCTTGAAGTTGTTATTCTCACTAAGATTGGTATATAGTAATAGTCTGCATTTTGTAAGACTTTATGGATTTTTTTCTGTTTTGATTTTGGGTTTTGTTTTGAGACAAGGTTTCTCTGTGTCCTCCTCACTCTGTAGACTAGACTGGCCTCGAACTCAGAGGTCGGCCTGCTTCTGTCTTCTAAGTGCTAGAATTAAAGGCTGGGCCACTACCACCCGGCATGTTGATGATCTTTTACAACAATGGTTGGTTTTCTCCATTCATTGTGTGGCTTCTGGGGATTGAACTCAGATTGTCAGGCTTGGCAGCAAGTGCTTTTACTCTTGGAGTCATCTCACCAGCTTTATGGATGATTTTTATATTTGGCCTTGTGTGGCATACATTTTTTGCAACCTACTTTTAATACTTTTACAGACCTTGCAACCGTCTGTAATGAAATCTGATGTCCTCTTCTGGTGTGTCTGAAGACAGCACCAATGTATTCACATATATAAAAATCTTTTTTTTTTTTTTTTTAAGACCAGCATGATTGATTGATTGATTTATATCTTTCCACATCGGAGGAATACTCTTTTATTTATTTATTTATTTATTTATTTTTAAATGAATCTTTAAAAAAAAAAAAAAGTAGTGGAATAGAGAAGTTATTAGGATATGGGGGAAATCAACCTGCACAGCAATAGTCCTTTGAGAGGCAAGCTTGATCTTCTTTTTCAGCAATTGAGTCCCGTAGCAAACACTAAATATGACTCAGCAACTGCAGACCAGCCCTCTAGGCAGGCAGACCTCAGGCTTGAACTAGCAGCTACAGTCCAGTCCTTTCAGCAGGCAGATACCAGGCATGAATGCCAGCTGGCCTGAGGGGAGGCCACGGAAGCAGCAAGCTGCCACGGAACCTCATAAGCAGTTCTTGGTGAGTTTTTCTCAGTGGCAGTGTTATCACAAGTTGAGCTTAACAACACTATATAAGGCGAACCTATGCACATGTGATCCCACTTCCTGTGGGGTATCATTTGACATAACTAATTTCCCAAAGAACTAGAAGTTTCCACTTCAGCCTCGTTTGTTAAATATAGTTATTTTTATTCAACAGGTAATATTTTATATCTCGAACCTCAATCCCAAATGCTGTCTCTGAGGAAGGAGATGAAGATGACTGGATATCCAACAAAGTTATGTTTAAAATAGGTAAAACTATTTTGTTAACTATTAGGATCACTTAAAATTAAGAAGGGTTGGTGTTGGAGGTTGAGTGTGTGCATAGGTGTAGTGTGGGCATGGTAGGAAACACTGGCCACAGCTTGTGCGAATGTTAGAGGACAGACTTGAATGTTAGTTTCACATTCCTCCTTGTTCCAAGGTGGGGTCTTTTGTTTGTTGTGGACTCCTTTGGATACCAGGGTAGGTAACCTGTGAACCCCTGGGATTTTTCTGTTTCTAGCTCCCATCTTGATGTTCTGGGTTTGCAGACATGTGTTCCTATGTTGGTTTTTACATAGGTTCTAGGGATATGAACTCTGGTCCTTACTCTTGTAAGGCAAGCATTTTATCCACTGAGACATTTCCATAATACCTTTTTGAGTGTTAGCCTCATGTAAGTGCACCACTGGATACTTGGTGCCCAAAGAGGCCAGGAGAAGCATCAGATCCCCAGGACCTCAGTAGCAAGTAGTTGTGAGCTACTATGTGGATGCTGGGAACAGAACTTTGGTTTTTAGCAAGAGCATCAAGTGTTCTTGTCTGTGAGCCATCATCTCTCCAGCCCCTTTTTATATATTTTGAGACAGGATTTCATGTATCCTAGGTATACATGTATGCCAGGTCTGCTTCCTTGAGCTTGTTGTGTAGTCCAAAAAGCTGAGAATTCTCCTGCCTATACCTTGAATCATAGGCTTATAGGCATGTGTTGCCATGGTTAGTTTATATGGTTATAGATATCAAGCCAGAGCTTTGTGCATGTTAAATAGGTTGTCTACTAACTGAACAACTGTACTTTTCTAATTCCTCTAGGTGATCTTGGGCATGTAACAAGAATCTCTAGTCCTCAAGTTGAAGAAGGTGATAGTCGTTTTCTAGCAAATGAAGTTTTACAAGAGGTAATCATTTCTTCTTCTGGATTATAGTATTTGCTTCATACAGTTAACAGAAGACTGAATTCTAATATGTTGAAAATTAAGTAACAGCAGACTGAAAGTAGAAAGTCTACACCTATCTGGGAGGGAGTCTGATGCCATTGAAAGTTGTTCCATTCACTGTGGTGGAATTTCACAGTTGTATAGCCTTTCTAGAGACCAAATTGTCACTATATTGATATTTAAAAAACACATTTCCAGCTGGAGAGATGGTTCAGCAGTTCCAGAGAACCCCAGTTCAATTCCCAGCACCCATTTGTTAACTCACAACTGTCTGTAGCTCCAGTTCCAGAGGATCTGGCACCCTCTCACAGAACACATAAAAAGAAGTAAATCTTTAAAAAAACCAAAAAAACCACATTTCCATTGACCTAGAATTTTTAGTCCAAGAAGTTTTTAATATAAGAATGATTATGTATGCTGGGAAGTGGTGGCGCATGCCTTTAATCCCAGCACTTGGGAGGCAGAGGCAGGCGGATTTCTGAGTTCTGAGGCCAGCCTGGTCTACAGAGTGAGTTCCAGGACAGCCAGGGCTACACAGAGAAACCCTGTCTCAAAAAACCAAAAAAAAAAAAAAAAAATGATTATGTATACATAGAGAACAATGTAAAAATGTTGTATTTACTATGGAAATGAAAGATAAATTACGATGTGTGTCACATAAAGTCTAATGTAGTCTCCTTGCTCTTCTCTCCATGCACATTGGTCTGCCTTATTGAACGTATGCATGTGTGAAGCTTGTATTTCTGCAAGTACATTGTTTGCACATGCATCTCCAAAGGCTTGAGACTTGCTTCTGAATATGTCATGGGCAACTGATAAAGCAGTATTTGTTTGTAGATCTAACTATCTTTTTTATTATTAAATTATTTACTTTTCCAAATGTTCCCCCTTCCCAGTTCCCCCTCCCAAATTCTTCACCCCATTTCCCCTCCCCTTTGCTTCTGAGAGGGTGCTCACCCACCCACCCCTACCTCACCCCCACCAGCATTACCTGGGGCATCAAGTTTCTACAGGATTAGGCATATCCTCTCCCACTGAGACCAAAAAAGGCAGTCCTCCACTACATTGCATATATGCCCAGGGCCAAGGACCAGCCCATGTATGATCTTGGGTTGGTGGCTTAGACTCTGGGAGCTCTGAGGGGTCTGAGTTAGTTAATACTATTATTCTTCCTATGGGGTTGCAATCCCCTTCAGCTCCTTCAATCCTTCTTACTCTTACATAGGGGCTCCCCACCCTCAGTCCAGTGGTTGGCTGTCAGTATCTGCAGAAACTGGTTATAGAATAAGAGGGTGGGGGAGGAAGGGCGTGTTCCAGCCCCATCAAGCACCAGAGCATGGCAGCTTTGGCCATGTGACTCTGCTTTAGAATGAAAAATAGAAGGGAGTACTGGGACAATTGATGTTGGTTAGCTGGAGCTGAGAAATTGTCGATGATTAAGGAGAGACCAGCATCACTGAGGTGAAATCTTCTGGGAAGTTTTTTCTGAGAGCACTAAAAAGCTGTGTTCCAGAGGTAGCCAAAGTTGTATGTACCTTGTGCTGCAGCTGTACTTGGTAATATATAAGAATCACCCAGGCTATTTTGAAGGCATGAAAGGGTCTTGAAGAGCAGCTGAGTATCGGCACTGTGAGAGGCCACAGAGGGCCGGCCATTGGTGAAGGTGCAGCCTCAGTTGCAGTTGATGGCCCAAGACTGAAGGGATCATGCAAAGGATTTGAGACTTGGCACCATGAAGAGAGCCTATGAAAGGCTGTTGGTGAAGCCTAGTTACAGTGGAAGATCCCAGTGTATTATAGATGCCAGAACCATGGGATGACCACCAAGAACAGCAGCAGTGAAGTGGAATCAACCAGAGCCTAGAGTGCTACAGAGGGCAGAGCTGGAGAAGTGATGCAAGCCCTTTGGTGGAACCCAGAAGATCATATGTGAATCCCAGACATTGGAACAAGAAGTTGTAATGTTCAGCCTGAATAGTCATAGATCTTGTAAAATAGGTAGCCTCAGCAGATAGTACCAACTTAGATGAGGACAAGTGAATCATAGGCAGAATGAATCATAATGATCTGTCTCCTGAACCTTCACCCAGCTGATACCCTGTTCTAAAAGATATCTGTACTCCCCCTGAACACCTATGCTCTGATGTCATCCCTTCCCCACTCCTGCCCTTTTATGTTTATAACCCCTGTGTGAATAAATTACAATTTGATTTATAAATAAGTAAATAAATAAAATAAAATTTAAAAAAAAAAAAGAGAGAGGAAGTTGTAATGTTGATGTTCAAGATGCCAGAGCTGTTGGATACCTGCTGTAGAAAGCTACTAAGAGAGAATGGAACCAGCCCAGGAGAAAGAACTTTGTTGCAGTTAACAAAGATGAGAAAGGAGTGATCTGAAGACCACTTTGACATCAGACATGACAATGTAGAGTTTGGGAGTTTGCCCTGCTGTTTTCCTGTTTTGCTTTGGGGATTACAGTTCAAGTGATTGGATGGATCTCAGAAGAGACTTTGAACTTTGGACTATAAACATTATTGAGACTGCTATAGTCTATGGGAACTTTGGAATTTGGTCTAAATGTATTTCTTATGCTATGGCTAGGTATGGCCCCCATAGACTTTATGTGTTTGAACAAGCCTAGGAGAGCCAGGGAGTGGAATGTGGTAGTTTGAATATGGTTGGCCCAGGAAGTGGCACTATTAGGAGGTCTGGCCTTGTTGGAGAAAGTGTGTCACTGTGGGTGTGGGCTTTAAGACCTCCTCCTTGCCGGGAGGTGGTGGCGCACGCCTTTAATCCCACGCTTGGGAGGCAGAGACAGGCGGATTTCTGAGTTCGAGGCCAGCCTGGTCTACAGAGTGAGTTCCAGGACAGCCTGGGCTACACAGAGAAACCCTGTCTCGAAAAAAAAACAAAAAAAAAAAAATAAGACCTCCTCCTAACCTCGTGAGAGCCAGTCTTCTAGTAGCCTTCAGGTGAAGATGTAGAACTCGAAGTTCTGCTGTACCATGCATGCTTCCACCTTGATCATAATGGACTGAACCTCCGAACCTGTAAGCTAGCCCTAATTAAATGCTGTCTACAAGTTACCTTGGTCATGATTATCTCTTCACAGCAGTAAAACACTAAGACACTAACTCTATATCTAATAGAGGGCTAATATCCAAAATAATACAAAGTACTCAAAGAGTTAGACTCCAAAAAACAGGATAACCCAATTAAAAAGTGACAGAACAGAGCTAAACAGAATTCCCAACAGGAATCTCAAATGGTGAAGAAGCACTTTAAAGAAATGTTTAACATCCTTAGTAATCAGGGAAATGCAAATCAAAACAACTCTGAGATTCCACCTCACACCAATCAGAATTGCTAAGATCAAAACCTCAAGTCACAGTACTTGATGGCGAGGATGTGGAGAGAGAACAGTCCTCCGTTGCTGGTGGATTACATACTGGTGCAATTACTCTGGAAATCACTCTGGTGGTTCCTCAGAAAACTGGAAATAGTTTTACCTGAAGACCCAGCTATACTACTCCTGGGCAAATACCCAAAAGATGTTCCACAATACCACAAGGACATGTGTTCATAGCACTCCACTATGTTCATAGCAGCCTTATTTGTTAATAGCCAGAAGCTGGAAACAACCCAGATGCCCCCCCAACCAAAGAAAGGATACAGAAAATGTGGTCTATTTCTACAGTGGAATACTATTTACTATTAAAAATGAGGACATCATGAATTTTGCAGTGACCAAGCCAACACAGTCAGTCAGCTGGTTCTTGAGGGAGGGAGGATTAAAGAAAGAAGAGACAATTAGACAACATTGTAGTATGACCCCAGCAAATCTTAAGGTGGGTTTACCTTTTTCAGTCTGGTTTTATACCATTCTAGGTACAAAGAAGGTCAGTTCTAGGTCAAAGTAGTCAAGGAACCAACAAGGCATAAACAAAGGTCCCATGGTTTTCAGGGACTTATCAAAATGATCAAGATCTTGAGCTTTCTTGTCCAAGCCCAATGTCAAATTCTTGCCAGTATCCTTGAAGCAGCACCAAGAGCTCTCCACATTTCAGGCAAATGGATAAAACTAGAAAATATCCGAAGCAGATACAAAAGAACAGATAAGTCTATATTCATCCCCTCCCACTGTATGCTTCCTAAATTTAGCAGTTTATTTTCTGAATAGATGCTTAAATGTGGCATTCAAAAATGTTTAATATGATTTTTTTTTTTTTTTTTACAGAGACCATCATGGTGTGCAATCTGTTATTTTTGCCTATTACCTAATTTTTTTTTCTCTTTTAAATTTTACAGAACTATAGCCATCTACCGAAAGCAGATATTTTTGCTCTTGCTCTCACAGTCATATGTGCTGCTGGTGCTGAACCCCTTCCCAGAAATGGAGACCAGTGGCATGAAATTCGGCAGGGTCGATTACCTCGGATTCCACAAGTGCTTTCCCAGGAGTTGACAGAGCTGCTAAAAGTGAGTGTTGTACATGTGAAGTGCTTTATTAACACCTCGGTATTTTACTAAGTAGGTTTTTTTGTTTGTTTGTTTGTTGTTGTTTTTTCTTTTTTCCTTTTTTTGAGGGGTCTCTATGTAGCTCTGGCTGTTCTGGGAACTCGCTCTGTAGACCAGGCTGAGCTCTGCCTCCAGAGTGTTGGATTCAAGGTGTGCACCATCACATGTGGCTCTTAAGTAGTAGTTTTTAACCACTATTTTGCTTTTGTTTTTTAGGTTATGATTCATCCTGATCCAGAGAGAAGGCCTTCAGCAATGGTGCTGGTGAAGCATTCAGTGTTGCTGTCTGCATCTAGAAAGAGCGCAGAGCAGTTACGAATAGAATTGAATGCTGAAAAATTCAAAAA
Organism: Mastomys natalensis; assembly: GCA_021653895.1. Lineage (NCBI taxonomy): Eukaryota > Metazoa > Chordata > Mammalia > Rodentia > Muridae > Mastomys > Mastomys natalensis. The sequence goes on from JAJTUV010000434.1 coordinate 28,868, forward strand.
TTCTCTTTTGCAGAAGTAAGGAAGTTTATTATTATTATATTGTTTTTACTCTGCCTTTCTCATTGCTTCTCAGATTTTAAGAGATCATTTAGGATTTTGTCAAACTTTAATTTTGTGTGAGAGAACCAAAGTGAGGCAGTGCTCAGGAGGTAAGGTTTGCCACATGTACTTTAGGACCTGAGATTGGATCCCTAGCCTACTGTAAAACCCTGGACACAGAGGCTTGTGTCTATAATCTCAGCACTGGCAAGGCAGAAATAGGTGGGTTCCTACCAGCTTAGCTGAATCATGATGTTCCAAATTTAGTCAGAAATACAGTCTTAAAAATTAGTGTGGCAAGCTGGGGAGATGACCCAGCAATTATGAGTACTGGCTGCCCTTCCAGAGGACTGAGGTTCAATTCCCAGCACCCACATGTGGTATAGCTTTTGTTGCCTGGGATATGTGATGCTCTATATTTAATTTTCATTACTTTTAAAGCAAAAAATATTATTTAAAAATGTGATTGCTTAAAGTGGTCATTGTCTCTAAGCTCTAAATCATTGTAGAACCTAAATCAATCTGTAACATTTCTCTGTCTCACCAAAATTTTTCAGCCTGTTTTACAAAACAGTGAAGTAAATGTCAATTATGTGACTACATGATTTTTAATTGGTAATGTATTACTGTGAGAGGGGCACATGCTACTGCATACATGGAGATCAGATGACAACGTTTAGAAGCCTGTTTTCTCATTCCACTTTCATCTGGGCTTCTCCAGGGATTAAACTTCGTCTCTTGCTTGCTAATCCTTGCTAACCATCTCACCAACTTGTAATGATTCTTGTATTTGATCTGGGAACTTAGCAGTTTCAGAAAGCTGATTGCAAAGATAAAATTGATCAAAAAAGTTTTTTATTTGTATTTGTGGTATGCATATGTGTATACTTCTGGACAGGAACTGAGGGTGAATATCAGGTGTCTTCCTCTCCACCTTAACGTTCCTATTAAAATTTCTTTTTCTTTAAGACAAGGATTCTCTGTGTAGACCAGGCTGGCCTCAGAGATCTGCCTGCCTCTAGCTCTGTGATCAAATGTATGCACCACGTACCAGTCTTAATTTTCTACATAGGGTCTCATTGAGCCTGGAGCTTGCCAATTCAGCTAGATTGGCTGTCTGGGCAAGCCCTCAGGATTTCCTGTCTGCTTCCCAACTAAGATTACAGGCACGTGCAGCCACACCCATACTGCATCGCACCCTCAGAGCTGAAGACCTCTATGGCTCTATACTGAGCTAAATCCTCAACTCCCACCCTGCTTTCTGGGTGGGTGCTAGGTGTGTCCTCATACTGTGCAGCAAGCTCTTTACCCACTAAGCTATCTTCTCATTCCTATTTTGTTTATTTTATTAAAATTACATTTCATTTCATTTATCTTTTGGGTGTATGTGCACATGCCATGTTTTGATCTTATGGTATGAATTCTGGCCATCAAACTCAGGTTGTCAGGCTTGGTGGCAGGTGTTCTCACTGATGTGTCGTATACCCTTATATTAAGGAATAGGTTTGCCTGCAGCCTTACCTTGTAGTGGCATTTTCTCAATTGAGGCTCTTGCCTCTCTCCGATGACCTTATTTTGTGTCAAATTGACATAAAACTAGCCAGCCCAACAATTCAGTTTGTATTTGGCCTCTTAGACTCTTTCCATAGAATTAATGCAGTAGGTAAATTAAAGTCTTGCTTCCTTTTTTTTTTTATTTTTGTAGAGAACTCAAGAAAGCCCAAATGGCAGCCAAAGTTGCAGCTGAGGAACGGGCGCTCTTCACAGATCGGATGGCCACTAGATCTACCACCCAGAGTAATAGAACTTCTCGACTTATTGGAAAGAAAATGAACCGCTCTGTCAGCCTTACTATATACTGAACTGCTCACATTCCCCAACCTCTCCCCCTCAAAGGAAAAAAAACTGTGACAAGAGGAAGCTAGGTTGAAATCACTGCTAGAATCCACTTTGCAATTACCTTGCCCATTGGTATCAGTAGTTTTCTAAAAATGCCTTATATGACTTTTGTGAATTACAGTTGAAAGCTGTGTTCTGACTTGGCTCTGTCAGGCTTTTGTCTCATCTTCCCATCTGTTTCATGTAGGATGTCAGTCACTGTTGGATGTACCAGCACCCTTTGCGGGGTGCGCCACTGTGGTGGTCTGCTGCTTATCATTCACTATTGCAGTGTGATGGAAGGTGTCTTTCCTTGTTTTGACCTATAGAAAGGACTCAAAGGCTTTACTGCAAACATCCTCTCCCCAAAAGGGAAATTGCTCAAAGACTCAGTACTACTAAGCCTCCAATGTACCTGTGTCAATCTTTTCTTTTTTCTATTGTGAATTATACTTGTATATCCAACTGGGAGCACTTTAGGCATCATGTGCACCATGGGATGGTCATTCTGTGGAAGCCTTGCCTTGTGAATTTGCTGCTATTTTAGTTTCCTCTTGCTGTAAAACTAGCATTAAACAATCATTGTTGTTAATAGGCTTTCTTTCAAAACAATTATGTGAAATATGTAGCTGCTCTTCATGAAAAGCAGCTTTGCCTCTTTTTCTTTGGACTTTGAAGCTAGTGCATTGAAAAAGTGCACCTACCCCCTCCCTGTTTGAATGCTGTATTAATGTAGTATAATTATTACTGGTTTTGTAAATTTTTCTTATAATGTCCTCTGACTTTAAAACATGTTTCCTTCCTCCTGTCAAGTCTTGTACTTGGTTGTATGGTTAGCCTATTTTTAAATGTTTTGCCCAGTTTCTCTTCAATATTTGTGTATATAAACTGATCTTGGTAATACTGTACATAGCTGTTTAAAATACCAGAAAGACTTCTGACTATTTCAAGTTTTTCACAAAATACATTTTACCTGTGATTAGCCATTTGACTAACAATGTTTGGCTACTAGATGTTGCTCTCCAAAGGGGAGAGGAAATGTCTCATTTGTTTTCCTATTAACTTTGCTCTGAAACACATTTGCACTTGTCTGTTTGACTTGTGTCTTATTAACATTGTCTGGTGTATTAAAAGTCATTCTGTGCTTACCTTAATTGTCTAAATCTTCACGGTGCCTGTTTTCTACTTTATATCCCCTCACTGCTCATTACAGAATATAGATAAATGTATATAACTTGTTAAGAGCAAAGTGCACTTCCTCTTTATTGCTGGCCCTTTGAGATAGGTTCTCACTGTATAGTCCAGGGTGGTCTGAGACTTAGCTGCCTCCCTTACCATCCCAGTGCTGGACTTATAACTCCAATACCTAGTTTGATGGAATATGGAACTTTAATGATGTGCTTTAATTCTAGTTAGTATATCTTGAGATCCCATGAAAGTTTTGATTGTTTTTATCAATATAAATATATATTTATTTAAGCATATCACATGTTCATACACATGACACTAGAAATGAGGTATAATTTTAAAGGTCAAATGGGTAATATGCAACTCACAGCTTTCTAACTAGTCTGAGTCACAGAAAAGCTTATAGTGTTAAGAGGCTGGCTTGTGTGTACAGTTCTACACAAGACAACCTAGGGCCTTGCCAAGCACTCCTCTAAACATCCAACCCAATTTATTTTAAAGATTTATTTGTATTTATGTTTTGTCTGCATGTGTCAGTGTATACATGTGTGTACCTGGTACCTGTGGAGATCAGAAGAGGATATCAGATTCCACTGACCTGGAATTACAAGTGATGATGAGCTACCATGTTGCTTCTGGAAACAGAACATGGGTCTTCTGTAAGAGGAGTAAGTGGTCTTAATTGCTGAGCCATCTCTCAGCTGTTTTTGATATTTAAGAAAAACCTTATTTGGAGGGTTCTGGTGAGATGACTCAGCAGTTATCTGATAGCTCCTCCAGAGGACCTGGGTTCAATTCCCACACCCACATGGCAGTTTACAAGTGTAACTCCATACACCCTCACACAGTCAAACACCAATGGACATAAAATAAATCTTTTTTTTTTTTTTGGTTTTCGAGCAGGTTTCTCTTACGCATTCCCGAGCCACTCTGTGACAGGCTGGCCAACTGCAGAAATCCCTGCTCTGTCAATCTGGATAAAGCGGTGCCACCAGCCGGCAAAATAAATCTTAAAAAAAAATTATTTGCGTATTGGTGCCTTCTTTAAAACAACCAAAGAAGCAGAGGAAGAACAGTAAGATTCTGAAACCGCCTTAACTTGAAAGTAAGACTGAAAATATTTTTTTGTTGAGTCATTTTTATCTGTTAACAGTAAAAAATAGTTTGGGGAGATGGCAAGATGAGTCAGCAACCAAATTTGGCGACCTTAATTCAGTCCCTCAGATCCACAGGAGAACTGACAGTTGTCCTGTGACCTTCACCAGCATGGCCTGTCACATGTGCATGAGTACTGTCTTAGTTATGGTTTTACTGCTGTGAACAGACACCATGACCAAAGCAATTCTTATAAGGACAACATTTAATTTGGGGCTGCTTACAGGTTCAGAGGTTCAATCCATTATCACCAAGGTGGGAGTATGGCAGCATCCTGTAGGCATGGTACAGGAGTAGCTGAGAGTTCTGCATCTTCGTCTGAAGGCTGCTAGCAGAATACTTGATCCCAGGCAGCTAGGACAAGGGTATTAAAGCCCACACCCACAAGGCCACACCTACTCCAACAAGACCACACCTCTCAACAGTGCCACTTTCTGGGCCAAACATACAAATCATCACAGGCACAACCACAAATAAATAGGTAAATGTAATTTTAAAAATGATTAAATATGTGCTAGGAGAAATTACTCAGCAGTTAGGAGCACTTTTGCTCTTGCAGAGGACTGGGATTCATGACAGCTCACAATTTTCTGTAACTCCAGATCCACGGCATCTAATGCCCTCTTCTGATCTCTGGCCACTAAGTGCACACATAGTGTACATATGTGTGTGTTAGCAAAACACTCATTAATTTGTATGATTATTTTGATTGCATATATGTATTTGATCATGTGCATGCTTGATTCCTGTGGAAACCAGAAGAGGGTATCATACCCTGGAGTTTAGGTGCAGGTGGTTGTGAACTACCATGTGTAGTGCTGGGAATCAAACCCAGGCCCTCAGCAAAAGCAACAAATGTTCTTAACCCAGTGACCCATGTTTCCAGTCCCCTAAAAATTGGGGCAAAAAAAAAAATGTTTTTGCTAGCCAGGAGTGGTGGTGCATGCCTTTAATTACAGCACTAGGGAAACAAAGGCAGGTGGATCTATGTGAGTTCAAGGCCAGCCTGGTCTACAGAGCAAGACCCAGAATGGCCAGGGTGACATAGAGAAACCCTGACTTGGGAAAAAATAGTTGTTTACTAGGGACTAGGAATAAGATGGAGTTTCATGGAAATACATAATAAAAATAAAATGTGCTATTCCTGTTAGAGGGTTTGGGTAACAGATATTGAATAACAATTCAAAAATATGAAAGATCCAAAAATATTAAGATGCAAAGTTCTATTATTGTTTGAGGCAGATATTTACCATTGATAAAACTTTGATTAATCCCAGCACTTGGGAGGCAGAGGCAGGCAGATTTCTGAGTTCGAGGCCAGCCTGGTCTACAGAGTGAGTTCCAGGACAGCCAGGGCTATACAGAGAAACCCTGTCTCAAAAAACCAAAAAAAAAAAAAAAAAAAACTTTGAAAGCTGACTTTAATAAAAGCCAAAAGTGGGTGGAAGTAGGAATCAGTACAATTCACTTCAATTAGAACTGTTGCTTTATCATACCAGAAAAAAAAAATGATGCTAAGATATGAACTGCACCCCTTTAGTTTAAACTTTTAGATTATATTTATTTATTTATTTTGTGGGATTGGGGAGGTACTCAAGTGCCATGATGTTTGTGCCTGCTGTAATCGGCATGCTTCCTCTATCATGTGGGTTCCGGAAGTTGCTCTCAGGTCTCCCGGCTTGGCAGTGAGCACCTTTACCCACTGAACCAACCCCAAGAAGAACAATTTTCAAGCTTTGATTTTTTTTTTTAAGCATAGAATAGAGTTTATTCAGGGCATGGGGAGGGGAGCCAGAAGGGTAGTAGAGAGAGAGAGAGAATGGAGGAAAAGAAGGAGGAGGAGGAGAAGAAGAAGAGAAGTAGAGAAGTAGAGGCCAGCTGGCCATGACCACGTGGAAAGAGGGGGAGGGGGAAGTAAGGGGACAGAGAAGAGCTAGAGGCAAGAGAGCAAGAGATTAAGAGCTTGATTTTTTAAAATATATTTTGTTCCAGAGGTCAAGAAATTATGGAATTAACAAAGTTCCCAGGCTGGATCAAAGACCTGAGTTCAATCCCAGAACTCTCATGAAAAGCCAAGCATGGTGATGTGTTCTTGGGGCTTGCTGGCTAAGCTTGCCTAGACGTCTTAGAAATCTCCAGGCCTACACAGAAACCCTGTCTCTAAAAACCAAAAAAAAAAAAAAAAAAAAAAAAAAAAAAAAGAAAAGAAAAAAGAAATCTCCAGGCCAGTGAAAAACTTCCATCTTCAAAATCCTGGTCAATGTTACAAACAAACGACAGCTCGAGTTGTCTCATTGCAACATGCACACGAGTGTGCACAAACACACACATACACACAGAGGGGATTCTGGGGGAGCCTGCCTATCAGGAGTATCAGGAGAAATCCCAGTGGTTAAGATCTCGTGCTGCACTTGCAGAGGACCTGAGTTCAATTCTAGTACCCATTTCAGGTGGCTCACAACTGCCTGTAACTTCAGTGCCCAGGATCTGACTCTCTTCTGGCATCTGGGCAGCAGAAATGCAATATATCTTTAAAGAAAAAAACCAAACCCACCCTATACTAAAACTAAAATTCTTAACATAGTTTTAATGTCTGTGTCTGCATAAATAGTGAGGGATCTGAGATGGCAGTGAGGGTGGGAGATATCTGGGCACTGGACTTAGTTGTAAGGCACCTGATGTGGGTATAGTATTGGGAACTGAACTTGAGTCCTCTCCAAAACCAGGACATGGTCTTAATCTCCTCTAACCCCTAATTGTGAACTTGGTTTTTTTTCCAGACAGGTTTCTCTGTAGCCCTGGCTGCCCTGAAACTCACTCTGTAAACTAGACTGCTCTCAATTCAAGAGATCTGCCTGCCTCTGCCTCCCAAGTGCTGGGATCAAAGGCGTGCACTGCCACCTTCACCTGAACTGTGTGTGAACTTAAGCATTTTGTGAACTAGTTAAAGCCATTGAGGAAGAGGATTCATGAGAAAGGTTTTAGAGGTTTATTGTGATAATCCTAAGTAGAGCCAGGGACTACCTTCACCACTGAAATGATTTACACAGTGAGTGGGTCTTTTCCCTCAAACCTGGTAGCACTGTTAGAAGTCTCTTAAAAACTGTCGATTTCTATTCAATAAATAAATGAATAAATGGAAGATTAGGTCATCATTGGAACTGTCCCTCTCCCAACATTTAGCATTCGACAGCTTTGGAGAAGCACTCATCTGAATATCTTTGAACTTCTTTTTTTTTTTTTTTTTTTCCCCCGTGGCAGATGTTCCTAACTTTCAATGCAGTTCAAAGGTCTGTGGAGTAAGGAGAAATAACTGTGTATGCTCTAGGAAGATTTACCAGGAAAAGATGACATGTTCTGTCAAAACTTCATTAAGCTAAGAGTCTGGGAGACCTCAGCCATTCCAGCCTTCAAAGAAAATTACCTTGAAGAAACAGAATTCGTATTGTTTTGTATAGCTAATAAATATTTCAAAGAGCATATATTTGTTTTGAGTGCTGACACCCTTATGGCATGAAATGGGTTCAGGGTACAAAAATTTTGGATGATTTCTGTGACGGGGTCACCTTTGTGAAGGCAAAAATATAGAGGCTCAGGCTGGAGAGATGGCTCAGCAGTTAAGGGGACTCAAGCTTGGTTCCCAGTGCAACACTGGGCAGCCGATGACCTGTTAACTACAGCTCTGATGGCCCCTATTGGCCTCCTCAGGCATTTACACATGTAGACAAGCAGACAAACACACATATAAAAGTTTAAATATATGGAGGTCCAAACCATTTAAGAATAGGAACTAAATAAGTAGAGAGAATTCCAACTCGGATATCCCTGTGCTTTCTCTGGATGTGTGTCTGAATGTTAATAATGAAGGAACAATCTGAGAATTAGGAAAACCAGGAGCCAATTAGTGTTGCAGACCACAAAAGCTGGAAGGAAAAATTGATTAATACAAAGAGGATTCAAAAATGACCCAAAGGTCCAAGATAGTAAAGTTTATTAGATCTTTGATGAGCCAACTCTGCGGGCAGTAGGCTGGGTGTAAAGAGAAGATGATCAAATAGAGACAGGTCCACATCGTTTTCAAGAAGCATGGCTAAGGAAAGGTAAAGCAGGGGCGCTGTGAGCTAGTGGGGGATCTGTTGTGATCGTCTCAACAGCTACAATGTAGAATTTGACAAAGACATTCCTCATAAGAACTCAATGACAAGCCACCATCCTAGACAAAAGTCACACTCCAATCCACAAGAATAAGATGAATGTCTAAGTTACACAGCTGTAGTGTCAGGAAGCAGACTTAGAATGTTGGGTTGAACCTTCAGCTCAAGTCAAAGCAAGCATGGACCAGAAGAGGGATGGATTTCTGTGGAAAACAAACTTGGGAGTCAGAGAGGAATCCCAACTTGAAGGCCTCTCTGAAGCTGGAAGTTGTGCCATCAACGAAAGGAGCCCCCACAGGGACAGAGGATGGCTTTTCTGGAAGCAATGCTGTAGGAGGGGGTGCCGCACAGTTCCACTGCCACTTTCTCAACAAGGGGGTCAGAAATTTTTCTGGGTACACTCATCTCTTTAAAGGAGGGTTTTTTTTTTTTATTTTTTTTTTAATTAACCGCATAAGAACTCCACACAATGCATTTTGATCATGTTTTTTTGTTTGTTTGTTTGTTTGTTTTTTAAGATTTATTTATCTTAAATAAAGAGGACGGGCTGGAGAGATGGCTCAGCGGTTAAGAGCACTGGCTGTTCTTCCAGAGGTCCTGAGTTCAATTCCCAGCAACCACATGATGGCTTACAACCATCTGTAATGAGATCTGATGCCCTCTTCTGGTGTGTCTGAAGATAGCTACAGTGTACTCATATACATAAAATAAACAAATAAATCTTTAAATAAAGAGGACATCAGATCCCATTATAGATGGTTGTGAACCATCATGTGGTTGCTGGGAATTGAACTCAGGACCTCTAGGAAGAACAGTCAACTGCTCTTAACCATTGAGCCATCTCACCATTGCCCTGACTGCTGAGATTAAAGGTGTTCATCACCACCACTGCCTGGCTTTTTTTGTTTTTAAATAACACATCATGACCAATTTTGGTACACATAACTCCTGGTTGTGGGGCCATCCACTGGGGCATGGTCAGTATACTAGGGGCCACACTCTTAAAGAAAACTGACTGACCCAGGGCTGAAAAGATGGCTCAGTGGTTAAGAGCACTTACTAGAGGATCTGAGTTCATTTCCCAGCACCCATGTTTGGTGGCTCATGAACTCCACAGCTCTAAGAGGATCCTATGCCTCTGGCATCAAAGGGCATCTGTACTCATGTTCATGTACTTGAATATAGACACACATATACACATAATGAAATTTTTTAATTAAAAAAGAAACCAAACTCTCTCCCAATATCTACCAGTTGCCAACAGTTCCTCAGCTGAAGGTGACACAGAGCATCCACATCCTCCGTGCTGGGTTTTTTTTTTCCGTCTGGCTGGAGGTTGTGTATGTTGGTATAACCACTGTGAGTTCGTATTTGCAACTGCCCTGTTGTGTTTGTTCATCTTGCCATGGCCATCTACTGCTTCTGGCTCTTACAATCTCCTCCCCAATATTCTTCTTCTTTTTTTTCTTTTCTTTCTTTTTTTTGTTTTTTTGGTTTTTCGAGACAGGGTTTCTCTGTGTAGCCCTGGCTGTCCTGGAACTCACTCTGTAGACCAGGCTGGCCTCGAACTCAGAAATCCGCCTGCCTCTGCCTCCCAAGTGCTGGGATTAAAGGCGTGCGCCACCACCGCCCGGCGCCCAATATTCTTCTTAAATGATCCCTGAGCCTTGGGAGGCAGGGATGAGATATAGATGCCTCATTTCATGATGACCACTCTGCAGTCTCTTACCCTGTTCTCACCAGTTGTGGGTCTCTGTGATGATTACCATCTACTGCAAAAAAACAGCCTCTCTGATGAAGGTTGAGAGTGTAATGAAGGTTGAGAGTCTTAAGGAGTTGGTTTACTGTGTACATTCAGCAGAATAATAGCTGTTCTCCCCAGGTCTTCTGACTTATCTAGTCACAGGTTCTTGACCCTGACAATGGTATCAGACATGGGTTCTGTCTTTCGAGCAGGCCTTAAATCCAATTAGAAAGTGATTGATTAGTTGCATAATGTTTGTGCCACTATTGTACCAGTCCACATATCTTAGCAGGACAGTCATTACTGTGGCTCACAGTGTTCACAGCTGGGTAAGACTGATGCTTACCTGTCTTCTCTGAAAGCCGATCAGCAGTGATGGAGTTTCCAGGTCAGGAACAGCTTCATTTCTCCACGGTCCATGACTAAAGTCTATGCTGTCTTTAGCAATCGGGTCTTATCATCAAGTTCTGGAGGGTAACCAAGAGCAATGGCAATAACCTATAATGTCTGGGGGGTTATGGGATCTCACTAGCCAACAACTTAAAGTTAATCCATCCCTGGCACTGACCAGATGGTTTAGTATAAAGTCATCATTATTTGATATTCTATTGTGTCTAGGAGTATTATTCTGCTACTCTTTTAATTCCTTTAAAATGTTTGTGTGTGTGTGTGTGTGTGTGTGTGTGTTTGGAAGCTTCTACAGTAGTAGATTTTAATATGACTTTTCCAAAGGTCTTTGTTGTTCTTCTTTGAATATTTCATACATGTATATGACATTTTTTTTTATATTTACACCTGCATCTACCTCCAGATCTTCCTGGATCTATCCTGCCACGTTCCCTCCAAATTTTTTTGGGGGGGGGTTTGAGACAGTTCCCTCCAAATTTATATTCTCTTTGTCTTTCTCTTTTTTTAAAATCCTTTGAGTTCAGCTGGGCGGTGGTGGCACATGCCTTTAATCCCAGCACTTGGGAGGTAGAGACAGGCGGATTTCTGAGTTCGAGGCCAGCCTGGTCTACAGAGTGAGTTCCAGGACAGCCAAGGCTATACAGAAAAACCCTGTCTTGAAAACAAACAAACAAACAAAAAAATCCATTGAGTTCAGTTGTGCTGACCATATGTACACAGGTATGGTGTCATCTGATGTAGCATGGCCAACATATCAACGGCCGCATTGCAGAAGGAAACTGACTGAGAAGTTATCAACTGTTAATAGCTCTTCAGCTTCAAGATAGACATAGTGGCACTTGCTTTTAGTCCCAGCACTCTGGAGACAAAGGCAACCAGATCTCAGTTCAAAGCCAGCCTGCTTTACAGAACAAATTCCAGGACAGCCAGGGCTGCATAGAGAAAACCCTGTCTCAACACCTCCACCAAAGATTTTCAGCTGGTAGTGGGGCCTCACGTACCCCTCTCCAATCCATGCAGGCTTGATCTGGTTGCTGTGGGCAACTGAAGCTGCTGTGAATTTATACGTGTGTGCAATGGTCCTGTCAGTCAGAAGACACTGTTTTGTCTCAGTCCTCTTTGACCTCTGACTCTTAATTTTTTTTTGTGCCCACACTTGTCTCGCATTTATGACTAACAGAGTGACACGGATCTCCACTTTTGGCTGAACTCCTTCACAGACCAACTGCACTTTGACCATTATGAGGCGCTGTGTGATGCTGTCCACTGCACAAGATGCTTCCGTGACAAGAACTGAGATCTGCATTAGCCTATGAGTACAGAATTAGGTGTTTAAAAGGCAGTTTGATATTGCCCATTTAGCAGTATTAGTAGTTTCTCCCCCAAAGCCTGTGAGCTCCTAGACTAGGGGTTCTTGGCCAGATTTGCAACACGCCATTTAAAGGAGCTGGAATTTCTTGTTTCAATTTTTTATTTTTTTTTATTTTTTTAAATGTGTGTGTGTGTGTGTGTGTGTGTGTGTGTGTGTGGTGTGTGTGTGTGTGTATGTGTGTGTTTGTATGTAGATCCCCCTCATGAACTGGAGGCACTGGATCTCCCTGGGTTGAATTTACAGGCGGTTAACCGCCTGATATGGATGCTGGGAATGGAACTCGGGTCCTCTGCAGGAACAGTGCATGCATGCTCTTTGATCTCTCAGCATCTGCTCATCCACTTTTAAGACACGATCTCCCTATGTAGCTCTGTGTGGATTGGAACTCATTATGTACTCACAGAGGTCTGTCAACTACAGCCTCCTGAGTGGTGGAATTAAAGTTGTGTGGGACAACGCCTAGTAAGGTTTGGTTGGTTGGTTGGTTGGTTTTTCAAGACAGGGCTTTTCTGTGTAACCCTGGCTGTTCTGGATTCACTTATATAGAGAAGGTAGGCTACAAATGTACAGAAAGTCTCCTGGCTTTGCCTTCTGAGTGCTGGGATCAAAGATGTGTGCCACCACTGCCTGGCTATAATATCATTACTATTATTACTATTATTTATTATTTTGGTTTGTGGGTTTTTTGGTTTTTGGTTTTTTTTTGAGACAGGGTTTCTCTGTGTGTAGCCTTAGTTGTTCTGGAACTCACTCTGTAGACCAGGCTAGCTTTGTCTACCACCTGCTTCTGTCGCCTGACTGCTAGGATTAAGATTAAAAGTATGTGCCACCACTGCTCAGATTATATTATATTATTATTTATTTTTTTTTATTTTTTTTTTTTTTTTTTTTTGGTTTTTTGAGACAGGGTTTCTCTGTGTAGTCCGGCTGTCCTGAAACTCACTCGAACCAAGCTGGCCTCGAACTCAGAAATCTGCCTGCCTCTGCCTCCCAAGTGCTGGGATTAAAGGCGTGCGCCACCACTGCCTGGCTTATATTATTGTTTTTGAACTGTGTTATGTGTGTGTGTGAGCGTGTGCGCATATGGGTATCTGCACTTGAGTGTGTAAAATGCCCTCCATAGGGCTGGGGACTGAATTCAAGACCTTTACAAGACCAGTATGTGCTCTTACTGCTGGACTATCTCTCCAGCCCCACCCTTAAGGAGTTTTTATGACCTGGGTAAAAGGCATGCTGTGTGGGGATAATTCACCAAGAAGAGCTGCTCAGCATGGATTAGCCCGAATAGAAAGCATCTTGTATTGAGTCAGACTGGCCAACAGCGCAACTATACTGAGTGTTTGGGATCTCAGTATAGCATGAACCTTTCTCAAGATGAGCTTTAGTTTAAGCACACAAACACGCACACGCACACGCACACGCACACACACCAAAAAACAAATAAACAAAAAGAACATGTCTTAGGTTGATATAGTTCAATTAACAAGAACAGTTAGCTAGAAGCAGAAGCCAAAAAGCAAGGTTAGTACATTTGGAGATTTCCCAAAAAACTATGGACTTTGATGGACTAGATGTTTGTTTTAGTTTTGGCAGGCGCTGCCGTCTATGTGAGGAGTTTTACACCCTGGATAGATGATATTTCTATCATGGATTCAGTTGTTCTAAGGTCTCAAGGCTTAATAAGAGGGCCCTGTCCCACATACATTATACAATCAAGTGAAAAAAAAATCAGCAAGCAAACTTACATATGTTCTTGTTGAGATGGGCAGGGAGTGGATTTAAGGCCAGCCTAGGATACATCAGCCCCTGTCTCAAAAACACTCCAAAATAAAAATAATACAAACAAGATGCTCTCCTCCACTTTCCCTGTGTGCTCAGTAGAGTACACACATGGAAGTGAATGTGCCTGACATTTCCTCTCCGTCTTGAAAGATGAAGAAGGGCCTTGCCAAGTGGATGGGCTTTCTAGGAATGTCAGGATGAGTGAGCCCCTTGGGACTTTAAGGGTGAGAGTTCAACATAGGTGTGAGATGTAACAAGCAGTCCAGCTGGTGTGGTACAAACCGCCATTATTGCTAAGGGCAATTTCCCTCACTCTGCCAGTCTTGTGTTTTCCATTTCTGGGCTTTTAATTCTGCAATAAACAAACTGCTGAGAAGTAGAAAGTTCTGTTTTCGTTCAGACAAGAGTAGGAAATAGGGCTGGAGAGATGGTTCAGTGGGTGAGAGCACTGACTGCTCTTCCAGAGGTCCTGAGTTCAATTCCCAGCGACCACAGGGTGGCTCACAACCATCTGTAATGGGATCCCATGCCCTCTTCTGGTTTGTATGAAGACAGCTATAGTGTACTCATGTATCTAAAAATACATACTTTTTTTTTTTTTTTTTTGGTTTTTCGAGACAGGGTTTCTCTGTATAGCCCTGGCTGTCCTGGAACTCACTCTGTAGACCAGGCTGGCCTCGAACTCAGAAATCCGCCTGCCTCTGCCTTCCAAGTGCTGGGATTAAAGGCGTGTGCCACCACCGCCCAGACTACTTTTTTTTTTTTTTTTTTTTAAAGGTAGGAAATAGTAGCCTTTAATCCCAGCATTCAGGAGGCAGAGTCAGGTGGATCTCTAGGAGTTTGAGAGCAACCTGGTCTATTTGGCAAGTTCTAGAACAGTCAGAGTTACATAAGGAGAGTCTTTGTTTCAGAGGAAAGAAAGAAAAGAAAGAAAGAAAGAAAGAAAGAAAGAAAGAAAGAAAGAAAGAAAGAAAGAAAGAAAGAAAGGAGAAGGAAGGAAGAAAGGAAGGAAGAAGGAAGGAAAGGAAGAGAGAAACAGAGAGAGAAAGAAAGTCACAGTGATTCTGGGAGGGAAATGAGAGGTGTCACTCGCCATTTGGTTTTGGCCTCTTCTGATCCCCAGTTTCGAAACGCCTTGGGTGGCTGATCTTGCTCAATCATTGGCCTTGCTGTTTTCTTTCTCAGTGAACCAGTCCAGGGCACTGTCACATCCTCGTGCTGTCAGTGTTCTTGGTTCTTGGTGCAACTCCTCTGTGCCTAGGCCTCTGTGCTTAAGCCTTAGGTATTGCCATCCCCGTGGCTGTCCCAGACTCTGAATCCCGAATGCTGAGTGGCCACAGTAGACAGGCCCCAGGAGCTGGTGATGGAGGACGGGGCAATCTCTTCTCCTTTTCTTACTCCTTGGTACCCAGAGTTGAGCAGGGAGAGCTTAGCTCTCTCCTCTCCTGGAGTATTCATACTTCCTCTTGCATGCCTCCAAAGTATTGGTGATGTGAAGGCTTCAGGGCAGGTTGGGTTTGGGGTTTAACATCAAAGCTGAAGCTAGAAGAGATCCAACCTCAAGTGGCCAGAGGGTGCATAAGGCCTGAAAGGAAGCAAAGCTCAGTGCAGAAAGTCAATTTTAATCACCAGCAGAGGTGGAAGGTTTGCATCCTGGCTGGTACTGGAGGGAGTCAGGGTTGGGGCAGTGGTCAGTTGCCCTTAGCTGGGTCAGTGTTTGTATAGTTGGTGTATCATCCTGGCATACCCAAGAGCTTGCACGTACCTTGGCTCACATCCTCCCACGGAGACACGTGCTCTGACCTTTCAACTTTTCCTCTGTGTGAGGTCTGCATGGAATCCTACCTTAAGCATAGACTCTGGCCCATGTGCAAATTCATACCTGCCTATCCCTCAGGTATAGTCTTTTATTTATTTATTTATTTATTTATTTATTTATTTATTTATGTTTAAGCAGCTGGTCTCTAGATAGGAGGAAGGGAACATAAGACAAGATGAGAGACATGTTTGCAGGTACTATGGGAGAAATGGAGAGGCTAAGGTTCCAGAAGTCAGCCGGAGGGCCAGAAGGTATGCTGATTCAACTTGTAGTCTCAGCACTTAAGAAGCTGAGGCAGGAGGACTACTACAAGTTCAAGGCCAGCTTGGGCTAGAGTGACAGCATAAGAACTTGTGTAAGGGGAAAGAAACCAGGTGTGAGGATGGCACACACTAGTAAGCCCAGCAACACTTGGGAGGTGGAGGCAGGAAGATCAGAAGTTCAAGGTCAGCCAAGATTATTTTGCTGAGACCCTATGAGAGGCGGGGGTGGGGAGATGGGGGGCGGAGGAGGAGAGAGAGAGGGAGAGGGAAAGGGAGAGAGAATAAAGACAGGACAGCAGACAGAGCAAAGAGAAAGAACTTAGGGGTGTCCTGTGTGCTTTCGCACATGAACTTGGCTCAGGTGACATGCTGAGGCTATTAAAAAAAAAAAAAAAAAAAGAATTAAATATAACCTTTACAAAGCCTTTGACAAAGTGTCCACACACTGCTAATGCTAGTGTGTGCCAATCCTCTCAATCTTCTCCCCTGTAGAACCTAGACCTGTCACTAACCAGACTTCGCACTTCCCCCACAGTGACTTCTTCACCGACTGTTTGGAGGAGTCAAGACACTTGTTTTCCAGACCATATGTTGCTTTATTTTCCTTCACTGGCCTCCATTCAGACCCTCTTGAAAGCACAAAAACAATGGCATTTGGGGTGGAGAACAAAGGCAGTCCAGACATCGACCTGCCAGTCCCACATTCATTTCCAGGGAGCTCAGAACACTGCAGCTGAGTCAACACACACCAGCCTCCGGCCCAGAGATCCGCTTAATTCGCTTAAGACAGGCTCACTGTGAAGTGCTCAGAGCTCCACAGAGAGGTGTGTTGCAAGGTCTCTCTATGTAGCCCTGACTGTCCTCGAGTTTTCTGTGTAGACCAGGCTGGCTTAGAACTGACAGAGATCCTCCTGCCTCCTTTTTTTTTTTTTTTTTTTTCGAGAATAGGGTTTCTCTGTGCAGCCCGGGCTGTCCTGGAACTCACTCTGTAGACCAGGCTGGCCTCGAACTCAGAAATCCGCCTGCCTCTGCTTCCAGAATGTTGGAATTAAAGGCGTGCGCCAACCACTGCTCGGCCTGCCTCTGCCTCTTGAGTGCTGACTAAGTTGTGTGCCACCACACCCAGCCATTTTATTTTTTAGATTGCCATTTCCTATGATGTCACACATTTATAATCCCAGAACTTGAGAAGTGGAGGCCGAATACAGGGAGTTCAGGTCAATCCTAGAACAGCCTCTGCTACATGAGACCTTGTCTCAAAAAACTAAAAAAACAAATCCACATGTATACTCATTGTACCTGGCATGATACTGCATAAGGACAGATTCATATAGGCATATATTTTGTACACTGGACACATGTCTGCTAGTCCCCTTGTCATCTCATGTGCTTTCTTCAACAGTCTCCTGTCTTTTCCTAGACAGCTTCATTCTTTTCTATCATAGGTTCATATGTGATTTTATACATCTAAAGAAAATCTAGAGGGACTGGAGAGATGGCTCAGTGGTTAAGAGCACTGACTGCTCTTCCAGAGGACCTGAGTTCAATTCCCAGCAACCACATGGTGGCTCACAACCACCTGTAATGGGATCCGATGCCCTCTTCTGATGCGTCTGAAGAGAGTGACAGTGTACTCACATACATAAAATAAATCAATAAATTTTTAAAAGAAAGAAGAAAATGTAGAAAACTGCTTAAGAGAAAATATATTAATTCATATTGCTCCTTGCACTTATTTCCCCCTAAATGACATAATCTATTTTTTCAGTAAAGTTTAAAATATTCCTTTGTGTATGTATGCCACTTTCTTCATCTGTTCCTTTGTTACCAGACACCTATGCTGGTGACTTAGCTATTACGAACAGTGTTGTCACAAGCACAACTAGCAAGCCTCTGTGCTATGTCAGCATAGATTTTGAAAGGTGTGCTATAGCAGGCCATATAGTAGATCGGTTCATAGTTGTTTATTTTTTAAAGATTTACTTGCCAGGTGGCAGTGAGTTACAGAGTGAGTTACAGGACAGCCAGGGCCTACACAGAGAAACCCTGTCTCAAAAACAACATCAACAAAAAATTTGCTCACTTTATTTTATGTGTATGTGTGTGCACTGCGTTTCTATGTGTACAAGTGCATGTGGTGGTTTTGGAGGCCAGAAGTGGAGATGAGATCCTCTGCAGTGATTGCTGTGAGCCACCTTGTATGTGCTGGGACTCAGACTTGGGTTCTCTGCAAGAGCAACAAGTCCTCTTAACCACTGAACCATCTCTCTGGTCCTAATTCACCAGGCGTGGTGGCAGACTTTAGCCACAGCACTTGGGAGGCAGAGGCAGGCAGACCTCTGTGAATTTGAGGCCAGTCTGGTTTATATGGTGAATTCCAGACCAACCAGGGTCACAGTAAAAAATCTCAAAGATAAAACCTTTTTTCATTTTATTTATTTAATTCGTATGTACATGCCACAGCACACATGTGGGGGTCAGAGGCCAATTTGTAGGAGTTGGTTTTCTGAGTGTTGGGATTGTAGGTATGTAAAAACCATTCCCCATTTATGTAGTGGTCAGGATTGAACACGGGGCTTCATGTATGCAGGTAAGCACTCTATCAACTGAGTTATCACCCCAGCCCTTAAGTTAGACAGCTTTAAAGTATACTGTTGGGGGCTGGAGAGGCTCCTTGGAAGTAAGTACACTAGCTGCACGTCCACCATCCAGATTTGATTCCTAGCACTCACGTGGAGGCTCACAAGCCTCCGTAACTCTAGACTCAGGGAATCTAATGCCTTCTTCTGGGCTCCACAGATATACATGCAAGTGAAATACTCTGTGTGCTCACACACACACACACACACTCACGCACACACAATTCAGTGGTGGAAACATCAGGTGGGTGAGTTACAGCAAAGTGGGGAAATCTGCCATGGGGCTTACAGCCATCTGGTGACATTCTTAGCTTTTGGATTGCTGGAAACTAGTGGTTTGCTGAGAATATCATTTTTTTTTTGTTTTGTTTTGTTTTGTTTTTTTTTGTTTTGAGACAGGGTTTCTCTCTGTATAGCTCTGGCTTTCCTGGAACTCACTCTGTAGACCAGGCTGGCCTCAAACTCAGAAATCCGCCTGCCTCTGCCTCCCAAGTGCTGGGATTAAAGGCATGCACCACCACCGCCCGGCCTGAGAATACATTTTTAAGGTTTGAATAGTCAGTCACAAGATTAGGGCAGACATAGGGGTAGACAATGAATGGTTTTCAAGGGGACTAAAAATAGCCCAAGATAATTTGGCTCTGTCTGCAACGTTTTACTCCACACCGGAAGTTCTAGTTCAGTCATTTGGCCTTGTATTAGTAAAGTCTCTCTCTCTCTCCCTCTCCCTCCCTCCTCTCTTTCTCTTTCTCTCTCTCTTTCTCTCTCTCTTTCTCTCTGCCTCTCTCCCCCTCTCTCTTCTTCTTTCCTCTCCCTCCCTCCCTCTGTCTGTCTCTGTCTTTTCTGTGTCTCTTCTTTCCATCTCTTCCTTGTCTCTCTCCCCTTCTGCCCCCCCACCCAGACTTCAGTACAGTCACAGTACTATGTGACCATGTCCCCATAGCATAGCTGAACGGCAGGTACTTGAACCAAGAGGGCTCCTCAGATCTCATGACAGGTGACATGGAATCTCTGCTCCTGAGACAGACTAGGCCAGAGCAGATCCCTTTCTGCAAATAAAGATGGGGTCCAGAAAAGTGGGGAGCTGCTGTCTCTCGGCAGCATGGAGGGTTCCTGCTGCAGCCTGCAGAGGGAGCCAGAGAACCAGACAGTGTAACCCACAGCCCACGCTCAGGGGTTGCCTCTCATTCCTTTAGTACAAATGTCAATCAAGTGGTTTCTGTCAAGGTTCCCAGAGCTTCATTCATTCCTAGAGTCAGATTTTTCTGTACCCCTCCATGTCAGCAGGCCCCATGAGAAGCTGCGGTGATGCGGACTACCATCTCACTGCTCAACTTTGAAGTTTCTTTGTTAGCTCCTTCCTTCCCAGAACACTCTCGATCATTTATGTAAGAACCGTGTCTGCCCAAGACAGCCCACAGTGAGAGAGCCCACCCAAGGAAGTTCCCAGAGTGTCTTCAGAGGACAGACATCTGTCCTGAACTTCACACGTGACTCAGACGCTCTGAATAGCAAGCTTAGTAGTGCAGCGAGGCAATACCCATTCCTAAACATGTGACCTCAGTGACTCCTGTCAGCCTGAGGCAGGGCAGCTGGAAGAGGCTCAGCACTTCCTGCTGAAGTCATCCACAGTTCACAGTACAGGAATTCACAGTTGAGCATCTTAGGACTTTAAAGGGAAAACAGGATAAGTGTTCTTACAGTCGGCAGCTTGCTGACAAAACAACAGAACGTTCACAACGGCTCACCACACCTTAAACTGGTAATAATGAATGCTATTCACACTTCCTCCTCCATCCAGGAGAGGAAACATCTGTTGGCCTTAATTATACCCTGCTATGTGACAAGCAACAACGACCTGTCTGAATAAGAGAAAGGAGAATTTAGGCTACAGAACAGGAAGCTTGGTTTGCTAATCTCTGTCTCTGAAGTCAAAGCCTCATATATCTAAGGCTGGGTTTGCACTTGATATGCAGCCAAGGGTGAGATGAACTTCATTTTAAAAACTTTATTAAAGTACCATATATGTGTATGCAGGAGAAAGGGAGAGAGAGAGAAGAGAGAGAGAGAGAGAGAGAGAGAGAGAGAGAGAGAGAGAAACCACATGCTTGCAAGTGCTGCCAGAGGCCAGAAGACAGAATAGATCCCCAGGATCTAGAGCTCTTGGCAGTATGGGGCACTGGCAGCTGGGAACCAAACTCAAGTCCTCTGGAAGAGTAGGAAGTACCCCTAAATCATGAAGCCATCCTTCCAGTCCTTACCTTGAACTTGAGACTCTTCCATGTTCATGTCATAAGTTAACACTTACGTTGCAGGCACGTGACATCTTGCCTTTTATGCAGTGCTAGGGACCAAATCCAGGGCTTTGCACAAACTAGGTCAGCACTCCACCCCACTGAATTACATCCCAAGCCCCTACTTCTGTATGCCTTTTCCTCAATGCTACCGACCAAATCCCTGGCTTTGGGTATTCCAGCAAGCTCTCTGGGACTGAGTTAGACTGCCACCTTAGAAAATTCAGTTTGGGGGCTAGTGAGATGGCTCAGTGGTTAAGAGCACTGACTGCTCTTCCAGAGGTCATGAGTTCAAATCCCAGCAACCACATGGTGGCTTACAACCATCCGTAATGAGATCTGATGCCCTCTTATGGGTGTCTGAAGACAGCTACAGTGTACTTACACATAATAATAATAGTAGTAGTAATAAAAGGCCAGAGCGAGCAGGCTGGAACAAGAGAGTAAGGGAAGGGAAAAAAAAAGAAAGAAAGAAAATTCATACCGGTGGGGCGCACGCCTTTAATCCCAGCACTTGGGAGGCAGAGACAGGGGATTTCTGAGTTCGAGCCGCTGGTACAGAGTGAGTTCCAGAAGCCAGAGCACCAGAGAAACCTGCTCGAAAAAAAAAAAAAAAAAAAAAAAAAAAAAAAAGAAAATTCATTTTGGGTCAAGACAAGTTTAAGTTCACTAGGCATTTTGGGAAATCAGCTTTGTAAGGCCTGGAGTTGGATTTCGGTATCACAGGTATTTGGGGAATTGTTGGGTGGGAGATAATCTGAGAAGGATTTTTAATGTGACAAATACATCCAAGACAGAGTCCTGAGAATAGCAATGTTCAGAGCATTGATGGGGAAAGGGAGTGTGTGGTGAGAAAGAGCACCCATGGAGAGAGAAGGACACACAGCCTGAAATTCCGTCCATGAGAGGATACAGCCTGTAGTAGAGTTCTTCTGAGAAAGAGAAACACACAGCAGATATACAGTTGGTTTAAACATTTCTGCTTATTTTGTGTGTGTGGGGGGGAGTGTGTGAGCATGTGTGTATGTGTGAGAATGAGTGTTTATGTGTGCAAGCATATGTGTATGTGTTATGAGTGTGTGTGTATGTGTGTGTGCATATGTGTGTGAGTGTGTGTGTGTGTGTGTGTGTGTGTGTGTGTGTTGCTCCTGCCATGGCTTGCAGCTGTTGTAGATGTCAGAGGACAACTTTCAGGAATCAGTTTTCTCCTTCCACCATATGGGACATAGAATGACAAGCCAGTGGCCTGGGGGTGGCTGGTGGTGCCTAATCAGCTTGAGAAATACTAAGGAGGCCTAGAGGGATGTTAGAGAGGAGAGTTGCAGGTCAAGAGATGATGGGGCAAGTGACCTAGGGTCTGGGGAAAAAAAAACGTTAGCTTTTATATCTGACAGACAGGAAAACCTTTAAGTACAGGACTTCCAAGAACTGACTTCCTATTTTTCTATTTACTCTTTTTTTTTTTTTTTTTTAAGGGTGGTGGTGGTATGAAGACAGACTCTTAAGTTGCCCAAGCTAGATTTGAACTTGTTACATAGCTAGCAATAATCTGGGATTCTGGGTCTTCCTGTCTCCCTGAGATTGCAGATGCCACTATGCCTGGTTTTGTTTATTTTATTTTTAAATTAAATTTGTTGGGTGGTAGCATGACATGCCTTAATCCCACCACTCGAGAGCAGAGGCAGACAGGTCTCTGAGTTCAAGACCAGTCTGGTCTACAGAGTGAGTTCTAGGACAGCCAGGGCTATAAGAGAAACTCTAAAGTCACCTCCCCTAAAAAATTAAATCAAATGCATTTGTATATGTGTGCGTGCATATTTACATTAGCACATGCATTCAGATCCCTGAAGAGTCCAGAAGAGGGTGTCAGAGCCCTGGATCTGGAGTGGTAGCGTTGTTAGCTGCTGGTGTGTGTGTCTGTGTGTGTTTCAGGAACAGCAAATGGAGAACAGTGGTCAATTTTAGACATTCAGATGTTTTAAATTCCTTCCATCTATTTATTTATTGTGTGAGAGCTGTGGACTGGAGTGAGGGGTGTGTGTGTGCTGTGGCATGTGTATGGAGGTCAGAGGTCAACTTGCTGGAGTCAGTTCTCTCCTTGCACGTGGTTCCTGGGGGATTGGATTTAGGTTGTTGGGCATGGCAGCAGACTCCTTTATCTGAGCTGTCCAGCTTAGACTTTCAAATCTGAGGTGGGGATTAGGCATCTACCTAGAAATCAAGTGTATAGATGGATCTGAATGTGGAATTCAGGACAGAAGTTGGGTAGAGGATTGTATTTGAAGATTGGTAGAGTATCAGTGGCATTTAAATCCACAAACATCAGAGACTGGAGAGACAGGCAGCTCAGCAGTTTGAAGCATGAACTACTCTTGCAGAGGACCAGCGCTTGTTTCCCAGCAACTATGCTCAGAACTGCTTGGAACTCCAGCTCCAGGATATATGGTGCCCTCTTCTGGCATCTTTAGACATTACACTCACATGCATGCAAATGTGT
Source organism: Mastomys natalensis (assembly GCA_021653895.1). Taxonomy (NCBI): domain Eukaryota; kingdom Metazoa; phylum Chordata; class Mammalia; order Rodentia; family Muridae; genus Mastomys; species Mastomys natalensis. Next base: position 52,100 of record JAJTUV010000434.1, read on the forward strand.
ATGCCTGCACACATACATACACACACAGACACACGATCGTGCAAACACAATATAAAGAATTAAAATCACTCAATGGGCTGGGCGGTGGTGTGCACGCTTAATCCCAGACTTGGGAGCAGAGCAGGATTTTGAGTTCGAGGCCAGTTGTACAAGTGAGTTCCAGGACCCAGGTATAGAGAACCTGTCTTGAAAACAAAAAAATTAAAAAAATAAAAAAATAAAGTGGCCTTTTAAAAAAATTTGTTTATTGTATACAGTATTCTGCCTGCATATATGCCTGCACACCAGAAGAGAGCACCAGACCCCATTACAGATGGTTATGAGCCACCATGTGGTTGCTGGGAATTGAACTCAGGACCTCTGGAAGAGCAGGCAGTGCTCTTAACTGCTGAGCCAATCTCTCCAGCCCTTATGAAATCTTTTTTTTTGAAACAAGACCAGACTGGCCTTGAATTCAAAGATCTTCCCACCTCTGCCTTCCAAGTGCTGAGATTAAAGGCATATGCTACCAATACCCAGGTAAGAATGAAATCTTAATACTTAGTGTCTGACTGACTCTAGCTTTTGGAAGAGGATTGGGTGAAGTGATATTTTTGCAAAGCCACCTCCCTCTGAGGTTGTTTATATTAGGTTACTTAATGTAAAATTAGATATTTGATTACATCGATTTAGCCTAATGAATTTATGATTATTTTTCAAAGTATTATTGTATGCTCAGTTCACTCAGAATCTGTGGAGCTCTGCGGGGCTGTACCCTTGCCTCAAGGTTACTATTCTATTTTCTGTTCCTTTCTGTTTCTACTCCTCCCTCAGGTAGAAGTAGATGTGTTGTTCATTTCCTCCATCTCTTAGTTCAGATCTCATCTCATCAATTACCCCTCTACCCTGACTAACCAGATTCTAGTAGCATGTCTCATCTGGCACTGTTCTGAGTTTCCTCTCAGCTTTCTATTATAGACAGTAGGTCGAATGAATTCTAAGCCAGTCTGGTTTCCATAGCACGTTCAGGCCAGCCAGGGCTACATGATGAAACCCTGTTTCAAATAAAGAAAAGTGTCCCCAGACATGCAGTTTCCCAACTGAAGTTTTCTTTCCCTGGGTGACTCTGGTCAGCATAAACTGAGTGGCAGCAGGTTTTTTTTTTTTTTTTTTTTTTTTCGGTTTTTGTTTGCTTTTTGCTCTTCCACTTTGTTTTGTTTGTCTGTTGTGCTGCAGACCTACACCAGACTCTTAAGCATTATAACCCATCCCCCAGGCAATTTCCTGTGTCGCTCAGGATGGCTGGCTGGGAACACACTATGTGGCTGTACCTGAGCCTGATCTTCCTGCTCCCACCTTCCAATTAAACTAAGTAGTTAAGAACACTCAGTTAACAACTGGCAACTCCAGTTCCAGGTAATTCAAAGCCCTGTTTTGGCCTCCCTGAGAACCAGGTACTCACATAATGAATGCACAGACATACATGCAGCAAAACACCCACACAAAATTAATACACTTAAGGCCCTGGATTTGATTTTAAGAATCACAAAACAGTTTTTGTTTGTTTGTTTGTTCGTTTGCCACTTTAGTGGATATAAACTAATATGCTAGGATTGTTTTGAGTTGAAAATTTCTAATTATCAAGGACAACAAACATTACCCTATGTACTGAGTCTTCTATGTTTAGCAATTGGTTATATATATGGATTTGTTGTTGTCTGAGATGTTGAGATGGTTCACTAAATAGCTCTTGTTAGCCTGGAACTTACTATGTATACCGGCCTGGCCTTGAACTCTGGACAAATCTCCTGCCTCAATCTTCTAAGTACTGAGTTACAGATTAGCCAGTACATACTGCTTTTGTGTCTGTTGTTTTACTAGTGATTCATTATAGACATATGTAGTATACACACACACACACACACACACACACACACACACAGATTCATTATAGTCAGAGTAAAAAACATAGAACACACTCCAAAGAATGGAAGTGTGTTTCTGCAAACATATAGCTCATGAGTCTCTTTTTAAAATCATCGTACTGTTAGGGGCTAGAGAGCTGGCTCAGTAGCTAAGAGCACTGGCTACTCCCTCTTCCCTATGACACAGGTTCAATTCCTAGCACTCTACTTAGTAGCTCACAACCATCTGTAACTCCGTTCTCAGAGGACTCTAGCGCCCACCCTCTCCTGCCTTCCGTGGGCACTGCATGCACATGGTGTACCATGCAGGATGACTACAGATACACATAAACACAGGAGGGGAGAAAAGGTAGACAGTTTTGAACTCCTAACCCTCCTCTTCCACCTCGGAGGTTCTACAATCATAGGCTGTGCTACCACCACTATTTTGTTAGCGTTTTTTGTTGTTGTTGGTTTTTATTTGTTTTTTTTTTTTTTTTTTGAGACAGGGTCTTGCTGTGTAGCTCAGGCTAGCCTCAAACTCACATTCTGTCTCTGTCTCTGAGGTGCTAGATTACAGGCTATCACCAATATATGTTTTTTGTAGGAGGCTGGGGGGGGGTTGTTTGGTTGTTTTTTTGTTTGTTTGTTTGTTTTGTTTTTCACAGGTTTTTCTGTGTAGTCCTGGCTGTCCTGGAATTTACTTTGTAGAACAGGCTGGCCTCGAACTCAGAAAGTCGACTGACTCTGACTGCCAAGTGCTGATTTAAGGGCATGTGCCACCACCACCCAGTTCTGGTTTTTTTTCTGTATAAAGTTTTATTCATTTGAGATATTCTCAGCTTGAATTTTGGTGGAGACATTTTTCTCAAGCTATTATTATTACTTTTAAAAACTCTGTTTAGTGTTTATTGTTTTGAATTCCTTTGTAATATTTTGTTATTCAAAGATGGAGAATTCCAATATTTATTCATAGATATAACTTTTACTCTAATTGATATTGCGTGCCTTTGTCTTTAAAGTATTTACCATTTTAACCCCTGTGATGTATGATATGGAACGTAACATTTTTTTTTTTCCCTTCGAAGTTATCATTCACTTCCTAGAGCAGCACTCTTGCGGGAGTTAACCCTCCTTACTGCCGTATTTGGAAATGTTACTTCATATAGGCCTGATCAAGTTTCTCTACGTTTGCTCTGTCTCATGCTTTTCAGTTGATCTCAGCTTCTATTTTTAACTCCAGTTGAGCGGGTTTAAAAGGAACGTCTCGCCCCTGCTGGCGCCCATGGTCTTGGGAAGACCCGACAAAAGCCACCACGTGGCTCACATCCTGGTCTCAGTGTTCTTTGGAACCCAGAGCCCTCAGGCTTGCTAGGCAAGGGCCCCAACCCGGATCAACGCTTCAGCAGGCAACTTTTGCTCGAGTCTAGAGCTTCCTTGGTGCCAAGTCTCCAGCACAGGGTGGAACTGGCTTCAGTCTTGCTGCGGGGTGGGCTGGCGCCCTGCTAAGTCGAGGGTACCGGGCATGAACGCTGCGTGATCGCTGTGCAGAGCTAGGCTCTGGGCGCTCCCCTTTTCCCCACCATCCAGGTCCCCATTTTCTCTTTGGCCCGATGTGCCTGCATCCTTTCCTGCCGAGGAATTATAACTGAAGCACTTGCTTCAGCCCTGAGAAACTGCTTCATATATTCAACCGGTGCGTCGATGTTTCTACGAGTATATAAGGACTAGCCTTGGGAGCCTAGAGTAGGGTTTGGTGATCAAAGTCACGATGAGATGCAGAGGGTCTCAGGGGTCGGAGGGAAGGCACGATGAACAATATTGGAGAGCACAGTACTGGAGGTGCCAAGGCTAGGCAATCCGCTGGGCTATACACCATCCCCCACAGGTCTGAGCCGCCCCGTGGTGAGAGTGCGCAGCCGCAGCCACAGTCCGGTAGCGGGACCGAGCGTTCCCAGCAGAGGGCACTCACGGACAGGACACTCCGCAGGCTCACCCTGGGTGACCCAGGGACTGCATGCACTTTGGCCTGAGTTTCGCTGAGTACGTTTGATCATGCCCTGACAACCACGTCTGGGAAACCCAGTCATAATCAATCCAAAACCACAATTTAGAGACAGGTAAACTTGGCAGTGGTGTAGCGTTTGGTGAAAACAAAACAAGTGGTCAAGACCACCTCTGCTACATAGAGAATTTGAGGCTATCCCGAGTTACAGTGGATCCTGTTTCAGAATAAACCCCTCAAAATCCCATTGTCCTCTGGCCCTGAAGCTCTAGAGCCCCAGGACCTAGGGTACTGCTTGTTGGACTAAAGGACTCACTAATCACCTTTCCTAACCCTGCCCAGGTACACCGCCACTGTAGTAAACATACTTAACTAGTCTTTTGAAGGCAGTATTCCTTTTCAATGAATTCTTATTTGTTTGTTTGTTTTTTATTTATTTTCTTATTTATCACCACCTGTAGACAGCTTGGAAAGCAGCATGCGTTATAACATGTTGTATCTATTCACGCCTACCAGGGGTTCTTAACCGGGGTTGATCAGTAGAATGATCAAGATCTAGGGTTGCTCATGAAACTGGGTGAGTTGTTTCAACTTCTAGGCAGATGTGTGGTATTTTTGGAAAGAAGTCCAGTAGTTTTTCTGATTACAAGAGTTTCTAAGTTTAGTTTGTGGGTCTAGGGCTTGGAACAAATGGCTCAGTGATTAGGCACTTACTATTCTTCCAGAGGACCAATTCCGTTCCCAACACCCACTCTCAAACTGTCTGTAAGTTCAATTCATAGGATTCAACGCTCTCTTTAGCCTTAGTGTAAACACCATAAGTTAAAAATAAAAATAAATTTAAAGAAATGTAGCTGGACATAGCCTTCCTTTAACCCAGACATATGGAGGCAAGCCAGCAGATGGATCCTTGTGAGTTCCAGGCCAGCCAGGGCTTACATAGTAAGACTCTGAAGGTAAAATAAGCTCAATCAATGCTGGGCTAGCATTGATACATAATGCTATGATGACCATAATACATAAGCCAGGTTAGTGGCTCATGTTTATAGTGGAGAAATAAACAGAGGACAAAATTCAAGATCTTTGAGTACTACAGCCAATTTAGCATCTTGCTTCTAAACAATAAATAATAAATGAAAGGAAAAAAATCAGTTATAAATTCAGAACTCTGCAGAAAGGAACCCTGCCCCAGACTGGGGTGTTGCCGGCCACTCCAGGTGGAGTCATGCAAATCACTTAACCTGGACTTCACTCTCTTTGATTACAGATGGACCCCATCCCTCAGAAAACTCCAGAGGCAAAGGTTGTTTCCTTTAAAGCCATGTTAGGCCCAAGTAGATTACTTCTGCTTTTTAGCATTTAAATAGAAATGGCTCTCTGGTGGTTTTCCCCTGCGTTAGTCATGCGAAGCCTCTATGCCTCACTTACCACTCGTTTCAGGCACGGATGGTTCTTTTGACACGTCCTGCTCACGACCTTCCTCACCTCCTTGCATGGAGTCCTGGGAAACTTGAGTGCTGACTTCATTCAGGCTGGGATTTTCCTCAAGTACCTGGGGGATTAAAATGTGTCATTTTTATGGTACAGAAAAGAAGAGAGAACACAGGCTGTTCTAATCATGAAGAAAAAGGTACTGAATCCCTTTTATAAGTTTGCCACAGTAACATTCTCTTTTTACTTTAGATTTTGTTGATTTTATTTTATGAGTGTTTTGTCTGCGTGTGTGTAAGGGCACCACGTGTGTACACGGTGTCGATGGAGGCCAGAAGAGAGTGTTGACTCCTCTGGAACTGGAGTTACAGATGAGTACGCCCAGCCATGTAGTTGCTGGGAGTGGAACCTGAGTCCTTAAGATCAGCAAACGCTTCGAATCACTGAGCTGTGTCTCCAGCCCAGCAGCATTGTTTCTAACATAGGTCTTCCTATGAAGCCTCTCATTGAATCTGGAGCTTGAAGTTCTGGCTAGACTGGCTGGCCAGGGAGTCCCAGAACCCACCCTTTTCTGGGTTGCCCCTAGCCCGGGTTACAAGCCTGTTTCCAAACCCAGCTTTTTTCATGGGTCCCTGGATCTGAGTCTCAGATCCTCATGCTTGCACAGAAAGCACTTACCCACTGAGCTGTCATTGCAGCCCCCATTTTTTTTTTTTGTCTTTATAATCAGTGGCTTGGTTTTCATTTGATAACTTGCTTTTGAAACAAAACCTCACTGTGTACCCTGGCTGGAACTCTCTATGTAGAGCCGGCTCCATACTCACAGAGATCCCCCTGCCTCTGCATCCTTCCTGCTGGAACTGGAGGCTCGTGGCACCACCTCTAGCTACTTACTTATTAAGACAGGTCTCATCCCCAGATGGCCTCAAACTCTGTGAATAGACAAATGACCTTGAATGTCTTCTGATTCTCCTGCCTCAACTCCTTCAGTGCGGGGATTTTGGGAGTGAGTGGTATTTGAACCTAGACCTTCAAGCTACTCTTCCAACCCAGCTCCACCCTAGCCTCAGAATTAGTGTTTTAAATAGCTGTATATTGTTCCACCATGCAGTATACTTCATCACTTCCCTATTACATTTTTCCCTGGGTTTCCGACTGAGGGGTGTGTGTGTGTGAGTGCAAGTGTGTGTGGTATAGTGTCATGAAGATTATGTTCAGAGAATTTACCAGTGATCTTTTCTTAGGCCATTTTTTTTTTTTTTTTGGTTTTTGAGACAGTTTTTGTAGTCGCTGTCTGGATCACTCTGTAGACGCTGGCCTCGACTCAGAAACGCTGCTCTGCTCCAATGCTAGGATAAGCTGCGCCACACGCCGGCGCTTAGGCATTTCTAGACGTAGTTCTCTACGAAGCCACATTCATCCATTTAGTAGTATTTAATGAACATCAACGACATGCCAGTAATTGCTTCAATAATATAGAAATGGATAAGACAGAGTCTTAGTTACTGTGGAGACTGCAGGGCAATGGAGATTGAATGTACTTTGTGTTTGAAGTAGTTGAGAAGGCCATTTTGATAAAGTGACATTGGAATAAAGGCAGGAAGTGTAACAGTAACTCCCAGAAAGTGCCTTCTAGACAAGGAAATGTACATGCAAAGGCACTGTGGTAGGAATATGCTTGAACAGATAGGGGACATCAGGAGTCAGTCGAGTGGGCCAGAACAAAAGAGGAAACAAGGGGAGATGACCAGAGAGAGATGAGGCTTTTGGTAGGTTTTACTCAGATAGGAAGGAGCCAGGAAAGGATTTGCAGCAGCTGATGTGCTGGTGTGAGTACATGCCTATGATCTCAGCTCCTGGGAGATGGAGGCAAGTTCAGATGAGAAGTTAAGGACAGCCTCCTTCTGTTATATAGCAATTTTGTAGCTAGTCTTGGCTACATAAGACCCTGTTTTAATATATTTTAACTTTACTCTTAAAAGAATCAGTTTAGGTAAGGGGGGCGGGGAAGCCTTCAGAGATGGCTTAGGAGATAAGAGCACATAATGTTCTTGTTGAGGTTTGGTTTCTATCGACCATGTCGGGTGGCTTCAACTCACTTGTAACTCTAGAACCAGGGGTCCAATGCTCCCTTCTGGTCTCTACTCATGTACACATACACACACACACACACACACACACACACACACACATGCACACACGCACACAATTAAAAATGAAATTTAGGAGGGTGGTGAGGGCTCATGCTTTTAATATCAGCACTTGGAGGCAGAGGCAGGAGCTCTGAGTTCAAGTCTACTGGTAGAGCAAGTTCCAGGACAGCCAGGACTACACAGAGAAACCCTGTGTCAAGAAACAAAATAATTAAATAAAATAAAAATCTTAAAAAAAATAAGAAGAATAGAGTGAGTTCCAGGACAGCGAGGATACATAGAGAAATCCTGTCTCAAAACAAACAAAACAAAACAAACCAGAAGCAGTTTGGTTACTGTGGAGTTACTGTTGAGTTTGTTTTAGAGTTGTGTTTTTTTTGGCTGTGTTTGGTGGAGAGAGACAGGGAGCTGTGTAAGTTTAGGGTTAGACAGGTGCACTGAAGATGACTGTTGGATGGCTCACAAGCAGTGTTTGGATTTAAGTGTTTGGAGTTTAAAGGACGGTGCTGTTATCGTTAGGATCTGAAGTGTCCCACACACTCATGATTGGAACACTTGGTCTCCAGCTGACCAGTTCTGAAGGCCATGGAGCTGTTGGGAGGTGGAAGCTGCTTAGCAGATGTTTTCACTGAGGTAGGCACTTTGTGCTTTTGTCTGCCGTGATAGGAACAGGCCACGGCCTCCAGCTCCCACTACAGGCTGTGACAAGCTGATTCTCCTGAAACCATGAGCCAAAATACATCATTCCCATTGGTGTTTTGTTCACTCAGACATAAAACCATGAATATACAGACATCTAGATATCCATGAAGATGGCTATCTTAAAGCCTGCGATGTCAGGGGTCTACCCAGGCCTCTTGTCACTCTCTTTCATCCAGCCTCCTACTTGACTGTTCCACTCACCTGTTCAAAGACAATGTTGGTTTAAAGTTTGTAAAACTTATCTTTAATATGGGTTTTTGCCGGGTGGTGGTGGCGCACGCCTTTAATCCCAGCACTTGGGAGGCAGAGGCAGGGGATTTCTAGTTGAGCAGCTGGTTACAGAGAGTCCAGAGCGGGCTCAGAAACCGCCGAATACTACAAAAAAGGTGAGTTCCAGGATACAGCTCGGTACTAACACTGAAGAAACTCTTCTCACGAAAAACCTATATAGTTTAAAATTTAAACCAAATAAAAGAAGATTATGGTCTCTGGAGCAAATCCAATCTGTGTTCTCAGGAAATTAGTAGTTTAGTTCACAGGAATCAGCAGTGGTTGATCCACTTGTAAATACTTTATGAATATACTAGTAGTCTAGTTTAATAGTTTCAGGATACCAAACACGAATCAGCAGAAACAGCCAGGCCTCTGCCAAATTGGCGTGAATCATCAGGAGTGACCAGGACCATCAGGGACTCCAGGAGAAGTTCTCAGCTGTGTATCCTGCACACCTGGCTTTTTGTAGGGTGTTGGGGATCAGAACTCATGTCTCTGTGCTTCCGTGGTGAGCACCTACCCACTGAACCATCCATCAGCCCTCATCTGACTTTTTTGTCTAGGCTACCCGCTGACCACCTTATTTAATACAATGCTTTTCACCCCTTGCCTCTGCTTTCTTTCTTTTTTTTTTTTTTTTTTGGTTTTTCGAGACAGGGTTTCTCTGTATAGCCCTGGCTGTCCTGGAACTCACTCGGTAGACCAGGCTGTCCTCGAACTCAGAAATCCGACTGCCTCTGCCTCCCAAGTGCTGGGATTAAAGGTGTGCACCACCACCGCCCGGCATTGCCTCTGCTTTCTTAGCTGGATCTTTTTCTTTGTTATATAATTGTACGGGGAAAATTTCCCCGAAAGTTGGGCGAAAGCTAAAGTGGGAGGAGTAAGGAGAGGAAGAGGAGGAGTAAGGAGGGGAAGAGGAGGAGCAAAGGGAGGCAGAGATGGAGGAGTAATGGGAGAACCATGTATGTTTTGTTAGCAGTCCTGGGTAACAACTTATTATCTATGGTTAGATTTTTATTGGGACATCTAATTATAGATATCTAATTGTGTGGGCAATCTGGTTAAATATTGAGCGTTATACAAACATATAAAGCCTTTGGTTAATCTTTAAACATTAGAGTCTCATTTCTACTGGGTGTCTCTTGAATGGCGAGATGGTCTGGGCTCAGCCCAACCATGTGGAGACAGCGTGAAAGATTGGCAGAGCCATTTGCCATGCTGGTGTCTCATGGGTGGCATGGCATTAGGAAAGTCAAGAACCACTGCTCTAGGCTAACAGGCCTGCAAGCCTCTGGGCCTTTCTCCTGTCTCCTCCACCTTCCATCTCGATTTGGAATGTTGAGGTTAGAGATGTGAGTCACTACACCTGATGTAATTTTAATTTTTTTTTACCGTTATTTTATTGTTTCTCTGTGCTGTGGATGAACATGTAACCTGGGGAATATGTGGAGACAAACGAACGGCTTGAGGGAGCTGGTCCTCTCCTTCCATCATATGGGTTCTGGACTGAACACAGGTCCTCAGGCTCGGTGGCAGGGTCCTAAACTCACTGAGACATCTTCTACTCTGCTTTCCTCCTAGGTTCTGGGAATCAAACTCGGATTGTCAGGCTGCATGGTTAGCCTGAGTCAACCAGGTCTCTTTCTCTCTTTCTCTGCATGTTTCTGGTATTGGGGATTGAACACAGAACTCAGACATGGTAGGCAAAAGTGCTCTATCACTAAACTACATCTCCAGCCAACCGGTGGGCTTTTCAACACGAGAGTTTCAAAAGGCCAGAGTGCATGATGCTGTTTCTCCAGAAATCTATGTGTGGGCACACCTGTAATCCCGACCTCAGGAGGCATAGGTGGAGAGATCTCTGAGTTCAAGGCCAGCCCGATCTACACAGCGGTTCCAGGACAGCCAGGGTTGCACACTGGGACCCTGTATTTAAAAGAAAAAAAAAAAAGTCTATGTGTTGGACTCACTTGATATGATAGTGGTATTAGGGGTGGGGCCTTTGAGGGGTAATTAGGATAAGAAACCTCACAACCCCAGGACCCCTGTGATGACTGCATCAGTGAGGATGTGTGTGTGTGTGTGTGTGTGTGAGACAGGGTTTCTCTGCATAAGCCTGGGTGTTCTGGGATTAAAAGCATGTGCTACCACTGCTCAGCTATCAGTGGGTTTTTACTTGGAGCCTGAGCTAGGATGTTTGCTTTCTCACCGTGTCACGTGACACTTTCCACTGTGTTGGTTCAGCACATTGACCCTCACCAGATGCCAAGCAGATGTTGGCTCCGTGCTCAGGTCTTCCCGATCTCTAAAACTGTGAGCCAAATGATTCTCTAATCTTCTATAAATTATCTGGTCCCAAATATCGCATTACAGGAACAGAAAATGGACTAAGATAGCAAATGAATTAAGACAGAGACCCAAGGAGGGAAGGAGCTTGCCTGCCTGGCCTGCACATACATCACTGGCCCCCAGGCCTGAGAGGCCACTGGAAACTCGAGGGTGGGGCTGTCTGAGTGTGGGTATGTGGAGTCATTGCTTAGGCTTGCAGGTTGGGTCTAGAAGCAGGCCCATGAGTCCTGTGACCTTGGGCCCCACCTCTTACTCCCCAACTCTGGCTACTACAGAGTCTGTTTTTGGAGACGGGGTCTTAATAAAATGTATAGGCTGGGCATGAACCCACTGTGTAACCCAGGGCAGCATGAACCTCCACACCGGCTGCCTCAGCTTCCTCAGTGCTCAAATTACAGGTGTATACAAACTGAGTCTTTCTGATAGGCCCAAGCTGGCCTCAAATTTGATATGTAGCTCAGGCTGGCCTTGAACTTCTGTCTCAGATTATAAGCACTTGCCACCATGCCTGGTCTTGGCCCTGGATTTTGATTCCCAGTACAGTAAAACACAAACAAAACAAACAACAGCAAAACACTACAGTTATTTTATTTAATAATTTATTGCCAGCCAGCGGTGGCGCACTGCTGTAGTTGCTGAGCTAGGGAGTCTGAGGCGGGCGTCTTTCCAAGTTCGAGTCCAGCCTTTGCTGCGGCACAGTGAGTTCGTCTCACACACCGGAAAAAAAAAAAAAATTTAGCCAGGCGGTGGTGGCGACACCGTTAGTCCCACCCAGCACTTGGGAGGCAGAGGCAGGCAGATTCTGAGTTGGAGGCCAGCCTGGTCTACAGAGAGAGTTCCAGGACAGCCAGGGCTACACAGAGAAACCCTGTCCCTGTCTCAAAAAACAAAACAAAAAAAAAATTGATAATAATTTCTTTTAATAATTTATCAGCTTACTTAGTGTGGTGACAGATACCTTTAATCCTAGCACTCAAGAGGAAGAGGCTGGTAGTTTGAGGCCAGCCTGGTCTAACTATCAAGTTTCAGGTTAGTCAACACTACAGAATAAGACCTTGTCTCAAAACAAACAAATGTATCAGGTAACAATCCAATTTTAAGGTTTTTTTTGGAAAAATTATTTTACTAACTTAGATTCCTTTGCTTATCTAATACTGAGATGGAGATTTTCTCTAGTCCAATTTACTGGAGAAGAATTGGGAACATAAAAAAAATGGCTGGCCTGAAACTCACTATGTACTCTAGTCTGGTCTTGAACTCACAAAGGTCCACATTCATCTGCCTCTTGAATTCTGGCATTAAAGGCATGTGCCACCATGCCAGCTCCACCTTATATTTCGAGGCAGGGTCTCTTTCTGAACCAGGAGTGTGCAGATTTGTTCAGTCTGGCTAGCATTCTCCAGAGTGATGAGATTTCAAGCCAACCACATCAGCTTGACATAATACTGGTTGGGGACCCGAACTCTTGGCCCTCACATTTGTATTGTAAGTATGCATTACCCACTGAGCTATATCTTCAGCCTCTTCTAGTATAATTTTTTTGAAAACAAAATGCCAAGCTGGGTGGGATGGTGTAGGCCTGTAATCCTAGGTCATAATGTTGTGAGTTTAGGGTCAGTTCAATCTGTTCACATAGTGAGATCTTTTCTCAAAAAAAAAAAAAAAAAAAGGTGTTAAAATGACTTTGGTTCTCAGGCACCTTTGACTGTGGCTCTGGGTGCTGCCTGAGGAAAAACTCCAACCCAGCCAAGTCTTTCGTTTTCAATTTTGATTCAGCCTAAGGGAGTCATGATGGATGATGACTGGCTGAAAATCCTTCCTCGTTTTCATAGTCAACTCTTCTCTGTCCCCTCTTCTCAGGTCATCCAGTCCTGAGACAGTCTGAGCAGATAACCTCACCTCCTACATTTCAGGGAGAACTAGAGGCCAGGAGCTTGGAGCCTCCTCTTTGTCTGCTTCCTGCTGCTCTTCCCTCTAACAGGAATGGCACACTTCTCCGCCAGCCCTACTTTCCAACTGTGCTAAGTATTCCATTGTTCTCACCTTTCAAGACTCTTTGATCCCTTCCCAGTCCCTGGGCTGTCCCTCCACCCACCACCCACCCCCAGCGTTGATCCCCGGTCATTCTCCAGACCTTCAGTAGGCACCACTTGCTCTCCTGGCCACCATTCTGTCTCTGGTCCCATTCACAGCTTGGTTTCCACTTGCTATGCTTCATATCTTTATTTCTAAGTAAAGTGTGCAGCAGGGCTTAGTGGCTCACTCCTGTAATCCTAGTGTTTGGGAGGTTGAGGCTGGAAAATCTCTGAGTTCTAGGTCAGCCTAGGTAGACTAAGACACTTTGTCAAAACTAACAAAGGGATGCCCCTGCAAAGCTAGAGTCTGAAGTTTAAGGCTAGCCTGGGCTGTTGAGTGAGTCCCATGACAATCGGGTATATAAAACAAGCCTCTAGGGCAATGGTTCTTAGCCTGTGTGTCTCCACCCCTTTGGAGGTCACCTAAGACCAACGAAAAAACAACAGATATTTACACTACGATTCATAAAAGTAGCAAAATTACAGTTATGAAGTAGCAATAAGGGCCGGGCAGTGGTAACGCATGCCTTTAATCCCAGCACTTGGGAGGCAGAGGCAGGTGAATTTCTGAGTTCGAGGCCAGCCTGGTCTACAGAGTGAGTTCCAGGACAGCCGGGCTACACAGAGAAACCCTGTCTCGAAAAACCAAAAAAAAAAAAAAATTAGCAACAAGGAAATAATTTATGGTTGGGGGTCACTAAGACATGAGGAATCGGTTAAAAGGTCAGAGCAGTAGGAAAGTTGAGAACCACTGCCCTAGGATATGTCAGTAATGCTGAGGAGACAGAGGCATTAGCGCTAGAGCTGGAAGTCAGATTGAGCTATGTCAGATTCGTGCCGGTAGTTGAATAGTGTCCTGTGGTCTCTCCTTAAATCAAGTTTGTGACAAAAATTCTTCTTTGTTTTTCTTTCTTTTTTTTTTTTTAAGTTTTATTTTAATTTCATGCATATCTGTGCACAAGAGTGGGTCAGATTTCCCAGAGCTGGAGTTTCAGGCCCCTGTGAGTCACCTGATGTGTGCATGCTGGGAACTGAATGTAGGTCCTCTGGGAGCACGGTGAGTGCTCTTCACAGCTAGGCCATCTCCTTAGCCCCACACCCCTTCCTCTTATTTTACTTTGTTTTTTATGTGTATGAGTGTTTTTGCTTGTATGCATTAAGTGTACCACAAGCATGCAGTGCCTGGGACGGCAGAAGAGGCGGAGGGCCTCGGTGTGGGTGGAGGGATCTGACTTCCGGCTTTCTGCATTGGCAGCCATTGCTCTTAACTGCTGAGCCATCTCTCTAGCCTCCCTACTTTTTGTTTTTTCTTGAGACAGAGTTTCTCTGTGTAGCCCTGGCTGTCTTGGAACTCACTCTGTAGACCAGGCTGGCCTCAAACACAGAGCTCTACCATCCTCTGCCTCCCTAGTGCCAGGCTTAAAGGAGTGTGCCAACACTGCCTGGCATTTTTTGTTTTTAAACATATTTAATATATCCAGATTTAGCCTTGAGCTCCTCGTGACCTTGAAGGTCCACTGGGACTACAAGGTACCACATCACCAGGCCCTGTCCCCCCAGTCTTTTTTTTTTTTTTTTTTTTTTTTTTTTTTTTATTTTTTAAGGTTTTTCGAGACAGGGTTCTCTGTGTAGTCCGGGCTGTCTGGAACTCGCTCGGAGACCAGGCTGGCCTCGAACTCAGAAATCCAGCTGCCTGCCTCCATGCTGGATTAAAGGCGTGCACCAACACGACCCCCCCCCAGTCTTAATAACATAGATGCTGTGGACACATGCTATGCAGCAGTTGGGAATGCAATAGTGAATGAGTCAGGATGTGGTGCTCAGATAGAAGGGAGGACTTCAAGGCTAGCCTTGGTACCCCGAGACAAAGTCACCAAACAAAACCTCACATAATAATAACAATGATGCTGGGATCAGTTCACGTTGACAGCAGCAGAGATCCAGTGGAGAGTGAGGTCAGCATGAGCGCCCCAGATGCCTTCAGTGGAGAAGGGAGGGGTAAGTAGTTGTGTGGACTCGGAAGACGTTCCAGACAGAAACTCAAGAGGAAGAACCTGACGTTCTACGGGGATGGAAAGGAGTACAGTAGCCATCGCTTGAGCTAGAAAGAAGAAGGGCAGGCAGGTGACAGGGACAAGGCCAGCTCTGGCTTCAGCTGCTTGAAAAGAACTGGAAGATTCTGAGCAGAGGTTTGTTGCTATTATTTGTCTGTTTGCTTTTTTTTTTTTTCCCCCAGAGGGTTTCTTGTAACCCATATTGGCCTAGAACTCTACATCACCAAGGCTGAGATTGACCTCCTAATCTTCCTGTCTCCACCCCCACGTGCTATGACAGGCATGAGCCCATTATGTTTATGACCTGAAATAGTTGGAGCCCCTAGCACTGCAGAGCAGGAAGAATCTCCTAGCCTGGGGATAGAAAGGTCTCTATGGTCCATTAAGGCCAGGAGGGAAAAATGGTTTTTTTTTCCCCCTTCAAATATTGCTCTCTTTTTTTTTCCGTTTCTTCTAAATTCTCCCCTCAGAATATCTGGCTCTTAACACTTGTTCTCCATGTTTTTACTGACTGTATCTGTTTCTCTTCTGCTGTATTCTGAATTTGTCCAACCGTTCTGTCTTCTGCTTCTTAACTCACCTGAGTCCCCAGTCGCCTTAGTCTCTTTCCAAAGGGAAACTGCCTTGTGAGGAATGAGTAAGGCTTGCTTCAGATGCTGCGCTGCCGTGGCCCTGTGCCTCCTTCCCTTTGCTGGAACTTGGGAGCCACACATTTTAATTTGCTTTTGTGGTGCTGGGGATTGAACCACCTGTGTAAGGGCTGTGCCACTGAGCCACCTCAGAGTTAAAAATATTAAATTAAGGTGCTGGAGAGCGGGCTCGGCAGTCAGGAGTACATCTTGCTCCTGTAAAGGATCCAGGATCATTCTCAGCATTCATATGGTGGCTCTCAACCTCTGTGACTCCAGTTCCAGGGATCCTGTCCTCTGATCCCTGCAGGCACCAGGCACACATGGTGCATAGCCACCCAATGCGGGCAGGACACTCTCATACATACAAAACTGAATAAATAAACCTATAAAATTTGTTGCCAGTGGTGGAGCCTTTATTTTATTATTATTATTATTTATTTTTTTGGTTTTTTGAGACAGGGTTTCTCTGTGTAGCCGGGCTGTCCTGGAACTCACTCTGTAGACCAGGCTGGCCTTGAACTCAGAGATCGCTTGCCTCTGCCTCCTAAGTGCTGGGATTAAAGGCATGAGCCACCAGGACTATACAGAGAAACCCTGTCTCGAAAAAACAAAAACAACCAACCAACCAACTATAAAAATAAAATTTATTAATTTAATTAGCTAATTTGTGTGTGTGTGTATGTGTGTAATGTGTGTGTATGTGTGTGTATATGTGTGTGTGGCGGGTGCCCTTGTGTGCCCTACACATGTGTATTCTTCAAGGCCTGTATGTGAGTGAGGGTGGGTTCTAGGGTGAAATTTAGGTTGTCAAGCTTAGTGACATTTCACCAGCCTAAGATTATTTTTGTCTATATGTGTATGTGTCTGCATGAGTGCCTGTGTGTGCGATTTTGCACGCCTGTGTGCTCAAGGTGGCTGGAGGAGGCACCGGATCGATCCCTTGGGGATGGTGTTACAGCTATTTGGGCCTCATAATTATGTAGCAACTACCCTTTACCCTGAGCCATCTTTCTACATACTACATTACACATTATATAATATATTTAGGCCAGGCATAGTGCTTATGTCTTTAATCCCTACACTCGAGAGGCAGAGTCAGCAGGATCTCTGTGAATTGCAGGCTAGCCTGGTCAACAAATGAGTTTCTGGCTATCCAGGACTGTATGGTGAGACCGTATCTTTAATAAAAAATAGCATTTTTATTAGTTTATTGATAATTTCATACATGAATGCAATGTATTTTTATCATATTTACTCCCCCACTGTTCTCCTAACTCTTTCCAGATACACTCTCCATTTCACCCAAATTAGATGTTTTTATTTTGATACTTTGTGTGTAGCGTGTGGTATTTGTGTTATGTGCATGTTCACATGTACTTGTGTGTGAAGACCAGAGATCAATGCCAGATGTCTCCCTCCTGTGGATATCTGCCTTAAAATATTTCTTACATTAATTAATTAATTAGCATGTATGTGTCTGCTTGCCACAGCACAAATATGAATGTCAGGGAACAACCTGTAAGAGTCATTTTCTCCTGCTTTGTGGGTTCTCAGGATACAAGTGACCAATCTTGGAGGCAAGCTCCTTCATCTCCTGTGCCATCTTACCTGCCCACCAAAAAGAAATTCCTTTTGGCCAGGTGATTATGGCATACACCTTTACCCAACACTTAGGAGGCAGAAATCTACAGAGTGAGTTTCAGGACAGCTAGGGCTACACAAAGAAACTCTGTCTTGAAAAACAAAACAAACAAACAAATTAAATTACTTTTTGTGCTGCTATAAATGTAGGTATACTGCATTGTATACTTGAGTGGCGATCAGAGGACAACTTCTTACTTTTTTTTTTTTTTTTTTTTTTTGATTTTTCAAGACAGGGTTTCTCTGGGTAGCCCTGGCTGTCCTGGAACTCACTCTGTTGACCAGACTGGCCTTGAACTCAGAAATCTGCCTGCCTCCCAAGTGCTGGAATTAAAGGCGTATGCCACCAATGCCTGGCTAGAGGACAACTTTTGTGAGTGGTTCTCCTCTTCTACCTTGTTGAAGCAGAGTCTTTCATTTTATTTGTATTTATTTATTTGTATTTATTTATTTGTTTATGTTGATGTATGTATGTATGTATGTATGTATGTATGTTTTGGCTTTTTGAGACAGGGTTTCTCTGTGTAGCCCTTGCTGTCCTGAAACTTGCTCTGTAGACCAGGCTGGCCTCAAACTCACAGAGATCCCTCTGCCTCTGCTCATGAGTGCTGGGACTAAAGGTGTGTATCACCACCGTCTGAGTGTGAGGGACTCTCTTGTTTCTGCTTCACTGTACTCCAGGCAAGGTGGGCCACAAGCTTCTGCCTGATTCACCTGTCTCTGCTGTCCTGTCTCTCCAGGAGTGCCGGGATTACAGATCCATGTCACCACATCCAGCCTTTTACACGAAGACTTGACCTCAGGTGGTCAGGCTTTCCTGGCAAGCACCTGCTAAGACATTTTCCTAAGCCTGCCACCTTATTTTTGTTTTTTGGTTTTTTTTTGAGACAGGGTTTCTCTGCGTAGCCCTGGCTGTCCTACAACTCACTCAGTAGACCAGGCTGGCCTCGAACTCAGAAATCCACCTACCTCTGCCTCCCAAGTGCTGGGATTAAAGGCATTCGCCACCACTGCCCGGCCCGCCACCTTATTTTTGAGAGAGCGCCTCTTATCACCCTGCTCACCCTTAGACTAGCTGGCCACCAAGCCCTAGGGATCCTGTTGTTTTTATCTAACACTTCATTTATAAACATGCGTTTTGTCCAGCCGTTTACACAAGTACTGGGATCCAAACTCAGATCCTCATGCTTGCTCGGCAAGCCCTTTACCCATTGAGTTGTCGCCCCAGACCAGCTTTTCATTTTTACTGTTAGAATCCAGCCCCAGTGGTCTTCACTGGAGAACCTATTTACTGTGTTCAGTCTAGAGTGTCTCCCGGGTAAGTTGAGTTTCAGCTAGGTTATTTTTCTACTTCAAGGATTTCTAATGAGTTCTTCCTCATCTTGTTTCATTTCTGCTTATTTTTGCTTAATAATTTCATTTTGAAATGAAAAAATGTGCATTCATTTCTGAGTGTCTGCAACATCAATTTAAAGCTTTTCATACCCTTTTACAAACTTCCCAAGGAAACTTGAGAAAATTTCTTTCTTTTTTTTTTTTTTTCCGAGACAGGGTTTCTCTGTCTAGCCCGGGCTGTCCTGGAACTCACTCTGTAGACCAGGCTGGCCTCGAACTCAGAAATCCGCCTGCCTCTGCCTCCCAAGTGCTGGGATTAAAGGCCTGCGCCACCACCGCCCGGCAAGAAAATTTCTGATCTGATGTGAAGATCAAATCTTTCTCACTGCTAAGGACCTATCTGTGTTGTCTGATTTTGGCCCAAGTTGTTTGGTGGGCCCTCCGGCCTCATCCTGGAGTCATGGCTCCACATCAAGGATGTGCCAAATGGTGGATCTAGTCGTAGGAGCAGCGGACACCTCAGCCATTCTGTCAAATCTCACCTCTTTAGTGCTGAGAGAGCCACAGTCTACAGCCTGGTGGCCATTTATCCCCACTTAAAAATACTTATTTTATTATTCTTTTATTTAATTAATTTTTTAACTTGTTTTTAAATAGACATGTGGGTGTGTGTACACGTAAGTGTAAATACTTGTGGAGTATAGAAAAGAACATTAGATCCATCGAACTGCAGTTACAGCCAAGAGCTGAGAACACCCAGACCTCTTAATGAGTTGTACATACTCTTAACATCGAGCCGTCTATCCAGCCCCCTCCCATTTCTTTATTCATGTGTATGTTTGTGGGGGTGGGTACCTGAGGAGGCCGTAAGGGGTTGCTGGATCCCCTGGAGCCAGAGTTACAGGCAATTGTGGGCCTCCTGATGTGGGTGCTGGATTCTCTTGCTCTGGAAGAGCAGAAAGCACTGTTAACCACACAAACCATCTCATCTCTGCAGCCTGCTGCCCTGCCTGCCTATCAGTCTCTATCAAAATGGTTTCATGTAGAGTAAGCTGGCCTTATACTGTGCTGTCAGGGCAGGGCTGACCTTAAATACTGATCCCCGTCTCCACCTTTCAAGTGCTCTTTCTCACTAATGACTACACTCCATCCTTAGAGACCTCAAGCTTGAGACTTCAGCTCTACCATCCCCCAAGGCTTCTATCTATTTCTGGTTCCTGGGGATTTGTCAGAATTGGTAATGTCTCTTTAAAAAAAGTCATCTTTGTATTTTAAATGTCATGGCTAGGTGTATATGCAAGGGTTTTTCTTAGAGTCCTAAGCTCACTTCCTTGTATTGAGGTCAACCCTTCACACCTGGTTTCTTTCCTCCACCTACCATTGAAACCACCAAAGGCAAAGACATTGATGATCGGATTATCGGATTGCTGCCAATCCAAGGGTCTGAACTGTTCTTCCTCCTAATTTTACTTGACTCTTCCTTGGCTTTTGACACACTTGACTTCCCTGCCATTTTTTTTTTTTTTTTTTTTTTTTTGGTTTTTGAGACAGGGTTTCTCTGTGTAGCTTGGGCTGTCCTGGAACTTACTCTGTAGACCAGACTGGCCTGGAACTCAGAAATACGCCTGCCTCTGCCTCCCAAGTGCTGGGATTAAAGGCGTGGGTGCCATTATTTTTTAATTTTTTAATTTACTTAATTTATTAACTCTTTGCTTTTTTTTTTTGAATAGGGTTTCATGTTGCCCAGGCTAGCCTTGACCTCACCACATAGCTGAGGATGACTTCCCTACCTTTGTCACTATGACCTTCATCTCTCGAGTTCTGAGATTATGCTGTGGTCGGCCATGCTTAGTTATTTCAGTGTTTATTTGTGTGCGTGTACGGTATGTTAGAGCTGAACCGCTGAGCTGCACCCTAGCCCCCACTCTGCTCTCAGAAACATCAGTCTACTTTGTCCATTAGCATGCTCCTGAATCTCATCCCTTGTCCTGCTGAAACCCCAGTGTGCAGCTCAAAGCTAGTGAAGGGGCTGGATCTGGGGGCTCGCTCTTAAATGCTCTCTGCCCTTGGCCATGTCCTTGTCAAAAGAGAAAACTGCATGTCTGGACCGTATGTTCCTTTCTCTACACCTTCAACTTATGAATATTAGTTTTGTTTTGTTTTTTGAGACAGGCTTTCTTTGTGTAGTCCTGGCTGTTTCAAAACTAGCTCTGTAGACCAGGTGGCTGTCCTCAAACAGAGATCCATCTGCTTCTGCCTCCTGAGTCCTTCTGTTCCCCAGCATAAATAAGCATTTACTTTTTTTTTTTTTTTTTTTTTTTTTTGGTTTTTCGAGACAGGGTTTCTCTGTGTAGCCCTGGCTGTCCTGGAACTCACTCTGGAGACCAGGCTGGCCTCGAACTCAGAAATCCGCCTGCCTCTGCCTCCCAAGTGCTGGGATCAAAGGCGTGCGCCACCACCGCCGGCAGCATTTACTTTTTAAAAGGCTTTTACATTTATTTTTATTTATTTATTTATCTAGCAATCATTTTGAAATGCTATACGTTCAGTACATATAAAATTACTATATGTATTCCAGTTTCTTCTAGACTCTATTTTCCAACTGTTTTTTAACTAATGAAATTTTGTGTGTGTGTGTGTGTGTGTGTGCTCGCGCGCGCACGAGCCTGTGTACATGCGTGCATGCATGCGCACGCTCCCATGCACTGTGGATTGAGTATGGAGGTCCTAGGACAGCTTTGTAAAGTCAGTTCTTTCCTTTCACATTTACATGAGTTCCAGGGACTGAACTCAGGTCATCATGCTGGTGCGGCAAGCACTTTACCGGCCGAGCAATCTGACTGGCTCTGTATGAGTCAGTGTCTCATATACCCTAGGCTGGCCTTGTAGCTAGGCTGGGCTCACAGGTGTGCCCCCCACATCTGGCTGCATCTTGGTTTTATTTCCCCGCTCGTTCTGCAACCACATTCCATGTTCTGCTCAGTGTAGACCCGGGTCTTCTGTTTGCTAGGCCCTGTTCCTCATCTCTGGCTTTCTTTGTCAGAAATCTACTACTAGTTCTTTCTACTTGTTTTTATTTTTTTCCCTCCTCAGGACAAAGTTTCTCTGTATAGCCCTGGCTGTCCTGGAACCCACTCTGTAGACCAGGGCTGGCCTCAAACTCAAGAGATCCACCTGCCTCTACCTCCCGACTGCTGGGATTAAATGTGTGTCACCACTGCTTGGCATCAATTTTTTTTTTTGGTTTTTCGAGACAGGGTTTCTCTGTGTAGCCTGGGCTGTCCTGGAACTCACTCTGTAGACCAGGCTGGCCTTGAAATCTGAAATCCTCCTGCCTCTGCCTCCCAAGTGCTGGGATCAAAGGTGTGTGCCACCACTGTCCAGCCGGCATCAATTTTTAAATAAAGACCTTGTAGTATACATAGATTTTATGCATAAAAAAAGAGGCACTTGGGAAAGATGAGAAATACTCAGGTGTAGGGCTGGCCTTCTTAAAGCTGTAGACATCTTCATAGTGGCTGTATTGCAACCCATGGTCACAATAACTTACATCAAGGTTTGAAAGGTTAAGAATTTCTTTTCATAAAATTTTAAGGTGAGCTGGGCAGTGGTGGCACATGCCTTTAATCCCAGCACCTGGAAGGCAGAGGCAGGCGGATTTCTGAATTCGAGGCCAGCCTGGTCTACACAGTGAGTTCCAGGACAGCCCAGGCTATACAGAGAAACCTGTCTCAAAAAACCAAAAAAAAAAAAAAAAAAAAAAAAAAAAAAAAAAAAGTAAGGTGAGTGCCAAAGAGAAAAAGGATAAAACTCAGTTTCTAGATCGTTTTGGGCCTAAATGATCACAGCTTATTTATTCTCTTTGACTTCTCTATTTATACAAAGTGCACGTGGTCTTTGTAGGCCTTTGTCAGTGCTGTTGAAATACCCAGACTCTGCCCGAGGAAAGACAAACCAGATCCCTAGACGGAGCCTTCTGCCTCCCAGAGTTTTCCTTCCTATCCTACCTCAGGTGGAGTTTCTTCAGTGAGATTTCAGTACATTTTCCTGAATAAGAAAGGGATGGATGTAGTGGAAAGAATCAATCCAGAGATCCGCTGCCCAGGAGCTGAGGGCCAAGACTAGTCAAGGAGATTGACATCAGGCAGTCTTACTCATGGGCCTGGGGAAATGGCTTAGCTAGAAATGTGCAGACATGAGGACCTCACTTGGGATTCCCAGCACCCTTGTAAAAGGGTGGGTGTTGGTAGAGACAGGAGAGATCCCTAGAACTCATTGGCCGGCCAGCCTAGCTGAGCTGGTAAAATCCAGCTCGGTGGAGACCCCCATTCATTAAATAAGGTGGAGTGGGTTTGAGAAAGAACACATACGTGTACCTGTGTGTGTTTGTGTTCCCCGAAAAGGGACAGAAAGACAAAAAGAAAACGCTATGTTGTTTTAGGAAAGTGTAACTGCAGGTCTGTAACTACTGTGCTAAGGAGTGGAGATTCTGGGAAAGAAAAGGGAGGAGTGGGAATTCTGGGAAAGGAAAGGAAAGAAAAGAAAAGAAGAGTGGGGATTCTGGGAAAGAAAAGGTTAGCAGCGGGGATTCTGGGAAGGAAAAAACTTGGTGGGCTAATTATTCCTCCCATTCTTTAGTGTGGCTTTAGGTGAGCCTGCCTTTCTGAGGGGTGGCTCCTTGGCCAGGAGCTTGACCTGCCCAAACTGATGGCAGTTCAGGCAAGTCCCACCCAGAGGTAGATACCATTCTCTTGGTTAGGAAGCCTTAGCCTTTTCCTAAGGGACAGCAACTTCAGCCCCAGCACTACGCCCTCCTCTATAGAGCCATGTAGTTCATGTGTCTTGTGTCCTTACAGCACCTCAAGCAGCTAGAAAGCAGGTTCTATATACCAAGTCATCTTTGGATGTTCCCACCTTAGAAAATAGGACGTGCTTAATAAATGATTATGAAGTAACTCAATGAATCTAAAATGCAAAGCATTTCCCCAGAGTTCTGTTAAAACGGAGGCCAAAGTCTCTGAAAGCGTGGTTGAACTTTAATGTTTCCTGGGAGTGCAAGATAAAAGATAGCTCTGGCTCCTCCCCGCCGTGGTGGGTGGAGTAAATTTACAATTCAAGATGATGTCTGCTTGTATTAAATTCTTTACCGGAGTAGACTACAGCCTTTTACAGCTGAAAAGACTTTCTGGTTGTTTGTTTACTTGCTTTTTGGTTTATTTTCCTCTTCCTGCCCTTTTAAGGCACAGCCTGAATGACATAATTTCCTTTTTATTACTCACTGGCAGCACAGGCCTGTGGCTTCCCCTCCTCTTAAAGTTCAACTTTCCAGAAAGTTTTGAGCTTAAGGGAATCAGATCTGTCTTAATGAAACTCTTTAAGCCTAGCCTTGGGTTTCTGCTGCTTTGATTTTTGTTTTGTTTTTTTGAGACAGGGTTTCTCTGTGTAGCCCTGGCTGTCCTGGAACTCACTCTGTAGACCAGGCTGGCCTCGAACTCAGAAATCCGCCTGCCTCAGCCTCCCAAGTGCTGGGATTAAAGGTGTGCGCCACCACTGCCCGGCCAAGTTACCTTTTCTTTTGTGTATGTGCATGTGGGAGCCAGAGGATTATGTGGGTCTTTCTCAATGTGTGTGTGTTTCTCTAACGTGTGTGTATGTGTGTGTGTGATATGTATGCCTCTGTGTGTTGTGTGTGTGTGTGTGTTGTGTGATGTGTATGCCTCTGTGTGTGTGTGTGTGTGTGATGTGTTATGCCTGTGTGTGTGTGGTGTGTGTGTGTGTGTGATGTGTTGATGTGTATGCCTGTGTGTGTGTGTGTTGTGATGTGTATGCCGTGTGTGTGTTGTGTGTGTTGTGTGATGTGTATGCCTGTGTGTGTGTTGTGTGTGATGTGTATGCCTGTGTGTGTGTGTGTGTGTGAGTGTATGCCTGTTGTGTGTGGTGTGTGTGTGTGTTTGCCTGTGTGTGTGATGTGTGTGTGTATGCTGTTGTGTGTGTGTGTGTGTGATGTGTATGCCTGTGTGTGTGTTGTGTGTGTGATGTGTATGCCTGTGTGTGTGTGTGTGGTGTGTGTGTGTGTGGATGTGTATGCTGTGTGTGTGGTGTGTGTGTGATGTGTATGCCTGTGTGTGTGTGGTGTGTGTGTGATGTGTATGCCTGTGTGTGTGTGTGTGTGATGTGTATGCCTGTGTGTGTGTGTGTGTGTGTGATGTGTATGCCTTTGGTGTGTGTGTGTGTGTGATGTGTATGCCTGTGTGTGTGTGTGTGTGTGATGTGTATGCCTGTGTGTGTGTGTGTGTGTGTGTGATGTGTATGCCTGTGTGTGTGTACGTAATGGAGAAAGGGAGGAGAGGCTCCTGAGCCTAGACCTGAACGTAGAGTCAGAGGATAATCTCAGGCGTTGGTTCCATTTTGTTTGAGACAGTGTCTCTTGTTGTCTGTTGCAGCTACCAAGCCAGCTGGCCCACCAGATCTTGTGATTCTCTTTCTGACACCCATCTTCTGGTGGGGTACAGTGGCTCAAGCTTCTGACTTTCACTTTTAAATAAAATATATTGCCATTTATTTTTAAAATTAATTAATTAATTAATTATTCTGAGACAGGGTTTCTCTATGGGGGCTGTTGTGGGACTGTATAGCCCAGGCTAACCTCATGGGGCTTGTTTGTTTGTTCGTTATGTAGCCCTGGCTGGCCTGGAACTCATTATGTAGACCAGGTTGGACTTGAATTAAGAGAGATCTGCCTGCCTCTGTCTCTGGAGAGCTGAGACTAAAGGCATGGACCACCATGCCTGGCTTCAGTTTATTTTTAAATTGAAATATAATTACATTGTTTCCCCCTTGCCTTTCTTTCCTCCATTCTTTCCCAATTCCCTCTCAAACTCCAATCTCTTTTTCTTTATTATTATAATACATATATGCATAACTATAAAGATACAATCTGTTGAGTCTGTTAGTATCGCTTATAGTTATATAACTTTTAAAAAAATGTATATTTTGTTTTGTTGTGCTTAAAATAGAATCTCACCGTGAAGCTCCTGTGGACTTAGAACTCACTATATAGATCAGGATAGCCTTAAAATCAGATAGCTACCTGACTGTGCTTCCCAAGTTCTGGGATTAAAGTGTGTGCCACTATGATTGGCTTTAAATAATACTTTTAAAAATTGCTTCATCTTTCTATTTTATTTCCTTACATACGTATGTATGTATGTATGTATGTACATATGTATGTGGGCATGGAAATGCCACAGTACATGTGTAGAAGTCAGAGGACAATCTGTGAGGAGTCAGTTCTCTCTTTCTACCATGTGGATCCCAGGAATTGAAGTCAGGTTGTCAGGTTTGGTGGGAAGTGCCTTTCCTTGATAAGCCATGTTCCTTAACCCCTTTTTGTTTTGTTTTTTTCTGTGTGTATGTGTGTGTATGTTTGAAATGGGGTTTCTTTGTAGCTTTGTAGCCTTGGCTGTTCTAGATAGAACTCTATCTATAGACCAGGCTGGCCTCAAACTTAAAGAGATCTGTCTGCCTCTGTTTTCAAGTGTTGGGATTAAAAGTGTGAGCTGCCATGAACTGACTTTTTCCTTCTTCCTTCCTTCCTTCCTTCCTTCCTTCCTTCTCTCTCTCCTTCTCTCCCTCCCTTCTTCCCTCTCTCCTTCCTTCTTTCCCTCCTTCCTTCCTTCTTTCTTTCTTCCTTTTAAGTAGAGGAAATTTCCATGATTCCTGGCATCCCAAGGAAGGACATAAGCATCTAATTAAACTGCAGAGTATGTTGGAAACAATGCTTCAGCTCCTGTACAATGAAGCCGGTTGCTAGGGTGGGGGAGGAGAATGAGAGGGATCCATTGTGAGCAGGCCCCAGGCCACCAGAGGAAAATCTGAGCGGGCAATGCAGCAGCTCAGGTCTGACTCTTGGCAGCTCTGGGTCTTACTTTAAAGCTATTTCCTGTTCCCTGTGTCTCAGCCTCATTCCACACTCATTTCTAGAAGGTTCTGCCCAGCTTGCATTTCCCCAGGGGTGCTCCATCCCATTACTGGCTTCTTGGAGCCTTTGCAACCTCTCTGAGTCATGCATCCCATTGGAAGAATATACAGGAGCTCTGAGCCATAGCCTTCTGATAAGCCCTGGCCTGTGGAGGGGTCAGACACGGGTTCTAATCCAAGCTCTTCCTTTGTGAACAGAGTGTGCTTCAAGCTGAACTTGAAAATTGAATGAAAGTTCAATTTTCATGTTTTTTTTTTTTTTTTTTGTTTTGTTTTTGTTTTTTTCGAGACAGGGTTTCTCTGTGTAGCCCTGGCTGTCCTGGAACTCACTCTGTGCTGGGATTAAAGGCCTTTCCCCTCTTTTTGACGTCACCTTTGCCCTTATCTCCCGAATAAACCTCACATGGAACCCTTTGGCCTGGTGTGGTCTGTTGTGAGCCACATGTCAAACAACAATCATTATGTCTTGAGTGTAGAGGTTTGATCTTTGGGGTTTCAACAGTTCAGATGATGAGTTCAGAGCCCTGCCTTTTGGGTTTGAAAGTCCTGTAATGTGAGGGACCTAGATGGGGAATGGGTTATAAGTGGAGGTGATGGGCAGACTGGAGCAGGCACACATGCTAGCCACCTTCCTGCCTTACAGTGATAACATCTGACCAACACATCAGACGTTTGCCCTCCTGCCAAAAGTCCTGAGTGAATGTGGCCTCCATTTCCTCATCTGTAACCTGCTCTGTAGTTTCACAATCTGCAAGGTGAGGAGGGAGTTTTGAATTCTAACAGAAGTTCCTCCTGCTATGGTGTGACACAGTACATTTATTTTTTAACGTAGCAATCAGACCTATAAAAATGAGCCACATTTTCTATGAGTCAGAGGCACTCACCAGCCTTGGGTTTACACTTGCCTTCAAGAAGCCAGTGACTGTTTGTTGGGTGAGCACTGCAGGCCAGCATTGTGCTGGGCTAGACTGGAAGCTGCAGAGAGTTGTGATAAGACCCCCCATTTCCTGTGAAGCTCAGGGTCATCTAGGACCACTCTGTCACTCAGCTCACTCCTTCAGCTGCAGGTGAATGACCTTGATGACCTATGCAGCAAGGAGGGCACTACAGTAGCTCAGCAGACCAGCCACACGGGCGGCCTATCAGTGACCGCCCTAAGCAGGTGGCATTGGATAGTCCAGGCAGGCTGGAGAGGTAGCTCAGTGGTTAAGAGGACTGCTGCTTTTCGAGAAGGCCTGGGTTCAGTTCCCAGTATCCACATGGTGACTCATAACCACCTGTAACTCCAGTTGTAGGGAACCTGAGACCCTCTTTTGTCTCTCTGGGCACCAGACACGTACATACTACATGTAGGCAAAATACACATGCATGGGAAAATAAAAAAATAAACAGCTTCAGGTAACAGGTTATTTCATTTACTTGTATATGTTGTAGTTGATATTTCTTGTTGCCATGTTTGTATAAATATATCTTTTGGGGTTAGAGAGATGGCTCAGAAGTCAAGAGTGCTTGCTACTCTTATAGAGGAGTTGAGCTTAGATCCCAACACCCATGTCAGGCAGCTCGAAAACCACTATAACTCCAGTTTCAGGGTCTCCACTGCCTTCTTCTGGTCTCTACTGGCACTTGCATACATGGTGAGCATACACAGATATATTTACACATAATACAAACAAAAATCAATCTTCAAACAAACAAAAACAAACAAACCCAACAACATGCCAGGTCTGGTGGCACATGCCTTTCATTCCAGCACTAAGGACACAGAGGTAAGTGGATCTCTGTGAGTTTGAGGCCAACCTGGTTTACATAGTAAGTTCCAGGACAGCCAGAGCTATATAGTAAGACCCTATCTCAAAGAAATAAAATAAAAGTAAAACCATCAAAATAATATAAAAATAATAGCCGGGCGGTGGTGGGCACGCCTTTAATCCCAGCACTTGGGAGGCAGAGGCAGGCGGATTTCTGAGTTCGAGGCCAGCCTGGTCTACCGAGCGAGTTCCAGGACAGCCTGGACTACACAGAGAAACCCTGTCTCGAAAAAACCAAAAAAAAAAAAAAAAAAAATAATAATAATAATAATAGTTGTTCATACAAAACAAACAAAAAACCTACAACATAACTTCCCAGCCCCGTGGCTTAGAATCCATAAGGCTCCCGCAGGAGGACGGTGTTGGCTCTGCCTGGCTGCACAGGGCAACTGCAGCACTCACACGTCCACTTTGAAGTTTTCTGGCTATAAACCTGTGGCCACGCCGGGCGGTGGTGGCGCACGCCTTTAATCCCAGCACTTGGGAGGCAGAGGCAGGCGGATTTCTGAGTTCGAGGCCAGCCTGGTCTACAGAGTGAGTTCCAGGACAGCCCGGGCTACACAGAGAAACCCTGTCTCGAAAAACCAAAAAAAAAAAAAAAAAAAACCTGTGGCCACATGGCTCCGTAGGCCACAGACAGCCTATAACTGCATTTTGTTTGGCTCTACGGAGTTATGTTTTCATTTTTTAGGGTTGAATTGAGGAGCTGAGGATATGGCTCAGTTGGGAGAGTGCTTGCCTACATGCATAAAGCTTAATCCCCAGCACTGGAAAAACCAGGCATGGTGGCCCACATCTGTAATCCCAACCCTGAGGACTGCATATCCAGTTTTGGTTCAAGGCTATTTAAAATCGAAGACGGTTCTGTGTGAGCAAAGAAACACTCTCCAGCTTCCAACAGAATTGATGTTCAACTTATCAAATTCATACACTTTGTGAGTAGAACTAAGAAATATGTTTTAAAGCTGGGCAGTGGTGGCACACGCCTTTAATTCCAGCAGTTGGGAGGCAGAGGCAGGTGGATTTCTGAGTTCGAGGCCAACCTGGTCTATAGAGTGAGTTCCAGGACAGCCAGGGCTACACAGAGAAACCCTGTCTCGAAAAACCAAAACCAAACCAAACCAAACCAAACCAAACCAAACCAAACCAAACCAAACCAAACCAAACCAAATATAGAAAAACTTAAAATCAATTCAATTTAGGATGAGGAGCTCCCACATAGTGCTCAGCCCAGGGGCTGCTCCTGTGAGTCTCCTGGTTCTGCTCTTCTCAGAGTGTTTGTGTTCAGGCCCAGAGAAGTGACTGCTACAGTGCCACCACCATATCACAGACAACAGTTCAGAGGATAACGTGTGAGCCTTGTCTTCCTTTCAGGTCGCCTATAGAAAGGTCTTTGGAAAGCTCCGGGGCAGACTTTTACTCATAGCTTATTAGCTAGGACGGTGTCATGTGTCCACTCCTAAGTCAGCCACTGGCAAGGAACTCATGTGAATGACTTTTACCAGTGAAGTGAGTGTTGAGAATATCATAAACATCCTGTACAAACTCAACCGAACTTTATTCCCTTTGTGCTGGGATTATAGGCATGTCCCGCCATACCTGGCGGCCTTCTACCTTTTCTATCTATCTATCTATCTATCTATCTATCTATCTATCTATCTATCTATCTATCATCTGTCTGTCTGTCTGTCTGATATTACTAGGAACACAGTCTCATAGCAGACTCTTGGATCCTCTGGTTCTTACAATCTATCTGATTCCTCTTCAGAAATGTTCCCTGAGCCTCATGTGTGGGAACGTTTTGTAGATGTAATCATTGGGACTGGGCTCTGCCACTCTGCATTTTGATTGGTTGTGCTTTTTCTATATTGATTTTGGTCTGCTACAAAGAGAAGTTTCCTTGATGAGGGGCGAATACTACACTCATCTGTTGGTATAGGACAAATGCTTCGATTGTTGTTAGGATTATGCTGGTTTAGTAAAGTAGTGGTTGTAGGTTCTCTTCCAATAACCGTGACATCACTGGCACTGAGTGGTTATCTAGGTTTCCAGAACCTTCCTGTTGACTAGGTTCATTTTCACATATTTTAAAAAGATTTTATGTACGTGTGTGTCTATGTGTACACGAGTGTGCAGGTGATCTGGGAGAGCACAGGCACTGGATCCCTTGGAGTTGCAGTAGTTGGTAGTTGTGAGCCACCTGATATTGGTGTTGGGAATTGCATTGGAGTTCTCTGGAAAAACAGTATGGGCTCAGTGGCTGAGCCATCTCTCCAGCCCTCCTCCTCCACGGTTTTAGAATGTTTTCATCAACCCATAGTCCTTAGCTGTCACACTCCATGTTCCCCTCCCTCGCCAGGCCCAGGTAAAACTAGTGTGTTTTCTTCTGTCTGTGTGAATCTGACTCTAGGCATTTCACACAATGGAATTATATGCCCTGTGGAGGCTAGGCCCCTTTAAGTGTACTTCGGTTGATCTGTCAGCAGTGTTATGCTGTGCTGCTTTAAGAGTCTCCTAAATGTATGTATTTTATTATTTTTAAATCTTTTAAATTTGTATTTATTTTTATTTCATACATATTAGTGTTTTGGTGCATGTATGTTTGTGTGAGGGTATCAGATGCCCAGGACTTGGAGTTACAGACAGGTGAACTGCCATATGGATACTGAGATTGAACTTGGGTCTTCCAGAAGAGCAGCCTGTGCTCTTAACCACTGAGCCATCTGTCCAGCTCCTTAATCATTTATTTGTTTGTTTTTCTAGATAGTTTCTCTGTGTGTAGTTCTGACTGTCCTGGAACTTGCTCTGTAGACCTGCCTGCCTCAAACATACAGAGATCCACCTGCCTCTGCCTCCCGAGGGTTGGGATTACCAGTGTGCCAGGTGTGCATTGAAACCATCTAGCTTTTTTCTCTATTTTTAATTGAAAATTTCCCTCAAGTCTCCTTTTCTATCACCCCGAGTGATCCTTTTTCCTCTCTGTACACCTAACCTTGTGGTCAGTCTTTTACTACTTTGTGGGTTCTTTTTCCCACCTTTATTCCCTCCCCCTTAGTTCACCTCCTATCACTAGATAAGAGAGAAAAAGGGGTAGAGGGGAAAGGAAAGCATTCCCTGAATAAAGTCAGGAGCTGGAAAGGGAGCAACGTTATAGTTAGATTATTTCCTTCTGATTAGGGACCTTGAGTTCCTTGGGGCAAGTTTGATCTTTGAAGTCAGGATATCTAATTTCTTCTTGTTTCTTCTTTGTGCACAACTACTTAACAAACCACAACCAACAACCAGTCACCAGCCAACTACCAACAACCTACCAACAACCCACTAACAACTCACAAATTACCGATTAGGGCCCTAGCATGTATATACTCTCTGAAAAGTCCCCAGAATTCCAAATGTCACAAAGAAACTATCTGCAGCTGGCAAAACCATGCCTCTGCTAGAGCATGAGGCAAATCATAGTCAGCTGCTGTGGTCAGTTCAAAGCAGCTCCATATTCCCATGCCTGGGATTAAAATGAAAACATGTTCTTATAATATTTCTGTGTTTTTTTTTTAAAGAAACCAAAATTTCAAAATTGTCACTACATTATCTGGCCCTTGATGGCTTTCTTGCCCCAACCCTGTTTTCAGCCCTGTTTAACTCCCTGTTTATGTTGGCTTTTTTTTTAAGTCAGGGTCTGTACTGTAAGACCAGGCTGACTTCAGATTCACACTCCTTTTGCTTGGTCTCAAGAATTCTGGGATTATAGGTTTGCTCCACCATATCTGGCTTTTCCATCTTCCATATTAGTGCATTCCTAGATGCTGCCTAAATGCCTGACAAACATAAAAAATGTTTTCAAAAGACCTACTTATTTTATTTGCATGTGTATAAGTGTTTGGCCTGCATGTATGTGTACTGTGTATGTGCCTGGTACCTGAGGAGGTCATAAGAAGGTGCTGGGTCTCCTGGAAATGACATTACAGATGGTTATGAGCTACTATATGGGAGCTGGGAGTCCAAGCTAGGTCTCCTGTATGAGCCACAGAGCTCTTTGTTACTGAGCCATCTCTCTAGCTTCCCATGACTAAATTTTTTATTCTCTTGCCTTAGTGTGAACCATGCTAGGGTTGTACACAGCCTTGAGGCTCATATTTAGGGCTTTGTACACTTTCTTTCAAAGCCACTGATTTGCATTAAAACTTCATTTTTGTCCAACTCTATTATTTGAGTTTTAATATAAAATTGTAAGTAATCTCTACAGGCTGCCTTTTTAGCTTTAACCCTTCCTCAAATCTATTACTGTAGCTTCCTGGCTGGTACAAGAGATCTCCCCACTCATTAGGCAGACTCTTCTATATGTCCATACTTAATAGTCTTGACACAGTAATAACTCATGATCAATGTGTGCGTATTCAGTTTCCTAATCAAGTCTGATTTGAATATTAAGCTGTTCATTTATTTAATACTTAAATAGGGTCTTCCAAAAAAAGACTTTACATTGGTATATAACACGGATAATTCATAAATAGTCAGGGTATAGATGTGTGCAGCTGACTGGAAAATGAGTCTTACAGTTAAAGATTCAATTTATTTTGGACCAAAAACGAATGCAAACAAATTTGCATCAATGAGGTTGTTCTGAATGGCACTAGTGACTCAAATCAGAACCCTGAAGAAGTAGAGATCACAGTGATAGATTTGAGGAAGGGCTAACGCTAAGGAAGCATTCAGTAGAAGTTACTATTTTATATTAGACCCAAAATAATAGAATCAGGTAAAAATGAACTTTTAATGCAAAGCAGGAGCTTTAAAAGAAAAAGTAGGCACAGGAGGGTGGCTCAGTGGCTAAGAACACATATTGCTCTTCCAAAGGACCTGAGTCCGCTCCCAGCACCCATGCTAGGCACCCACACTGGGAGGCTCGCAGCCTCTTGTATGTAACATGAGCTCCAGGAGAATCCAATGACTCTGGCTGCTGCAAACACCTGTATTTGTGTGTACACACTCACATGAACACATACATACATGTAATTAAAAACAATAAAAAAAAATCTTGAAAACAAAAGGAGAAAAAGTGTGCATGTCCCAGACACCATGTTCTGCTGCTAGCTCTTGCCTTTGAATTGTCTTGCTCACCCACCAGCTGGATTCACAGTCTACTGTACCTCAAAAGAAGCAAGCAATGGTGGAACACCAAGGGGTTTGAAGCCAGCTGTGGCGGCTCACACCAGCAACCCCAGCATTTGGAATGCCGAGGCAGGAAGAGCTCAGGTTTGAAACTAGGAAGACTTGACCTCAACAGGAGCAAAACCTACAAACAACCCACAAACAACAGCAACAAAACAACCTGTGGGGCAGAGAGGGGGGAAAAAAAAAGAAAGAAAGAAATGAAGGCTGTTTGAAGCATAGCCTGGAGGAAGGGAGAGTCAAGTAGGGCTAGTGAACTGTGAAAAAGGTGCTTAGAAAAAAATATCTGAGAAGGGTGTAGTGGTTCACACCTGTACCTCTAGTATTATAGAAGGCAGAGAAAGAAGTTTACTGTAAATTTGAGGCTACCCTGGTTTATAATGAGTTCTAGATGAGCCAGAGCAACATAGCAAGATCCTGTCTAACAAACTAACCAACCAACCAACCAACAAGGAAGCAAACAAAAGAACAACAACAAAAACCCCAAACCAGGGGCTGGAGAGATGGCTCAATGGTTAAGAGCACTGACTGCTCCTCCAGAGGTCTTGAGTCCAATTCCCAGCAACCACATAGTGGCTCAAAACCATCTGTAATGGGATCTGATGCCCTCTTCTGGTGTGTCTGAAGAGAGTGACAGTGTACTCATATACATTAAAATCAATCAATCAATCAATCAATCAATCTTTGGAAAAAAAAAACCCAAACCAAGAATTAAAGAAAATAAATCAAAATGAGGCACAATGGCACACTGCAATATGCCTTTGGAAGACAGACACAGGAGGATGCAATTTTGAGGTAAGCCTGGCCTACATTGTGAGTTCTTCAAGGCTGGTGCCTAGGTAACATAGTATTTAGGAAGACATGTGAAACACCACCACCACCAACAGGAACAAAATAGTTGGAACTGATGATTGCCCTGTTACTGGTTCCTGAAAATTCCTAGCACCTTTAACTTCATAACCAATATCTTTCAACTCCCACTCCCGACAGACTGGACAGGGCTGGACAGGCAGCAAAGATCTGCTGCTTTGGCAAAAAGTAAGGTCTAGCCTCCACAAACCTCGCTGGTGGTCCAATTGGTACCTTTTCTTTGCTGTCCCTGAATACTGCAGATTAGATGTTTCAGAAAGACGAAGTTTATTTGCCTCCTGATTCAGAAGACTGGGGAGTTCAGAGTGGGAAGCCACGTCTGGTGAGGTCCTTCCTGCTGGTGGAGAAACTGTAGATTTCCAAGGGATTGCAGAGCCTAATATGGTGAGGCAGAGCTCAAGCTCACGTTTCTTCTTCAGAAGCCGCAGTCCCAATGTATAGCACCCTTACAGCCTCATCTAACTTTCACTGCTGTGAGAAGGCCCCATCCCAGTGACATAGCTAAGATTCCCTCTTACTGCCCTACCTCACAAGCACATTTCAATATGGCTTGGCTTTGTTTTGTTTGGGGACAGGTTCTTATGTTGCCCTGGCTGGCCCCAAACTTACAGCACAGAGTGACCTCTGTTTTCCTACCTTCACCTCCAGAGTATTGGGATAACAGGCATGTGCCTCCATGCCTGGTGTACATGGCACATCAAAGCCCCTCCTTTTCTAACCCTAGCTGAGCACTATACCAGCTGAACAACACCCCCACACTACAAAATGAGTTCTGACACATTCAACTTCCTCAAGAAGAGAATGTTTACTGAAGCCTGTGATTGAGCCAAAGAGCTATCTCAAAGAAACAGGAGCTGAAGCAAAGACAGGAAACACTGAATAATCCCGATGGCCACACAGAGACCAGGGGAAAGAGGGTGTGGTAACACACGGTAAGTTGGTTAGGTGCTCTGCACACAGAACAGCTGACTGCACAGACCCATGCCTGTGTTTCCTGGTATGGCTCTTCCAATAGATTGGAGGATAAAAGGGGCTGCATATCAAGACCCGGTCTTAAAGCAAAACAAAAACCAAGCCAACATCGAAAGCAAGCAAACAACCCAACAGTCTGAAAGGAGAGTGGAGCCAGGGTGCTGGTGGCTAGGAAGACTTTGGATCTTTCTGGCTACCTTTTCTTAGCCTCTTTCATGATTTTTAGATTTGTCTTTTCTTTTATAAAAAAAATTTTTTTGAGACAGGTCTCACTATATATCCCCGGCTGTTTTGGAACTCACTATGTAGACTAGACTGGCCAGAAAGTCATTATGTAGACCAGGCTGGCCTGGAACTCACTGTCAGGGTTCTTCCTTTAAGCCACACCTTGTGGTCTAGTGTTCCCTAGGATTCTTCCTTATGACTCTTGTCTCATCTGTCCACTTTCTCTGGCTGATCTCATTCACTCATCCACATGAACGTCATACCTGAGCTGGTCTTACCCATAATCCCTCATGCCACACCCTTGCCTCTGACCACAGGCGCTTCCTCAGGCTCTGCCTCCACCCTCTGTGGTATGTGGCCTGCTCTCCTGATTTCTGTACCTCTGGTTTATTCTATACTCCCTTCCTCTATGTCTGGTACTCCATTTGAGAACCTTCATGGCTTCCCTTACTCCCAGTATCATTTACTGTGGCAAAATGCATACAGCATAAACTTGACCTTCTTTATTCGCTGCACCTGCTTAACTGAGTGTACTCCACGGTGTTTATGGATCAAACTGTACTTCTCCATTCGTAAACTGATGCAAACTTAGGTGCTTCCATCTCTAGATTATTGTGAATAACAAGAAATGTTAGCATATACCTATCATCCCAGGAATCCACAGGCTGAGGCAGGAGGATTGTCAAGAGTTCAAGGCCAACCTGGACCACAAAGTGAGTTCAAAACTAGCCTTAGTTATATAATGAAATTCTGTCTCCAATAAGTAAATAAATAAAAGGCATGAGAGATGGTTCAGTGGCTAGGAACATATACTGCTCTTCAGAGAGTCCAAGTTCAGTTTTTAGCTTTCATTAGGGCAGCTCAGAGCTACCTGTCACTACAGCTCCAGGAGATCCAGATACCTCTCTGACTGCTCAGGCATCTGGACTTGAATTAGTGTATCAACATGACTGAAAAATAATAAAAATATGAGCTTACAAATTCATTTAATTTTGTGCATGTGTGTGTGGCCATTTTCAATTCTTTTGGGCTTGTATACAGAAGTGGAATTGCTAGGTTATGGTAATCTATTTTTAACTTTTTGAGGAACCACAGGTACAGTTCTCCAAAGTATCTGTACCATGTTATACTCTTTTTTTTTTTTTTTTTGGTTTTTTTTCGAGACAGGGTTTCTCTGTGTAGCCCCGGCTGTCCTGGAACTCACTCTGTAGACCAGGCTGGCCTCGAACTCAGAAATCCGCCTGCCTCTGCCTCCCAAGTGCTGGGATTAAAGGCGTGCGCCACCACCGCCCGGCCCATGTTATACTCTTAACAACACTTCACAAAAATTAGTTTCTCCTGAAGCACTTTTATTTTTCTGTTTTCTTCTCTCTCCTGCAAGTTAGCAACCTAATGGTATAAGGGATGTGACCCAGTATCCAAATTCATTTCCTAAGGATTAGTGCTATTTTTCCTATTTATGGAGAAATCCATGCTTGTGCCCTTTGGCACTGAGTTTGTCTAGTTTTTCTGTTGTTAAGATTTAGGAATGTAGGCCGGGTGGTGGTGGTGCATGCCTTTGATCCCAGCACTTGGGAGGCAGAGGCAGGCGGATTTCTGAGTTCGAGGCCAGCCTGGTCTACAGAGTGAGTTCCAGGATGGCCAGGGCTACACAGAGAAACCCTGTCTTGAAAAAACCAAAAAAAAAAAAAAAAAAAAAAAAGGCGTGCGCCATCACAGCCTGGCATTAATTTTTATTTTTTATGTCTATGAATGCTTTGTCTGCATATATTGTTATGAATACCACATGCATTCCTGCATTCCTGGTGCCCATGAATGTCAGAAGAAGGCATCAGATCTCTTGAAATTGGAGTTCCTTATGATTGTGAACCACTATGTGGGTGCTGGAAACAGAACCTGAGTTCTCTGCAACAAGTGCTTGTAACCACTGAACTATTTCTTCAGTCCCATTAAGTTACTGCATTATCTTTGTCTACCACTATCGCTAGTAAAAGTGACAATGACAGGCAACCTTGCCTTGGCCCTGAACTTACAGGAGGTTTTCATTTTTACACCATTAGATAAGATGTTTGCTGTAGATTTGCCTGAGTATAGACTGAGCGTCTGCTGAAAATGTCATTCTGCCTGCAAAAGCAAAAGCAACAACAACAACAAACAAACAAGCAACAGCCCCCTCAGTCTGAACACTGTTCTGCATTCCCCTCTTTCATCTCTCACATGTTTTGTGGTTGCTGTTTCTTCTTATATACCTCTGCACACGCAGCTCAGCTCGGTCCCTCTTACAGAATGTCCTTCCTCGTTCCCTGCAGCCATCTGTGACCTTTCACAGACTCTAAAAGCCCAGCTCTCACCTCTGATAAGCTTTTGCTGACTGCCCTTATTTCTGTCCTCAGAGGTCTGAGCTGGTGTGTGTGTGTGTGTGTGTGTGTGTGTGTGTGTGTGTGTGTTCTTCCTTCAAGTGTTCAATTCGATGTACACCTGGCCTTGGTCTCAGGGGACAACCGTTACACTGAAACTTTGCATAGAAGGTCAGGCAACGCCCAACAAGTCTTTGGTGGTCTGTCCTGCTTTCCTCTCCTCATTATTTAGATAGACACTTCTCTATCTTGAATGAAACAGCTAACCCCAAAGTTTGAGTTCTTTTTTTTTTGTTTGTTTTTCGAGACAGGGTTTGCCTGCCTCTGCCTCCCAAGTGCTGGGATTAAAGGCGTGCGCCACCACCGCCCGGCTTGAGTTCTTGTTGTAAAAGCTTGTGTGCTTGTTACAGAAGCTGTGTATTTGTTATCAGAACTATTATCCCAGACTTGGGAGGCTAAGGCTGGAGGATCACTACAAGCCTGAGGCCACCCTGGACTATGAGTAATAGCTAGCCAGGGTTATCAAAGATCCTGTTTCAAAATACCAAATGAGCAAACAATTACAATAACAACAACAACAACAAAAAAATGAGCAAACAGTAACAATTACAGCAACAAAAATCTACAACCTAAAACCCAAAGAGAACAGCCCCCTCTGTTATTTTAGTCCCTCCTCTCCCCTCTCATCCTGGCCCC
This sequence comes from Mastomys natalensis, assembly GCA_021653895.1. NCBI lineage: Eukaryota > Metazoa > Chordata > Mammalia > Rodentia > Muridae > Mastomys > Mastomys natalensis. The sequence goes on from JAJTUV010000434.1 coordinate 90,713, forward strand.
TTTCACGTAGATGGTGTCTTTGCTTTCACAGCTGTTTGTTTTGAGGAAAGGACTATCTATATCTAGATAGCTCACATTGGCCTTGGACTCTCAATCCTCTTGCCTTGGCTTCCTGAGTGCTGGGATTGCAGATATGCCCCATCATCTGAATGACAGCTGTTACCTTTGTAAAAAATTATATTTTAAATGTATGTGGGGGCTCACTTTGTGCTGTGGCTTCATTTGAAGGTCAGAGAACAACTTTGGGAGTTGCTTGTCTCCTACCATGTGGGATCAGGAGTTGAACTCTGGTCATCAGGCTTGGGAGCAGGCTCTTTACTCACTGAGCCATCTCAACGGTCCAGCTGTTACTATCGTATTCATTCATCACCAAAAAATAACCCTATGAGGCAGAGTTCCCTGAGGCTTATCCTAAATCTTGAGAAAGGCTTGTGAACCTTCCTCTAGGACCAGAAGTCTCCTTGCTTCCCCAGGAAAGTTTCCGGTTAATGGCAGGATGAGGGTGTTATCATTGAGGATCCCAGTGTCAGGGGCAGGATGTCAGTCCACATCTGCCAACTTCCGTCATAGACACTCAGCATTTCTGTTTCCGGCTGCCAGATTGTGCCACTGATTACAGGTATTTCAGGCCTTTGGTGGGAGATAAGCATTCTACAGTACTAACAACAGGCCTGGTGCTCCTGGCTTACTGGGCTTTGATGTCAGCCACTCCCACTTTCCCCTCTCATCTCCTTTCTGCTCCTCATTTGCCCTGCTCAGGTCACACTGTCTCTCACTATGGTTTCTCACCAAACCATCCTCTTTTCAGATGGCTTTCTGCTTAGAAGGCTCAGCTCCCATCTTTGGCCCAGGTAACTGTGGCTCATTCTTTGCTATTCAAACTCATGATCAATTCCTTGTCTCCAGCAGAACTCCATGCTCATGTGTAAACTGTCTTATCAACCCTGATACTGTAGCAGGTAACAAGGAAAGACAGAATTACATGGAATGGGGACCTAGGAGAGGGAATGCTACTCATTTGTGACATTTAAAAAGACTAATTAGCACTGAATAAAAGACCAAAGACTGCAAAGACAAAACTAACTCAGGCCAAGGATGTGGCTCAGTTGGTAGAATGCTTGCCTAGCATGGAGCAAGCCCTGGGCTCCATCTTCAGCAGTGCTTGAACCATGCATGGTGATGTCTATAACCCCAGCATGCTCACACAAGTGGAAGCAGGAGGAGATCATCCTCTTATACACAGTGAGTTTGGGGTCAGCCTGGGCTACATGAGATCCTCAAAAACAAAACAAACCAAACAAACTGAAACCAAGAGCAAAACCAAAAAGCCAACTTAGAAATACTTCACTTGCAGCTGGGTGTGGTGGCACATGCTTGGGAGATGGGGGCAGTTAGATCAAGGGTTTGAGGTCATCTATTGGCTGCATAGTAAGTTTGAGGCCAGCCTGGGTTAATGAGACCCCATCTCAACATTTTCATTGCCACCAAAATTCTAAGTTAGGTGCAATGTCAGGTGTTTGTGGACTCATTCATTACTTTAGAGGCTGAAGGAGAAGGGTCACTTGAACTTATAAGTTTGGGGTCAGCCTGGATGACAGAGTGATGCCTTACCTCAAAGATAAAGACCAGGTAGGTGTGGTGCTGGAAGGATAATTCAGTGGTTAAGGGCACTGGCTGCTCTTCAGAGGACTCAAGTTCCTTTCCCAGTACCTATGTTAGCTGGCACATAACAGCCTATAACTCCAGATTCAAGGGATTCAACATGTTCTTCATGTTTCCATCAATACCCATACATATATGTCATATTCACACACAAACACACACATATATAAATGTGGAGGGTCCTGCCAGCTGAAATGATCCTTGAAAAGTCAAGAACATATAACCCAGTTCAGCCCAAGTTTTTTAGTGCCGAGCTTTGGGCCAATATTCTGAGAGTCTGACATCAGCTCGTGTATTTTTGCCATATTGAAGCATACCACAATTTTGGAAAAAGTTTTCAGGTAACAACTCAGCCCCATGAGTACAACAAAAGTTAAAACGTATTTCCACAGAAGCTCTTTACAAAGCCCATGTGGCTTCATCTGTCAGATGGGATCTTGTTGACTGAGAAGCAATGCTCAAGTCAAGGGTTTAAGGTGAATACCTGGGGTAGACATAATGCCTTGGGAGTCAGGATTGGCCTGGCCCTGAGATAACATAGACATCAATTGGGCTGTTGTAAAGTGCAAATGACCTTTCTCACAAGGATTAGTTTTATGGCCTACAAGTATTGCTCAAGGTTTTAGGGGGAAAGGGGCTGGGATAAACAAACATAATATTCTGGGCATATGGGTGGGGCCTGGCTCAACAAGTAGCAAAGAATTATCAGGTTGTAAACTACATTTTCCCCTAGCATTCCAGGAGAACAGCCAAATATCTTTCCCCTGTGAAGAGATCAACTGTATGTTTAACTCTTCCTGCCTTTTCCAGTGCTTATCTGTGTGCACAAGAACCTTTTTGCAGTCTACAAATAGAAAATTTAAAAATAAAAATTAAAACACTCTTCCACAGTTCCCTTCCCAGTTCAAAATTCTTGGTAGCTTTTGATCACTATGGAAACATATAGTTGTCTGAGACCTCTTGAGTTCAGTTTTCAGCCCATGCCGCTGCTTCCACAGGTGACAGCTATTTTCTTTTCTCAAAAACATCTTCCCATCCCCTACACTGTCCCCCAAAATAAATAAAATCCACCTCTGCCTGGTGATTTTCAGTCCTCTGCTTCTTTTTTGTTTTGTTTTGTTTTTTCGAGACAGGGTTTCTCTGTGTAGCCCTGGCTGTCCTGGAACTCACTCTGTAGACCAGGCTGGCCTCGAACTCAGAAATCCTCCTGCCTCTGCCTCCCAAGTGCTGGGATTAAAGGCATGCGCCACCACCGCCCGGCTACTTCTTTTTAATTCTGCATTATAGAAAGCAGTTTAAGTGTTGGTCTGAGAAGGGAGGCCCACCCCAGGAGAGTGGAGGGGCAGAATCTGAGTAGATTGAGACACAACCTTCTCTGGAGGGTGGGAGAGGGAAACGCCATTTTGGAAACATCTCATCACTACTGCTGGGTTATCTAATGTAATTTAGTCACCCGACTCCAAACAGTGGCAAAACTCAATCATCAGAACTCAGAAGACTGGGCACAGTAGTATGCAGTGGCTGTCTTTGTTTCTCAGAGTCTGAGGAGTAACCTGGGTTGGCTCAGGGACAGTATGTCTGCCTGTAGTTATCATGTAGATATCATATCATATCATAGCTTCTTTGTTTTTTTTTTTTTTTTTTTTTTTTTTTTTTTTTTTTTTTGGTTTTTTCGAGACAGGGTTTCTCTGTGTAGCCCGGGCTGTCCTGGAACTCACTCTGTAGACCAGGCTGTCCTCGAAATGACTTAGTTTCTTATAGCATGGCAACGTGATCCTGAGAGGAGCAGCCCAGAGAAAGAGAGAGAGAGAGAGAGAGAGAGAGAGAGAGAGAGAGAGAGAGAGAGCATTCTGAGAGACAGGGATGTGTTGGTTGCCGAAACCAAATAATCAATGAGAAGCAACTTAATGGAGGAAGGATTTATTTTGTCTTGTGGTTTATAGTCCATTGTGGCAGGAAGGAGAAGGTGCAGCAGCAGCAGGGAACATTTATGAGCCCGCTCACAGCTTGAGGGACCAGGAAGCAAACAGGCAGACTAGGGGTGGAAGCAACAAGGAGAAAAGTCACTAATGTAGTCGACACATCAAAGTTCCCAGTAGCTAGCCAAAGGCCAATGTTTTAAACAGATCTAGTACTGTGTTTATTTAGTGTGCACACGTGACCGTTTACGTCAGTGGGCACAAGTGGGCCACGGCACTATGTGGAGGGTGGAGGAAAACCTACAGGACTTGGTTCTCTCCTTCCACCATACGGATCCTGGAATTGAGTTCAAGTGTCAAGCTTGGCAGCAAGCACTTTTACTTGTTGAGACATCTCACTAGCTCCAGTCATAGGTCTTTCTAGGGCTGGAGAGTGGTTCAGTTGTTAAGAGCCCTTGCTGCTCTCACAGAGGACTAGAGTTTGGTTCTTAGTACTCACACTGGGTGTCTCACACTGCCTGTAACTCTAGTTCCAAGGAATCCAGACTGCTGGCTTCCATGGTTACTTGCACATACATGTGTGGGACCCCTTCCCACATAACATAATTACAAATATTAAAAAGTAGATTTTTTAAAGCCTATACACTCTGCTTTGAACACTGGCAGACATGTAATGATAATACAAGAATAAAATAACTTTAAACAATTCCATTCAAAACAGGAAGGAGAAGAAAAGGACATGAGACATACAGTAGTCATTTGTCCATAGAAATTCTGAAACTCATCTAGACTCATTTCTAGGTCTTTGATTAACACCCAGTCTTGCTACAGGAGATTCTTGGCTCTGTTCTTTGGCCTGTTGGTACTACCTTTAGACGTGAAGAATATCTAAGGAGATATTTTCCAAGGAAATACATAGTTTGTGTTTGCAAACCTGTTGCTTTCTCAGCCTGCCCACCCTCCCTCATGATATATTGAGTGCCCTGGGGCCTCTTTTTATTTTGAGTAAAATCTCTGTTGTTTTCAGTCCAAACTGATGGTGCTTCTACCAACAAAAGTATCTTAAAAGCACAATGTAAGGGCCTGGAGAGATGGCTCAGTGGTTAAGAGAATTTACTGCTTTTGGAGCTAGAGGAACCAGGTTCAGTTCCCAGAAGCCACATGGTGTTATGGTGTTTCACATCCATCTATAACTCCAGTTCCAGGGGATTCTGTTGGGGGTTGCATTGGTTCCGATGCTTTGAATTAATCTGGACCCCCAAATCAGGAATCTGCTATCCAAACACTGAAGGTCCTTGTCTCTGATTGCTTTTTGATCCAACAATAAAGAACCAATGGCCAATGGCTGGGCAGGTAGACTGAGGTGGGACCTTTAGATTTGCTCTAGGAACTGGGAGAAAGGAAGAGAGAAAATCCCCATGACTTGGGGGAGAAGGATAGGACATTAAGAGCTGCAGGAGAGAAAGCCAAGCAGCCATGTAAGAATGGGACTTCCCCATTGGGTCTGGGGTAGCATGCAAAGGTTTAGGAGTCTGAGGAGTACCAGGGTTTGCTAGCAGGGGAAGGTTTAGGAATGCCTAACCTTTGAGCTAGTCACCGCATGTCAAAAATTAACGTGTGTGTGTGTGTGTGTGTGTGTGTGTGTGTGTGTGTGTGTATTTGTGAATCCAGAGGGCTCTGACAGGTGGCTGGGAGCACTACCAGCCAGGAGCATAAAGTTGTTTAGCCCATTACTGCTACAGAATTCAACACCCTATTCTGACATCTTTGGACATGTGATGGACATTCATACATGCACACAAAACACCCATGTACACAAAATGAAATAAACTTTAAGACAAACACAAAACCAAAAATACCTCAGTGAGTTTCCAAGTAATAGTGTCGGGGTTCACTCTATCAGACAAAAAGCCCACCCTAACATCTCTACAAACCATTCTTTTCTCTTTCTTGGATTTGTAGTTCAGTTCTAAGATAAAACTCTTAGGATTTCTCAGAGCTTTGTTTTCTAATTAGAAGAGTGTTCTTCGATCTTAGAGCTGTTCCCTGTGCTAAGAAAAATCAGAGCCTATTTTTACACAGAGCCTGTGCTTTCCGTGAAATGTGCCAGCACATCCAGTCTTTCGTATTTGACCATTTCCTGCTTGGAGAGTCTTTTGTCTTTTGCTGGCAAAGAACTAAGGATTAGAGGCAGCTTTATTTCTGAACTTGCCAGGTCTTGGCTTCTTCTTTTTTTATGTGTGTGTGTGTGTTTGCATGCGTGCACAGGCCAGAAATTGATACCAGCTGTCTTTCTTGATCATTCTCCACCTTATGTTCTGAGGCAGGGTCTCTCACTGAACCTACAACACTACTCATCTTACCTGACAGGTCAGTATTGTAGAATACAGGGTTCAGTGTTCTGAATAAGAATGGCCCTCATAGGTTCATGTGTGCAAATGGTTGGTCCCCAGTTAGTGAAACTGTTTGGGAAGGATTAGGAAGTGTGGCCCTCTTGAAGGAGGTGGTTACTGGAGGTGGCATTGGAGGTTTCAAAAGCCAACTTACAGATCAGATGTGAACTCTCAGCTATTGCTCCAAAGTCATGCCTGCTTGTTTGCCACTATGTTCCCACCATGGAGATCACAGACTAACCCTTAGAAACTGTAAGCAAGCCTTGAGTTAAGTGCTTTCTTCTATCAGTTGCCTTGGTCATGGTGTCTTTTTAAAGCAATAGAACAGTAACTAAGATGCAAGATTTGCTGCTGAGTACTATCCTTGGTGGCTTTGTTCTCAGAGGCCTGCATACCTTCTGGTACTATGAGGTCTAGTGAACAGGGAGGAAACTTTCAGGTTTATTCCAGTTTGATTTCTGTTCTGCAGCAACAGAGCTGCAGTAATAGGCTTTTGCAGTCTACTTCTAGTGGGTAACTAAGAGTAATAGCCATAGTCTACTCTGTTTGTGGAGAAGGTACTCTGGGTCTTCCCTGGTCAATAAGTCACAGGACTATATCCTATTTCTGGCACTGTCCATTCATGCAGGGTACCTGTCTGTGCTCAAACCCTCATATTCTATTTTAGTCAATCAACCAATTAAATAATTTTTTTTTTGGTTTTTCGAGACAGGGTTTCTCTGTGTAGCCTTGGCTGTCCTGGAACTCACTCGGTAGACCAGGCTGGCCTCGAACTCAGAAATCCGCCTGCCTCTGCCTCCCAAGTGCTGGGATTAAAGGCGTGCGCCACCACCGCCCGGCTCCAATTAAATAATTAATTTTATTAATCATCCAACCAACCATCAATTGATCAATTAATTATAAATTAATTAATAAAATAACATTTTATTTCAAATTACAAATAAATAAAATTAATTAAATTTAAATTAATCTTAATAACTATTGAATTAATTAATTAGTTAATTTTGTTTTTTCAAGATGGAGTTTCTTTGTGTAGTTTTGGTTGCCCTGGAACTAGCTTTGTAGACTAGACTGGCCTCAAACTCACAGGGATCTGCCTCCCCAATGCTGAGATTAAACACCTCCCAGCTTCCTATTTTTAAACTTTTTAAATTACATTTATTTATTTGGTGCATGTGTGTATACTAGTATGTATGTGTGTGGGCACACATATACCATGGTGAGTATTTGGACCAACAGAGGACAACTTTCTGGAGTTGATTCTTTCCTTTCAGCAGGTGGGTTCCAGGATTCAGACTCTGGTTAAACCCTTGGTGGCTAATGCTTTTACCCACTCAGCAATCTGGCCAGCCTCTCTTTCTAATTTTTGTAATTTCAGGCAACAGTGTTGCCAAGTTTTCTGTGGCTATGTAACAGATGTCATCTTTATACAACTGTATTAGTTTATGTCTAGAAGTATTGTAACAAAGTATCCCAGAATGAGTACCTTAAACCACATTAGTGCAGCATTAAGCAAGAGGGATTTATTGTTGGGTGTTGGGGAATAAGGGCAGGGGCTGGGGAATGGAAGTGGCAGGCTTGGTTCTATCTAAGGACTGTGAGGAAGAATGTATTCCATGTCTCTCAGCTGTTGGCTGTTTGCTCATACTCCTTAGTGTCCCTTAGCATGTAGAAATATATGACTCTGATGTCTGTCTTCCTGTTTGCATGCTGTTCTTCCCATGTGCATGTTTGTGTCCAAATTTGGCCTTTCTATGAGGACACTAATCATATTGGATCAGAATTATCTCTAAAAAGACCCATTTCCAAGTGTGATCTTATTCCTAAGTACTGGGGATTAGAATTTCAGCATGTGAATTTTGGGGATGACACTAATATCAGTTTTGTTCTTTTTTTTCCCTTACTTTCTTCTTTCGCCTCTGTAGAGAGACTGTCTTGTAATTGTATGGATCACCTATCAATGAAAAAACCTATGGCTTATAGGAAAGGGTAGAATAGAAGGTGGGACATCTGGGAGTTAGAAAGAATTCTGGGATACATCCAGGCATCAATTGAGAAGATGTGAATAGTCTAAAGCTTGGTACCTGAGCACAGGTAACCAGCCATATGGCAGAATATAGATTAAAATAAACGGGATAATGTAAGTTATGATTTGAGTCAGAGAAGAACCTAGTGAAATGGCCAGGTATTTGTAAATATATTTTGAATCTGAGTCTTCTTTCTGTGAGCATGGGACTTGGAGGAAGAGACAGGTTTAACTTCTACATTTCCTCGCCCTCCTCCATATTTTGAGGTAGGGTCTTTCTATACAGCTCAGACAGGCCCTGAACTTGCAATGTAGCTCAAGTCATCCCTGAATTTCACGATTGTTTTTTCAGTCTCCTGAGTGCTAGAACTTATAATGCGTTCCATGTGAGGCCTAGCCAGATGGCTCAGTGAGTGGTTAAGAGTGTGTACTGTGCCTGTAGATGATCTGAGTTTGGTTCCCTGTACCATGGTGACGGCTCACATGGTTACCTATAGCTCCAGCTTCAGGGAGAGAGGATACCCTCTTATGGTCTCCTTGGATACTTGCACACACAAAGCACACGCACATGTAAATACAAAGGTTTTTTTTTTTTTTTTTATTTATTTTCAGGAGCAGGCTAGGTGTGATAATGTATACTTTTAATTTTACTACTTCAGAGGCAGAGGCAGGCAAAAAGGTTATGAGTTCGAGACTAGTTAGGTCCTTGTCCATATAGGAAGTTCCTCCCTAGCTAAAGCAACATAGTGAAACACTGTGTAAAAAAAAAAAAGACGGGGTGGGGGGTGAGTGGAATTTTAGGGAACTAAATTGTAGTTTGGCTAAAATTGCCATAGGACAAATTCATTATACGAGCCATATTGTGACAGTGTGTGCTACACTAGCTTTTCATTTAAGCCTCATGTTATTTTATTTTATCATGTTAATCATTTAAATATCATGTTATTTAATAGTACTCCAGATAAATAATAGTACTGCATTCCATTTTACAAGCAAGGAAGTGAAACTTCATATTTATTCATAGATGAATGAATGAGAAAGCCGAGATTCTGCCTCCATCTGTGTAGGAACAAACCATCTTCTCAACTGACCCCATGACTCATGCCTACTGATCTTCATTCAATAGTTTCACTTCCAATTAAATAGGATGGATTTGAGAAATTAGTAAGATATTGAATAAGTGATGGTGAAAAGATAGAGAAAAGGCTGTGAAATATGCTTAGTGTGTTTATATTCTGAAAGTGTCATCTAGTGATTAAACTGAACCTTCAGAATTAGGATTTCTTTCTTTCTTCCCCTCCTTCTTCCTCTCCTTCCCCTTGCCTCCTCTCCTCCTCTTCCCCTTCTTCCTCCTCTTTTTCTTTCTTCCCCTCCTGAGGCAGAGTTTTTACTTTGTAGCCCTGGAAAACACTGTGCAGATCAGAGTGGCCATCCTCCTACCTCCCCTTACTGAGTACAGGTGTATATTGCCATGCCTGATTTAGTGTTTCATTTTTGTTTTTTGTTTGTTTGGTTTTTTTCCCCCACCACTTAAGGCAAGCTGAGTTGGCATAAATAAATTAGAGGTTAAATCTTGTGGTTTTCGCTGGTTGGAGACTTGTTCTGGAGCTAACGAAGCAATAGAAACCAGATTCTGGCCGGGCGGTGGTGGCGCACGCCTTTAATCCCAGCACTTGGGAGGCAGAGGCAGGCGGATTTCTGAGTTCGAGGCCAGCCTGGTCTACCAAGTGAGTTCCAGGACAGCCCGGGCTACACAGAGAAACCCTGTCTCGAAAAACCAAAAAAAAAAAAAAAAAACCAGATTCTGGGAGGGCAAGAATAATCCAGACCAGTGGTAATGAAATGGGCTGGCACCCTCAAGGCTGTTAAAGTGAGGAAGAGGTGACATGATGGTCCCTTTGTTTTGTTCCTACCTTCAGCTCTATGAAATTCCCTTTGGCCTTAAACTCATTGATGTAGTTTATTCTTTTTTTTTTTTTTTGGCTCTTTCCAAATCCATTTGTCTCCTCTGTTCCCTTTAAAATAAGACATATATGGACATCAAGAAGTTTATTAATTTATCTACAGGCAGGGTTTATTTAGTCCTGTGCTGGCTTTGAGCTCCATGTGTAGCTAAGGATGATCTTGGACTTCTGAATTTCAAGTGCTGGGATTACAGGTATACACCACCATACCTCGTCTAGCACCATGTAGTGCTAGGAATAAATTCAGGGCTTTGTGCATGTTAAATAGGCTCTCTACCAACTGAGGTACACCCTCAGCCCAAAGGAAATTTAAGAGGAAAAATAAACTACGTTTTTATCTGAGAATCTCCTACTTTTGACTTTTGATAGTTATCATTTCCATAGTGTCTAAGGATTGTGCTATTGTGATTAGATTCAAGTTCCCCAGTTACTACCCCAGGCAGTGGAAAAGAGCCTTCTAGAACATCTGGTATCCATGCTTATTTTATTTGTATAGAATTTGAAGCCAGGAGAGTTCAAATGTAAGAAATGTAAAATGTAAGAGATGTAAGTTTAGCAACTACAGTCATTCAGACACTTCTTTAGGTCTGGATGGATTCTTTTAAGTGAGTCAACGATTCTCATTAGTAAAATGGATGGAGTGATTTGCATGATTTCAAATGTGATTCATGCCAGCACAATCCACCAGCAACAGCAACCTCACCTCCGTGAAGCTCTTCCTAAAATGTGAACTAATCCCCAGCGGCTGGGATTAGAAAGAAAATGTTGCTGGGTTTATCTACTTCTTTTTACACATTTATTTATTTAGTATAGGTGTGTGGGCATGCGGTGGAAGTCAGGAGACAACTTGCGGTTCTCATTCCACTATGTGGGTTTAGGAGATGGAAATCAAAGTCGTTAGGTTTGGCATCAAGAGCCTTTATCTATCGAGCTGTCTTATCAGCCCATCATTGACTTCTTAACTTGCTGTTCCCCCAGAGGGCACGACAGAGGGCCATCACTGCACATTTGCAAAGTGCATGAAGCAACTTTCTCAGACTTACTTTTTGTTTCTGTCTCCTTCATCCTTTCTGATTTGGGACTGAGCATTCCAGGCTCTGCTTGGGCATTTTTCCGGGTCTTGTCTGGCCCCTTGAGACCATGACTCCATCCCAGAACTGAACTAAGGCTCCCTTAGTAACTGCAGGACTCCTACAGAAGCCGCAGAGGCAGATCACTCCAGTTTTGCGTGTTCCTCAGGACGGTGAACATTTCTTTGGGAGCACACGCGAGCTTTGAAAATGGCCTGAGTTGGTGTGGAAACCCACCACAAGGACTTGGCGTGATGTTTACATCCCCGTAGTGGACAGAGTGTATCCCAGGGGCTGGCTGGTGAGACGGAGGGGCGGAACCAGAGGGGCCGTGTCCTCGGGAGGGCGGGGCCTGCAGCGGTCAGGTGACCGCACGGAGAGCAGCGTCGCCTGTGGAGATCCTGCAGGAGGCAGAGGCGCTGAGTTGCCGACCGGGCCGGCCAGGTCTGTTGGGGCAGCGCGGCGGCGGCCATGGGGGGCTTAAAAGACGAACTGCTCAAAGCCATCTGGCACGCCTTCACCGCGCTCGACTTGGACCGCAGCGGCAAGGTCTCCAAGTCGCAACTCAAGGTGAGCCCCCTGCCGGCGCTTCCCGTAGGGCACGGGACCCGCGGCGGTGTCCGCAGGGAGGGCTGGTTGGGAATGTGGCGGGACGGCGGTCCTCACTCTTCCTTCAGGCCTCCGGGCGGTGCGCCGGGGCGGGCGCGCTGCTGCGGCTCCCGCGACGGCTGAGGTGCGCTCCAAGAGGAGCGGCGGGACCTGCAGGGCGTCCGCGGGCGACGGGCTGGACGGGGGCCCGGGACCTCAGCCTCACCTCCAGGACGCTGAGCAGAGCCTCCCCGCCCCGGCGTCCGCAGACCTTGGGGCTAGTGAGAGCTCGTGCCGAGCGGCCCGTGTCTTGCTGGCTCCCTGCAAAGGCCCTTGCTTTTGTAGAGTCCTCATTAGGGCTGCCCAAAGACCCCAGAGTATGAGGTACGCATAAAGGAATACTTGTAAGTTGAGTAAACCCCAAAGTGGCACCCAGCCAGGAGTAGTTGGCAGCGTCTTGAAAAGCCTGAAATATAGAAACAGACAAGAGGAGCTATTCAACAGGCATTTTTAAAATATACACATTTTGGATCTGAATGACAGGTTTTCTTAGCCTCTTCTAAGAAGAAATTTCCGAAGTTTGGGTTTGCTTTGTATATTTTGTGCAGTAAATGAGGAAGTTCTTTTCAGTAGTGACTTTTATGCCAGCAGGATCTGGCGTTCTCACTTGCTTTCCTTTTGATCTTATTCATTAAATCATAGTCTGGAAAGACCGATGGAAATCAGCCACATACTTTTGCTTTTTAAAAAAAAAGTAATATATGGGATCTTGGAGAGATGGATGCTCAGTGGTTAAGGGCGACTGCTCTTCTAGAGTCCAGGATTCCGTTCCAGTACCCACGTGAGGTAGCTCACATAGCTAGCTATAGGGTAGCCTAAAATTCCAGCTCCAAGGGATGCCTCTCGCCTCTGTGGGCAGCAGCACACACAATTTCACACGAACGCTCATAACTTAAAAATATTATTTTTAAAAGTTAATAATAGTTTTTTTCTGGTGTACAGTTCAATGAGTTTTAGCACATGTAGTCACTATCACTAACTAGGATTTCATCAGTTCCGTTCCACAAAGCTTTGTCATACTGCCCCATCTCCAACAGGTGGTAACCACTGATCTGTTCTAGTCTTCCTTTTTCTAGAGTGATATGAATGGGATCTTCTGAAACCAGCTTCCTTTACTCAGATGAATGCCTTAGAAATTAACCTATCTTGTGTGTATTGTTGGTAGTAGGCTATTACTTCTTATAGGTGTGCCATAGTTATCCATTCGTTCTTGAAGATTTGTTGTTTTTAGTTTATTCATGATTCTGAATAGTATAACTGTATAACTTTGTTTTTACTTTTACCTATTATAACTTTTAGATAGTGTGTAGACAGATTTTCTTTTAACCATTCTGACGTATCTTAAGAGTATTTAGGCCATTTACATATAATGTAATGATTGATATTGATAGATTTAGGATTGCCATTTTATGATTGGCTTCTGCTTTCTTTCTTTCTTTCTTTCTTTCTTTCTTTCTTTCTTTCTTTCTTTCTCTTTTTTGTTCTGTGTACTTAGAATTACTATTTTGCCACTTTAAGGGGAATGTAGAAACCTTATGCCATGTAAGATCTATTACCCTTCCTGCTTTATGTTGTAATTGTCATGCTTATTACTCTACATACATTAAAAAACATCATCATTTTCATCTGCTCAATCCTAACTTTTAAAGAACTTTAGAAAATAGCTCATCTTTCCTCCAGATAGTCCCAGGGTATGCCTCAATTTTGTTGCTATAGTAGTTTAAGCTTCAGAGATGTGATTTGTCCCAAGTTACAATGTAAGCAGTAGCTAGTTTAGAACCCAAGACAATGCATGTATGCATGCATGCATGCATGCATGTCTGCCTGCCTGCGAATCAATCTATCTATCTATCTATCTATCTATCTATCTATCTATCTATCTATTTTGAGACAGGATCTCTCTACATAGCCCTGGCTGTCCTGGAACTCACTATGTAGACCAGGCTGGCCTAGAACTGACAGAGGCACACCTGCTTCTGCCTCCCTAGTTCTGGGATTAAAGTATATGACACCATGCTTGGCAAGATTTTCACATTTTAAAACCAATGTTTTTTAATCTGTTCCCCTTCCAATTGGTGACATATATCTAATTACTTTCATTGCATTCCATTAAAATTTTGAGGGTAAGAACCTAGGGTATTTTCTTTTTTTTAATTAAATGAAACCTCTGCTGGTCCTAGAGAACTTCCATTTATTTAATCTCTCTCTCTTTGTGTATGTGTTCGTGTGTGTGTATCATGCATACTTCTGTGGTTTTTCTGTCGCAGTGTGGACATGGAGCTTAGAAGATAACTTTTAGGAGTCAGTTTTGTCCTTCCATTGTATGGATTCCCAGGGTCAAACTCAGGTCATCCAGCTTGGCAGCAAGCACCTTTTAGCCACTGAGCCATCTTGCTGGCCCCCTTAGGGAATTATTGGCAGCAAGCTAGGCTGGGAGTGTAAACTCTCAGCTCATAGTTTTCAACCACATGTTGGTAGCACATCTGTGAAGTTGTATTTGATCTCTTTTGGGACAACATAAGAGACTTTAGATTAATTCAGTATGTACATCTTGCCAGTGTTTTGGGAACTGAAAATATTTTAATTTAAATTTTTCTTGGTGTCTGATTCAATTTCATTGGGGAAAGTTGTGTTTTGGAACTCATGTATTGATTTGTGTATAAGGTACCATGCTAATTTAATAAAAGGTTACTTAGTTTTAGGCTGTTAAGATTTTCTTTCTTCTCTGTGCTGGGGGTGGAACTGAGCACTAGGTGAGCACTCTACCCTGAGCTACACCTCCTGTCCTATTTTTACATTGTTTTTTTTTTTTTTTTTTTAGGTTTTTCGAGACAGGGTTTCTCTGTGTAGCCCTGGCTGTCCTGGAACTCACTCTGTACACCAGGCTGGCCTCGAACTCAGAAATCTGCCTGCCTCTGCCTCCCAAGTGCTGGGACTAAAGGCGTGTGCCACCACTGCCCGGCTCTATTTTTACTTTTAATAAAAGTATATGTATATGTGTATGTGTATGCATGTGTTCTTGTATGTGTGGGTGCACATGGGTTCATGGTAGTTATGGAAGACAGAGAATAACCTCAGGTGCTATCCTTAGGAATGCCATGTACCTCTCTCAGACAAGGTCTTTGATTGGCTTGAGCTTACAAGTTAGACTGGACTGGTTGGCTGTTAAGCCTCAGGAAATCTTCCTGTCCCCTCCTTCCCAGCACTCAAATTATAAGCACACACCACCATGTTGGGTATTTTCATATAGGAGCTAAGGATTGAACTCAGGTCTCCAAACATTTACACACACACACACACACACACACACACACAGCTCCTTTTATAGTGCTGGAAATTGTAGGACTTATTACATTCTAAGCAAGCTCTTTATCACTGAGCTATTCTTCCATTTATATATGTTTATATTTTATTTTATTTTTCAGACAGAATCTTTCTGTATTTCCCTGAATGGGCTAGAACTTGCTGTGTAGATCAGGCAGGCTTTAAACTTACAGCAATCTTCCTGTCTCTCCTTTTCAGGTGCTGAGATTGCAGATGAAAACCATATTTAGTTTATCTTTTTTTTTTTTTTTTTTAAAACAGGGTTTCTTTGTGTAGCCCTGTCTGTCCTGAAACTCATTCTGGAGACCAAAATGGCCTCCAACTCTTGGTTTATCTTTTTATTTGTTTATATTTATCAATTATTTTGTTTATTGTATACTTTTGTGTGTGCACAATCATATGAGCATGTGTGTTCTGTGACATGCATGCAGACATGAGTCATTTCCCACCTTTCACCCTGGACTCAGGATATTGAACTCAGGTCAGACTTGGTGCGGATGCCTTACCCACGGAGCCATTTTGCTTGTCTACTTTTTAATTTATTTTTTAATTAAAATTTTTAGTGTTAAAAGATTTATTTTTATTATTTTTAAATTATGTATATGTTTATGTCTTTGTGGGTATGTGCACATGACTGCACATGCCTAAGGAGGCCAGAGACATCAAATCCCCTGGAATTGGAGTGCCAGGTAGTTGTGAGTGGGTGCTGGGAACCAAACTCTCCTCCTTTGCAAGATCAATACATGCTCTGAACTGCTGAGCCATCTCTCCAGCTCACCTTCAGAACTAAAACTTTTTTAAAACTTATTATTTTGTTGTGTGTGTGTGCATGTGTATGTATATGTATGATCCTGTGTGAAATCAGAAGCATGCAGGCTGTGGTGTGTCTGTGGTATTCAGAGAATAACTGTGTTCAGGGGTCTGTTCTCTTAGTCCACAGTGGGGATAGAGCTCATGGCTTCAGGCTATACTGCTGAGCCATCTTGCTGGCCTACCTTTATACCTTTTGGCACAGATGTATACATTCGGTAAGTATAGAATGGATGCTTCATGTGTTGGGCACTGTGCCCAGTGCAGGAGTTGTAAGATGTAGGAGAAAGAGAAATAAGAATCTTGGACTGGAGAGATAGCTCAGTGGTTAGGAGCACTGATTGCTCTTTCAGAGGTCCTGAGTTCAATTCCCAGCAACCACATGGTGGCTCACAACCATCTGTAATAGGGTCTGATGTCCTCTTCTGGTGTGTCTGAAGACAGCTACAGTGTACTCATATGCATAAAATATATAAATAAAATTAAAAAAAGAAATATTAGTCTTTGCTTTCAAAGAGTTTAAATTAATTTAAAATTTAATTTAATTTTTTTTCTTTTTTCGAGACAGGGTTTCTCTGTGTAGCCCTGGCTGTCCTGAAACTCACTCTGTAGACCAGGCTGGCCTCGAACTCAGAAATCCACCTGCCTTTGCCTCCCAAGTGCTGAGACTAAAGGCGTGCGCCACCACTACCCGGCTTTAATTTAATTTTTAAAATAAAATTTAATTAAGAAGATGAAATCATTAGAAAATGCTTCTTCTCTCTGCTCTCTGCTCATATAGACTGTATTGCTTAGATAATAGTCTTATCTTGAAAAGACAGGAAGACTAGCTATGGATGGGAGTTCACACTTGCAATCCCAACACTTGAGAATCTGAGGCAGTAGGATTAGTACAAGTTTGAGATAGTCTTGGCTATATAGTGAGCCAGAGTTACAGAGCAGACTGTTAAAAAAAAAAAAAAACTAGAAGGGCCCGTAAGATGGCTCAGCTGGTAAGGGCATTTGCTCCCAAAGCTGACTACCTGAATTTGATCCCTGGGACCCCTATGGTAGAAGGAGAGAATTGGTTCCTGCACCATCCACTGACCTCTACATGCATGCAGTAGTAGGCATATATGGCATCAGATATAGTGGTAAAGATAGGAAACACAAAGACAGTAGAAATATCATAGAATAGAAGATACTCAGTTTGAAACTTAAAATCCAAAGAAAAAATTAATAATGTAATTTGGTGTTACAAATACAGACGTTCACTGAACTTGTCAGTAAAATAAAAATATATGGAGATAGAGAGATGACTCAACAGTTAAAGAGCTTGTACTGCTACTCAGAACCATTTTCAATTCTAGCTCTAGGGAAAAGTACTACTTTCTGGCCTCGGGGCTCCTATATGCACACATATGCATTCAGGCACACACATCTACACATGAAAACAAGCAAATAAATATTAAAACATGGAACACAAAATTCTTGTCTGTGTGACTTATAATGTTTTGATAGGAGCAGTTCAGCATTGTCACAGGGTGCTTCCTTGTTAAACCAAATGAGTATAAGGTCACTGCAGGTCAGTGATTTTCCTGAAAGTTTTTAAAAGTCCCTCCTCCCTGCAAAGAAGGGAACCATTTCTGCCCACTGTAGAAACCGTCAGCTCCCTTAGCCCAATTTATAATGTATTGTTAAAAGGCAACTCATTATTTTGTTCTAAAATTGATTTCGTGTTACTCTGCTTCATAGGTTAGAATACACAGAGACACTTAAGAGATTATGTTCAGTTTCTTTTTAAAAATTTTAATCACGCCAGGCAGTGGTGGCACATAGCTTTAGTCCCAGCACTTGGGAGGCAGAGGCAGGTGGATTTCGGAGTTCGAGGCCAGCCTGGTCTACAGAGTGAGTTCCAGGACAGCCCGGGCTACACAGAGAAACCCTGTCTTGAAAAACCAAAAAAAAAAAAAAAAGAATATTCCTTTCTTAGAACAAATTGATTACATCATTCATCTTGGATGCAATACTTTTGTGTTTTCTGATAGCTATTAAAAGAGTGTCAACTATGGAGAGATCCTGACAACTTTTCTTGTAGGAAAAGACTTATTTATAGGAAGCTGAATAAATATGGTTGAATTGAAGTTTGAGATATATATACACACACACACACACACACACACAAACACACACATGTATGTATGTATGTTTGGTTTGATTTTGTTTTTTTTTTGTTCTTATTTATGTGTGTGTCCCACAGAGTCAGAGGACAACCTCTGGCGGCTGTCTTAGCCTTCCGCTTTGTTGGAAACAGTCTTGCTCATTGTGGCATACACCAAACTAGTTGACCTGTACATTTCCTGCAGTCCTTTCTCTGCCTTCCATTGTGACAGTTTTGAGAATTCTGGAATTTTGATCTCTTTAAAAAATATTATAATATGCTTTCATTTTAATCCCAGATGTAGGGATATGGGACTGCTTTGGACTGTCCACAGCATCTTACTATGATTTGCCTCATGCTCTAGCAGAAGTGTGGTTTTGCCAGCTGCAGATGGTTTCTGTGAAGGTGTGACATTTGGAATTCTGGGAAGTTTTCAGAGAGTGTATAGATAGATGCTAGGGTCCTGAGAGGTGGAGTGGGTTGTTGGCTCTTTAGGGAGGTTGGTTGTGGTTTGTTAGTAGCTGTGGTTAAAGAAGAATCAAGAAGAAAGATACTAGATTCAAGATATCTGTCTGCCTCTCTCTCTCCTTCCTTCCTTCCTTCCTTCCCTCCATTCTTCTTTCTCTCCTATTAAGTGATGGGGTGAAACTTGGAGGATGAAGGGTGGGAAAAAGAAGAACCCACAAAGCAGCGAAGATCAGCTACATTCCGTCTCCTGGTGGGGGTGCTGGGATTACAGTGCACAAGTTACTGCATCAGGCTCTCCTTTGGGTTCTGGGGATCTGAACTTTGGTTCTCATAGTTAGCCAGCAAACCCTTTGCCTCCTTAGCCAACTTCTTTTTTTTTTTTTTTCTGGTTTTTCGAGACAGGGTTTCTCTGTGTAGCCCGGGCTGTCCTGGAACTCACTCTGTAGACCAGGCTGGCCTCGAACTCAGAAATCCACCTGCCTCTGCCTCCCAAGTGTTGGGATTAAAGGCGTGCGCCACCACCGCCCGGCTCTTAGCCAACTTCTTAGACTCTTGTCTAATTGTATTTGCTATTTATATATTTATGTATATATGTATGTATGTATGTATTTATTTATGGGTGTATGTGTGTGTGTGTGTCTGAATATGTGCAGGTGCACATGTGTGCCTTCATGTGGAAGCCAGAGGACAACCTTGACTTTTATTCCTTAAATAAGATCTACTTTGTCTTTTGAGACAAATCTTGCTGCTCTGGGGCTTACCAGGATAGGCTGGCTGGAGCTCGGGGGCCACTTGTCTCAGCTTCCCCAGCCCTAAGATTACAAGCGCCCATCACCAGCTTTTATTATTATTTCTGTTTACTTAATGGTTTTTGTTTGTTTTTTTGCTTTTGTTTTTGAGACAGGGTTTCTCTCTGTATTTTTGGCTGTCCTTGGACTCACTCTGTAGAGCAGGTTTCCCTCCAACTCAGAGTTCTGCCTGCCTCCTGAATGTGGGGGGCAGGGTCATGTTTTAGTCTTTTGAGCCTGGGTCTCAGTATGTAGCTTTGGTTGGCCTGTAGCTCACCTGCCTCTGCCTCCCAGTACTTTTATTATTATTTTTAAATGAGAGACAATTACACGTAGATTCCATAGTTTAGGAGACCTTAGTAATCTGCCACTTGAAATAGACTTTACTTTTAGATCATGGTATAAGTTTGCAGACATCATAATGGAAATAAATTTGGGTGTATTATTTGAAATAGAGGAAATTATTCTTTTTCTATTATATTTTATTTGTCCATTTAGGTGAGGTGTGAGCATGTCACAGTGTGCACACACAAGTCAGAGGCCAAATTGGCAGACTTGGCTCTTTCCTTCTAGTTGTAGGTCCCAGGATCAGACTCAGCTAGTCAGGATTGGCAGCAAATGCCATTTTATTGGCCTCTGATTGTTCTTTATTCTGTGGTAAACTATCATCACATTACTTAGCATTTCACTGGTTGTTCCTTGCTAAAAATTATATATAATGCCAACACTGTAATAAAGGTTATTACTTAACTATTTAAGAGGAACTGTCATAGTTCATATGTACAGATGGTATAAAAATCATAAGACTAAAAGAAAGGCATTTATGGCATGAAGTCTCTCCCAGCTCACACCAGTTCTCTGCCTTTACACTCCTTCCAGAGTTCACAGTGTACCTTAATTTAATACGCTTACTGTTATATAGTGAGGGTTTCTCTCTTAACTATAGCAAACTCTAGTGATATTTTTGCAACCTCTATTATAAAGTTTAGTTTGCAATTATGGTTTCTGTATGAATTACACATTAGTGCTGAGAATGTCTTAAAATAAGTGTACTGGCCCTGCTCCAATCCTGTTGTTTTTAGAAACTTTTAAAGTTGAAGAGCTTATAACTATAGTGAAAATTTAAATACAAATCACGTTTAGAGGGACAGTATGGGTAGTCTGCATCTCATTTTCTCAATGATAAATATCCATTCATATTTTCCCCCAATAGGTCCTCATTCTGTAGCCCAGGTTGGCCTCAAACTCACAGCAATGCATCTGTGTTAGCCTTCCAAGAGGTTGGATTACAAGACTAAACCATTAGGCTTGAGGAATATTGGAATCAGTTGGTTTTGTCTTTTTAATCTTCACCTTGGTACTGGTTTGCATATCTTTTGAATAATAGCTTGTGTTTAGTTCCCATGTAGGCATCTAGCTTCAGAAGTTTTAACATGGATTGTTAGAGTAGCCAGGCAAGAGTAATCAGTTGAAAATATAAAGGAAGGAAATGGCAGTGAAAGCCTTACTTTGTGTGACACCCAGCACACAAAGCCATGGTTAATTCTCATATTCTTGCCATGGGTAACACTGAGTCTCTAAACCTGCTGTTTCTGCTGGCCACTGAGGAAAAACTCTTCATGGTGGGAAACCAAAAATTCTAATTTTAAGAAGCAAGGTTGAGGGATTGGAATCACGAGTGAGCCTAACTATGACGGTGGTCCCTGCCTGTAATGTCAGGACCCCATAGGCTTGACACAGGCCTGAGAAAGCCTGGTTTAGATTACACAGTGAGATGATGCCTCAAAGAAAAGTCTCTGCAAATAGTTTTAATATTTTACCAAAAAAAAAAAAAAAAAAAAAAAAAAGAGTAAAGGTAGCTTTCTAAATAAAAAGAACATCAGATATTTCCAAATCTTAAAGTGGATAGGAGTGAATTATGAGTTATTTCTGTTTTCCATTCTTTGCTAGAAAATTTTCAGTGTGATAACTTGGAGTTTGGTGCTTAAAAAATACAAGTGGGGGGAGCAAAAGAGGGGGGATCTGATGCTTCGTTTTGCCTCTATGGGCACAGGCACATGCATGATGTACATATGTGTGAAACCCTGATGCACATACAATAAATTTTTTTGTTTTTATTTTTTTTTTTGTTTTGTTTTGAGACAGGATTTCTCTTTGTATTATTGAAGATAATACTTGAGTCTCAGGGCAATATTTTTGGTGTCATCTGTCCACTTTGACCTGACATTTCTGGTCTTAAAGCTTAAGAGTTTACAGGGTGGTCGGTGGTGCCACATGTCTTTAATCTTAGCATTTGGAGGCAGAGACAGGTGGCTCTCTGTTAGTTCAAGGCTAGCCTAGTCTACAGAGTTCCACAACACAAAAACCTTAGTTTACAACCTTCTTGAGCCTCACTTCCTGTTTCTTTTGGGTCTCACCACAGTTTCACAGGGACACAGTAATGAAGCTAGAGTTACCTGCTTTCTAAGTGTTCTTCCTCTGGATAGGTGTTTCCTATTCCTGTCCAGCTGAGGGGTGTTCAGACCCTTCCTCCTGTGAGAGGTAAGTGGTAGATCAGAATAGCTGAGTTCTCTCATGTCTCCTCACAATAGAAACACAGCCTGTGTCTTAGCATCCTTTAGTTCTTCTCATCCCACTCTTTTCTTTTTTCTGAGACAAAGTCTTTTTGTCTGGACAGTCTACTGTGGCCTGGAACTTACTGTGTACCCCACACTGGCTTAAAACTCAAGGTGACTCTCTTTCTTCAATTTCCCAGTACTGGAATTATAGTAGTGAGCCGTTATGCCTGACATTTTTCCTCCTGAAGTGGGGTTCTCACTGACTTTTCCAGCCTGGCCTAGAACTCATGGGTTCTCAGGACACTCTCACTCTGAGTTCTGTCACTTAGTCACAGTTCTTTTGTACTCCAAGTCTACTTGACATTGCAGCTCTCAGCAACTGAAAGGAAAAGCATTGATTAGGAACTCCACATATGCTAACTTACAGGAAGAAGAAAGATGGAATATTTCTAGGCCTTCTGTGTCTTTTGTCTCTTTAGGAATAATTAGCTTAGTCACATTTGCTTTGAATTAGAAGACTGATAAATGTGCGCACAGTGGACCAGCCAGAAATGACACTAGATAGTTAAAAAAAAAAAAAGATTCTGGAGCTAGGGCCTGTATGAGCTAGTGGTAGAGTACTTGCCTGGTATGCAGGAGGCTCTTGGTTCCAGACTTCCTACACCCCTCCCCACCCTATGCAAAAAAACAAAACACCACCACCATCAAAACCAAAACAGTTCTCGTTGATTGTAGAGACAGCATTGGAAGGTACCACATTTCACTGAATTGTGGAAGGAGGGCTACAGTCTGTCCCCAAGGAGTGCAGCCCCAACAGTTCTTCCTAACCATAGGACGGTGCATGCTCACTGAGACAGCTGTTATTCTGGAGCTGAGAGACAGCCCATGTGGGCCTCCGTGACAGACGAAGAACTGCTGTTTTATACAGACTTTGGTAGATCTGACTGGATTAAAATTCTGAGGTCCTGCCTTGGGCAACTTTGGGAAATTTTCTGTTAGTTGCATTTTCATTTATTTATTTTGTGAGTGGAGGGAGTATGCACAACTTGTAGGAGGTGGTCCTTCCACCCTGAGGGTTCTGGGATGGAACTACGGTGGTGAAGCTTGGCATCAAGGGTCTTAGCCAGGGAGCATTTCTCTAGCCTTCTACTTCTATATTTTTCTGTTAAACGGGAAGATTAAGATGTAGGGTGCTTCTCTCTTTCCTGTCCCTTATCCTTGTTTTTTACTTTCTATTGCTTCTGTTATTTGTGAGCCCAAAATATCAAGTGGAAAATTCCAGAAATAAACAGTTCACAAGTTTTAAATATAGTGTGTTGCTGTAGTTGTTCATTTATCCTCCTCCTCCTCTTCATCATAATCATCATCATCCTCATCATCTAAGTTATTGTTAATCTTTTGCTGGGCTTAATTCATAAATTGAATTTTATCATTGATACATGAGGAAAACGTGGTATATTTGGGATCTGGTACTCTTTGTGGCTTTATGCATTTTGGGGAGCTGTTGGAATGTGTCTCTGCACAAATTAGCTGGGAGGCTGGTAAGGACAGAAGCCATATTGTAGGCACCACACGGAGACAGAAGGCCAGCACAGAAGACAGCAGAGGTAAATCTCAGACTTGAGATCTTAGTCATTAGTTGACTATACACTATAGCTTTAGACTTTTTCCCTGGAGAAGAGGGCACTGCATTGGGCTACCTCAAATCTTTCCTACTATAGACCCCTCCTTGCTCTTAAGTCTTATTTTCTCCTTTCATTAGAAGTCTATATTTGAGGTCTCTCCCACCCCTATGTGGGGTTCAACCCCAGGGCATCATGCATGCAGGGCAGGCACTACACTTGAGTGAGGAGTGCGGGCCACATTGGACCTCAATCCTGACAGCCTGTGCTTGCCCAGCTCTTGCACTGTCAATAGCTAATAACCCCGACAGTTATCTGAAGGGGAGATTGCAGCCAAAGTTCTTCTGGAAGAATAGTAAAGCAAAAGGTGCACATATGTGTAAGGATGGTGGAGAAGAAATGAAAAAAAAATCTGGAAAAATGTCAAGTGTCCTTGATTTAGCAATGTGTGTTGGCTACATCTCTCATGAAGTACTTTATTGGGTTGTTTTTTTTTTTTGTTTTTGGGGTGGGGGAGGTTTGTACACATGGATAAAAGACCCCGTTTACAAGGCATGTGTGCAGGGGTGCAAGTCACAGACGGGAAGCTTATTGGAATTTTGTTTTCACTGATCATTCTTCTTTTTGAGACAGGAAGTCACTCTTTAACCTGGAGCTCATTATGGGATCAAGACTGATCTTAAAACTCATGGCAGTCCTCCTGCCTCAGCCTTCTCAGTGACATAATTACAGGTGTATACTGCCACATCTGGCTTCAGTGATTATCTTTCCTAATACTCCTATTCTTGAATACATACATGTGTGTGCCAATATTCAGGTGTGTGTGTATAATTTGAGACATGTGCTTTGGTGTAAGTAGGATTGTATTTCATGTGTTTTTGTGATCTCCCTTTATACCGTTGAGTATCTTTCAATATCAAACCACGTAGATAACAAATGTCATCCTTTATAACACTGGTGAACTGTTCCATAGTGATAATGTGTTATGTTTTACTGTTTGTCACTCATAGAATTTTTAGATGTTTTTGTTTTCCTTCAAACACATTGCTACAATGCATAAGTCACTTCTCTGTTGTCTCTGCTCAAACAAATGATCATCTATTCCCACCTGTCAGTCATGCTGTAGTCAGGAGAGTGGCTCTGCTTTCTCCGGCACCAGGCATTGACTGAGTCTGTAAGCAGTAGATGCCGTGGTAGCTGCTTAAGTATAATGTTACTCAGCAAAAAGGCAGCTTATTTTAACCTACATTAGTAAGGTTAGGTATCTTTTCTTATCATTTATTTGTTCACTGATTCAAATTTTCAAGTAAAAAAATAGGATAGAAGTTAATCTTTGTAGTATATTACAAGACCTGAAATCACAGAAATAAGAAACTTGGCTGGGCATGGTGGCTGACACATTCCTGTAATCACAGTATTTGGTGGTAGCGGTAGAAGGATCAAGAGAGTTCACACTTATCCTTGGCAAGCCTGGGCTTTAAAAGACCTTGTCTTGCCGGGTGGTGGTGGCGGTGGTGGCGGTGGTGGCGCACGCCTTTCATCCCAGCACTTGGGAGGCAGAGGCAGGCGGATTTCTGAGTTTGAGGCCAGCCTGGTCTACAGAGTGAGTTCCAGGACGGCCAGTGCTACACAGAGAAGCCTGTCTCGAAAAAAACTGGAAAAAAAAAAAAAAAAAAAGAGATGAGAGAAGAGAGAAGAGAGAGAGATAAAAAAGACCTTGTCTCAAAAACAAAACAAAAAACCAACCGTCCAAAAAACCCAACAAGAATAAGAACAGCAACAATAACCCCTCCAAAACAACAAACAACAAACAAGAAGCAATTCCAGAGGATGTTCTCCACGAAATATATATAGTTTAGGGCTTCCTTTTGAGTCAAGGGTCTCACCAGGTAGCCCTGGATGGCCTGGAACTCAGACATCTGCCTCTGCCTGCTGAGTGCTGGGATTTAAAGGGGCATGCCATACCACACTCAACTACAACTCCTTAAGTGGAGTTTACTTATAAAACAGCTAGCCTAGCAAACCATGTTTAAAAATTCTCTTACAGACAGACAGATGAGGGCTGGTGAATGGCTCAGTGGGAGAAAGGGGATGCTTGCTGCCGACCTGATGACTTTAGTTCAATCTCTGAAATGTTCCTGGAAACACATGATGGAAAGGAAGAACTTATTCCCAAAAGCTGTCCTCTGACTGCCATACTTCTACCATGGTACACATGTGCCTCCCCTCCCCCAGTAATAGTAAAATTGTGAGAGCAATAAGACCAGTCAGTGAGGATGTTGTCAAGACTTTGTTCTTTGACTTCCATGTGTGCTGTGACATGCACACAGTCTGTCCCCGTCCCCGTCCCAACGCATACATAAAAATGTAAAAAAAAAAAAAAAAAAAAAAAAAAGCTGGGCGGTGGTGGTGCACGCCTTTGATCCCAGCACTTGGAGGCAGAGGCAGGCGGATTTCTGAGTTTGAGGCCAGCCTGGTCTACAGAGTGAGTTCCAGGACAGCCAGGGCTACACAGAGAAACCCTGTCTCGAAAAACAACAAACAAACAAAAAGAAATAGAAAGCTGAATGTGGTGGCTTACACCTGTAATGCAAGCACTTAAGAGGTGGAGGCAGCAGGATTTCCATGAGTTTAAGGTCTGCTCAGCAAGACCCAGACTCAAATTCAAACCAAACCAAAACAAAGAGCAGACTTTAAAATGATTGTCATTATTATTAAAATATTAAGAGTTTTACTAGTAAGACACGTTTTAGAAGGAACTCATTCAGCTGTTTTTGAAAGCATTCTAGATATTGATCAGCATGTACTGTGTGGGTATGCAGTGAGGGTGAGATGTTGGCTCTGCTCTCAGAATGTCTGATCTTGTGGGAGAAAACCTTATGGAGCAGTGTAGTGCAAGAGTTATAGATGGCTTGGGATACCCAGCTTGAGAAGAGACTTTGCTTTGGGGATTTAGGAAGAGCTAGGACTTAGGTAGAAATGGAGGTGGATGGACCCTCACTCAGGAAAGGGGAGCTGAAGGTTTGCCTGAGATCTAGCGAGTGAACCTGCTTGGCTGGGTTTGTAGTGTTTGTACAGAGTCACAGGAAAAGCTAAGGCTGGAAAGGTAAAGTGAACTGATTTGTGGGAAGACTTATGTGTGGAGCTCCGGTATTTCACTGGCTTCTAATTTTGTAAGCTGTTGGTGACCTTCAGACAGTGTAAGTTGCACCTGAAGATTTATTTGGTAAAAGTGTCTAGGATGGTAATTGATTGAACTTGGACAGAGGTGGATTTTTTGTTGTTGTTCATTTTTTTTGTTTTTTTTGTTGTTGTTTTTTTGCTTGTTTTTGAGGCTGAATAGAATGAAGATAATTTAAAAGAAGCAGGTAAGACACAGCAGGGATAAGCAGGAGGAAAGGCTGTTGGCAGAAAGGGAAAATGACTCCATGTGGAAAGGGGGCAGAACTTTTAGTAGACAATGCCTTTAAGGCAGGGCATAGTCGAAGTAGGAAGTTGGTCATTCTGACTCTTTGTTAGGAGGAATTTTCTGGTAACTTGCCATTAGCTTGAAACTTTATAAATCAGATAGGAATTTTCATGTTTTAAAAAAGATCAGTCATTATGAATTACAGTTCTGTAATTGTGCCAGTTCAGACAAGTGTTTGGAATAGAGATCCCCACCCCCTTTTCTCAGTGCTGAATCTTGCCCATTGCGCACATCCTGTAAAGGGAAGCTGTGTGTGACTCCGGATACATTTCAAAGAACCCTTTAGAATCTCTACATCTTTGGGAGGGTAGAGGGTGAACTTTCAGTTGTTCTCTCTCTCTCTCTCTCTCCCTCTACCCCCCCCCCCCTGTGTGTTGTGTGTGTGTGTGTGTGTGTGTGTGTGTTAAAACACTTTTAGTTGCTCACCATCCTTGATTTTGTTTTTATGATAGCTGGGGATAAATGCTTACTTAGAAGGATAAATGCAAGCCATGCACAGCAGCCACTCAGAGGGAATCGGTCACCTCAGAGCAGAGGCTCTCTCCAGGGCCAGCAGCAGGCTGCCATGAAGGGGTCAGAGAGATGAGTTTCTGGCATGGATGTGGATATTTTCTTGTGTAACAATGATTTATTCTTCAGACTAGAGGACTGGGAGCAAAGTTGCTTAGCAATCATGTGGGTGCTAAAAGAATGGCCTTTGGAGGAGCAGGCATTTGAAGTGGGATAAATCAGCTTTTTCAAGCAACTTGTAAAGACTAATAGGAGCAGCTCATGGCAGTCCTTTCTCAAATTAGAGACTTGTAGTCTTTTTTGCTTCTGCTTGCTTTTGTTTGATCTGTTTTTCTGCTTTCTCATGTGGAGAAAGGGCTAATGCTTCTGGGCATGGTTTCCTCGCAGGCCTGTGCTGGGAGAAGAGGGTTTCACACAGGGGATGGGCCTGAGTTTGCAGTAGTTCTTTACCACAGGGTTAGTGCCAGTCATCTTGCTGGTCTAGGGAACTACTAAGGGAGCACTACCCCCCTGCAGCCTAGACATAGCATGCCCACATGTCTTTGGAGTTACCATTTCATAGGCAAGGCAGTCTACCAGCAGAGAGAAGGTGGTACACCAAGGAAAGAATCCAGTGTGAGCAGCTTGGGTTCTAATCCCGGTTCCTGACATGCAAGATTGATTTGGGGCACATCTTCTAATCTTCACACTTAACATCGTCATCTGTAAAAGTAGCTACTTTGCTTGCAGTATCTAAAGCGGATGGTGTGGCTCTTACTCTAAAAGGCCCAGGTTGCCTCCAGGTTGTGGAGGTTTATGAAACTTTCCAATCTCTTCCTATAGCGTGCGTTAGTATGGAAAGGTTAAGACCCTCCCCGAGCAGTGGGAGGTGAACACAGCCACGCTTGCGTCTGTTCAACTGTTCAGTGAGAACGTCGAGAGCTCTCATCAAAATCTTCAGGGTCGTTGGGCCAAACTATGCATCTCCACATGCAAACAGCAAACAGCCCTTTCTTCTTTCTCTTTCTTTTTCTGGTTTTGAATGTAGGGCAGACAGATTTACTAGGGAAAGTGAGAACTCCTGTGTGTGGGAGGGAGGGTTCTTTGGGAGAAACACCCAGGAACAGCATTCTTTCCAGAGAACTGAAAACTCAAGTTTACTACTAGATAGTGCTGGACAAGAGATTATGAAACCCGAGTTCTGCTCTCAGTTCTGTGTACTAATGTTAGTCAAGAAAATTCAGCTTAATCTCTTTGAGCTAGTACTTTCTGTTTATGAGAAGGATGGTGTCCAGGGCCCGTGGAAGGACTTTCAGTGGGGAATCTGTGAAACTCAAATGCAGGGAATAGGGTAGGCGTGGGAGAAATTGGTGGCTTTTTGTTTTCTGAGGGTTTTGCTTTATTTTTTAAAATTTAATCTTATTTTTAAAAATACTTAAGAAAAAATTTATTAGGTTTATTCACTTTATTTTGTGTGCGAATGACTTACCTGCATACATGTCTGTGCACCATGTGTATGCTCGGTGCTAAAGGAGGCCAGAGAGGGCATCAGACCCCTTGGAACTAGAGTTATGATGATTGTGAACTACCACGTGGGTGTTGGCAATCTAACACAGGTCTTCAAGAGCAATGGTGGTACTCTTAACTTCTGAGCTATTTCTCCAAGTGGAGAGCTTTGCTTAATCAGCTATTTTCACATCTTATTCCTCCATACAGTATGTTTTCTGTTTGCCTCTTGCTACACAGAAGTTACCTTTATTTATCCTTTTTCTTTTCTTTCTTTTTTTTTTTTTGAGAAGGTGGGGGGTGGTCTCAAGTCTCAAATATCCCAGGCTGGTTTTGAACTCAGTAGTTGGCTGTGGATGACTTTGAACTGATTGTCCTGTCTTCACATTCTAAGTGTTAGGATTATAAGCATGTGCCACTGTGCGTAGTGTATGCCATGATGGGTATTAAACTGAGGGCCTTGTGCATGTTAGCAAAGCATTCTGCCAACTGAGCTGTATCCCCAGATCTCCTACCCACTTATCCTAAAGTGTATGTGTATGTGTGAGTGTGTTTTGTGTACATATGGGTGCATGCACTTTGGTGGCTCAAAGTTAATGCTAGGTATCTTCCTTAATTGCTCTGTACTCTGAACCCAGAATCAATTCCCGCTAGTCTATCCAGACACGCAGGCACCCCCCTCCCAACCTTCCTCCAGAGTGCTGGGATTACAAGCTGCTGCCATCTCTGCTCTCCACAGGGCAGGGGTTACAAGCTCATGTGCTCACAACTTGCCTTAAATCCTGGGTGCCAGAATTTGCTCATGTGTGAGCAGCAAGCTCTCTTCCCAGGCCATGGTCTTGTCTTTTCTTTCTTTCTTTCTTTCTTTCTTTCTTTCTTTCTTTCTTTCTTTCTTTCTTTCTTCTTTCTTTCTTTCTTTCTTTCCCTCCCTCCCTCCCTCTCCCTCCCTCCCTCCCCCCCCCCTCCCTTCCTTTTTTCTTCTTTCTTTCTTTCTTTCTTTCTTTCTTTCTTTCTTTTTCTTTCTTTCTTTCTTTCTTTCTTTCTTTCTTTCTTTCTTTCTTTCTTCACCTAAGCAAAAGGAGAGGTGCAGAGTAGGTTGTAGTTCAGAGGTAGAGTGCTTGCCTAGTCATGTATAAAGCCCTGGGAATCCAAGAACAGGAAACAGTAAACCAGACAACAAAAGCAAGGAACTTTTTTTTTTTTAAAGAGCTGCTGTGAGTCTTGTCTTCTGTCCCTGGCCTCCCATCAACCAAATTCTTTCCTTCACTGTTAATAGTTTCCTGTGTATTCCTTTGGAATTCCTTATTTTTCCTCCCTTTTCATGTGACACTTGAATATTATATACCCTTTAAAAATGTGCTTTATCTTAGAATTATTTTCCTATCAGTACACAGTGAGTTTCATCATGATTTTGACGTTTTATAGACATACCATATTTATTTATTTATTTTTATTTATTTATTTATTTATTTATTTTTTGGTTTTTCGAGACAGGGTTTTCTCTGTGTAGCCCTGGCTATCCTGGAACTCACTCTGTAGACCAGGCTGGCCTCGAACTCAGAAATCCGCCTGCCTCTGCCTCCCAAGTGCTGGGACTAAAGGCGTGCGCCACCACCGCCCGGCGACATACCATATTTAACCAGTAGTTGGGGATTTTTACTTGCAAAAGTCCCAAGTGATTTTTATGTTTGGATGGTCTTTGAACCTGATATGGGAACTTTTCTCTGTCATTTTTAAGCACTTTACAGTTTTGAAATCAATCCTTATAAAACCTCTTTGGGGGTAATGTAGGGTATACTTGGTAGATACAAGAAATAGTATATTTAGAATTTTGCTGACTATGATGTGCAAGGCTTCATGACATCCCTACTGTGTTCCTCTCAGAGGCTCCACTGGGAGTACAGTTTTGTAGGGCTGGTAACCGTCTGCTTTGTTGCACTTACTTCCTTAAACTTGATAGAGCGTGCACAAAGGATCTCCACACAGATGAAGGTTTGAGAAACAACACCAGTATAGAAAGGAGATATGCAAATGTTCTTTTTATGGATTAAAACTTTTAACCTTAAAAATCCTAACTGAAATAGACGTATGTAGAAGTTGACTTCCTTAATGAAATTGAAGATGATTATGTAGATGAATGTGGCTCCCTCCCTCCCCGCCTATTTCTCTGTATAGCCCTGACTGACCTTGAACTCAGATCCACCTGCCTTTGGGACTAAAGGACTAAAGTGCACAGCCATGTCCTGCGAATGTGGCAAAGAGTAGTTAGCACAGCCTTGCCTTTGTAATGTGACCTGTTCAGAGTGTTCAAATGAAGTATAATTTAAAACTTGAGACAGCAGAGTTTACTGATTCTCCCATGAGTACTTAAATGTGTACTTAGGTTACTGTACCGCGGCAGTAGTCCTTTGTGTGTGTGCTCTGGCATAACAGGTCTCCTCCCTCCCCTTCCTCTCGGCTCATCCCCCACCCCCACTCCTCTTTTGCTGAGGATGTAACCAGGACCTCTGCACACTAGGCAAGCACTTTTTTTTTTTTTTGGTTTTTTCGAGACAGGGTTTCTCTGTAGACCAGGCTGGCCTCGAACTCAGAAATCCACCTGCCTCTTCCTCCCAAGTGCTGGGATTAAAGGCGTGCGCCACCACCGCCCGGCTTTAGGCAAGCACTCTTACCACTGAGATGCATCTCCAGCTCCTAGCCTTCTTTTTCTTGTGTATCTGTGAGTATATATCCTTTTTAGTTTTGAGACTAGTCACATCAGTCTGGCGTGAAACTTCTTGCCCAGTGTGACTACAAACTAAAAGTCGTCTGCTGGAGCCTCCCAAGGGCTAAGTGCTGGGATTACAGATGTGCTATGACTGTCTTGTGTCTTTATACTGATGCTAAACTTAGGCTAAAGACATATCAGTACACTTAAAGATTAAAAATTAATACTTGATATATTTATATATTAATATGATTCTTTCTAATAAATGGGAAATGATGAGTCCAGAGCAGCTTTGTCTTGTCTAGGTCAAATATCTTCTCCAAAATGCTTTACAACATTTGCTAGTTTCTGTAAACAGATTCTCATGGCCAAGCTGCTTGACAAGGGGAAAAGTTTAATTTTGAATGAATTCTATTGTGCCTGCTCCCCTTTCCTCCTTAATGTGGACTAGTTAATAAAAACCAACAAGGAGTATTTGTTCTCAGACCATCATGGAGCCTGGCACATACTGAGCAGGTAATGTATAAACTTGATTGAAGTGAAACAGATCTTGGAAAAAAAGGAATGAAAAAAACTTGAGCCATATCCTGTGTTTGGTAGATTCTTCTCATCTTCTTTTACTTAGAGCAGGGAGCAGCATGTTGTGTTCACATGGTTAAGGTGTTGCATGGTGGTAAGTGGGTGTGTTTACATTGTTTTTTTTCCCTCCACTTAGGTCCTTTCCCATAACCTGTGCACTGTGCTGAAGGTTCCACACGACCCTGTTGCCCTTGAGGAGCACTTTAGGGATGATGATGAGGGGCCTGTCTCCAATCAGGGCTACATGCCATATTTAAACAAGTTCATTCTGGAAAAGGTATGATGCTAACCCTTCTCACATACAAGCCTTTTTCCCCCCCTTGCTTTTGTGAATCAAATGGGCCAAGGCAGCCCTTATTGATGAGCACATTAAGAAGCTAGGTATGAAGCCAGACAAGATGGTGCACACCTGTAGTGCCAGAACTCTGGGAGGCAGAGGTGGGTGCATCTCTGGATTTCAGAACAGCCAGGGCTACTCAGAGAAGCCCTGTCTTGAAAAACAAAAAACAAACAAACAAACAAACAAGAAGCTGGGTGCTGAGGCCTCAGGAGATAGGAAGAAAGGAGGCGGAGGCTTCAGCTCCTCCTTCTCTTTCTAATACCTCCAGGTTGGTTCCTTCTTTGAAATAAAAATGTGTTGGTGTTACTCTGTGTCCATCTTCTCTCAGGATGCTTTACTTATCCCGGGAAGTACGGTTCTTCAGTGCTGGCAGTGGTTGTTAGAGAATAAGCGTGCTGGAGTTAAACAGGAATAGTAAGGGGCTGATTATTGTTGCTGGGGAGATACCACACAGCACACTGCATGGTAGACTTATCCGAAGGTGAGCACTAGCTCCTTTCCTGTTACTGTGTGCAAGGACCTGACAAGAAGCAACTTAAGGATAGAGATACTTTGGCTCCTGGTTTAATGTGGTATAGTTCATCACGACCTGACGGGAAGGCTTAGCAGTAGGAGGGGCTAGCGGCTGTAGCAGAGATGAAGCTGCTCGCTCACATCTGAAGACCAGGAAGCAGATTAGAGGGAAGGATGACTGCTGGAGCTCAGCTCATCTTCTCTCTTTGCCCCTTTTACTAAGCCTAATTCTAAGTTGGTGGAATGGTACCACCCGCATCAGGATGGGCCATCTCTCCTAAATTAATCCTTTCTGGGAGTGGTGTTACAGACACACCCTAAGGCAGTGGTCTTCAACCTGTGGGTCACAATCCCTTTGAGGTCCCATTACAGGTATCCTGCATATCAGATATTTACATCATGATTCCTAAGAGTAGCAAAATTACAGATATAAAGTAGCAACAAAAGAATTTCATGGTGTATCTGTGGGTCACCATAGTGTGTGGAACTAACTGTATTAAAGGGTTGCAGCATCAGGTTGAGGTTGCATGCCCTAAGGTATGCTTGAACCAACCCTCTATACCTTATGTTTTTTTGGTTTTGGTTTTGTGTTTTTGAGGGTTTTGTTTTTGTTTTTTTTTTTTTGAGACAAAGTCCCTCTATGTTGCCCTGTCTGTCCTAGAACTTGCTATGTAGACCAGGCTGGCTTCAAACTCACAATGATCCACCTGCCTCTGCCTCTTAGAGTGCTGGCATTAAAGATATGCACCACCATGCCCAGACATAATCTTAAAAATTAAGATAGCAAAAAAACAAACAAACAAACAAAAAAAAACAAAACACAGATAGCACTCGGGTGTGTGGCTGTAAATGCCCATAATTCTATCATTTGGGAGGTAGATACAGGAGGAGTAGGAATTCAAGGTCGCCCTCAGCTACAGAGTAGTTTCAAAGCCAGCCTGGACTACATGAGACCCTATTTCTAAAATCAAAATAAACAGAAATTATAGGCAGTAAGGAGAAATATTTGTGTTATTAAGATGTTTTGAGACATACCACGGAATTCTCAGAAGTCTGGAAATTGCTTTGTTTTCCAGCACCAGGATTAGCGTGGGCCGAGTCAGCAGCAGGAGCATGATCCACTGACCTCATGGTCTGAAATTCTGTGCTCTGATACAGTATTTTGTTCCCCTTGGTGTAGTGTATTTTTAGCTTTGCATTTTAAATTTTGGAACACTCTTATAGTCTGGATACTTTAAAGTCCTATAACTGGGAAGAAAACTCTTCCCAACAGATAGCAGAATTGAGAAACCCCAATGTTTGGAGCAAAGCCCTGTTATACGGCCAGTGAGGATGTGATAGGATGGTGAGCCTGGCCGCCTGGAGCAGAAGCTGACCATCTTGCCATCCAAGGAAAGCATCAGGGTTTCCATGCAGTGGGGTCAAATCAGCAAAGATTAGCATCTTCTTTAGAAATTTGGTTTGGGGAAGGAAAAAGCCAGTAGTGTGAGGAGTGGTAAGAGGAGGCTTGCTCTTCCTGCTGCAGTGAGAATCTGAACTATTGGCTATACACTTGCTGCACATACCTCCGGGTTCATAGAGCTGTGTGGAGCCCAGTGTTGACCCTGTGAGCAGAAGTAGCTTAGCTAGTAAAGGGCAAATAGATGAAAACAACTTTTAAAGTTACGTTTTAGATGTTTATTGTCTGCATGAAGAGGAAGAGGGTGCGCTTGTGGAGGTTAGAGGTCACCGTGTCAGCCTCTTCCCCTGTGTGGGCTCTGGTGATTGAACTCAGTTCTCAGGCTTGGTGGCGAGCACCTTTATTCACAGAGCCAGTTTTTCTGGCTTGTAAGCAGAATTTGAACTTAAACCATTTAACTTCTCCCAGCTGTGTTCTTTTAACTGTACTCTTAAAGACTAAATCCTCCCTCTTTTTCAGAATTATTATTTTTACTTATTATTTTCTACATAAGGGACATCATGGTTGAAGGCGGGGGTGGAGTTACTTTGAAAACTTTCTCATAATCTCAGACTATCTTGGCTCCCATCCAGTCGTCTCAGGGGCTTTAAGATCTTTTTAGTGTCTCTTTAGTGTTTCTTTGTGTCCATTGGTCACTTTCTCTACCTCTTCTGCTGTTGCCTGGGAGTTTTACTCTGAATAGTTTGGACCCTGAAATGCATTACATTGAAACCTGCTTTCTAAAAAGTAGTTTTCGTATTTGGCATCTGGATTTACTGCCAGATAGCATTCCTGATGTCAGTCACACTGACAGAATTTACTTTCAAGTTTTCTGAGACTTCAGACGGTTAGCCAGTCCAGTGCTATTTACCAAACATTTTGCCTGGGTATTAATTTTGTAGTTTTTTTTGTTAGTTTTATAGGCCTTCTTTTTCCTTTCTCTTTCCTCCTCACCCTCTACCTCCTTTTGAAAACATTATACTTAGATTACTTGATGGTGAATAATTGAAGACATTGGTCAGTTATTATTATTAATTTTTCTGAGACAAGATTTCTCTGTGTAGCTTTGGCTCTTCTGGAACTTGCTCTGTAGACTAGGCTGGCCTAAAATTCACAGAAGTCTGCCTGCCTCTGCCTCCTGAGTGCTGGGATTAAAGACGTGTCACCACTGCCCAGCTCGGATATTACTTTTTAAAATACTATTTATGTCTCATTAGCTACACAGAGTTCTGCCTCAGCATGTTTTGAGACAGTCTCGTTCTCTCCTGAGATCCGTGGCTCATTAGGCTTGCTGGCCCTCACTGTTACCAGCTCTTCTCCTTGAATATTAAAGGTTCATCTAGGCTATCTGACTAAAACCAGTAATGCAATGGCCAGCCACATGCCAAATTCATGTTGAAGATGTCCATGCTTTCCAGCAGAATCCGCTTTGGTTTGTTGTCATCTGTGCTTTGGAAGCACAGAGGAGAGACCACAGCGTCTCAGCTCAGTGTTGTTCTTGGGGCCTCACATTTCTGCAGCTTTCCTTTTCTATATTTTCTTACCATGATTGTTGCTCATGTGATAGTTACAGTTCTTACATAAAACCTGTTCTTTTTCAAAGTTTCTGAAAAGTTTTTAAAAGATTTATTTATTTTATGTAGATGAGCATTTTGCCTGCATGCTTGTGCACCACATTCACGCAGTGCCAAAGGAGGCCAGCAGCAGATTCCCCAAGTCTGGAGTTACAGATGGGGATGGAACTGGGTCTTCTCGAGGAGTAGCGAGTACTCTTAACCAGAGAGTCATCTTAAGCCCCATAAGAATCTGTTCCTTGGTTTTTTCTGTTAATGAGTGACTGTACATTTGACTCTCCACTTTCTCAACTGTCATCGAACATGGATGGTATTGTCCTTAAGCATTAGCCCAGGCTGGTCCATGTTCTTTCTCATTGTATCTATCTATGTTGTTTTAAAGTAAGTAGGTTAAAAAAAACTTAAAAACTTAAAAATTTTTAAATTTTATTTTATATGATGAGTATTTTTCTTGTATGGATGTCTACACACTATGTGTGTCCCTAGTGCCTGCAGAGGCCAGAAGAAGGTCAGATCTCCTAGAACTGGAGTTATAGGTGATTGTGAACCACCAAGTGGGTGCTGGCAATCAAACCCAGGCCCTCTGGGAGAGCAGCCAGTGCTCTTAACTGCTAAGACATTTCTCAAACCTGAAAATTAAGTAGTTTTAATTTACTACAATGGCCCAATTGCCTTTCATCGTATTTATAACTCCTTTCTTGTTGGAGGGGGAGGAGGTGGTTTGAAACAGTTCATGTAACCCAGTCTGACTTCAGACTTGCTCAGTTGTCCAGGATGACCCTAAACTCCTGTTTGCCCTATGTGCACCTCTCTAGGGTTGGGAATCATAGGCACTCACCACCATGCTTGCTGAAGGTCACTTTTGAGTGAATTAAGGCATTTCATGCTGAGAGCCACCAATGACTTTGTGCTCCTAAATACCATGATCAGTAAATGCAATAGCAATGTGGTTTAAAGAAATGATGTGTTTAAAAATAGCAGTGTTGTTGGCAGAAAATTCACATTCCATGCAATTTGCCTACTTAACCTTCTATTTTGGTGGTTTTTAGTATGGCTGGTTTTGTATAATCATCACCATAACCAATTTTAGAATGTTTTGGTTATTCCCTTCCAAAAACAAAATATCATACAACTAGGATTCGTAATATCTTCCCTCACAGTTCCAGGCAAGCACTAGTCTATACATTTGCCTGTTTTTGCTATTCATTATGAATAGACTCATCCCATGTCCAGCTTTTGTATCTGACATCTGTCACCTTGCCTGTTTCTCTTGTTTCCATTCTTATGGCAGAATCATATTCTTAAAATTTTTTAAAAAAAATTTATTTTTATTCATGTGTGTGTGTGTGTGCGTGCGCACGCATGAGAGAAGAGAGAGAGAGAGAGAGAGAGAGAGAGAGAGAGAGAGAGAGCACTAACAGGAGCCTGTATTTATACATGCATGTGCTTGCAGTGCCCTTGTAGTCCAGCAGAGGGCATCAGATTACTCCTGGCTTTGGTGTTACCAATAATGAGCTAAATTTGGGTTCCTAGCAAGAAGCAAGAGCAGCAAGCATTCTTAAAATAACAGATCCCTCCCTTCAGTTCCACTCTCCCCATTCTCTCAGGGACATACCATATTTTGTTTACACCTTCATCAATTGGTGGACATTTGAACTGTGCTTCAGTGTGACTGTTTTGGCCTTTTCTCTGTTCCTCTTAATTGCCGAGGCTCTTCCTGTTTCCTCCTCTGTCAGGGCTTCACTTCAAAATACAGCCTGTCTTGTTCAACCTCTAGTCACTTCCTTAGGTAGTGCCCCACCCTTTCAAAGTGAACTGGAATTCTCACAGCATTCTGCGCTTCTCTGTTATGACAGTAGTGTTAGGGTCTGGTTCAGCCTCTGGGATGTGCATCCTGTGCCTGCATGGTCAGTTCACTGCTGTCTAGTTTGAGTACAGTGACTGACACTAGTAAATGCTTACCACTTAAAACAAAAACAAACAAACAAACAAAAAACAATGTTCCATATCCCTGTAGTTCATGCAGGCCTAAATTCATTCTGTAGCCTAGGTTGACCTTGAATTGAATTCATGGCAGTCCTCCTGCATCAGTCCTCCAAGTGCTGTATTACAGGCATAAAACACCACACTTGGCTCCTTTACAAATAGTTAAGCAAATGAGCAAATGAACCCTGCATACTAGACACCGGGGATCCAGATGTGCTACAATATGGCCTTATATTGGAAAGGATTTGTGGTTGGTTGGTTGTTTGTTTTTGGTATGAACTAGAGCTGCTGTTCTCAACCTGTGGGTTGGGGCCACATATCAGATATTCTGCATATGAGATGTTTATATTACAATTTATAACAGCAAAGTTACAGTTATGAAGTAGCAACAAAACAGTGATATGGTTGGGGTCACCACAGCACGAGGAACCATACTGAAGGGTCACCTTTAGGAAGGTGAGAACCACTGGGCTAGAGTAATGATGAGCTTGGGTTCAGGGAGGAATCTGAAGGTAGAAATGTGTGTGACCATAGTAAGAGCCTCCCCTGTCCTTCTACATTGTCCTAGCTCCACACCTTTGCTCTGGTTTTAATGGTTCATAAAACGATAATTTTTCTCCATTACGGTATAATTCACACCATATAAAACTTGTTTTTTGGTTTGCTTTCTAACAGGCT
The DNA here is from genome assembly GCA_021653895.1 of Mastomys natalensis. NCBI lineage: Eukaryota > Metazoa > Chordata > Mammalia > Rodentia > Muridae > Mastomys > Mastomys natalensis. Next base: position 129,384 of record JAJTUV010000434.1, read on the forward strand.
GGACATCATCACAGCCCAAACTGATCCTCTTTTGTGTGTGCTCGCGCGCGCGCGCGCGTGTGTGTGTGTGTGTGTGTGTGTGTGTGTGTGTGTGTGTGAAGGACTACCTTGGCTGTGGGTTCTTGCTCTCCACTTTTCTTGAGTAAAGATCTCTTTGTTCTTTATCTACTGCTTCTGCTAGTCTAACTACCTTGTGAGTGCCTTTGCCTCCCATCTCTCTGTATATAGGAGGTGCTGTGATTACAGACATGTGACTATGTCCAGCTTTATGTTAATTTCTGGGGATTTGAACTCTGGTCCTCATGCTTGTGTGACAAACATATTCTACCCATGGAACCATCTCCGCAGTGCCTACTCCCTACTTTTGTTGCTTTTTTTAAACAAGATTTTGCTGGCTTGCCCAGACCTTGTTATATAGACCAGGCTGTCCTTGAACTCACAGAAATCTGCCGCCTCTGTTTCACAAGTGTTCTGATAAAAGACATGTGTCATGATACTCAGTTTTGTTTTTTTGAGATAATATCTTGCCATGTAGCTCTGGTTGGCCTCTTATATTTGCTCTGCAGTCCACATAGGCCTTTAACTTGCAGCAGTCTGCTTGCTTTAGCCCTGCACCACCATGATTACAGGTCTGCACCACCATGCTTAGCTCACATTTACCATCTTAAAGTGTACAACGTAGTAGTTGTATAGTTACAGTGGTTGTCAGGACATTCACTACCTGTCATCCCTCAGAGAAATCCTGTTCTCGTTTACATCACTCTCAGTTCTCCCTTTTCCCAGTCCCCCAGGAAACTTTCTGCTTCCTAGGTTTGCCTATTCTGAATATTTTATATTTATGGAACTATATGATATGTGGTTTTTTTGTGTCTGGTGTCTTTCATATAACATGTTTTTAACATTCATCCATGTTATAGGATATGTAAGTAATTTATATTTTTTGAATGAATAATATCCTATTGTATTGATAGACCACATTTATACACTAGTTGGTGATAGATTCCCTTTTTTTCTTCATTCTTTCTGTTCTTCTTTTTTCTTCCTCATTTCTAGACTATATCCAGCCCAGTAGATGTGGACAGCTATTATTTTTAGGCCTTCAACAATTGGCACAGAGTAAGTTATTAATTGATATAAGAAACAGTTTCTTGTACTTTGTCATCTCTCTAAAAGCCCTTAATCAGCCTGTGGATGGGGTACCCCACTTTACACCTGTCAGCAGAGCATCCGAGAATATGGCTTTGCTCGTTCTCCACCTCCAGTGTATCGCCACCACCTGTAGAGTCCAAGCTACCTGTACTGCATTTGATGTGTTAGTCTCTCTTTCCACTGCCCTAGATTCTTAGAGATATTAGGTAGAGACTATATCTTATTTGAAGTGGGACCCTCCCTCCTCTGCAAATAAACATTTGCATAGTTCTACAGTTGAAGGCAAGACCTACAGTAGTTAGCCAGGTATGATGTTTTATACCCTAGAACTTAGAGACGCCCAGGTAGGAGGATTATAAGTTTGAGGTCCTCCAAGGCTACATAGTGAGATCTTTGTCATAAATGAACAAACATGATATATGGAGTTTATATCTCCAACCTGCCTAGTCTATCTACTTCTTAGCTCTTTCCTGATGCTTTCTCTACTCAAGGAAGACACTACCTTGTGTTTTATGAATATTTCCCTCACCTTAGAAAAAGCTTTATCAAATGTGCTGCATATATATGAGTAATTTTAGGTGAAATTACTTAAAAATAATTTATTCTTTGACAGTTTCACACAAGTATAATCATTCTGGTCTCTCTTATCCCTCCACACCTATCTCCCTCTCGGCCCTACTAGTCCTCCCCAAGTCCCCAGTCTCATGTCTTTTTGTTTATTTTTGGTTTTATTTTATGACACACTGGTCTAACCAGGGCCACCTTTTGTGCTGGAGTGTGGTAGCACCACTGGCTACATTATTCAGGACTAGGGTGCCTCTCCCAAGCAGCCACCACACTCACTGGCTCCCCTGGATGGGTCAGGGCCCCATGATTTCCTCCCAAGGAATTTTTCTTGGAGAGTTACAAAGATGGGATGTGCTCTTACAGCTTGTTTTTCTCACTGCAAGGTTCTGTCATAGACACACCTGGAGCTGTTGCTTGGTGGTCCTTTCACAGATGTGTACACAGAACAGATGCTGAGGGGCCCCTCTTAATACCCTATATATGGTCAGCGTATCATAGAATCAAGTATTTGGTAGGTTTATTATTTTTTCATTTTATTTTAAAGACAGGTTATAACTATGTAGCTCTGTAGCTCATTATGTAGAAAAGGTTGGCCTCAAACTTACAGAGATCCGAATGCCTCTGCTTCCCAACTGCTGGGATTAAAGGTTTATAACACCACAAACCTTGGCTATATTTAGTAAGATCACACACACTCACACACACACACACACACACACACACACACACACACGTATGTATGCTTGTTCATATATATTTTATTTAATATATAAAATTTATTTGATAGAAATATATATTTTTATTTAATGTATATTACAAATACATATACTTATTTTTAGAAACTCAAAAGCCATATTTTGGCATATGTATAGGAGATTTCTAGAATCCAACTTGAATTTCCTTGCTTTGTTTGCTCATATAAAAGCTTTTGAATTATTTTGTTTAATTGAGAGGTGATAGATTTTGTACTTTTAACAAACTGTGAGGCTTCTTTTTCTTCTTGGCTGTTGCTTAACAGTGCTGCAGTGGATGTGGGGACTATATCTCTTCAAGGTCCTGTTTTCAGTTCTTTTGGATATTTACCCAGAAATGAGATTGCTGGATCATGTAGTAGTTTCATTTTTAATTTTTGAGGAACGTCTGTATGGCTTTTCTCAGTAGCTGTGCCATTTTTCAGTTTTAGCAACAGTACACAAAGGGGGAGGTAGAGAAACCAAGCCCTGTGTGTTCTGTCACTCAGTTTCTCTACATCCTCACCTCACTGATTTGCTTTTGATGGTGGCCATCTGACGGTATGAGCTCATAGCTCATTGTGTTTGATTTGCATTTTCCTGTGATAAATGATTTTGAACATCTTTTCATAGGCTTATTGGCCATTTGTAGACATTCTCTGGGGATATAGTCAAGCCTTTTGCTCATTTAAATTTCTTCCTTTGGCTATTGTTAAGTTGGGTAGTGTTGTCACTGAGTTGTAGGAATCTGTTGTTTCCTAATAATTAACCCTTTATATATGCTTACTTACTAAAAACAAGATACCCTTGTTGTTAGAATGTCCTGATGTGTTCCTTCTTCTTCTTTTTTTTTTTTTTGGTTTTTCAAGACAGGGTTTCTCTGTAGCCCTAGCTGTCCTAGAACTCACTCTGTAGACCAGGCTGGCCTCGAACTCAGAAATCCACCTGCTTCTGCCTCCCAAGTGCTGAGTTTAAAGGCATGTGTCACCACTGGCTCCTTCCATGTTTTCTTGGAGAAGTTGTATAAGTGTAGTTTCAGATCTTTAATTCACTTTGATATGTTTGTTTGTTTTGAGGCAGGCCCTCATGTAGTCCAGGCTAGCCTCAGACCTACTATGTAGTTACAGATATTAAGCTTTTGATCCCCTGCTTTCACCATCCACCCAGTGCTGGCATGACAGCTGTCACCACCTTGCCCAGTTATGTGGTATTAAGGATTGAAATCAGGGACTTGTGCATATTAGGTAAGTGTCAGGGGCAGCCTTGTTTATACAGTGAAGGCCTAAAAATCAGCAATAGGCCTAAGTTAGCTTGCTAACACAAAGTCTTGGTCTCTGTGGAAAAACACTGAACAGATGGCTATAGGATCTTGTAAACAAATAGCCTTGGTGGAAATTTACCAGCCTGGATAAGAACTAGTAGTCATAGACCTTGTGGATAGGTAGCCTTGGTGGATAGTACTAGCTTAGATAAGGACAAGTGAATCATAGACAGAGTTATAGTGACCTGTTCCCTGCATCTTCACCCAGCTGATACCCTGTTTTGGAAGATATCTGTACTCCCCCTGAGAACACCTACGCTCCTGTGTTATCCCCTTCCCCATATCCTGCTTTTATGTGCATATAACCCCTGTGTGAAAAAGTAAAAATTGATCAGCCTATAGAAAAGCCATGGTTCTTTGCGTTCGCCTGTCTCTCCCCCCCTTCAGGTGATCTCCCCAGACCCTGTTCACTGCCCTGCTCAACGGGGTAGGTAAGCACTCTGCCTACTGAACTAGCTCCAAACATTTTTGAGTTAAATTTTGTATATAATGTTAGGTAAAGAGCTACTTATTGAGGAGACTGTCCTTTCACTGTGTATTCTTGGTCCTTTATTGAAGATCACATGATTATGTGCTTGAGGACCCAATTCTGTTCTGTTTCCATGTCTGTTTTTATGTCCTTGTAATAGAATGCTTTGCCTATTTTAGCTTTGTGTTGTATTTTAGGAAATGTGAGGCTTCTAGTTTTCTTTTCTTTTTCTTTTCTTTTCTTTTCTTTTCTTTTCTTTTCTTCTCTCTCTCTCTCTGTCTCTGTCTCTGTCTCTGTCTCTCTCTCTCTTTCTTTCTTTCTTTTCTCATAAGATTGGTTTTGGCTATTTAGGATCCCTTGAGATTCCATATGTATGTTAGAATTTTCTTTTCCTGTGTCTAGTGCTGCAAAAAACCACATTGACATTTTGGTAGGAATTTCATAGAATCTGTAGATTAGACATGAACATCTTAGGCCTTCTAATTCATGAACATAATGAGTTGCTTTGCTACCTGTTTATATCTTTTTTTTCCAGTAATATTGTATGTTACAGTTTTCATTGCAAGTCTTGAAGTAAGATAACATACATAGTGTATTAGATCCGGTTATCCACATTAGGGACTTATGTGGTGTGTTCCTTTCCAATCTGTGTGCTTTTTACTTACTTTCCTTGCCTCACTGCTTTGGCAGTACTTCTGTCAAGAGGTAACAAGGTGGATGTCCTTGACTTACTCCTCTTAGATCAAAGGCTTTCAGTTCCTCACCTTTGAATGTGATGTTACTAGTATTATTTTTCCAGACAAGGTTTCACACTACAGTCCACGTTGGCCTCAAACTCATCATTTTTCTTCTGCTTGAGCCTCCCAGGTGCTGGGATTACAGGTGTGTTGTGTCCAACTTGAAGTTCTTTTTCTGGTTCCATTTATTTTTGCTTTCTGTCCTCTGTGGTCATGGTGCCATTGTCTGCTGTCTCACAAGTTGACCTCTTGTGGCTTGCTTTCCCCTTCTTTGTTTTTGGATATCTCTATATTTCTAGAATATCAACTTGAAGATGCCCACAGCTGAATACCTCCATTCCTTCTCCCTTGTCTTGTGCACCTTCCTTCTACTTCCTGAAAACTCCTATACAACATGTCAGTGTGTTTTGTGTGCTCTCTACAAACAGAGCCACATCCTACCTTTAAAAACCTTTGCTTGTTTCCTCTTGTGCTTGGACATAGCACAAATTCGACGTCAGCTTACCTCTGGCGTTTGATCTGCCACGACTTCCTGCCGGTCAGTCCAAGTTGCCCTACATGAGTGCTACTGCCACCATGCGTTTGCTCCAGCCATTTCCTCTCCTGTTCTTGAATGCCTTTCCTTGTCTTTTTCAGTGCCCCTGATTTAAAAAAACAAACATTTATTTAGTGTGCCATAATCACTTGCCATAATGTATCTGTGTGATAGACAGACTGAGGACCACTTAATGGTCAGTTCTCTGTTTTCCACTGTGTGGCATCCACACATGTCATCATGCTTAGCATGTGCCTTTACCCACTGAGTGATCTAGCTGGCCTTCAATGTACTTTAAGGTCCACTTCAAATGCCTTCTTTTCTACAAAGTACTAAACTGGCCTGTGTACCATTTCTTAACATTGTAAGCCCTTTGCGATTTGGCCTCTGTTCACTTTCCAGTTACATATCAAGCCACTCCCTGGGGATCCTGTGAGCTGCCACACACTTAGGGAATCACTTCTTGTTCTTCAGAGCAGACTTCATGCTTTTGTGCACATGTCCTTTCCATATGGCCTACTTTCACTTAGTGCTTCATTCCCCAGTGCGGGCAGAGCTGGTGCCAGTGTCTGTTAGAAGTAGTTCTGTGCAGATAACCTGTGTCACACAGGGACCTTTATCTCTGACAGAGTGGAAACAGTTGGCCTTTAAACTTTAGTTTTGATGTGTACCAATCATGTAAAGTTGAGTAAGCATCTCTCTGTTTTCTGAACCTATTTCCTGATCTATAAAACAGGGATGGTGTTCAAATTATAAAATTAATATGAAGTTAGTCTAAGTGAGGGCTAAGGGTGATGTATTGGTTTTATAAGTTCAAATGCCTGTCTATATTCACGATGCACTTGGTAAATGTGCATGCCACCACGTCTGGCAACCCGAGTTTGGGTCCCAGGATTCATGTGGTGAAAGGAAAGAACTGACTCCTGAAAGATATCTCCTGCCCTTCACATAATAAATAAGTCTTCAATAAATGGTATTGGGCTAAATAAATAAACAGGCAGAGACACTTGATCTGTCCCACATGGTGAAGCATGGGAAGTGATGGGGTAAAGACAGAGTCAGAGAGCATCTCTCTGCTTCTCAGAGGCTGGCGTGCCAACCACAGACTCTGGTTAAAGATCAAGAGAAGCGTCTCCATGAGGCCAGCAGGGCCTTCACATTCATTACACAACACAAAGTGCTTCTCCAAAGATGAATAAAAACATGCTTTGCTCTTGTTATCCTGCTCTCCAGCTCCTGCACGCTACCTTCCATATTGTCCCAGAATATGGTTTTAAAAATGAAGTCCACTGAGCCTTCAGCTGTGATAAAGTCCTGACCCCTTGCCATGAGGGAGCAACCTCTTTCTGATCGGCTCTTCCCCTTCTAGCCCCAACTCTCCTTGTCGTGCACATGGGCCAGGTTTGGTCTGGCTGGCATTGAACTCTAATGTGAGACATTTCCCTGGCTCTTGGTGGGGACACAGAAAAGTATAGGTCCTTATTTTCCCTGCTCCAGGACACCTGGACATGAGGATGTGCCACAGGCTCAGGGAGACTCAGTGTAGTGAGTGGCATGGAGGCCCCAGGATAGGTGCAGTGGTGCTGTCTCATGTTGTACTGACTGTGGGGTCCTTACTAGTCTGTTTCTCTGACTGACTCGGGCAGAAGTACTTTGGTGCTGGCACAGGTGCACTGCCTCTTTTTTCTCGCTCATGTTGGATCTGTGATGTTATTCATTGTTCTCCTTTTTGTTTAAATGAACACAAGGCGGATTCTGTCCAACTGAGACCACCTTCCAGCATGTAGTTTTCCACTTATATTTAACCACCCACATTCCTTCTCAACTGGCCATGGCTGCTGCCCCCTCTGGGTGTTCTGACATTCTATTCTACAATCTGGAACATGCTTTAGCCCATTCTTGATCTGATCTGTTTAACTTTTTTTTTTTCCAGTATGAGGATCAAACCCAGGCCTTGAACATGTTACATAAGCATTCCACCGCTGAACCACACCTCAGCTCAAATATCAATAGCCCCACATTCAGGTTGGATTAGCTACTAAGTATTCCCATGGAATCTTGGTTACAATAATTGTCATACCATATTATAATTGTCTTTATGTTCCTTGGAGAGACGGGCTAGTATTGACTGGGTATCGGTCTCTGGAAAGTGATAATTATGGTATATATTTTTCTTGTTGAGGAATGCAAAACTATTGATTACATACTAATTACAATTGTCTACTTGCATTTGTTTTCTCTGATAAACTAAGCATGTAAGCACATAGATCAAGTTCTTCAACTCTGCCTTTTATTTCATAGCACAGTAATTGACTCTTGAGTGTTAGGTTCAGGAGTGAGTGGTACAGCTGTCTCAGGATTTCAGTTAAACAGTTTTCCTGTATCAAGGTTTCATCTATGCCTATATAAATAAAAATGGGGTTAAAAAAAATCAGAATGTGGCCTTCAGTGCTTGGCATTCTCAGCTCTGACAGATATCTATCTGTGCTTGGTTAGTGTCAAGGATAGAAGCTAAGTAGAATTATTAGTAGAGTCAAAGGAGCAGATATGTGAGGTATGACTACTGGTTAGTAGAAAGCTTGAATGAGGCCTGTCTTCTTTTATTGTGTTCTTGTGTGCATGCTTTGTGTGTGACCTTATTTTGGACTGGCTTATGAGTTTTCTTCTTTCCTTTTTAGGTCCAAGACAACTTTGACAAGATTGAATTCAACAGAATGTGTTGGACCCTCTGTGTCAAGAAAAACCTCACAAAGAATCCACTACTCATTACAGAAGACGATGCATTTAAAGTGTGGGTCATTTTCAACTTTTTGTCGGAGGACAAGTATCCATTAATTATTGTGCCAGAAGAGGTAAGGTGTGGCTCTGGGAACTTTTTAGATGTCTAAGCACTGAGAAGACCTGAAAAATGGCCTACAAAATTTGTGTTGATTCAGTGTTGATACTTGTTTTTTGTTTTTTTATTGTTTTGTTTTTTGATCAGAGGCAAAACAGGTTGAATCCAGAAAAGTCCAAACTTAGGGATTTGGGGGAAATCAAAAATCTCCCTTGGAGATTTGCAGGAACAGTGAGACCCTTCCTCTTGGAATTGCTGTGGTTGCAGGTGAATCCATCCTCATGGTATCTTAAGAGTACAGTAGTACAAGGGACAGCATAATTGTCTACTTATGGAAGAACTGGCTGATGCTCTGTGGGAAATATGTAGGATCCAGAGGCCTGTTCTCTAGCTGTGTTAGGAGTAGGTACTGCTTTTCTTGTTTCAAGTTTCAAAGTCTAGGATGATGTTTTTTTCTAGACAGCTCAAAGCAAAGGAGAACACCTCTGCTGATTTTGTTCTGTGTTATTCTCCCCGATTGTCTCAGGTGAGGGCATTGGAGATTAGGAGTAAGGTTCCTATGCAGTTTTCTGGAAACCAGACATGCAGGAGAGGTTCGACCAGACATGGGTCTTTCTGAGTCAAGATGACAATTTCCTGTATGAGGTAGCTACATTCATGAAATCATGATTATGATGTTATTGAGTCCTACGGCTGAACTTTTGGGTCTGAGTCTTCTGCAGAACACAGATAACTGGTCTGTATCAGATAAGGCCATACCAGCAGATTACATTTGTATCCTCTTGTTCCTTGTCTACTCCTGTTGATAGTGCCTGTTGTGAGGAAGTACAGGCACATTTCAGTCCTGGGCACCTAAAGGTAGCGTAATGTTTTTTATAAAGCGTGGTCTTTGAAACAGACTGATTTTGAAACTGGACTTTACCACTTCTTCACAGAATAACAAAGTAATCCTGCAATCTGTGTCTCTCCACCTTTAGAATGGAGATAGCTGTTTTCTTCAATGTACCCTGTGAGGCTAAAATGTTGACAGTACTTGAAACACTTGATGCAGTGCCTGAACCTATGATACATGCTTACCAAATGGGTCATGATAATGGGTGTGGCATGTTTAATGTTGTAGGTATCCTTGTGGAAATATACAGCTAGAACTTGTGAGAAGCCAAGGCTGGAGAAAGACGTGGAGAAACCCTAGGAGTGGGTTAGGCAGGAGGAAGTGGCCATAGTAGGAGTTGTGAGCCAAGGAGAACCTTGGAGCTGTTTCTATAGCAGCAGGAGGAAGTAGATTTGGTAAAGGAAGCAGAACTGTGTAGGCCGTGAGATAAGGGGAGGCACATGAGAATGTAAATTGCAGAAAAATCAGATAGTAGTAAGAAGGGCCCTCTGAATTTAACAGTCGGTAGCCATTGGTAGCAAGGGAGAGACAGTTTCTCTAGGGTAGTAGGAACACTATCTTGGTGCTAAATATGATCATGTCTAAGTATGAAGTGTATATGACTGTTAAAGAGGACATGGAAAGCAATGTCCTGGAGCACTGCCCAGCATAATCCAGAGTGGGTAATGGTGGCCTGAAAGACCTTTAACAGACATGGCTGCTGCTGTTATTTTTTTCTTAGGAAAGAATTTTATTCCTCCTCCTGCTGCTGCTGCTGCTGCTGCTGCTGCTACTACTACTAATGTGTATCTGTGTTTTGTTTGCATATATGCTTGTGCACCGTATGTGTGCCTGGTACTAGTGGCCTTAGAGGTCAGAAGAGGGCATTGAATTCCCTTGAACTGGAGTTATGGAAAGTTGTGTGCCACCAGGTGGGTTGTGGGCAGTGGTCACAGCTGCTGAGCCATCTCTTCAGCCCCATGTAAGATTTCTAACATGGTCTTTTTTTTTAGACAGGGTCTCTCTACAGAGCCCTGGCTATTTTGGAACTGACTACGTAGACCAGGCTGGCCTCAAACTCACAGAGATCTGCCTGTCTCCACCTTCCTGAGTGCTGGGTCTAAAGGTGCATGCCACCATGCCTGGCCTTCCAATATGGTCTTTGAAGATATTTTGCAGCCACACTCAGAATTCCAAGTTTATATGTGTGTTGGAACTAGAAGTGGATGGGTCTCTTATCCTTGACATTTTGGATTTTTCTGTTACTAAAATATCAGTGTTAGACCTTCAAGCCACTTTGTCTTACTTTCAGAATTAACAATTAAGTAGCAAGGATGCATGCTTACTTTATTGTAGACATGGTAAGTGCTTTCTTGATTTGGAGACTTTATTATTACAGAGATACCACTGTGGTCAGCTTTTTGATGATTCTGAGAAGCAACAGGACCCACATGGGCCATGATGGGCCTGATGCTGTCGTTGCTGCAGCCCAGAGCCCAGCCTGGGATCCTAAATGCTTGCTTTTATCATTGCAGGCTGACATGAAAATTTTGTCCTCCTTCAAACATGTTAATCCTGTTTGGGAGAAGAGTGGCCTCTCTTTGGTGCAGCGGACCTTGTCACGTCTCGTGTGGGCTTCCTCTGTGCTTTGCATCCTTGAGTGTCTCTGCGTCTCCTCTCAGATGGAGAATTCCTCTCAGAATTAGGAACATGTGCTGCAGTTCCAGCACCAGGAAGCTTGAGGCAGGAGGATCAAGAGATTGAGGCCTGCCTGGTTTACATGACAGGGTCCGTTTCTACTAACAGAAGTAGACATAGAGTTAGCCTTATAGATTATCCTGTGGACAGGACAGAGTATTTCTGCGGGGTAGAGAAGAGGTCACTGGAGCAGAGGAATATGCAGTTGTTCAGTCTCCTGAGGTCTGCCCGTGCCCTTGGCACACTGAGCTTCAGCAAGCCCTCTGCCCTGTGACCAAGCGCTGCCACCTCAGGGTCCCACTAGCTTGTGGAAAATAGAGCCTATTAAATTTTGTTTCCTTTCTAAATATTTAACAACATTAAAAACTATATATTTGAACTGTTTTTGAAATGCAGAGTTTTAGAAAATGTAACATAAAAATGTACATTTAAAAAAATAAAATTTAAAATGCAATGTCTTTGTGGGTTTAACTTGTCTGTTGGGAATTTTAAAGTTCCAAGTTCAGACTGTGTCATGTTCATATGAGAAGCTTACTGCTCATTACATAGAGTCTAAATAGAATGTATTTATCTTGTACACACACACACACTCACACACACACTCCACACTCCTTTGTTTGTTTGGGCTGGCCTGGAACTCACTCTGTAGACAAGGTTGGCTTTGAACTCACAGAGATCCACCTGCCTCTGCCTCCCAAGTGCTGGGTTAAAGGTGTGCTCCTGTTCCACCACTCCTGCATAATTTTTGTTTCTAGTAATCCATCCATCATACTGATCACTTGTGTTTTAAGTTTACATTTTTGTTGTTACTTGCTTTGTTTTTGAGACATGGTTTCACAGTGAAGCCTGGGCTGGCCTCAAACTTGTGGGTATTCTCCTGTTTCCACCCCCAAACACTGAGATCATAGATACGCTGTACCATACCCAGTGAAGTCAAGTTTTTTTCTCTACTTCAGCCAGTATCATTGTCTAACAGTGGCAGTTGTGTGAATGATGCCTCTACAGTACTCATGTGACTGTGTTCCCATCACCCAGAATGAATGTCAAGAATGTTAAATATTTAAATTACATGGTACAGACAAGGTGTGTCTATTGGCCCATTTGTAGAGAGATGGTGAACCCTTTTGAGTTGGTTCCACATTTTCTTCTGGTCATATTTCTGGAAATGTATGCTTGTAAAGTATAAAGTATAGCTATAGTGTCATTTCCCATAGAACCAAGAACAAAACAGGATGTGTCTGTCACACACTTATTTGGAAGAAGTAAGTGCCTTGCTGCAGTGAAAACTCAAACTTGAAATAGTTTTAAAGAGATCTTAAGTGAGGTAAAATGTAGGTTGCTCCTTTAATGACAGAGAGAAATTTTGACAGAATAAAAATTCAAGCCAAAGACCTAGAAAAATCACATTCAGCTTGAAGTTTCTTCTTTGTTATTTTTAGTGAAATCTGCTTGGAAGGAGGAAGCAGGCTGTTTCCTGAACTGAATGAGCCTTAGAATTGGTACAGGCTCTTCTGTAAAGCGGCCCTGGCACACACGTGACTCATTTAGTTTACTTGAATAGTGGAGTGAGAATGTGTCTCTTTGGCCAGCACAGTCAAAAGGTCCTTCTGCTCCTTGGTTATAGTGTATATTTGTGTCCCAAGTCAATAGGAAAGACACAGTTGCCGGGAGTGATGGCTTGTTGGTGCTGGGCTGGAAGTCAGCCTCCCAGGGCTTGAGAGGTACCATTGTAGGAAGGTTCCAGAAGAACTTGGGAAGCTGTTTTGAGAATTGAATTGAGAATCTGAGTTGCAAACAAAAGGTCACCTGGAGCTGGAAGGTGGTGGCTTGGCCTCACTGTGGTGGGTAAGCGAAGGCTGTCTCCTGTCTGTCATGGGCTACAGTGTCCTGTCAAACCACTATAGTCCTTCATCCTGTACACACATCTGCGTCCTCATAGTATTCCCTTGATGAGCTAAGTCACACTCAGCACTTCAGTGCCTTGTTTTGGGCACCCTTAGGGAGTTAGAATGTCTATGTATGTTAACACCGCCTTGGACGATTGCTTATCTATCTTTTATTACCTGAATGCAGAGTAAACAGACTCAAGTAGTCCAGGCTGGTCTCAAATTCACTATTTAGCTGAGGATGGTTTTGATCCCCCTACTACCAACTGACTCTTACTGCTTGCTTGCTTGCTTGCTTGCTTGGTTCCTCTCTCCCTTCCTCCTCCCCTCCCTCCTTCCCTCCCCTTCTTCCCTTCGTTCTTCTTTTAAAAAACTTGTTATTTTGTTTTTAGCCTCTCCTTGACTTTAATTATCTTTCCCATTATTTTTTTTCCTCTTCCTATCTTTTTTCCCCCTACAGATTGAATACCTGCTTAAGAAACTTACAGAAGCTATGGGAGGAGGTTGGCAACAAGAACAATTTGAACATTACAAAATAAACTTTGATGACAATAAAGACGGCCTTTCTGCCTGGGAGCTTATTGAGCTAATTGGGAATGGACAGTTTAGCAAGGGCATGGATCGTCAGACGGTGTCTATGGCCATTAATGAGGTCTTCAATGAGCTTATTTTAGATGTGTTGAAACAGGTAAGAGGCCCATAACACTGTCTCCCTCATCTTTAGAATCTGATGTTTGAAACCAAATAGCTTCCTTCCCTCTTCATAAGTCACTTATACTCTTTAAATGATTTAGAACAAATATAAAGTTTTCTATTTTCTCTGTTATTAGACTTTCAGAATTCACCCCACCTTGCTGGGATATTGAGGATTAAACCAATGTATTCTGCCTAGACAAGTGCTTCACAGTTGAGCTGTATCTAGTCCTAGGCTCTTGTTTTAAAGAATTACTGTCATAAAGAACAGTTAAGAATTGAGAAGTTACTATTTTTAAAGGGACTGTTCAATCAAGTTTCCAAATGAGTTTTAAAAAGTACCCTCATGTCATATATAATCCTGTACCCACTAATGTGGAAAGATGCCCGTGGTGTATTGTTCAGTGGAAACAACAGGCTATAGAACAGTGGGCTCTTGTAACATGACACATGTGTAGAGATATATGAAGGATGCTCACTAATGTGAATCCAGTGATCACCTCCGGAGTGTATGATTTTGGTGCATTTTACTTAATTTTTTTTTTTGTATATTTTTAGAAAATACTTCATGATTTTCCAGTATTTTTATAGAATTAGAAAAATATCTTAGCTTTAGAAAGTGATACTGTCATATAGTAAAGTTGTATTTATCTTAACGACTGTGTCTTAACTAAGCACCCAACAGTGTCTGATACACATGTAGGAAACTAAAGACTTACTAAATAGAACATCTGTCTCTCTTGAGACAGGATCTCACTTTAGCTCTGACTGGCCTGGAACTCACTGTATAGACCAGGCTGGCCTCAGTATACCTGCTGGGATTGTACCAGCTGCATATATGTTTGTCTTTCAAACATCTTACATTATTATATCAAATAATCTGCTTTCAGTTTTCCAAACTTAGCACTTTCTTATTCAGTAGGTGATTATTATTGTCCTTGTTCTTTTTTCCATCAGTAAGCATTAATTAAGGCTTAACTTGTATAGGGATCTGATATTACAAGGATGTATGTGCTATTGTCCACACGCCTTTATGTCTCCTTTTGCTGTGCACCCCAAACATTTCTGTTTACCTATAAATATTTCAATAAGTGTCTTAAAAGGTAAGGCAATGTAGGAAATTCACTATTTATTAATACCAAAGGTTCTGTTATCTGTATGTCACTTGCAGAGACTCTGAAATGTCTAAATTTACTTGTAAACCTTTGTGTGTGGTCGTGTGGATTTCACTGGGATCATGTCTCTGGATCACAGATTCTTAGAGACTCCAGTCCATTGTCCACACAGGTGAGAACCATTGACACATTTGTATATTTTGGACCAAGTGTCAGATAATAGAGTAAATAAGACAATCAAAGAAAGGATTGTCAGCTCTTGCACATAAAAGCACACGTTACAGTTGGTTTAATCTGTCATAGGGCTACATGATGAAGAAAGGCCACAAACGGAAAAACTGGACCGAGCGCTGGTTTGTATTAAAACCCAACATAATTTCCTACTATGTGAGCGAGGATCTGAAAGATAAGAAAGGAGACATCCTGTTGGATGAAAACTGCTGTGTGGAGGTGAGTGGGTGTGGCCTCTCTGCATGCTTGCCCTCTGCTGCCCCCTGCTGTTCATAGGCTTTCCCAGCCTCACTCTTACAGACTGAACCTTCAAATAATCCCCAAGTGGACATTTCAAAATAAAGTATAGTCACTGTGACTTCTAAACTAAAAATGAAAGACAGCTGACAAAATGTGTACTTAATATGAATTATTTTCTGTCTTATGCTTGTGAATAAAGTATAAGGATTAAATCTGAGAGATTTGTATTTAAGGAATCATTGAATAAAATCAAGTCATTAAAAAGGCAAAAAATAATGCAGTAAGATGATTTTGGAAGTAATCAATAGACTAAAGATATGGAGCTTTTAAAATAAAACAAATAAAGAAAAATGATCATTTTGGTAAGATAGGGTCTCATGTAGCTTGCAGTCACCATGTAGTCAAGGATGGCCATGAATTCCTTATCTTCCTACCTCTTCTACCCCAGGCCAGGGAGTACAGGCATGTGCTACTACACCTCATTTTATTTTATTTTAAAGACAGGATGTATTTGTTTATGAGGATGGGCTCTCATCCCGTCTGAGTGGCTTTAAACTTGCTATAGCCTTGAATTCTTCATCTTTGTCCCGCTTTCTTTTTTTTTTTCTTTTCTTTTCTTTTTTTGGTTTTTCGAGACAGGGTTTCTCTGTGTAGCCCAGGCTGTCCTGGAACTCACTCGGTCGACCAGGCTTTGTCTCTCTTTTTTCACACAGCACTAAGATTGCAAGTGTGAGCCTCCATGCCTGCCTTAAGTGATCTATTTTATAGCTGTTCATTCCATAGCGATGTAAAGTCCTCAAGAACATACATTTTGTAAGGGCAAGGTGACACATATCTGTAATCCCAGCAATCAGAAGGCTGGAGGATTGCCTGCTCTATTTTGCCAGGGTTACATTGTAAGACCTTGTCTCAAAAAAATTACTTTTTGTTTTTTTAGATTTGTTTTGTAAATTAGCCACCACTAGTAACTTGGTATTGTTGAATAAAATTTAAAATATGGGAATTCACACTCAAACTATAGACATGGTATAAAGCTATGTTAATACTTTGTGGTTTGCTCATACTCAGCTGAATGAGACCTACATGATTTTCATAAGCTCTGCCATTTCACTCATAAAGATAGAGGTCAAGAACCACAGGGCACCAGCAGTAACAACTCAGATGTAAGAAAAAGCCATAGCAGTCAGTGGTCTCCTATAACTGTTATATGAGTGTCCCTTCTAGGGTTCCTGCAGGGGACACACTCAATTACTAGAGTGCAAGCAAAGAGTATGGGATCCTCTTGTCCTCATCGGGTGTTGTAGTTCTTCTTGTGTAGATGTAGCATCTCAGTCAGGGGACATTGTAACTACACATGAGGCTGCCTGAGGGACAGCATTAGTAATTAGACATTTGCATTTGTAGGTGTTTTCATTGGCATTGGGTTTCAGTTAGATTTATATAGTTAGGAAATTAATTGAAATACGTAAGAAGAAAACTAAGCCAGGTGTGGTGTGACACCTGCCTGTAATCCCAGCATTTAGGAGGCTGGGGCTGAAGGGTCATGAGTTCAAGATCCTCCTAGTCTACATTGTGAGACCCTGTCTCCATAAACAAAATGGTAGTTTCCTGCTGATGGACTACACTTTCCAGCTTCCTTGAGGACTATGGAAGTCATTGCCACCCCTACAGGAGGCCACATCCTATCTTCTGGATATTTTGGCATCCACATATGTGGGTGACAAAGATGCCACCTTGCCATGAATAAACATGGTCCCACCTAAGGTCAGACCAAGTCTCTTTCTTTCTTCCTTTTCTCTCCCCTCAGCTGCTTTTTAAATAATCTAACACAAACAAAAAAGAATAAAATTTTAAAGAACTAATCATGGTTTCTGTTTTAGTCTCTGCCTGACAAAGATGGAAAGAAATGTCTTTTTCTAATAAAATGCTTTGATAAGACCTTTGAAATCAGTGCCTCGGATAAGAAGAAGAAACAAGAATGGATTCAGGGTAGGCCTTTTTTAAAAATTATTTTCCACAATAGGGAGCAGAAGATGAGCATGGCCCAGGCTTTGAATCCCAGCACATGGTAGGTAGACAGAGAGACCAGGAATTCTCTACATGGAGTGCCACTCCAGCCTGTGCTACTTTAGACCCTGCTGGGGTGGGTGGGTGGGGAACCAAAACAAACAAAACAAAAACCAAAACCGTGAGTGCTCCAACTTTGTGTTTTCAAACCTTGCCTAAGACACTGGCACAGTTTGTTTCCTTATGTCGTGGCTATTGCCACATATGAAAGAAAACCAAGGAAACACAAGTTCCCTTTTTAAAAATTTTTTGGCCAATTTTTTGCATTCTGACTTTGTGGGGACAGAACTATATTTTAGGTCTTACTGCCCTGATTCTTGATAGTGTATGGAGTTCTCCTTTAGGCGTATGAAAAATGTTGGTGGATGTTGAGATTTTGGTCATGCACAAGGCAGAAAAGGAATTTATGGAGTGTTTTTGTAACTCAAGAAACCAGTAACTTGAGGAGAGAGCATTGTGTTAGCATTCAAAAGGAAATGGATGATGTAGCCTTACTCATTTGCTTAAAGTGCCTCAGAAGAAGCACAAGAAATGTTAGCATTAGTTGCCGATGGGCAGGAAACCCAGAGTTTGGAGGATAAGAGTAGGAAGAAACTCTCCCGAATGTTTGTTCATGCTTCTTGAATTTGAACAATAGGTATTAGTTAACTGAGAAATTAAATGTAAGTGGTTGAAAACACCAAGAGCCAAGTGTGGTAGATCATGCCTGTGATCCCACCACCCAGGAGGCAGAGGCAGTAGATTGCTGTCAGTTCAAAGCCAGTTCTGCACTACATAATAGGTTTCAGGCCAAGTTCAGTTACAGAGTCAAATCAGAGAAGAGCCTACAGAGATGGCTCAGTGAGTAAGAGCACTGGCTGCTCCTCTAAATGACCAGGTTTCGACGTTCAGTATCTGCCTGATAGTTCACAGTCATCCATAACTCCCGTCCCAGGGGATCTGACAGCTTTCCTCTACCTTCTCGGGGATCAGATACACACATTGCACACACACATACATGCAGGCAAATCACTCATATACATAAGATAAATAAAAAACAGAAGAAATAAGATTTTATATGAAATGTATGTATGTAAACAATGTTCATCTGCAATATATGTGTCTTATGAAGTCCTTCATGTTGTGCTCTATGTAGATTCTTAATAAATGGTGACTGCTGTGATATGTATTCACATAGAGGGAGGGGAGTGGTTATAGACATAGCTGAGGGCAGAATCAGTGTAATAACACTGCACATCAGATGTTAAGAACTTTGATTCTCTGCCCTTAGTATGTCTTAATTTTATTTGGCTTTTAAAAACTGTTGTTATGTGTATGTGTGCTCATGATATGTGTGTATGAGCATACATGCCACGTCTCATGTGTGGGTCCCAAGGATTAAACTGGTCCAGGCCTCCACAGATAGTGTCTTTACATGCTGAGTCATCTTGCCTGTCTATTTTTTTTCCTTAGCATTTTGGGGAGTAGGAAAAGGCCAGATATGTGGTATTAGCCCTTGGTAACCACAGACAGCGGGGTTGCTGTGAGTTTGAGGACACACCAAACTGGACTATCTAGTGAAGTTCTGCCTTAAAAAAAAATGTGTGTGTGTGTGCATGCCCTGTAGTGTGTTCCAGTGAAGTGTCTGTAAGCACAGATGCACAGCTGTGGACTGACTCAGAAAAGACTTAATGCACATATTTCTCCTGTGGGACCTGGAGAAGCTGATGCGCTCAGGCTGAGCCGCTGCTCACTGGCAACATCTCCCCCCACTGGTGCTATACACATTCCGGTTTAGATGTGCAGACTATAAATCCGTTCTTTCTCCGTTCCTTATAGCCATCCATTCCACCATCCATCTGTTGAAGCTGGGCAGCCCTCCACCACACAAGGAGGCCCGGCAGCGTCGGAAGGAGCTCAGAAGGAAGCTGCTGGCAGAGCAGGAAGAGCTGGAGAGGCAGATGAAGGAACTCCAAGCCGCCAATGAAAACAAGCAGCAGGAGCTGGAGAGCGTGAGGAAGGTGGGCATGGGGCAGAGCCGCCTGGGGTAGAGCTAGGGAAACGCTGGCCTGCGTAGCACCCAAGCCACACACAGCCTGGGTAGCTTTGCTTCATGCACACTAAGTTAGGAGTGGTTTGGTGTGCTGAGTTCTCAGGAAGTGTCCAGCCCTGGGGCTAGCAAGCTGTGTTTATAAGGGTAAAGCTCTGCACTGTCCTTCTTGGGGATGGTGCTAAAGGGCTTAGACGTGAACCGTTGTCATGTGTGTTCACACATGCTCTCAAGCTCTGTGGAGCACACACACACACAAGTAGAACTGAGAAGTAGAAGCTGAGCCCAGTCGTTGGTAGGAAGGCTGGGCTGATGGAAAGCCACTGTCCTGGACAGTGCCTTTCACTCTGCTGCAGGAGGCTCGGCAGTTACCTGCTGCAGCCAGATGTGGCGCATTTCAGCTTATGAACTGTATTTTGATTGTGACTCGTCCTGTGTTTCTGAGGGGAACTAACTCGCTGTGGTGTTTGCTGGAGGTCATTATATCTTGCTGCTCTCAACGTCTTTTTGTGGTTTTACTGTGGTGGTGTGGCTGCTGCTGTCCTTGTTTTTTAAGGCAGGGCCTCAATATGCAACTCTGGCTGGCCCAAAGCTTGCTATGTAGACCAGGCTGGCCTCTAACTCAGGGATCAGTTTGCCTCTGTCTGGGATTAAAGGTGAGGCCACCATGTCTGGCACTGCCTTTGTTTTATTACCTGTTTAGAATTTATAGAATGTGGACCAAGGTTTGTCATTATGTTGGGTACATTTTCAGTGTATTTCTTCAAGTATTTTTCCTCCCCTCTTACTTGTTCCATATGCTGTTGAACAGAATATTGTGTATAACAGTGCCCGGATTCTCTGAAGCTGTTTGTTTTTCTGTCTTCTGACTGTATACTTTCTGTGTATCTCTTTAGAGCAAGTCTTGTAGCCCAAATAGATTGTCAAGCCCCTCTAGTTTATTATTTTTTGAAATAAGATCTTGTAGCCCAGACTAGCCTTCAACTCTCTTCTTGGGAAGTTGGCCTTGAACTTCTGATCTTCCTGCTTCCAGCTTCCAAGTTCAGGAATCATAGGTGGGCTCCAGCATAGCATGTTCTGGCTTCCTGATGCTGTGCACACTGTCCTCTTGTGCTCTACACTGCCCTCTAGAGGACTTTTCAGTCAGTTCTTGAACATTACAGTTCAGCAATCTCCATTTGGTTCTTTTAAATTAGCGTCTTTATTGATATGCTTTCTCCACTTGATGGGATATTGTTATTCCTTCCATTATGCCTGTAACCACGACTTCTTGTCATTCTTTATAGTATATTTACTGTAATGGCTGTGTAGATATGCCTCCCTCCTGGGCTGCTTCAAAGGCAGAGCCTGTTGACTGCTTTCCTACATAGGGGTTACACTTTCCTGTTTCTCATACTTTTTTTAGTTGAAAACTGGATGTTTTAGAAGATAAGGTAGTGTGGGAACTATGGATACTGATCCTAATGCCCCTCCCCGAAGCTTGTCATTGTGTGGTTATTTATTTAGTGAGTTGGCTGGACTATTTCCTGCACCCTTGAGGCCTTCAGTCTGCTCCTCAGGCAGCCACAGCCTGGAATGACCCTCCACACGGCTCTCCTCTCCTCCCTGTTACTGTATACTTTCATTGCTGTCACCCAACTGACTGCTAGAGTTCACTGATTTCTGGATGTTTGATATGTTTTCTGCAGTGCTCTAGGAATGAAGTAGCCTCACAGTCCGAGGTGAAGTTCAAACCCATGTCCTCTCAAGGCCAGCCTTAAAGAGGGCTCTGCCTAGCCAGACCTTCCTGCTTCTGTCAGGCTCAACTAATCTGGTTGGTTTCCCTCCCAGTGGGACTGCTCTTAATCACTGCTCAAATCTTGTTTGCACGCCTCACATCACAAAGTTACGTTTGGTGAGAGAGTTGTGGAGCCTGCTTTTCTCCTTGAGCAAAACTTCCCTGGAAGGCTGGGTGTATGATGGCACGGACCTTTAACCCTAGCACTTGGAAGGCTGAAGCAGGAGGATGGCAAGTTCTATGAGTGTGGGTGGAGACAGCAATACATACTTGGAGCCATCCACAGTCCTGCTTTAAGAGCAGAGGGCACAGTCTGCTGTCGCCTCTATTTCCTTCTTCCCCTGTTGAGCTTTTGCCCAAATGAGTTGAGACCAGGGTGATCAGACCTGCTTCTCTGCTTGCCAGCCTCCTTGACCCCACACTGGGGTAGTTTCTAGGTCAAAACCCGGCAGCTGTTCCTCCCTTACTGTAGCCTGGGCTGTGAGCAGGACAGAGGGCGCCCTTGTCTCAGCTTTCATCTGCCAGGAGTGGCACTTCCTTCTTGCCTGGGGGAGGGGAGGGAGTGCCTGAAATGTCTTTTTGTGTTCTAAGATCCAATTGATTATCTTTTGTTGCTGTTTTTCTTTCTGTGTATTTGTTTGTTTGTGTTTGCTTTTTGTCCTTTGAGGGTGGATGGGATCAACTTTGGGGCTGTTTACACGCTGGGCAAGCTCTCTACTGTCCAGTTATAGCCTCGATACGCTAGGATAGTCTGCAAGCTTTAATTTTTTTTTTTTTAAACCAGTTGTTCTCGGAGCAGGTTGAGGAGGGGTAGGGTGGGGGTGGGGAAGCTCTCTGTGTCACCTCCTGGAAGCTGAGCTCAGATAACAGATGTAGGGAATAGTGTGGTAGGAGACATCACTGTATAGAAAGCTCCAGAACTAGGTCAAACTGTGTGAGCATAGTTGCAAATGATTATGATTCAGTGGCCTCCTCAGATTCTCGATTATAATGTTTAGAATCAAGTCGTTCATACTTGAGTTGTTGTATATGCTGACTGGGCAGAGTGGATGGAATTCCAGTGTGTCTCACAGCTTTTATTTAATTTTTATTGAATGTATGGTTTTGTTATATGCTTAAGCAAGACTTTCTCTCCCACTGTAAGAATTTTGCTTTTCTGGGGATGGGTTTCTGATTGATTAGAAACTGGAGGAAGCAGCATCTCGTGCCGCAGACGAGGAAAAGAAACGCCTGCAGACTCAGGTAGAGCTACAGACCAGGTTCAGCACAGAGCTGGAGAGAGAGAAGCTGGTAAGTCTGAGAGCCACTGCCTCAGCTCGGGAAGGCCTGGCTGCGACCTCATCCTGGCTTTGCTGTGCTCCTACTGGGGAGTTGTGTGTGTGTTTATGCATTATTCTTTATTAAGCATCTCTGTGTACCAGAGAGGTAGAGCAAAAGGATGGGCTCCTTGTTTTCCACGCCCCTAAGCAGAATTGTATGCAGTGGGGTGATAAAGGCTTAGTTAGTATGGTTACATGTCTTCATTTGCCTTGAGGTGTCCCTGTCATCCTGGGGCAACCAGGATCCTTTACATTCTCAAAAGGCTCATGGCATGGCTGTGGGAGAGTAAGTCTAAACCCACAGCATTTCTCCTCCATAATGAGCAAAGTGAACACAGATCTCTGAGCTCTAGTTGCTGTTCTGACTACGCCAAGGTCCAGTTGCTTTGTGGAGCTCGCTGGTTACTGGAGCACACATCTCTCATGGAGTGCTGCTGTGCTGGGCCCCGTGCCTGAACACCGTCTGGTGCTGCCCTTAGTCACTTGCTGCTTAGAGGCGAGATTCCTGTTTGTGTTCAGGAAGGCACATGTGACATATTTGAAGATGTCCTGCTGTCCTCCCTCCCTGCTCTGTCTCTCTGAGCACTAGTGTGATGGTGATTGATTGGTGTGTGCTCCCTGCACAGGTCATTCTGTGAGCTCTCAGGGCTCTCACGAGATCATAGGGAGCTAATTTTAGTGACATAATTGATAAACTGCAGAGAAGCACACCAACATGTGTGATGGTATGAGTGTCAGGTACTGGGCATTGAACCCCATGACTCACACATTTGAAGTAAACACTACCAGTAAACTGTACCCCAGCCCTGTCTTTATGTTCCACAAAACAGGGATTAAATCCTCTTCAATCCGGAGGGGAAAGCCATGCACTTGTTAAGTATACTGGTGCCCCAGGGATGGGGAAGGAAGTAGAGGTGGTGGGACTACCGCTCATAGGCTGCTCAGCCTAGGTTAATGCTCACTCTTTCTTAAGATTTGGAAAAGAGGTTTTTGGCTGTAAAATAGAAAAGAATTTTAAGAGAAATTACACCTTTTTTCTTGACTTCAATAAAAATATAGAGTAGAAAGGATAGCACATACAGAACAGGAGTGCGGTGTTGGGGTTGCAGTTTATTTTCTTGGGCTCCTACTGTGGATGTTGAATGTATACTCCCATTTCCTACATCCTGAGCTGAAAGGCAGAGCTGCGGTGGAGCCTTGCCCTGGGAAGAGGTCACCCCAATTTAAGCAAGGCCACCATCTTCTCATCCCTCCAGATCAGACAGCAGATGGAGGAGCAGGTTGCCCAGAAGTCCTCCGAGCTGGAGCAGTATCTGCAGCGAGTCCGGGAGCTGGAAGACATGTACCTAAAGCTGCAGGAGGCCCTGGAGGACGAGAGGCAGGCCCGACAGGATGAAGAGACTGTGCGCAAGCTTCAGGCCAGGTGCAGATCAGTTCGCAGCCCTCCCCCTTGTGGGCTATGCTTGCTCAGATTCTAACAGTATTCGAAAGGGAGCCTGAGCCCATGTGTTGTCTAGCCTGGGAGACCCTGCACATTGGGCTGGCAGGGTGTTTCTTCTGATCCTGGGGTACAGAAACCTTTGCTTGGGGGTCTAAGGGCCTTGTACCGAGAGCAGTCTGGTGGCTGTGTTTGCCAGAATGCCCTTCATTCTACTCCAGACCGTTTGTCAGCCAGATCAGCTTTGGGGTAGACTTGAGTCTGACCTGAGTGGTTCATACTGCAGAGGCAGGACTGCCTTGGGCCAGGCGGCAGCAGATCTTTGGTGGATGGGAGGAAATATGTACTCTCTGTTTGGTAGTGTTGGGTTGGCACCATTTCTTCAATAGCCATTACATGGAATCCAAGTTTTAAAGTTTTGAAACTAGATTTCCCCCCACACCCACCCCCGGACTTTTAAATTCTGATTTACAATTTATGATACTCATAGTCTCAGAGAAAACTTTTGATTTGATTTTTTTTCTTTCTGACTGTGTGTACATCTGTGTGAGTGCATTAGAATCCTGGAGCTAGAGTTACAGGCAGGTGTGAGCTGCCATGTGGGTGCTGGGAATTGAGTCCAGGTCTTCTGGGAGAACAGTCTGCTCTAACCACTGAGCCATCTCACGAGCCCCTGCTTTGAGTCTTTGTAACATCAGGGAGGACTCCAGAGGGATGAGCTGTCCTGGTTTAACTGTTTGTCCGTATACTTCTTCATGAGGCCTTGTGGGCGGCAGTACAGATGTGAGCTGTAGCGCCCCCCCCCCCTCGTGTTGGGAATAGTTAGAAGGTAAGCTGGTTGAATCTGTGTAGCTGCCAGTCCTCATGGGAGAAGCAAAAGATGTTGCTTAGCCTGGGAAGAAAAGGGAAGGACCTGAGATGGCTCAGCAGGTAGAGGACGCTCTAGAGGCACTGTGCAGTCGTGATGCCCTGGTTCTATCGATGCCACCCATGTAAAGGTGGGAGGAGGAAGCTGACTCAAAGGGCTGCCCTCTGACCTCCACACGCATAGCACACATCACACACATACGCGTGATAATAATTTAAAAATGTTAAAAATCGAAAATAAACTGGAAAAGGAGTCTGTTGTAGTTGCATACTCTGCCAGAAGTGATGGGGCCAGTGAGATAGCTCAGGGGTAAAGGTCAAGCCTCATGACCTGAGTTTGATCCTTGAGATCCACATGGTGGAAGGAGAGAACCAGCCTGTCTATTCTCTACATGTGTACCTCAGCATGCAGCCACACACAAACAAGTGGAAGTACAAGACATCAAATGTATCATTTAGAAAAAAACCAACTTGGGGCCATCAGGTAAAGCTGCTTGCCACATAAGCCTGGCAACCCAGGTCCAACCCACAGAGCCCACATGGAGGTGGAGAGAAGCCACTGCAAAGGCTGCCCTCTGCCCTAGCCAGCTACTTGGAGCCGCCAATGGTGCCGTTGACAGTGGCATTAGCAGGTCATTCAGGAGAAGGTGCAAATCCCATGTCACTTCCAGAGAGTGACACTAGACATATTTTGAGCCACAGATTTACTCTTGCTGGGAGTTTATAGATTACTCTCATGCACAGAGTCTGTGGGGAAGGCTTCCCTCAGTAGTCTTGAGGGAAATGGGATGTAACAGCAGAGATTAAGTCTCAGAAGACCAGGTAACTCAGAAGTTTACTAAAGTATCAGCTCTCCTGTGTGTGGTAAGTGATGCTTTCTGCAGTGGTGACTTTCTCTTGGTAATGATAAAAGCAACTAGAGAAGTGGGGGGTTACTTCAGCTTGCAGTCCCAGAGGGGAGGCTAATTGCTGGGAAGGCATGGCATGGTGGCAAGAGCAGGAAGTGGCTCATCACATTGCCACCTTTGAAAGGAGCAGGAAATGAGGTAAGGCTTACAGAGCCTGCACCCTGTGACACAAAGGAATGGAAATGGGCTAGAAGGGTCAGCTGAGAGGCCATATGGGTCTGTAAGGTTTTATGTCACCAAACTAAAGTTGATTTTTATTTTTAAGACAGAATCTCACTATGTGGCCCCAGATGGCCTAGAACTGGCTCTGTAGACCAGGTCCACCTGCCTCTGACTTCCAAGTGATGGGATTAAAGGTGTGCACCCTACCGTCCAGCTGATTATCACTATTTTTGAGAAAGGCTGCCCTCAGAGGGAAAATGCTAGGTAGTTGAGGATGACCTTGAACTCCCGATCTTCGTGCCTCCACCTCCGGAGTGCTGGTTACAGACATGTACCACAGCTATTACTGGGTATTGAACAAGATGGCTTTGTATAAGATGGACAAAACAGCCGGGCGGTGGTGGCACACGCCTTTAATCTCAGCACTTGGGAGGCAGAGGCAGGTGGATTTCTGAGTTCGAGGCCAGCCTGGTCTACAGAGTGAGTTCCAGGACAGCCAGGACTACACAGAGAAACCCTGTCTCGAAAAACCAAAAAAAAAAAAAAAAACAAACAAACAAACAAAACAAAGATGGACAAACATTCTACTGGCTGAGCTACATCCCAGGCCCAGCTGGGAATAGCTTTTGAATGCCTGAAAGGGTCCACGTTGTACCTGATACATTAGTGTGCTCTGCTGCCTCTCTGCCAGCTGCTGGGATGTTTTTCATGTGTTTGAAGGCAGGGCCTGGCTTCTTAAGTGAGATATGGGTACTTAATTCCCATGGTACTTGAGCTTAAAGTAGTATTTTACTATGTCAGACTTTTAGTTTTTTATCCATAAAATAAATGGTGATTGCTGGTTTCAGGACTGGGAGGATGAAGTTAGATGTAGCAGGTACAGTGTTTAGCATGACAGCATGTAGCTTTCTGTTCTTTTATCTCATTTGTGGATGGGGGAGATACATCATGTACAGAATTAAGAAGGATGTTGAATGATAGTGTTAGGCCAAGAAAATATCAGAAAATCAAGTAGAGGGACTAGAGATGGCTCAGCAGCTAAGAGCAGTTGCTGCTTTTGTGGAGGACTAGGGTCCAGGTCCCTGTACCCATATGGCAGGTCACAACTGATTCTCTTGCCTTAGCCTCCTGAGTGGCTAGGAGGACAGGCATGTGCATGAACTTGGCTTATTCCTCTCTATAAAGGAAGAAGCCTAGGCACAGGCAGAGCAGAAGCGCTTAAGTCTTTAGTCAGAGGTCAGTTTGCAAACCACAGAAACCAACTTGGATGAGGGAAGGCAAGAAGATGATTTATGGGAATGTTCTTAAATAGTTTTCCAGTTCCATGGAGGGCAGGTGGCCTGCCTTGAACAGTGGCAGGAACCAAGGGGCATGGGCCTGGGCAGGCACAGGTACAGCACTACCGTTGCCCCTGCCCCCAGTAAGAGAAATTATCCATTGTCTCTGGTTCTGTGCCAGCTGCTTTTGAGTCAGCGTTCCAGGGCAACAATTGCTTTGCCAAGCTCAATTCTTGTTCCACCATGCTCTGCTGCCAAGCACAGGCAGCAAGTTCTGCATGGTGGCATCTGTACTGGGAGATGGGGCTCCACCTCCCACAAGACCCCTGCTGTGCTATTCTCTAGCTGCATGTAGCAGCCTAGCCCCCTGAAAGCCTACTCTCCCTCTGTACTACAGCACTCTCACTTACTGTAGAAGAGCATTGGGAAGGAACAGATGCGTGATGGATAGCTAGGAATGAGGAGTGCATGTCAGGGCTGTTCGCAGTGCCGGGCACAGTGGTGGACACTGTATTTCAAGAGACTTCCAAGGAGCTCAAGTGTGACTCCAGGGGATTTGGAGTCTGGAAGGGATGGTGTGGTCCTTGCCTCTTTCCTTGCTGCTGCTGTAGAGTGCAGATGCTGCAGGTGCCATTTGACTTGACTCTGTGTGGCTCCTTGTTAGACTTGTGCCTTGACCACTGTTGGTGTTTGACCACACTATCTGCATCTTGAGTGCAGGTTTGAGTGGTGTATTGGTTTATTTATTTCAACACAAGTGCGGTTGGCTAATCCAAGCCAGCTTGTTACTGTGGCTAACACTTTGGCATCACACACCTGCATTGAAGTCCATTGTGACCTCTGCAGTCCACCTGTGGACACATTCCTTCATCTGTGACGAGGGACTAGTACCTCCTGGATTGTTGGTAATCAGTCTTTATTAGATGAATAAATGCTTTAGTGTTGTAGCAACCAGGCAGGCTGCAGAACTTGGCTCCACCCCCTGGCAGGTGGCTTAAGCTCTGGGCCTTACTTCCTCATCTCAGATGTGACTACTGATTCCACTTACACGCACTCTGAAAAGCAGTGGGGAAAACGCACTTAACTCAGTTCTTGGCATACTCTTGCCATTGCCTAAATGCTAGTTTAATTTTTCCTTCATGTAAGATTGAGGACACTTGGAGTAGGACATGTGGGCTGCTCACAGGCTTTGTGATAGACCCTGTTTGGCTCTCAGTCTCCTTTAAGATGGGAGGCCTTAGTTGACTGAGAAATGTCCTCTCTGAAGTGCTTGCCCATCGTGGTCAGGGTCCCCAGCAGGGTGTGACCCCTAGTGTCCTCTGTGTTACAGATTGCTGGAGGAAGAATCTTCTAAGAGGGCAGAGCTGGAAAAGTGGCACCTGGCACAGCAGCAGGCCATTCAGACAACAGAGGCGGAGAAGCAGGAGCTGGAACAGCAGCGTGTCTTGAAGGAACAGGCTCTGCAGGAGGCCATGGCACAGCTGGAACAGCTGGAGTTGGAGCGGAAGCAGGCCCTGGAACAGTATGAGGTGGCTGGACTTAGCCCTGACACACCTGTAACTGGCACCTTAGATCAGCTGGGGTAGGGGTGGGGCTCTGCACCTAACCCTGCAGAAACCAATGTAAACGAACTCCATCATTCTCTTGGCAGAATCTTGTTTAGCAAAGAGAAGAAAGAAAAAGTTTTATTTTGTTTTCTATAGAGGATGAGGTGTCTGTCATACTCATGCAGGAGTGTGAGTGGGGAAGTACAGTTACACCCTGTGACAGAGGGTCCCCATGCTGCAGAATGGACTCCAAGAACACGGGGATAGCATGCAGGTGTAGGCAGTACCCATTGCCCCACCCTGAGGTTAGCACCCAGGGAGGTCACTTGCTCCCAGCCCCTCACTCAGACCTCAGTGTCTTAATTACTGTTCTGTTGCTGTGACAAAACACTGTGACCAAGGCAACTTATAAAAAAGTATTCAGTTGGACTTACAGTTTCAGTGGTTAGAGTCCATGATGGGGGAATGAGGGCAGAGGCAGGGACAGATGAGCACTCAGGCAGAGAAACACTGGAATGGCTGGAGTCTTTTGGAACCTCAGAGTCCAGCCCAGTGACACAGCTCCTCCAACAAGGTCACTCTCCTATTCCTTTCCAAATAGCTGCACCAACTGGGGACCAAGCATTCAAACGTATGAGCCTACTAGGGCCACTCATTCAAGCCACTGTGGCCATGGCTGTCCTGAGGGTGTGCCAGCAGAACAGCCCTTCCTTCTCATGTCCTTCAGAACCTGTTACTACTGAAGCTAGGACAGGCAGCTATGGTGAGAGAGCTGAGCTAGCAACGAGATAGGTCCGGGAAGGGCAGGGACAGAGACGGAAAGCTGACACACAGGGCCTGCCGTCACATGCATGAGTCAAGCAGAGCCTTGGAGTCACGTGGCTTGGCCTCCAGTCCTGCTTCCTCCACCTTCGGCAGATGCCTTAGCTCTCTGAGCCTGAGTTTTTGATAATGTGCAAAGGGTAATGCTAGCTCCTCCTCCTTACAGTGATTCTGGTCATTTAATAAGGGAATCCACAGGTGTACAGTAGGTGCCAGTCCATGTTACTTAGTTCTTAAACTGCCACCTTTGTCCTAGGGAGTTAAAAAGAAGCTAGAGATGGCAACAAATATGACCAAGAGCTGGAAGGACAAAGTGGCCCATCATGAAGGGTTAATACGATTGATAGAACCAGGTAATATTTATATATATAATTATCTATTTTAATTTATTTTCTTTTGTATTTATGCGATTGAATTTATGTGAACAAACAGCAATAACTTTCTCAGGGCACAAAGCCCTTGCTTCTATACATAGCACTGCAGAAAACTGGGGTAGGGGCAGCTACCTGACCTGCTAACCCTTGGAGTCTGAAGTGTGAGCTCACCCTTGAGATGGCTCAAGGGTTAAAGCCCTATGTAGACCTGACGGCTTACATTCAAATCCTCAGAACCCTTACCAATACCTGGATGAGGAAATGTACATTTGCAATCCCAGGGCTCCTACAGGGAGATGGGAGCAGAAAGCCTCCCTGAAGCCAAGATGCTTCTGTGAATTTCTCTTAAGAAGCTTGCCCTCCTTAGTAAGTGATCCCAGGTAACCTACCTGCATGCATCGTGCCACTCTTTTGGCTGGTGGACCTCTTTGGGTATTCCTCAGAGAAGAAGTAGGAAAGTTGTTCTCCCTGATGCAATGACAGCTGTGGAGAGCCAGCCTCCCTGCATTGAAAGCCTACTTATCGCTTAGGTTCCAAGAACCCTCATCTGATCACCAACTGGGGACCCGCAGCGTTCACACAGGCAGAGCTCGAGGAGAGAGAGAAGAGCTGGAAAGAGAAGAAGACCACAGAGTGACAGCTGTCCCAGCAGCCACCCAGTCAGTCACATCAGTGAGGAGTCAAGAACTTCGTACCTGGGACAAGGACACTGGCTTTGCTGCTTCTAGTCTTCCCTCAGGGCTCCAGCAGGGTCCATGTGCTGAGGACGCCATATTTACCTTCTAGCGATGTCTCAGCTCTCCTGGGCGAGAACACAGGCACGGGTGAGGCTGGGGCCACCTTCACTGTCGCCTTCTGCAGCCCTTGCAGCCCTGGTCTCAGCCCCTCCTTGGATGGGAGGTCAGCTGTCTTCTCAGGCAGCACATCCCCTCTGCTGATTGGCTGATCTGCTTGCCTTTTCCTGTCGTGCATGGCAGGCCTTGTTGGTGCTCTGATGGACAAGTCACTAGTCACTGCCCTTGTGGATGGGATCCCAGCCTCAGCTAAGATGCTCCCCGCCCCCAGCATCACACACTTGGCATGCTTCGTTTCCATTTTCTTTCCCCTCACCTCAAAGCAAAACATATCCTGGCCCAGTGTCTCAACTTAGTTCTTTGGGTGTTGTGTCCCTGGCTGGTGGTCTGTTGAAATCAGTGGTGGCTGGAGCGTTTGGGAGGCTACGTGGCACAGTGGAAGCTGACAGTATGTGGGCTAGTTAGATGGAAAGTGTCACAGGATGATGGCAGACCTTGTGGTTTTCACTAGGATGATGTCTCGATGCTTTTCCTTCCTCCAAGAATGGCACAGGTCACATTTCTTATTCTTTTTTTTTTTTTTTTTTTTGTTTTTTCGGGACAGGGTTTCTCTGTAGAACTCTGGCTGTCCTGGAACTCACTCTGTAGACCAGGCTGGCCTCGAACTCAGAAATCCTCCTGCCTCTGCCTCCCAAGTGCTGGGATCAAAGGCATGCGCCACCACCGCCTGGCGACAGGTCACATTTCTATGCCTCTTGTTTGAGGAATGTTTTTGGCTCTAATCTGGTCTGAGACTGAAAGTAGTGTTTAGGAACTAAGCCTTACCACACTAGTTGGAATCTGTAACCAGCAGTAGCTCCATCGACAGCCAAGATGCTTTACATTTATAGACAGAAAGGTGATCCATGTGTTACAGAAAAGGTGGGCTTCAGTAGCAGAGCACAGCCTTGCCTCAGAGCAGAAAGGAGGCCATTCTAGACATGTGCAAGTCTAGAGATAGATTCCAGTGTTCCTGGCATCTACATATGGACTGGATAGAATTTCTTTTATGACTGGAAAACATTTGCCAATGGAAGTCTTATCAATTTTTCTTAAGATTTTGGACTGCTTAATTAAAGTAATTTTATTTAATGTTTATAGTTGCCTTCATACAGTTTAGATTTGTATGCAGAATATCACTGTGTCATGAACCTTCTTAGTTAGCAGATAACTTGGGTGTGGGTTTGGGCCTGGCCATTCACTCACCATGTTTCCTTGTTAGTGCTGCTGGGACTCAGACCAAGGGCACTAGGGCTCCCCTGTGGCTTG
Source organism: Mastomys natalensis (assembly GCA_021653895.1). Lineage (NCBI taxonomy): Eukaryota > Metazoa > Chordata > Mammalia > Rodentia > Muridae > Mastomys > Mastomys natalensis. The sequence continues at coordinate 161,152 of JAJTUV010000434.1, forward strand.
ATGATGTCTCCTAGGGACCTCAGTGTCCCTGGAGGGAAGAGGAAAAGAAACTCCAAGAAGGTACTGACTGGTGTGAAATGTCTGGACAGAAGCAGGGACCTGGGAGCTCAGGGGAGACTGGGGTAAAGGGATTGCCGTGTCCAGGCTGGCAGAACATCCCTCCTTAAACCTGGACTGTCTTACAGCACAGCCAGAAGCATGGCCCACTGCTGCCACGGCCCTCCTTGTCTCCAGGCCTGAATACTGCACGCTCCCTCCTGCAGTATGCATGTCCGTAGTGTTTGTTACTGCTTGCCTCAGTGGCTTCAGTAGCACTGTGGCTAGGAAGTGAAAGTCCTTTGAAACAGTGCGAATTGTGTGACTCCCATTTGGGCTGATGCTCTGATGCTCTGGGCCTCTCCTGATACTCAAGGTGGTTTCAGCTAAGTGCCTATAGACCTTGTCTCATCTCTGTACTAACTACAGGAAACTCCGGGAGTGTGTGTCTGTGTGTTCGTTGAAGTCAGCCCTTTGCTCCAACTAGAGAGGAGATTATCTGCAGGAATTATGAATGAAAAGCATTTGAGATCTACTATATTGAAAATGAACAAAATATTTATAATTTTAAAGCATTCTTGTCTGCATGTTGTACAATGTAATATGCTCTACTTTCTTAATTTTTTTTGCTAATTTTTCTAAGATATTAAAATGTTTTCTATGGGAATTTTGGTTCTTATTTTTTAATACAGTGGACTCAATAGCAAAATTAAACATACCAGAATATCATACATTTTAAACTGGTTTAATAAAACAGAGTAAAGTATGTGTGTGCGTGCGTGTCTGCATGTGTATTTTTGCTAATCTTCATGTTCATAGTCCTGTGGACGTGGTTTAGGGATATGCCTGAAAACACTGGATTTGGGAGTTAAGACCTCAAGAAGTTAGCTGTGACCTCATGTTGGGTGTGTGAGTCACAGCTGTGGGAGGCCTTGGTGGATGTGTCAGCTCAGGGACCTAAGAACCAACTTCTCTTCATTCTTGCTGTTACCTCTGAAAGTCTTTGTTTTCTCAAAAAAAATTTTTTTTTATGTCTTTGGGTGTTTCTTTCACCAGAATAAACATTGTGGTTTTCTATTTGGTTTTACACGGTCACCATGTAAAACTCTTACTGTGGATGAAGCAGTCCCTTGTCCTAGCTTGACTGTGGATTGGCAAGCCGGTCTTCCCTCTAGGAGGAGGGCAAGGAGAGGTAGATGTTTGTCAAACTGTTCTTTCTTTATTGCAGTGCTCTCAAGTAGGGACACTTGTTCCTGAGGGGACACTTGGCAGTGTCTGGAAACATTTGTGGTTTTCATAACTGGAAGGAGTGTGCTGGCTGTAGGGGTGCTTGCATCACCCCCGCTTGGAGGGGAGTTGCTGTTAATTCCTGTTAAACCTTATTGACCCTTCTGAGGCTTCCAAGTCACTGGTCTTGGGGAGTGGGCACATTTGTGGTGGACACTAAATTCCAACCCTAGTCTAGACGCAGCCTCCCTGTCCAGATCTGCTACAGCAGAAACGGTCTGTCAGGGCCGTGCACCCACAGGAATGTGGGCCTTTCTCTTTATGTCTGCCTCCTGTTGAGAGGGCCAGAGAGATTGTTATTCTGTCCAGCTACCCTCTTTCTGCCAGATCCCACCTTTCCATTTGAAGTCCCCTTTTACCCCAGTTCTCCTCCAAACACCGGTAAACTAAACTGGGTTTCTGAAGGTGGCCTCTGTGAGAATCACTTCCTGTGTTTCCCCTCTGCTCTTTAGCCAGGAGCACCCCAAGGAGAGGGTCCATCTCAGACTGGTTTCAGACCAGCTGCCACCTCCATGTTCACCTTCAAAGTCTGCCCAGTGGAGTTAGGCTGTCCTAGGCTGCCAGAGCAGGTGTTTGGTATCAGGGAGAACATTCCAGGTTTGGAATTTGGTGTCCACCACAAACATGCCCACTACCCAAGACCTGTAACTTGGAAGCCTCAGAAGGATCAGCAAGACTTAACAGGACTTGATAGCACTCTTCTTCAAGCTGGGCTGATTTGAGGCACCCACTACAGCTGGGACACTCCTTCCAGTTATGAAAACCAGGATATGAGTGGTTACAGAGAACATCAACTAGGGGAAAGACTTCACCTCGGAGGCCCAAGGCCTGCAGCCCTGGTCCTGAGCTGGAAGCTGATGACAGAGCAGGAAAGGGCCTTTTCCAGTGTTTTGTGCTTCCTACCCCTGCTTGGATCAGAGTACTCACCTGGGAAGGAGTGTGGGCATCAGTCGTATAGATCTGGGCTTAGTCATGCCTCTGAGGCAGGATGGCTACAATTCCCCTCATCCTGACGTCCATACACACCTAGTTCTAAGCTCCACTCTCCCAGGAGTTTTTGACTATTGATGTTTCCTGCACTAGGACAGTGCTCTCTGAGAAACATCTCCCACTAGATTTATGTGGTGTGTTGAACCAGTCTTCAGTCCATCCTCTGGGTGACCTATTTTTTTTTTCTCTACAAGAACCACCTCTTCCAGCTGCACACAGTGTGCCTACAGAAAGCCTCCTCAGGGACAACTTCATATGGACCAACAAAGGGGATGCACCAGCTCATGCCTTCTTCAATACCCGAACCTACTTACAGAGCCCCTGGTCTGTGGAGAGCCACTGTGGAGGCAGACGTGTCCCTTTCCTGATTGTAGCCTTCAAGAGTGACTTGTCTTCCTGCTTAAATAGCAAACTCATTGAGGTGCCTTACTTGAAGTTTACTTTTTCAGACTTTTATTTATTCTTTACAATCTCACACATTTGTAATGTATCTCAATTATACTCACCCCAACCCCCCCCCCGTCCTGCACCCCCCACAGATACTCCCAGCCTGCCCCTTTTCCACATTTTTTTCCTTTCATTTTTGTAGCTGAGTCCCGTCAGTGCTGCCTTTCGAAATGTTGACTGATCTTGTTGGTTTGATCATGCGCAGGTAACGGCTGCTGTGACTCCCTGAGCACAGTGGCTGTGTCTGGTCAAGAACAAGGCATTCCATGGCACGCCTCCCCATCCTCTCAACTCCACATTTGTTCTGTGGATGTTCCCTGGACCATAGGGTGGGCTTGATACAGATACTCCAGTTAGGGCTGATCACTACACAGTCACTTGCTCTCAGCACTCTGACCAGTTATGAGTCTCTGTATTAGGTGACATTCTCAGATGGCTGTGGTGCCACTCATCACATGTGCTGGAATAGCTAATGGGCAAAGTTCTTTTCTGCAATTAAGTCAAAACCTACCTGCAGCCAAGCTGAGCCCCCAACCCTCAAGATGGCCATCTGCCCCTTAAAGGCTGGTGGGGACACTCCCCACACCCCATAATGCTGTCAAGGGAAGTCATGTGGAGAGGGACTTTCCATCTGAGCTAGGCCAGGCCATGTGGTGGGGATTTCTGCTCATTGTCCAGCAGGTGTCTGTAGTAAGTTGCTCATGCAAGACTTCTGGAGAATTGGGGAACTATCTTAGATGCTTTTTGTGTCTCCAAAGGCAGGTGTGCAACTTCTGAGGTATCCAAGTTGGAATGAACCAAACAGTCCCAGAACAGGGTCCAGAAATACATAGTTCCTGTCATTCACAGTCTACCTCCTTACTCCTAAGCAAGGGATAGTCAAGGGGATCTCAAGGGACTGGGACTGCTATACCCCAGCAGGTCCGAAATGATCCATATCTCTGCTTCTGCACCTTGTGACTTCTTGGGTGGCCACTGAAGGGTTTTTGTTTGTTTGTTTAAAGATTTATTTATTATATTTATATGAGTACACTTTCAAACATACCAGAAGAGGGCATCAGATTCTATTACAGATGATGGTGAACCACCATGTGGTTGCTGGGAATTGAACTCAGGACCTCTGAAGAGCAGTCAGTGCTCTTAACCACTGAGCCATCTCTCCAGCCCACCACTGAAATTTTAAGCCATGGTCAGAGATGCTCTGTCTTTGGGGTTGACCAACTCCTGCTGCTGTGAATGGTGCCCCGACATTGTTTTAGCAGCTGTGTCCCAAGACCCTCAGGACTGAACTGAGAAGCCACCCTCCCTGCACAGGTGAGCCAGATGCAGACAGCTTTTCCAGCATAGTGTATAGATGCCTGGTCCACAAACATGCCCTGGATGTTTTTGGGTTCCGTCTGAGCTTGAGTAGATCCCATAATGGGGCCAAACCTTAGCTCTGGCTGTGGGAATACCATCTACCTATTCTGCCCCAACGTTGAAGACACATCTCTCCTCCTTTTTAAGGAAAGCTAATCCCAGCGTCTAGTCTCCATTTCTCCCAGGAATCTTCATGAAAGCAGATACTAAGTGGAAAACACCCCACATGCCTTTGAGGGGACTTCCCAGACTCTTGATGGGCAGGCTCATTTGAACTCTTTCTCCTAACAAAAATTCTGTAGCTTTTTACTATCACAAGGTGATGTGATACTCAGTGTGGGAAATGGAAAAGCAGGTGTAAGCTCACCTTCTGGGACAGCAAGGATTCAGGAGGGAGGGCTGTTGGATCTGGGACCTCGGTGCCCCGCTTGTGCTTCTGGCCGAGCGGCCGCCAGGTGGCAGCCATGCACTGCGTCTGCGAGTTAAGATTCCTATGCTTGTGATCTGCTGCCGAGGATCCTGTCAGTGGGGACAGCCCCAACTCTGAGCACTGCTGGAAGCCAGACCCCATCCTATTTCACCGAATCTTCCCAAACCATAGCATTGACATGATTTACCTATTTTACAGATGTGGAAAGTTGGTCTCAGAAAGGCAGGCAGTCACTCCAAGAGTCACAAGTTCTTGGGACCAGAAAACCCATATGAGGGGTCCTCTTTGCCAGAGAGTCCCCACCACTCCCATGATGCAGCAGGCCTAAAGCATGGGATGGGAGTTCTGTGGCCTCTCTCTCCCTGAGGCTCCTGGCCTCTCCCTTGGGAGCTGAGGAGACCCTGAATTGCATCCTTGGTCCAGTGTGATCACCACAACTTTCTGTCTGGCCATCCTTTTCAATGCCTTCTGGGAGCAAGCCAGCAAGCTTGGAGTTTTGGCTGGAGGGCCTGGATGGGGAGTGAGGGGAGGTGGAGGGGTGGAGGGTGGAGGGTGGAGGGTGGAGGTGGAGGGTGGAGGGTGGAGGGTGGAGGGTCAGCAGCCAGAGAGAAGGGGCCTGTTTCCTGACTCCCTGACCCGGGCTGTCTCTGTGGAGGCCCCAAACCCAGGAAGGTCATCTAGGGCGAAATTCCAGCTTGAGCCCCCTGAGCAATGACTTCAGTTTTCTTGATAAGGCTGAAAAAGGGACACGGAGCATTCACCCACACCCCCTCTCTGTCAGCACCTCGGCTCTAGTGAGGCCTCTGTGGTAGACAGCCTGACTCGGGGGAAGAGACAAAGATAGACTGGGGACAGATAAGGACAGAGACAGCCGGGGACAGATGGAGTATAGAGGTGAAGATGGGGCAGCTGCCTGTGGGAACCCCAGAGGTCAACACTCTGTCTTGGCTTGCTAAAAGCTGGTTGATTGTCAGGGCTGCAACAGAGAGACTTGGGGGGGGGGGGTATAGCAGGAGCATTGGCTGTGCCGTCAGCTTGAAGGACAAGCCTGGGCCTTGGTCCCAGTGTGTGTGAGTCTTGAGGCTGGTGCTCCCGTGTGATGATGGGGGTCTTTAAGTGTTACTTCTAAGAGCTGGGAGGTAGGATCCATGGTCCTTGCTGTTGGGTAAGAACTGCTACTGCCTTCTGGCCTTCCAAGGTCACCTGGCCTCACAGTATCCCAGGCACACTCTGAGAGAGAATATCTGCACCCAACACTGTCTAGTTGGCTTGGAGTGTTGGTGGAAGCTGAGAAGACACAGCTGGCCTGTGGGCTCCTAGGTCACCATGTGCAGTTGAGTCACAACCCCCAGGGAACAAGAGCCTGTACTCAGGGCTGTGCCCACAGACACATCCACACAGGTACCCAGATGCCTTGTGCAGCTGAGTCATTGTCACTCCTTGGGGAGCACGTGCTGGCTCGCATGTGTACACAGGTACATAGAGACAGGGTGCACCTGACTGTGAGTCACCGGTGCCAGGCAGCTCTGAGGGAGGGCACTGTGAGTCTGTTCTGCCATCTCTGTTTAAAAGCAAATACTCACATGCCTATGTATGGATGCATGCCTAAAGTACATCTCAGTGTACTGGCTTCTTGTACTGGGTGTGTGTGTGTCAAAAATACTTGTTGAATGAACGGGTGAGCAGAATGAACGGACAGCCAAATGAAGAGTCCGGTAACAACCCCCCTGCTTGGTAAAATTGGCAGGGCAGCTCCTCAGGGTGGGTCCGATGCTCTGTGTCTGCAGGGAGTTGTCTTGCTCCAAATATAGCCTTCCTGGGTGGAAGAGAACCAGGATGCTTCCCAGGCAGTGACTTCACTGGGCCCAAGGCCCAGCCTCTGTGGACTTGGAGAAAATGAACAGAGGCTCAGCTTTCCATAGCCAGGCTTGAGCTGTGGGGCCGGAGCTGTCAATGCCACTAGCTTGGCACCTGGAACTGTGGGGCATGGGTGATGCAGATAGGTCCAGAGAGCTTCTGGGTTGGCACTCCTTGGGAAGGCAGGGGGCCTGCCTGCTGGTTGCATAACCCAGACCCCCTGCTGGGCTGTCTGTCACCTGGCAGGGACAGCCCTCTGGCCTGGGCTTGCTCCCAGGGCCACTCCTTTGTTTCTGGAATCTTTCCTTTTTTATTATTTCTTTTATTTTTGAGATTATAATGTAATTACATCATCCCCTTCTCCTTCCTCCCTGAAAATACTCCCTAATAACCCCTTGATCTCCTTCAATTCATGACTCCCTTTCCCCTCATTGTTACATACATATGTGTGTATACGTGCGTGCATGCGTGTATGCATACGTATGTTTTCCTAAATATAACCTGCTCAGTCTGTATAATGTTACTTGTATGTATGTTTTCAGGTCTGACCATTTGGCATTAGATAATCAGCTGGTGTGCTCTTCCTTGAGGGAGACTTTTAGCATTCCTTAGTTGCCTGTAGTTCTTTATGGAGGGCTGGGGCCTCGGGCTACCCCTGTCCACTTTGACATGTCTGTGGTTGATGTCCTCACTCAGCCTATGTTCAGGCAGCCATGTTGGTGAGACTTGTTGGGTCTGACAACCTAGGAGACAGGATCTCACTGATCCTCTGGCTCCTACAATCTTTCTGTTCTATGAGCTTTAAGTATGGCATGTTTTGAAGATGCACCCACTGGGACCCAATAGAATCCTCTTTTCTTGATTCAGCTGGGCAGTTGCAGTGTTACCCGAGTTGGCCTCTCTGCCTTTAGACCTGTCCCTTCTGCTCTGCCCTGCTCACAGCTGTCTGACATTTCTCTAAAATAAAGATCTGACTCAGCCTTTTCTGTTGGAAAGGTTCCCTGTGGCTTCCCAGTGGTGAGCAAGCAGGTTAGTTGCCTCCACTGCTGCTCAAACCATCTTTCCTGGGTCCACCCTACCTGGGTGTTTCGAAAGGCTGTCACATGGACAATGTGCTGGCTAATTTTATGTCAACTTGACTCTAGGTAGTCATCAGAGAGGAGGGAGCCTCAGTTGAGAAAATGCCTCCATAAAAGCAGGCTGTACGGAAACCTGTGGGGCATTTTCTTAATTAGTGATTGGTGGGAGAGGGCCCAGCTCCTTGTGGGTGGGGATCCCTGAGTTTATGGTTCCGGGTTTTAAGAAAGCAGGCTGAGTAAGCCATGGAGAACGCATCGGTAGGCAGCACCCCTCCATGGCCGCTGCATCAGCTCCTGCCTCCAGGTTCCTGCTCTGTTTTTACCTGCCTTCAATAAGGACTGTGCTATGGGACTGTGGGCTGTGACATGGTGTCTTATCACAGCAACAGTAATCCTAACTCGGACAGAAATTGGTACCAGGATTTCGGAGTATTGCTGTAATAGACTAATGTTATTTTTAGGAAGACTGTGGAAGGACTTTGGAACTTTGGGTTAGAAAACCCATCGAGTATTCAAAGCTCAGGGAGCTGTTCTGTGGGAACTTGGAAGATAAGAACGTTGAGAGAAATGTAGGTGATGCAGGCCTGGCGTGTGAATGGATCCCGGAGGGAAGCTTGGAATCCCTTATGTTGGGGCCACTGCATATTTTTAAATGAGAATCTGCGGTTCTGGTCAGCTGGGGTTAAAGAATAGGCTATGATTAACAAGAGGCCAGAACCACTGAGATAAAACCTTTGCTTTGCTGGGACAATTGATGGTGGTTAGCTGGAGCTGAGAAATTAGCGGTGATTAAGAAGAGCCCGGCATTGTTGAGGTGAAATCTTCTGGGAAGCATTTCCTCAGAGTCAGCACACAGAGGCTGTGTTCCAGCAGTGGCCAAGGTTGATCCACTTTGGTCTCCCAGGTGGCACTGGTTTTGAAGGCATCAAGGGGTCATGGAAAGGAGCTAAGGCTTGGCACAGTGAGAGGCCAGGGGAGGTCATAGGTTAGGTGCAGCCTCATAGCAGGTGAAATCCCAACATTGAAGGGGTCCTGGAGAGAAGCTGAGGTGTGGGTGGAGTTCAGGGGTGGTTACTGGTGGAAGTGCAGCCCCGTAGCAGCAGAAGATGCCAGCATGTTGGAGATGCCGGTACCGTGGGCTGACTGCTAAGAACAGCAGCAGCAGGAGTGGAACCGTGTGCTGTGGAGGGCGGAGCCGGAGAAGTTAGCCTAGTTCTTAGGAGGAGCCCAGAAACTGGTGAGTGGATTGCAGAAATTGGACCCTGGGTTATTTACACTGTTGGAATTTACTTTTGCTTTTTCCAGACTGTGAGTGTGCCCTGGTTCTTCTCTCTTGAAGCAAGGAAGTATTTAACTTATTTTGGTTTTATAGGGGCCCACAGTTGAGAAATTTTTAAACTTCTAAAGTGTTTGAATTTATAGAGATGGTGTGAATTTAAAGTCATTTATGTTTTATATTGAGATTAATTGTTAACATGCTGTCCTAGGGACAGCTGAGGCAGGAAAGGTTCTAATTGAAAAGTGACGTGTTTGTGTGTCAAGTTGACAAGGGGTTAGTTGTGCTGGCTAGTTTTATGACAAGCCAGAGTCATCTTAGAGGAGGGAGCCTCGAGTGAGAAAATGCCTCCATAAGATCAGGTTTAGGCAAGCCTGTACGGTATTTTCTTAATTAGTGATTGATGGGGAGGGCCCAGCCCATTGAGGGTGGGGCTATCCCTGGGCTGGTGCTCCTGTGTTCTCTAAGAAAGCAGGCTGAGCAAGCCATGAGGAGCAAGCCAGTAAGCAGCACCCCTCCATGGCCTCTGCATCAGCTCCTGCCTCCAGGTTCCTGCCTTGTTTGGGTTTCTGCTTTACTTCCTTTGATGACGTGGAAGTGTAAGCCAAATAGACCCTTTCCTCTCTCCACATTGCTTTGGTGATGGTGTTTCATCACAGCAATAGAAACCCCAACTAAGTCAGATGGGCACAGAGAAGATGGGTGATGGGCTGGCTCATATGGGTGGGCTAACAAGCTGTCTGATTTCAAACAGAGGACTGGATGTATGGATGAAGGGAGGGCAGGTGGAGAGATGGAGAGATGGGTAGGCAGAGAGGTAGAAGGAAGCTGTTTAAATCAAGACTTTTTTCAGTGCAAGAAATCAAAGGACCAGAAAGAAAAGAGGGCACTAGCTGGGAACACGTGAGCTAGTCTGCCAATGGCATGCATGCCTTGTGGAGATGAAGGCAAGGAAAGTCAGGAGTTTTGAGCCTTTGGGTTTCCCTGTGTTCTCCTGTCCCTTCAGTGATGTTTTTCTGCCCAGGTTCTGTGGTATGGCAGCCACCTTCTCAGATACTCCTGCTCATCCCTCCGGAGGTTCCATACTCAGTGTGTTTGTGTATCTATTTGTACATATACATAGCTCACCCCCCATTTTCTTCAGATAAGGTTTTATGTAGCCCAGGCTGACCTCAAGTTGGCTATGTAGCTGAGGTTGGTCTTGAACTCTTCTTAACCCTTCTGACTCTGCCTTGCAAGTACTGCAATCACCACCCTGCTCTACCATGCCAGGCCATAAAGTTCCTATACTCTAAAAATTGCACAGCAGATGAAACAAAGTGTCTTCCTTTTAAAAGAGGTTTAATTTTCAGATATAATGTCTCTCTGTGTAGCTCAAGCTGGCCTTGGCTGATCCTGTCTCAGCCTCCCCAAGTGCTGGGCAGGTACTATGGTGTCTGGGTACTAGAAGACTTCTTTCCTTCCCTTCTCCTTCCCTTCCCTTCCCTTCCCTTCCCTTCCCTTCCCTTCCCTTCCCTTCCTCCCCTCCCCTCCCCTCCCCTCCCCTCCCCTCCCCTCCCCTCCCTCCCCTCCCCTCCCCTCCCCTCCCCCCCTCCCCTCCCTTCCCCTCCCTTTCCTTTCCTTTTTCCTTTCCTTTTTCCTTTCCTTTCCTTCCCCCCCCTCTGTTCTCCTCCTCTTCCTCTTCCTCCTTTGTTTTTTGTTTTTTTGAGACACAGTTTCTCTGTGTAGCCTTGGCTACCCTGGAATTTGATCTGCAGACCAGGCTGACCTCAAACTCAGGGATCCTCCTGTCTCTGCTTCCCCATGTGCTGGGATTAAAGGCCTGAGTGTGCCCCACCCCCAACTCCACAAGAAGCAGGCTTCTTAAAGGGGCCAGACACTGAACTTAGATGGTCAATGCTGTGGAGAAAGGTGGGCAAGGGTTCTGAAGAGAGTGGGGTCGATGTTGTGGGGGTGCTCAGGTTGTGTGTGTGTATCAGACAAATCTATTTAAACAGAGATCTGAAGACACTTGGGAGAAGAATGTTCTAGGAAGGGGCAGTGGCACCTGTAGTTGCTTTGTGGTGGGGACTCCTTTAAGGAACATGGAGGCCAGTGCAGCTAATGGAGTGGGCGTTGAGGTGACAGGGCAAGAGAAGACAGATCAGAAGCTCTTGGAAGGATGCCTGTTGCTGCTGGTCAGGTCTGAGCCAGGTGTTGCCAGGTTCTTGGTTCAGCCAGGGAGCAGCTACCTTGAGAGTGAAGATATTCCCCGGCCCAGAGGCCCTGGGCTCCTTTTACAGGGGTTCAAGGGAAGGAGTTGTTTGGTTGCTAAGAAGATTAATGAGGGTGGTTCTTTTTTTTTTTATTGACAGGTCATGTAATTTTTCTACTGCATAAGTTCCTTCCCACCATGCTTCTGATTTTAATCATATGTATCTCCAATTGTGCATAGGCGTGAGATAGTAAACAGGGGATTTTCCCTAAAAGTTCACTTGAGGACATGATCTGACCTCTCTGTATGCACCCTGGATCAGCTCTCCTTTCCTTGGACTAGGCTGTACTGAGATGTCTGAATAAAAACTGTCCAAGTTTGATGTTGTTAAGGTGGGGAGACACTTGTTCGGGGTGGGGTGTACATGCATAGTGCCTCCAGATGGGGCTCTTAGAAGAGAGATGTGCATGACCCCAGCTCAGAAGAGTCCCAAGCCACTAAACTTCACCTGGCTTGTTGCCTCACTTCTGACTTTTGTTCCAGACAAAGGCAGAAAGGTGAGGGTGGCAGGCAGGGATGCGATGGGATCTGACACCCCAGCCCTTTGCTCCTAGTTAATGGTTGTTTTGCTGGAGGGAGGGAGAGAGGCATGGCTTAAGGTGCATTTTGATCAACTGCCAGTGGAGATGCTGGCGTGAGAAAAGGCAAATTCAAACAAATGGTGCTCCTAAAACTGGCCACGGTGTCAGGAAAGACGAGAGTTTCCATTTCTGATGAGGGTTTCCTTTATGGGTAGGGTGCAGGATTCACTCTCAGTCACTTCAGGTCAGGGTTGTCTACAAGTAGAGATACTGAAGGTAGTGGGATGTGTGTGTGGGGGGGAGGGGTCCAGAAAGGCCTGAGCTGGCTAAATGACATAAAGTTTGCAACTATGTCATTTAGATGGCATCTGAAGTCATGTGACCAAAGCTCATCCCTGAACAGGAGAGGGGGGTTTGAGTCATGGCGCTGGGCGCCGCCTAGGACCGGCCCCACAGTGTCCTTCAATGTTCTGAACGTAGATCAGGCATGATAAGGACAAGGGTGGCTTGACAGAAGACGTCGGTTTCTTGGTTTGCAGGCCCTTAACAAGGAAGGGCCTGTAGCCTCTGGCCCCTGGGAAGCCACCCAGCAGACTCCCAGACAATGGCTCCAGCAGGCCCACAGGGTAGAGATGGTGCTTACTTGGGGCATCAGGGATCAGCTCGTTAACTCTTGACCTCAGACAGGGTTGAAAGTGCCCAGAGGCAGTGAGGTCACAAGGCCTAAGTTGTGGGGACAGGGAGGACAGTCACGGTGAGGCCAATGCCAACTCAGTGCCAGAAACCCCCTTTGCAGGGTTAGAGACAGTCCCAGGTGCCTGCTGTACCGTGGAGACACCCCCTGGGTGATACACCCACCTTCTTTTAACCTCAGGATCTGCATCAGTGTCTCTTCTCAGGTCAGATGGGAATGGGGGTGACCTAGAGCTGTCCCTGCCTCTTTGGGTAACTGAGGGTTGTATATTTCTCTAGCTCAGTCACTGTTGAGTGGCCTTGGCAAGTCCTTCTGCCAGCCCAGTCAACCTCTTCAACAGAGACCTTTGCTACCCACAGCTATACTCGGTAGTCTGCAGACAAAGGCCTCTCTCTACATCTTCCTCCTGGTCCTGGAAATCACCCCAGTTAGTTCTTGCACATCTGGCCTGTTTCTTCTCCACTCACATCTCTCCCTACACCCTGCAGCCTGGCTTCTACCCCTCCATTCCACCAATAGCACCCAAGTCCCTGGTAACCCCGGGACACCGGATCCCTCACCACAGCTTGCTTGCTTGTTTATTTATTTGGATGCTGGACATCAAACCCATGGCCTTAAACCTCCTAGGCAAGTGTAGGGCAGGCCCTCAGCCTTTTATTCTTGAGACTGTTTTCTCTTGTAGCTCAGGCTGCTGAGAGGGCTAGCCTTCCCTCTGGAAACTTCTCTTCCTTCTCTTCTTCTTCCTCTTCTTCATTTTCCTCCTTCTCCTCCTTTTTGGGGTTTTCAGGACAGGATTTCTCTGTGTAGCCCTGGCTGTCCTGGAACTATGTAGACCAGGCTGGTCTCAAACTCACAGAGATCCACCTGCCTCTGCCTCCTGAGTGCTGGGATTAAAGGCACATGCCACCACAGCCTGGTTTGGGGCCTATCTTTTCTTCTTAGATGCTCTATCATTTTGTTGGCCCCACACTGTCCCCTCCATGTGGCTCACTTTCCACCACACATCCACATCAGCATGCTGAAGTGCAGGCACGCTCTCTCACGACGCTGCTCTCCCAGGGCTCCGTGTCACTTCTACTTTTCTGCCTCCTACGTTCCTCTGAGGATCTCTGAAAGCCCATCTTCTGCTCTTAGTGCCTTGGGTTGCAGAGATTTTGCTGTCCCCCTTTCCCAGCCTGAGCTCAATAAGAGGGGCTATCACACAACCAGGAGTGTGGCTTGGGAAACCTAGAAGGTCACTTTTGAAACGGCTGTCACTCATTCTTCATGACCAGACCTGTAGTGACTAGTGCACATCTTTCTCCATCATCACTTTGCAGAGATCTCTCCCATGCACACGCTGCAGTCCCCCCTGAGTGTCTCTTGACACTTCGGTCTGCTAAGCTGAGATTGAACTCCTGCTCCTCAGCCCACAGGAATCTCAAGAGTGGTCTTGGGGATGCCGCTCCAGTCCTCCATATCATAGCCACTGTCTCTAGGCTGTGCCTTGTGGGACATCAGGGGTTGATGGCCTAGAGGACTGGGGTCTGCTCAGGACAGAGCTCCAGACTTCCATCCAGCCCTCTCTGCAGGGCAGGAGGGGCCAACCTGAATGTGGGGCACAGGCTTGCTAGAAATGTAGAGATCCACAGGCCTCCTGGGGACCTGGAAGAGGTTCTGAAATTCGCAGGATCAAGTTTCAGAAAACACAGGTCAGGGTCAGCAGAGCAGCTGGCAGTGGGGAAGGCCAGGCCCAGCTAATTTCCTGTCAGCAGGGCCCAGAGGCCCCAGCCTCTCTCCAGGCTGGCCGCAGGGGAGGAGATGCCGGGAATGGCTCACATTCCTCTGGCTGGGGCTGTACAGAACGTGGAACCTCAGGGGACCTCGGGGAATGAGGAGATGGATCTGCGGTGGCCAGAGTGGGGGGCAGTCCAGGCATCTGTTGTTGAAGCCGTGGCTGGCTGAGGCCAAGGCTTGCAGAGTGGAAGCCGGAAGCCAGAAGAGGAGCTACAGGAGCCTGGAGAGAAAAGCCTGGCCCACACAGGGTCGCAAGGCACCACCTCCTGAGCCCAGAGCAATCCATTTGTTACTTGCCCAGGCCTGGATTTCCTAGAAGGCTCAGCTATGGTTGGGCTGTGTGGCAGCGCAGGGCCAAGCTGGGCTGGGCTCCTCTTGGAAGGGAGTCAAGGGCCCCCACGTGCCGAATGGGTGATCTGCCTCTCCAGTGTTCTGGTTGTGTGAGGCAGAGGACTTGAGGGTCTAAATCAGCTGGGGCCCTGTTCTCTACTAGGAGGTTCAAGTTCCCTCCTAGAGAAGGAACTTTATGTCCTGTCTGGTCCCCAGGCGGGGACTCCTAGCCTCGAACAGCTGTCTAGGAGCCTGGCCAGGCAGGGCTGACAGGGTCCCTCCCTCTCTGGCCTAGCTGGAAGAAGGGCACACAGGATAAAATCAGACAATTCTGGGCTCAAATCCTAGCTCTACGAGGCTCTGCTGTGTGACCTCAGACAAGTTCATTTAACCCCTGAAAAGTCTCCCTAATACACATGTCCTGTCAGGGCCTGGCTTCTCCCTGCCTGGCCAGCTCTCCCCTCCCCAGGCCATCCTTGGCTACCTGGGAATCCATTCCACAGTCCCACCAGATAGGGCCTAACCTACCCAGACCTTCTGTCTCCTCAAGTCTGAACAAACTCAACAGCTCCCAACCTGCCTGCACCGAACATGCCTCGCCCCGGAGATCCCTGACACTGGCTGGGCTTTTTTCCTTCCTCGTCTTCACCTCTGCCCAGCCATGGCTTTATCTAAGAGTCAACATAAATGCCACAGGTCCCTGCCCCAAGGCGGGCTGTGCAGGCTGTGTGTTCCTTGTGCCTTTCTGCTGGCTCCTGCCTGTCCTTACCTGAACAGCTCGGATTCCCTGGGTACAACCTTGCAGACTTCATTTAGGGTCCAGAGTGTCTGAGCAGGCATCAACACGGAGCATCAAGGGATGCATGTTGAATATGTAAACATGGTCAGGGTTTTGTGTGAGCAGTTCGTTCATGGTAGGCGCCATCCTACGCTTGGGGTGGGGAAAAGGCGGACGGTTGGAGGATCCTCACATACTGCGGTCCTGGGAAGGGAAACATTTTTACCTTTTGTTGGTTAGGCCCCAGTCTCCTTGCCCATGGCCAGGCTAGAGATGGGCATGGCAGGTAGCCCCATACCCCCATTGACTAACTCAGCCAGTGGTGTTAAAAGGCCACCAGAACCTGGCAGAACCAGGTAAGGGTGGGTCCATGTCTGAAAGGCTGTAAGTGTTAATGTCACCAGGGTGTGGTTTGTGTGCGTGCGAATGCACACGCCTTTTACAGTACTGTCGGTGCAGGCACATGACTGCGTTATCACGTGCACGTCACCTCCCCCTCCAAGACACCAGTCCACACTCTCTGAGGTACCTCTGCCCTGTGTCTGACCCTATGCCATCTGGATTCCCTGTCCAGGGCTCCTCCCCTCCCCACACACTCGGCACCTGTGTGATGCTACATGAGTAGCTTCATCGACTAGAGACAGCATGTTACCGTGCGCTTCTGGAGGCTGTGTGCTCCCCGCTCATGGTTTCTATCTTCAGGGCTCAGTGACTGCCTGAGTCTTTCTGCTGACATCCCTCCAGCATATCCTTCACTGATAAGCCTCACTGTCATGGCACTGGGTCCATCTGTCCAGGATAATCTCTGGAGGCCAGCCTACCTGCAATCTTACTTCATCCCCAACCATGGGTACAACGGAGGGTCGGGGGTGGGGGTCCCACGTCCCGGGGATTAGAGTGTGAAGGACATTTCTGTGCTGCCACACAAATAGTTGACTTTGACCTTACAGTGTGAGTTTCTTGAATCCTAAACTGTAGATCCCTGAGGAGAGCTGGGGCCCAGCAGGTCCTAATGTCACTGTGCAGCTGGCTAAACCCCACTGAGCTCACAGTTTGAGACATTATTTGGGATAGTACTTGCATATACGGACATCCCTTGGCTTATGGGATCTGTTCTGTTTAATCCACCCTAAGCAGACACTAGTGTAAGATGAAGATGCGTTAACTGCCTGGCCCTCATTTAGCATCCTTGTTTAGCATCCCAGTGCACTGCTGGACATCAGTGGCATCCCCTTGGGAATCAGGACTGCCTGGGGATTTCAGCAAGAGAGGGTGAGCCTGGGGTGGCCTATGGTCTCTCTCTGGGCCCCACTAAGTGGTCTGATAGCACTAGTGAATGCATGCTGTTGGGTGATGGACAGACAATACGCTGGCTTTGGTGCCCTACTCACCGAAGGAGGTTCTGCCCTACAGGGTAAGGATCTGATATGCCATATGCCTTTATCCTGGGAAAAGAGGTAAGGTCAAAATTTGAACTATGGTTTCTACTGACTTTGTATTCTGCACTGTTATCAAGTAAAAAACAAACAAACAAACACACCCAGTCAAACCATTGTTAAGAGGGGGGCCATTTATATATTCAAATTCTGTTTTTTTTTTTTTTCTAGATAGGGTGTCTTTGTGTAACAGCCCTAGCTGTCCTGGGGACTAGGCTGGTCTTGAACTCAGAGAGATCTGCCTGCCTCTACCTCACGAATGCTGGGATCAAAGGTGTATGCCATCACCTCTTGGCTGTTTCAGTTTTTTTTTTTTTTGGTTTTTCGAGACAGGGTTTCTCTGTATAGCCCTGGCTGTTCTGGAACTCACTCTGGAGACCAGGCTGGCCTCAAACTCAGAAATCCGCCTGCCTCTGCCTCCCAAGTGCTGGGATTAAAGGCATGCGCCACCACTGCCCGGTGCTGTTTCAGTTTTTAAAATACAATTTTTATTGCATTCACGTGTGTGTGTGTGTGTGTGTGTGTGTGTTGTGTGGTACATGAATACCTGAGCCCCATAGCGCACACGTGGAGGTCTCGAGGACCATCATTTGAGGAGTCAGTTCCCTCAGGGACTGAACTTGGGTCCCTAGGCTTCGTGGCCCTTCTCTTTTTTTGTTTTTTCGAGACAGGGTTTCTCTGTGTAGCCCAGGCTGTCCTGGACTCACTCTGTAGACCAGACTGGCCTTGAACTCAGAAATCCACCTGCCTCTGCCTCCCAAGTGCTGGGATTAAAGGCGTGCGCCACCACCGCCTGGCATGGCCCCTTCTTCATCACCGAGTCAGGCCACTTTTTCAGTTTTTATTCCTCACTTGCAGGTGAAGCCTTTCTCTCAGAAGGCTGAGAAATCAGGGGTTAATTGCCCATGGCTGTGTACATGGGCGCGGGCACTTCTTCCTGTGGGCAGAGAGCTCCAAGGGAGCTAACTCTCTACGCTCCTGGCGGTACCCTCTCGGATAAGGCTCTGAGTGCTCCTGTCAGGTGGCCCAGCTGCTCTGAGGTGCATCACTGTGGCCATGGGCTGCTCCTGCTGGTTACTAAGGGTGTCCCTTCTTAGACGATGTAAAACTTCATGGCAATTTTGATTTAAAAAAAAAAAAAAAGATGGGTCTTTTGTAATTAGTCCAGGCTGCCCCCAAACTTCTTACACAGCTGAGGATGACTTAAAATTTCTGACTCTCCCACTACCACCTCTCAGTGCTGGGGTCATAGGTCTGTGGTGCTGGGGATCGGACCCAGGGCGCTATACATGCTGGGTAAGTACTTTACCAACTGAGCTACGTCCCAAGCCCATATAGCTTTGTTACAGCTTGTAAATGGCTATATAAGGTATATCCCTGGAGCCTGATGGTTCTCCATACAGCCTTCCTGCCTTCCCTGTGTCCCTCCTGGGGTTGCACCTGCATCCTGGTCACACAGCCTCCCCTTGCCCTTGTTCCTCACAGCTGTTTCCCTAGAAATAAGTCTCTTGCATATCAGATGCCAGTTTGGTGTCTTGCTTCTTGTAGGATCTAAAATGGTCAAGCATTCTAAATGGGTCGATGGGGGTTGGGATCATCTCCCACAGATGAGAAGGGGAACCCGTCCCGTCCCGTCCCAGTTGACAGACAGGTGATCTCTGGGTCAGCTGCTAAATGTACTCACTAAGAAGTGACTGGGTAAAGTCTCCCCTAAGAGAGGACGTTGTAGCAGGCATGGCAGTTCAGCGTTTGAGGTATGCACGAGGGTGGGGACGGGTTGGTGCATTTTGAAGGACCTCCTGGTTACCATGGACTATGTGTTGGTGCTCTGTCAGTCAGTACCATAGGCTGGTCATGAAGGTGTGAGGGCTGAGGGCTCTGTGGTGGCTGTTACAGAAACCATGTCTTCTGCAGTGCAGGTCCAGAGGCTACTGGGCAGCAGCTGAAGAGCTTGGGCTGGGTGTGGGGTGTCTCTATGGCTTTGTCACCAGTGAGAATTAGGGGTTCATGTCCCTGAGGACACTGGCACCATGGCCTCTCTGGCCTAAGCTACAGACAGCAACCATCCTGCTGAGAGGTGTGCCCTGGGGTAACCGAGGCCTCAACTCTTAAAGCAAAAGGCGTCTCCATTTATCCTTTGGCTTGCCAAGGATTAGATGTTGAATTCTAGAATAATCTGGAGACATGGTAGGTCTGATAAATGAAAAAGACTACACTGTGAGAGAATAGTGAGAATTGACTGCTTGGGGCCAGGCCTGGCCTACCTGGCTTTCGGATTTGAGATGCTCAGTTAAAGGGGCTGAAGGCAGCATCCTGGGGTGAGAGTGCTCCTTATGGGGAACCACAGATGTCGGTCTCTGCTGAGGTAGCCCTTAGAAGTCTGAACCAGGGGCTGGAGAGATGGTTCAGAGGTCAAGAGCACTGACTGTTCTTCCAGAGGTCTGGAGTTCAATTCCCAGCAACCACATGGTGGCTCACAACCATCTGTAATGGGATCTGATGCCCTCTGGGGACACTTCATATGCAAACCATAATAGGTGCTAAGATGGTCTGCTCATGTCCACAGCCAACTTGATGGGGTTTAAATAATCATGGAAACATGCTTCCAGATGTGTCTGTGAGGTGTGTCCACAGAGATTCAACTAGGGCTCGAAGGTCCATTCTGAATGTGGTGACCCCAGCCCGTGGCTAGAGTCCCAGGCTGAGTGCCAGCATCCTTCCTGCTCCCAGCCTAGGTGCACAGTGACCAGCCACCCAAAACCTCCACTGTGCTTCTCCACACAGCAGACAGTACCGTCCAGCCGTGAGCCAAAGGAAATCCCTCCCTCCTTAAGTTGCTTTCGTCACAGTGTAACTAAGGCAGGGACCTTATACGTGGCCATTTACTTGTGTGTTTACAGGGAAGGGCAGCAGGTAATGACAAATGTCAAAGACTAGCAAAGGGAGCGTGAGTTAACACTTACTATACTCAAAATCTTATCATGGTCCATCTGTTGGCAATCTGAGAAACCAACTTCTCCTGAGTTGTCAGTCTGCTGCCTTAACTATGATGGATAGAAATAAAAATGGCATCTCCCTGCAGTGGTTGTTAGAGGTTAGTGCCGCCACTGGCAGTACAAGGGATTTGGAGGTGCTGGCCCCTATTATTTCTTCACCTGTGTTACCAGTCTGACTCCATTGATACACAATGGGCCCTGAGGGAGACTGTAGGCTACCTCAGATTTGCTCAGTGGTCACCCTGTGGCAGCAGGATGATATGAGACAGTTCATATCACAGATTAATAAATAAAGATCCTTATTAACAGCAGGTTCTAGGCTGTATCCCACAGGAGGTTTGTGGGATAGCATCTCATTTGGCAAATGTGTCCTTTCCCTTCCAATTAGAAAATAGGCTTGATGTATTTCACATTCACTTGAGATAATTGTTACCCGTTTGTGGCTTTGCCATGGGTTGTGTTAACTCTCCTACTTCTTGTTATAGTCTGAAGATCGGGATCATCTGGAATGGGTCCCCACATTTCCGATCCATTCCTGTGTCAATGATATCGCATGGGTCAATGGGACACACTAAGAGTGCCTTGTTTAAAAACCTGTCTCATAGGCATGTGGCGCCCACGACAATGAAGAAACCAGCTCCGGTGAAGGTTGTAAGGCAGTGGTTCTCAAATTGTGGGCTGTGACCCCTTTGGAGATTGAACAATTCCTTCACAGGGGTCACATATCAGATATCCTGCATATCAGCTTTTTACTCTAATGATTCATAACCACTGCAAAACTACAGTTATGAAGTAACAACAAGATAATGTTATGGTTGGGGGTCACCACAACATGAGGAACTGTATTAAAGGGTTGCAGCATTAGGAAGGTTGAGAACCACTTTTTGGTGGTGGTGGTGGTGGGGTTTCAAGAGGCTTTCTCTGTGTAACAGAGCCCTGGTTGTCCTGGACTTGTTTTGTAGACCAGGCTGGCCTCTGCCTCCTGAGTGGTGGGATTAAAGGAATGTGCCACCACACTCAGTGGAGAGCCACTGTTTTAAGGGTCCGGTAGTTAGGAGTACATTGTAGTTAGTAAATGCCCCAATAAAGAAAACATTGTGCCAAGTGACCTTTTTGGAGATCAGAGGCATCATGTTAATTCTGGGTGGCTGCAGTTGTAGAGGGGCCCCACAAGAGGAAAGAACTCAGCCAAAATTTTAGGCTGTGGTGCAGTGATTTGCCAAACTGGGTGACAGTGTGGCAAACTTTGTGCAGAAATTGCTGTATAGGACTTGGAACTCCGACATTCAGACCATCCCAGCATGGAGGTGTGCACACCAGTGACTACGTGAAGCTGCTGTTTCTGAGTGGGCATCTGTCAGACTCTCAAAGTCCTAAAGAGACATGGGCATGGTAGCCCATTGGAACAGAGAAAGCTTCCATCTGGGAGTGAGTCTGGGCAGGGCCAGAAGGAACGAGCAAGTTGAATGAGATTAGAGCCTGTTCTTGCCTGGACACATGACCATTTAGAGTCAGCTAAAAGAGAAAGAAAAGCCCGAGTCCGGTTTATGGATAGGGTGACCTGGTTAATGGGATCAAGTATAAAGACAGACCGGGCCCCCTGACTGTAGTAGAAAAGGCAGGGAGGGCTGGTGACATGTTTTAGCATGTAAAGGTGTCTGCCACCAGGCGTAACGAGCTGAGTTCCATTCCCAGAACCTACATGGTGGAGTGAGACCCAGCTCCTACAGGGTTGTCATCTGACACACGAAGGCATGCCTCACTACGAGAAAAATACCTAAGGCAGAGCAAACTCTTCCTGTGGACAGAGCCGCGGGGAGTGCTTGGCTGTTTTTTGTGTATAAGGAAAGGCGGCCCGAGGCACCACACAGCATCCATGTACTTGGGAAGTCCTAACGCCTGGGTATGTGGTCAATAAAGGAACGAGGGAAGATGGGGTGGGGAGACATATGTGCTGGGTATCAATGTGGGAGTAGACACCCCCCCCCCCCCAACAGGTTTTCTCTGTGTAGCCTTGGCTAAACTGGAACTAGCTCTGTAGACCAGGCTGGTCTCAAACTCAGAAGATCTGCCTTCCTCTGCCTCCCTAGTGCTCGGATTAGAAGCATGTACCACTATCATCTGGCTAGCATGTGTTTTTGTACTATGTATTAATGCACTCAGAAAGCACCTAACAATATACAACAGGCATTAAATAAGCAAGTAGGGATGACTTGTACAGCTCATAGGTGCCCGTCCTTGTCACTGCCTGCAAAGGACTCAGCACTATGGCTCACATATGACTGGAGGGCCCACTGCTAAGACTCTTACATATCAATGAAAATAGATGTTCCCTTCCCTTGAATGTCCAATATGGTAGTAAGATCTGCCACCACTGAACACCCTAATGTGTCAAGGCAACAGTGTCAAAGCTCAGTTCCATTGGGCATGCAGTAGTTCCTCTTGTCTACTGGTCTTCGGACATGAGCCATTCAGAGTGTGATGACAGTGGGGCGGTGGTGGCGCATGCCTTTAATCCCAGCACTTGGGAGGTAGAGGCAGGCGGATTTCTGAGTTTGAGGCTAGCCTGGTCTACAGAGTGAGTTCCAGGACAGCCAGGGCTACACAGAGAAACCCTGTCTCGAAAAACAAAAAAGAAACAAGAAAACAAACAGTGTGATGACAACTGTGACTCCACTGCACATATTCCTGTAATGCCTCCTGGCCTCGTACACCCCTGGGAGGAACCTGTACCTTTGGACTGAGCATTCAGTAGGTCTCTGGAACTTGGTCATGAGATGTCTGATTAACTTAGACTGTGCAATTAGAAAGAATAAGCTATGCTCAGAATAGGTCAGTATACCTGGAAGGTGAACCAAACTTCTGGTTTGCATCGTGGCTTTTGGCTCTTTCTCTTTGTACCTGCTTCTGAGGATGGAGACAGCATGCCTGCTACACTCTTGCGACGGCAGCCCCACCCCACCCTGTTCAGTTAGAATTGTATTTGGTTTGGTGCTGGGGATGGGAGCCAGGGTGTGGTACATGCTCGCCACATGCTGTGCTACCATGCAGCATGCCTGACCTCTGGAATCTTCATTTTAACAAGATGATTAGTTTATGTTCTTTTCAGTAGCTCTTTTACTCTTCAGTTTAAAATGTAAGTCCGTGCTAAGGTAAAGTTTGCATTTGGAATCTGTGTAGACCGAACGCAGTGCCTCAAGTGCTCTACACATGAGCAAACATCTTTGGCCCCATGCATCCTTTAATCAAGGGATTTAAGGGGTTCAAGGTCACACACTTAATTAAAAGACGGCAACCCGTGTCCTGCTGCCAGCCCTTCCTGATGCCAACCCTGCCTTGACTGTGTCATCTATTATAAGGAGCAGCAGAAACAGGGTTTTGCGGAAGCATACAGGGCTCAATACACAGGGCTGTGCAAACAGACGCCACATGGCTGCTGTCCTGAGCTAAACCTTTTTTTTTTTTTTTTTAGCATTTGCTAGGGGACAATGCAGGGCAGAACTTCTAGGTAGCTTTGGGATGGGACCCTTCACCAAAAAGGTGTGATAGTAAAAGAGAGGGTGGGACTTTTCAGTTCCTCCTCTTGTCTCAGGGGTGGGGTAGTCATGTGGCTAAATTAGGAGAGGTCAGGGTGGACTGGCCACCAGGCTACTGAGCTATGGCCCTCTTACCTTACATCCTATGTGATTTCCATCTAACTGCCCAGGTTTATCTTAGGATAAACTGGCAGATGTGTCTTTCAGGGATTTGCTCTAGCAAATTGTTGAGTCTAAGGAGAAGGCTTGGGAGCATACAGATGTGTAGCTGGATGGTCTTGCACCCCAAGCACATTGTGCTGCTTCTGGGGAGTTAATATCAAAACCAAACTGGACAAGCCACTTGGTATAGGACTGTGTGGGAAAAAATGACATGCAATTGCGTATCAGAACTAATATCTAAGAAAAGACAGCACCAGTCCAAGCTGAGATGTGCTGTATGTGTAAAGTACACCCTGGCTTCTGAGGACTTAGTATGAACAAAATATGAACCACTTCGTGATGAGTTTTGTATCAATGACTTTGAAACAGCATTTTGAATATGTGAGTTATATAAAGAATGCCACTGACAAGAGCCTGCATGTGATGGCACACACCCACAATCCTGAGGGAGGGCACTGCCTGCTTATCACCTGAGGCTCTCACAATGTCTTCATCCTAGGATGGTATTACTAAATAACTCCTAAATCACAACACAATAAAGATGCCAGCTTCCGTGGAGGGAAGCAGTTGTTAGAGCGAGCGCTGGCTCTGGAGTAGGGACAGTGGGTGAGGACTTGAGAGGATACAGGGCTTGGCCACAGTGGGACCTATGCTAGCAAGCCTCACGACTCCATCTTTCCAGAGCCACAAGTAGGAGCAGTGGCAGCCTTGGCTTTCTCTCCCTCCCTCCCCCTCCCTTTATTTCTGACTGCAGCTATGGAGAGCAGCTCAATGCTGTGAGCACAGCGCCTGCTCAGCCCCCAATCCTAGTTTCCCTCCTAACAGAATTTCAGGGACACAGTATGGCACTGTGCAGGTCCTAGGTTGGCCACTGAGAGGCCTGTGCCCCGCTGGCTGGCACTGCTTCACCCAAGGTGCTGAAGCTCCTGGCTGACATAAGGACCAGCATTCCTTTCAGCTGTGTGAGGTACACTCCAAAGACTCTTGGACAGTGTCCCCTGCAGAGGCCAACTCCTCAACCAAGAAAAGTCTGTGATCCAGCAAGACTTCAGTGTCTTCTGCTTGAAATCATTATAATCTGCCACACACCAGAGGAAACTAGCTCAGAGAGGCAGGAACTTGGCACCAGGCTCAGCTTACTGTGGGAGCAGAGAGGACGCCTGAGGCTTTACCCGGCAAGCCGCAGAGCTGTGTCGGGATCCAGCAGCTCACGGCTGCGGTTCAGCCTCTCTGTGGCCCTCGAGGTCCAAATGGTCAGAGTTCAGACGGAGCCTTGGCCCCATGCGGCTCCTGAGTACGGCACAGTGCAGAGTCGACCTGACTTCACAGCACTCAAGAGGTTCTTTTTCTTAAGAAACAAATTTAATTCTGGGTGGTTAGTGAGCATACGGCACGAAATGCCTTCATGGGAGTTAAAAGAATCCAGTTACAAAAGCAGTAGTGGGCACAGCTTCAAAGAGCTCAAAGTACAATGGGCTCCAGAGTTTAAAGTACAAAAAATTATTTCATATACAAAGAAAATACAAATAATGTGCAAAAACCATTTTCACAGGTGGCAAATTTATAAAATGAATATGATAAAAAACTCCTTCATTTCTTCCCAATTTCTTATATATTAATACAGTTCTATTTTCTAGTGAGTTGATAATTTTTAATTTGAAAATTTGATTTATTTTTAATCTACAAAGTAATTTCTATTCTTTAAAAAGGAAACAACCTTTTATTACTAAAATCTTATGAATCAGTTTAGTTATTTTCATATTAAATTATAAGCAGGCTATCTGAAAAATCAGGATATAGAAATCATATATACATATTTTGAAATATTAGTTTGGTATTTAACATATTAACATTTCAAAACAAACACAATGATCAAGCCCGTGGGGCCCAGCGGCAGCAGGGGCTGCTCAGGTTCCCCATAGGTGAAAAGCATCCTTGAGTTAGGCTTAAGGAAACAAGGTTATTGGAACTGGGAGGCTGTAAGGGCAGTTCTTCTCACAAGCAGTGCTGTCTGGTTATCTGGCCTTGTCCACATGTGCTGGCAGTAGCTGTCTGTCTGTCTGTCTGGCTCCTAGGTTAGCTCAGTGCTAGTGTTCCGTGGGGTTGCACGCTCTGCCCCTGCTTGTTACTTTACAGAAAGCTGTCAGGAACAGGAGAGAACTCGGGACCCAGGCGCTGTGTCCTCAGAGACTGGTGGTTTGAAGCAGTGTTCCTGCACTGGCTCAGGTCACACTGTGCCACTGCGTAGTGATGTCTCTTGCTGCGAGGCTCTGGGCAGGGACCATGAAAGCACCTTTTGGCAGCACCAGGGAACCGAGCATCTCAAAGATCAGGCAGTAAAGGAGGTGTGTCTGATGGGAGACCTCTGCGGATGTACAGTGACCGTTGAAGATTTGGGTTTCTGTTGTCAAATGTTCTCGCTTTGGAGAACAAGAGAGCCTTCACTGAGGACGCCGGTGGGAGCCACCTTGCCTAGGAGATGATGGCAGCAGGTCTGGAGGCATTTTCTGATCCCCAGCCACTTAAGTCCTGTTGGAATGCTGCAGGGAGAGGGCCAGGGCTCCTACCCAGACGTGTGTGACATGGAAATTGCTTCAAGAGGGGAAAGAATAAGCAGAACCTCGGGCCCTGGGATGACCGTCATCGCCCTGTCAGGCAGATACGTTAGTTCCTCTGGTGCTTGTCTGACATGGGCGTCAGGCATCTGAGATGCAGCTCTGGATCCTGTCCATCCACTGCTGGGCACTCTGCCCGTCCTGGGCACAGAAGTTATACACTCGCTTGCTGGTCTTGAGCTAGGGAACCAAATGACAGAAGGGGAGATATGAGCAGGGACTACTGTTTGGCTTCGGGTGAGTATCAGACTAATTCCATCCTGGACAGACATGACTGCCAGCTCTAACATCACGAGTGGTCTTGGGGTATTTTAAGGGCCATGCAAACAGATGACTTACCTAGTCCCCGACTAACTAGTCCTTAAACTGAAGACAGTTTTATAGAGTGAGAGACTACATTCTCCGTCCCTCTACATGCTACGGTACTGCTCCCTGGCTCTGAGTTTCTGTTAGGGGTAGCACAGCTCCCCTGACAGCTTTACACACTGTTCTTGCTTTGGTGCTGTATAAGAAAGGCCAGAGGCAGCCGGGCGGTGGTGGCGCACGCCTTTAATCCCAGCACTTGGGAGGCAGAGGCAGGCGGATTTCTGAGTTCGAGGCTAGCCTGGTCTACAGAGTGAGTTCCAGGACAGCCAGGGCTACACAGAGAAACCCTGTCTCGAAAAACCAAAAAAAAAAAAAAAAAAAAAACCAAACAAACAAAAAAAAGAAAGGCCAGAGGCACCTGCTGGTCCTGGGACCCCATCCCCATCTCCTTCATCAAAGACAACTCCGGGAAGATGTTGGCTCTCCTTGTGTCCATCCTTTCCTACCCTCCTGACTGACTGTCCTTTCGTGACTCCAGTGACTATGGGCGGGGACAGTGCTGGGCAATGTGAACAGGAAAGTCACGGGGATTCACTTGCCACTCCCCCACAGCCTTAATTAAACACCCCTTTTTAGTGACTACCAACTCCTGGGGTGGGGGGGGGTGCTCTATAATGTTTGGAGGTCATGGAGAGACGTGCAGAACAGGAAAGAGGAACTTACATCAAAGAAAGCCTTATCGCTTGTATACTTTGGAGCTCCCATGCTGGGGCCGGCAGGGATAACCATTTCTACTTCAGCCAGGTCAATGTGGCCTTTACAGCTTGTGTCTTCTCCCGAATCATAATATCGCAGCTAGGACCAAAAAAAGACAGATGGGACACAGAAAGGGGACATGGCATGGCTTTCCAGACTGTATCTGATCACATTCCTCTGCACCTTGCTTGTCGGTGCTAACTCTGCATGGAAGAAGACTCCAGCATTAACGCTGCACACGCCTTTAATCCCAGTACCTGGGAGGCAGTGGGTCTCTGTGAGTTCAAGGTCAGCCTGGCCTTCAAAGTAAGTCCCAGGACAGCCAGGGCTGTTCTACAGAGAAACCCTGTCTTAAAAAAAAGAAAAAACAAACAAACAAAACCTAACAAACACAAATTCCTGGATGCTGATTTCAATCTAGTTGAAAAAGGCCAAAGGATCTCAACAGCAAGTCACAGAAGAAACACCACTGAGCCACAGACGGCCGGAGCCTCCCTAGCCTGGCCCGACAAATGAAATGACAAGAGTCCATCCAGTCTTCACTCCAACTGAGGAACGCTGCAGTGGGGGGATCCCAGCCGCTTTCAGAAACCTTCTTAGAAAGACGTTAGGATGAGGACTAAAGTGAAGGATGCCTGTGCCTGTGCAGCCCCCTCCCACCTCTGCTTTACACAGGACAGAACAGCTCAGCGTGACACTGGGATGGGCAAAGGACGAGGAGGGCTTTCAAAGCAACAGCAAGTTGGAAGGAGGAGAGTGCAGTCTAAAATGGTGCCGAAGGACATCACAGACAGCTCCCAGCTGCCAGCTCTTCGAGATGTTTAAGTTTGGCACAATAACCATGTATTACTTTGGAATAAGAAGAAATGATGAAGTATTTTAAAAGCTTGCTGGTGAAAGCCTTCCTGGCCCAGTCGGGATTCCAGCATACACGGCAGGAATGCAATTGGCGTTTCCATCACTGTGGCTCGGCCCCCACCCCCAGGCACAGTGTCAGCAGGACTAAATGGAAAACCGTACACTTTCCATGCTAAAGAACTCCAGAAGATTGGTAAGAATACAAGTATAATTTGATGTAATTTTAAATTATAGTAAAATCATGATTTTTCCTATGTTATATTTAGTGGTTTAATGGAACTTTTCTACACAGTGAAGGTTCTATGATTCCAGGGACACTGCTATTTTAAAATGCTGCTCTAAAAAGGGGTTCTGTTTGTATATCTGAAAATCTCAACAGTTTTCATATGGGTCAACAAACAAAAAAACCAAGAAAGCACTTGAAACAGAGGAAAAGGTGGCTCCAGACCAGCCTTGACCTGGAAGGGGTCCTCCTGACGCTGTCCCACAGTTGAGGTCCTTCCTAATACTGCATTCTGACCACACACAAGTCAGCCTGAAGCAGAGGCAGCAGTGCTCTTGTAATGAAGGTGCTATGGGGCGGATGCAGAGTACAGGAGCAGAGAGCACTATGGGAAGTCTAACCTGTAGCAGTTAGGGTGATAGTTAAAAGCATGACAGAGATGTCTTTAGGAAGGTCTAGCCTAGCCTGCTGTGACTCCCAGGGCTGGGTGGGCACATTCCTTCCCAGTGCTCTCCTCCTCTAGTAAGTCCCCTGCTTAGTAACCAGTGCAGTGAGGTGAGGTGTAATAACTGTTGAGTAAAGTCAGTCATAAATGGATTGTTCTGCAGCAAGGGTGAAGGACATAGAAACCAAGAATTCCTAACCAGGGGAATGTTGATCCCAGCAGACAGAGTCAGCCTCTCCCCAAAGAGCTAGGGACTGACTCCAAGGAGGGCTCTGACTAGGGAGACACAAATTCCTGCATTCATGCACCAGGTTAAAGCTCCCAGATGCTTCCAGACCTTTAAGAGGAGGCATTTATGTATCAGAGTTCCAGTGCTCTGAGCACACTGGGTTCAACTGTCTTGCCTTAGCTGTGCTCCAGGTAGAGACTGCTTTAAAATTTCCTTCCAAAGACTACTGCCAGGGCTCAGGGGCATTTGGGGCCTAGGAAGAGCCACCATCTGCATAGGTGAGGCCCTGAGTGAGCAGACTGTGTGTGAGGAAGACATAAGCAGGGACAGAATGGAGCCTGGGCAGAGCAGTGCCTTTGGATCTTACCTGGTGTTTTGTTACATCTAAAACAAACCAGCGGGGTTTCCAACCCTTCAGCAGTGCTCCTCTTTTGTATAATGTTCCTTCAAAGGATCTAGAAGAAAAAACAAACAGTTTATTCTGACCTTTATTAACAAACAAGAATGCTGGCTTTTGTTTGTCAGGCTTCTGTCTCCCTAGTCAGAGCCCTCCTTGGAGTCAGTCCCTAGCTCTTTGGGGAGAGGCTGACTGTCTGCTGGGATCAACACTCCCCTGGTTAGGAATTCTTGGTTTCTATGCTTTCTGCTTTGCTAGGAATGCTGTAATACTGAGGGAAAACGGAGCTGGAAACAGAAGTCTGAAGACGTAATGAGAGACATTAGCATGAGCCTTGGCATCCCTAGTTTTTTGAGTAAATTCTTTTCTTTCAGCCAAGACGAGTAGGATTTGTGATGCATAGTATTGAAAAAGTATTTCCTGACACAAAGTCTTTCAAATATTGGTACCCCACAGAACCATCTGAATGAAGCATTTAAGGAAACTAAAACCCAAAGAGCGAAAGCAAATCCATTTTGAGTTTGCAAAGGCTGTTTTGCACAGGGCTTGCTAAGGCTGACACCGGGGGATCCAGCTCCATCACCTGTTCTCGTCGTTCTTGGATGTGTACTGGCTGTAAAGTGTGGCCGCCCTGTGTTCTACGCCATTGGACGGGGCCGTGGTGGTACTTTGATCCTCGCTGGGGCTGCGGTGTAGCGGGTGCAGTGCGGGCCTCTTCTGATAGGAAGGCACGTTGGTAGACACAATTCCTGGGGACCCTGATGAGTGTCTTAGGGACTGAAAAAGACAGAACAGGAGCTAGGAAAGTTTCCCAGTGGCTTTTCTTAAAGCCTGATAATTTCATTCATTCAAATGTATCTCAGGGTAAAAACTCACTAGTGAGTCAACATGTGTACAAAGACATTTATCCTGCGTTTGTTTGTTTGTTTTGGATATGGAAAGTAGAAATAAACTAAATATTTATTATTTGGGGACTGGTGAACAAACAAACACAAACCCCACAACTGCTGTTCCTTTCTGATGGAGTTTAGACAACTACCAAAATGATGCAAATGAGTGGCATGTATGCCAATAAGGCAGGTTTAAAATATCACATACAGTAAATCTCTTATTTCTAGTTTATACATCGTTTGATAACCTTCTGTGTACTGTTACTTTAAAAATACAACTTACTTTCATAACAAAAAAACATCTAGAAACAATACATTATTTCTGGCTGATGATGCTTTATGCCCAAGTGGTAACAGTTTCTGAACAGCGGTGGGAGGAAGGCTGAAGGTAAGGCACAGCCTAGTCCCTTTGATCAAGGGCTGTCTTCTCACTCACTCATCTTCCTCTCTCCTACCTGACATGCTCCTAAGAACACTCATGAGTCCTCACTTCCTATGTGGGGCTGGGAGTCGGTCTGCTGTGGGTCTGAGTGCTGGCCCTGGCAGTTAGTTAACTGAGACTTCTCTACCTTCCTCCTCATGCATGAGGTACAAACCACACTCACTGTCGACTGCATAGGGCTCAGTCCCCTGGACATATGTGCTTGATAAACATTTCTAACGGCAGAAATAGGAAACAGGGTACAAGAAACAGAAAGCAAACAGAAAAGGAAGTACGGGAAACACAAAGTAGAATGAGCTGTTATCTTAGAATACTTCCTCTTTGCTTGTTTCTCTGGAGCAACCATAGGCTTGGCATTCCCTGTCCCTTGTGGTAGGTCAACAGAGACCACAGTGGCACCGAGAGAGAGAACCCAGTAATTTCCTCTGGACTCAGAGCCTGAGACATGTACATTATGTCACTGTGGGGACGAGACATTCATGAAGCATTTGATCATCTGCACTGGTCTGCCCTGGACCCCAGGGCATGACCCCTCTTTCTACCATTTTCTCGGGCCACAAGCATGGCTGGGTTGCAGGCTGTGGGCTCCATCTGACCTAGCACCCTCCCAAGTTCAGGGTCCTTTGCAAGCTCACATGATCTGTTCTTGGCTCTTCCTTGAGGTCCATGGTAACTTTTTCCCATAGTTGGTGCCATTTCTCAGGAGTCTGATTCAATTTATGCTCCAATTTTTCAATTTCCTGCAAAGAAATTAAAAAGATAGTTTTGACAGAGCAATATTTCATGGAAGGTCAGGATGTACCCAGAGGCACAGGTTCCCTCTGTACCAGGCCCAGATGAGCAGCGTGGCTACAGTGGAGCTGGGTTTCATGATTTATTAGGACTCAGTAGATTGACTTAAGTAGTAAGAAATGTAGTCTGTGTCTCAAACACTTTCACTCTTAGACAGCCTGTAGGAAATCTGATGACCAAAGCTAAAGGCCAACTGTGGGCCCATGTCCCAGCCCTAAGGACTGGGCAGGTACAAGTTTTTCTTGAGAGAGAGGAACCCTTCAACTTTGGAACATCAAACCAGATGTGCAAAGAAAGAACCAAGAGATTCTCATGAAAATGATTTTCCTCTGACAGGGGTCTGAGGCAGCCATCACTGCAGCATATTCTTCCTGGCTTGAAAACAGAGAGGGCTCTTCAGGAACTGTCTGGCCCACATCAGAACACAAAGCTGTTCCTAGATGGCTACTGCCAGGATGGCTCCACTCCAGAATGTGCCTTGCATAAAGTGTCTCACCAGGCCATAAGCTATTTCTCCATATTTCTAACCAAGGGAAGGAAAGCACCCATACAAGCTATTGCCTAGAGCTAACTCAAGCAGCCCTGGCAGCCCAGGCAAATGGCTGTTTTCTCAGCTGCTTCCTTGTAGCACTACAAAGTCACTTTGAAGGGTGCCTATGCCAACAGTTTAAGTGTGGTGTCCACTTTGGCATGGGATCAAGGCTGGATGTTTTAGATTCAGAATGCTATCTGTGACACAGCCAGAGTTAAGGAGCCATTACAGATGTAAGTATGTAAGTCAGAGCTGCCTCCTGGAGCTCAAAGTACCTGTAGGTGTGTCTATACACAGCTGACTTACACTGAAAAGTCTTGTGAGGGCATCTGGCTGGCTACAGGTCACATCATCATAGCACGGCCACACTGTCTTCCTCTGACTCTGGGGCCCAGCTTGTCTGGCTCCATCTGACTCCTCGTGGGGAAAATGCTTCGGGGCCAGCATCGCCCAGTCATATGACGGACCTGCAGACAGGGTTTCCTCTGTGTAGTAATCCCACTTCTTTAGGCTGGAGATGTTTACATTAGGCTTCAGGGCCTGTTTAAAGAAAATGCTGAAATGTAATTTCATCTCAACCCTGAAGTACTTGGCACTCACTACCAGGCAGCCCCTTATATTACAGAGTGTAGGGCAAGTGCATATAAATTCATCTAAATATTTAAAACTTATATATTTGATAAATCATCAAATAAAACATGTTAAAACCTTCCTTCCCCAATAAATGTAACCTCCTAATGATTTGGAAGGTCAAGTTCAAATAAAAGGTTCTTGTGTTACTCATAGTTCTATAGTAGAAAGTAGTGGCACAGGGGAAGATGGTTCCCTCAGCTTACAGGCCTCAGCTGAACCTTCTCCTCCCACCCTGGCCTTGCATAAACATCTGCTTATACCCTAGGCCACAAAGCTGAGCTCTGGTCATCCCTTGCCAAGCAGCTGCTTGGTTCTTTTAGGCCTTGGCACTCATGGGCTGGCAAGGCAGGCTGACTTGGGAAGTAGCCTAAGGAGTGGCTTGGATTTAGGCCAGGAATGTGGAGGTACTCGGAGCAAGGACTGGATGAGAAGCCACCTGTGATGGTCTGAATATGCTTGCCCAAGGAAAGTGGCAGCATTAGGAGGTGTGGCCTTGGTTGTAGGAAATGAGCCACTGTGGTGGGCTTTGAGGTCCTATGATCAAGCTCTGCCCAGGAAGGAGGAGACCCTCCTCCTGGCTGCCTTTGGATCAAGATGTAGAACTCTCAGCTCCTTCTCCAGCCTGTATGCTGCCTGCATGCTGATAATGGACTGAACCTCTGAAACTGTAAGCCAGCCCCAACTAAATGTTTTTCTTTATAAGAGTGGCCTTGCTCATGGTGTCTCTTCATAGTAATGATATTCAAACTAAGACACCAGTTAAAAATGAGCATTTGGTTTCTTGTTGAAGGTCCCACTGGAGAAAGGCCAGATAGTTCTAAAGGCTTGGGCTAGGGCAGGGACCTCTGCATCCCCTAAGCACTGAAGTTCTGTTTATCACACCTTCCCAGACCCCAAGTATTTTGTGTATTGTATAAAACTGTTCCCATCCAGAAATAATTTTTTAGTGATGTTTTTGAGACAAAGTCTTGCTATGCAGCTCAGGTTGTCCTAGAACTCACGATGTAGAGGAGGCTGGCACTTCCCCCTGCTCCTATCACTTAAGTGCTAGATCATAGGCATGTGCCCACACTGAGCCCCATGAAAAAATAAAAGATGAAATCATGGGCTAGAGAGATGATGGTTCAACTGTTATGAATACTTGCTGTTCTTCTAGAGATCTGAGTTATCAGCACCAGCTTTGGGCAGTCAAACCTGCCTGTTGCAGGTTCTTTACCTTTACCTGCGTAGGCTCTTTGCTTTGAGTGTGCTGACACTACCCCTTCTTTTTTTTTTTTTTTTTTTTTGAGATAGGGTTTCTCTGTATAGCCCTGGCTGTCCTGGAACTCACTCTGGAGACCAGGCTGGCCTCAAACTCAGAAATCCACCTGCCTCTGCCTCCGAAGTGCTGGGATTAAAGGCGTGCGCCACCACTGCCTGGCTTGACATTACCCCTTCTAAGTCCTAGCTCCTAGATTTTCATCAAGTATTCAGTGAATACTCCCATTTCTGTTACAACCCAAACTTATGCTGCCTCAAACTTTTAAATACCTTTGGGATGAAATGCTTACGTATACTAAAATGAAGGGAAAGTTTTATACAGAACATTTGAAAAAAGACAAATGATTTTGTAACTCTACCTCTATTTCCACTGGTGAGTATAAGTAATTGAAGAAAATGGGACTCCGCTTGTGCATCTTGTCAACACACTCCCAGATACAGAGCCTTTCTTGGCATGCTTGTCACCTTTGTCATCAAATAAAGTTCCTGCAAATTAAAAAAAAAAAAAAAATCAACTTTCTGAGTTCAAGGTCAGCCTGGTCTACAGAGTGAGTTCCAGGACAGCCAGGACTACACAGAGAAACCCTGTCTCGAAAAACAAACAAAAATCAACCAAAATGGAAAAAAAATGAAACTTTTTCTAAAAGTATGAAACATGAAGAAGAAAAAGTGAAATATTTCTTATATTCCTGAAAGTAGCAACAAATGTGCAAAAATCTTAAAAGCTACCTGTTAACAAAAAGCAGGGACAAGCTAGCCAACCTGGATGAAGTGTGGGGTATTGGGGCTTTCCCACTTATGCCTGCTTCTGAATGTGTAGCCAGAACAGAGAAGTCGGTACACACACTACACATTTTTTAATAGAAAATGGACTTAGTCAACTGAGGAAGCTCAGTTGAAAACACAATTTTATGCTTTTTAAAAAAAAAAAAAAAACATTATTATTATGAAGCAATTTAAAGCATATTCTTGGTTAAAAGTTTATTTGTACTACAATGATAGTCATAAACTCTGGATGGCAGAGTGTGTTCTCAAGTGACTAAATAAACGTAGATTCTTCTATCTGACCCCCTCCCTATGGTCTCTCTGTAGCCCTGGCTGTCCCGGAACTTGTTCTCACATTGAGCAATCAGCTTGCCTATGCTCCTGAGTGCTGGGGTTACAGTGGGTGTGTGCCACCATGCCTGGCTGAGCACTCTTTGTTTCTACTGGGGAGGGAGGGTATACATATGCCAGGTGAGGCAAGAACAATCCTGGAAAGGCAGCGCTACTTGCTTTGCAGGAAACGATCCTGTGAAAAGTTAACTTTTTACTACAAGAAACTGGCTCAGGCCCTGGGCTATACAAGATCCCTTTAACTGTGAGCCCCAAGACCGATGATTGTCTCCTTCCACTTTGTTCTTCCCTCCTTGTCTTTTAACTGCAGAGTCCTGCTCAGTGGTTCTCAACCTTGATCACATTAGAAAAGCCAGAATTTGAAAAATCTCAATGCCCATGTCTTGCTTCAGAGCAATTGTATCAGAATCTCTGGGGATGAGCCTCAGGTGTAAGTCATTAAGAGTTTAAAGTTGAACTGTTAAAGTCATCTCGTGGTTTCACTAGGGGAAGGAGCACCTGGAGGCTGTGAGACAGGCTTTAAACACTAGAAAGACAGAAGATGCAAGTGGTGGCCTGTTTCTTAGGACACACTCCTCTCCTCTTCCATCTTGGTGCTACCTGGTGACTGGAACCATAGACAATGGGCTCTTTTTGTTTTACAGTATCCACATGACTGTCTCAGAGTAATATGCAAATGTAGGGAACACTTTAAAAAAATGTTTGCACCATCAGCCCCATCAAGGTCCAGTTCCAAAGCAGTAATACATTGTTCTTTCAAGACAGTGGACATGGTGATGATGCTTTCCTGATGAAACCTTGAGGTAGGACTAATGAAGTACAACAGTGGTGGCTGAGAGTCCGAGTCTCTACTTGTTGACCTTGGCAGGTAGAGGAGGATGGTTCTTACAGTTGTTGGTAAATAGTATTAGTGTGACTGAGTAGGTTGCATAATTGGTATGTCTACCCATCAAAGAAAGACTCCAACTAAGCAACCCAGACTGGACTGGCTTATGAGCCAGTTTGGATAGAGAACCCTTTGGTAATGACATTCTAGGATTCTAAATAGGTTAGGCAGTTTATAAAAAAAACATGTGAGATATAGGATGAAAATCAATCATTCATTCATCCTTCCTTCCTTTCCCCCCCTCGAGACAGGGTTTCTCTGTGTATAGCATTGGCTGTTCTAGAACTCACTTTGTAGACAAGCCTGGCCTGGAAATTCACTGAGATCTGTCTGCCTCTGCCTCCTGAGTGCTGATATTAAAGATGTATTGCCACTGCCACTGGGCCTGAAAATAATTTCTTTTTTTTAGTTGAATATTTTATTTATTTACATTTCAGATGTCATCCCCTTTTCCCATTTCCCCTCCCTAGAATCCCCATCCCATCCCCTTCCTCCTTCTTGCTTTTATACCATTTTAATTACATGCATATATTAAGGTCAGTTCTAGGTTGAGGGTCTAGCAATACAACAGATATAAATAGTCAAGGAACAAGCAAGACAATAAGCACACATAGTCAAAGAAGAAGCAAGGCATTAAACCCAACTATTTGAACACTCCCATGATCACTGTTTCTAAGGGCTTATTGGGATGACCAAAATATCTGAGCCTACTCCCCTGTCCTAGCTCAAAGTCATTTTCATGTCTGAAGTCTACTTCCTTGTTATAGCCTAAAATTTAGATTCCTATCTGAAATTACTTCTTTGTTCTAGCCTAATGTCAGATTCCTGCCTGAAGCCTACTTCCTTGTCCTTGGCCAATGTCATATTCCTGCCAAGCAGCCCATTTCTTTGTCCTTGGATCATGTTAGATTCTTGCCAAGCAGTCCCAAAGGCTCTCTGCCTCTCCCCCTTTTTTATTTCATTAACATGACTGAGACTGTCTTAGGTCATTCTGATAAGAATGCCTTCCTTACCTGTTGAGTATCCAGAGATGGGAAAGGGAGGCTGGCATCCTTTGTTCCAACCTAAGACAGGCACGGTTTCTGTAAGTTTTCCCAGCCTTCTCTTTTAAAAAAAGTTTAAAAAGGGGGACCTGTTGGGAGCCAACTCCTAGCTGCTGGCAGCACTAAACAGCAAAACAAGATAGTTTATCAGAGTGTGCTCAGCTGTTGCGGCTGTTGAAAACAGGCTCTTGTCAGGGTATATGGCTCGAGATGGCTGTAAATATGATAGCCGCTTTCAGCTAAGAGTCAGCTCCCAACACTTACCCATCATGGAATATGCATTACCCAAAGCAATGTACTCTGTCTTAGGTTGGTAAGGCTCTATGCAGAATCTTACCTATCCTTGGCTTGCCAGCCTGTTGATTTAATAAATCTGCTTGGGGGTCCATTTTCAGGTTCAAGCCATGTACTTTGGCTGCCAACATGTTGATGCTGTTGATGCTGTTAAAGATGAGCTTTAACATGATGGGCAGGAATAAAAGTATTCCCAGGACAAAAAGGGCTAGCATGATCAAGCTATATATGCCATTCTTGAAGCTTGACCAAAATAGAAATACTGACCTCAGGACATGGGTAATTTTATTTGCAGTATCTACCGAATCAACACTCAGTAGAGCAGCATTCTTGAAATTCATAAGCTCACTATATATCGTTAAAACATCCAGAGAGGTGTTAGAATTATGTCAAATACACTGCAAGTGTCTTTAATCACAGCAACCTGTCAACATGTTTGGTAAAACATTCTCTTAATCCAGTTCCTTTCATCTTCTGTTTAATCATTTTAGATCTCAGACAGGACAGACAGAGCCCTGGCCAGTTTCACGCAAGCTAGCAGCGGCTGAGGGATGAAGCTGCTCACCTACTATCTCACTTTCTATCTTAGTTTTGATGCTATCCCTACTGGATCAGTGGAGCATTCAGCCTTGTCAACATGGTGGAATCACTGGGAAGCTTTAAGAAGCTCTGGTTGCCCAGGTCCCACCTTCATGTTCTGATTTAGTTGGCTGGAGGTGTGCCTGGATATTCCCCAGTTGTCCAGATTCTGGCATTTCTGTAAATAGAGACCTCATCTGGCACAGCAGGCATCTTGGTCTCTGGCCACATGTGCATGGGGTGAAGGTAATTTTCAGACTAGCTTAGTATTTCACTGATAGCCATATATGCATATGATACATCTTTTAGTGATAACACTGACTGAGCCTGCCACACTCAGGCTAGCTAAAGGCCAGAACCAGAGCTGTCACCAGCTCTACTCACTCACTACCATCCCACCACATGCTGCTAAAGAGACTGTTTCTGACTACGATATAATGTGTGACAAAGGCCTAGGGTGAATGGTCTGGCCAGTATTCTTTCCTTCACCCAAAGTGAAATATTATAGACAATTTCAACAACATGCCTTTGAAGTAGTATTTCTTGACTTCAGCTTTTAAACAGAGATCACTGGTAAAGCTTTAATTATGAAAGGTCCTCTTTCTAAACACTGTTACATATGATGTACAGAGAATACCAACTTTGTTTTACTCTAATTCCACATCTCCTGAGTTCTAGAATTATAGGCATGTAGGACTGTGTTTGGTTCATATGATGCATACAAGGGGACCCAGGGCTTTGGGTATACTAGGCAAGCCTTCTGACCAAGCCACCTGGAACAAGTGCTAGCTGCTGTTTGCTTGCTTGCTTGCTTCCTTCCTTCCTTCCGTTTCTTTATGTGTTAACAAAAATTGTCATGCATATTTCCCTGTTTTCCTAACAACAACCTTCCAGGAAATGTTTTAATACATTTTCAGAATCTACTTTTTACAAACATAGCTATTAGAAACTGTAATAATGATAGTGTTGTCTACAATTCCTCAAGTGCTTATTACATGATAGCAAATATGCTGAGAAACTGCTCACTGCTTCCTCCTGTGGTCACTATGGCCCTATTGTACCTTACCGCTGTCCCCAACTTACAGACAAGGAGGCCAGAGGGAGTCCTTACTTTCCCAAAGTATAGCCTGTAACCAGTGGTGCTAGAATTTAACTTGGTGTCTGTTTGGTTTGGAGCCTTTTGCATGAACTGCTACCCAAACTGCCACCATGTACAGGTCCTCTCTATCAGAGTGGCCAAGAATGGAAATACTATGAATTAAACATGTCTCCTACACAATGGCAGTGCTTTAGAGTTGTAATAGTAAGCATATTTAACTTTATAAAGGTAGGACAAGAATGAGTACTTCTGTGACTAACAGCTAAGACAGCACATCTCCCTGGAACTGGGCAGTAACTCTGATCACTCCACACTCAGTTGCTTGGGATCAGTTACATCACTGAAGTTTCCACTAAAAACATGCAAAACCAACAAAAAACATAGGACAGGGCCATATAAATACATACCGTGTTCTAGTCTTTCATAGTCTGAATCCAGGAGAAATGTTTTAAAGCGATTAGACACATAATGGAAAGCCAAGAACTTTAGGTAATAGAGATTGAATTCAAACTCTGTTGGATACTGGTTGTGAACCTGAAATATACAAACAAAGAAAGAGTGAGAGTCCAACAGCAGAGTAAAAGCCGTGCCACAGAATGCTTAGCTGAAATATGCAGGAGACCTCTGGCCATCATCTGAAAAATGCTTGAACCTCCACCACTACAGAGATGGGAGGGGCAAGTTGTTTGAGTTCCTACTATGTATGACACTAGACTAGGGCTTCTTATGTAATTTCTACAACATTACCAGACAGGCCTTGTTGCTCTCAATTTACATGTGGGGAGGCTTAGGGTCAGCAACACCATTCAACAGAAACTTTTAGGCCCAAATTTGAATACTGTGTTGTTTGGCTCTATCTATAACACTGTAATGTGTCAAAAAAATTTGGCAAATATAAATTAACATAGTGTGTGGCTTTTCTTGTGTGGCAAACAGTGTAAAAACACACACAAATGGAATCATGAGACTGTATGAGCCAGAGGTCTGGCTGTTTTATGTTACATAGTAGTGTCCTCTAGATATACAGGAGAAATGAACTATGAATATGGTCGCCTGAACAAGACCAGTTGACAACACCAGCTAACAATTTACTGTAGATGGGAAACTCCACAGCTGGACCCTAGATGAAGAGCTATAGGTGGACAACGGCTTCTGGGAGAGGAGAGTCACTCTCATCTAGGGATGAGCTTCTCCAGAGGGTGTCAGCCCTTGACATGTATGTATATAAACAAAGTTAAAGGAACACAATAAGCTATACATACACATGTGTGCATATACACCCATACCCACACATAGGTGTATATGTGTAACAATAATTAAGAGATCATAAGTCTGGAAGGAAAAGACAATGTAGGAGTTGGAGGGTGGGGGTGATGTATATGCAGTGTTCATGTATGAAGCTATCAAAAACACCTATAAAAACAAACATTTGAAAAGTTTATCATCTGGTTAGACACCTAGTTTTCTGTGATATTCTCTATTCTCTCTCTCTCTCTCTCTCTCTCTCTCTCTCACACACACACACACACACACAGAATACTTTCTTCCTGATTTTTTGATTAACTAAATGTTTACTTTATTAAGTAATGCTAAATAAAACAGAAGGTAGGCTAAAAGCATCTGAAGTATACACAGTGGGCCTGCACACAATGGTGCCTCTTTCTTGTCATGTTCTGAATACTGAGGAGTGTAGTTTTTTAGTTTTTTTTTTTTTTTTTTTCCGAGACAGGGTTTCTCTAGACAGGGTTTCTCTGCGTAGCCCTGGCTGTCCTGGAACTCACTCTGTAGACCAGGCTGGCCTCGAACTCAGAGATCCATCTGCCTCTGCCTCCTAAGTGCTGGGATTAAAGGCGTGCGCCACCACTGCCCGGAGTGTAGTCTTTTAGAACTGTAACCATATGTAGTATGAATTTTCTCATTAGTGAAAATATAGGAATTAGACCCTAATTGGGTGTCCTCTGATTATAGTATAAAAACAACTAATCAGAAAGACTAAAAATAGTTGGGAAGTTTACAATTACAATTAAATAAAACTCAAGTCAGACAACATAATTATATAGATTTATCATCGTACATTAAAATAAGTTCCACTGGTCTGGTTTGGTGGTGCACGCCTTTAATCCCAGTACTCTGGAGGTGGAGGCAGGTGGATCTCTTGGAAGTTATTGGCTAGCCAGGGCTACACAGTGAGACCCTGTCTTTAAAAAAAACAATTCTATTATTTTAAATTATATGTATGTGTGTGGGGGAGGGTATGTACAGAGGAATGCAATCTCTTAGAGCTGGGTCACAGGCTAGTAGTAAGCCACCGGATATGGGTGCTGGGAAGAGCAGTGCTCTTAACCACTGATCCCTCTCTCCAGCCTGAGACCTTGTCTTAAGAAAAAAAGATATTAGATTTAGTAATATTTTCTTCTTTTCTTTTCTTTTCTTTTTTTTTTTTTTTTTTGGTTTTTTCGAGACAGGGTTTCTCTGTGTAGCCCTGGCTGTCCTGGAACTCACTCTGTAGACCAGGCTGGCCTCGAACTCAGAAATCCGCCTGCCTCTGCCTCCCAAGTGCTGGGATTAAAGGCGTGCGCCACCACTGCCCGGCATTTTCTTCATTTCTATAATGGAAAAATAAATAAAAACTGTCCCCTCTTGCTGTGGTAGGTGCTTGTTGAATGTGTTGTAATAATAGTAACTTTCATTCAAATGCTTGCCCCCTCTCTTTTTTTTTTTTTTTTTTTTTGTTGAGTAGACAGGGTCTCAACTTTGTAGCTCTGGATGCCCCAGTCACTATGTAGAGCAGAGTGGTATCAAACTCACAGATCCACTTGCCTCTGGCTCCCGACTGTGAGATTGAAGGTGTGTACCACCATGCGGGCCTTTGTTTTCCCTTCTGGTGGTGCTGGCAATTGAATGCAGCTACACCTCTGCACCCAGCTCTTCTGGTTCCTTTTTCAAAAGTAGCATTCAGACTTCAGGCTTCCTCCCTGTCCTGTCCTCAGATGTCACACAAAGCTTTGTAGTTCAAGATTCTGGATGGGGTTAGTGTACAAACCAAGAGCTGGTGATTCAGAGAGTTGTGTAGCCAGACAGTGAAGACAACGAGATGAGGATGGACCCCGGCTTCCTGCCAACTAAGAGTCTTGGGAAGGCAGAAATTGCAGTATGCTCAGATGGAGTAGCTTACAAGGACAAACTACTCCAGCAAACATGGGAACAAACATTCAGTAGTCATAGGCCAAGTCACCATTTCCAGAGGAAGAAAGGTTCAGGTCTCGATTAGAGAATTCACTCCACAAAAATGTTTGAGGGACACTTTAACACTGACAATAACTTGTGACCACACAAAGTAAGATTTAGGAAGGACTAACAGTGTATTTTGTACTGTGCTGGTCCTTCACATAAGGCTTAAAAACTCATGATATTAAAAGGCAATGGAAAATGGCTTTGTTTTAAAGCAATTTGATATATGTGAAGTTTAGCAGTTTTCAGTTGTATAGGAAGCAAGCAACATTCTTGAATCTGCCATGCAGCCATCAGTTATAGCTATTTACCAATGTACATATAAAATTTTAGCATAACCAATGTCTGGAGGCAGCTGTACTGATCCTCATGTACAAGGAAGGAACTGGTCTTAAAGGGGAAAACAGCTTTTGCATTTGGGTTAGGACCTTCAGTTTTGGCAGACAGTAACTGTGAGAAGGAACACCACCACATCAGGCCAGAGTGAGCCAACTCACAATGTGAATAGACTCTGAAGGCACAGTCAGCACTGTTGGGTTCTCAAAGTGAGACATAATGAAAATACATATTTTCCCCTTCGGTTCTGTAGGTGTTTTTTATTTGTTATTTTTTGAAAGACAGTTATTTGTTTAGTGTTATGTTTGTGCAGGTGTGACAGGACAGGACACTGCAGAAGTTCCTTCTTGTATTCTTGATGAAGCCATTTTAGTTTTAACTAGAATTTAATCTCCTTGATGGAGAATCCCAAGGAAAGTTACCCAACTCTTTTCTAGGAATCTGAGGTCAAGATGCCCCAGCTAACTTAATTTACCTTCTGTTAAACTTCCTGCTTGAGCAAACCTCTCCCTCCAGCTAACTGGTTATCTTAGCTTCTGTTAAATTGCTTGCTTGCATGCAATCTCCCCTGCAGCTGCTGAATGAGATACCAGGATGTGTTTTTTGCCTTATAAAAACTCCTTGCTTTAAGTGTTTGGGACTATGCTTAGGTTCTGAATGACTGAGTGTAGTCCCAGCAGGCTGGAATAAAGACTTTCAATTGGGTACAAACTATTGTTTTAGTGGTCATCTCTGTTGAGGGTCCCATAAAACAGTTGTAATTGTGCTAGTGTTTATGTGTGGAGTCAGAAGACATGATATAGGAGTGGGTACTCACTTACCATATGAGTTCTTGGGACTACACCCAGGTTCTCAGGCTTGGTGGAAAACACTTTTAGCCTCTGAACCATTTTGTTGGCCCTGGTATTGTGTTTTAAAAATAAACTTAGGTAAAAATTTCATTTTTATGTTTTGGATATATTTTCCTTTTGAAAAACTTGGCTCAATATTTCAAGGAAAGGAAGCATCCTGTCATAGTATCATTTCAGTTAGGCCAATTACTATTACAAGTAACAAAATCTGCAGATGTTGCTATTATGAAACAGTGATGTAGCATTACTCTTCATCTGACACCTGGGTATACTGGCATAAACAACAGCTTTTTATATGATGAGGAATTTCTAATTTAAGAATGGTGCTTCATCTGTTTTCTTTGTATTGTTAATACTAATAGACATATCTTGGAACATGTCCATGAATTGCCTTTTGTATTTAGTGTTATAAATTCTAGAATGAGCAGGGAGCACATTCTATCCAGGGAAGGTTTTGCTTGCCATTGTGAAATTCTGAACTTATTTTTATAGTGTTGTTGGGTCTGTCTCTGTTTTGTGTACCTAAAAGTCTAAGGGCAGTATTAATTAAAATTATTTGGTAAAAGTCAGGAGCATTTACTTGAAAGACATTCAGAGAAGGCATTTGCTAATGCCTCAAACCAGTGTGCAGGAGATGATGAAGCACTACTGTATAATCAAGTCAGCAACAGTCAGACGCACTACTTGTTAACTACACATTCCTTAGATTCCTCTGTTTTCAAAATTATAAACAATCTCTCTGTGAGATAAAAGAATTTGCTTCATCCAAGTTGATACCTATTGCGGTCAAGTCCCTAAAGTATCACAGTTACATGACCTTTGTCATGGCTTGTCTACACTCAGATGACTATGTATGAGGTATTATGTCAAAGGCAGGTTCAGACAAATTAAAAATTCACTTAAAGTTTTTTTAAGCATGACACAGCTAGGACTGATACAGCAATGCAGTCTTTAGACCCTGAATGCCACATCGTATTGGTCATGAAGTTCTCACCTGTAAACAACTGAGCTTTCATTAAAAGTTGATTTTGGTCAGGATGTGATGGTGCACTCCAGAGGCAGAGGCAGGAGGATCTCTGTGGGTTCAATGGTGACCTGGTCTACAGAGTGAGTTCCAGGACAGACAGGACTACACAGAGAAGAAACCCTGTCTCAAAAAGTTAAACTTTTATGCCAGGTTGCTTACAATTTATAATTTATCCTAAAGCTAGCAGGCATATAACTTATACTTCACTGTAGTATATGCTAAACTGATTGTCTTAAGGTTTCAGTGCTGTGAAGAGACACCAAGACCATGGCAACTT
This sequence comes from Mastomys natalensis, assembly GCA_021653895.1. Taxonomy (NCBI): domain Eukaryota; kingdom Metazoa; phylum Chordata; class Mammalia; order Rodentia; family Muridae; genus Mastomys; species Mastomys natalensis. The sequence goes on from JAJTUV010000434.1 coordinate 205,513, forward strand.
TTATAAACGAAAACATTTAACTGGGGCTGGCTTACAGTTTTAGAGGTTTAGGCCATTATTATCATAGTGAGAAGCATGGCAGAATGCAGGCAGACATGGTGCTTAGAGTTCTACATCCAGATTGGCAGGCATCAGGAAATGAATGTCACACTAGACCTGGCCTGAGTATTTGATAAAGCTTACCTCATCCAACAAGGCCACACTTCCTAATAGTGCCACTCCCTATGAGCCTGATGAATTCTGCTTAAGGAACTCAGAGACTGCATGTTGCCTCCTGCAGACTGTACCCTCATGACTCACATCAATTGTAAAACAGAGGACTTGCATTCTAAGGAAGGAATATTGTATGTGGGGTTCAGTGATGTTCCTATGGGAGGACAGTATGCTTTATATATTCATCAATTATGAATGACATTTGTACAGACATTGATTAGCTATACAGAATTTGGTAAGACAAAGAGATTTAATACATTTAGCAGTTCATTTAACTTAAGCATTATTCAACTGCAAAAATGAATTCTTCTGAAATATCCCTCTACTCAAGGAAAAAAATGAATTTTTTCCTCTTAAAATTACAGTTTTATTATATAGCCATGGCTGTCCCGAAACTTGCTATGTAAACCACGCTGGGTTAGAATAACTTGTGGGAATCCTCTTGCCTCTACCCTCTGAGTGCTGGGATTACAGGTGGTGCATCACGTGCCTAGGTAGTAAAGAAGGTTAAAGGTAAAGAACCAAAACAAACAACCCCCAAAAGGAACAGGGAGAGCAGAAGAACACAGTAACAAGCCCAAACCAAACAAGCAGAGGACTGGAGGGAGAGTGGCGTTGGGAAGCAGAAGATTTCAGAATCTAACAAGTCTGTGAGGCTACAGAGCACCACTCAGCAGCATGCATACAGATGAACTGGGGGCTAAATGGAGACAACAGAAGACTGCAGTTAGACCCTAGAGTTCTTCTTGCCTTAACTATTGTGAAAACCCTTTTCAGAGTAAGAGACTGGATATTAGTTTCTGGGAAAACCATCTTAGATAAACCTCAAACTTGATAATACCAGACAGGATTTGGTTAGTGAAAGGACTCAACTGACAGTCTGCCTCCTGAACTGCAGTGTCTGCGGGTCTATCTACTGTCCTAATGCTAGTGACAGGCAAGCTCTCCAGCATGGTCTGCTCACCAGCTTTACAAGTCTTTCTGGAAAGACTGCTGCTGTTTCCTTTCTCTGGAATGGCCACATACTGAAATGTTACACTTATTTTTATATTTGAGTAAACATTATATAAAGTTTCTTTAAATTTTCCAGTGTAAACATCAATTTGGTAAGTTTTAGTCATGATACACGTGAGTTACAACCAGTGAAATTAGGATACAGGGGCTGGAGAGATGGCTCAGTGGTTAAGAACACTGACTGCTCTTCCAGAGGTCCTGAGTTCAATTCCCAGCAACCAGATGGAGGCTCACAACCATCTGTAATGTGATCTGATACCCTCTTCTGGTGTGTCTGAAGACAGTGACAGTGTACTCACATAAAACAAAAACAAAAACAAAAACAAAAAAACGATACAAAGCAAATTCCCAATCTGCAAGGCTACATAAATAAGAGCTAAGAGATTTGCTTTTTTCTCCTAGTCTCAGGTAAGCACAACTGTCCCCAAATATTTCCCTCATCTATTTGCCAAAAGGAATGAATACAAATAAAAAGGCTAATATTCAAACAGAAAACATATGCTATTTCTTGCAAAGAGTTTCAAAGTGTAAGCTCTCTCCTGTTACAACTGGTTCACGTGTTGCTTGACAGATGGGCTAAGACCATGGTACAGGGCTTTTTTCCAAAAAGAGAAGAGAGCTATCACAGACACAGACCCCATGTGTGTGGCAGGGCAGGGGGATGGAAAGTCACTGCTAATGGCTACTGAGTGTCTGCTGGGTGTTAAAACTGTCTAAAACTGTGGAAATAGTCATGCAACTTTGAGAATAATATCCTAAAAAACCCTTTACATTTAAATTTGTGATCTGTATAAAAATGATAGTTCAATAAAGTTCATATTGTAAAATGATTAATAGAATAAAAACAAAAACAAAAAAACATAATCACATGCCAATCTGACCTCTCCAGAAGGTCAACTTTCAATTCTGAAACTGTTTCCACCTTGCCTCCTGGTAGGCACTCAGAGGCTCACTGCCACCTGTGACATGGAGAGCCTGCATCTCCTGGGAGATGACGAGGTGAAATAGGGCCAACTTTGCCTTCATGGTGAAAGCTTTGTGCCACCTGCTCTTCATTCTAATCCTGAGCAAGGACTCAGCAAGGGAGCTAACTGCCACACCTAGGAAGATGGGAGAGCTGGGGACGATGTGCTGTCCTTTCCCTCACTGCATCTGATGGGTTACACACACAGTACACCCCCTTTATCAGCAATAATTTGGTTACTTCAATGAACTAAGCCCTGCCCCCAATCGCATCAGCCTGGCTGGCCCTATTCATTTCTCAAAGCTCTAAGGCTTGTGCCCATGCATGTAGTAGAGCCCACCCAACCTAGGAAGACCATATGTGGCATTTTAGGGCATATCATACATAGAGACTTTTGCTGTTTAGTCCATACTTTGGGGGTCATGACCATGTGTGCTTCTCTTCTTTGGAGATGGTAATTTAGAGTGCTCATTTCCTTACTTGGGGGCTAGCTCAACAGCCAGCTTAATACTCCTAATTTCGGAAACTGGCCAGAGTTCTTCTCCATTCCCAGCATGTCTATGACTGAACTGTGGCAGCAGATACCCAGCACTGTGCGTCCTTCATGTCAAATCATCCTAAACTCACTGCACTTACCTGGTGCACACAGTCTAAGAATTGCAAGAAGATGGGAGCAAAACCACTGCCCTGAGAGTTAAGGGCCAAGCCGCTGCGCTGGCTGAACTTATGACCAAAAGAGAGCCATTCTTTTTCCACCAACATCCGGAAGCCTTCAATTGTCCTGTAGAAGGGATCACTGAATAGCTGTACCAGGGATGTCACCTAGGGTAAGAGCAGATGGATACCTCATTAAATTCAGACTTAACATAGTCCTGTTGGATTTCCTTTTGATGACAGCTAATTCACACGCAATGTTACCTGACGGACAAATATGCTGACTAGCTGCTTCAGGATGGCCAAATATATTTTAAAAATTTTTCAGTAAAAACAAAACCCCAAATTTTGCTACATGCTTTCTTTTTTAGAGAATTAAGATTTTAATCCTTAACTAGCTGGTTTGTTGACTATGATACTAGGCAATCAGTTCAAACCTGTCCTACTCTTTGGCAGGGGTATGAAATGTCATACTGTTGTTGACATTAACGCACATTTTCTTTTTCACTCTGGAGTAAACAGGGGCTTAAAGAAAGGTAGAGAAAGGATGGGAAAGGAAGGGAGGTCCATGTTTCATCCTGTTGGTCAAGGGCTCTAGCTGCAAGCCTGTATGGTGCACCTGAACAGGTTGAAGGTCTGACAGCTGACCCAGATCTATGAAAGAGCAGTGCTGTTGGATGGTTTGCCAGGGGCTGGCTAGCAGGGGTCTTTCTCTGTCCAGAAACACACTAGTCATTAAATAGAACAATCCCAAAGGTAAAAAAACTACATTGAAATACAAATATAAAATATCGAAAACCATGTGTAACACTTTACTTGTGTAGTGATGTCCCAGCCTTCTTCTAAACACACCCAGACTGAAGACCCGTTCTCAAGTACTTCTGACACGACCACAGCCAGCTGCATTATCCTGTGAAGCTAAGAGAGAAACGGAGGCTACCATTAGAGCAAGCACTTTGTCTTTTTTTTTTTTTTTTTTAAATATTTGGGAATTTTACTTTTTAGACTTATTAAATTTTGCATAATATAAAATGGGGGTGAGACTTATTCATTCACTTATTTATTTTATGAGTGTATATATGTAAGTGCAGTCATGTGTGTTCTGTGCTGTGGCACGTATCAGAGGACAACTTTGGGAGCCAGTTCTTGTTACCTGGCAAGGTCGGGCTAAATTCAGGTCATTAGGCCTGTGCATAAGTGCCTCTATTTCACTGACTTCCTTAAAATAACTTTAGATTTACAGTGTCTGCTGTAATACTTCTTGCTGGTTTTTCAAAGTACTTTAAAATCTTACAAATATCACAATTCCTAAGGTAAAACACTAGTTTCTGGTTTATATTTTTTTCAGGGGAGTGGACATATAAGACTAAAATGGAAATATATTTCTTATTTCTTAGCATCAATGAATCTACTTCATGGGCACCAAAGGGATGACAGTTCCCCCAACTACTTTTCAAATAATTGATAGATGGAAATAATAACTGAAGTTATGAAGCCAGGGTCAGAGTCCTAATCCTCATGTCTCAGTCAGCCCTACGTAAGAGCCGTGGCCAGCGAGGCTACTGATCACATCTTTCTTTTTTTATTATTATTTAATTTTATTTTATGTGTGTGGGTATTTTTTTCTGATTTATGTCTGTGTACTACTTGAGTGCCTGGTGTCTGTGGAGGCCAGAAGAGGTTGTTGGATTCTTTGGAACTGGAATTCTAGATGGTTTTTAGCTGTCATGTGAATGCTGGGATTTGAACTCAGGTCCTCTGAAAGAACAGCCAGTGATTTAGCCACTGACTTCTCTCTCCAGTTTCATACTGTTGCTTCTTCATTATTTTGTTTACTCTGCTTAAGAGCTATGACCACTGACTAAACGAAGCTCCTTTGTATTATTAATGATTCCTATTTTCCCAAACATTCCTATTTTCAAGGAACAGCTTGACAATGGTATCCTCACAACCTTCTCTTGTGTTCTGAATGGTTCAGACTTACATATTTAATACATTGGATAGTTTACTTCTGATAGCATTAAAAGTCTTACAAATACTGTAAGACCATGTGGATCCTCTGTAAGAGTCGTCAGTGTTCTTAACTGCCTTCTCTATAACTCTTTAGTTGCAAAAGATTATTATCTATAAATACATTTATGTGTTGTGTGTGTATGTGCTATATGCATGCTGGTATCTGTGCAGGACAAAGGTGTCAGATCTCTTGAAGTTCGATTTATGGGCAGCTGTAAATCATGCAAAGGGGGTGCCAGGGTCCTCTGCAAGAATAGGCCATTCTTTAAACTACTAAGCCATTTTTCGAGCCCAGGCAGATATATTTAAAAATAATGTGTTAGATCCTGCTGCTGAAGACATTAACTTCCCTGGTTATAGAACACTGAGAAATCAAGCAGGCCCTGAGCTGGGAACTTCTTTCCTCCTGGCTAGCACTCATACTACCTCAAAGTGTATGCAGGCTGGGGAGTGTTATCCTTTACAGTCTTAGTCAGTTGTGGTTCCTGTGTGTAACACTCCCAACTGGACAGGCAAGATATGACCCTTGGCACCATAGTGGCAATTTCATTATAGTGGTAACCAACTACCCATGACTGGATTTGGGGCCTGCTCCACAGGAGGGAATTCATGGCTGGTCCTATAAACCTGGGCAAATACCCATGGCTGGGGAGGTCATAGGTCCTAGTAGGAAGGCTACTACTGTTGTTTTTCTAAGTAACCATGATATATCTGCCAAACTGCCTTTGAAATAATTATGTACATGCCCACAGTTTAGTGCTGCCATCAACTTTGGTCAGGAAGCTTCTTTTTGTAGTTGGCAGTGTTAACTCTAGGGACTTAACTGGCAAAAGTGATGAGAATAATTGGCTGTGGAATGTTTAGCCCTACATGGAACATCTGTATCATACCTCCAAGGCACTGGGAACATCATGGAAGTGGAGACAGAAAGAATCTAAGATCCTGAAGGAAGAGATGGAATGTTATGGAATTCTGTCTTCTGGAAATGACCTGGGCCTATCAACATATTATCCTAGAGGGAGGAAGCTCTCATGAGGACCCACCCCTTACTGAGAGCTGTAGGTGATTAATGGGTGCTGGAGGAGGAAGAGACATTTTCTTCAGTGGGAGTAGTCATTGGTAAGGTTCCCATGGCCCTGTAAATATAAGCCCTTACCATTCAACCCTAATGAAATACCCTGGATTACCAAAGGCAAAACCACAACCATGACAACAGAAGGGGGCTCACAGAAAAGAAGAGGGAAGAAATCAGCAAAGTAGGAGAGAAACAATGAGAGTAACAAAGTGTAAATATGATAAAAAAATATGCCATATTTACATATGAATGTCATATTTGTATAAGTGCTAATAAACAAAAATCCAAGATATTAAAGGAGATAAAATATAAATAAAATGGCCGTGTATAATTTCCTTGAAGTGGAAACGTGATACTATTATGAAGTGGAAAAGACAGAGTTTCTAATTGGTTTTTGTTATGGAACTTTAGGTTTATTTTTCCATGATAATAATTCCTGTTTTAGAGACTCAATGTTTTCTCATACTAGTGTGATGGCTGAGTAACACTGGGAATATGCTATAAACATTACACTTACACTTTTAAAAGGATGGACTTTATAGTAAGCAAATTATGTTTAAAAGACACTTTTATTTGTTTATATTGTGTATTGTACAGGAAGAAACTTCTGTCTGTGCTCAGTTTTTTGGTTGTGTGTCTAGTCTTTAATGGCTGAGCTATCTCCACAGCTTAACAATTTCTACTATGATGACCACCACCGCCATAACCACCACCATAACCACTACAACCATAACTACCACCACACCACAACCACTGCTACAACTACTTCTACTTTTACTCTTCTTCCTTCTTCTTCCTTTTTTGGTTTTCCAAGATAAAGTTTCTGTGTGGCCCTGGCTGACCTTGAATTCAGAAAACTGCCTGCCCCTGTCTCCCAAGTTCTGAGATTAAAGGCATGTACTACTGTACCTGGCACCACAGTTTAACTTCTAACTCCAGGCCAACTGACTCAAAAATCCACACTGAATAATTAGTTAGGGAGTATAAACAGTACAGATTTCAAACCCAAATGTCCCAAATTTGAGTTTAAAAAAGTACTTTGAGCAGGTATGACATAATATGCAGTAAAAACCCATCTTTGATGTAAAACTCACATTTCAAACAGACCTGGGCTGTTTTAAAGACAGAAGCAAGGTATAGAGAAGGGTCCTCATTTCTTTCCTCCCACAAGCTATCAGCCCCAGTGTTCTGGGGGAAAATGTTGCTAACACAAGCAAAAGAGCAGTACTACCTATCTTTAGCATGTAATTTCCAGCCCAGGTCCACTGTCTAACAAGGAACAGAATGCATCAGAAATGTATATGGGAGCTGGGTGGTGAGGACAGTTTGGGGCTGGGACTCATAGCTTAGGGACAGAGCAAAGCACCAGTGAACTTCTTCCATGGGCATGCAAGAGTATCTTGCCTTAGGGTAGTGAACATATCCTGATACATTTTTATAATCAGTGCACATGTGGATATGTTTCTCAATAGTTTAAATGCCTTGATAATACTCACTGCCCTGGGTACTGACATCAGTTCTTGGTGTCTTTACCATTTACTCCACTGACTCTGAGAAGCAATTCCTCCTTGACAGAGGAGGACTGGGTCGGGAGATGGGGGAACTAGAGCTGTGACTCAGAGACAAGTGTCTGTCAGTGCGCATGGAGCCCTGGGCTTGACCTCCAGCACTGGGAGGATCGGGTAGGCAGGGGGCTTGGAGAAAAACTGAAACTAGACATTAGAGGAACTAGAGTTTCCCACTGTGTAGAAGGGACTATGAGCACAGACACAGCAGGTTACACTGAAGAGATGATGATGCTCTCTGCCAAATTGGCATTACTGTCTACAATGTGCAAATAATAAATATCTTTCTTTCTGTGGTTTGGAAGAAATGTAGGCATATGTGTGTTGGCAAACCACATTTCACTTGATTTCTCAATAAAAGTTCAATTAGAAATATCTTCAGGGTGATTTGGCTAAATGATGATGGATATCTAGTTCTCCCAGACCTGAGGTAGGCTTGAAGTATCTAGTATCTGATAGCCATTGTGTGGGTGAATCTAAAATCTAGAGACAGAAAAGGCAGAAGTGAGAAAAGGGCAGGAGGTGAGGGAGTCAGGGAAAGGCATGTGCAGTCAAGCAGAGATCACCTTCTGTTTGGATCCTTGTGGACCTGACAGCAGCACAGCAGATCTATGAAAACACATTATACAGAGAAAACCCCAGATGATCAAGAATTTCCCTCCTCACACACACATAGGCCCTCGTTTCTAGAGCTGAGAGGCCTTTACAGAGGTCACATGATAAAGGAGAATGAGGACGAGAGGGAAGAAAACAGGCTTTTCAGATGTGGTATCTCCACTTTGGAATGTTCTCCGAGTTACACAACAAATTTTCTCTGATGTTACCTGTGGGAACCACTCAGAATCTCCCAGGGCCTTCAGGAATGTCACTTCTGAGTCTGTAGGGATGGTACTTGGGATACAAGCTCTCATCAGCTTCTTGAAACTGGCTTTCACTTGTCGGATTTCATGGAACTCAACAGGAACAAACTCATAGTTGAAAGCAAATTCTACCTTGGAGCTCTGAATATGAAGATACAGAGAATTAGGTAGATACTGTGTTAATATAAGAGAATCAAACTTTCCCCAGGGAAATGCTTACTAACTGACACCCATCTGATGCCTAAGAGCAGTAAAAGCTGCAGTGGATCCAGAGGCCAGTCTGTGTGGGTCTCCTGTCAGTGGTGCAGCCAGCTCTATTGGTGGCCCAGAATGGCAGGTGAGTGCTCTCTAGGGGCAGGTGGCTTAGCTCAGGAAAGTTGTCATTCTGAGAACTTGAGAGACTGGTAGGCTGAAGTTGATGCAGTATCTAACACCAAATATAAGGCAATTCTAAGGCCATGAACCTACGGGTCAAAGAACCACTAGGCATGGTGGCACACTCCCTTAATCCCAGTGCTTGGAAGACAAAGGCAAGTTCTCTGAGTTCAAGGCCAGACTGGTCTACAGAGTGAGTTCCAGTTTACCAAGGGCTACACAGAGAAACCCTGTCTCAGGGAAACGAACAAAACAAAACACCCACAAAACCCAAAACAAGCAAAGAGAACCAGTGACTAAAGAGCAGCATGGTTAATCCCACAGCATAAACTTCATTTCCCAGGATATACACTATTAATTGGAGGGTAATATACACTGTTGGGGTCCAGAACCAAACCAATAAAATTCTGTAGATATAAACTTATTTCTTATTATGCAAATATTCATTGTAAAAGTGTAAAAGATAAACATTTAGAAAGAAAGAAAAATTATGATCTCATTACATTATGGTTACTTTTTAAGTCATTAAGATTTTTCCTACAATAAAATGAATATTTCTTGATTTTTGTTATTTTTTCATAAAATATATATCATCTGTGTTTACTTGCATATCCTTTCTTTTGTTTTCATTTCACATGTAATCTATACTGTGAGGTATGAGCTTTTGCTTGAACATGTGCACTCAAGGACAGACAGACAGACAGACTCTTAAAAGATAGGATCTCATGTATTCCAGGTTAGCTTCAAATTTGCTAACTGCGCTGAGGATGACCTTGAATTTCTTTCCTGCCTCTAGCTCCTAAGTGCTGGGATTACAGGTATTATACCTAGTTTATGTGGGACTGGGGATCAAACCCAGGGCTCTGTGCATGCATTCTACCCACAGAACTTCTTCATCCTTAGCCTCATATTTATGAATAAAGAATGACACAGATGTAGGGATACAATTTCAGGTTGATAATTTGGCTGTCTAGGTCTAAAGACTTAAGAAGATGTCTAACTTCTCATGCAGAAGAATGAATCATTCTTTTAGTCCCTCTCTCTTTCTTTGGTATCTACTGGATCACCTGCTTTTCAAACAGCAAAACTGTATTCTTGAAACTGGTTGTATAACAATGTGAATGTACTTAATACTATGAACTTAAAAAATTAGTTAGGATGTTAAATGTCCTTTTGACTACAATTTAAAAAGTTAAAAACAGTACAGCAGTTAAGAGACTGACTGCTCTTCCAGAGGATCTGGATTCAATGAATATAAAAAATAAGTTAAAAAATTAAAAAAACTGTTGCAAAGGACATATATATTTGACCTATTTAAGGTTTAATTTGATTATTTTTGTTGTTGCTAAAGTCCTATTAGAATTTTAAAAAAGGGGCTGGGTGTGACGGTGCAAGTCTTTAATCCCAGCACTCAGAGGCAGGCAGGTGGATCTCTGTGAGTTTCAGGATAGCCAAGGATACATAATAGAGACCCTAACTCAAAAAACAAAATAACAATTCTTTTTTTCTAAAAAAAAAAGAGAATTGCAGGAATGGCTCAGTTGGTAAAGTGCTTGCCTTGTAAGTAAGCATGAGGACCTAGGTTCAATTCCCTTTCTGCTTCCTTTGTTGGGATGTGAAGTATCCAAAGTAGTGACAACTGAAAATCACAATGATAGCTAGGACAGGGCACATGTAAGACTTACCGTGAGAAAAAGGAGAAGAGAAAGGGGAGGAGGAGAGCAAAGATTAAGTGGTTTGCTTTTTTTACCGAATATACCTGATCACAAAGCCACTGTGATCATAGGCTCCATACAGAAAGGGAATACCAGAGGTAAGTATTCGCACAGCCTAACCTTGGGAAGAAACTCAGAACAAGTAAGTGTACCAAAACCAGGCCTATTCTGGTGCCATGAATGCTATGCAGGTACTCTTCAATTGCTGTTGAACAGAGAGCTCTATTTTCTAGATATACAATTAACTCCTGTATCAAAAGACATGTATACAAATTTTAAAGCTGAGCATGACCTAAAGGTTTCATGGCCTCTTCCCTTCAGGCTGGTGACTAATTGGTTGCAACTCTCTAGGTAGTAGGGAAAGAGTTAGCCATGCCAGCCTGTTCCAGCAATGATGACTCAGTCATTGGCATTACAAGGGCCGAACAAGTGGGCTCCTGCTGAGAGTGGCTTGCACATAGTCTCTGCTCTATGGTTCAGCCAAAGGTCTGTCTAGACCGCTCAGTGCTAGACTTGGAGATTTCTGAATTAACAGATACTTCTACTTCCTCTATATATGTTAGCAGAAATATTATTTTAGCTGAAGAAATTACATTTATTTGCTGGGTGGTGGTAGCACATGCCTTTAATCCTAGTGCTCAGAGGCAGAGGCAGGTGGATCTCTGTGAGTTGAGGCTAGCCTTGTCTACAGCATGAGTTCCAGGATAGCCACGGGAACCTGCAGAAACCCTGTCTCAAAAAACACCCCACCAAAACAACCAAAAAGCAAACAAATTACCCCCCCCAACCAACAACAAAAGAAGCAAACAAAACACAAAAACTACATTGATTGATTGATTGATTGATTGAGTGTGTGTGTGTGTGTGTGTGTGTGTGTTGGTATGTGTAGGGCAGGGTGGGTGTATACTACAACACTTGTTTGGAGGTTAAAGTTGTTAGTGCTCTCCAGTTATGTGGGTTCTTGTTATTTCAGATCATTGGACTTTGTATGAAGAAGTATCTTTACACAATGGGCCAGCTCAACATTTATTTTTTTTTAATGGATGACTTAGAAAACATTAATTTAAGAAACTACTGGTGCTATTTTTACAGTTTATGAGATCTTACATAGTAAAGTTCCTCTAGCACAGAATTAGCAGCTGATATTTTTGAATTATCTAATCTTAAAAACCGTATCTCTGTGTATACAGTTCTGAAAAGTTTGAAGAAAATGTTCCTTAAAAAACAAGGCTTTATCTCCTCTTGCCTCCAAATTTGGTCCAGTAATCTCTGCCATTCTACAGTCTTCTGTATTAACAGGTCAAAGGATAAAGGTTGTTTGTTTTACACGTACAGATGCCTGTGGGAACTAGATGAAGATGGTGGGAAATACAGTCTAAATAAGCCTTATTTCTCTTTTGTATTTGCACTTCCTCATATCCTTTATGTTTTTCCTAAAGACCATGAAAACTCATCCTCACAGTTAATAAAATGCACACATAACCACCCACACATATATGTATATGTACATATAAACACAAACAGAGCTAATTTAAAAAATAAAACCTTTTACTGGCTCTTTTATGGTGTGAATATTCTGTGTATGGGAATCTGTGTATATGCAGACTGAACAAGCATGTATAAGCAGGTTTGTGTGGAGTCCAGACAGAGGTCAAGCTTCGTAGTAGTTCCTCAGAAACAATCTACCTTTTTTTTTCTTTTCTCTTTTTCCATTTTTCATGTGTGTGTATAGTGCACATGTATGTGTGTGAGCACATAGGTACACATGGAGGCTCAGGGTGATGCCAGGTTTCACTCTCAATTGCTCCTCTACCTAATTCACTGAGGCAGAGTCTCCCAGTCAAACCAGAGCTCCCAATATGGCTAGTCTTGCTAGCCAGTTTGTTCTGGGAATGCTGCTTTTGCCTTGACAGGCTGGGATTACAGGCAGGCTGCCATGCTCATCTAGCATTTAAGTGGGTTTCTGGGGCCTCACTTTGCACGTTAAGCACTTTAACTGTTGAGCCTTCACTCCACCCCAATCCATCTTGTTTTTTTGAAACAGGGTCTTTCAGTGGAGTCTAACCCTTGCTGGCCCACTGGTGAGCTCCAGGGATGTTCTTGTTTTACCTCTGCAGTGCTAAGAATATAAGAATGTGTGACAGTTTTAATGTGGGCACTAGGAACTGAACTCAAGGCCTCATGCCAGTGCAGCAGCTGCTTTACTGACTGAGCTAACTCTCTAGCCTCTTCTGTGTTGTCTTGAGACAAGGTTTTCATACGGTGGAGGCTGGCTTTGAACTCCTAATCCTCCCAAGTACTGAGATTACAGGTGTGGTGGCACCATTATGGGTGGTTTAGAATTAAGGTGTTTTTTTCTTGAGATTATTATATCTAGGTTAGGAATTATGCTATAAAAACTATGATAAAGTTAGTTTGTGATAGGGTTCACAAGCTGCCTCTGGTTTTTTCCATGTTTTCTAAGTGAGAGAAAAAGCTTACCCGTAGCTGCGACTTTTCACCAAATATATAAAGGGCGGCTTGTCGTTTCAAGAGTTGGTTTTGTAGGTAGGTGCTGTTACTGAAGGAAGCTGAATGATCCTTGCCTGCCAGCCTGGCACCAACATCAATGAAGGATGCAGGGGAGCTGATCAAACGGGTGCTGGAGCGAAGACTTGCCCATACGCCTTCACCAAAGCCAAGAGAACGGAATGAGATGATGTGAGATGCCACTGAGTAACGCATGCTCTGGGGACAGTTTTAGCGGTAACATAATCTAATCCTAAGGAGTAATCAATCTAAGCCATGGATCATAACGCTCATTCGGCATTTGTTTTCAATATAAACATTATTTGATATAGTAGTTTAAAAATCACTTTGTCTTAGATTTAGAAGAACTTAAGAAATCATTCGTGTCTCATTTCATGTCATTGTAAATGTGGCATTTAAAGCAAATCTGAGAGGGAAGCAGGGTGCGTGCTGCGGGGAGCAGAGTGCAGGCTGGACATGGGAGGGCAAGCATGGGGTCTCTGCAGCTCTCAGGACTCACAGCAGGAGTGCTCTTCTGATTATACTCAGCTTAATAAGAAACCATATCACGAGGTAAACTAAAAATATAAGAACTCTTCTAAAGCCAGAGATTGCATATAGAATGCAAATCTGGTTAGGTTAAAAAAAATGGCCTAATTTTAAACAACTACAAATTATTTTATAGAGTCTTCATAAAAGCTAAAAAATACAAATTTAGTAATATGCATTTCACTTAATTTAGTAGTTAAAATATATGGTCAGAAGCAGACATCTTTCAAGAGAAAGTCCATCCATAGTAAGAAGACCAAAGAATCATGTCGTATAAGCCGACCTAATTTATATTAGAGAAATCAAGGACTTCTATGTGTGAGATGATTAAAATATCAAACATCCAAACAGGCATATACTTATTCCAAATGCAGCATCTTTAAAGCAATGGAGCTTTAAAGCAACAGAGCATCTTTAAAGCAACACATGGCTGCAGAGATGGAGTAAGGGGTGAAGACCTCCCTAAAGTTGGGTTTCCTTGTGTAAACCTGGAAAGGCTGTTTCAGAATCTTCCCTCGTGATAAATATCAAGTTTGTTTCTAAGTGACTGAGGTTGCCTCAATAAAGCCACGTTACCTTCTCTAACAGCACTCATGGAGCTTAACAGACCAATTTGCAAGAAAAGGGTAGGGGAGTTCTGCTTAACACGAAGGTTATGTAATCTGAGGCATTATGGTAATGGTTTTTAAATGCAATCACAGGAAAGTCATAATACAAATGAGAATAAAGGATATAATTTGACAAACATGAAAATTTACTTGTAGCATCCACTTTTATGAGAGGGTGATTTTAAAAAGTGACACACTAGGACATATAATACAGTACCTTGATTATGAACTGGTTCCTTAGCTGAAGATTTGGGATTTGACTGAGTGAAACATTTGTCTCTGTACCCATGCACTGGTAGGTAAGTTAAAGACAGGAGAAATGAAATGTATACAGCAGCAAACATCACAGCAATCAAGTAAGAGAAGAATGTTTAGTATTTAAGGTTAAGTTAACATAGGAGGTAAAAGTGAATACAAGTAGATTTAATTAACAGACAGAAAGCTTCACAGCAACAAAAGATGAACTGAGTGCCTACTGGACAAATCCTCAGCATCTGTTTAGAAACACTGTAAGCGCAATGAAATGGACAGCACAGCAGAGGATTATAAAGCATTATACCAAATGGAACAAGCTTTTGAAGACTGCCAGTCAGAAGTAAGTCTATATAACAAAAGTAAGGGATTTGGGGTGTGTGTCACTATGAGGAGCCCACCGGCCCTCATGCTGCAGGAGTGGCAGGCACCATGTACTGTCCACACGTTTGTTCTGTGAGCAAGGTCCTCCACCAAGGGAGCCATGAAGCTCGAGCAACCATTTGGGATAACTGAGGGCGGGTTTGCAGTAGAGCATTAGGCATTGCCACACCTCTTCCTTTTCTTCTATGCATTCAGAAATTATATTTATTTTTCATAAATAAGTTACAAGCAGCAAAAATTCATGATCCTGTGACAATACGTAATACCACCAATACAAGTTTGTGATGGCTGAAGTAAATGGCTTCTCTTAAAATTCTTATTTGCACCAAAATGATAGGCAGTATTTGAGATAATACTTTTGTAATTTGAGTAATATCTTTTTCCATTATACAGAAAGCGTTTTGTGACTATGGCAAACTTTACCTGGTGATAACAAAAATGATGAGTATTTACATCATTTCCCCAACAAAGCAATTATTCCAGTCAATTAAGGGAAATATTTATGTATTCAGAATCACTAATAACATTGTTAGCTTTACAAAGCAAAGTTGCATAAACAAGATCTCATAATATGATAAAAGAAAAATCACTTGAGGTGATTTCATTCCTATCTCACACCCTTTGAAGCAATAATAAACACTCATGGCCTTAGTAGCCAAAGGACACCCAAGTAAGGGCTGCGGAAGTTCTGGCTACCTGCAAACAGGCAGCATCACTGCAAGGACCAACGACTACCCGCAAAGGCCTGAGGCCAGCTGTGTACTGCCAATGGCTTTTGTTCTGCCAGTTTTGGAATCTGCTCTTGGGACTGTGACCCGCAAGTTTATTTGGTAAAGCTTGAATAGTGGAGCTACTCCCTCAGTGTCCTTCACTTCCGTGTGCTAGTCTCTCTGCCGAGGATGTTTTCTCCCATTTCTTTACCTGAAAACTTTCTATTTATCCTGTAAGATTCAGATCCTCTGCTAACTTCTCCAAAAGGCATTCAGACCATCAAGAGCTGTAGGAAGCTCTATCTGAACTCTGTAACACTGCATTGTGATTATTTGGGTATTCTTTTCTCTAAAAGACCAAGTTCTGGCAACAGTAATGACTTAATCATGTCTGTTCTTATTATCCCATGCTGACAGCTTGATTTGCAGGCATTCTAAGTTTTTTTTTTTTTTTTTTTAAACAAATCAATACACTGTGAGCTCTTGCACTCAAAAAGTGAAAAGAATAGTATTAAACAAAGATATTAGGCATATCTCCAAATAGAGAGTTATTAGTGGAAAACTGCCTAGTGCTTAGCACTTGGAAGAAAGTCAGCAATAATAAAATGGTCTGCTACTGTCATGGGGCCAGGGATGGCTTTGAGAACTGAAGTCCCAACTTTAAGTTATTTTACCAAAGGACTTACTTATTGCATTAGTGCTAGTAAGGGCTACTTAGATTTCCCAAGTGATTTTAGATACCTTGGATATTTAATATCAACAAAGGGTCTACAGTAGTGAATTTCTACAAACTGCAGGATCCCCTTCATGGTCTCTGAATAACTTCACTAGGTCAAATTAGTGTGTCTTTAAAAATAGTTATAATTAAAAGTTTTATGCTTGCTGCATGTGGTATAGATGAATATTGACATTGTAAAAAAAAAGTCTTAGAACAGATACATTTTGCATTGTAGCTTAAGATTATATGAATATAATTATATATATATGTACACACACACACACACACACACACATACATATATATAAAAATATAAAATGTGGGTTTTGTTATGAATTATGATCAGTAAAGTTTGAAAGGCACTGGCCCAGACAGCAGATGGCTTCTACCTTCTAACCTTAGGTTAGTGTGGTGTTTTGAATGAGGATGTCCAACTCCTACCCCCCCCCCCCCCCTTTTTTTTTTTTTACAAAGAGCAAACGCCTATGTTTGAATACTTAGTCTCCACTTGGTGAAGGAAGGATTACAGTGTGGCCTTTTGGAGAAGGTGTGTCACTGAGGGTGGGCTCTGATTCCCAGTTAGCTTTCTCTTTATCTTGTGTTTGTGGATAAGGATGTAAGCTCTCAGTTACCGCTCTGTTACCATGTTCCCTGCCATTGTGGTCATGGACTCACTCTCTGGAACTGTAAGCCCCACATAAACTCTCGCCTTGGTCATGGTGTTTTGTCAAGGCATTAGAGAAGTAAGACAGTCAATGAGAGTCAGTGCACTTTAAAAGCATTTTCTTTCCTTTTAAATAATTATTAGGCACTAGTATAATAATTTATTGGACTCTTATGAAGATCTAATTACTAAGTATTTTACATTTATTATTTTATGTAGTCCTCATAATTATCCTAAGAACTGTCTAGTAATCTCTATTTTAAAGATGAGAACACTGAGAAATAAGGCTTGTTGGTTTATTCAATATCACAAAATAGGACTGCAATTTTAATTTAAATATAACTAAAATACACTTTTGAGACAGGGTCTTAGGCTATAACCAAGCGACTTGAAATCTGATTACTGTCTTACAGTAATCATCTTGCCTCAACCTCTCAAACAGAATAAACCTTCACTATATGGTGACCTGTCTGACCATGTGACCCTGGACCTGTCAAGAAGTGGTTAAGAGGACTGTGCCAGTGAAGGAGTGACATGGCTTACTACTCTTATGAGACACACAGTTATTCTGTTGAGACCAAACATCAGAGGGACGGGAAAGAGATGCTTAAGTTGTGTCTGGGGATGGCATAGCTTACTTTCAAGGTGGCCTTACAACCAGCTCAGTGCATGAGATACAGATATATTCAGTCAGTGTTGCACTGAAATGGTTCAATGTTAAATAGATTTCTTGCTATGTAAACTTGGAAAAGTTAATTTTAAATATCTGAAATATTTACCCTGGAAATAGTTACTTCAAGGATAAACTTTTAAGTAAAAAAAAAAATGTTATTCATACCATCACATTTTCTTAAGTGGCTTTTGTACAAAAGAAAAAGGACATATGCTCTTTTTATAATCCATCACCTTGCAGATATATACAAAGTGATCTGATAAAAAAGATGATGGTCATCTCAACTCCTGCTTATTAGATCAGGAAATGTGCACAATGGATATAAGAAGTAAACCCATCATTAAGACTGCATGTCAGCCGGGCGGTGGTGGCGCACGCTTTTAATTCCAGCACTTGGGAGGCAGAGGCAGACAGATTTCTGAGTTCAAGGCCAGCCTGGTCTACAGAATGAGTTCCAGGACAGTCAGGGCTACACAGAGAAACCCTGTCTCGAAAAACAAAAACAAAAACAAAAACAAAAACAAAAACAAAAACAAAAACAACAAAAAACAAAACAAAACAAGACTGCATGTCAAAGAAAGGAATGCGAACAGAGAAGAGCAAAAAGGAGGCTGAAATGAAAAATGGAATAACAGGGGCTCTTCTCACACAGGGTAACTAAGGGACTGCTGAAGAAGCAGTGCCCAAAGGAAGAACTCTGCAAGGTTGTGGAATGTCTGTATGTAGTCTTGTCCTATCTGATCTGTGTGCAGCTGCCTGTCATAGTCATGTAATAGGGAATCTTCTGACTTCCTAACTTACACACCCTACAGTCTATCACTGTGACTTTACACAGAGGAAATGTACATAAGAGATACATAAAGCAACTAGGCTCCTAAAGGATGTCAAGTCTGTTAGTAAACAGGCTTCTGGAAGATATGGGAGGCTTTGAGAATTAGGAGATAGAGTAAAGGAATGAGACCTGCTAAAGACATCTGACAGGCAACTGGCTGGGAGCAAAAAGCTGTTGGAAGTATATAACTAAGTTCACAGAAAATTATAGCAGGAAAATACTTGCATAAGGGATCAGAAATAATAATTACATTTTCATATATGAATAAAATGGGTCATAAGCTGGAAAGGCAAATTTTTAAATCTAAAATTTATCTTACAGGTCACCTAGCCAAACATGGAAATAGATAAAATAAATGTTCTTGAAGGAAGAAGTTTATAAAAATAAAATACAGAATGGGGTATTGGTGGGACATTTAAAGTACCTAGGTATCTGCTGGAAGCTGTATTATATTAAAAGTTAAATGGAAAAATCATTGACTTATTTTTCCTGACAATACAGATTGAACATCCCTGAGTTAACCTGAAGTGCTCTAAAGTCTGAAACATTTAAATGTTAATATGAACTATCAAAAATTTTCTGCTTTTGGATTCTGTACTATTCGATGAAGGATGCTTAGCAGGTTAAAGTCTGTGTAAATATTCCAAAATCTAAAAATAAAACAAAACTCTAAAATGTCAAAAACATCTGGTCCATGGCATTTGGGACAAAAGATCTTCAACTTGTATAAACTTTCAGTAGCAAGCTGGGGTAGGGATACAGTTCAGCTGTAAAGTGCACGCCTAGCATGTAGGCGGCTTAATTTCACCCCACCCCCAAGTACTATACACACACAGAAAGGATAAGTCATAACCATTTATAAAAAAATCTGGGAATATTCCAGGAGAAATCCCAGGACTTTAAGGAGAAATATATTATGTTGTCTTTTGCTTCAAATCCTTTGAAGGAAAAATGAGAAGAATGAAGTTTGTATCTTATATTTTAAAAATTCAGAAAAAAAAACTAAACTACCTATGACTTGTTATAGGAGCTTTGTGTTCTTCTGAACTCATGTAATGGAATCCTGCCCCTGGTACCTCAGAAGTGACTTTATTAAAACAGTGCAGTGCAGATGCAACTAGTTAATATAAGGCCATACAGGAATAGATAAGGCCCCCACTACTATATGACTGAGTCTTTATAAAAATAAAAAAATACCCTTGAAGACAGACAAAGAAGAGAGATCTGAGTGATGCCTCTGTAAGCAAATGAATGCCACTCATTTCTAGACAACTTCAGCCCCTAGAAGGCAGTCATCAAACCCTTTCCTTCGAGCCCTCGGGAGAATCACCCACTGGCCTTGGCTCTGAACTCCTGTTGTTCAAGGCACCATCTATGGTGCTTTGCTATAGTAGTATCAGGAAACTAAACACCATAGTATCAAGGCCTAGCAAATTACCTGGAAACATGACCCAAGAAAGCTGAAAGTTCTTGGGAAAAACTGCGATTTCAGAAAGCTTTGATGATGCATTCAATGACTACCAGAACACATGTATAGTTCTTAAAAGGGAAAAAAGGTGAATTTTGTAAAACATAAATTGTACGTTGACTCTGAACCAATTCTTCAATGAAGCATTCACAGACTATTTCTAGTTCTTAGGAAAAAAGCACTGAGTTTCATAAGCCATATCAAAACAACCATAAAATAGTTCTGGATTTAAAAGAATGGCATAGATTTAGAAATAAGGACCAAGTGGATTTTAGTAAGAACACAGCTTATAAGGACCAATCTTGTTCTTCAGAGCTTACAAGACTCGCCTTTCCATTAGCTATTACTTGTTCTTTTTGTTTTTCAAATATGAGAACAGTAATAGACTCTACAGATGGAAAGGTACTATAAAAACAGTTCCTATCCTGGTGGACAAAACTGATATCCAAATTCTAACACAATCAGTAGTCCATATTAGAAAACACCCAAAAGAGTGACATATTTATAGGTACCACTGGTAGCAACTCTCCAGGCCCGTATGCTAAGGATACCAGCACTGGTGAGGCAGGGATAAGGGACTCCGAACGGCATTACTCTCAGTGTTGGCTGGCTTCAGGATGAGGCTTTCCCCACGAGGTAATCTAAAGCTGCCTGAACACCCAGAGTGCTGCTGTGTGTGACTCTGTAGAATTCAGAGTGAAGAGGAGAAGAGTGGGAAAACTCATTTTTTACTGGGAAAACTCAAAGCTAATTAAAACACAGAAAATAGGAGAACAGCTTTTAAATTAGATTTAGTTTCTAACTCCTGATGCCTAGCCTGGCCTTAAACTTCTTATCTGTCTGTCTCAGCTCCCTGAGTGTTAGTATTCGATTACAGGTATGCACCACTTGAGCAAGGGTCAACACGTGAAAATTATGTGGTAGTAAAGTTTTAGAAATATGAGAAAGGCCTTCTTAACAAAGAGCTGATTGTATATGCAATGTACTATTTTTGGGGAAGAAAGGAATTACCCGTAACTGACAATGTCCATGTAGAACCCAGATCATGTAGGTGGCTTGTTTTCAAGGAAAGTCTGCCTTTTATGGGAATGAGAGGAAGAACCTATGATTTTGACTCCACTGTGAAGCAACAGAACTTTGCAGTCAAGATGCCTGGTTTAGAATTATCTTTGCAGAGTAAAAGAAGTTCACAGTAACCTGCAGGGACCAGAGTGGAGTGGGTAGTTACTGCAGAGTAAACTTCTTCTCTATCTCCTTATGCCAGTTGCTATATCCAGACAGAGTCAGGAAGAGAAATTTAGATATCATTTTAGCTTACCCTCAAAGACTAGTATAATTAAAGGTTCTAGAGGCACAACTCAATCTGGTATCTCTTCTAATTTTATAAGTAGTCTTTTTACCCTGTAAACCTGGTGGATCATCATCATTTTAACATGATTCTCCCACCTCATAATTCTCTCAAATTTATCAGTATGTAAGACACCATTAATAATTATACTAATTGTTCCATAAGGCATAATACATTTGTCATCATACTAGAAATAAATTTGATCATTCATTGGAGAAAGGTAATTAAGAATAACTCAGAAGCATGATTAGTTGATTTTTTAAAACATCTACTATCTAGAAGAATGTTCTCAGCTATTAAGCTTCTATTGGTGCTCAGTTATAAAATTGGTCTTACTAACCTCCTCGAGCAAAGCTATTGGATGGGTTTACATCCAAATGTCCTGGCACTACCTGCTTAAGCACGTATGTAAAAGGATTAACCTCAGAAACAGACACTGCCTTTTCAGAGTAACTGTCAAGGAAAGTATCATCAGATCTTACCTGGGGACAGAGCAAGTGCTGGCCTGACAGTAAGAGAACTGTTGCCTCTGAGTTTCTGATGGACAATAACTGCAGTCAATAAAGCTTGCAAGTACTTTTCTTGCTCTATGCTACTGGAAGATTCTAAAGAGGAGGTAGAAACTATAATACAAAAGAAAAACATGTATAATTAATGCTACCACACCCAAATATAGAAGTCAGTTAGGCTTTAAGTATATTCTGTGGCTTGTCTTTTGATGCTGGTTTCAATACATCTACTTCTCAGTTGCTCATCATTCTCCCATAAATGGCCCAAGTTTAAAAAGCCAGGGCAGGACTAGCCTTCTAAACACAGGTGTATCAATGATCAAAATGAAGATTAACAAACATCTCTTTTATGATCTTCTCACATCCTTCCCAGGCTACTGTGTAGGAGCAGAGAGGATAGAGTGGCATTTCAGAGTAGGCAAATGTGAGGATTTCCTAATTGGCTTAACAGATGGCATGAGCTTGTGGGGCTCTGTTGCTAGAAGAATGGAGGAAGACAGGAGCAATATAGGAGCCACTTTTGCCACCTTCTCTGGTCCTTCTAAAAGAAGGGCAGAGCATAGGCACAGATACAAACAAGTATAAGCAATTAGTTGGCAGGAATATGAGCCTAGTTTGTGTGAAACAAAACTGAACCACTGAAATGGGTTCAGGCCATGTATGTATGTATTGTATGTATGTATGTATGTATGTATTCTTCAGTTTTTAAAAGAATTATGTATGTATTCTTCAGTTTTTAAAAATAATTATTGATTTTACGTATATGAGTGCACTGTAGTTATCTTCACACACACCAGCAGAGGGCATTGGATCGCATCACAGATTCAATCATGTGGTTGCTGGGAATTGAACTCAGGACCTCTGAAGAGCAGTCAGTGCCCTTAATCACTGAGCCATCTCTCCAGCCTGTATTCTTAATTTTTAATAAAGGTTGGATGCAGTACAAACAAGCCTCAAAGTCATATTGTTGAGGCTGACCTTGAAATACTGCTTCTGCTGCCTCCACCTCTGTCAAATGTTGGGATTACAGGTGTTACTATATCCTTGTCAAGCTCAGGCCCCGAAAAGAGGGGTATTAAAAGGACAACAGAATCATATATTTTCTTATACCTTAAACAGAAAATAATTAGCACTGTTTTTATTTGCTCTATAACAACATCAATTATAAGGGTCATGTACTGTTTAACGATGACATTATTCTTTCTGAGCACATCAATTAGGAGGCACATCCCAATTTGAAAAACATCAAAACATCAGCAAGTATATTTATTCAGAAATATAAAATACATACTAGGGTATAAAAATTAAATTCCTATCATATAAATCAGAATGCAGTGGAATAACTTTCCTACTGTACCAGAATATGCTTGCAAATGCTCCCGAGATCATAGGCTTTCTGTACTTGGACTGGCTTGTGCTCCATTATACACCCTCTGGCTTGGAAGAACTCCCCCAAACAGAAAGTGGTAAAATCAACTTCCTTTAATTGCAATACTGCAGAAAAGCCAACCCAGGCAAATACCGTGCTATGCATGATGCTCTCAATCAAGCAAATTATGAGGGGCACACTGGTCAACTCTCAGGTGGGAAGTGGATGAAAATAGAGATCTCAAAAAACACATGGCAGTTCTACCTTCTTGACCAAAGAAGAAAGAATGCTACTCCCCAAATCATATCTAATACTGTGGTGGGCCAAAGTTTAACCAGAAACTATGAAAACAGTCAGATAACTATAGCTCAAGATCATACTACTTCGGTGATAGTATTCAAAAATATCCCCAGGACAAGGGACAATATCACTTCCTATTTCCCTAGTTTCCTAAAAAATTCTTTGTCTGAAATCCCTTGAAAGCTGCATTCTGGTCAAGTTTACTGTTGCTCTTCATGTGTATTCTCATGCCACACAAGACAAAATCCCTTTTTATCTCTGCAGCTGTTAAATATATCTGGATTACTTTTCAGAAAAAGTAGCAAAGACTGGTACAATCTAGTTTCCAACAATGGATATTCTGGTTTGCAGCCTAAAACCAAATACTATTAAACTATTATTGGTCAAAATCCACGATAAGCTATAGTAGTAAGATGTTGGTGCAATATGGTGTCCCACAGGCCAGCAGCTGTCTTCACTTAAGTCTAGCCTGTGTACTCTGCACGGGGACAGTGAAAAAAGTGTGGGGAGCAGCAGCTGGAGCCCAGGTTTACTCCCTTTAATTTTGGGAAGACTCTGCCTCTCTGGTCTCACTATGGCATCTAAATTCCTGGGATCAGGTGGTCCTGCCTCAGTCTCCCAAGGAACTGAGTACACAGGCCTGGACCACTGTGCCTGGCTGAGTTTTAGGAATACCCCAGTGAGAGCTGTGCTGTACTGAAATGCTTACCGGCTTGAGGGGAGTTCTGTGATTTGAACAGACCAACAACTCCCTTCCCATGGAATCCTCCAGATCGGAGGAGCAGAGTACCACTTCTTGAGTTCTTCCAACATACGACGGGCAGGCGATTGTGTCGATAGCAGCGGGCTACTCTTGGTAAACTGCTGTCTTGCACAGCTTGAGGTATGACTAAAAGGCCAGGATAGCTTCAGGAATGGCAGAGGGAATGAGTGATTGGGGAGGAGAAGGGTAAGAAACGGGGAGAGAAATAATGTAAAAATGAAAATAGCATAATATCACTGTGATTTATAAACATGCAGAAACACATTGGTTGAGATATATCATAAAATTTGGAAGTTCATTTAAATCTTTTTTCTTCTTTCTTTCTTTCTTTCTTTCTTTCTTTCTTTCTTTCTTTCTTTCTTTCTTTCTTTCTTTCTTTCTTTCTTTTTTGAGATAGGGTCTTAGCATGTAGCTTTGTTTGGCTTAGAACTTGACATACACATGAAGAAGGCCTTGAATTTACGGAGACCCACTTGACTCTACTAGGATTGCTAGGATTAGTCTGTGTTATAAGAACACGTCAAACTGTCACCAACTCACAGCAATGAGAACAGAGAACAAAGCTGCCTGAGACTACCTGAGAAGTAAAAGGATTAAAAATCAAAACCAAATGGTTTGGTATGAGGACAAGATGTGTAAATGTCAAAACAAGTTTAACCATTTCATTAACACCATATAATAATGTTTGTTTGTTTGTTTATTTATTTACAGCCAAGGGCTTACTAGGTAACCCTGGCTGGCCTGGAATTTGATGGAGACCAAGCTGTCTTTGAACTCACAGAGACTCACTTGCCTCTGCCTCCCAAAGGTATGGATTAAAGGTGTGTACAACCAAGTTTGTGTTATAGCAGAGACTGAAGGAAAGGCCATCCAGAGACTGCCCCATCTGGGGATCCATCCCATATACAGTCACCAAACCCAGACACTATTGCAGATGCCAAGAAGTGCTTGCTGACAGGAGTCTGATATAGCAATCTCCTGAGAGGTTCTACCGGAGCCTGACAAATACAGAGGCGGATGCTCAAAGACAACCATTGGACTGAGTACACGGTCTCCAATGGAGGAGGAGTTAAGAGAAAGGACTGAAGGAGCTGAAGGGGTTTGCAACCCCACAGGAAGAACAACAATATCAACCAACCGGACCCCCCCCCCCCCAGAGCTCCCAGGAACTAAACTACCAACCAAAGAGGGACCCATTGCTCCAGCCACATATGTAGCAAAGGATGGTTTTGTCAAGCATCAATGAGAGGAGAGGCCCTTGGTCTTGTGAAGGCTCAGTGCCCCAGTGTAGGGGAATGCCAGGGTGGGGAGGCAGAAGTGGGTGGGTGGAGGAACACCCTCATAGAAGCAGGGGGAGGGGAGGATGGGATAGGGCATTTCCTGGGGTTAAACCAGGAAAGGGGATAACATTTGAAATGTAAATAAAGAAAATATCCAATAAAAGAAAAGAAAAAAATTTTAATAAAAATAACCCTTACAATTAATTCTCAGAGAATTTCATATAATAAATCTTAATATTTATGTATTTATCTTTAAAGATTGGCTATCAGATCAGGATGGGATACTGGGAAAGTAAGAGTACCTTACTTTGTAAGTAAAAGAAGACAGTAATTTGTTTTATTTGAAGACTCATACTCAAGAGGTTTCACAACATAACTCTTTGACTACTAATCCAGCATGCTTTTTTGATGATTTTTTTATTATCATGGTAAAATATGCTTGGCATAAAATTTACCATATTATATATTTTAAGCTTATAAATAACTAGTATTAGGTACACTAATAAGGTTGTGTATCTATCACCCAACTCCTCCTCCCCATTCTTGCTCATCTCCCTCCCGTCAAACTGCTGCCATGTCCTCCCATCACCTTCTCCTGTCCCCTGCACACCTTCACATTTTAGACGCCTCTCCTCACAGAGTAGTACATTTACTCTCATGTCACATTTAAATGGAGATTCTGCATATTAGTGAAAATGTGGTATTGTATTTACAAGCCTAATCTATTTTGCCTAATATAATGCTTGCCAGTTCCATCCACTTTCCTACAAATGATATATTTTCATTTTTTGGTAGCTGTTCCATTGTGTATATATACCACATTCTCTTTATTCATCTGTAATGGGCATCTAGGCTGGCTCCACATTTTGGTATTGTAAACAGTGCTGCAATAAACATGGACAAGCAAGTACAACTATGGTAGGCTGACTTAGATTCTCTCAGGTTTATTTCCATCAGTGGTATAGTTAGATCATACGGAAATTCTACTTTAGTATTTTGAGGATTTCCACAGTGATCACATCAGTTTATATTATATTCTCTACAGCAGGATAAAAGGTTCCATCCCCAAAATCCCCATCATTTGTTGCTACTTATTGTCTTGCCAATATCATTCTGACTGGGGTCAGAAATGGGATCTTAATGCACTAATTTGCATTTTTTAAGGACTAAGGATTAACATTTTTACATATATTTACTAGACACTTTTATTTCCTCTTTTGGGATCAGTCTGTCCTAAATTTGCTCATTTATTGAATTGCTGGGGGGATGGTTTTGTGCACTATGTATTCAGACAACTGGTTGCGGCCCAGATGCTGGCATGGTCAAGCATCTCTGGTCTCTGTTATGTAAAAATTATTTTACATAATCTCTGATTGGTAATAAAGAGCTGATCAGCCAATTAGCAGGGCAGAAGTGATAGGGTGAGCCTTCTGATCTCAGTCAGGGGGTCCCAAAGGAGCCTAGAGGTAGAGAAGAACACAGGAGAAGGGTGGAGAAGCCATATGGAGAGACCAGGAGTGTTAAGGCCTACATGGAATGTTAAAGCCTAAGTAAAATGTTAAGGCCTAGGTAACTGTTACCTGGCTACCGTGCCATATTGTGCTGTTACTAGTATTATAAGGACTCTCTCTCTCATATGTTGTATGTTGTTTCTGCTGTTACTAGGAGACTTTTTCATGCCCAAATTGATTGCATATCCTGTTATGTTCTGTGCCCTTGGAAACCAATCACTACAGAAGTCAGTTAGAACTGCTTAGTTTTTTTTTTTTTTTTTCCCCGAGACAGGGTTTTTCTGTGTAGCCCTGGCTGTCCTAGAACTCACTCTGTATGTAGACCAAGCTGGCCTCGAACTCAGAAATCCGCCTGCCTCTGCCTCCCAAGTGCTGGGAGTAAAGGCGTGCGCCACCACTGCCCGGCTAGAACTGCTTTGTTATAGTTAGCCACAATAAGCTTGGACCCAAACCAACCACCAGCAGCACTCCCTGCACCTGTGTATGAGCTTTTATGGTGTTTGCCTTTATAAGCTGCTCCTGGGATGGATCACAACATAAGAGAGACACCTGTATCTATTTACAATAAAGACTTCCATTTTGAGTAGGGTTGGAGCAAAGTTTAAAAGTTCCCAAGACATCCCACTTGGCCGAAAGAGCCATGCATATGCATGCGAAACTGACATCCTGGTTGGCAAGTCAAGACATGAAAGTTAGATAAGTCCCCTGCCACAGCTGAATACCCAACCAATGGGAGAAGGATAAGTGTACCACAAAGACATGTTCTTAAGGAAATCCCCTATCCCTAAGTCCTGATTGGTGTAATAACGTGGCACACATGTTTGCAGATAACAGGCTTAAAAAGCCCTGTAGGATCTTAACTCAGTGTCACAGTCAGCTCCCAAATCTGTCCTGTGGCCCTGATAGATTAGTCTTGGGGTGTGGCATTCAATAAACCATCCCTATTTGACTGAGATTGGTGTTTGAGTGGTTTGTGAGATGACTTCCAGACCCCAGCAAGGATGAGTCACCATGAGAGGTCAATGAGAAAGCAGCCATGAAGATACACATGGACCAGAGAGAACCAGGGCAAGACCAAAGGGCAAGGAACAGGGCATTTAACTGGGTAGTAGCAGCCTAGTTGGGTTAGAATAGATAAGCATCTGCCCAGCTATTAGTGCTTGCAGC
The DNA here is from genome assembly GCA_021653895.1 of Mastomys natalensis. NCBI lineage: Eukaryota > Metazoa > Chordata > Mammalia > Rodentia > Muridae > Mastomys > Mastomys natalensis. Next base: position 233,574 of record JAJTUV010000434.1, read on the forward strand.
TTGTTAAGAAAAATATAATGTCTATGTGTCTTTCTTTATCCAGGAGCTAAAATGGGCTAGAGTGTACATAGAAACACTCTGCAAGTATTTGGGACCAAAAAAAAAAAAATGTAGAAAACTGAATGGATGATTTTGTGTTTTTTTCCTGTCTAATCACTTTCTTATGAAATGCTTATTATTAAAATTCTTGCTATTATTTTAACTTCACCATATCCCTCTTTCTCTTCTTTCTTTCTTTTTTTTTTTTTTTTTTTTTGAGACACGTTCTCATTGTAGTCCATATAGTCCTTGAATTTTAGAGATTGTCCTATTTCAGCATCTAGAGTGCTGTCATTATAGGGTGTGAACAGTGCCTCTGGCTCTTTTTTGCTCTCTTAATTCTATTCCTAATGTGGAGGTGCTATAATTTATTGTTTTATATTTTGGGTAACCCTGTCTCAAAAAACATCTATCTCAAGATCTTGAAAAATATATATATTGGTATTTTCAAGACAGAGTTTCTCTGTGTAGCCTGGCTCTCCTAGAACTTATTCTGTAGATGAGGCTGGCCTCAAACTCAAGAGATCCGCCTGCTTCTGCTTCCTGATATTAAAAGTGTGTGTCACCACCACCTGGCCATTCTCTAATTTTTATAGAAGCTTTACTTTAAAAACATTTTATATGTAAGTCTATAAATCAATGGGAATTGATGTTTTTATGTATAAGCTAGGAGCCAAGATTAATTTTCCTCATATATATGTATCTCCAGAACTATTTATTAAAAAAACAAAAACAAAAACAAAAAAAACCTTCCATCCACTGCTTTTCTCTAAAACCAAATGTCCGCATGCTAGGCTGCTGCAATATGCTTGTGCTACTCCAAGACTATCTTAATTTCTCTCTCTCTCTTTCTTTCTCTCTCTTTCTCTCTCTCTTATATATGGACAGTACTTTTAAAAAAAGTTTGTATTATTATTTTTTGTTTAAGTATGAGTGCTCTGCTGCATGACAGAAGAAGGCATCAGATCTGTTTATAGATGGTCATGAACCACCATGTGAATGATGGGAATTTAACTCAGGACCTCTTGAACCATGGATGTGCTCTTAACCACGGAGCCATTTCTCCAGCCTTGTATTATGTTTTAAATCATGTGTCTGTATAGGTTTGTGTATGAGTGAAAGTGTCCATGGAAACTACAAGAGGTCATCAGACCCCTAGTGCTGGAGTTATAGGAGGTTGTGAATTCTTGCAACATGGGTTATGTGAACCAAACTTATGTCCTCTGCCAGGACAGTACATGTTCTTAATCACTCCATCCTTGAGTCTCCGTGATTACTTCAGTTACATAAAATCTCGATAGCTTGTTGTATTATCCTGTAAGCCTACCTGGACTACGCTTGGTCTTCTGCATTGCTATGTAAAGTCTTACAAGCATTTTCTCAGTCTTTATTGTTGGGGTTTACACTGAGATTTCAATGTATCTACAGGTCAACTCCTGGAGGAACTGCATGTATTAGAATATGGAGTATCTAAGAACTTGAAATATCAATTTATTTGAACTTTTAATAACCTTAATAGTTTGTTTCATAGTATAGTACTGAACATCTTCCATTAGATTTACTCTGAAGAGTAGTGAACATTTCTTAGTGTTACTCTTTTTTTTTTTTTTGGTTTTTCAAGACAGGGTTTCTCTGTGTAGTCCGGGCTGTCCTGGAACTCACTCTGTAGACCAGGCTGGCCTCGAACTCAGAAATCCATCTGCCTCTACCTCCCAAGTGCTGGGACTAAAGGCGTGCACCACCACTGCCCGGCAAACTTTAGAGATTTATTTATTTATTTTTATTTATATGAGTACACTGCAGGTGTCTTCAGACACATACTAGAAGAGTGCATCGAATCACATTACAGATGGTTGTGAGCCACCATGTGGTTGCTGGGAATTGAACTCAGGACCTTTGGCAGAGCAGTCAATGCTCTTAACCACTGAGCCATCTCTTCAGCCCTAAAAGTCGTCCCCCACCCCCCCTCCCAGAGAACTGTGGGACGAGCACGGGATTTGAACCAGAGAGAGACAGAGAGAGGGCAACTCCAGAGCGCAGCGCCACCGCCAGACCGCTAGTGTTACTCTTTATAGAACTGCCCGTGGCTAAATATCATCATTTAAAAAATTCTCTTTGTAATAGTTTGGTTTTGATTGACATCTAACTAATTATTGCATCACCAACTTATACCACTTACCAAATTCACTTACACACTTTGTATTTTTACCTCTAGATCCCTTCAGGTTTCCTACCACTTTATCTAGTTTTTTTTGCACTATACTATATATAAGTGATGATGGGAATTCTTCCCTGATGTTGAAAGAGAAAAACTTTCAATACTTTAGCATTAAATGACTTCTCTTCTGAGAGTTGTAAGATCTGACCAGAGCTATAGAGAATAGCTCCTATTTCCTATTTTTGAGAGATTTTTTTAAAATAAAAATCATAATGTATATTGATCTAAAATATTTTTCCATATATTACATAATTTTTATTTTACTTATTACATACTTTTCTTTTAAATTTGTCAATGTGGTGGTTTTTTTCTGACTGAATATCAAATGTGAAGGCAGCTCTGCATTCTGTAGTAACTCTACTTGGACTTCCTTATTAGTGATGCTTTCTTATTTCTAGTATTTTTCTTTTTGTTTCATAGTAATTTTTACTGTAATGTCTACTTTGACATTTTTATAATGACAACATTTTTGTTTTCATTTTCACATGATATATTTTATAACCTTTTAGGCTCCGATCTTTTGTATTTTTGTATATTAAGTCCTTTTTTATTAAATTATTTTATTCATTTACATTCCAAAAGTTGCCCCTTTTCCTGGTCCCCCCTCTCTGAGTTCTTCACCGACCCAACTCTGAGAGGGTGCTCCCCCCCATCATCCTTTTCCCCTGGGACATCAAGTTTCTACAGGATTAAGTACAACCTCTTCCACTGAGGCCAGACAAGGCAGTCCTCTGGCTACACATTTGCCTGGGGCCACAAACCAGCTCCTGTATGCTCCTTGGTTGGTGGCTTAGTCTCTGGGAGCTCTGAGGAGTCTGGGTTAGTTGACACTTGTTCTTCCTATGGGGTTGCAATCCCCTTCGTCTCCTTCAGTCCTTCCTCTAACTCTTCCATATCGGTCCCCAACCTCAGTCTAATGGTTGGCTGCAGGTATCTGCTCTGTCTCAGTCAGTTGCTGGTAGAGCCTCTCAGAGGACAGCCATGCCAGGCTTCATGTCTGCAAGCACAATGCTCTTAACCAAACTGTGACATCTCTCCAGCCCCCCTAATTAAGTCCTTTAATAGCAACAAAATACTTAAAAAAAACCTCTCTAATTTTTTTTTTTAAATTGGAGATTCAGCCAATTTATAACTTATTTATTTGTGTGAATTTAAGTCTTCGATCTCATACCTGCATTCTCTATGTCTTACTTCTTTTTCTTCTAGTGGGGTTGGACTGATGCTGTCATGTATACAAATGATAAATTCTGTAACCCTGGTCACCTCAAGACAAGCAAACTCTCACATATACTGGCTTTTGTTGTGCAAACCTTGCCCCCAAAGTTAATTGGTCCATAAAAGGCTAAAGCCTGTGATTGGTCAGTAGAGACAGGAGATGTGAGGGGTGACAGATGTGACTATAGGCCTGGAAGGTATAGCTAACCATGTGGCTGGATGGGGCTAGGTGGTCGGTTAACTTAGATGAGCTTTAGTTGAGAGTCTGCCCAGCTAAGGCCTAAGCTTTGAAATATTAAAAGGTCTCTGTGTGATCAGTTGGGGAATTAGCTGCTATCATATTAATTCCCAGCATTAATTAATATATATAGAACACTAATTTAAATCTTTACATTCTTTCCCCTCTTTTCTCCTTCTAGACTGTTACTGTATTTCCTCCTAATAGTTTGGTTGATATGTATTCTTTTCCTCCACCATAAATGCCTTCTAATAAGAAGTGTTCTAACAATCCTCTATTAGGACAACAATAGACAAGCTAACGTGGGTGGGGAAAGGCCACCAGGCCTCAATCCTATATAAAAAACTATAGGCAACTCAAGAATGTTGAGAACTGAGAAATAGTCTTACCTAGGGAAGGGCCCCTACAATGGTTATCCAATACAATGGTTAGCCCTGAAATCATACACAGAAACTTACAGACATATATTGTGTACACACACACAAAGGCTAGTTTTATGTCAACTTGACACAAGCTAGAGTCATCAGAGGAGAAAACCTCAACTGAGAAAATGTCTCCATAAGATCAGGCTGTAGGCAAGCCTGTAGGGCATTTTCTTAATTGTGATTGTTGTAAGAGAGCCTAGATTGGGAGTAGTGTCATTCATGGGCTGGTGGTCCTAGGTTTGTAAGAAAGCACTTTAAGCAAGTCCTGGGAAGCAAGCCAGTAAGCAGCACCTCTCCATGGCTTCTGCATCAGCTCTTGCGACCATGTTTCTGCCCTGTGTGAGCTCCTATACTCATTGCTGCTGATGAACTGTGACAGGGAAGTGTGTATGAAATAAACCTTTTCCTCCCAAACTTGCTTTTGGTCATGGTGTTTCACCCAGCAATAGAACCCTAACTAAGACAACAAGTAACATTTATATGGACTGAGAAGGCTGTATTTATACATTTAGAAAATATATACATATATATGCTATCGATTTAAAAGAGAGAAAAGGGGGTGGTGATGCATGGGAAGGGTTGGAAGGGGGAAATTATGTAATTATATTTTAATTATCAAAAAAGTAACCAAGACAATAGTTTTAAGCTTATAACAAAAAGAGTTTACTGTTTCAGAAAGACTGGAACGATAAATGATGACATCTGCTCTCTCACTAGCAGGCATAATTCGGATAGAAAGCTTTCCCTAGCAAGACATTACACTTACAACTCCACTTGTACTTATTTACAAAGAGGAGTTAGTATGAGGGACAGAAAAGTCCAGAAAAATGACAGTATATCCTGAATAGGATCCCAAATTTTTAGTTTTCATGCAAATATTTTCCTTGGCCACAGTCTCAAAATATATTCCCAACTTGTTTCTCAAGTTTATACAATCATGTAATCATTTTATAAATTCATGTAAAGTGAATTTCCATTCAATGTACCTATATTCCTATATTCCAACAATGTACTCTAGTTCTTCAGTGAGTAGAGTTGAGACTAATAGCATGAAGGCAATTTTCTAAAACAGACAAGGTTTGCCATTTACAAATTACTTTTAGTACTACTTAACCAAATTAGAAATTATAAATACAAATAAAATCACCTACCTTGTAATCAAAGTATTAAACTTGTGAAGGGTGAAATATAGTTTTAGAGACAATGTATTTTTATATATAGTAAAGCATAAAAGAGAGCTTATCATTTTGGAGAATAGCAATAAGTGGCAAGAACACAGAAAAGATGTGTTCATTTTCATTCTTTAAGTTATTTCTTTGAAAAATATTCTAAGTAGACAATATACAAGAGCCTTCATCTATGTCTGAGTCACAAACTATATCATAAGGCCAAAACCTGCCAAACCTATTCACTGCTTAGTCTATGGCTGCTTTGGTGGCAGAACATTTGAAAATGATTTAAAGAGTGGCAATCTTTACTCTTTGGTCCTGGGCCAAAAGTGCCTGTGGCACTCAGGTCTACAGCAGACACTCTTCTCTTCCATCTGTCTGGGCAAATGCTACTCTTACTCTAGGTAATCTTCACACATGCCAGGAAACAGACAAACTACACATGAAAAGTGAATAAGGAAAATGTATAGGGAGGACAGACAGTGTCACCTGCTGTAGCAGAGGTACTTTCAGTGATCTACTTGTTCTGAGAATGCCAAAGGTATGCCATCTGCTATTGCACAAAACATTATGTCATAAGTTTACATATCTCCAGAATCATGTTTCTGAAATACTTTTAAGGTTCAAATGGGAAATAATGGTATCCTTCTGAAGCCCATTGATACTTACCTCCGGCACAGTGAATACAGCCTGTTGGAGGCAGTGACTCGGAAATACTCTGGTTTTGAAAGAGAGGAGTTGCCACTTATGGTTCCCAAACCTAACCGCTGATAGTCTCTGAAACATGCTTTTTCCACCAGCTGTTCCATTGTAGACTTCTCTGAGGCCTTCAGGGTTGCACTTGTGGGAAGTTCACTATCATCTGAAACTGACAGAATTAGGTTTTGTCAAAATGATCAGCTCAAAGTAAAAACCTCAGAACAACAATGATAATGACAACAACTACTTCTACTTCTTTTTGGAGACAGGGTCTCACTATACAGGTTGGGTTGACCTGGAACTTGATATGTAGACAAGGCTGGTCTGGAATTCAAAGATCTGCCTGCCTCTACCTCCCCAATGCTCATATTCAAGGTATACAATGCCATGCCTGCCTTTTGAAGGTCTTTATGTTAGGGTTACCAAGACTCAAAAAAAAAAAAAAACCCAAACCAAAACCAAAAACAAACAAAAAAAACCCAGGGAAGTAATATCATTTAAATAACTTCTAAAAACAAAGTTAAGCATTGTAGGTGCATTCCTAAAGCCCAGTATTTGGGAGGTAAAGGCAGAATTACTAGAAGTTCAAGGCCAGCCTGATCTACAGAGTGAGTTCCAGGACAGCCTGGAATGCATCCCATGAACCCATTTCTAAAAGAAACAAAACAATAACCAAACAACTAAAGATAATGTCATTTTAAATTCATTGGCTACATTTAAAGTACAGTAATTTATATATTACACAGAAGATAATCTGTTAGTAAAATTTATCTTTAAATCTGTTATCTAAAATTTATCACTATACAAACTCATCATCCAAGATTTGTATTACTCTCAAAAGAATACATTCATATTGAAATTTCTCAGTTAACTAGAAGCACAGTAGTGGGAAAGCTATGAAAAGTTAAACATGGTTCCTGGAAATCCTTTCAGCAGAGGATATAATGTCTATGGAAAACTGTGTCACCACTTTGTAATCACAGGTTCAGAGTCCTCTATGATTTAAATGTGAAAGAATTTATTCAATAACCAAGGTCTTTAGAGAGGATTTTTTTTAAAAAAAAAGGATATTCCTAATGAATACTGCATGTAACCACAACAAAAAATGTATGTTAAAACACGTCCTAATTTTCTATTTATTTTAATGTGAGAAAGGTTAAATCAAACTTTCAAAGGCCTTAGAAATGTACTCAAGATTACTAACAGGAAGGAAAAAACATGGTTTTCTTGGACTAGGTATGGTGTCACACGGCTTTAAAGCACTTGAGGAAAACAGATCTCTTTGAGTTGAGGCTAGCCTGGTCTATACAGTGAGTTCCAGGACAGCCAGGGCTATATAGTAAGAACTTGTCTCAAAACCAAAAAATATATGTCTCTCAATATCTGATCATGTTCCCCTTTGCCCCTCCCTGTCCTCTTTCCCACCAGGTCTCTCTGGCCCCATGATTGCTTTCTGCAGGGGTGGGACGAAACAAGACTGAAGTCCTGAAGGCCAACAGAAAGAATGGAAACAGGCAACCTTGGGAGTTAGGAGTTGGGGGGACCCTTTAGAATGTACCAGAGACCTGGGAGCTGAAAGTCACTCAGGACTCAGAGGGAGGAAGCTTAGATGAAATGCCCAACAGTAGGGAGAGGGAACTCGCAGAATCCACCTCCAGTAGAAAGACAGGGCATCAAGTGGAGGGATGGGGTTGCCATCCTACAGTCAAAAACTCTGACCCAGAATTGTTCCTGTCTGAAAGAACTGCAGGGACAAAAATGGAGAAGAGCCTGAGGGAAAGGAGGTCCAGTGACAGGCCCAAAGTGGGATCCAGCTCAAGGGCAGGCTCCAAGGCCTGACACTATTACTGATGCTATGGTGTGCTTACAGACAGGAGCTTAGCATGGCTGTCCTCTGAGAGGCCCAACAAGCAGCTGAAAGAGTCAGATGCAGATAATTACACCTAACCAATGGACAGAAGCCAGGGACCCCTGTGGTTGAATTAGGGAAAGGTTGGAAGAAGCTGAGGAGGAGGGCAACCTCATAGCAAGACCAGCAGTCTCAACTAACCTGGACCTCTGAGCTCTCTCAGACACTGGGCCACTAACCATGCAGCATACACCAATTGATATAGGCCCCCTGACACATAAACAACAGAGGACTTCCAGGTCTGGGTTCAGTCAGAGAAGTTACCGTCAAGAGACTGGAGGCCCCAGGGAGTGGGGAGGTCTGGTGGGGTGGAGTGTGGGGTGTGGGGACATCCTCTTGGAGACAGGGGAGGAGGTATGGGATGAGCAACAGAGTGTTGACCAGGAAGGGAATAACGACTGGACTATTAAAAATCAAAATGATAAAAACCAATAACAATTATCTCTAAAAAAAATGAGACTTGGTATTCCAGCTTGAGAATTTCACAATGCAGCACACTCAGGTGTCAGTTTGATTATAGTTTAATTGTAGAGAAAGGGTCTTCCTATAGTTCCAAAGCTGGCCTTGAATTTACGAGCTGAAGTGATCCTATTGCTTCTGGCTCTTCAGCAGCTGAGATTATAAGCATATATTATCATGCACAGTTATGGATGGATTCTGTTTGCTTGTTTGTTCCATGAAATAATTTGAATTAGAAAAGTCAATAGTGATCGGTAGCAATGTTTTGTATATGATTTTGAGTAGGCCAGAGTTTTAATAAGTGTTCATTTTAGCAATGGAATAACAAGTCTTCTTATTGCCCACAAGGGTAAGCCTGTATGTATTCCTTCTTATACTTGTGCATATACACATACACATACACATAAAATCTTATAGGTTTTTTATTTTAGCAAACGGATGAATACCTTTTACTCAATACTCTCACTAAAAATGAGGTTTCTTTTAAAACATTCTTACAGGTACTAATTTTGTAATTATTACTGAGGCAATTTAAGATCTTGAGATGGAAAAAATGTATATAATTTCCCTTTCCATTAGATTATTTTTTATGTAGTATTATATCCATAGCATATTCAATACTTAGTTAAAAGTTGGAAAGAAAAAAAAAAACCATTCAACATGACATCTTGTTTTCTTCTATTTTTCCAGCTAAGAAATATCTTGGCTAACTATATTTTTAAAAATTATTTTCAGTTTTTCTTCATCCTATGTTTCCGCAATCTTCAGTGTGGAACATTCAACATTCAATATCATATTCCCTCACTCTTTTTTTTTTTTAGTCTGTGTTTGAGACAGGGTTTCTCTATGTAGCCCTGGCTGTTCTGGAACTAGCCCTGTAGAGTAGGCTGTCCTCGAAGTCACAGAGATCTGCCTTATACCCTCATTCTTATTATACACATAAGATTTCCTTCTTTCTCCATTTAATAATACTCAGACAAAAATGGACTTAGTAAAGGCAACACAATCAGGTTGAGGATGTAACTCAGTTGCTATAGTGGTTGCAATGCAGCCCTACAAAAACAGGTGTGGTGGCACATACATCTGCGATCTAAGCACCTAGGAGATAAAGACAAGAGGATGAGAGATACCCTTGGATACATGGTGAGTTTAACACCAGTCTGCAATACTTGAGACTCTGCCTTTTAAAAAAAGTCAACCAAAATCCTATCTAAACAAGAGAATATTAGTAAAAATGTATCTTACCAGTTCCGAGAAACTGTTGAGTTTACATACAAGTACAACTTAGTCTCTTGTTGTTATTCATGTAAGAATAACTAGGCATGGTCGCACACACTTTTAATCTCAGCACTTGGAGGTGGAGGAAAATGAATTTCTATGAGTTTAAGGCCAGTTAAGTCTACACAGTGAGACCCTGTCTCAAGAAAGAAAGAAAAAAGAAAGAAGGAAAGAAAGAAGAAAATTGAATTATGGAAAATAATTCTCACATACCAGAAATATCATCTTCTTCATTCCACCCAGGACGATTTACTCTCTCTTCTACAATTGTTCCTGTTCTCTTCTTTAATAAATACTGCCTCCCAATTGTCATTTTTCCTGCCTTCTTGGCACCTTTCACAATTGTTTTTGAGAACGTTCTAGAAGTCACAGAACCAAAGATAAAATCAATTTACTATAAGGGCACCACTAATATTTTTGATGTCTATATTGCACCCACATCCTTATGTATAGTACAACTGCAGTGCATGTTTGTTAAGCTGCTTCTTCATAGCACTTTCCATACTGTGGAGAATGACTTTCCTATAAATGTCACTGCCATCAGGACACTATTTCAGGCAAAAAGTGCAAAAACTTAAAGTCTGATATAAACTATCGATCACTCAAATATCCCTCCCACCTCCACCTGAGACAAAGTCTCCAATGTAGCCCAACTGTCCTGGAATTTGCTATGTAAACCAGTCTTGTCTAGAACTCACAGAAATCTACCTGCCTCTGCCTCCCGAGTGCTGGGATTAAAGAGTGCACCACCACACCCAGCTGATCACTCAAATCTTAAACTCCTGGGTTTATTTTTTGGCATTCCCAAGCCTATTCCGCTGTCCATGCTGTTGCCTCCACCATGGTCCCATAAATTATATTAGCACGTCTTCAGCCTAGCACAAAAAGATCTCCTCTTCCTTCAACTCAAACTTTCTCTGAGGTCATATGACAATAATGGTTGGCAACATTTATTTTTCAAAAGTTTTAGGTATGTATGTGTGCATAATGTCTTGTCTCTAATTAGCTATAAACCCATTCAAGCATAGGAAGAGTAATTCTTGTTAAGAGGAGAAAATAACAACTCAAGATATCTGAAAATCCTTTTGAGAATGAGCTTTAATTGATGAGACAATAAGATATATATTAGGAGTTCAAAGGGCCAGCAAAAAGGCTCAGGGCAGAAAAAGATGCTTGTTACTGATGACCTGAGTTTAATCCCTGGGACCCACATGGTCAAAGCAGGAGAGAACTGAGTCCCACAAGGTATCCTTTGGCCTCCATACATGAGTATTGTGAGTGCGTGCGAAACACACATACACACACAAACACACACACACAGTATGAGAAAAGTCATCATTAATAAAAGGTTATTAATTCCTTTCAGTTGGCTATGGAAGGGATGAAGATGAGAGACTCATCATTCCTCTTACCGGAAAGAGGTGTTCTTTTCTTTCTGTTTGGGTAAAATTATTTGTGGGGTAGTTTGTCCAGCAGCAAAGGCGAAGGTGCTAAAAATGGACTGAGGGTAACGGAACTTCGTTAGCTGTTTCTTAAAGATGTCTACTACTTCTGGACTGACTTCTTCATCAAATGCTACTTTAATCAACTAGAAATAAAAGAGATTGACCTATCAGAAGCATTAAGGATTTCTTGACAACTTTTATTCACATCACTGAAAACAACAAAAACAAGCAAACAAATGAAAGTAAATAGAAAAAAAGCAATATTAAATAAAAATATTGTAATAATGTTATAACTTTATGGAAGTTGTAGAGACTTTGGATACTATGAAATACAATTTAAAAAATTTAAAAGACAAAAGTGTGACTGGTCAGATGGCTCAGCAGGTAAAGGTGTTTGCAACCTGAGTTTGATTCCTAGAACCCATGTAAAGGTGGGCAGAAAGAACTGACTCCATAAAGCCATAATAAAATTTACAATGAAAAAAATGAGGCTTAGAAAAATTTATCTGCAGTATAGTATAATCTGTCAACTAGGAAGAAAAATCATTTTTTTTGAAGTTGGTTTTCTGTAAAACTATCCTTTATAATGAGATGGGGAATTAACTGAGAGTGGGTGAAATAGGAATGTGTCCTTCCTAGTCCCAACTATTAGGCCTAGAGAAGGAATGTAGCCTAATAGGGTTCCTTCTTATCCAGAGATACAAACAAATCTAGGAATAGATAAGTCACTTTCACAAGTGCACTATTTAAGTGTAGAATTCTTCAGCTGCTGGAACACAAAGAAATCCCTGTAGTTACAGTGTGAGGTGTTGTGAGAAGGCTCCAGTTCTAAGGCAGCAGCTGCTGTGTGAGAGAGCACAGGAAACACAGCTTCTGAGGCCAGCCTGGTCTACACAAGGAGGGGAGGCCACTCCACAAGGGAGAGGCAAGCCTTGAGCTTCTTGGGAGTCTGAGAAGTCAGCAATAAGGAGCAAAGGATAGGAAAACCAATTACTATGGACATGAACTTTGAAAAAGGGACAATGGAGGAGGTTACTCCTCCCACGAAGACTTCTCCCCTGTATCACTGTTTCCATAGGTTTGGTAACTCAGAGGCTTCTGGAAGTCACTGTTCGATCAGGGGTCACTCAGTCATCCCTGAAAACAGTGTCTTAGCTCTAGCTAAACTTCTTCTTCTTCTTCTTCTTTTTTTTTTTTTTTTTTCCGAGACAGGGTTTCTCTCTGTAGCCCAGGCTGTCCAGGAACTCACTCTGTAGACCAGGCTAGCCTCGAACTCAGAAATCCGCCTGCCTCTGCCTCCCAAGTGCTGGGATTAAAGGTGTGCGCCACCACTGCCCGGCTTCTAGCTAAACTTCTTGAGTTTCACTTTCCCACAAAAAAAAGCTATAGAGAATTTCTTTCTGAAACAGAGTTATTTTTAACAAAAGTTTTATTCAGCAGGAGTTAAGAAATAAGTTGTCAGAGAACAAGAGCCACTGTGTTTCTGATTGACAATTTGCTGGCTAAGGGAACCCTGACGTAGAATCCAAAGCCAAAGACACTCCAAGACACTCATCTTCTTATGCTCAGCTTTTAACTTCTGTCCTTACAACCATAGAAAATAGCTACATTACTAGATTTGTACAAGAATTCTTTTATTAGAAGGGCCTTCCATCCTTCCTTCCTTGATACATGTTGAGTACTGTGTATGTGGAAATACGAATTTGAAAATACTCAGAAAACATGAGGTTTTGAATTAGGGACATCAAGTGGAAAAAGCCTATGTAAGTATTGTAAAATCTGAAACACTTATGGTGTACCTGGAAAGATGCTGATGTAATCTGCAACCCTTCTTGCATGTTCTGCTGGAGCTGGTTCTGCATGGTTATCTTCTTCTCCTTGGTGATTGAAGCAATGGGAAAACTCCGAACAACTGTTTGTTCACCAACTGTAGGAGGACAGGACATAGACTCAGCAATACCACTTTATAGCTGGGGTCAAGCGTCTCTTCTGCAGAAATTCATCAGTAGAGGATGATGCTAGGAGTGTAGTGAGAGAAAAATGCCAAGATTCTAGAATCTCACAGTGTATATGTATGTGGGTGTGTATAATTTTAAGACAAGGTCTCTCATGCTGACCATGGTGGCGTAGGTCTTTCATCCAAGCACTCAGGAGACAGAGGCAGGCGGATCTCTGAACTTGAGGCCAGCCTGATCTACAGAATGAATAGAATTCTACAGAATCCAGGAAACCCAGGGCTACACAGAGAAATTCTATTTCAAAAACACAAAAGGAAAAAAACCAAAACCAAAACTATGTAATAGACCAGGCTGGCATTGAACTCAGAGAAATCCTGACTGTCTCTGCCTCTAAATGAAGGGATTAAATGTGTATACCACCATACCCACGTTATTAATTAGTTTTATTTCACTGTGTGGTGGTTTGAATAGGTTTGGCCTCTAGAGACTTAAGTGTTTGAATGTTTGGGCCATAGAGAGTGACACTATTAGGAGGTATGGCCTTGTTGGGAGTAGGTGTGGCCTTGTTGGGAGTAGGTGTGGCCTTGTTGAAGGAAATGTGTCACTGTGGGGACAGGCTTTGAGGTCTCATATGCTCAAGGTAGGAATAACACAGGAATAGGTTTTATATAGAAATAAAGACATAGTTTCCAATACTGAAGAGGAAACCAAGATAGTTAATATAATGATAAAGCAAAAGAAAGCATATTTTGGGTGGGGGTGGGGGAAACAGTTTGCTATTACAGGTTGGTCACAAACTCAGGATTCTCTTGCATCATGCTCTCTGCTGGGATTATAGGCTTGAGTTATTATGCCTGATAAGATAACAAATTTTTAACATCTGTTTCCATGTGCAGAAAACCTTTGGAAGATAAGACTAGATATGTGTCTAAGAGGTTTAGAAGTTTAAACATTTTATGAAACATGAATGTAAAAGTACAAACTACCTGTGGTTAAAAAGACATGTCTACAAAAGAAGTATCATGGCCTTCTTTGGAGTTTCCAAGTCTCTATTGGGGGAACGTTACACAACACTACTATAACATGTAAATAACAAGTGAACAGATAGTTCAAGGATTGGAGTATTGCAGAAAAAGAGACAATCTCTGCATGCTAGAAGGATAGAGAATAATTTCTGCAAGACATAGGAGGGAAGGTAAGCTTTGAAGAAAGCGTAGGGTTTGAATCTGCAGAGGGAAGAGGAAGAAAGCATTTAGGTAATGTGGTAGAGAACATATCAGAAGCAGTGACGGCCCTCACAGCTGAGCCTGAGCAAGGGAGATCTGGGCCAGAGTTACTGGATTTTGAGGCTTACATATTTGTTCATTCCTCAGTCTCTGGATTTCTCAACTTATTAAGTTCATATCCAGAGACTAAGCAAGCTAGTATATACATTAGATTTAAGTTTCAATACATGTTAAACAACCTATCCCTAAAGAATGCGTGGAAACCCCAGATTTCTATGTTACTAATGGAGAAAGAAATAGTTTAAAAAAAAAAACCAAACTTTCTCTGACAAAAACATTTTTCTAAAACACACAACATTAAAATTACAAAGAAAAGAGAAAAAAATGAGATTTCAACCCCAAGCCTATCTTTTTCTTTTCTGGGTTTGAAATGATGTGTAAATCATTGTACATGGACTAAATAGAATCTCAAGTGCCATAGAGAGAGTCTTGCTTTGATGGTGTGTGCTAGGTCATACCTAGCTGGTCATGTGGCGTCCCTCTGAAGAGAATTCTGTATGTGGTGAGGAACAAGGCGCCTTCTGCAGGCAGGAGCTGAGGACCTCCGAGGAGACCTCCAGTGGCTTCTTCCCGGCCATCAGGATCTAGTAGGACTCGAAGACCTTCGCATACAATTTCTTCTCCTGGGAGTAGAGCTGGTCGAAGAATCTTGGGCTAAGAATAGGTAATTGTTTTAAAAGCAACTCTTGTAGGGTTTCCATCATGTAGTCCCAGGTTACCTTGTCATGTACAGTTTGGACACCCTGAGCCAACCCTGAGCCTGACTTGGAAGAAGCAGAAATGGAGTTTCTAAGTCCAAGTATGAAAAGACTCTTTGCTGCACTGCTTGTTGACAATAAAAAAAAAAATGAATATCTTGAAAGTCTGAGATGTCCATTCAAATAATCATTGTGTAACTTAAATGAAATGTAAAAGAAAAAAACCATTAAGAATATGAAGAACTAATAAAGGTGGTACTATGGTGGCTATGGCAGAGACAAGCATGGGAAGGGAAGATACATTCTTTATTTCTTTTACACTTTACCTAAATAACACTATACTGTAAAAGAAATAAACTCCTAAATGGATTTTGGGTGTTTTGATTTTTCTAAGATAGGATTTCTCTGTATAGCCCTGGCTGTCTTGGAACTCAGAGATCAGCTGTCCTCTGCCTCCTAAATGCTGGGATTAAAGGCCTGCACCACCACCACCCAGCATAATATTTTTAATTTAATTTACTTATTTAATATAGATTCTCATATACTCAAGACTGGCTGTGAATACCTCATCCTATTGCCTCCATTTCCCAAGTGCTGAGACTACAGGTGAGAGCTGCCACACCTGGCTCCATAGTTAGCTTTTGCTGTTTTGTTTTAAAGACAAGAGTGTCACTATGTAGTCTTTGCTGGCATTGAACTCATAGAGACCCACCCGTCCATCTTTCTCAGTGCTGGGACTAAAGGTGTGTGTCCCCATGGCTGCCCATGGATTTGTTTTCTTAAAAGAGTTCTTTTTTTTTCTCCAAGTAATAAACTTTATACATGAGAAATTTAGCTTAGCAGTCAGTATATGAGGAACACTATAATAAAATTCCTCTTTTGAGATGTGGGTAAGAAAAAGATCATTCCTCCTGAAAAACCTGTTTTTAATGTCTAAATCAGCTGGGCACAGTGGTGCATACCTTTAATCCAAGCAGTGGGGAGGCAGAGGCAGGTAGATCTGTTATTTGGGCCAGTCTGATCTACATAGTGAGCTACAGGACAGTCACATTGAGAACTATATAATGTTTTCAAACAAGCAAGCAAACAAACAAACAAACAACAAATTCCAAAAACAAACAAATAAAACAAAACAAAAAAAATCCCTAAAACGCAACCCACACCAAAAACCAAACAACAATAAAAAGCAAACACAGCTCAAGTCAGCATGATTCTTTTTTCAGGCTCTAGAAATCTTAGAACTAAATTCAGAAATCAAAGTGTAATGACCACTGTATCTTAAGGTTCAGGTAGAACTGCGGCTCCTACCTATGTGGCTTCTAATTGCTCCTTTAGCTGTATTTTGAATAGTTCTGGCAGAGAGCTGAGGGCCCAAATTCTAGTCTTTAACAGGTGTGAGGCCAGCAGCAAAATAACTATCTGAATGGCTTCCTCAAACACAGATGCCTAGGTCGCAGGGTTTTCTAATTCAGGAGACCCCAAATCCTTAATTTGTCATGGACAGTCAGACTCAAGAACCCAATGCTTTTATGGCAACTGTTTAAAATATTTTTCTTTCTTTCTTTCTTTCTTTCTTTCTTTCTTTCTTTCTTTCTTTCTTTCTTTCTTTCTTTCTTTCTTTCTTTCCTCCTTTGTTTCCTTCTTTGTGGGTGGTGGTGGTGGGTACTTAAATCCTGGGACTGGGCTTGGGAATTAGAATTATTCATGATTTAACTCTGTATAAAAGTGGGGTTAACAAGAGGTTATCATTGTTCTTTTGTTGAAGAACAAAAAAGATTGCATTCCTATCTCAGCAGCTTAGAAAATTCTGTAGGGCAAACTCCCTAGAACCTTTAATGCATCATTAAAATTGTCTGTAAATAGCTCAGCAGGCACTGTCTAGAGCACAACAGGTCATTGTTGCTGTGTTACTAAAAGGACCATTGCACTCCGAAAGCACACAATGTGGAGTAATTACCTTCTGGATAGGTGGAAGTCTTCTACTCTCTCGATGTACCGCCTCTAGGGTCTCAATGTGCATAGCTACAATTCCTTGGATGAGTCAGAGTATTCAAAAAGAAAGAAAATAAATCAGGGAGAACAAAAGCAAATTCTAGATATTTTAGAATTAAAAAACTAAAGTTTGACAGGACCTCCAAAAGTTAAAATATAGTAGCTATATAATCTATAACATTCTACTCCTAGTCATATACCCCCAAAGAATTGGAAATAAGCACTTAAGACATCTGTATGAAAATATTCACAGAATCATCATTCTCAAATCTCTAAAAGTGGAAAACCCAGGTCTCCATCAACAATTGAGTAGCTGAACAAATAAGATACATCCACAGAATAAAATAATATTTAATCATAAAAAAGGAATGACATAATACATGGATAAACCCTGAAAACATTATGCTAACTGAAAAAAGTTGAAATATTACATGATTCTACATATGTAAAATCTCTAGAACAGAAAAGTTCATGGAGACAGAAAGCAGGTTATTTCCAGGGCCAGCAAGTAAAACAGAATTTATTACCTAATAATGGTTACCAACTATCTACTTGGAGTGATTGAACATTGTGAATATTATTAATGCAACTCTAATGTTAATTTTGCCACAAGTCAGTAAAACTTTGGAACTTGCCATGGTGCCTATAATCGCAGCACTGGGGAGGCAGAGGCTGAGGCTCAGGAAAGCAAGGCCTTCCTGGGCACACTGCAAATGTGAGCGTAGCCTGGATCACGCAGGACCTTGTCTTAGAAGACAGAACAACAGTAAAAGAAATAAAAAGCAGCCAGAGAAAAGTGAGCAGCAGCTCCCTGTGCTGGGTCTTAACTGCTGCAACACTCTGACCCACTCTGCCACCCCCAAGTGACTGATTACCTGGTATCATGCAGTGGAGACTCCTGATGTGGTCCTGAGTCACTCCACTCTCTGTACAAACCTTGTCAATAAATCGGGCAATGAACCTTACAACAGAGTTGGCCACATCACTGTTTTCCGAATCTTCAAACCCACTCTCTGTATCATAGCTCTCAGCTACACTTCCTGCAATACTAAGAGAGCCAAGGAAAGAAATTATGGCCAGGCCTCAAATTAAGAGAGAGAAGGAAAAAAAAAAAAAAAGACATCATATTCACTTTCTAGAGGAATTGAAACTTGCCAGAAGAGCTGTATGATCAGTTTCTTTCTATAAGTGCCAGGCAGGGAATGCTATGTTCTATGTGCATACATGTAAATATCATCTACTGGAGTAAGATTTACTATTGTAAACAATACCTTCTATTACTCTCCCAAAAGGAACTTAGAAGCCACAGAAAATAAAGCAAAGGGGGACCGTGTCACTTATGATCTGCTGCAAGAATCTTCTAAACAACTTGTCTTTCCAAGTTACTCATTGCAGAGAAGCAAGAGGAAAGTGACTGGTATTAGTGACTGTGGGACATAACCATGGTAGGCAGGTAAACGAACTCTTCTGAGATGCAAGAAAAAGACTTTCTCTTGCCATGATTTCTCTCTTCCTGCTCCCCTGCACTCCAACCCCTGAAGTGAGCCATTGTGAAGCCACATTTTTTTCTGCAGGTGATAAACTCACATAAGACAAGGCAACACACTTGAAATAAAATGAAGAGAAGGACTGAGAATAAAAAGAAAATATGGAGCTGCCTGAAGGAGTCTGACAACAGGCTATGAGACCCACAACCAGCAAGGCGCTGCATCACCTGCTACTAATGAGCTACCGCTGATGTTGCCGTCTGCTTACTCACTCATTTTATCATCTATTCAGTTAAGTACTGTTACCTAGCACCTACTATCTGTAAAGATGTAGAGAACTGAACAGTGAACAAAACAGGAAAAGACACAGATAATATGCACATGTGAAAATATGTCACATTGTGATGTGGTGGTATAGCTTGGGAGGTCAATTGCTTGATACAAGCTTGAGGATAGTCTAGTGAGATCTTGTCTCAAAAAACCCAAACTCCAACCCCAAACAACCCCCCCCAATAAACCAAAATAAAAAAGAAAATCAAAAATCATAAATCAAAATCAAAAAGAGAAAAGAAAACCGGAAGAAATAAAGTTATAGAAAACACCACAGGATAGGGGGACCAACCAATCAAAGTAAAAAAAAATTCTGTACACTTAAAAAAGGGCAAAGTCTATGTGACGGGTGACATTTGGTCAACAATCTAAAGCAAGAGATCCTTGGGGCTGCTGCAGATAGGTGGGTAGTCTAGACAGAGGGAGGAACAAGCAGCACTGTGCCCAGAGTGTCTGAGGATAAGTGGCAGTAGAAAGGCTAGGCTAGCTGACAAAGGAATTAAGGGAGCAAGGTTAGAATCACAGCCCACCAGTCTAAGGCTCTTGTTCAGCTCATAGTAAAGGCACTGTGTTTTATTCTTGGGACATGGGAACTCAGGAGAGAACAGAGAGGAAGGTGAGGTTGAGGACATTAACTTAGGGTTTGAGTATGAAATGTACCCTATAGACTCATGGATTGGGGACCTTTGAGTCCATGGGCCTTTGAGAAGTGACCAGCTCTGGATGGCTCTGAACTATTTATAATATGATGGTTCTATTGGGAAGTAGCAAAGAAGAGGAGATGGAGAGAAGTAAATCACAGGGGTGGGAGTATATCCTTGTGCCAGTGTCTTGCTCTGGTTCCTTCCTGCAGTCTCTTCTCTCTGCTTCTTGTGTAAATGAGGTGACATTTTTCTTACCATAAACTCTTGCTACCATGATGTTCTGCCCAAGCTCATGGGGTCAAGCAATAATGGACTGAACCATCTGAAAACCTTGAAAATAAGCACTTCTCTTATTTCTCTCAGGTATTTTGGTCATAGCAGTGAAAGATAATTGATACAACATAATTAGACAAATTCTATAGATAAATTGAGAAATGAGGGCTGAGAATAATCACTTTGATAAGAAGTTGCTCAGCAGCATTTTCAGAGCGCTTTTGTTATCAGAATGAAACTGGTGGGACACACCAGTGTATAGACTTTTGAGAGTTTAGGTTCTGAGACAGAAGAAGATGTAGGGGGTGTGTGTGTGTCAGATTAAAAAGGATGAAGGTAAGTTGGCTGTTTTTTATTTTTTTAACAGAAGGGCTGAGCAAGCTAGAAATGGGGAAAACAGTCAATTCTAAAATATATACGACAACATTTGCTATGTTTCTGCAGAGATACATACGATTAGCTCTGAGAAGAGTTGGAGCTGTGTGCTCCATCTCAGTACCTGTTTGTGACAATGCTGTTGCTCCCACTTTCCCAGTCTCCTGGAGCTGATGCTCGAAGGAGCTTGTTTTTACTTGTGTCTAGTGGAACTAGCAGGTTAACCATGAGGTTTGCAAAGTGAATGGCCTGACTGAAGACAGTGCTTTCCTCATGCTGCACCAGCTCCTGCTGAGTTGACTTGCTCAGAGTAGGCCAAAGGCGAAGCTGCTCAGCTGCCAAGTCCATTGCTGTCTTCTCCTGATAGTGGCCATCAGGAAGCTTATCCCAGAAAATAAAGCAAAACAAGCCAAGGGTGAATGACCATCACTTTACGTTTGCTCCACAGACGCGGAAGGTGCTGAAATCTGTCCATGTCTTAAATGTATGTTTTCTCTTGGAATAGTCTGTATCTTTTAGTATATTTTATCAGTATATACTATTTTTAAGGAAAATATCAAGAAAACATGTAACAATCAGGAAAATGGCTTTCCTTTTTTTTATTTTTTATTTTTTATTTTTTTGGTTTTTTGAGACAGGGTTTCTCTGTGTAGCCCGGGCTGACCTGGAACTCACTCTGTAGACCAGGCTGGCCTCGAACTCAGAAATCAGCCTGCCTCTGCCTCCCAAGTGCTGGGATTAAAGGCATTCGCCACCACTGCCCGGCTCCTTTTTTTATTTTGAGAAAGGGCCTCATCTTGAATTTGCTGTACAGCTGGAATGACTGTGAACTCTTGATCCTACTCTTACCTCCCAAGTACAGGGATTACTAGTGTGCGTCAGCATGTTAGGCTGACTCTCTTAAAAATGACAGGAAGCATCTGTTAAGTGGCTGTATCAGCAGAGGTGAAACTCAGAATAACAACCCCACACAGCACACTGGAGTTGTTTCCCTGGCCCATACACCTTCACTGGCACCACACGGCAAACCCAAAGAAACAGCAAAATACAGATGCATGTTTCTCTCTCTAGCCTGTCACCAAGTTTACACTTCACTCTGTGGCTTTAACTCTTTAAAGCTGCTAGTTACAAAAATTAACAGATTTCCCATAAATGCCCTTGTAGGACACTTCAGTGGCACCTGCTAAAAGTATTGTTTTATCTCTTCTGCTCTTTGAGAGGAAATGGAATGATCAAGGACACAAAAAGTATTGATCTATCTCCTTGTAAAACATTATCATATACACAAATATGTAGGTAACTGTAGGAAGGCAGAAGAGATAACTGGTAATAGCAACACACATCTGCATAGTATTTTATCTAGCAATGGAGCTCAAAAACATATATCTAATCCAGGGCTCAGAGATGGGGACACAGCAGCTGTGACACATTTGCTGTATGAGTGCTTTGTAGATAGATCAGTACCAGCAAATCACAGCTGCTTAAAAGTCAGCAAAGGCACATTAACAGTCTGGGTGAGGTCCCAGCCCAACAGTCTCTGCATCAGTTACAAGTTATACCTTAAGTGGTACAGTTAGTGTTTTAACAACAAAAAAATCTGAATATTAATTAAATTTGAGCAATAACAATCAAACATGTGTCAATGTTATTTGCTATCAAAGTTTTTATTCTTGTCGTTAATAATAAACACCAAAAATATGTTTAAGATGATGAAGATATGACTGTGTAGCTCTTTGTAGACATCTGACAATCCACCTTCTCTAGAGATAAGTTCAAGTAGAAGATGGTGGACAGAATCTGCAGTGATGTACTCCCAAAAATCAGCAGTTCACTCTCAAGTGAATCAACACTGAGTTTTTTAGGCTGTTTAAGTTCACTTCATGAGAATGATTTTAATACTTACTATTTAGTATTGCCAAGAACTCTTAACAAGCCTTATTTACATACCAGATATGAAAATCTTACAGTAATGACCTCATTTTACAAATGAGGACATGTGGGGATAATGTGACTAGTTAGTCTAAGAACAGAGAGCTAGTAAATGACATTTAAAACTTAGAGTATTTTAATTCTTATTTTCCTGATATTTAAATACATGTATATGTAGCAAATGCTGCATATATATTATATATACCATACAGAATAATCCTAAAAGAAGACTTACATTATTGCTAACGTATTTTTGAACAGGACTACTGAATTATTTTGTCTTTATAGTCAGTTAACTTCAATTTTTTTCCTTTCTTCTTCTAATGCTGGGACTTGAACTCAGGGTCTTGTGCATGATAGGCAAAAACACTCATCACTGAGCTAAACTTGGCATTTCTTCAAGGAAGTAAGCAGTTAAAGACTTATACCTGGGACTATTTTAGGTATTTTTTTTTCTATTCAACTTTCTCCAATTGTTTACAAGAATTTTTCATTAACATTTAACAAGTCTAGTGCTAAAGAACTACAGTATGAGTCACTATGAAAACATACAGTGCCAGAATTAAAGGACGAAAGATGCTTACCATGGACTCCCTAACACTCAGCAACCAAGTGAGTAGAGTCCCTTTGGCCTCGGAACATCTGTCTGAGCTTTCCTTAAAGTCAATCCCAACCATACACAAGTACCTTTCTTCTCTTACCTTCTGCTTCAGATGTGGGGTATGATTGTCTTCCTTTGCTGAGAGATACAGGGAACGAACCTGTTCCTGGACTGCATTGTAAAAAGTTGTCTCCCAAAACTGCTGATTTGTCCAAATGGGGTGGTCCTGTACACAGGTGTAGGCAAACTGGCTGACTCCAGGGGCAAGTTTCTACGAGAGCATGTAATATTTATCAGCACAGTGCTGGCAGATTATGACAGTTCAAAAGGTCACAGGTGTTACAGTTAATTGTAGAGGTGATAAAAAGATTCATTTAAAGGCTTAGTAATCAGCACTGTATTCATGTTCAACTGCCAACTGGAGGCTCTGTATGAAATCCTTTGAAGTTTGTTACTTTCCCTACCCAAATGAGCATTTTAACAGTAGTTATAATATTAATTGTAGAATT
Source organism: Mastomys natalensis (assembly GCA_021653895.1). Taxonomy (NCBI): domain Eukaryota; kingdom Metazoa; phylum Chordata; class Mammalia; order Rodentia; family Muridae; genus Mastomys; species Mastomys natalensis. The sequence goes on from JAJTUV010000434.1 coordinate 256,750, forward strand.
AATATAGTTCTATGAATTATAGAATATACCAGCAATATATACTACTCCGGTGTGTACAAGGTGGGTACTATACAGTTATTATAACTGGGATGCATGTTAAACTCAACATAATCTAAATATAAATTTCTAATAATACAAAATTTCTCTTTCATTTATTATTTTTTTATATTTGTTTTGTCTACGTACATATGTGTGTGTGTGTGCGTGGGCTCCTTCTATAAGGTGGCTATACATAGATGCTGGCCATGAGCCGGAGAGAGGAAGGTCATGTTTGGTTTTCACAATGCCTCATCTGCTCACTTCCGATGCTGTCTTTCATAGGAAATGACGAACAAAATGTGTGTAGTTCTGCTACTTGTGTTAGCCAAAATGACACTGAATCATGTATTTCTTCTATTCTTTGCATATATATATCCAATGACTAGATTATACATTATCTCCTTCATATTTTAGATCATCATCTCAGTAACAGCACAGAGTCCTATTCTGAATGAGTTTTTATTTTCCTGCGTTATTTTTATAACGCTGTAGTTTGCTCATACTTGCCTGTTACTCCTCATCCCTTCCTCCCCTAAATGGCTCTCCCTCTGCTTTCATATGTATATGATCTTTTTAGATTTTGCATGAGTGAAAACATGCTATATATGTCTGAAAGAGATTGTAAAAGCATAAAATTCAAATAAGATAAAGTATAATTCTGAGCTGGGTGTAGTGGTGCATGTCTTTAATTCCCATACTCAGGAGGCAGAGGGAGGTGGATTTCTGTGAGTTCAATCAGTTTGTTCTACATAGTGAGTTTCAGGACAGCCAGAAATATGTAGCGATAACCAGCCTTACATCCCTTCCCACAAAACATAGTTCTAAGTTGCTTTTCCCTTGAGAATAACCCAAGGCAGAACCATTTCTTACAAAAGTAGCACAATGTAAATCACAGCAGCCATAAATAGTCTAGAGTCTTAACATGATATTAATATAGATGAGTTCAGAAAACCGAGCTGTCTTTGTCAGTCTCTCAGAGTAGGTTTAGGACATTCTTCATGATTCTAACAGTTTATATGTGAATATACTGTTAGTGTCTTCAGACACACCAGAAGATCAGTTACAGATGGTTGTGAGCCACCATGTGGTTGCTGGGGATTGAACTCAGGACCTCTAGAAGAGCAGTCGGTGCTTTTAACCACTGAGCTACCTCTCCAGCCCCAGATTCTGACAGTTTAAAGAAGTCTTGCCTTTTCCCTTAGGTCTCAGCCATGCTACATATTGCTTTTCCTGGTCATATATCCACTGGAATAATTTCCCTGTTTATGTATAAACTAAATAAATATGTAAAACTTTTCTAAATCTTTTTAACAAAATGACACTCTACATTCAAAGGCAGAAAAATAGTACAAAGCAGAATAAGAGGGGTCTAGAGGCAGAGCCAGTCTGTCCATTAGTGACAACTGCAGCAGGGTGGAGCATTCTTAAGGTAAGTTTTGTGGTGACAAGATAGTTAATATATAGCTGTAGCATCTGATTAAATTATGCATAAGAAATCATTAATTCAGCTGGGTGGTACATGTCTTTAATCCCAGCACCCAGGAGGCTGAGACAGGGAGATCTCTGTGAGTTTGTGGCCAGACTGATCTATATAGTGAGTTTCAGGTCAGCCAAGACTGTTTTACAGAGAAACCCTGTCTCAAAAAACAAACAAGCAAACAAAACAAACAAAAATCACTAATTCTCAAGCATTTAAAATATTACCTCTTTTGAGCATGAAATGTACCCTTTTTCTTGGTGATTTCATGCTATGTTTAATTGTGAGGTGTATGTTTCTTTGTTAGTTTGGACATTGCATTGATGGACAGGCATGTTCTTAGGACCAGCAGAGGCAGTGGAACCTTTTCTGCCTAGATATCATCATTGCTTCAACTAGCGATCATAAAAGAACTTTGCAGAAATTAGGTAGAAGGAATACTGGATACTTTCATTGTCCATTTGAGACTCAGTGAGAACTTATTTGTCCAAGTGACACAGAAATGAAGTGGACCTACCCACCTACCTATCTATCAATTAAACAATAGGGTCTCAGATGTTCTAGAATTTACTATAACCTTGCCAGGCAGGCTTCAAACTCATGAGCCTCCTGCTTGAGATTAAGGTGTGACAGGAGCAGAGTTCTGCTCTATCACATCTAACTACATTTTCCTTGAGACACAAAATTACCATATTCTACAAAAGGAACTTTAATACAGTTATAGGGAAAGAGATATAGTCAGACGTTTTAGGATTCCAGCTTCAGTGTAAGCAGTGACAACAGGATAAATTTAGTGAACTGAGAAAATAAGTGATCATGGACAAAACTGTCTCTTACTCTAGTCACTTCTTTGGTTTGAAGCAAATGTTTCCCAGGAAAGTTTCCCAAACTAGTCTTCATGACTTTCCTGAGGTGACAGGGTGGTGATAGAGAATACTTGTCAAATGACATCTGTCTTTTTATTTTTTTGTACCCCCCCCATGACATCTCTTTTACCCTTCAACTTTGGGACAAATATTTACATTTCATAATACTTCTTATAATTATGTCCTAAAGAAACAAATTATATTTGCCATCCAGTTTTGTAAGATATTTAATAATGTGTTGACTTCCTTCCTTATCTAGAAAAAATAGCCCTGAAAAGTTACTAGCTTAAGCAATGCCATTCATTTTTCTACAAAGCTTTCAAAAGAGCTTTGCAGACCCAGCATGAGACAGGAAGGATGTGGAGAACAGACTCCTGGTGCTCAGACAGCAGGCCCAACTCAAACCCACATACATGGACACAGATCATCTGAAGAGATGATCTGGAGTTATGTGAGTATGCACAACTATCTAAAGCCTGTTTGGCTAGAATTGGCTCACAGCTCCACTTAGGGCAGTCAAAGGGAAGAGGGTAGCTGGCAGGTCCAATGCCATAGACATATAATGATCTTTAAGAATAATGTAGAACTATCTAAGGCGCTGAAGATTTCCTTACTGTATGTATTAATTCAGTACTCAAAGCAGTCTTATGGCCCACTGACACAGGGTACTACTTCTCATTTCAGTAACATGAAAAAACTGAAGCACTGAACTTGAGCTGGTCCTCTCTCTCTCTCTCTCTCTCTCTTCTCTCATACTTTTTATTGATTCTTTTTAAATTTCTCATCATGCACCAAATCCCACTCATTTCCCCATCCCTCCACCCCTGCAACCTCCCCCCACCCCCCGAAAAGAAAACAAATCTCTCCATGGAAGCTGTAGTGTTGAGACAGCATCTCTCTATGCAGTTCTGGCTGTCTTGAAACTCACTATGTACAGTAGGCTGGCCTTGAATTCACAAAGATCCTCCTGCCTCTGCCTCCCAAGTGCTAGAATTAAAGGCATGTGCCACCACTGCCCAGTTTGGGAGTTCTACTGTAAGAATACACATTTCTCAGTTGCAGGTAAGGTTGTTTCCACCTCTTTGCCAAAACAGATAATGGGGCATGAACATCAAAACACAAGTCAACTGCCATCGTATGACTGCTGGATTCAGTGCCACTTTTGTGAATCAGGTCTCTTGTAGCCTTTTCTGATTTCAATCCTGCTATATAGCCTAAACTGATCTTGAACTTACAATCATCCTGCCTCCACCTAAATGACAGGTTTGCAGGTGTGTGCCTCCAGGCCTGTCTGCATTTCAATATTGCTTAATGGAATACTTACAGAGGTCTCAAGAAATATTGTCATCTGTATCAATAAGGCAATGGTCTGCTGATCACTGGTTATTTCAATAAAAATTATTTCATGCAGAGATTTTGCAAATCCAGTATTCAAGATAAAAATAAGAGCTGTTTATATTTTGTTATGTTAATGTAAAATCTCAGCTTAGGGTTCAAATTTCCAATTGTGTTTTGTTTTTTTTTTTTGGTTTTTCGAGACAGGGTTTCTCTGTGTAGCCCAGGCTGTCCTGGAACTCACTCTATAGACCAGGCTGGCCTCGAACTCAGAAATCTGCCTGCCTCTGCCTCCCAAGTGCTGGGATTAAAGGCGTGCACCACCACCGCCCGGCAAAATTATTTTTAATTAATTAATTAAATGTGAGTACACTGTCACTGTTTTCAGACACACCAGAAGAGGGCATCAGATCCCATTACAGATGGTTGTGAGCCACCATGTGGTTGCTGGGAATTGAACTCAAGACCTCTGGAAGAGCAGTCAGTGTTCTTAACCGCTGAACCGTCTCTCCAGCCCCTCCAATTGTCTTTAAAGTGTAAGAAAATGCCCTTTCTCCCGCATCTTCTGTGTTACTTTTACAGTCTTGTTTAATTCGGGTAGGAACCAGATAAATGTAGATATTAGCATTAGTCTGAGAATCACTGAAAACAGTTCTACTCAAGGTTCTGTTCTAAGCTGAACTTTGTTGAAAAAGCAGGCCCATTTATCTGTTCTATAGTAGTTGCTGACCACAGTGGAGTACTCTTGTGTTTCCTATGAATTGGTGATGTCTAATGGTCTGGTTAGATGCAGGACTGTCTGGCAAGAATACTCCACAGATGGTACATCTTAAGGGGTATGCCTAGTACTGTCTCCTGTGATGTAAGAGCTGCTAATCTAATGATGGGTGCGATTACTCACCATTAGGAGCTGTAAGACAGTGTTTTGATTGAGCATTACTTCCTCATGTACTTACTACCTGAGGTATTGCTAGAGAGAGTTTCCTTCAACAATTGTTTGGTGAGTTATATACACCCATATAAGAAAAGGAGATTTAGATTGTTATGTGACCTACATGAAATTTCAATGTGAGCATGTATATACATATGCATATGCCCACGTGCATGCACACAACCAGAATCAATACCTGATTCAATCCTTTTGCTTTACATGTTTGAAAATATTGAGTTAGTCTTATCGTTATAGTAGCATATTAGTTTGGTATTTCTTTAATATATTTATGAATTTAGAAATTTAAATATTTAATTAGATATTCTTAAACCTAAATTTAGAAATAAAGAAACAAATAAAACATATCCTTAAGTGTTCATTAGAAACTGTATTTTCATTAACTCACTGTCACGCACTATGATGTTCCTGTATAGAAAGTTTCTAAAATCTTTGTGGGGAGATGACAGTCACAGAGTAAGTGATGACTGACTAAACTATAACTGTGCTTATAACAGCACTGTGAGCTGAGAGGATAAACAGCATCATTAGGAAAACGTAATAAACAAAACTAATAGTAGATCCAAACAGGGTACTTCCTCTGGGGCCTAAGTGTAATATGTATAATAGATAAAAAGCGGGTATGTGTCATGGTATAGAAAATGAAGAAATTTTGTGAGCCATTTGTAGCTTTCTCACTATATGCACTTGCAAGTGGCTCCAAAGCTCAACCAAAAGGCTTATTTTGAGGAGATAGATCAGTTTAGAGTACTTGGGGCATAAGTGTGAAGACCTGGGTTTTGGTGACTAACTTTCTCATAAAGCAAGATACAGTAGTTCAGTGCATGTAATCCTAGGGCTAGAGAAACACACACACACACACACACACACACACACACACACACACACACACACACATACACAGAGTTTATTGTGGAGTTTCTTTAGTAGCTACTCCTTACAGAGTTATTGACTTTAATGCTCATTGTAGAGAAAAAAGCCAAACAGTCAGCACCTTATTAAAACACTTGAGTATCATGCTGATAGTAAAATGTTTAATGTGACGATATATTTACAAGCACTCACATTTCATAAAAAAAAGTCCATTATGCTATGGTTATTTCTGCAGGTACACAAAAATATAGAGAAGGTACCAGGAGATGGTCCAGTCAGTAGAATGCTTACTTATAAGTATGAGAGAGATTCTGGTTTTAGATCCCCAGCCCCTCGGTGAAAAAGTAGGTGTGATGCATATGCCTACAATCTCTTCAGGTTAGAGGTGGATCTAGTAGGCTCCTGGGATTTCTCACTGGCCAGCCAGTTTAGTAAAATCAGCAAGTTCTAGGTTCAGTTAAATATCATGTCTCAAAAACAGAGGCAGAACGCAAACTGAGAAAGATGTCTGACCTTGATTGAGCACTTCACAGGTACACATGAGTCAGGACACCCATGGTTGTATACCAATTTCCTTTGATTTGAAACATTCCATAAGGAAGAAAGACTCTTTACGATTCAGGATAGGAACAAAACTTACAAGGCTCAGGAAACAAACTAGGAGTTTTAGAAAGTTCCTGTAACTTAAAAGATAGACAAGGGTCCTTCCCAATCTTATAAGCACTAATAACTGCTAGGGAGAGTAGACTTTGAGACCTAGTAAGCTGTGCAGGGAAGGAAGCTACAGAAACACAGCTTTCATCAGTCATCAATCATGCCAGGGTGTGGCATTTCAATGATGCAGATGCCTTTGAGTCAGTTGTCTATGCTCCTATAAGTAACCTCCCAAAAGCTCTTGAAGCAGCCCCAATAAGTTTGGTGGAACTATTACTTTGGTTTATTATCTGTTCCCTTTTTGGGGTGAATAGAATATTTGCTCACATTTTCCCAGGAAAAATAACATATTTGTATACACACAAATACTGTCCCCCCAAAAAGCATGGAAAAGGCAAGATGAATTGCTGGGTGGTGGTGGTGCACATGTTTAATCCCAGTTGACAGATGGATATTTAATCCTGTTCTATTCAATTCTATAATACAAGTCCTAATTCAATAAAAACTAGCACTATTTTCCTAGATTTAATCACATTCTGCATATTATGGGATCAATCTCTCAGTCTGTCCCCAACTCTGGATATCAATTTCAAGCACAAGCCTCTAGTAGCACCAACGGACAGGAAATAAATTAGGTCTTGGCCAAACCCATTCTTGGGTTTGAATATCTGCTAGAATGGCTCCCAGAATAGAAGTCATTTTACTTACTACTGCTGATTCATTACAAAGTATGCTTTAAAGAATACAAATAAATATCCAGATAAAAAGATATACAGGGTGAGTGACTGTAGCAAATAAAATCTAACAACATATTAAAGGATAATACATTGTAATCAAGTGAAACTTAAGAAATGTAGGTAAGCCCTTTACTTGGTCCTTTTGGCTGGGGCAGACACCTAGGTGGTCTGCTCCTATGAAGACACCATATCCTGAGACATCCTAGAGGAGCCACTGCACTCAGAGCAGTGGATGCCTAGCTGGTCTGCTCCTGTGAAGACACTGTATCCTGAGCCATTCTAGAGGAGCCACTACACTCAGAGCAGCAAAATTTCAGGATCTCAGAGGCAGCCTGAGTCCCAGGAGTTCTTCCACCCAGGAGCTCAGGATCACAGAGACATCTGAACTCTGAAGAGCTCTGACACAAGCAAGATACTGGAAAGACAGAGACAGTGAGTGCAGGTAGCACTAGAGTTAACCAGATGGCGAAAGGCAAGTGCAAGAACATAGGCAGCAGAAACCAAAGTTACCTGGCATCATCAGAACCCAATTCTCCCACCATAACAAGCCCTGGACACCCCATCACACTGGAAAAGCAGGATTTAGAATTAAAATCACTTCTCATGATGATGATAGAGGACTTTAAGAAGGACATAAATAACTCCCTTAAAGAAATACAGGAGAACACAGGTAAACAGGTAGAAGCCCTTAAAGAGGAAACACAAAAATTCCTTAAAGAACTGCAAGAAAATACAACCAAACAGGTGAAGGAATTAAGCAAAACCAGCCAGGATCTAAAAATGGAAGTAGAAACAATAAAGAAATCTCAAAGGGAGACCACCCTGGAGATAGAAAATGTAGAAAAGAGGTCAGGAGTCAGAGATGCAAGCATCACCAACAGAATACAAGAAATAGAAGAGAGAATCTCATGTGCAGAAGATACCATGGGAAACATTGACATAACTGTCAAAGAAAATGCAAAAAACTCCTAACCCAAAACATCCAGGAAATCCAGGACACAATGAGAAAACCAAACCTAAGGATAATAGATATAGATGAGAGTGAAGATTCCCAACTTAAAGGTCCAGTAAATATCTTCAACAAAGTTATAGAGGAAAACTTCACTAACCTAAAGAAAGAGATGTCCATGAACATACAAGAAGCCTACAGAACTCCAAATAGACTAGACCAGAAAAGAAATACCTCCCGTCACAGAATAATAAAAATATCAAATGTACAAAACAAACAAACAAAACTACTAAAAGCAGTAAGAGAAAAAGGTCAAGTAACATATAAAGGTAGACCTCTAAGAATTACACCAGACTTTTCACCAGAGACTATAAAAGCCAGAAGATCCTGAACTGTTATCATACAGACCCTAAGGAAACACAAATGCCAGCCCAGACTGCTGTACCCAGCAAAACTCTCAATCACTATAGATGGAGAAACCAAGATATTCCATGACAAAACCAAATTTACACAGTATCTTCCCACAAATCCAGTACTTCAAAGGATAATTGATGGAAAATTCCAACACAAGGAGGGAAACTACAACCTAGAAAAAGCAAGGAAGTAATCTTCCAACAACCCAAAAGAAGATAGCTACACAAACATAATTACACCTCTAATAACAAAAATAACAGGAAGCAACAATCATTTTTCCTTAATATCCCTTAACATCAATGGACTCAATTCTCCAATAAAAAGATGTAGACTATCAGACTGGATACATAAACAGGACCCAGAATTTTGCTGCATACAGGAAACACACTTCAGTGACAAAGACAGACACTACCTCAGAGTAAAAGGATGGAAAACAATTTTCCAAGCAAATGGTCCCAAGAAACAAGCTGGAGTAGCCATTCTAATATCAAATAAAATTGACTTTCAACCAAAAGTAATCAAAAAGATAAGGAAGGACACTTCATACTCATCAAAGGAAAAATCTCCCAAGATGAACTTTCAATTCTGAACATGTATGCTCCAAATGCAAGGGCACCCACATACATAAAAGAAACTTTACTAAAGCTCAAAGCACACATTGCACCTCGCACAATAATAGTGGGGGATTCCAACACCCCACTCTCAGCAATGGACAGATTGTGGAAACAGAAACTAAACAGAGACACAATGAAATTAACAGAAGTTATGAACCAAATGGATTTAACAGATATCTATAGAACATTTCATCCTAAAACAAAAGAATATACCTTTTTCTCAGCACCTCACGGTACCGTCCCCAAAACAGACCATATAATTGGTCACAAAACAGTCCTCAAAAGATACAAAAAGACTGAAATAATCCCTTGCATCCTATCAGATCACCACAGACTAAGGCTGGTCTTTAATAATGACAAAAACAATGGAAAGCCCACATACATGTGGAAATTGAACAACGCTCTACTCAATGATGACTTGGTCAAGGAAGAAATAAAGAAAGAAATTAAAGACTTTTTAGAATTTAATGAAAATGAGGACACATCATACCAGAACTTGTGGGACTCCATGAAAGCAGTGCTAAGAGGAAAACTCACAGCTCTAAGTGCCTACAAAAAGAAATTGGAGAGAGCATACACTAACAACTTGACAGCACACCTGAAAGCTCTCAAACAAAGAGAAGCAAATACACCCAAGAGGAGTAGATGGCAGGAAATAATCAAACTCAGGGCTGAAATCAACCAAGTAGAAACAGAAAGAACTATACAAAATATCAACAAAATTAGGAGTTGGTTCTTTGAGAAAATCAACAAGATAGATAAACCCTTAGCCAGACTAACCAGAAGGCACAGAGACAGTATCCAAATTAATAATATCAGAACTGAAAAGATAGACATAACAACAGAAACTGAGGAAATTCAAAAAAATCATCAGATCCTACTACAAAGGCCTATACTCAACAAAACTGGATAACCTGGATGAAATGAACAATTTTCTAGATAGATACCAGGTACCAAAGTTAAATCAAGAACAAATAAACCATCTAAATGGTCCCATAACCCCTAAAGAAATAGCAGCAGTCATTAAAAGTCTCCCCACCAAAAAAAGCCCAGGACCAGATGGTTTTAGTGCAATATTTTATCAGACCTTCAAGGAAGACCTAATACCAATTCTCTTCAAACTATTCCACAAAATAGAAACAGAAGGAACACTACCCAACTCGTTCTATGAAGCTACAATCACACTCATACCTAAACCTCACAAAGACCCAACAAAGAAAGACAACTTCAGACCAATCTCCCTTATGAATATTGATGCAAAAATACTCAATAAAATTCTAGCAAACCGAATCCAAAAACACATCAAAACAATCATTCATCATGATCAAGTAAGCTTTATCCTAGGAATGCAGGGATGGTTCAATATTCGGAAACCCATCAATGTAATCCACTATATAAACAAACACAAAGAAAAAAACCACATGATCATCTCGCTAGATGCTGAGAAAGCATTTGACAAAATTCAACATCCCTTCATGGTAAAAGTCTTGGAAAGATCAGGAATTCAAGGCCCATATCTAAACATAGTAAAAGCAATATACAGCAAACCAGTAGCCAACATCAAACTAAAAGGAGAGAAACTTGAAGCAATCCCACTAAGATTAGGAACTAGACAAGGTTGCCCACTCTCTCCCTACCTATTCAATATAGTACTGGAAGTCCTAGCCAGAGCAATTAGACAAGAAAAGGAAGTCAAAGGAATACAAATAGGAAAGGAAGAAGTCAAAATATCACTATTTGCAGATGATATGATAGTATACTTAAGTACCCTAAAACTTCCACCAGAGAACTCTTAAACCTGATAAACAACTTCAGCAAAGTGGCTGGATATAAAATCAACTCAAACAAATCAGTAGCCTTCCTCTACTCAAAGGATAAACAGGCTGAGAAATAAATTAGGGAAATGACACCCTTCACAATAGTCACAAATGATATAAAATACTTTGGTGTGAATCTAACCAAGCAAGTGAAAGATGTGTATTACAAGAACTTCAAGTCTGAAGAAAGAAATCGAAGAGATCTCTGAAGATGGAAAGATCTCTCAGGCTTGTGGATTGGCAGGATTAATATAGTAAAAATGCTTGGGAGGCAGAGGCAGGTGGATTTCTGAGTTTGAGGCCAGCCTGGTCTACAGAGCGAGTTCCAGGACAGCCAAGGCTATACAGAGAAACCTTGTCTTGAAAAACCTAAAATAAATAAATATACATATACACACACACACACACACACACATTATATATAAAAATAAAATGGCTATTTTGCCACAAGCAATCTACAGATTCAATGCAATCCCCATCAAAATTCCAAATCAATTCTTCATAGAGATAGACAGAGGAATTTGCAAATTCATTTGGAATAACAAAAAACCCATGATAGCGAGAACTATTCTCAACAATAAAAGAACTTCTGGGAATCACCATCTCTGAACTCAAGCTGTACTACAGAGCAATAGTGATAAAAACAGTATGGTATTGGTACAGAGGCTGGCAAGAAGATCAGTGGAATAGAGTTCCATTCTGAAGATCCAGAAATGAACCCATACAACTATGGTCACTTGATCTTTGACAAAGGAGCTAAAACCATCCAGTGGAAAAAGGACAGCATTTTCAACAAATGGTGCTGGTTCAACTGGAGGTCTGTATGTAGAAGAATGCAAATTGATCCATTCTTATCTCCTTGTACAAAGCTCACGTCCAAGTGGATAAAGGACCTTCACATAAAACCAGACACACTGAAACTAACAGAAGAGAAGGTGGGGAAGACCCTCAAATACGTAGGCACAGGGGAAAAGTTCCTGAACAGAACACCAATGGCTTATGCTCTAAGAGCAAGAATTGACAAATGGGACCTCATAAAATTGCAAAGCTTCTGTAAGGCAAAGGACACTGTCAATAGGACAAAACGGCAACCAACAGATTGGGAAAAGATCTTTACCAATCCTACATCAGATAGAGGGCTAATATCCAATATATACAAAGAACTCAAGAAATTAGACTCCAGACAACCAAATAACCCTATTAAAAGGAGGAGGGGGGATGAGATGGGGGTTCCTGGGGTGCGGGGGTGGGAGGAGAAATGGGGTAAGGGGGTAACATCTGAAATGTAAATAAAATATCCAATAAAAAAGAAATGTAGGTAAGAGGATTAAATAAGCTTATTACAATATGTATAAAATGTAGGTAATATAGGTAAGATATATAATAATAAACATGTTGTATTGTTAAGTTATACTGTTCTTTTACCCCTCCCTCAAATCTACGAACTCCTCCTGCTAGTCCCTTTCTTCCTCCCAGGAGTATCACCTTTTGCTTTTATATTACTTGTATCCTGTGGTTGTTAGAATAAGAATGGCCTCCATGTGTTTATACCTTTGAATACTTGATACCCAGCTAGAAGAACTGTTTGGGAAAGATACCGGAAGTATGGTCCTGTTAGAGGGGGTGTGTCATTCATTGGGTAGGCTTTAAGGCTTCAAAAGACTCCCACCATCTCCAGTGAAATCTGTGTCCTGCTTTGTGGGTCAAAATGTAAGCTCTCAGTTGCTCCAGCCAACATGAATTCTGCTTTCTGCCACGGTGCCCAGTCATGATGGACTGGTCTGTTAACTCTCTGAAACTTTAAGCCCACTGAATTTTCTAAGTGGCCTTGGACATGGTATTTTTCACAGCAATAGAAAAGTAACTAATATATACCCCATTGCTCTGTTTCCTACTTCTTCCGTTAATATCGCTTCCATCCCCTCCTGATCCTCTTTCTGGTTTTAGGAGCTACAGACACATACATTGTATTATCTGTCTTTTATTCTAGTTTCTTTTTTTCTTTCTTTCTTTGTTTCTTTCCTTGTTTCTTTCTTTCTAATATTAAAGGCAAGTTTATTGAGAAGCTACTCTCAAGTGAGCTCACTGGCCCCATGGATTGAGAACAGAGGAGTCACCATGGGGAAGGGGAGGGGAGGGGGAAGAGAAAGAGAAAGAGAAAGAGAAAGAGAAAGAGAAAGAGAAAGAGAAAGAGAAAGAGAAAGAGAAAGAGAAAGAGAAAGGGAGTGTGTGTAGATAGAGAGGAGGAGGAAAGAGATGGAGAGAGATGGAAAGAGTGGGATGGATGGAGGAAGGGAGAGAGAGGAGGAAGGAGAGAGAGCAAGTGAGTGAACAAAATGTATAGAAAGAGCCTTTTTAAATTTATTTTTCTTTATGACTGAAAATGTCCATCATATATACCACATTTTCTTCATTGAGACTGGTTCCATTTCAAGCTATTGTGAGTAGTTCTGTAATAAACACTGAATGTGCAAGTATCTCTATAGTATGTCCACTTAGATTGCTTCAGGTAGATATCTAGGAGTGTGGTAATCTTGTTTATGTGTGTGAGTATCTGATTGCTGTATGTATGTGTACCATATACGTCCCTGGTACTTGTAGAGGTCATCAGATATCAAGGAACTGGAGTTATGGTTGTGAACTAACATGTGGATGATGGGAATTGAACCAAGGGTAGCTTGTATTTCTACCAACAGTGAGTAAAGACTTCTCTTTCCCTACATCCATGTCAATCTCTGCTAACATGTTTTCTTTGTGATAGCCATTTTGAATGGGTGAGGTGGAATCTTAAAGCAATTATACTTTGCATTTCTTTAATGGATACAGATGTTGCATACATTCTCAAGTGCTTGTTGATTATTTGTATTTCTTCTTTTCAGAAGTGTCTGAAGTTCATTAGCTCAATTACTGGTGATTTATTTTTCTTCGTATTTAATTTTGGCAATTCTCTCTCTATTAGATGTTAAGTCCCTGACTGATGTACAGCTGCTAGCTGGCAAGGACTTTTCCCACCTCTACAGGCTTCTTTTCATTCTCTTGATGTTTTTCTTTATTGTACAGAGGCTTCTAAGCTTCATTTAAATTTCATGTCATTTCTTGGGATTATTTCTTAATGGACTCCCTACTTATGCCTATATCTTGGAGTATCTTTTTAACCTAAGTTTTCCTTTAGCATTTTCTAAATTTCCAGGTCTTACATTAAAATTTTTTATCCTATTTTGAATTGATTTTTGTGCATCATGAGAGATAGGGATAGTTTCATTCTTTGATAGGTAGATACCTAGTTTTTTACAGTACTAAATGTTAAACAGGCTTCTTTCAATATCTTTTTTTATGGCTTTGTTTAAATTAGGTGAGTGCTATATTATTATATATATATTAGGTGTTTACTTCTGGGTCCTCTATCCTACTTCACTGGTCTATGTGTCCGTTTTGTGCTAGTTACTATTTTTTGCTACTATGACTGCTAGCATATTTTGAGATCAGGTATTGTGGTATCTCTATCATTGCTCTTTCTGCTTAGGATTGCTTTGACTATTCATGGTCTTTTGTGCTTGTGTATGAATTTACAGATTGTTTTTGCTAATTCTGTGAAGGATGTCAGTGGAATTTTGATGGTGATTGCACTAAATCTGTAGACTGCTTTTGCTAATGTAGTTATTTTTATAATATTGATTCTGTCTTCTTCAATTTTCTCAATGCTTTATTTTATATGTTTCCTCCCACCCCCATGTATGTTTGAGTATGGGTATAAGGATGGGAGTACAGGTGCCTGTTGAGGCCACCAGAGAGTGCTGGAACGCTTGGAACTGGGAGTTATAGGTGGTTCTGAGCTGCCTGATGTGGGTGTTGGGATATCATTAATATGAAACTTGTATTCTACTAATGAGCTACACTATCAAGCCCTGATAATTTTATCATATAGATGATATCCATCTTCAGAAATGGCTATCTCAATCTTATTGCTGCCTGCAAATATCAGAGATACATAGAGAACTTGCCAACTTTTTTTTTTTTTTTTTTTTTGGTTTTTTTCGAGACAGGGTTTCTCTGTATAGCCCTGGCTGTCCTGGAACTCACTCGGTAGACCAGGCTGGCCTCGAACTCAGAAATCCACCTGCCTTTGCCTCCCAAGTGCTGGGATTAAAGGCCAAATGCTGGGATTAAAGGCGTGCACCACCACTGCCCAGCAAAGTCTCCCCCCCCCCCCCCCCCGGGGATTGAGGCGGGGACTTGAACTCGGGAGAGACTGACTGACTGCCGCCTCCGACTCCAGAGCGACTGCTGCGGTGCGCCACCGCTGGCCAGCTAGAACTTGCCAACTTCTAAGAGATTAATTGTATAAATATTTAAAGTCATTCTGGAGCGTCTACCCTGCTTTGAACATTCAGTTCACAGATAAAACTCACAAATTTTATATTAATAATAAGCCTTAATCAGCACTAGAGCTGGGCAGATATCTACCCTCTATACTATTAGAATCTACTTTCCCATCAATAACCCTGAGTTATAATTTGCCATGTTCCATCTGGGAAGCTCTTAACTCCAGCTAGCTAGCTCTCATGGCTATGTTTTCATGATTTCCTTCCCTATGGTGGCTTCCTCCTCTTTCCACCTTCTTCTCCCTCCTCATGGTTCTCCCCTTACCTCTCCTTCTTCACCTCCAACCAAAACTTAAAACCCACCTACCTCTAATTCCTCCAGTAAACGGCCGCACTCAGTTTTATTTAAGCAATAGTTTTAAACAAAGTTTGCATAACAAAAGCTGGTAAATGTGAGAATTCACTCACAGGCCTAGACCTTGGGATACATAATTTAGCATGATAATACACAGCAACAGACCAAACCTCAATATTACATCTTTTCAGGTTTCCCTTTAAGATTACAATTCTAAATCTAATTTTATTAGCTGGAAATATCATCCAAGAGTATAAGAAAACAGACCAGTTTCTCCCAGGCATTCCAGATGTTCTCTGACTTCTTCATTGCAATCCCTTACCATCAACACTACAGCACTCTGTTGACTGAGGGGGTTCCTCTGCTTTCATTACCCAAATACTCAAAACCTTCTTTAAACGTGGTTTCTCTTACATCTCTCAAAAATCACTGAAAAATCTATCTGTGACCACAAGGACAATTATAAAGCTAGAAAAATTAAAAACAAAACATTTGTACTTCAGCCGGGCGGTGGTGGCGCACACCTTTAATCCCAGCACTTGGGAGGCAGAGGCAGGCGGATTTCTGAGTTCGAGGCCAGCCTGGTCTACAGAGTGAGTTCCAGGACAGCCCGAGCTACACAGAGAAACCTTGTCTCGAAAAACCAAAAAAAAAAAAAAAAACAAAAAAAACATTTGTACTTCAGATAGAAAGGGAATCTGTTGAGTCACCGAGTGTTTATAATAGCACACAATTCACTTCCTGTTACAATCATTTCTTCTGTAATTCAGAAGAAATCCCCATGAAGTCTATGACTTCTCAAAAATGTCAACAATGCTGACTAGTATAAAGGGAAGAGTGCTGCCTAAGCAAAATTAAACTAGAATAGCCTATTTACAAAGTTTGTTTTAGGGATAAGCAGTTGATAAAATTAGTTTTTGTTACTCATAAAGACAGCCATGAGCTCTCCATTTTCCAATTATAGCATGCTGCAAGGATCTCAGAACGTTCTAATTTCCATACAGCCAAAAGTCCATGCCCTAATGAGTGTATTATAGTTCACTGAAAAGTCAATGATGTATCAAGCAGTTGGGTGATTACCAGAACAAGGACTGAGGGGCTCCGAGGAGGTGGAAGGGCACAGAAAAATACAGGAAAAAAAAATCCCA
The DNA here is from genome assembly GCA_021653895.1 of Mastomys natalensis. Lineage (NCBI taxonomy): Eukaryota > Metazoa > Chordata > Mammalia > Rodentia > Muridae > Mastomys > Mastomys natalensis. The sequence continues at coordinate 273,299 of JAJTUV010000434.1, forward strand.
TTGGGAGAGTTTAGCTAATTCACAGAGAACATGCTCTCTCGCTGTTAATCTGGGTGACAATGCTTTTTAGCATTGTGAAGGGCAGTAATTAGTATCGAGTATATATGAAAAAATTTATACGGATCTATAAAGGTATTTTAGCTTGGGGCTAGAAATGTAACTCAGTGGTAGAATGGTTGTCAACTATGTGTGAGGGTCTTAGGTTCATTCAATAGCATTAAATACACACACACATATATTTATCTGTATACATTTATGTGTATATCTTTAGACGGGCATATTTATTTTGCTTACATGTTCCTTGGAGTCAAAGTCAGTAAATGGAAGACTTGCTTCCTGCTCTAGCTAGAATTATAGGTAGCAATGGAGAATACAGATCCATAACAGGTAGTACAGGATAGTAATTATGAATGCTGGCCTGATTGTGGAATTTTATCTAAGCTCTATGAGCCTCCGAACTGCATCTCTTCTGTACTTCTATGCATACGCAGAGACTGGTGAAGTAGACATTCCATCCTGTTCTTCATTCCACCAGTATTCCCTGTGCGTTTACTATGTGCCTGCCACTCCAACAGGTGCTTTATGTTTACCACCTCCTTCCATCTTTACTTATCACCATCCCAGACATTTGTTTAAGATCTCAGAATAAGCTGGAATTCAAATTCATATCTGGTTCCTATTTTAGGGCTTTCCTCTTATATCTTAGTTACATTTCTATTGCTGTGAAGAGACACCATGACTAAGACAACTTACAAAAGATAAGGGCTATTAGGGGCTTGCTTACAATTTTGGAGGGTTAGGCCATGATCATTACAGCAGGAAGCATGGCAGCAGGCATAACCTTGGAGCAGTAGCTGACAGCTTACATGTTAAGACAACAACCACAAGTCAGAGAGGGAGAGGGAGGGGGGAGGGGAAGGGAAGGGGGAAAAGAGGAGGGGGAGAGGGAGAGGGAGAGGGAGAAAGAGATCCAACTGGGAATTGCATGAAGTTTTGAAAACTCAAAGCCCACCTCAGTGATGACAACCATCCAACAAGGTCACACTGGAGACCAAGTATTGAAATATATGAGCCTATGGTGATGTTCTTATTCAAACCACCAGATCTACTGTAATACACCATAAGAATTTATAGTCAGAGTTAAAAGTGAGAGGTTGTGAAGCTAACATCGTATCAGCGGCATGTAGCTTGCACATTTTGTTTTGGTTATTTAGGAGGTTTATGAGGGATTGTGCGTTTACAGCAAAGAGAAGGAGAGCAGAGATTGATTCTTACCATTTATGTAGAAACCAGAGGATGACTTTGGATGTCTTCTTTTGCTATCTCTTTCTACTTCATATTTTGAAACAGGGTCTCACACTGAACCTGGAACTCATTGTTTCCTTTAGACTGGCTAACCAGTAGTCCTCCAGGATCTGCCAGTCTCTACACTCACAGGGCTGGGGTAATAAACAGGCTTACATCTCCAAGCTTGGCTCTCATCCGGGTGTTGAGAATTTGAAATTTGGTCCTTAACCCATCAAGCACTTTACCTACTGAATCCCATTGTTCAGGATTTTAATTTTTTAATTAAACCAAAAGAAGAAATTTTATGTAATGTTCAAATTTATAATTTTCTTGAAAACAAAACAAAAAATGTGCTAACCACATTCTTGCATGGCTGCAGCTGCTAGACCTGACCAGTGGCTGCCCTGAATACAGGAAGCCTGTTCTTCCTTTGGCTTGCTTCACTCCTTTGCATTCTCTGGTCTCAAGCATTTAGTTAGCAGTTCTTAGTACCTTCCTGCATTTCTCTCTAAACTGCCTCAGGAGTGCTGTCTTCTGTGCTAGCTTACTAATGGCCTGTCAATCTCTCAAGCCACCTTACCTCATTGCTGTAAGCTCCTGACAGCTCAGTACTGCATACTCCTTAGAGATTAGAGAATAATATTAGTCTCAACTCCTCACCATGGTATTCTGGGCATTCTAGGCATGGTTTCAAATCACCTTTGTCATCATACATTTCTACATCTGATGAGTGAGTAGACTGCTGTTACCTTAAAAGGAGTTATTCAAGTGTTTTGCTGTAGAATTCCATTTTTTATTACATTTTAAACAATGGATTGGATTACAAGTATGATTTTCAAAATTAATTCAAAGTAACAGGAATCTACAACTTATTTATAACTGTCTCTCAGAGATGTGCCCTAGTGTATTTGCTGCTTACAGAAGCCATTGACAACTACTAACTATAGATAACAAAAAAGATTTGGGATTGATGGTATTGTTTTTTAAGATTTATATTTTTTATCTGTTTTGCTTGGATGTATGCATTTTCACCATGTGTGTGCAGTGCCTGCAGAGGTCTGAAGATGGTATAAGGTCCCCTGCAACCTGAGTTTTCTGTGAGTAGTCATGTGGGTGCTGGGGACTGAGCTTGGGGCTTCTGCAAAAGCAGCAAGTGCTCTTAACCTGCAAAGCATCACTTTAGTCCCCTAGATGGTAGTCTTAAGATTACATCCATAAGCTGAATACTGTGGCACAGTGCCTGTGATTCAGCATTAGGAGGCTGGTGAGGAGGATCCTGAGTTTAAGTTCAGGATGGACTGCACACTGAGATCCTGTCTCAAAACAACAACAAAAAATTTCACATACATATAAATCATAAAGATAAAGGAACTGATATTCCACATTTTTTGGTGATATAGCAAGAAATCCTAAAGTATTTTTAAAAATGGAATCTTGTTTTATTTTTAAAATCAAGAAGAAAAGTAGATGATAAGTAAAAGATATAAATGAATCGGTACACTACTTAAGGTAAGATCTATTTTTGGTTTTTTTTTTCGAGACAGGGTTTCTCTGTATAGCCCTGGCTGTCCTGGAACTCACTCTGTAGACCAGGCTGGCCTCGAACTCAGAGATCCGCCTGCCTCTGCCTCCCCAGTGCTGGGATTAAAGGCGTGCGCCACCACCACCCGACCGGTAGAACATTTTAGAATTACCACATCTCTTTTACTCAAAAAAATGTTCATGGTTACAATATAATGTATCCTTAGGTACCAGAGCTATGCAGTAAGACACATTCCAAAAACAGATCTTAGCCTGGCGGTGGTGGCGCACGCCTTTAATCCCAGCACTTGGGAGGCAGAAGCAGGCGGATTTCTGAGTTCGAGGCCAGCCTGGTCTACAAAGTAGTTCCAGGATGGCCAGGGCTACACAGAGAAACCCTGTCTCAAAAAACCAAAAAAAAAAAAAAAAAAAAAAAAAAAAAAAGTTCTACTTCAGTCAAGCTTTAAAGCAGTAAAAATGAAGCCACTCAGACTAAGCATATAGTTGTCTTAATAACTAGTAATTGTTTATTGTTACACTGCAGTGTATCTCCCTCAAACACACAAGAGTTATTCTGTAAAACTTAAAGGTTAACTAGTTTTAAATAAAGTGATGTCATTCAGATAATTTTCTAAGATCTCATTCTGTTCTTAGTATTCAAATTCCATGCCTGCTGGGCTGACTTCTTATGATTACACATTGGCATATGCACACTGATGTCAGCTTCAGTTAACTTTCTTGGATGGAAAAGAACAGGTTTCACTTTGGTCAACTATACAGTGTCTGCAGCTCTCCTTCCTCATTAAGCAAATGACCTTGTTTTTCTAGGAAAACACAGAGCACTAAAATGTACTTTCCTCACAGCTTTCCTGGTAACGTAACATTATCTTTACAATATGCAAGTCATGTAACCAAGTTTTTAATTAGTAAACTAATTACCTAGCAAATAGATAAAAATTCTGGTCCTTCTTAATTTGAGAGACACTCATAATGCAAACAGCAGGCAGAAAAGATTTCAGAAAATGCATCCTAGAGCATGCTTGAATAGAAACAGACTTCATTATCTGGTGATCTTGGAATTTTGAATTGCTACGTTTATTGTTATCTTGTAGACAAATTCTTACAAAATTCACAGATATTGGGAAAAAGAAAGTAAATCTGATTTAAACCATTAAGAAGAATATTATTAATGGCGACACAATAGTCTTAGTCACAGAAGTTATATAACTACACAATGTTAACAGACATTTGTAAAATCAACTAATTTAGCATGGAACCACTGGTTACCGCTTCTATGTATGCTGTTGTGCTTTTCTGAAACATCTAAGGTAGTGCTTCAAAGTATCTGCCTACGCCAGCCAGTATTTCTTAAGCTGTACTCCAGTGACAGGCTAATGGAATACTATTAGATTCATACTAGATCTTTTCCCAAGTATATCTCCAATAGTTTCATACTGATGCGACCTGGGTATCACAACCTGGCTTCAAAGACTTACACAATGCTAGTTAACAGTATTGCCTAATGTTCCCATGGCATTTACTATGTACTAATATTTATATTTATCTACTGTTGCATAAAAAAACTGCCAAGACATGGTGGTTTAAAAAGCAACAATTTGTTTATTTCTCTGCAGTCATTAACCTATCTTTTGAAATTTTAAACCTGTATTTGGAAAGTAATCTGTTATAAGTTACTTTCTGAACTCTAAAGTCTCAGTACCCTATTGCCCATGCTGTAGAGGGGATGCTTTCGACAGATGAACCCTGTCCAATATTGTCAATATTCACACAAACATAAACAGCAGACTCTTAGAGGTTTCAAAATCTAGTTTTGCTGCCGGGCGGTGGTGGCGCACACCTTTAATCCCAGCACTGGGGAGGCAGAGGCAGGCGGATTTCTGAGTTCGAGGCCAGCCTGCTCTACAGTGAGTTCCAGGACAGCCAGGGCTACACAGAGAAACCCTGTCTCGGGAAAAAAAAAAAACAAAAAAAAACCCAAAATCTAGTTTTGCTGGAAACAAAACCTCATGTTTAAGATCAGTGTCTGTAAGAGAAACAAAGAAGAGGGCTGGGTTAGGAAGTCCTGTGCAAAAGGCAAGGGCAGACTCCATCCTCTCCATGACTCCTTTCCCTCATCTCAGAATCAGGAAGAAGACTACACTGCTCTTATTGTCAAACACTCTAATCTGCAAAAGTCTTCTAAAAAGAAGATATACTTGGAGAGGCCAACAGAATAAATCAAATTCCATGCTACTGTGGAATAAATTAGTATCTGGTTTTGACACATAACTGTACTTTCTTTTTCACCATTTTCAATTGATTTTTAATTTTGCCACATAATATATTAAAAAGCAATCAAATTAATAACTTTCGTTGGACTGTTATTCCAAATGGGTACTGTGCTGCCTGCCCCAACAACTTGGCTCTCCTGTATGCTGCCTCACTATTTGGCTTTCCTCCATGTTTTTCTACAGGGTTCTCCACGTTTCTGGCTTGTATCTCTCTTTTTTCTGTCTTAGGTATATCTATAGAAGTTTCTTAAACTTACATTTTAAATTAGATCTCTCTCTCTTTCTCTAATGTTAAAAATATGCAAATTATATGTTTTCTCTATAGGTCCACGAAGCCCAAGCTATAAATTGGTAGCTTATAGGTATTTTGTGTTGAATTTTATTATTATTAACCAATTGGAAAATCTCTGGCAGTAGATTTTCTTTTGAGATGGTCTTGCTCATATTTAGCCCAGAACAGACTATAACTTGATTTTCCTACCCCTACTTCTTGAGTACTGCAAATATGCACAATTGTATTGGCTAGCTGACTGTCAACTTGACATAAGTTAGAGATGTATGGGGAGAGGGTTACTCAACTAAGGAAATGCCTTCATAGGATTTGCCTGTTTGCAAGTATGTGGTGCATTTTCTTAATTAGTGATTCCAGGTTCCTGTTGTTTGACTTCTGGCCCTGCTTGAGTCTCCTCAGTGATGGGTTATGATGTGGAACTGTAAACCGAAATATAACCCTTTCCTCCTCAAGTTGATTTTGGCCATGCCATTTTATCACGGCGATAGAAACCCTAACTAAGGCACTATGCTCAGACTTTGGTCCTCTGAAAAACTGATAATCTGCCAACATTGTGTCCACATTGTTTCTCTTGTGGTGTCACCCTTTAGAGGTCAGAAGGATATTTGCCTGTGTCAGTTTTCTTCTACCTTGTGGGTTCTGGGAATTAAATGCAGGTCTTTAGAATTAGTAGCAGGCACCTCTATCTACCAAGCAGTTTGTTGGCCCTGTGCCCACATTTTTTTTTAAAACTACGTGACTAGAACTTTATAAACAGTAGCTGTTCCTTTAACACTGAATATTCTTTAGCTGTGTATAGTTTCTTCAATTATTGATATTACTTTTCTGGTTCCTTTAAGCATTTGGGTTTTCAATCGTGTTGAAGAATACTAGAAGAACAGAGAAGACTGACTACAGATTTCAGATTCTTTCTGTCCCTAAGTGTCAAACATTTAGTAACCTTCCATTTTTAAACACAAATAGTTGACATTTACTTTCCAGGGAGTTAATTAAATATTTTGTTTGTTTTTAGTTCAAACAATCAACAGATGACCTTTCAGTAGTGAGTCAATAGGATAGGGAGTTGGATAGGGAAGTTGAGGGGTGGAAGGGAGAGAGGGAAGAAGGTAGGAGGAGAGATGAGAGGAGAGAGAGAGAATGTTGCAGGATATTTGATTACACTGTGAATCCTGAGACTGTGTTATTTACTGAAAATATCTGTTTTTAATTGTGGTGTGGCTCAGCCTTAGCACACACCTTTAATCCCTCTGGCTGGAATACAGACACACCCTTAGTACGCATGCTTAGTCCCAAATAATGAAGGTAAAGTCAGTTTGTAGAAGGAAGCAACCATTTTTCAAAGTGATGTCTAATTGAGTGGTGAACAAAGTGAGTACCAGAGAAAAATTTGACAGAATAGAATATGCTCAACTCTCATAAGAAGAGAAATTAGCCCAGAAGCTGGCAATACCCAAGATTCAACTTACAGACCACATGAAGCTCATGAAGAAGGAAGACCAAGTGTGGGTGCTTCGGTCTTTCTTAGAAGGAGTAACAAAATACTTAAGGGAGCAAATATGGAGACAAAGTGTGGGACAGAAACTGAAGGAGAGGCCGTCTGGAGACCATTCCACCTGGGTATCCATCCCATGTGCAGTCATCAAAGGTAGACGCCGATGTGGATGTCAGGAAGTGCATGCTGACAGGATCCTGATATAGCTGTGTCTTTAGAGGTCTGCCAGAGCCTGATATATTCAGAGGCGGATGCTACAGCTAACCATTGAACCGATCAATGGTGGAGTTAAAGAGAAGGAGCTGAAGAAGCTGAAAGGGTTTTCTGCCCCATGAGGAGAACAACAATACCAACCAACCAGAGCTCCCAGGGTCTAAACCACCAGCCTGGAGCACAAAGGGAGGGACCCATGGCTCCAGCTGTATATGTAGGGGAGGATGGCCCTGTTGGGCATAGGTGGGAGAGGAGGTCCTTGGTCCCATGAAGGCTGGATGCCGAGTGTGGGGGAATCAGAGGGTGAGGAGGTGGGAGTGGGGAGTAGGTGGAGGCACATCCTCATGGAAGCAGGAGGAGGGGAGATGGATAGGTGGTTCCTGTGGGGGGAGATGGGGTAAGGGGATAACATCTGAAATGTAAATAAAATGTCCAATTAAAAAAATCCATTTGAGACACTGGATAAAAAAGAAAGAACAGCAAAGAGGGGGAAAAGGGGAAAGAGGCAGTTTTACTGGGAGAGTTTTACAGAGATAGGTTGAAGAGAGAATGAGCCAAAGAATGAGGAGACAGAAGATTAGAACATATTGGCAAAGTTAGTAATAGTCTAAGCAAACATTTCAGGAGAGGTCGAGAGAGAAAAGCCAGTTTGAACCAGTCAGCTTGGAGAGGTGTTTGAGCCAGAACAACTGAACTGATCCAGAAATCAGAAAGAAATAGGAAGGGTGAGCTTATTCAGCAACAAGTCTCAGAGGCTGAAAGCATTCTAGGCCTAGATTAGATTTTATGGAGGCTGGAAGCTTCCAGGACAAGGCCTAGGTTAGCAGACAGGCAGTAAGCCTCCGAGATGGCACTTAGATCAGGTGAGTAAAAAGGTGACAGAAAGGGAGGGGGAATGGGGAATATGAATGTGAGAGCAAGCGAGAATGAATGAGAGGGAGGAGACTTTTTCAGGAGCACACAGAGGACCGTGAAGAGCTCTTGATACACATACATCTTGCCTTCCTTTCTTTACATTTCCAACCTTGCAATGGGAATAAAATTTCAGATTCTAGGCATGGTAGGCAAGCACTCAACTGCTGAGCCATGCCTGTTCTTCTCTGCAATCTTTGCAGTTGTTTACAATCCTTGTTCATTATTGATTTGTCATCAGCAGCAAAGCTCAACACAGAGTCAGTAAGAACTGGATACACAGTCTGATCTGATTTGTGATTCCTGTTTATATCTAGAAGACTGGTCATTGGTGTTTATTGCATTTTAGCTTACACAGAATGCTGACACCCCCTCAGGGGAGGCAGAAGGCAGCCTAAGGTAGGGGCCCCAGTCTGGGTGAGAAAAAGGCGCAGGCTGAGGCCAAGGTTAGGGTTCTCATACCCCGGGACACCCAGATGCTGCTGGGAACCTAGAGGAGTTGAGGACAACAGGGCCTACGGGCTGGTGAGTAGCCTGGAGGAAAGGGGGATGGTTTAGCTCAGGGTTGAGTGTCTGGAGCACAGAGGGGCCTTCTGTGGTAGACTTAGGTGGCTCAGCTCACTAACGAAGGCTTCCCACCATGTTGGTTGTCCAAACTGTTTATTCATGATGAAAAAAGTACATACAACTTACTCAGGGTGGACCAGAGATTAAATACCTTTTTCAGGAAGGAATGTCTGGGAAGGGAAGCTTATTGGCTACACCCTCAGGCCTGGCCCACTAGATACCACAGTAGCATGCAGAACTCCAGGCTCTATGCTACCTGACTAGTAGTCATGGTCTTCATGTGGGGGTGTCATGGTCACATGCCCCAGGACAGGAACCAGGTTGGAAGCAAATTTAAATGCCTACCGTTCTCAGTTATGAGAACTGCTAGGGTTTCTTAATCTGCTCGACCTTCTCAGTTTTTGTCTGATGACACGGTTCCACTTGCCCGGCAGCTTTTCCACGTTAGGATTACAGCTGTGAGCTGCCGCTTTTTTTTTTTTTTTTTTTCTGTTCACATCATTTATTTAAAAGTAAGAAATTTAGTTTCTGTAGGGTACAAAGGAAAGGTGAGAATGCACAAAAGACATTTGTTTCATGGCTAAACCTTTTAAAGATATGATCATGAGCTGCCGCTTTAATGGAGGTGTTGGGGAGCTAAACTCAAGTCTAAATGTGTGTGTGATAAGCACTTCACTAATGGAACCACCTCCTTAGCCCCAGGTTAGTTTCCCTTAAATGGAACATTCCTCTTCAGCATATAACTTCAGATTATTTCCTATTTTCCTAGGACATAATACATTAAATCCCATTGAACCAAGGAATACTACAAAGAAATTGTTAGGTTTGTGCTGGTGACTTCATACTGCTTACCTAAGCACCTAATCTACTAGATGGCAGCAGAAGCCATGTCTTTGCACCACTGCATCCCTTAACACCCAGTAAGGAGTCCTACAGAGGAAGATGAAGATTCTGTTGAAGAAAACTTATCTGCCGAGGTAGTTAAAGTATCTACAGTATTAAACACATTTGGTTCTTCAAATCTTTAGGTTATTCATTTATTTAACCTTTTGCTTTTTAGTCATGAGAAAAAGGAAGTAAATTGTTGTTTTTACTAAACTGGAATCTTAGCATACCAGGTCAGTCAGTCTGACTACAAAGTATCTTTTTTTTAATCCTTCCCCACCTTCAGCAATATTCCCAGTAAGTTTCATATTTTCTCTGCCTGTAATATTTATACGTTCTTGCTCTTTGCTTGTTCTTCATCTCACCACTACCTGTAAGGCTCATGTATCTTTCACCAGCACAAATCTAACAATTTCTTCATAGTATTCCTTGAGCCAGTGGGAATTAATATATTTTTTACAGCATGTAGGTTATGGATGTTTTAGGTACTGAATGTGGCAATTAGCTATACTATATCACCATAGGTGTATGTGTTTCTCAAGGGTAGAGAACCTTGTTTGTTCAGCTTTAGAGTCCAACACTCAGAGGTGGTAGCAGGAGTTGATAGGTGTACCATAGTTCTAGTTGTTTGCTTCATTTTCTCAACCTTTGGTTATTATAGGAAAGAACTGAAAGTGAAACAGTTCATACAAACACTTTGCTGTGGGTTGAAATGTCTACCATAGGCTTATGTGTTTGTATACTGAGTCCTCAGCTGGTGATCAAATTGGAAAGGCTGTGGAACCTTTAGGAGGAAGAGCCTTGCTGGAGAAAGTGGGTTGTTGGAGGCAGACTTTCCCGCTCTATAGCCTGACTCTACTTCCTGTTCATGCTGTACTTCCTGTCTATATCTGCTGTGTGATTAGCCAGCCTTCAGTTTCTGCCACCATACCTTCCTCACCACCATGGAGGTACTCCTATGCAACTATAAGCCCAAATAAGTCCTCTCCCCCTCAAATTGCTTTTGTTAGGGTATTAGATCACAGCAATGAGAAAGTAACCAAGACATAATCCAACTTAAAAAGAGCATTAACTAGAATATATAAATTCATAAAAATTAAAAAATTTAAAATTCTATTAACTATCCACTAGAAAACACAATCATGGGTATAGTTTTTACTTGACATAGATTACTCCATACTATTTTAAATCACTAGTTTAAATAGTGGACATAAACTATCTTTAAAAATTGCTAGTTCTGCCCAGGCAGTGGTGGTGCACGCCTTTAATCCCAGCACTTGGGAGGCAGAGGCAGTTGGATTTCTGAGTTTGAGGCCAGCCTGGTCTACAGAGTGAGTTCCAGGACAGGCCAGGACCACACAGAGAAACCCTGTCTCGAAAAACAACAACAACAACAACAAAATTGTTAGTTCTGAATTAATTCATAGTTTCTTAGGAGTACTAAAAAAACCCAGAAGTCCTTCAAAATGTGAAAGAGAAAGTAAGACATGGTGGGGGTTGGGGGGTGGTGCTAAAAGAGAAGAGAGGTATTCTAACTGTCTTAAACAATGTCATAGTTAGGGTTGCTATTGCTGTGATGAAACACCCTGACCAAAGCATCTTGGGTAAGAAAGGGTTTATTTGGCTTGTACTTCCACATCATATTCCATCATTAAAGAAAGTCAAAACTGGTCAGGAACCTGGAGGCAGGAGCTGATGCAGAGGCCATGGAGGCATGCTGCTTACTGACTTGCTCCCCATGGTTTACTCAGCCTGCTTTCTTATAGACCAAGGACCACCAGCCTAGGGATGGCACCACCCACAATGGGCTGGGCCCTCCCCTACCAATCACTAGTTAAGAAAATGCCCTATAGGCTTGCCTACAGTCAGAATTCACGAAGGCATTTTTACAATTGAGGGTTCCTTCTCTCATGGGACTTTATTTTGTGTCAAGTTGACATAAAACTAGCCAGTACAAAGAGCAAGGAGAAATGAAGGCGGAAATAAACTTTCCAGCCATTCTAAATTTCTGTGCTGTCAGAAGTATATTTGCTGTAATAAAGATACATTGTGTCTGGACCAAACTAGATTCAGTAAGTGTTGATGGCTTTTTTTACTCTCAATCATTTTACTGCTAACTATTTTTAAAGAATTTATTTTATAGTAGAAAAATGATGCAAGAAGACTTTAAATCACACCCTCCTTATCCTTTCTTTTCTTTTTTCTTTCTTTCTTTCTTTCTTTCTTTTTTTTTTTTTTTTTTTGCCAAAAATAGATCCTTTGAGATCTGTTATAGGGAATAAAATATATCTAGACTATGAAGTTGGAGAAAAACAAAATTCTTTTCCTATTTTGTAGTCTCTTACCAATTAAAATTAATGACTGATGAAATGTCTATTCTTTATATTACTGTAGAAACAATTTATATTACTTATAAAAACAATCTTAATACTATGAAAAAAGTTTTAGCTGGGCGGTGGTGGCGCACGCCTTTAATCCCAGCACTTGGGAGGCAGAGGCAGGCGGATTTCTGAGTTCGAGGCCAGCCTGGTCTACAGAGTGAGTTCCAGGACAGCCAGGACTATACAGAGAAACCCTGTCTCAAAAAATCAAAAAAAAAGAAAGAAAAAAGAAAAAAAGGTTTAAAGGTTTATTTGGATTTCACCAGAATTACTTACAGACTGTAATTTTACAGTAGGACAACTACTGTCTGTATTAACTAGAGCCAAAGTCAGTATTCAAGCAGAAACAGAAAGTATTTCATGTTCTTCTGAACACTTAGTACATTTTTTGTTAAAAAAATTCATAGATTGGAGACATAAATAATATTACATAACAGTTGTTGAAATTATAACAGCATTTCCTGACCTTGTTCAAAATTTAATGAAATATCCTTGCTGGACATGATCATAAAAATGGCTGGGGGAGTGTAGGGTTAAGAGTGATGCCAATTCAGTATTTCTAGGCAAAACCCGTAAAAGATTCTCAGAAGTATGCCTGTACAAATTGTGACTCATTTGAAAAACACTATTAGAGTTAAAATCAACAAAACAAAAACCATAAAAATAACACTTGAGCTTTGGAATCACACACAACATAGTTTAAGTCTGATCATGGGCGAGGGAGTCTTTCTGAACCATAATCTCTTCTGTGAGACTAGAATGATACTTCACTGTAGTGGGTCAGGTACTGAAATGGTAAGTGCAGTAGAATTCATTAAACACCAGTTCTCATTCCTACCATCTTTCTCTGTGCTTACTCTATACACTATTTTATTAGGTAAATAGACTTTTATAACAGTGCTTGACATGAAAACACAGCAGAACTTAGCTCCCATTTGGGTGGTTGGGAGTCGGGCAGAACCACTGGTAAGGGTCTGGCAGTAGCAGGAAGGTCACCACTTAGAGAACCCAGGAAGCTCTGGGCTCTCTATGCTTTCATGTTCACTTTCTGCTTCTTGGGCTGACAGAACCTTGTCAATAAGGGCCTTTCAGATGGTCATCAATAGATTTTTCTATTATACTACTTATGTTTACTAGTAATAAGCTTTTATGTCTTAAAAAGAAAATAATACTTATACAAAAAACCCCCCACCATGTTTATTTACAGTCCTGTATTTTTTTTAGGATGTATATGCCAAAGTTAAAATTTGCGAAAATGAAAAAGACCTGCAAAATTACTAATATAAAATTTGTCTTTAAGGTGAGAAATCATGCTCTCTACGTCATTTATTCATTCATATACATATGTATAGATGTGTGTATATATGTACATACATGTGTGTATACATACATGTAGATACATACATATATACATGTGTGTATACATACATATACATACATATATAGATACACACATACATAAATAGATACATACACAGTTCTTGGCAGGTACTGTATGTATGATAAAACTCACCTGAAAATTTTTATTTCAAAATTAAGAGATCTAAAGATAGCCAATTAATAGCATGGGTTTTAGTAAAGGAAGCCAGACACAGAAGAATATATTGAAAGGCAGGGGAGATGACTCAGTTGACAAAGCACTTGCTGTACAAACATAAGGATCTGGATGGCATGCCTGGAGCTTGCTGGGCAGTGAGTCAAGCAAAATGTGTAATTTTCAGGTTCAGTGAGAGATTCTGTCTCAAAAAATAGAATGGTGAGTGATCTGTGAAAATACCTGACACTGTCATCTAGTCTCAACAACCGGAGTACACATATATGCACACGGACCCAACATACACATGTATACATACACACATACAAGAATACATATTATATAATTTCACTCATGTGAAATGCCTTCCCAAAGCATACTCAACAGAAAGTAGATGCACTGCTGTCTGGGCAAGGGTATGCGCTTTCCTCTTGGGGTGAGCTAGCAGGCTGTCCTCTGCCCTGATTTTGACACTATACACAGAGCAGCAACTTTACTCTGTTTGTTCAAGGCGTTAAGGACCAGAGGCTGGACACTCTGAACTCATTAGGATAACAGATACCATCTGTACCACACAAGCACAAGGCATAAAATGATAGATAAGTTATTTATGCTAATAAAACACGGCCACTTACAAACTTATCAAATTAAATCAGGACACAGACACACTGGCTATATCAGAGACAGTAAGCAAGTGGGTTTAATGAAAGCACTAGCTCACTCACTGATGTCACCAGAAACACACGACAAGAGAGACATCTCTGCTATACACCACAAGGGTCTGTGTACCCTGGCAGCCTTAGATGTTTTTTGTATAATTTTACAGTTCTTAGATGTGTTTCTGTATAATTTTACAGTTCTTTAATGTTTTTGTAATTTTTTTATTTAAATACACAACAATAAATGAAATCATCATGACCTCTGCTTTGGAGATCACCAAGTGATGAGCCTCTCTCTGTCTCTGTGCTTTTAGTTAAAAAAGAAAAATAATGAGAATCTTTTTAAAAAGGAAGTAACCAACTACTTTCTGATCAGAATTAGTGTCCCATTAGATGAAATTCATAACTAGCAATATTACAGGACCAATAACCTGTCATAGGCTATAGCGGGGAAACTACTACCATTATTCTACTAAACAGACACAGTATTAACAGATTCCTAATGACTGCTGGATCATAAATCAATGCCATCTCTCACCTGCTGCTACTTGCAGTAGATGGTGATTAATACAGAAAGCCACTAGCCAAGGTGCAGAGTAATCCAAGCAAGTCTTGCCAGCACTCCAGCGGGTAGTTTCCAGTTGTCAGCTTGCTGGCTGCATGTTATGCTGCCAGTGACCACAGCAGTATCTCCCTAACAAGACTGAGAAGTCCTCTTCCAAGTTTTTTCTTTATTGGGTATTAAGACTTAGCCCTAGAAGTAGTAGCTTCTCCTTGTATTCTATTCCTGCATACTTTAGAATTCTCTTTATTTCAGTAATTAATTATTAATAGTTCCTTGCATCATAACTTCCTTGAGCTAGGTGTAGTCATGTATGTCTTTAGTACCAGTACTTGGTGGGCAGAAGCAGGCAGATCTCATGAGTTTGAGACCAGCCTGGTCTACATAGCTAGTTTCAGATTAGATAGGGCTACATAATACATAGATCTTGCCTCAGCTAACTCCTAAACAAAACCAAAACCACACAACTTGCCCTTTTCAAATGACTGATATAGCTTCTGGTTCCTACTGGAACCCTGATAACTAACTTGTTAGCTTGCTGCCTCCTGAAGTTGACTGTGCAGATAGCTCAGTAGTAAGTCAGATGCTGCCACAGTCTGCTTCTATTGCTTATTTTATTCAGAATGTGGATCTTTACAAAAAAGAAATAATAAAGACAACTTGATAGATTTGTTTACTATAAGAACTAGGGCTGGCAAGATGGCTCAGTGGGTAAAGGTGCTTGCCCCTAAGCCTTACAACCTGAGTTCAATCCTCAGAACTGACATGGTAGAAGGATAGAGATCCAACCTCTGCAAACTATCCTCTGCATACCATGGCACAAGCTCACTTGCTTACTTACCTAACTATGTGTAATACACAAGCATGCAAAATAAAGTGTCACAGAAAGAGCTAATATATGATGGCAGGAACAACAACTATAATGAAGTATAAAATTCACGTTCAACAGTCCACAAAGTTGACAGTAAATTCTATGTTCTGTCACTATGGATGTCATTCATTCACTAAGTGTCTACTGATAACATCCTGGCCTCACAGGGTGTACTTTTTATAACAGGGTGAACCCACCCATAAACTGATCTGGAATACAGAGTTTCAGGTACTTTAAGGAAAGTAAAACTGGCTGGAATAGTCGGGTAGTGGACTCAAAGATGATAATGACTTGGTTTTTGGTGTTAGACTTCCTATACATGGAATGTGATAAATGCTACAGTAAATATAATTACAGGTGTGTCCTTAGTATAATAAGGGGACAGAGTCACATAATGCCATGGAAAATCAAACAGAACACACTTACCCTATAGAAAGCACTGGTCAGGGGGAGTAACGCTGCAGCGATGTTATACTCTTCTAAACTTGAACAATCCTTAAAGAAAACAAAGGCAAATGAACCTCATTTGGATATTTATCAGAATCACAAATAGATGACACACCAGGTTTGCATTACTGTCCTGTGAAATTTTTTCACTTTATTCCAAGTTGTCATTAAGGCACAGTTGGGTAAGTCCAGGGAAAAATATTGTTTCTAAAGTACACTCATTTAAAAACAAAGTATAAATGCCCTGGGAAGGATTATTTCTGTTATGTTTTACTGGTGAGCAGCTACATTATACCTTAGAGTCTGTGTTAAAAGGTGTTTTCATATACAGAGACTTTTAGAGGAGATTTTCAATATACCCAGTATGTTTCACTAAGTCTATTTTCTCCACATGCTTTACTATTTTTCATATTGGGGTGTATTTTACAACTGATTAAAAGTATCATTTTCTTTCTCATTGTTATATAAAAAGCTGAAACTGTGTTGTTGGGAACAGAATCAAAACCTCTTACTGGAAAGATAAAATGGTGCCACTGCTAAAGAAAAATATGGCAGGTAAAAGAAAGGAGAACAGAACTATTATATTGGATTTCAAAGCAGAGTAAATAGATAAAAATATATGTATGTATATATATGCAATTACTGTATGCTGCAGCTTATTTACATCTTGATATGAACTCAAAGAACCAAGACAAGAACTGCAGCTGGAGAGATAGCTCACAGTGGTTATTAATCCTGAGTTTGGTTCCTAGCACCCACATGTGGCTCACAGCTATCTGTAACTCTAGTTACAGTTAATCCAACACCCTCTTCTGACCTCCACCACCACTGAATAGATTTGGTAAACTTAAGATACATGCACACAAAACACACATCAAATAAAAATAAGTACATCTTTTAGAAAAAAGAACTGATAGATAGCACTGGTATTTATATATCCACATATGATATGCACATGTGGTATATATATGTATATGCAAAATAGAATATTATTCTGTCTTAAAAAGGAAGGTACTTCTGACATATGCTGTAACATGGATGGACCTTGAGCCATTATATAAATGGATGTTTGTAGAGTTATACTAACTACTATAGTTACAGGGCTCTAGGGCATCTGATGCCCTTTTATGGCCTCTGTAGGTACAGGTACCCACATGGTACACATGCATACATGCTGGCAAAACAGTCATTCACATAAAGTAAAAACAACAACAACAACAACAACAAGATATAGGTACAGTCAAGAAGTGTTTAATAGAACAGTAGCAAAGAAAAGAACTACAAGAATTGAAAAACGGATTACATGAAATTTAGAAGTTTTATATAGGAAAGGAAACTATCAGCAAAATGAACAGATGGTCCATAGAACAGTAGAAAGCTTTTTCCAGCTTTATTTCAGTCAGAAGGTTCGTATTTAGACTGTATAGATAACCAGAAAAATTAAAATACCAAAATCAAACTCTCAATCAATAAACAGAGCAAAGATGAGAACAGACAGTTTACAAAAGATGGGTTAAGACATCCGGGACAGGGTAGGTGCTAGAGAGATAGCTTGGCAGTTAAGAGCACTGGCTGCTCTTCCAGAGTTTCTGAGTTCAAGTCCCAGTAACCACATGGAGGCTTACAATTGGCTATAACTGTAGTCACATGGAACCCAATACCCTCTTCTGATGTTCAGACATACATGTAGATAAAACAAACAAACAAATGAAGTATTTTAACAAGTATTCAACATCCACAGCCATCAGAAAAATGCAAATTAAAACTTGAGATTTCATCTCATCCCAGTTAAAATGGCTATTATCAAGTAAACAACAAATGCTGGAAAAGATCCTGGAAAGGATGTGGGAAAGAGGCACCATTATTAACTGATTGTGAGAGGGTAAACTAGTAAGCCACTATGGAAATCAGAGGTAGAGGTTTCTCAAAACAATAATAAAAAAAACAAAGAATAGAACTACCATTAAGACCTAGCTATATTTATTATTCCTAGGCCTGCCCCCCACACAAAATATTTGGCCATGAAGAAAAATTAAATTGTGAAATTTGCAAGAAAACAGATAAAACTGAAAAATATTAAGTGAGGTTACACAGATGCAGAGAAACAAATAGCACAAATAGTGTTCTCTCAGATATGGATCCTAGCTTCAACCCCCTCTCCCCACCACATGAAAGTCCAGAAATAAAAAGGCAAAGACACGAGGGCTGCCATGTTGTTTTATGCTGTCTCTATGAGGATTTGTGCTGGGATCTGGATACCTGTTGTATAGATATTAAACTGGGCCAAATGATCTTTGGCTTTAGATTAAAAAGAGTTTCAGCTATAAAAGAGGTTAAGTGCTGGAACTATTTTAGTTATGTCTTTCTTTCAGGCACACACATGCCAGGAAACAGGAGGGGAAAAGAAGAGAGACAATCAAAGTGAATAATAAAATCAACTGAATGAAAGATGACTTTAGTGCTTGCCTTGCATTCATAGGGTCTTGTACCCACGCATCTACCCCACAAATAGGAAGATGATTTTGAAGCTAACTCATTATGTTAGAATCATCTTTAGATTCTATCTTAAATATGGTCAGGCCACATAGAAAAACTCCTGCGCCTTTTTCCTACATGGTATCATGTAGACCTCCATCATTTCCATAAATCTTATAAAATAATCCAGGAACACAGCAAAAACTGTTTATCTTTTTCTGCTTGACTATTCTTTACCCCCTTAGGACACTGCTATGTTCAAGAATGTCATCTATGTCCCAGCACATCTGAATTTTCTTTAACAGAAATGCTTTGCATGTTTCTGAAGACTGTCATGAGGCCCAAGGCAATAAAGTTCAACAGACTTGAGCTGTAATCTTCTCCCAAGGAAATGGTTGGAATGCCAAGATGCCTTTTGACTTGGACTTCACAGCAGGGCTTCATTTGTAATGATGCTGTCCAAACTTTAAATGACAACAGCTGTGATATGAAGCTCTACACATTCATTTATAAAAACTTCCCACAAATTAAAAAAAATTAAAGAACAGGGGGATTTTAATCCATGACCATTAGCAGAGGCTCAGCAACCATAAAACATTTAGATTAGAAAGAGCTATTTATTATTTTACAAAATGTTTACACATTGTAGTGAATGTCTAAAAACTGTTTGCCAGTCAAACACTGATTGCAAAATATAAATATGAAATTCTTTGCAAATCACGTTAGAGACATTAATTAGGGTAAAGATGGAAAACTTCTAAAACAATAAGGATACAGCTATTGACACAGCAATTGCATTCCAGAACAGTGTAGTTATCTATTAGGGATCAGTTCTCAAAAGCACATTCTAGAGTCCCCTGTGCTTTGGCAACATAATAGCCTTGTAGTTATAAATGTACCACGTAATTTATGAATTTGCAAGGGCTAGAACGCTTATCTATGCTTTATTCTCAGCTTTGATATGTAATTTACCTTTGATTATCCTGCTACAATTGGAAGAGTGAGCCCTGTAATCTTAATTGCCATTTATCTGTAAGTACATAATACTTTGAACATGCAAACTTTTGAATTGTTTTGACCAACAGTCCTATTTCATAAAACTTGGGAATCTTAACATTGTTATATTTAAACATTAAAAAAATGAGAATCAAAGGTATTGTACATTAATGGAGCTAACCCCAGAACTTAGACTAGGAAGATTAGGAAAAATGAAATATAAAATAGCTGTGAATTATCTGATCAGGTATGGAGGGAACATCAGTAGTAGTGGAGCCTCCCCTTGAGAAGATGGATCCCAAGTTGGGCTGGTGATTGGACCACTTTTCCCTCAGTCTCTTCTCCAGTTTTGTCCCTGCAGTTCTTTTAAACAGGAACAATTCTGGGACCTTAGATGAAATGCCCAACAATAGGAGAGGGAACAGGCAGAGTCCACCTGCAGCAGAAAGACAGGGCATCAAGTGGAGGGATGGGGTTGCCATCCCACAGTCAAAAACTCTGACCCAGAATTGTTCCTGTCTGAAAGAACTGCAGGGACAAAAATGGAGAGGAGATTGAGGAAAGGAGGTCCAGTGAAGATGCTATGGTGTACTTACAGACAGGAGCCTAGCATGGCTGTCTTCTGAGAGGCCCAACAAGCAGCTGACTCAGACAAATGCAGATACTTACACCCAACCATTGGCCTGAAGTTGGGGACCCCTGTGGTTGAATTAGGGAAAGGCTGGAAGAAGCTGAGAGGAGGGTGAGCTCATAGGAAGATCAGCAGTCTCAACTAACCCGGATCCCCGAGATCTCTCAGACACTGAGCCAACCAGGCAACATACACTAGATATGAGGCCCCTGACACATATATGGCAGGAGACTGCCAGGTCTGGCCTCAGTGGGAGAAGATGCATCTAAGCCTGGATAGACTTAAGGCCTCAGAGAGTCGGGGAGGCCTGGTGAGGTGGGGGGTTGGGTGGGTGGGGCAGAGGGGAGGAAGAATGGGATGAGGAACTGTGGGAGGGCAGACCAGGAGGGGAGGAACGACTGGATTGTAAAAAAAAAAAAAAAGTAATACAAAAATTACAATAAATAAAAGGAAAAAAATAGCTGTGAATTGTCCTAAGTCTTGAAAATATTTGCATCTTCTACACAGGAACTAAAACCAAACCACCTCTTTATATTACAATATTCTCCTGAAGTCTCAGTTATGATCTGACTATTACAAAATTATAACTAGACTCTCCTGCCAGGCTTGTAAACCTGTCGTGGTAGACTCATGAGGTGATGTGGACCCATCTCAACAACCTCTCCAGCTCCCCTGCTATGAGCTGTAGCCCTAGGGAGCCAGCTTTATTCACTCTATTGCACACTGTACTCATTCCTACCATAACAACATCCCTAGGGAAAGGATTCATTATTTGCTTTGTCATTTACTCACACTACCTTCAACCCTGTAGCACTTTTATATACCTATCCTTACAGCTCTTCAAGTACAATGGTAAGAAAAAAAAAAAAAAAGCTGGCAATCCATTTCACTATGGTTTCAGGTCCAGTCACACATTCACACACACATGTAGTCTTAAATTCTTCTCAACCCTAATTTTAAAAATGGTTCTTAAGTGCTTTAACCTCCCTTCTAGCTCATAACCCACTAGAGGCAGTAGAAAAGAAAGGTTATGAGGACACGAGGAAAGTGGACCTGCTTAGAAATTCTTCTTTGGAGCAAATCCCATCTGTGTTATCAGGAAATCAGCAGTTCAGTTAACAGGCGTCAGCAGTGGCAACTCTATCCACTTGCAAACACTTCACAAAAATAGCAGCAGTCCAGTTCAGTAGTGTTGGGATAGCAAACATGAATCAGCATCGGTGGCATGATCAAGAAGAAACAGCCAGGTCTCAGCCTAATCAGCATGAGTCAGCATGGGGGGGGGGCAACATACAGACACTAGGACCAGCTTGGACACCAGGGGAAGTTCTCTGCCATGCCTCTCTCAGTGGAGACTCAAGACCAACAAAGTGTTGCAAAGCTAGCTATGCAAACAAGCCCCAGTCACTGTCTGTTGAGTCTTGTTTATACTCCCTCCAAACATCACATGTCTTCCACAGGTCTTGCCTCAGCACGTGAGTCTGTGTCAGCTGACAGCACTCTGCCAATTGGCTCAAGTCTGAAGAATCAACAAGAAGCTTCCAGAAGTTTTTTTGGTGTGTTTCTCTCTATGGAGTCATGGCAAATGGAGCTCAGCTATGCATGTAAGGTGAACCAATACATGTGTGTCGTTAGCAAAGAATTTTTCATCATGTGTCCTTTCACATACTTGTTTTAGCAAAACATCCTTTCACCTGCGTCCACTTCAGGAAAATACTTTCATGTGTTTGCCTCAGCAAAACACCATCTAACACAACTGACTTTCCAAAGATCCCATAAGTTTCCACTGCACAGACACACATATTTAAACAGGGTATGAATGTTTCTAATGTGCACTTTGATGTGCATGTGAGATTGGAGGACAACTTTGGAGTTGATTCTCACCTTGGTTTACACGGACTATAGGTATGGAAGCCAGGACATCAGGCCTGAGTGGCAGGCATCTTTATTCTCTGAGCCATCTCACTGGACCTTCATTACATTTAATGCTAAATAAAGTTATAAAACCATAGAGGATATATCACAGTTTAAATGCTACTTATACTTATGTGTACCCTGACACTAATTAGAGACAGAAGATGAATGCTAAGCTTGACAAATACATCAAGCTTTAAGATCTTTGAGTGAATGGATCAAATCTGTTTTAATTTTATTTGCCTGGAAAATAGAACACTATGCCTAGCACATGGAAATAATAGTTAATATCTAGTGAGTGTCACTAGGTATCACAGGTATCTAATTCTAAATGTATTTCATTTAATACTGATAATATTTCTATTTTCTATATGCTGTAATTATGTCCACTTTGTTGGTAAAGAAATGGAACCTCTAGTGATTATATTTGCTGAGATCTACACAGCTATGGAGAGCAGAGCAAAGACTTGATGGTAAGTAGTCTTAGTTCAGTAATTTTTGCTTAATATCTATGCTTTTGTATTCTTTTGTTTCTTAAATTCAATCAAGTGTTGAATGGAATCTAAAAATGGCATATGAGAACACATACAATCCAGGTAGAAGAAAAAACATTCCAGTAAAAGTCTACTCAAGAGAGCTTCAGATTACATCATATCTATGAAATGGTAATTGAAAATTAAAAGAAAAATGGATGATTAGAAGCAGTATCTATTTTATTATGATACTCTTTTTTTGTTTGTTTGTTTTTTTGAGACAGGGTTTCTGTATAGCTCTGGCTGTCCTGGAACTCACTCTGTAGACCAGGCTGGCCTCAAACTCAGAAATCCACCTGCCTCTGCCTCCCAAGTGCTGGGATTAAAGGCATGAGCCACCACTGTCCAGCTATGATACTCTTTTATCTCTATATTGAGGAATTAAAAAAGAAAATCAAAGCTTCTACAACATGCTTACAAGAATCTAGAAATGGAGAGTGGAGAAGGCAGATGGGAGGAAGTAAACGAGGTCACTGGGCAAGTGTCAGTGATGAGACACCAAAGAGCCCAGGGAATGTTGTGCAGAGCAAAAGAAAAAGACCCACCCCAAGATATATCTTGGTGAAATTTCAAACACTAAATCAGTTATAGAAGTTGTTTACCAAAACGGTGTATTATCAACAACTTACAAGAATCAAGTTTAAAAGAATTCAGAAGTGTAGGATGACTCTATGTTTTCAGAGTTCTCAGGAAAATACTACTGAATTTATTTTATATTTTGGAACAACATACTGTGAAATTAATTTTTTGTTGTTAAATAGTCTGTCTTTAGTGCAGGTAGAGATGTTATAGATGGCTGTGTGTGTGTGTTCTTCTTTCACATTTCTCATTAAAAAATAATTTATACCTTCAGTTACTAGATTTTGTTTTACATGTGGTTTTAGTTGCCATGTTTTAAAGATACACAAAGTTTATAAATAAGCAAAAATATATATTATCTAATATTTATATATGAATAGATATATAAAGACAATATTCTTTTTTTTTAATTGGAAATTTTTTATTGGAAATTTTTTTTACATTTCAGATGTTCTCTCCTTACCCCATTTCCCCCCCTCTCTCCCAGGAACTCACTATCCCTTCCCCCCTCCTCCTGCCTCCACGTTAGTGTACCCCCACCCACCCTCCCCCATACCTCACCTCCCCACCCTTGAGTATCCCCCCCCACGACGTCCAGCCTTCATGGGACCAAGGATCTTTTCTCCCACTTATATATAGCTCCCTTGCATATATAGCTGGAGCCATGGGTCCCTCCCTAAGAGCTCCCAGGCTGGTGGTTTAGACCCTGGGGGCTCTGGTTGGTTGGGATTGTTGCTTTCCTCATGGTGTCGTGAATCCTCTCAACTCCTTCAGCCTTCACTCTATCTTCTCCATTGGGAACCCCGTGCTCAGTTTAATGGTTAGCTGTGAGCATCTGCCTCTGAGTATAAAGACAATATTCTTAAGCACACATTAATATTTTAAGTTATTGTTATAGTGTACTTCTGTCTTTATATACATATTTCTCATTAAAAATGACACTAAATTTTAATAAAGATTACAAAATTAAGATTATCTACTTACACATTTTTTTCTTTAAATCTAAAGAAATAGAACTGTTTGACAGAATGGTTTGAGCCTGAAATTATCCACAAAAGGCTCACAGGATAACTGTCTGGATGCCAGCTTTGAAAACAATTGGGCCAGGAGGGCTTAAACTTCATGTACAGCTGAATAGACCACAGGAGGTAGCGAGACTGGCTAGCGGAAGCCATTAGGGGTATGACCTGTAAGTGTATTAGCTAAGTGTAATGTCTGGCTCCTTCCTCTTGCTCTGTTTTTTGGCCACAATGAATGAGATGAGCAACTCTGTTCTGCTATTCCCTGTCTCATGATGTTCTGTCCAGTAAAGCTCAGCAACAATGGAACAAGCGAACCAAAGACGGAAACTTTGAAACTGGGAGCCAAATATATCTTTTATCCTTTAAGTTTTCTCAAGTACTTTGTCGCAGTAATGGAGAATGATTAATATATAATCATTCCAAGATCAAACGTTATTACCAAATAAAGGTACTCTGTCTAGAATATTGGAAAAAGCATAGGTCTGGCCATTATGATCTCCATTCTTTTTTTTTTTTTTTAGATTAATTTATTTTATATATGTATGTGGCATCATATCACATTATAGATGGTTGTGAGCCACCATGTGGTTGCTGGGAATTGAACTCAGGACCTCTGGGAGAGCAGTTAGTGCTGTTAACCACTGAGCCATCTCTCCAGCCCCATGATCTCCATTCTTATCCCTGGCAGGTTACTATGGTACTGCTAGCTTGATCCAACCATCTCCTCTTTGTAGACCCATTCTTCAGCTAGAAATGGGTTATCTCTAATAACCTTTGTTTCATAATGTTCTAAATCCTTTGCCAAAACCATTTCTGATTTCAACTGGGAGAAGCTTTTAACAACCCCAGCACTTGGCAGGCTGGGGCAGGGAGATGCCAACCTCAAGGCAAACTTATGCTCTGTGGGAAAGCCCATCTCAACACCGGATACAACCCAGAACAGGGCAGGAGAAAGCTGCTCCACAAAATTGAAATGGGAAGTGTTACAGAGTGTCTCTTGATGGTCCCTCACATAAGCAGTGGTGCAGTCTGTCTCTGTGTAATGCTGCACTACGGCCCCATGCTGTAGCCTGTTTCCATGTGGTTACTTTTGAATATTTGGGTTGACAGGGATGTCTTCCAATGAGAGGAAAAAATCTTAGCAATTACATTTCCTATGTTGAAATGTTGTGTTGGTTGCTCTATACCAAAGGGTATAGACAGTGGAGCAAGAAACTTTGGATACAGTTTCATTTAGCCCAGGCTAGCCTCAAACTGACTATGTAACTGTCTTAGTTTGGGCTACTATTGCTGTGATAAAACACCATGGCCAAACACAACTTGGGGAGGAAAGTGTTTATTTAGCTTACATTTTCAGTTCTCTGTTTATCATCAAAGGAAGCTAGGACAGGAACCCAAACAGAGCAGGAGCCTGGAGGCAGGAGCTGATGCAGAGCTATGGAGGAATGCTGTTTACTGGCTTGCTCCTCATGGCTTACTCAGCCTACTTTCTTATAGAATCCAGGAGCACCAGCTCAGGGATAGCAACTCTCACAATGGGCTGGGCCCTCCCCCATCAATAATGATTAAGGACATGCCCTACTGCAGTGGTTCTCAACCTTCATAACGCTGTCAACCTTTAATACAGTTCCTCATGGTATGGTGGCCCCCAAACATACAATTATTTTTGTTGCTATTTCATAACTGTAATTTTGCTTCTATTATAGACCATAATGTTAATATCTGATATGCAACCCCTGTGGAAGGGTTGTTTAGCCTCCAAAGGGGTCACTACCTACAGGCTTGTCTATGTCTGATCTTATAGAGAAATTTTCTTAACTGAGGTTCTCTCCTCTCAGATGACTTTACTGTGTGTCAAGCTGACGTAAAGCTACAGTAGTCACACAGATAACCTTGATTTTGGATCCTCTGCTACCACCTCTTAAGTGCTGAGTTTATAGATGTACACCACCATGCATGGCTGATTTTGCTTGAGTTGCCCTATGGAGCTTTTATCCTGCCCCCAACAACCTCTTCCTTTCTGAGGTACATGCAGTGAGACACACTGGTAGTCTCACATGTTCAGAAAGATTGTGAGTTTGAAGTCAGGTGGCCAATTTTAAAAAGAATTTATATAAAAGAATAAAATCAAGCAACTAATCAAAATTTTATATCTCTATATTTTATGTCAATGCTCTACCTCAAATTAATCCTTATTTTATGTTGTATAGTTAGTATTCATACTGATATGTACTTATTCCAATACTATGTGTAAAGAAATTAAACCCTGGGCTAGAGAGATGGCTCAGTGGTTAAGAGCACTGACAGCTCTTCCAGAGGTCCTGAGTTCAATTCCCAGCAACCACATGGTGGTTCACAACCATCTGTAATGGGATCTGATGCCCTCTTCTGGTATGTTGAAGACAGTGACGGCATACTCATATACATAAATAAATCTTTAAAAAAGAAAAGAAATGAAACCATTCATCTCCTTATTGCACCATTTTCAATGCTTTTGTGAAAAGTGACATAAATGGTTCTACTTCTAATTGTTCTTTCCCACCGACCTAGTCATTGATGCTTTATGTCAACACATCTTCATTAGCCTATGTTGATGTTTTTAAATCCTCTGATTTTGTTCCTTTTTTGAGGGTGCCATCCTAAGTCTGTAGTACTTCCAAAGAAATATAAGAATTAGTTTGCTAACTGCATTTACTATATGTCATTTATAGATCAATAACTAATATCTTAATAACACTAATTCTTCCACATCTCTTGTGACTTTACTAAATGATTATATAATTTAAATTTACCTAGTAATTCTTGTCAGTTTCTTGTTTTTTTTTTTTTTATAATTGATATTTTACTTTGTAGCTCAACTATTATATATGTATGTTAGATAAGTAAATACAGTCTTGGGGGGGGGGTCCAAACTTATCATTGGTTTATGCTGAAATCAATTTATACTGGATCATGTCCATGGTATTGGAACAGTTTAAAACTGTGAGTTCATTTCTTATTGAACTTGATCTTGGGAATCCTGATTGTTTAAGCATAATGTGTGTGTGTGTGTGTGTGTGTGTGTTTGTGTGTGTGTGTGTGTGTGTGTGTGTGTGTGTGTGTGTGTAAAGGATATATAATTGTTTCTTCTGAAGGCAGAGGGTAAACATGCATGCTCCTAAGTGGGGATTACCTCTTATTTTCAGTGTTTCTATGTCAATGTCAAATTTCCAGCTTTAACCAGCTCTCCAAGGCTTAAAGAGACCAATGTGTAAGTGTGGTCACAAAACCTGTTGATGCAGGGGCTGGAGAGATGGCTTAGTGGTTAAGAGGAGCTCTTCCAGAGGACATGGTTCAATTCCCAGTGTCCATAGGGCAGCTCACCGGCTGTAACTCCAGTTCCAGGGGATCTGGCACCTTCACACAGATATACATGTAGGCAAAAAACTAATGAACATAATAATAAGTCTTTTAAAAATAGACTTTAAAATCTGCTGATGTTTAGTGCTTGGTTTGTTCTACTTGTTCTTTTTTTTTTTTTTTTTTTTTTTTTTTTTAGTTTTTTTGAGACAGGGTTTCTCTATGTAGCCCTGGCTGTCCTGGAACTCACTCTGTAGACCAGGCTGGCCTACAGAAATCCGCTTGGCTCTGCTTCCCAAGTGCTGGGATTAAAGGTGTGCGCCACCACCGCCCGGCTACTTGTTCTTTTCTTAAGAGTACAGGGGAAATATATTTGGAGATCTTCTTTACTTCATTAAGACAAACTGTGTATCAAAATTAAGTTTATTTGGAATTTTCTAAGGTCTTTTTCAGTGTTGATGAGTGGGTTCCTCATAAATGAAGTATACATAAGGAGAAAAGTAGAGTTTTCTGGGTTTTCAAATCAAAATTTATTGTTAAAACACAGTAGCTAGGTTCTAGACATAATAAAAAAAATTTAAATAGAGGTTCAAGTTGTGATTTTTTTGTAACCCTTGTTTTGAAAAATATGATCCATCTTTTGAAATGAAATGTAATGTAGGAAGTAATTATACCCTGTATAAAACAGTGCTGTGAAAAAATTATTTTGGCTTTGAAAGAACCTGATAAACAAAGTAGTTGTTTGGCAGTACTCATGTTCCCTTTAGTTTTCCCTTGAGGGCAAGAAAGAGACTAATTTTTAGGTCATGAAAAGAAAGATTACTAAGTGTTTGAATCAGTAACTAAAATTTAGTTCATTTAGTTATTGTTTTTTTCTTAAAATATCAACACAGATGTTTGGCCTGCCATTGAATTCTATGCTTTTGTAAAGGGCACTCTGAATGTCACATCCAACCCCTTTATGCATCCTGTTTCAACAAGAAGAAACACCATGAAACCCCAAATTGTAATAAAGAACTATTCAAGCAAGGACAGTACATGTAGGCCCCCTTATAACCAGAAATAATGTCTCTAGGACGGCAAACAATGGTAGGAGCAAGATGAACACAGGGACTGTGGTGGTTTGAATAGACATGGCCCTCCAGACTTATGTGTTTGAATACTTAGCCCATACAGAATGACACTCTTAGGAGGTGTGGCCTTATTATAGTAGGAGTGGTCTAGACAGAGGAAGTGTGTCACAGAGGTGGGATTTACTGTCATAAACATGCTCAAGGTATATCCAGTGCAACAAGCAATCTCTCCCTGCTGCCAGGGAATCAAGATGTACAACTCTCAGTTCCCCTAGCACAATGCCTGCCTGCATCTTACCATGCTTCCCAGCATGATGATAATGGACTAAACCTCTGAAACTGTAAGCAAGCCAGCTTAATTAAATGTTTTGCTTTATAAGAGTTGCCTTGGTCATGGTGTCTCTTCATAGCAATGGAAATCCTAACTAAGAGAGAAATTCATACCAGGGACTGGGGTATTGCAGTGATAAGCCTGACCTGCTTTTGTTTGGAGAAATGTGTATTTTGGGATTTTGGATTAGGAAAGCAGTGGAATGCTTTAAGTGGAGCTTAACAGGCCATACCAGCAGGAACATGGAAGACAGTAGTGCTGACAGTTTGAACTCTGGGGTCCTGGCTCAAGAGATTTCAGAGAAGAATTTTAGTATGCTGCTTAGACATTGTTCTTGTGATACTTTGGTGATGAATGTGGCTGGCTTTTGCTTTTTTCCGAAGAGTCTGCCTGAGGCTATAGTGAAGAGATTTAGATTAACTGCATTAGCAAAAGAAATCTCAAAACAGCCTAGTATAGACTCTGTCCTGTAGTTCCCTGCTATGAAGAGAGCATTTTGCAAACAGAGCAAGCAAAAATACAAAATGTACGTATGGTTCAAGGATTAAAGGGCACAGGAAGTCAAATGGATATAATAAATCTTGTGTTCAAAAAGATAAACAGATTAAAGATATTAAATGGAATTAAGGGAGTGGTAACCTTGGGGCAAGATCCCACGCAGCTAAACTTCCATCTTTAAAAAAGGAATTAAAGAAAAGTATAGGTCCAGGTGTGGTAGTACACACCTTTAATCCCAGTACACAGGAAACAAAGGTATATATATATCTCTGAGTTCAAGACCAGCCTGGTCTACAGAGCAAGTTGCAGAATAGCCAAGCTTAGGCAGTGAAGAAAACCATTGAAAACAGAAAGCTGGTAAAGATATAATTGAACAAGAGGACCATGTTCCAGCCCCAGCAAGCAGTAGAACTTGGCAGCTTTGGCCATGTGGTTCTGGCTTTAGAGTCAAGGACAGAAAAAGGGGGTTATGGAATCTCCCTCAGAGACTAAGGAAAGTTGATGAGGTCAGGTGTGGAAGGGGTGTCCCTGTATGGAGGCCTTGAAATAAAAGGGGTTATGGACTCTTCCTTCGAGATTAAGAAAAGCCACTGAGGCCAGGCAGGGGTGTCCCTGTATGGAGGGATCATTGTGTGAAGCTGTGAAAGGTCTTGGTGTGAAGCTGTGAAGGTAAGGCCTGGATTGCCTAGGAGACCCCAGGATGTTTGAGATGCCAGAGCCATGGGATACTTGCTAAGGAATACTACTATCAGGGAGTAGAACCAGCCTAAAAGAAAAAGTGTGTAGCAGTCAACAAAGCTAAAGCAGTTGGAAATCTTAAAATCTTTTTGACATCATACATGGAGATACAGTACCTGAAGTTTGCTCAGCTAGTTTTCAGTCTTGCTTTGGTCCTGTATTTCTGCACTTTGGTCCCTTCCCTATGTTTTGGAACGATAATGTATACCCTGTGCCATTTCATATTGGAAGTATGTGGTCTGTTTTTGATTTTATAAGTGATTACAGTTAAGAGACTGCATGAATCTCTAAACTCTAAACTTTGGCCTTTGAGACTCTAAACTTTGGACTTTTAAATGTTGTTGAGACTGTGATAGACTATGGGAACTTTTGAAGTTTGGACTAAATACATTTTGGATAATGTTATAGCTACAAGCCTATGGGGCTGGGGAGTGAAATACAGTGGTTTGAATAGGTATGGCCCTTATAGACTCATGTGTTTGAATGCTTAGTCTGACACTCTTAGGAGGTGTGGTCTTGTTGGCATGGGTGTGGTCTTGTTGGAAAAAGTGTGTCATTGTGGAGATGGCCTTTGATTTTTTTTTTTTTTTTTTTTTTTTTTTTTTTTGAGACAGGGTTTCTCTGTATAGCCCTGGCTGTCCTGGAACTCACTCTGTAGACCAGGCTGGCCTCGAACTCAGAAATCCGCCTGCCTCTGCCTCCCAAGTGCTGGATTAAAGGCGTGCGCCACCACCGCCCGGCTTGGCCTTTGATTTCTTATATAAGCTCAAGCTATATTCAGTGTCACACCCATTCTCTCACTGCTGCATTCGGAATAAGATGTAGAACTCTGAGCTTCCTAACACCATGTCTGCCTACACACTGGCATGCTTTCAACCATGATGATAATGGACCAAACCTTTGAAACTGTAAGCCAGCCCCAATTAAATGTTTTCCTTTATAGGAAAATATGCCTTGGTCATGGTGTCTCTTCACAGCAATGAAAACCCTAACTGGGACAGTGGCTATACTTAACGTGTATCTGAAATGCTGATTTATGTAATTAGTTATATAGGTAAGGTGTATTTGAAAGAAACAAAATTATGACTGTACTTATTATTTTCCAGAAAGATGAGTATTCAATGAAAAAAATATTGCAACCTAGCTTCCTATAGGTCTATAAGTAAAATACTTAACTAGATGTGTTAAGATTAAATTTAGATAAGACTATAAAACATAATCTTAAAATGTGAAACTTAAAACTTTGAAAATTAAGTTCATAAATAGCATAGAAAATACTAATAGAAAAAACTTTTCAACACAGCTTTTGTGCTTTAATGTCAATTATTAGGAAGTTGTAGAACTGTCTAACTTTAGAGCTTTGGGACATCTTGACCTGTCAATCCTGCTTCTTTGTAAAATACAAAGATAGAAAAAAAATTCAAAAGAATAAAATTACTATAAAAAATAACAAAAAAAAATGTGGCGTTTTTGGGGGGAAGGGAATATTCAGTATAATTTAATCTTTTCATAAGGGTACATTAAGATATTTTCTATAAAAATTTTTTTAACTATAAAAGAAATACTCTCATATAGGACTTAGTGTAATAATCTTTTCCGATTTATAATCACCTATATGTACACATATATGTAATTACAAATAAAGAAGGAACCACATCATATCTACTTTATGTAACACCCTTTTGCCTACCTCTAATATATAACGTAAGTGTTTTTATACCAGTACATATGTAGACTGACACATTTCTACTTCAGAGTTGAATAGTCTTTCAAAGAAACCACTATTAAATAAATCAGTATCAAAATGGTAACTATTTGGGGTTTTGAAATGCCACAGGGCCTCCTACACGCTAGTGGCTTTCTAGCACTGAACTTCATCTCCATCCCTACAGCCATGTCTTGATTTTGATTTTCTCTGTGGCTTTACCACCTATGTTAATATCACTAAGTTGAATATTTCTAGATATTATATGCTTTTGATTTTTTTTTTGTGAACCATACTGTAATTGAGCTGTCTTATACAAAATATCTTAAGATTCAACCATATTGTTACCTATAGTTGTAATTTGTCCATTTTCTCTGTAAATAATAATCTACAGAAAGAAAACACCAAAATTGATATATCCATTCCATCACTGATGTGTTTCATTTTTTCTATTAAGATTTGTTTTATTTTTAATTAAATGTCTGGTGGGAGGCTACGTACATATGTGAGTATAAGTGTGCACAGAATAAAGAACCAGTTGGATCTCTGAAGCTGGAGTTACAAGTGACTTTGAGAAACATGATGTGGGTGCTGGGAACTCAACTTCAGTCCTCTACATAAGCCATATGTACTATCATCCCTCCAAGTCCAAGCTTTCCTGCTATTTTAAATAATGCTGCAACAGACATTTCTGTGCACATCACTTGTTGTATATAGGCAAGAATACATCTAATGGAATACCTGGGTCCTAGAATATGATTCACATGCAGCCTTACTAGAGAGTAACAAATTACCATATTTCTTTTGTGATATAGTATCTTACAAACTTTGTTCTTTTTTAATTTTAACTTTTCATACAAGTATACATTGTATGCTAAATATATTCCCCAAGATTATTCTATATTCTTTTCATGACCATTTCCGTTCTATGAGACCCCTGTTGTTTCCCTAGATAGTATCATTTCTAAATTTTTTTTTTTTTGGTTTTTCAAGACAGGGTTTCTCTGTGTAGCCCTGGCTGTCCTGGAATTCACTGTGTAGACCAGGCTGGCCTTGAACTCAGAAATCCACCTGCCTCTGCCTCCCAAGTGCTGGGATTAAAGGCGTGTGCCACCACTGCCCGGCCCTATTTTCCTATCATATGAGTTTATCTATATAAAATCTATGAACCACAAATGAGAGAAAACATCTATGTGCCTTTATGAGAGTAGTTAAATACTTAATATGATTATAAGTAACTGGAATCCTTTTCAAATAGATCTTTCATAGGCTGATGCCTTCCTTCTTGACATTTGGGTGTCCGGCTTTCCCAGTATCACTCACTGAACTGGCAGTCTTTTCTCCCATGCGTTTCTGGCATATTTATAAAAAATCAGGTGGCTGTATGTGAGTTCACATTTTGTTTTGCTATCTTACCCCACTATGTACACGTCTGTTTCTGGGCCAGAGCTGTGGTGGTTTTGTCATTATGGTTCTGCAGTATAACTTGAGACCAGGTCTGATAATACCTCCAGTATTATTGACTTTTTCTCAGGGTTGTCTCGGCTGTTCAGGATCTTCTGTGCTTCTATATGAATTTTATGATTTTTTTTCTATTTATGTGAAAAATGGAGGAATTTAAGTAGGGATTACATTGAATCTTGAGATTGCTTTTGTTAAGACAGCTGTTGTTATAGTATCAAATCAATGCATGAATTCATCTTTTAGTGTCTTCAATTTTTTCAGTGTTTTAACGTTTTCATTGTAGAAGTCTTTTACTTTCTTGACTAGGTTTCTTGATTAGTCTAAGGCATTTCACTTTTGAAGGCAATTGCTTACAAACGTTTCTTAAGGGTTTCTAATTTACACATTAACAGCATAGTTCATAAGTTATGTAACCTTGATACATTCCTTCAATTACAAGAATAGATTTTCTTTTTAGACTACCACCACCACCTCCTCCTCCTCTTCTTTTTCCTTCTCCTCCTCCTCCTGTTCCCCTCCTCCTTTTTCTTTTTTTTTTTTAATTGGATATTTTATTTGCATTTCAGATGTTTTCCCCCTTACGCCATTTCCCCCCTCCCTCCCAGGAACCCCCTATTCCATTCCCCCCCCTCCTGCTTCTATGAGGGGTGTGCCCCCACCTACCCCCCCACCATACCTCCCCACCCTCAAATTCCCCACACACAACGTCCAGTCTTCACGCCTCCTTTTTCAAGACAGGGTTTCTAATTTACACATTAACAGCATAGTCTATAACTTATGTAACCTTGATGCATTTCTTCAATTACAAAAATAGATTTCTTTTGAGTCCACCACAACCTCCTCCTCCTCCTTCTCCTTCCTCCCCCTCTTCTTCCTCCCCTTTTTTCAAGACAGGGTTTCTCAGTATAGCCCTGGCTGTCCAGGAACTCTCTCTAATCAGTAGGAAGTAGTCCAAAGAGATGTATGCTCCCTTTCCGATTTAACCTTCTTTCTCTCCTACCTAGTGTTGAGGGTTTGGAAGGGATTATGGTGGAATAAAACATTGGAAGGGTGGTAGATATGAGAACCATATTAAAATAGCCAAAAAATACATTAACAGATGTAACTGTGGAATTTGGTAATATATGACTCAAAGATATTGCTCATACTACAAAATCAGTATAGTAACATAGTACCTGTCAATAGAAAACAAGAACAAAGGAGTGAGGATTTATATCAGCTAATAATGAGTAAGTGACTCAATGGATCTCAGCTCTTCTTTAGCTATAGCAGCCTCAAGACATTGATATTTCAGTAATTAATATATCATTTGGGGAAAAAAGGTATTTGCAAAAGGGGAATAATCCAAAATCACTCGAGATTACCTGTAGTGTACAATTCATCATCCTTATTATGTAGTCAAACTGTTGATGGTCCAGTATTGCCCGGTTCTGCTGAACATGCAAACCCAATTCATCAGTGAGACACTGTCTTGCTGCTTTTCCTTTAAGGGCCCTTAAGGCAGCAGGAAGGGTCTGAGAACAAGAGAATTCCAAGTGACCAAAAGAACCTTCAAGCAACCACACTGAAAATTCAAATATGATGTCCTGTCAGGTATTTAACAAAGTCACCAGAACTGAATTCCTAGGGAATAGGTGATTTACTATTAAGACCAACTGTAAAACAGATTTGTTATTATATGTTCATTTGTAATACAGCAAGAGAAACAAGTACAAGTAGCTTGCAATGCATACTTAGAAAGCATTAAATTCACTCTCTCCTCCCCCGGACTTGACAGAAGTTTAATGACCAAATAGACAGCTGCTTAGATCATGACTCAAAGCTATACACATTTAGACATCTTTGGATGTTGTCTTTAATGAGAACATTGCTTTCATTGTAAGAACATCTAGAAATGGCTTCCTAATTTACTATCTAAACCTGCTCATTTGCATTTTGTAATAAAGAGCTTATTTAATTTGAAAAACCTAAACGTATAGAATAAAGGTACAAATAAGCAATTAAGGAAAATTATCAGAGCAATGGGGCACAACAACACTAGAAGCAGGTATAAAATAAACATGCAAAGCCTGGTATGGTGGCATACACCTGTATTCAGAGGGGCTGAGGCATGAGGATCAGTAACACAACATCAATGTAGACTACTACACAGTGAGACCTTGTCTCCAAAACCCCAAACCAAAATGAACCAAAACAAACCAAAATAAGAAGTAAGCAGCATGCAAAAGCTGAAGGCAAAAACCAACCAACAAATAACCAACACAATGCTCAACATGAAAAAGTGAGGGATGATGGGTTAGTCATATAGTAAGTAGCAAGCAACTGTACATATTTACCAACCCCTTGTAGCAGATGTTGAGAACTGTGACCATGAGTCACCAAGAAAAGGCTATGTCA
The DNA here is from genome assembly GCA_021653895.1 of Mastomys natalensis. NCBI lineage: Eukaryota > Metazoa > Chordata > Mammalia > Rodentia > Muridae > Mastomys > Mastomys natalensis. The sequence goes on from JAJTUV010000434.1 coordinate 308,908, forward strand.
TGTTCAGCATGATCCATTGAAGAAGGCAAAAAAACCCAAAGGCACATTTAAATTTTAGTATTAGTTTCTAGTATTCACTACAGAATTTAATTAGATTCCTTGCAAAAAATGAAATTTATATATAAAATAAAGTATGTGAAAAAAGTTTTAAAGAACCAAGCTTTTAAGTTGGAGAGAAAGTAGCTGGGGAGACAGCTCAGCTGGTAAGAACGTGTATTGCTTTTGTAGAAGATACAAGTTCAGTTCCCAGCACCCACATCAGGTGACTCTTCACAGTGTAACTCCCACTTCTGGGGGATTCTGGTGCCATGGCCTCTGCTGATACCAGCACATACACACACACATACACACACACACACACACACACACACACACACACACTTAAAATTGATAATATGAAATTCTTGTAACAAAAATTTGTAGAAAAATGACTACAAAATATCTCTTGTAGGCATACATTTGGTCTACAGTTTTAAATTTTAGACACTATTCATTTAAGTCATTAAAATTACTTAAAGAGACAAAAGAGAATTAGAGAAGAGGCCACTTGATAACTTCAAAATGTAATCCTAAAAGGAAAATATAAATAGAAAAAATGTTGTTTTATTACCTTCTCAGTCTCCAAAGTTTTATTTTCAAATATGAACGAGATGCAGTTTCTAACAACTTCCAGTCTCTGTGCACTGTTAAAAACTGTTGTCACTTTATCCATTATTGAAACTAGTGGAGGAATATAAAGAAAACACAAGTAAATTAAAAGTATATAAATTATGCATTGACTAGGCTAATCTTTCAAATCCTTGGAAAAAAATTAAAATAACAAATGTCATGTAACATGAGAAAAAATACTATATATTGGTCATGCTAACAGTTTTAAAGTAATTAATTTTTCCTTTGGAGTATACAATTTAGTTCACATTTTCTAACAATGAAAAGGTAAGTAACTAGTATAATACTTGCAAATATGTACATATCTAAGAAAGAAACTTCAAGATACACCCAGAATGCTAAACTAGAGCTAAAACAGGAAATAGCTCTACTATCATGAGACTTTAATTTATCTCCCTCAATTGCTAGGGAAGAAGAGACAAGTATCACTAAAGACAGATAGTCCATGAACCTCCAGAGAGCATGCATGGAGCTGACTCAGGCCCTCTGCAGCACATTAACAGTTGTAAGCTTGGTCTTCATGTAGGACTCATCACAGCAGGAACAGGGGTGGCTGCGTCTGACTACATTGCCTGCCTTTGGGATTCTTTCCCCTAACTGGGCTGCCTTGTCTAGCTTCAAAGATGCACCTAGTCTTACTGCAACTTGATATGCCAAGGCTGGCTGATAATTCAAGGAAGACCTCCCCTTTTCTGAAGAGAAAGGGAAGAGTGAATGGGGATGGGGGACAGGGACTGGGAGGAAAGAAGGGTGGGGAAACTGGTTGGGATGTAAAGTGAATAAATTAACTAATTACAAGAAAAAGAAAAAGAAAGACAGTCCATAGACCTGCCTCTTTCTCTTGGTCTCAGATTGAACTTGAATTGGAAGAGGTGAGGTCTCAAAATGGAGGGCAGCTGGGCAGTGGTGGCACACACCTTTAATCCCAGCACTTGGGAGGCAGAGGCAGGTGGATTTCTGAGTTCAAGGCCAGCCTGGTCTACAGAGTGAGTTCCAGGACAGCCAGGGCTATACAGAGAAACCCTGTCTCAGGAAGAAAAAAAAAAAAAAAATCAAAATGGAAGGCCATGTTCCAAGGAACCAGTGCAGCTAAGGAAGCCATTTATTGGTGGTCTGAGCTTTGAAACTACAGATGATAGCTTCAGAGAACATTTTGAGGACTGAGGCACACTTACGGTTTGCAGTAATGAGAAATCCCCAAACAAAACATTTCAAGGGCTTTGGTTTTCTTGCGCTGAAGAGATGGATGTGGCAATGTGTGCTCAGCCACTCAAGGTTGATGGGAGTGTGGTGGAACCAAAGAGAGCTTTTTCTAGAGAGAATTCTGTAAAGCTGGGTACCCATTTCAAAATTTGGTAGCTAAAAGAAGATACAGAACATAATTTCAAAGAAGAATCTCTCTTCTTTGAAAAGTATGGCAAGATTGAAACCACAGAGGTTATGGAAGACAGAGTGGGGAAAAAGAGGATTTGCTTTTTTAACTTTTGATGATTATGATATGATAGATAAAACTGTTGTTCAGAAACATCACACTGTTAAAGGGCAGAATTGTGAAGTGAAAAGGGCCCTTTTTTTTTTCTTGTCTTTTATTTATTTTTTTACACTCCAGATTTATTCCCTCCCCCATCCACCCTCCTACTGTTCCACATCCTATACCTCCTCCCCAAACCCCCATCTCCATGAGGATGTCCCTGCCCAACCAGACCTCTAAACTCCCTGGGCCTCCAGTCTCTTGAGGGTTAGGTGCATCTTTTCTGACTGAACCCAGACCCAGCAGTGCTCTGCTGTATATGTGTTGGGGGCCTCATATCAGCTGGTGTATGCTGCCTGGTTGGTGGCCCAGTGTTTGAGAGATCTCGGGGGTCCAGGTTAATTGAGACTGTGTCCTCCTATAGTGTCACCCTCCTCCGCAGCTTCTTTCAGCCTTCCCTAATTCAACTACAGGGATCAGCAGTTTCTGTCCATTGGTTGGGTGCAAATATCTGCATCTGACTCTTTCAGCTGCTTGTTAGGAAAAGGGCCCTTTCTTTTTTTTTTTTTTTTTTTGGTTTTTTCCAGACAGGGTTTCTCTGTGTAGCCTGGGCTGTCCTGGAACTCACTCTGTAGACCAGGCTGGCCTCGAACTCAGAAATCCGCCTGCCTCTGCCTCCCAAGTGCTGGGATTAAAGGCGTGCGCCACCACCGCCCAGCAAAAGGGCTCCTTCTAAATAAGAGATGCAGTTGGCTGAATCACAGAGACATCATGAAGGTAGATTTGACAATTTTATGGGTCATGAAGAAAAACTTTGGAGGTAGGGAGGTAACTTTGGTGAAAGAGGAGGCTATGGTGGTAGAGGTAGTGGCAGCAGAAGTAGTTGTGGAGGTGGTGATGGTAGATATAATAGATTTGGAGGTAGCAGTGGCAACTATGGTTAGTGGTCCTGGTTACAGTAGTAGAGGAGGGTATGATAGTGGTGGACTGGAATATGGAAACCAAGGTGGTGGATTTGGTGGTGGAGGAGGAGAAGATGGTGGCTACAATGAAGTAAGAATTTGGAGGAGACAGTTATTCCAAATACACTAGGGAAACTATAAAAATTACCACAAAAGAAATAATGACCCATAGTCAGAAAAGTTACTACAGCTTAAACAGGAAGTCCTTCTTGTTCAGGATTGTCATAGCCATAGCAAAAAATGTGCAGCTACTGATTGATGCAATATAGTGTCAATTAGATGTAAAATTCTGAGGTCTTTTGTCTGTTGTAGCTTTTTCTTTTCATTACAATCAGGTATATTGCTCAGTGATAGTGGCACTGGAAAATAAATAATAAATTTTTAACTTAAAAAAAGGAAGAAAGAGAGTCTGAAAAAAGAGGAGAATGTATTTACAAATCAGATATCTGGTAGGGGAATCACTTAAAAACTACTGAAAATTCTAGTAATTCAATAATAAATAGCTCAAATTAAAACTGGACAAAGACACTTTTTTTTATTTGAAGACAGAACTCATGATGTAGCTCCAGATTGCCTGAAACTTTCTATGTAGACCAGGCTGGCCTCAAACTCAGAGAATCACCAGTCTTTGCCCCCTGGCTGCTAAAGACGAAAGGTGTATGCTACCGTACCCAGCAGTATAGACATTAACAGAAGATGCATACAAGGCAACAAGACAAAATGCTGCTTAGCATTCTGCTGCTGGGAGGTGTCACACCCTGTGTGGCATTGCTGGTAGAGGATAATGTAGGGCACCTGCTATGGAAAAGAGTGCCAGCTCCTTAAAACAGCATTCTTAGGAATGTACTCAAGAGAAATGAAAACTTATCAACACAAAAGTTGCATATCAATGTTCACAGCAACATAATTAATAAAACCCCAAAGCAAAACCAACTCAAATGCCCATCTCCTTATGAATATTTTTAAAAAGAAGGTCAAATATACACACATTTCCCCTTACATTATTCATCCACAAAAACCAATGGCATAATGACATATGCTACCATAAAAACTTTGAAAACATTATGCTGAATGAATAAGCACAAAGGCACACATGGTACATAATTGCATTTATACAAATGCCCATAATAGGTAAACCCATGCAGACAGGAAGTAGATTACTCTCCAACCTGGAGGGAAGGTAGTTCTAGAAGGAAGCAGGAAATCATTGCTAACAGGTACAAAAGAACAATGGCTTAAGAAAATGTTCTTAAACTAAACTGTGATGATAGAGTAAACTATAAGTTACTCCAAAGATGCTGCACTGTATACTCAGAACTTTCAGTATGTGAACTACACACACACACACACACACACACACACACACACACACACACACACACAAAAACTGCTTTAAGCTAAATAAACTGTTTAGAAAGAAACAGATTTTACAGTGCCAGTGGCCAGATAACCATCACTTTTTATGGGAGGAAGGGTGGAAGTGAGTAGTTCCTGTTGATAAATACTTTGATTCCAGTTTATGAGCTTGTTCATTTTATAAAATTATATGCTTTTCATTGGTATGTCTTGTATTTTATTAGGACACACACAGTTTGTTTTCAGATAGAATCTCATTTTAAGAGAGATATTCTAGGTGGGTGTTGTATTCCTTTAGGTAGCTCAGTCTGGCTTGGGTCAATCTTCCTGCCTTAGCCTTCCAAGTGCTGGAATTATTGGAATATGTCACTTCCCGTCTCTGAAAGGTTCATTTTTAAAATGAGCAAACACACACACACACACACACACACACACACACACACACACACACACACAGAGAGAGAGAGAGAGAGAGAGAGAGACAGGAGAGAGAGTAAGAGAGAATGAGAGAGTGAGAATGAGAGAGAGAGTGAGAGAGAGAGAGAGAGAGAGAAACACACACACACACACACACACAGATGCACACATATGGATGCATGCACACACACACATACATACCAACGGGTGGACCTGCTGGTACTACACATTTCTTTTCTATTCGTGTAGCAGGAGGTGCATTCTGGTTCTTAGCAAGATTTTCCTGTATTAATTCTTGAACCCGGGCTTCATTGATCTTTGGGAAAGGAAGAATATGAACTCTCAAGTGGGATCCTTCTGTTGGACGTGGAACTTTCTGGAATGCCATATGAGGGTTTGGATTCTCCTGTAACATCAGACAGAAGAAAAATTATCCAAGTTAACATATTTAACATAACTGTGTTAAAATAGGAAGAATATAAGAGCACAGAGGGACACACTGACATCAGACAGGTGAGTAATTATACATTCATACACATGCCAAAGTATACAGAATACCAGAATCTTTCTCCAAGCTCTTTTTAACAACATCTGAGACAGTGGGTTGTCTTCTTCCATGAATAGGTACCTTGCTTTGACTTTAGATCTGGCTGCATCTCCTCACCTCTTAATTATGTGAATACCCCAATGCTCAATCCTTGGACCTATTCTATTGACACTTAAATCCTTTGGAGATCATTTCCAAGTTCTTAGCTCTTTATCATAAAGACATTCAATGATTCAGTGTTCTTAATCTGAATGCTCTCTCCAATTCTATAGTCCTCTATTTAACTATGTACAACAAAGTATTTCCACTAAGATTTAAAATAACAATGTCATCTATTTAGAAATCTATTTTATTCAGTCTTGATCACTTCCAGTCATTCTGTGGAAAGATTGGACATCTCTAATCCCTCTTTTTAACATACAATTTTCCATTTTTCTATCAACCTTGTAGACTTTACTGTCAGAGTAGATTTATAATCTGCCTACATCTCTTTTTAGTTCAAGCTAACAGCTCTCAGACTATCCAGTACAACTGGTCTCCCTAACTCTGTCCTTTTCCATCTCTCAACAGTAAAGTCAGTGATTAAAATACGACAAATCACCACACAACCTTGTCATTCAAGTAGCCCCTTCACCAGAATAAAACCCAAAGTTATTACTGAGACTGCAAGATCTAGCCTTTCTATTGAACTATATTCTACATGCATTCCATTCTAGGAAAGCTCACAGGCTTTCCTGTCCCTACCTCAAGGTCTTGGCACACAGCTGTTCCCTTGGCCTGAAAAACTTCTCTGCTTCCTCTGAATTTGCAGTTCTTATAGACATCTTTTATGGACACTTTACCAAAATTATATTGCCTCCCTCAATACATCCCTTATTTTCTTTATATTTTTCTCTTTAACATGTGAAAACTTTTCACATACTATGAATTATTTATTGTTCAGCCTTGTCTCTAAAATGAAGCACAAAAGCAGATAATTTGTTTGGTTTAAAAGGTTTTTTTTTTTTTTTTTGGTTTTTCGAGACAGGGTTTCTCTGTGTAGCCCGGGCTGTCCTGGAACTCACTTTGTAGACCAGGCTGGCCTCGAACTCAGAAATCTGCCTGCCTCTGCCTCCCAAGTGCTGGAATTAAAGGTGTGCACCACCACCACCTGGCTAAACGGTATTTTTTAATTAAAAATTTTAAACCATTTTATTTTTCTTTATAAATATGCATGTGTGTTTCTGTGTGCATATGCACATTTGTATAAAGGTACCTGCAGAAGCCAAAGAAAGGCATTGACTATATTGGAGCTGCAGTTCTAGGTGGTAAAGAATTGTCTGATGTGGGTGCTAAGAATTGAACCTCTGGGCCATCTTTCCAGCCCCATATTAAAAAGTTAAGTGTTTTATTTTTGCTTTTGCTGTTTTTGTTTTATTTGTCTTGTTCTATATACCTATTAGAGGAAAAAAATATGATAGGCATGCAGAAGGCACTAAACTACTTTCCACTGCACTCTATCAAGTATGATATGTTTGACACACATCAAAACTGCAATAATTTAGTTAATTTAAAGTTTCTGTGTGCAAGGGATTGAATGCAGGAGTTTCTATATGTTTTTGCTGAGCTATACCCCTACCCCTATCAGCTAATATTTTTAAATACTCTTAGGACCTGTATGAAACTTTATCTAGCATCAGTTTTAAGGAGGATTCTATTTCAAATCCTGAGCAGAGTGGAATTCATGTATTCTATAGAATTCTCTAGGGAAGGCTGCTTTACAACCTTTCTTAGACCACTTCTAGCATTTATTATCCTTCTGCACCAGAAAATTCCTTATTTCCACTGAACCTATGCTATTTATGGTGTAGACTAAACTCATTCGTATCCTTATAACATGCTCTTGTCAGTTAAAAATGGTCAACTGTCACCATCTATTAGAACAGTTACCCCAAATTCTTTCTGGTTATATGGCTCAGATCCAGAAAAAGAAAAAAGTAGATTGGGGCAGAGGATACAGTTAGCATTTCTTGGAACACAATGGGAATGAGACTGGTGTGTCAAAACACTATGTTTTGGTTCTTGTACTGCTCAATATGAGATACTAGACAAATAACTTACCTAAGATAAATAATCAGGCTTAGTTTATGCCTGGAATGAACACAGACACCAGCATCTGTGGTCCCTGGGATTAACTTCTTTGCTTTCATTGTTAGGTATGACTTCTATCCACATTCTCAAAATATCAATGATCAATTTTCTAAATTATAGTTTTTCCAGAGAGGAGAGGTAATTCATATGGACCTTGAATCCCGAATCCTTTAAAGAATGTTATTTCTATTTAGATTAATTTCTGTATTTTATTTATTTCAAATGAAGTAAACAGTCATCATGACAACTTTTAAAGATTTTTTGTATATGTGTATACATATGTGACACACATATGTTCATATGTGTGTCAACTGAGGTGTGTGTGAAGGTCTGGGGAAAACTGTGGGTGTTGGTCCTCACTTTATATCTTGTTTATATCTAGACAAGGTCTCTTTTGTTCACGCCTGTGAAGGTTAGGCTAGCTTGCTTGCAAGCTTCTGGCATTTCTCCTATCTCTACATGCCACCTCCCCACTGACGTACACTAAAATAAACTATGGACATGGACACTACTGTGTCTTGTTTTAACAGGAACTCTGGGGATTTGAACTCAGGTTGTCAGGTTTACATGGCTTTACCCACTGAACCATATAGAGCCTCCTCATTTTAACAACTTCTAAAACATAAAAAAATTTAAAGTAGAAACTTTTGTAATAATAAAAGTATCTCTGAATTACATTTTATGTTTCTTAGAATCTCTATTACCTGCTGTTCTAGCAACGACTAAGGTCATTTAGAAAAATAAAGGTTACATGCAGCACTTCTAGTCAATATCTGTAATGTAGCATGTTTATCTTTATAGGAAAAAACAAAGACCCACAAAAAGTCAAGGAAGTTCAGAAGAACATTACAGCTTGGATCTTACATGCCCCCCACCCCCACCCCAGTGACCCATATGCTAGGTTTCGTCATCAGCCATTGGTGCTATTGTGAGTGCTAAAATCCTTAGGAGTTAGGGCCCAGTGGAGAGAAGTTACATTACAAGGTATGCATCCTTGATGGGGATATTAGCCCCTTCCTGTCTCTGCTTCTTAGCCACATTGAGATGAACAGCCTCTTCTATTATGCATACTCATCATGATGAACTATGTCACCAAGCCCAAAACATCAAGGTCCAGCACTTTTCCTTAAAGTCTCTGAACCATAGAGTCAATATTAATCTTTCCTCCTTGTAAGTTAATTGTTCCAGATTTTTTTTCCCAGTACTATGCAGACAGAAAATGGCTAAGGTAAGGTTTCCAGATGTATCCACCTTATATAATCTTATGACTATTAGTGAAGGGTTAAATGGACAAGCTGAATAGACAACCCAGAAACAAGATTAGACATGAAAACATGATAACACTAGGTAGCATTACAATTCAGCAGCAAATTTAGGTAATCCAGTGAGTACAATCAAGGTACTTTTAGTTTATGTTCTCAGATTTCAAAATGCCCAGGGTTCACATCCAAGCCTGAGCATTTCATCAGTAGTGTGAGCTGAGACAGGATGACTCACTCATCCTCATCTGTACTGACAAAAACACAGAACCTATCACAGATATCTTGTGAGGGCTATTACCAGCTGTTATAGGGACATGCTCATGACACAAACACTACACGCATCCCAGGATCAATCTAAAGGTATTTTCTAAAAATACATTACATTTATTTTAAAAACAGTTCTCTATTACATGTTTTTGTATGATACCATGTGTTTAAAATGAAATGCACTCCTTCCCTTTTTAATATTGCAATACCAACTATGTATGCTAGTAATAATAGTGATTGGACTTGTAGTAAAAGTAGCAGCAAGTCTAAACATAAATCACTTTTTCTCTTCTTTTTTTTTGGTTTTTTTTGAGACAGAGTTTCTCTATGTAGCCCTGGCTGTCCTGGATCTCACTCTGTAGACCAGGCTGGCCTCGAACTCAGAAATCTGCCTGCTTCTGCCTCCCAAGTGCTGGGATTAAAGGCCTGCGCCACCACTGCCCAGCTCATAAATCACTTCTTAAAGAAAAGATATTACGCATTAACAATGTTCCTATAAACAAATCAGAAAACCTGTATACCAAATCTATATAATAAACATTTGAAAATCCCATGTTAAAAGTTCAAAGGTGAGACTATCTGTAGTTGCAGAAATATTCTACAGTAAAATGTAGACCTTAGATAGATTTGCTAATTTATGACACACTGTGTTTATCTGATACAAATCTATTTGGTTTCCTAGCTGCTGTGTCTGTGCACTACTGCCCTCTAATGGGCAGCATGTTAAGTGTAGAGGACCTTATGTGTCACCTGAAACTATGCCTCATAACGACAGAACCTGTGTGAAACAAGCAGCAAGGAAAGGAAGCTCAAGTTAGGACTTGCTGTATTCAAGAGGATCTTAAAAATATCTACTATTACTTCTCATTATGAATGGATTGGACTGGTTCCTTAGGTTCCTGATTTCATTAAAAATTGTAATCCAGTTTTACAGTTGAAACAAGGAAATCTGTTATTTTCTTTTCTTTTCTTTCTTTTTTTTTTTTTTTTTAGTTTTTCAAGACAGGGTTTCTCTGTGTCACCTGGCTGTCCTGGAACTCACTCTGTAGACCAGGCTGGCCTCGAACTCAGAAATCCACCTGCCTCTGCCTCCCAAGTGCTGGGATTAAAGGTGTGCGCCACCACCGCCCGGCTGTTATTTTATTTATTTATTTATTTTTTTATAAGTTAGTAGATTTTATAAGATTAGGATTTTACAACTTTATCCCTGTTTATTTTTTATTTATTTATTTATTTTTTTCGGCTGTTATTTTCTAATATTCCAAACCAACAAACAAAATTTTTTACTTGAGTTCAGAGAAATGTAAATTTAAATATAAAGTAATAACCAAAGACTCAGACAACTGAACACAGTGACATGGAAACCATTTTGTGCAAGTCCACCAGAATCAACAGCCTGAGAAAGTCTGGCTAAATTCAGCCCTTTCATTGGGAATAATTTTTAAATTTTGATGATGATTTTCAAAGGATGGTCTCTGTATTCTTGATATAGTACACATAGGGAGAAGTTCACTGTTTTCTCAGATTAAAAAAAAAATACCAACTTATATACCATGTGGTCAGGCAACATCAATGTTTCTCTTTCTTTGTCAGACTAAATGAGAGTATGCTTAGGATTTATAGAAAAGAAGGCCAAACACACAGGCCAAATAAATGCAAATCACAACACAACAAGAATTCTGAGATTTACCAGAAATCTAAAGTAGACCATAGCCATACTAGCAACAACAATGAAACAACAAAAAATCTTTGTTATAGGTTACTAATATTCTAGATTAGTTCCGATATGTAAAATTGTTTAATATCCACCATTCATACCCAGCACTCTGGAAAATAACACAAATCTTTCCAAATTTAGTTGAGGACATTATTATTATTTTTATAAATCACTAAATATCAATATAATTGGACTCTTGAGCAGCCTGACAGTAGATGATACTAACAGAATGTGATAGTCTCAATTTTCTAACTTTATTAACCTTTTACTGACCACTGAGATGCATCATGGTCTCCTAACATTAATGCATTTTGTGTTGAGGCTTTTCCTATCTAATGTGCTGAGCTGTGTCACTTTCATTGGATATGCTTCTTATTTTGATACTACTGGCATTTTAAACTTGACAATTCTTTGTTTACAGCAGATGTGGGTGTTTTCATGCATTGTAAAATATTTGGAAGCATCACTGACCTGTATTTACTAGCACAATAGCACAGCCTCTCTAGCTGTGATACCTAAAAGTGTCTTTTGATATTGCCCAATATGATAATGACTCTGGAGCAGGGAAGGCTGAGTGTTTGGAGAATCAATATTTTAATGATGCCAGATAAAGAGTCTCTATTCTTTTTTTTTTTGGTTTTTTTGAGACAGGGTTTCTCTGTGTAGCCCTGGCTGTCCTGGAACTCACTCTGTAGACCAGGCTGGCCTTGAACTCAGAAATCTACCTGCCTCTGCCTCCCAAGTGTGTGCGCCACACTGCCCGGCAAGAGTCTCTAGTCTTACCTAATTACTTTTATCACAGTTATTAAGGCAGCATATTTGAATATAATGGTTATAGAACATTATATACATTCATTCCCCTGCTGAAGTTAAAAGAGCCACAAAGAGACACTATTGCACACTTCTGAGAATGACTTTAAGAAAAACAAAGAAACAAAAAATTAAGTTATGATACCGAGTGTTGCTTAAGATAGACAGCAAATGGAACTGTCATATACTGCAGGTGGGAATACAAAATAATATAGACACTTAGAAAAATAATCAGCAGTTTTTAAATAAAGTTAAATGTTGTGTTACCATATATCCTGGTATCTGAGTCCTAAGTATTTATCTAAGAGAAATAAAATTTACATTTATGTAAATACCTGTATGAATATTTTAGGATACTCAATTATTGCCAAAATTGTTATTCAGCAAGTCAACAGAGAAATAAAACTTTGGCAGTCCATGCAAGTGGAACGCTACTCATTAGTGAAAGGCAGCATCTTCACCTCTATGTGACCATGGATGAACTTGAAATTCATTATATTAAGAGAATTAAGCCAAATTCAAAACAACTGAATTGTTGAAAGATAAAGCTATAGAGAAAGAAAACAGATCACTGGTTACCAAGCTTTTGAGGTGGTAGAAAGATGTGACTACAATAGGCATTAAAGAGCTTCCTGAATGTTAAGAATGCTATATGCAGCACTTGGGAGGCAGAGGCAGGCAGATTTCTGAGTTCGAGGCCAGCCTGGTCTACAGAGTGAGTTCCAGGACAGCCAGGGCTACACAGAGAAACCCTGTCTTGAAAAACAAAAACAAAAACAAAACAAAACAAAAAAAGCCATATGCACTTACTATAATGCTGGGGCCAGCAGATGGATACACTGAAGATTTTGCTCTATGTAAAGCCAATCACGATAAATTGATCACGAACAAGCAAATCAGAGAAAAGAGTTTAAGCTTTGAGCTAAAAGGTCTTACTTTAACTGGTTTCTAGTACTTCAAAATGAAATTTCATAAAATTCTTATGAAATTGATTTTTCTGGCATTTAATTATGAGGTCTTGTATAAGGTCTTTTATGAGGTCTGGAATCACCATGCCTAAGTAGGAAAACATGCTCATGCAGACACTCAAAGGCAGGGAGCAGCCTTCAGTATTACCAACTGGGCATAGAAGGAAAAGTTGTATAGAGGTGTATATAATGTCTCTGTGGCATAAACCCTACCAGTGCTTGTGTGACTCGTCTCAAATGCTTAGTTTTCTCCTCTATTCCACATTGCCAAGGTACTGAAGTCACCAGTAATTTTCTTAGGTATTTAAGAAGTTCCAGGAATCAAGAAAAGCAGCTAAATCTAGTTCAATTCACAGAACTTACATTCCTGAAACCTCACTAAAGGGCAAATTATAGGAGCTTATGAGAAAAAACTGGAAAGTGAACACCTTTTTGAAATCCTGAACTGGGATGCGAAGACAAGCTAGACACACACCAAACTTAAATGTAGCAGAGTATTTACAAGCATTTGAATAGAATCACTATTTTTCAATTCTAAAACAAGAATAATCAAACAGTAAAATTATATGGTTGGTTCCTGTGTACCAAAGGGGAATTTCAGAAGTGTGACTTTGACATGGTAGTGAAACTACCTTTCATGTAAAAATAAAAATGTGGATTACTTTCCTTCCAAACATTGTCACGATTCCTCTTTATATTTTCAACTTCCTTCATGACCCAAAAAAGCAACTTTATCACATGGTCTGTTTTTTTTTTAATTTCATAAAATATTTATATTTTAGAAAAGTTGGGGTTGTCACAAACTCCAGAATATTACAACTAGAAAGAACGGTGACAATAAATCAGGATATTTTCAGAATTTCAGTAATCATGTTTGTGTATTTTTTCTGGATGATATTAGGAGAATCATGTGCCTAAAATATGCTCAACATTATTTTTTTTTAATTTATTTAGTTATTTAAATCACATCATAATTTACTTATTTACACAGGGGTTATAAACACAAAAAGGCAGGGTGTGGGGAAGGGAATGGCACCGGAGCATAGGTGTTCAGGGTAGTACAGATACCTTTCAGAACAGGCTATCAGCTAGGTGTAGGTTCAGGAACAGGTCAATATGACTCTGCCTATGATTCACTTGTCCTTATCTAAGTTGGTACTGTCCACCGAGGCTGCCTATTTATAAGACCTATGACTATTTGGGCTGGTAAATTTCCACAGAAGCTGCCTGTTTACAATAGCTTATAGCCTGCTGTTTCAGTGTTTTTCCACAGAGACCCAAGACTTGGTGTTAGCATGTATGTATGTCAGGACTATTGCTGACTTTAGGCCTATGGCTGATTTTAGGCTCAACATTATTAAGTACTTCATAAATATACACTGGATGAGGGGATTCAACTAAACTAAATGGAATTGAATTAGATTTTTTAAAAAGAAGCTTAATAAAGATTCATGAAATATAAAGTGGATTTTGAAGAGTCTTAACAAAGAAGGCAATTTCTATTTTACATAATAATGTGATGTTTTATTATGATCACTTTAAAAACTAAAAGACACAGTTTGTGATTTACATTCACTTTTAAGAATGTATAATTACAGCTGGGCACTGGTGGCATAGGCCTTTAATCCAGCATTTGAGGGACAGAGGCAGGTGAATCTCTGAGTTCCGGACCAGTCTGGTCTATAGAATGAGTTTCAGGATAGCCAGGGCTAACAGAAAAACCCTGTCTTGAAGAATGTATAATTACTATATATTAATTTTATTGTACTTTTTTTTTTTTTTTTTTTTTTGGTTTTTCGAGACAGGGTTTCTCTGTATAGCCCTGGCTGTCCTGGAACTCACTTTGTAGACCAGCTGGCCTCGAACTCAGAAATCTGCCTGCCTCTGCCTCCCAAGTGCTGGGATTAAAGGCGTGCGCCACCACCGCCCGGTTTTATTGTACTTTTATTTATATGCTGGTAAATATAAAGTATGTATCATAAAATTTAAGTTAGAAGACAGTAAGGAGCAACTATTTATTTTTGCATTAAAGTATCTTGGCACAATCCTTGTAGAAAGTTGGTCTTCACACAGTAGAGACAAACTGATATCAGAATCCTAACTTTGGTCATCTTACTAGCTATAACATTTGTCTTGAAATAGTCTTGAAAAAAAAGATCAAAGAAGTAAACAGCTATTTTTTAAAAGTTATCAGTCCTATTTGACTTGTTTGTTTAAATTGATTCCTACCTGGCATTCTGCATATATTTGAAATGCATCAATAAACCATTTCTACCTAGAGAAGAATAAATTACTTCTTAATCTTCAATTTCCTCATTCATTTAACACTAGCCTCCCCTTATTGCACAGGATCATTATCAAGTGAGAAAAGTGCTACAATACTGTCATAAAGTGTAATGGAAACATTGCTACTTTTTTGTTATTGTTATTTTTCTGAGACAGAATTTCTTTGGCTGTCCTGGAACTCACTGTATAGATCTGTCTAGGGCCTCTGCCTCCTGAGTGCTGGGACTAAAGGTGTCACCATCACTGTCTGGTTGATTATTACTTTTCTTGGATTAAGTAGAATCAATATGATAGAGTACATTAAGGAATTAGACATAAGAAAGTTCATAAATTTAAACTCTGGATGCTAGAGTTTAATAGCTACATGATTCCAAGTCAATTATATCATTAAGAAATGGGGATGCTGAACCTGCCTTAAATGGGTGCTATAGGATTACAGATAATGTATGTTAAGTGGTTTATGCTATACCATTTATTTAAACTTTTGACAAACCAATTATGACTTAAAAATGAGATACTTTTAAGACTATGACATATTGCTTCTTCGGAAAGGAACTAATTATAAATGACAGCCAAGTGAAGTATTACTATGTTGAATAATTAAAATAGAAAATTATCTTTTGCCAGGACCAAGCATGCTGTGCCTAATTTCTTCCTGTGTTAACTTCTGTTCTTTTGATATTAGGCAAAACATTCTGTCAAATTTGATAATAAAAGTCACTAGTAATTAAAGAAATAAACCAAGAATATTCAATTCTAACTTAGATGGGCACAGTTCAGAAGAGAGATACCATTTGTTTTAATATGAATCTTTCACAAAGAATTCTCTCTCTCAAAGGAAAGTCCAACCCCAAATGTAAAACTTGAGCATAACTGAGCAGAATATGGGGAAGAGCTGGGAAGTATAGTAGATACACAGCATGCACAAGGCCCTCGGTTCAGTCCTCAACACATGCACACATGCATTTACATACAAGCAAAGAAAATAATTCAACAATATGTAACAAGGTATTTAGTATTTCTGCTTTTAACTTACTGGTCCTCAGATTTCAAATGAATGTGATAAAGCAGTGACTAATGCCTCACTGTCAAAGTGGTTTGCCTTGTCAAGTAGCTAGATTAAACAATACACATTGGGGCCAGAGCACTAATATCAAGTTCTTCTTCACTCTAATTCCTTAAAACAATTTCCCTCTGCTTCTCTTCAGAGGGTGCCACATTACCCATTTGATTTGTGTTTCTTTTTTTTTTTTTTTTTTTTTTTTTTTTTGGTTTTTCGAGACAGGGTTTCTCTGTGTAGCCCTGGCTGTCCTAGAACTCACTCTGTAGACCAGGCTGGCCTCGAACTCAGAAATCTGCCTGCCTCTGCCTCCCAAGTGCTGGGATTAAAGGCATGCACCACCACCGCCCGGCTTGATTTGTGTTTCTTAACAAAGGAACCACTAACTTCACAAGAAGGAGTGACCAGCACTGAGCACAAAACCACTATTCTTTAACCATGTAGCCTCCCTGCTAGCCTAAGAATTCAGGTGGTTAGTTCACCTCATCCTGATCTTTTAATTTACAACACTTTTTCTTTCCAGAGAGCATTTTCATCTTTGAGTTTCTGTGGTTCACTTGCTGGTTTTCTTTCGTTCTTCCAGCTTAGTTCATTACCTCATTAATTCAAAACAGTGGAGCTCAGATGACAGGCATTAACTATGCTGAAGCAGAACATACCCTCAGTGTTGTCTAAGGTACTTCTGACTACCAGTATATTTAAACTTTCTCTATTAAACATGACACACAGAAGAAGACTCAAGATGAGGGCAAATTATTCATGGGGGAAAAAATGTGGTCACGATATTTTCATGATACAGTGACAAAAAAATGTGATATATTCTGACACACGGAAGCAAGTGTGACATCTTAGGATTGATTATCCAGAGCATAGATATTACTGCTAGAATGCTGGAGCTTCTCAGTTCTAAAAATGGAATGTTTCATTAATACTTTTAAACAGACTACAAAGACTTACATTTTTGAATAGTTGCTCAGCAAGTTCTCTGATGTGCTTTATCATCTTCAGTGGATTATTTTCTTCAACTTTAATTCTCTCTACTTCAAAAGCTACCAACTTGGAAAAAGAATCAGATGGCAACAATCAGTACCTAAATATGCTGAATTTAAAAACTGGTATTTTCATATAATATGCAAGCGAAAAGCCATTTAAACTATGTTATTTTCAAAGTAATTTATTAGACTTGTACTGGGTTTCACCTCTATCCCAGGATGACAAAGGCATATTAAATCCATGGCTTCCAGGTGGCCCCTACGCAGTAACTCTTGGGGAACAATCATCTACGTAGTGCAGAGGTCTTCAGGCCTCACTCATGATAATAAACTTGGAGAAATTCAGAAGGTATGAAAGTCTCCAGATGTTTCTTTACCTCAGAAATATGAACAAACAATTCATGTCATGCTGACTGGACTCTATGGATAGTATGACCTCACCTCTAATTCAGATTCCTCACCTCTAAATCAAGGCAGAAGAGCAAGATGACCTTTAGACTCTGTTAGTTCTCAAGTGATATATGGAGTCCATCTCTCTAATAAGTAATTTGCTAAGGCAATTGTGTGGGAGTGTACACTTAGTGAAAAGGACAGGCATGAAAAGAAATGCAGGAGAGTAAACAGGTGAAAAGGGAAAGCAACAAGACTTTCTTCCTTCTAGGAACCAACAGATGAATCAAAGGCTCCAGAACTATGGATTCCTACTCTGTGACAGTATTCAGAAGATTGTCATACAAACAAAGGCAGATTTGCCTTTCATTCCCAAGGTACCTATTTGATGACAGTGTAAGCCTAAGATAGAACACGGTAGGATCTGCCTGTTAACACTCTGTAGAACCCATGTGAAACAGGAGATGGATCTTTCCAAGTAGCAAATGTTATTTCCCTATAAAAGCATTTTCTCATGTAAGTGGACAAAGAGGGTAGGAAGAGAAATATTTAAGTCTCATGCTGAAAGCAATCAACCTGACTTTCTTGCCAGAGGTTAGCAAGGAAAATGTAGGTAGAAAACAAAAATGCACACAAACTAGCATTGCTATTAATAAAGTTTCAGAGACTAGCAGATGAGTTAGAAGAGGTCTTTGGCAAGCATCTTAGTTTAACTCTATAAGCCATCAACCATTGAGGACTTAATTGGAAACATAAAGGTTGATATAGATGTTAGTATGCTCAATAGCCAGTTACACTGTTATTTAGGAAGCAACAGTTCAGTAAGTGACTATAAAGAACTGTGCAAGTCAGGGTAATGGGCTGAACACCTGCACTTGCTAGGTACTAAGTGAGGCGTTTAGTCTTCATCTTCAGAACAGAAGCTCTGCTTCCCTTTCCTTACCTGTGAGTAACTATCTTTACAAAGAATAAAAGATCCATCTCTGAAAAAAAGACCTTTATTCCTACAGGATAAGCCATCAGTGGTAAAAGGTTCCTGGAGTGACTTTCTTTAGTGGACATCAGGAATTTTAAAATCTATTGGTTTCAAGACAAAAGTGTTTCAAAAACTAAAATACAAATACTATCCACTTTCCTGTGTCCCATAATGCACTGCTGTAAATATACAACTAAATGATAAATGAAAAAATGTATTTAAAAAAGGAAAGCACAATAATTATAAAACTGTATACTAGTCATACAGTCTATTTCTCCCTTTATATGACCAAATCCTTAAAAAGATAGAGACTACATATGTATCCCAAATATTTCTACGAAGGTAGCTAGAAAATGGTAATTATTGATTAGTTGGGATGCTATGAATTTAAATTACAGCTTTATGATATTGATGGACTAAATGTAACTGCAATTTAGAGTCACAAATCTGTGCATTAAGTTACACTGAGCTGTAGACTGACAATCATTAAACAACTATATTTAAAAAGTAAGTTTTATTTACAGAAGCACTATCCAGTTTTGAAAAGGATCTAAGAAGCTATTAAATCTTAGTTGTTAAAAATTTTTACATACTTCTAAAACATTCTATAGTTTTCTAATTAACATAATTATCAACATTTGATATACATAATATTTAAATTACTTAATGTTTAAGAATCTGAGTAAATGTTGAAAAAATCTGTTTTTCCTTTAAATTATTAGTCATTGATATGAACTATACCTCATCAAAGAGATCACAGGCTCTATAGGGAGGTCCTCTTTCTGAAACAAACCCTGCAAATGCCATTCCATTGAGTACTTTAGTGAGGAAGTCATTCTCAACCAAACCACGCTGCCCCAGGAAAGCTGTCTGTGAAGAAAAAAAATGTGAGACGATAATTTATCACTTGGAGATGGCCAAAATGGTTAAAATAAAAACAGAAAGGTTGAAGATTGGTTGAATGACTTTACGTGTAACTAAACACTGTCATAAAATACATTTCTCTCAAAAGGTTTTGTCCATATAAAAGACAAGAGGAAAAAAATCAAGTATTAATTTTTAACTAATGCTTGATAATACTTTAATAAGAGAAATCAATTTTAAGCTTACATATTCTGAAGGAAAATATTATACCAGCTCTATTTGTCACATAACACAGAGACTTTAAGAACATTCAAAAATTAATTCAATATACACAGCTAATAGTGTGGTCCTATTAAATGAGTCCACTTGACAGACAACCTGGCACTGTGCCTTACTTTGTGAAAATGTATCACAGGCTCGGCATGGATCCGGATAAGCTGGAGGCATGACCTATATCCTTGGAACAGTTGTGCAAATAACCTAAGGAAAACTGCTCGAACTTCTTTATCCTGAAAATGCAAAACAAAATGTACAGGTGATTTAATTTTAAAAAACAAATTAAGTAAATCAGATAGAAGGAAGAAAGTCTGAGAGGGCGAGTGTGCCACACTGCCCAGGCTTGTCTCCCCAGAAGCAGGCAAAAGTTCCATGAGAGTCTGCCTGTGCTTGGGTGAAATGGGTTTGTTCTTTCTACTGAACCGAAGAGAGTTGGTTTCTAGAACATACAATTTTCTTCCAGAGGAAAAAATAAGTAGCATAGTCTCCTATTTTATTGTGTCAGAGAAAGAAATATATGCCAAGACCTTTATTTTGTATCTTCAAAAATTATAGTTATGAATGGAAAAACTCTCAAAAGATTACATTTTAAAGGCTTATGAAATCCTTTCAACATTTAACCAAATTATAAAAATCTATTCTTATTCTAATGAAATACGATTACATGCATATCATGAGTAAGGCTCTGGGTTTGATATATAGCACTACAAGAAGAGAAGAATCTAAATTCTTATGCTAGGCAGTATTCCAGGCTATAATTAAGGCTCTGATTTCTTGGCTATCCTTACTTTTGCCTGCTAAAGAAAAAAAAAATCAAATCCCCTCTCCTAGGCCAGAACATTGCCCTAAATCTTCTAAGGGTACTTCTAACTCAGCTATTTCAGCAAATCTAAAAATAAAAGTATAGTACTCTTTAAAAGTATCAAATTTGAACATTAAATTTCTTACCAGCATTTTTGAGTGAGATAAAGCTGTTCGTGGAGGAGGGAAGGCATGATCTGCTACTTCCAAGTCCGGGTGCAAAATCTAAAGTACACAAGTTTATTATATAAGATAGCTAAGATTAATAAGACCTACTTCTTAGTTTCTTTGAGGCACTAAGTAAATGATCTGCACATGAATTAGGTTATATTCCCACCATGAGATACAAATCAATTGATAGA
The DNA here is from genome assembly GCA_021653895.1 of Mastomys natalensis. NCBI lineage: Eukaryota > Metazoa > Chordata > Mammalia > Rodentia > Muridae > Mastomys > Mastomys natalensis. The sequence continues at coordinate 329,491 of JAJTUV010000434.1, forward strand.
GTTTCGAATATACTGTTGTGGAAAGATCTCTAAGATAAAACATTAGATTTAAAAAAATAAATAGACTTCCTAAAAGTTCCGGTGCTCAGGAGTTAAGAGCACCTGCTACCTTTGCAGATGACTCAGCTTCAGTTCCTAGCAAGCTGTGATGGCTCACAACTATCTGTAGCTCCAGTTCCAGGGCCTTGACACCTTTTCTGGTAGGCATATATGTGCCATGTAGATAAAATACCCAAATACATGAAATAAAATAAGCATTAGAATAAATGCCAACTAGAAAAATTCATGTAACATTGCCTCACTTATTTGAATATAAAAGAAAACAAACCTCAAACAAACAAATGTACACACAGATAAACATGCATCTGAGTATGAATATTTCTCAAAGATCATATACCAAATTATAAAAGATTAGTCACCCTAGGGTATGGATCTGTTGGGAGCAGTGATATACATCTATGTTACTACTTCTTAGAAGAGGTTTAGTTTATATCTTGTAATATAAAAACTAAAGAGATGACACAGAACAGAGAACTGAGAAGTAAGTCCACACAGCTACAACCAACTCATTTTTGACAGAAGTGTCAAAAACATGTATTATAGAAAAGACAATCTCTTTAATAAATGATTCTAGAAAAATAATATACAAACGTCAAAGAATGATTCTAGATGATCCCCCATCCTATAAAAAAAAAATGAACTAAAACCCTTAACATAAGACTGTAAAGTGAACTGTTAGAAGAAAAAATGAAAAAAGCTTCAAGATCTATTCACAGGCACAAAGTTCTTCTGAAAGGGGCTCTAATGGTTCAGGAGAACTCATTAATGATACTACAAAAAAAAAATGAAACCATGAGCAGAAAGAAGAGATAGCCGACAGAATTAGAGAAAACTTTTGTCAGCTACATATTCAATTAGGAGGTCATATTTCAAATACAAAAATAATTCAAGATGTTAAACACCAATAAACCAAATGGGTCCAATCAACAAATGGGTTAGGGAAAAATTCAAACGGCTAATAAATATTTGAAAAAGAATTGGCATCTGAAATGTAAATAAATAAAATATCCAATAAAAAAGGAGAAAAAGAAAGAGAAAAAGAATTGGCACCATGCCTAGCAATCGGAGAAATACAAATTAAAGCCATATTGATATCCCATCTCCCTCGATGGCAAAGTGATTGTCATCAAGACAAGAAATGGAAGCAAATGCTGGCAAGGATGTGGGTAAGGAAGAGCTTCAAATATCACTGCAGAGTGCAAACTGGTGCAACCTCTATGAAGTTCATCAAAAAAGTGAAATAACAAAACAAACAGAAAGCCACCATCTGACTTATCTACACCACTCTTGGTACCGTTCACATACAAGAATCCAAACCAGCAAACCTCAGAACTACTTGAACACCCATGTTTACTGCAGCACTACACACAATAACAAAGATATGGAATCAGTTCAGATGCCTATCAATGAATGAACAAAAAAGAATGTGTTATGCAGTATGCAGTTTAACAACTGTAGAGAAGAACTAAATCATGTTATTTTAAGGGAAATGAATAGAACTGGGTATCACCACGCTAAAGTGCAGTAAGTAAAATGCTGATAGACAAATGACATACATTCCTCTCATAAGTGTAATCTATCCCAGCACTTGGGAGGCAGAGGCAGGCAGATTTCTGAGTTCGAGGCCAGCCTGATCAACAGAGTGAGTTCCAGGACAGCCAGAGCTATACAGAGAGACCCTGTCTCGGAAAAAAAAAAGAAAAACAAAACAAAACAAAACAAAGTGTAATCTAGATTTACATAAAAGTAAGGATAAGGGACATAATAGAGGTGAAAATAAGCAAAGTACACATAGGACAGTGTCATAATGAAAACCTTTTCTGTATGCTAACAAAATTAATGAATAAATGTTTTCAAATTGGGGGCTGGAGAAATAGGTCAGTGATTAAGACACTTGCTGCTCTTCCAGAGGATCTGGGTTTGGTTCCCAGAACCTACATGATGGCTTACAACTACCTACAACTACAGTTCTGGTATCTTCTTATGGTCCCCTCAGGCACTGCAATATATGGTGTATATACATACATTTAGGCAAAAAATTCATACCTATACAGTGAAAATAAAAAAAAAAACTTTTAAAAAGTACACTAAAAAAGTAAACGTAGCAAACACAACAAACTAATTAACTGAAATACTGAGGGAAGAAGCTTTGCATTTCAGAAGTGGGTAGACCATGTCGAAGCTATGAATAGTAAGTAACATGAGAAATAAGAAGTACAACTACCTAGAAAGCTAAAGAAAAATATTAATATTTGAGTTAGGCTCTGAAAATAAGCAAGCTGGAAGAGTGGGTGGGTGGGAGAAGGTCTAGGTAAGATTTGCGCAGAGGAAAAGATGAGGATCTGTCAGTATGTAACACATTTCGGTTTTTGCAGATCATTTTCAAGTTGGTGTGAGGGAACACATCTGTAATTGCAGATTCATGGAATGCTGTTGTAGGTTTGCAAGTGAGATACCAGTCTTAGCAATTTAGTGAGATTCTGTCTCAAATGAAAATTTAAAAGGGCTGTGTAGCAGGATATTTATTCTGCTACATTGTATTCACAGTGGAGGTGATTAGGCGGTAGAAGAGGAGGTGGAGCTGGGAGAGAAAGAGAGGAAGGGGAGGAGAAGAAGGAGGCTATTAGCCATGGAGAACCACAGATGGGTCAAAAGCTGTCCTGGGTAGCAACTTCTATCAAAAAGGTTAGATATTGGGTAGCAACTCTAATTGTGTGGGCATCTTGTTGACTGAGCATTTCTAAATATATAAATCCTTTAGATAATTGCTAAGCTTTAATAATCTCATTTCTACTGGGTACTGTGAGGATGGCAGATATTGTCTGGGGTTTAGCCGAGCTTTGTGGATGCAGCTTGGGGGATTGGCAGAGTCATTCCCCATGCTGGCATCTCATAGGTGCCAGGGCCTGCACATCTAGCTAGTTGGAGCGAGGGTTAGAGCCGACGAGCAGTGGGAACATGGTAGCTGCCCAAGAATAAGCCAGACTGAGCACCATTTTCTAAATATCACCCCAACAGTGCTGGGATTTAGATCAGTAGGTTGCCAAGCATATGCAAGGCTCTGAGTTAAATCCCAGCACCACAAAAACAAACAAAAGTTGTTCATAGTATATCAAGAATACATTTTGTGCTGGGACGTCATCACTGTCGTGTGCATACTCCCCACCGTTGCCTTGCAAACTTTGCCTTCAGGGTTGAAGTCTCTGCGGAAAGACGAGACATTCAAAAGAACTTACTGTCCTGACTGGGATGAAAGAGATTGGGATTATGGAACATGGAGAAGCAGCAGCAGTCATAAAAGAAAGAAGAGACCACATAGCAGTGCCTGTGAGCATAAGCACTGCAGATACGATCACTCCAAAACAACAGATAGCTATTATGTGGAAAGCAGATCCATAAATGAGAGAGCTTATCATAGTCGACGCTATGTTGATGAATACAGGAATGACTACATGGGCTATGAGCCAGGGTATCCCTATTGAGAACCTGGAAGCAGATACCAGAATCATAGTAGCAATGGTAGAAGTGGAAGCAGCAGTTACAAAAATAAACATAGGAGTCACCGCCACACCTCACATTGCCGTTCACATGGGAAGAGTCACCGAAGGAAAAGATCCAGGAGTGTAGAGGATGATGAGGAGGGTCATCTGATCTGTCAGAGTGGAGACATACTAAGTGGAAGATATGAAATTGTTGATACTTTAGGTGAAGGTGCTTTTGGAAAAGTTGTGGAGTGCATTGATCGTAAAGGGGGAGGTAGACGTGCAGCAGTAAAAATAGTTAAAAATGTGGATAGATACTGTGAAGCTGCTCAATCGGAAATACAAGTTTTGGAATACTTAAATACAACAGACCCCCATAGTACTTTCCGTTGTGTCCACATGTTGGAGTGGTTTGAGCATCAAGGTCACATTTGCATTGTGTTTGAACTTCTGGGGCTTAGTACATACCATTTCATAAAGGAAAACAGTTTCCTGCCATTTCAAATGGATCATATCAGGAAGATGGCGTATCAAATATGCAAATCTGTAAATTTTTTGCATAGTAATAAATTGACTCACACAGACTTGAAGCCTGAAAACATCTTATTTGTGAAGTCTGACTACACAGAGGCTTATAATCCCAAAATGAAACGTGATGAACGTACTATAGAAAATCCAGATATTAAAGTGGTGGACTTTGGAAGTGCAACATATGATGATGAACATCACAGCACATTGGTGTCTACAAGACACTACAGAGCGCCTGAAGTCACTCTAGCCCTAGGGTGGTCACAACCATGTGATGTCTGGAGTATTAGGATGTATTCTTATCGAGTATTATCTTGGATTTACAGTTTTTCCGACTCATGATAGCAGGGAACATTTAACAATGATGGAGAGGATTCCTGGACCACTACCAAAGCACATGATATAGAAAACCAGGAAACACAAATATTTCCATCATGATTGATTAGATTGGGATGAACACAGTTCTGCCGGCAGATATGTTTCTCGGCGCTGTAAACCTCTGAAGGAGTTTATGCTATCTCAGGATGCCGAACATGAGCTTCTCTTTGATCTCATTGGGAAAATGTTGGAGTATGATCCAGCCAAAAGAATTTCTCTCAAAGAAGCCCTAAAGCATCCTTTCTTTTACCCTCTTAAAAAGCATACATGATTTATTATAAACACGGTGCTCTGAAAGAAATCTTACAGACTGTATCAGTCTAGTTTTTAATTTATTTTGTATAGCTTTGTACATATTTTTTAGAGGCTTTATTAAATACATGGCCAAGCCAAATAACAACAACAACAACAACAAAAAGAATAGACTTAATTCTATGTGGTGAAAACCAGCAATCCTAGCATCCTAGCACTCTGGAGGCTAAGTAGGGGGCCAGCCTGTGATACACAGTGAAACCCTGTCTGAGAATAAAAAGAACAGTAAACTGTCAGTCCTAATTACAAATCACACGGTCACTCCTATATACTATTTTCATGTTTTGGTGCCTTTAAAGTTATTCATGATTTTTACACAGTTCCAGTAATGTATGGCCATTTGATTACAATTACCAACCAAACAATTATCACCAAACAATTAATAACCAAACAAACTTTCCACATGTGTTTTTCAAAGTTCTCTTATTATATACATTAAATCTAAACTCTTTGTGGTCCTTGGCCAATATACACTGCTCTTACCTTCATTCATGACCTATTATACTGTACATATAGGATAACCTATTATGCTTGAGAACTGTGATAACAAATACACACAGTTTTACCACAAATAAGCTGTATACATTAGCAACATCTGGTGGAAGAGGCATGGCAGGTGGAGTATACAGCATGTAGAAGAACTCATACAAAATCAACTGTCTAAAATCTCTTTGTTTAATTCTGACACTTAATCACTGAATATTTTTTTTATTGGAACTTTTATTTACATTTCAGGTGTTTCCCCCTTACCCCTTTCCCCCCTCCCTCCCAGGAACTCCCTATCGCTTCCCCCCTCCTCCTGCCTCTATGATGGTGTACCCACACCCACCCTCCCCAGAACCTCACCTCCCCACCCTCGAATACCACCCCTCACGATGTCTAGCCTTCATGGGACCAAGAATCTCTTCTCCCACTTATATATAGCTCCCTTGCATATATAGCTGGAGCCATGGGTCCCTCCCTAAGCGCTCCCAGGCTGGTAGTTTAGACCCTGGGGGCTCTGGTTGGTTGGTATTGTTACTCTCCTCATGGGGTCCCGTACCCTTTCTACTCCTTCAGTCTTCATATTCAGAGGCGGATGCTCACAGCTAACCATTAAACTGATCATGGGTTCCCAACAGAGAAGATAAGAGTGAAGACTGAAGGAATCACTGAATATTTATATAATTGCTAAATAATTACAAATGAATAATTACTTATACAATTGCTAAATGACTACAAAGGAGTTTAAATACCATAAGAATTCTAGAAACATTAAATTTCTTCAATGACTCAAATACTAATTTTTCGCTACTGCTATATCCATACAATCAATCCAATTATATAGTTAATGTATTTCTTTAAAATTACTCACCTTCTGAAATGTAGTATTATCTGAGATGATACTGTTTGGAATCTCAAGTCTTTCCATCATTTAAAATGATTATAAGAAACCTATAACTATCCTTGCCATGCCTTAATTTAAGAAAGTCACCTGCTCATCTCTCTATGAAATAAAACATTCTATAAAGTCCAGAGTACAGCCCTTTTGAAGAGATATGATTTGGCATCAAGTTTCAGAAGGTAAATAAGTCCTATATTGGTTTCCTTCCCATTTTGCCACATCTTGTATTTCAGATTACAAATTGCATTAGGAAACATCAGGATTTTCTAAACACCTCCCTTTTATAGATAACCATGACAAAAAACATATGGACTAACATAAAGAAGAAAGTTTTCTGAGAATAAAATCTCTCCTGGTAATTGTATACTTTAAGCTTTTATTTAAGGAAGAAAATAAAAAAAAAAAAAAATTCAACAGCCTAGAGTATTAAGACCTTAATTCTAACTAACATCTTCGAAAACAATGTAGAATTTCTTGAAATTCACTCTGTAAACCAGGTTGGCCTTGAGAACTCAAGAGATCCTCCTACCTCTGCCTCCTTAGTGTTGAGATTAAAGGCATAGTTTTATTTTCACAATATTTGATATATAATATTTACTGTATAAATATACTGAATGAGAAACAAATACTCTTTATATAACTACCTAGTAAATGAAGGAAGTCTCATCTAAAGACTATAAAAGAATTTGTTTTAAACATAGGACTCTTTAAAATAGGACACTCTAATGGGGTATTGTGGTACATAGCTTTAATCCCAACACCTGGCAGGCAGAGGCAGGTGAGATCAAGGTCAGCCTGGTCTACAAAGTAAGTGCCAGACCTACATAGAGACAGCACGTCTCAACATAATGTGTGAGTGTGTATGTGTAAATACGTATACACAGAAGTGTGTGCATGGCATGCGTGCACACACACACACAGACACACACACAGAGTTATAGACAATGCTTTTTAAATTCCAGTTATCTTAGTTTCAGGTTTAAATCAAGAAAAATTACCATGAACAAAGAGTCATACCAGAGAAAGTGCCGCTTGAGTCTGATGAAGAAGTGGCTCCGGGAGGGAGGAGAGGTGAATACATTCAGGAATTTTAATAGTGCCTCCATCCAAATCTGCTATGATTACATCTAACTGAAAAAGATTTTAAAAATTAACCACAATTCATAAATTATATTTGTTTTTAAGCAAATTGTCCTTGACTAACTCAAACCGAGAAAAACCAAATTGAGGAAAAGATTCCTGGCTATCACAGTAAAAGTTTCTAATTGCACTACATGTCCCAACTTCCTTGGAATTTGGGTATTGTACAAGAATACCCATCTACCAGTGGAAGATGAAAAAAATGATACGGGCACTCCTGTGCTCAGAAGAGGAGTGCTGAAAGGCTCTTCTATGTCCTCTTTCTTCTTTCCATGGGGAGGAATTATGAAGTGGCAGCAGCCTAGCATTAGTCATCCTGACGATGACACTACCTGAGGGACTGTAATAGAGAAAGCCTAAGGAAGGAGGCTTGGATGGTAAATGGTGCCATGGAGCAAACTACTTAGACATTGAGGAATTTCTACACAGTGCTGCGTGTTAACGGTAAAAATTCCATGTTAACTGAGCTAGTGCATTTGGATTCCATATAAATCAAAAAACAAAGCAATATGTATTAAACAATTACTGTGTAGATATAAAACTTAGCTTGGGAGTGCTGATGCACATCTTTAATTTGAGTAACTGGGAGGCAGAAGGATGAGTTCAAAGCAATTCTTAGCTATGTAACGAGTACAAGTTTGTGATCAACCTGTGATACATTAGACTCTGTCTCAAAAACCAAGAATAAAACAAACAAAAACAACACCGCAAACCTGATTTGTAGCATTCTAAAAGGTCATATTTAAAATAACTTACATAAATATGAAAGATTTTGATGTGATTATAATTTATTCTAATTTATTTATTAAAATGTGAAAAAAACTACAACTGCCAACATTTAGTTTGTCCTATCTCTATATTTAGTACTACTAAAATAATTTACAAACTATATGGGGCCTACTTTTTAATAAACATGCTTATTTGCTTATACATTTTATATGATGATACTGGAGTTAAAAAGAACTAGATATGAAACGGAATGTTAGGAGAATAGATTGGTATACACGTGGGGTTCTTCTCTGATCTCTCAATAGTGTCAATGACATCTCTGATGCGGTTCCAGCTGCAGCTGCTGTGCGAGGCACACTGAAGCTTCCTTTTTTTGGTGGCATTTAGAAAAGAAGCAGCAGCCGGGCAGTGGTGGCACACGCCTTTAATCCCAGCACTTGGGAGGCAGAGGCAGGCAGATTTCTGAGTTCGAGGCCAGCCTGGTCTACAGAGTGAGTTCCAGGACATCAAGGGCTACACAGAGAAACCCTGTCTCGAAACAAAACAAAACAAAAAACAATTTAGAAAAGAAGCAGCATCACAAAGTTTTTAGATTACAGATACCATGAAACACATTATTTTGGTAAAGAAATTTTCTTATACTCCTGAAAAGTGCCACCTACTGTGCTCCCTGCACTTGAGGCACAGTGCTTCAGAACCATCCTTATCTCACATCAGGAATCCCACTCCATTAGTTGGCAGGTCTTAAATCTGGCAGCACACCCAACAGAATTTGCTTCTGTATGTTATACCCACTGATGTCATATATATATATTTTTTTTTTTAGTTTTTATAACCCTAAACAACCTTCTCCTTCTTCCCTATAATAGTCTGCAAATATTGAGCTTTAGCTATTAAATAGCATTAAATTATAGCCTGAGACAACTTCCTCAGTGAACAGCAGTTTTCCAAGCTTTTGATTCTGAAGTCTTTTGATGCACAGTTATATTACCACTAGAAGCTAATATCCATAAGCAAATTATTCTTGAACTAGCTTTAGCCTCTCTAATGTCACATGGATTAGAAACTTGGTGGGAGCTCAAAGTGAACTTGAGTTCTACTGAATTTAAACTATTTACAAACTATTTTATTCTTGTTAGTTTTCAGGCATTCTATATTGGCAGATCTCATTTTAAAACACTAATAAGATAAGCATTAGTAAGAAAAGTATGAATAAAACAGTGGATTATTAATCCTTTATTATCATCTGCAGCAGCTGTTCTCAACCTGTGGGTTGTGACAACCCCTTTAGGGTAGATCAATCCTTTCGCAGGGCTCACCTAGACCATCAGAATACATATTTACATTACAATTCCTAACAGTAGCAACATTACAGTTATGAAGTAGCAACAAAAATAATTTTATGGTTGGGGTCACCACAACATGAGGAACTGTATTAAAGGATCATAGCATTAGGAACGTTAAGGACCACTGATCTACAGAAATACAGAATTTCTCATATGAGGAATATGGTAAAATAAATCTGATCTGGTATACAAAGGTTATTTAAAAGTGAGACAAGGTAGCACATGCCAGGACATACTCAGAAGGCTGAAGTGGAAGGACTGTTGTGAGCTCAGGAGCTTTCACCCAGCCTAGGCAACAAAGAAAGACACTGTCTTTTTTGTCTTATAATTGGTTGGTTGATTAATTATTTAGTTTGTAAGAGAGACAGAAACAGAGAGAGGGACACACACAGGCTGTGATATACATGTGGAGGTCAGAAGACAACTTTCAAGAGTTGATTCTGGCCTTCTGCTTTGTTTGAGGTAGTGTTTCTTTTATTTCTGCTGCACTGTTCACGTCAGACTAGCTGACCTGTAACCTTCCAGATGATTCTTCTATTTCTACCAGGAGTGTTGGAATTACAAAAAACTCAGTAAACTCAACCAAGCATTTTTGTTGTTGTTGTTTTTGTTTTTGTTTTTTTCGAGACAGGGTTTCTCTGTGTAGCCTTGGCTGTCCTGGAACTCACTCTGTAGACCAGGCTAGCCTACAGAAATCTGCCTGCCTCTGCCTCCCAAGTGCTGGGATTGAAGGCATGCGCCACCACCGACCGGCTCAATCATGAATTTTTACCACTGAGCCATCTTCTCTGTCTAAAGCCATCTTATTCATAAATATATGAATATAAAAATTCTTCTTTAAACTCTCATACTTGCAAAATTAAATATATTTAGATTGCTTACAGGTGTTTTTCCTTCTAGTCTTTCTTTTCTATGGGAAATGTACCTTATATAAAAATAATACTGATGTGGAAACCTTGCAAGACTGAAAACAAAAGACTCAAGATCTGGGTACCTGGGTACTTACAAGCTCATGGACATCAGTTTTAAAGATGGAGTGTACGCCAATAATGAAAGGAGTTGGAGAACTCAAAACTTCTAGGAGCTGAGCTGGAAGAATGGGGATATAAGGGTAACTGGAAATGATAAAAAAAAAAAGTTCATGTATGTTATTTTCCCACAATATGAACACATTTCCCTTTATTTCTGTGGACTCTGACCCATAAAAATATTTATTAATTCTTCGAGAATTTTATACCATGTATTTTGATCATATTCACCCTGACTTCTCCCCAGTTTCTCCCAAATATATCCTCATAACTCTACTCCACCTCCAGCTTTGTGTCTTCTTTTTTAAAAATGTTTTTTATTAATTCTTTGAATTTGATACAATATATTTCTTTCATAGTTACTACCATTCCTTTCAGATCCACCCCACCTCCTTATGCCCCAACTCTGTGGTGTTTTTTTTTTTTTTTCCAGTCTGAATTTAAGTATTTATATTTAGAAATTGTTAAGTAGGCCTGATACGGTGTGTCACTTTTTTTTTTTTTAGGTTTTTCGAGACAGGCTTTCTCTGTGTAGCCCTGGCTGTCTTGGAACTCACTCTGTAGACCAGGCTGGCCTCAAACTAGAAATCTGCCTGCCTCTGCCTCCCAAGTGCTGGGATTAAAGGCATGCGCCACCACTGCCTGGTATGTGTGCCAGATTTAAGCCTAGTATTTAGGAGGCAGATGTGGGTGAGCTTCTATGAATTCAATGGATGGACTGGTCTATTTACTAAGTTCTAGGGTAATCAGAGTTAAGTGCACTTAAGAGTTCATAGCAGTTGTGACAGCATGTACAAGGCCTGTGCAAGCCCAAGCCAGACCAAATCCTTGTATGAAGATAGGCATTCAATTCTACCTCTAGCTATGGAGCTATTGGCAACTGTTAGCTGCTAAGAAAGAGAGACAGTAGCCCTGGTAAGTCCACCATCCTCCAGTGGAAGACCAAGCATCCAAGATTATTTGGGCAGCACAAACTGGTCTTTAATTGATTAATTTAGTTAATGAATTAAATTTAAAGAACACAAAATTGGATGGGTAGGGCAGGAGACTGATCTGGGGAGTGTTGGGGGTAGGGATATGATCAAAACATGAATGAAACTCTCAACTGATAATTTTTTTTGAAGCACTGAAGAAAAAAAAAATAAAGAAAGAAATTATCAATTTTATGGGCAAGATTATTAACACTAAAGTTCTGAAAAGAATGATTTCCAAAATGCCATTATTTAAAATATGGTCACAAAAGCCTGGCAATGGTGGCTCACATACCTTTAATCCCAACACTTGGGATGCAGAGGCAGGTAGATTTCTAAGTTTGAGGCTAGCCTGGTCTACAGAGTGAGTTCTAGGACAGCCAGGACTACACAGAGAAACCTTGTTTTGAAAAATGAAACAACAAAAAAACCCAACAAAACATATATGAACAAAAGATATGATCACAGACAATAAACACAAAGTAAATGGAAGCTAGGTTAGGTTCCTCCACCTTCCCCCTAAGCTCGTCTCTTTAGACGGCTATCTTAAAGCATTCTTCTTTGTGCTGACAACTAATATCAGAGAGGAGAAGTAAAGGACTTCCACACTCAAGACAATGTAATGTCCTGTCTAAATAACACTGTGCTTGATGCTTACATCCAATAAACATTAAAAATTTTATGAAAATTCCAGAGGCAATCTAAAATTTTATCTGGTGTTCATGAACTTAAGTTTCTGGGACATTATGACTAGCAAATTAAACCAGAGTAAAATATTCTACCTGTTGGTATGACGTAACATCATGGTTTACATTTTTAAAAAACTGTTTTTCAATTTTTCTTATGAAAATATTTAACATACCCCTTAAAAATAAATGAGAAAATTATAATGAAGATCTGGTTAATCTGAGTTTGACAATTACCAGTGCATACCCACTTATGTCTACCGACGTATATTCTAGTCTCTGTCATTGTGAAGAAACATCACATCATTTATATACAAATAATTTAAGAGTTATCTAAAACAGATAAGGATTCTTAATTAACAGAATTCTAATAACTTCTAAAATTTAATACACTAGTATCAAATAACATTAACCAAAGAATTTTATCAGTATTGAAAGATAATTAAATATTGCTGACAGTACTATTCAAAGTAAATTAAATATGTTTCACTAAATTAATCAACACACAGTGATGTACAACTTGGAAAAGTCCCAAATTTTAGACTAGACTTTATTAGAATCATGACTCTAACTTCACATAACAAAACTCTGTGGTTCAAAGCAATTGAGCCATGTCATTTTGATTTATCAGCAGGTAATAAATAATGTGGGAATAAAATAATATAATCAAGAAAAAACTTCACCTGTATTTAAGAGGAAACATTAAAGATTCCAGGGCTCTACAGGCATCACTAAGTCTCTGGAAACTTGCTGAATGGAAGAGAACCTTATTTTCTGTAAGGACTGCACAAAAGAGGTTGAGGACGTTTTGAATGCCTAAAAACAAAAGAGTAAAGGCTTACTTAACAAAGTGTATTGAGTTGCCACCAATCACAGATTGTCAATGACAAAGAAGCAAAAGGTAATATTCTGGGGATCACCAAAAGAAAATACTTATACACAACCTATAGGCACGCACCTGTCTTCCTAGATGTCTTTATTTATACTAAGATAGACACTGATCCTATGAATTGTTTAGAAATTTACTATTACCTTTTTTTTTTTTTTACTTCATCTCCAAGGTCTGTATTTCAGTTCCCATTAAAGGAACTTAACATTAGTTTTTGTTCATCTTTAGTGTCTGTTTTTCTAGTGTTAAAATACTCATGTGTTTCAAAATGACATTTCAGTGAACTATGGATCACATACAAAACAGTGGTATCATAAGTTCATAATAGAGGTGACAAATTCCTACCATCTACTAACAATAGCTGTCCAAGTATCATTGTACAATGAATTACATACCTGTAATAATGTAGGTAGGCATAACAAAACTATCGCATAATTAGGTACAGTGGAAAATGGGATTAATGACTATATAATTAATGTGTTTTGTTTTTTGGTTTTTTGAGACATAGTTTCTCTGTGTAGCCCTCACTGTCCTAGAACTCACTCTGTAGACCAGGCTGGCCTCGAACTCAGAAATCCGCTTGCCTCTGCCTCCCAAGTGCTGGGATTAAAGGCGTGCGCCACCAACGCCCGGCAATTAATGTGTTTCTAGACATCACAGTTTTGTTTGTATTCTGTATTCCTTCTACTTATACAGAAAACTCTATGTTGTATTTATGCCAGGGGCAGCCTCGCACATTTTGTATTTTCCTACATTCTATATTCTGTGATTCTTGATTGCATCATTTTCTCTTGTGCTTGGTTTAATCTCGTGCTATTTTGCATACATGGCTGTCAGTGTCACAGTCTATGCTGTCTGTTGTTTTCACTATATAGCCTAGATATGTAGTAGGCTATACTACCTAAGACATGGGAGGACATATGTTTGAGGATATCTGTCCAATGACCCACTTCTAAAAATTTCTTCTTCCTATTGACACATGACTATATGAGATGAGCAGCTAATTCGATAGCCACTCCTGTTGCCTTACCAGGAACCATTAACAGTGGAACCAGCCAACCACAGAGTAATATCTCTCAAATCACCTTTTCCTCTTTAACCTGTTTTGGCTGACAGTGTGCTGTTATACTAACCAAACGCTGGCTTACATGCATGGTTCTCTTTTCTCTTGAGAGTCTGTAAATCATTACACCTTTAGTTTGACACTAACTCTATCCTAGATTTAGACAACAGGGATCTTTTTTACTTACTTCCTTGCCCTAGAGCATAACTCTTTTTCTGCCCCTTCTTCTTCCAAGTTTTTACTTCTTGCTTAATACAATAATCCAGACTCATACTATTCTTAGCCTGTTCCAGAATGAAAACTGCTGGAGTCCAGAGTCCTGGCAACTTCTGGTAAGAACTACTACTAAAAACCAAGTTTCAAACTGTCAGGGTGTATATTGGATAATTTCCACATAAATATCTTTCATTATAGCCCATTTCTACCTATAGGAAATATGCATAGATATACAAAAATAGATATAATGTTAGCATACACATATATACACATAAAGGTGTAATTTTGAGAATGGATCTACATAATTACTTTCAATTCCAACTAATCCTTAGTTTCCACTATTCCTTCAGCTCACATGTGTGTATCCCTTTCTCCACTGGAAACACTGCATCCTAATAACATCGAAGCATTTCTTTGTTTGCTAATTTCTATTCTATTATCTATACTATAGTTCTAGAATTGTCTTAGCAATTGTGACTCAAAAGAACCAAAACAAACAAACAAAAAATCACACATTACAAAGAAGTTCAATACTTCCAATTCTCTACCCAAACCTATTCCATATTAAACTCACATAGCCAAACTTTTGAGTGTTCCAGTTTAGACAATAGTTTGGGTATGGATTCAAGGTCTATAAATGAAGTTTGGTCTGAGGGTGGCTCTAGGGAGAGGTAGTAGAACATTTTGCAAGTGGGGCATATTGGGAGAACCTTAGGAACAAGTCCTTAAAAGAGACCTTGCTTGTCCTCTCCCTCTCCCTCTCTCTGTCTCTCCTTCTAGATTAAGGTGTAACCACTTGTTTCTCCCACATACAGTTGGGCCATCATTGGTGCCATGAGGTGATACTGTGAGCTAAGTAAACTTTTCTCTATTAAAGTTGCTTCAGGTACTTAATTTTAATACCTCGAAGGCATTTCCCCCCTCACTGATGCAGTCAAATACCTGACAAGCAATCTTTCTTATAAAGGGAAAAGGGTTAGTTCTGGGTTACAGTTAGTGTCAAAGTATCATTCTATCATGCAGGGGAAGACATAACAGCAGGCAGAGAAGGCAAGGCAGCAGCATCAGGGAGTCATACTGCATCTACAATTAGGAAATACTGTGACCAGGAAGTAAGCCCAAATGGCCTCAACAAGCCACTTCCTCCATGGTCCCACAGCCTTCTCAGTACTACCAGCAGGACACTAAGGACTCCAACATATAGCCTAGTCTATGGGGCATTTTTCATTAAACCATCACCATAACTGATGCCTTTATAAATATATTACTTTGTTTTTCTAGACTGATCTAGTTTTGTGTCCTGAATATGTTAGACATTAACAGGCTTCTAGAAGTCAAAACTATATGATGGTGTATTTAGAGAAGCATCACTAGTCCCTTAATTAATAATATGTTGCCAGTGTCAATTCTGATTTGAGTGTATGTGTTTTTACATGGAAGCCAGAAGATAACCTAGGATGTCATTCCTTATGAGCTAGCTATATTGTGTTTTGAGACAGGGTCACTAATTGACCTGTAGTTAGACCAATAGGCTAGGCTGGCTAGCCACTGAGTCCCAGCAATCTATCTACCTGTTTCTGTATTCCCAGTGCAGGGATTATAATAAGAACATATCACCAGTCAGCTTTTCTTACGTAGAAACTCAGGAATACAGAGGCGGATGCTCACAACTAACCACTGAACTGATCATGGGGTCCCCAATGGAGGAGTTAAAGAGAAGACTGAAGGAGCTGAAGGGGGTTGCAGCTCCATGGGGAGAGCAACAATACCAATCCCAAACTGCTGTATTACCTGGCAGATAGAAGGATGGGGTTGGTTACTTTTGATATTGTTCTTAGCATCTATGTTGCATTCTGGTACTTTACTTCAGCACCAGCATCTACATCTACTTGCTTACGAAAAGAAACATTTGAATGCACTATAGCTCAAGTCTGAGTTGTTCCACTTTCTTTTTTGTTTTCATTGGCTATTCTTTTTAATTGGGTATTTTATTTACATTTCAGATGTGATCCCCTTTCCCCAATCCTCATCCCCAACCCAGGAACCCCCTGTCCCATCCCCCCTCCTCCTGTTTCTATGAGGATGTGCCCCCACCCACCTACCCACTCCCACCTCCCCACCCACGAATTCCCCCACACTGGGGCATCCAGCCTTCACTGGACCAAGGACTTCCTCTCCCACCTATGCCCGACAATGCTACCCTCCCCTACATATACAGCTGGAGCCATGGGTCCCTCGCTATGTGCTCCCAGGCTGGTGGTTTAGACCCTGGGAGCTCTGATTGGTTGGCATTGTTGCCTCTGTATGTGTCAGGCTCTGGCAGACCTCTAAGAAGACAGCTATATCAGGCTCCTGTCAGCATGCACTTCCTGGCATCCACATCAGTGTCTGCCTTTGGTAACTGCACATGAGATGGATACCCAGGTGGAGCAGTCTCTGGATGGCTCCTCCTTCAGTTTCTGTCCCACACTTTGTTTCCATATTTGCTCCCATGAGTATTTTGTTACTCCTTCTAAGAAGGACCAAAGCACCCACAGTTTGGTCTTCCTTCTTCATGAGCTTCATGTGGTCTGCATGTTGTATCTTGGGTATTGCCAGCTTTTGGGCTAATATCCACTTATCAATGAGTGCATACTTAAGTTTCTATTTTCTAGGTTCCCCCCCCCCATATCCTTCAGCTTTCTGGTTGCCTTTTATCATCAAAGATGTTAATGGTCACTTGATAGTCTTACCTGGTATCATTTTGACACCAATCTCATGTCTCTCTTATTCATCTTGTAAGAGCCCTTGTCATTACACTGAGCCTACCTCAGGTGACAGCTTCTCAAGAAACGATCTTGAGCAGGACTTCACTTTTATTTATTTATTTATTTATTATTTTTTGTTTGTTTGTTTTCAAGACAGGGTTTCTCTGTATAGCCCTGACTGTCCTGGAACTCATTCTATAGACCAGGCTGGCCTCGAACTCAGAAATCCGCCTGCCTCTGCCTCCCAAGTGCTGGGATTAAAGTCATGTGCCACCACTCCCTGGCTATGTGCAGGACTTTTAAAGAGGAACATTATCAGGGCAATAAGACCTTTTCAAGAAGACTTAGGGAAGAACTTGTCCCTTCCTGAACTTCATTCTCTTACAACAATGATAAAATAATGACCCATTTACACATTTCATAAAAAATAAGATTCATATGATATCACACAGAGTGTGAAGGTCTATATTCAATTATGAGAGACTCTATTCTAATTAGACTGGTGAAACAAGAAAACCCAGTTTACCTTCTCAAGAGGAATTATCCAGACATGCTCTGCACATCGTAATTGAGCAATTAAGGAATTAGATATTGTGATATTCTAAAGGGTAGAATTTTCTTTACCCAAAAAAGGTAGTAAAAAGAAAAAAACAAAACTAACCTCCTCATACACAAGTTCCCTATTTCTAGTATTAAGTGTTTAATATTTACAGAACTAGTCATCACAAATTTTAAGGCATTACACTGATTTGTATTCCTTTTTTTTAGTTGGATATTTTATTTATTTACATTTCAGATGTCATCCTCTTTTCCCATTTCCCCTTCCTAGAATCCCCATCCCATCTCCCTCCTCCTTCTTGCTTTTATACCATTTTAATTACATACATATATTAAGGTCAGTTCTAGGTTGAGGATCTAGCAATACAATAGATATAAATAGTCAAGGAACAAGCAAGACAATAAACACAAATAGTCAAAGAACAAGTAAGGCAATAAACAAAATTCCGTGAATACTCCCATGATCACTGTTTCTAAGGACTTATCAGGATGACCAAAATATCTGAGCCAAATTCCCTGTCCTAGCCCAAAGTCATTTTCCTGTCTGAAGCCTACTTCCTTGTTCTAGCCTAAAATTTAGATTCCTGTCTGAAATTACTTCTTTGTTCTAGCCTAATATTTAGATTCCTGTCTGAAATTACTTCTTTGTTCTAGCCTAGTGTCAGATGCCTGTCTGAAGCCTATTTCCTTGTCCTTGGCAATGTCATATTCCTGCCAAGCAGCCCATTTCCTTGTCCTTGGATCATGTTTGATTCTTGCAAAGCAACCCCAAAGGCTCTCCGCCTCTCCTCGTTTTTTCTTTAATTAACAAGACTGAGAATGTCTTAGGTCATTCTGACAAGAATGCCTTCCTTACCCATCATGGAATATGCATTATCAAAAGCAATGCACTTTTGTCTTAGGTTGGTAAGGCTCTGTGCAGAATCTTACCTGTCCTTGGTTTGCCAGCCTGTTAATTTAATAACTCTGTCTGGAGGTCCATTTTCAGGTTCAAGCCATGTACTTTGGCTGCCAACATGTTGATGTTGTTAAAGACAAGCTTTAACATGATGGGCAGGAATAAAAGTATTCCCAGGACAAAAAGGGCAAGCATGATTGGAACATATCAACTACTTTCTGCTGAGTATCTATGGTGCTCTACAACTAGGCATACTTATTTATGCATAGGTGAAAGGGAAGGATCCACTTACTGGCATAAAGCATGATCCCGATCAGGTATTAAACATGGGGAAGAGGGCATGTTTGTGTTTTTTCTGCAGGATGCTGAAGAAACATGGTGGCTGCCAGAGTGAGGGTGAGACATGCTGATGCCAGGACAAAGAATGATGTTGACCTGTGAGCTTGCTGAGTTCCCTGACAATGGTGACTGGGAAGCTGTATTGGACATATGTTCCTGACCCACCATTGCTTACCTATAGCCCTTATGGGACAAGCTGCCTTGCCTCAAGTTTTTAGATCTTGTAGAACAGAGAATCAAAAAGAGAAGTTACAATGACTCTTGTATTGTTCTTAAATGTGATCAGTTATTTGGACTTAATCATGGACTGTTCTAGAAATCAATTCAATATTGGAAATAACAGTCTTCATTTGGAAGTCTAGTTCTGAACATTTTCAGAGACATATCTGGAAGTTAGCTGCAGTTCTCTATGATGTTATGTTAGCAAGAGTTAACATTGGGGCAGGATCTGGATTTCAAACAGGTGTTAGCATGTGTTAAGGTTCTTTTAATGGTCAAGTTAAAATTACTTTTGTTTCTTCTACAGTATTTAATGCAAGTTACATTGATTGTACACCTTCCAATTGTGTTAGTGTTTTGAAATCCAGTATGTCAGTTATGGAAGTCTATCAACCAGCTTTTGTTTTATTGCCCTGAGTACCACAGAACCTTGGTATTCTAAAAATAGCTTGCAAGTACTACAAGAAATGAGTCAGGCTTTAAGTAGAAGCAAGAGGGTATTCACTTGGGGGTATTCACCCCCAGACAGAGTTATTAAATTAACAGGCTAGGAAACCAAGGACGGGTAAGATTCTGCACAGAGCCTTACCAACCTAAGACAAAAGTGCATTGCTTTTGATAATGTATATTCCATTCATATGGGCTTGATTATTGCTGGTATAACAGCTTTAGTTACATTAATTGCTAGCACCACTGCTTCTGCAATTGCTTTGACAAAAAAAGTTCAGACAGCTACTTTTGTTAATCATTTACCAAAAAATGTTACTAATATGTTGAATATACAAGAGGATTTAGATAGGCATTTGGAACAACGGATTGATGCTTCTTATCCTATTCAAATTATTGGAAGGAGGTTCAGAGTTTAAGAGTAAGGAGCCATCTCGAGTGTGATGTCAAATACCATTGGATTTGTGTTACTTCTTACATGTACAATGATAGTCATTATAATTAGGAAAAAGTTTAAAGACACTTGCAGTGTATTTGGCATAATTCTAACACCTCTCTGGATGTTTTAACTTTATATAGTGAGCTTATGAATTTCAAGAAGGCTGCTCTGCTGAGCGTTGATGCAGTACATACTGCTGATAAAATTAACGTGATTTGTATTCCTAAGAAGCAATGTTTGGTGCTGTGTTCATAGCTTCGGTTACTTAGAAAGCAAATGCTAGAGCTATGATAAGAAGCCTGCTTGACCCAAAATAGTTTCTTAGTCTGCTGTTGTCTATATCCATTTAATACTTCACAGTAATAACAAAGGTGACAGAATAGTAAACAGTCTGGGTGATAATTTCTACTTATTACACTCATACATACACATCTTGCCAATTGCTCAAATACTAAAGAAATCTTAAAATTATTTCCTGATCTCAATTTTCTTGGAGAGTTAAGTTTTAAAACTCAGGGCCTAAGGGATTAAATGGATTTGTTTCTCTATTTTAAATGACTTTATTCCAGGATTCTCCACTGAATAGTAAATACATGTTATATCAACAGAATACTATGTCTCAGATAATCAAAAGGGTAAATTAAGGAACAAAGACCATACTTTTTCAAATTGTACTTTATTATGTGTAAGTGTATACTTATGTAATGTATGTGGAGTGTGCACACACATGCCATGATGTACATGTGGAGGTCAAAGCGTGACTTTGTGGAAATGGTTCTTTCCTTCCACCTTTATGTGGGTTTAGGTATAGAAATAACGTCAGCAAGCATGCACAAAAAGCATGTTCACCTGTGTATTACCGCACAATCCCAGAAGCCCATACTTTGAAGAAGTATATATTCTAGAAAGTCTTGATCTCTTTTCTGGTCAATTCATGGTGAGGAAAAGATTTATCATTTAACTGACCAGTATTTATTATGTGTCTACTTTCTCTACATGTTAGATTGTAAAAGAAAGACTTATTAGACTTCTGAGACATGATAGAAAAATGCTAAATTCTTGGAGATGGAGATAAATATAAGGCAGACTCTTGGAAGTTCACAGTTCAGTAAGGATGGCAAGATGAAAAAACACACCAAAATATAGACATATACAATGTATAAGATAGCACAGAAAAGGGCAATTTAACCTCCTGCCATTTGAAAGCTGCATGCTTACATGTTGAACAGGCATATTTTACAGAAAAAAAAATCTCTGAGGTGCTAAAAGAGATAACTGAAAGTTTACACAAGAGAACTTCATATCATGGAAGATCAACTCATTTAATTATAGCTGTCTTGCCATAGGTCACTGATGTTCAATAAAAGATAACTAAACAGACTTATTTAATAGTAGCATTCAAGTGACATAAGACATAATGGGAGGGACCAGGAAGATGGCTCAGTCAGTAAAAGCCCTGAAATCATATGACCCCAGCATCCAGTAAAAGTCAGACATGGCCACACACTTTTGTAGCTCTGGACCTGTTGTGGAAGGGTGGGGAAAAGACAGGTGGACCCCCAGAACTCACTGACCAGCCAGACTCAAACCCAGTCTGTGACCTCTGTTTAGTGAAAGATCCTGTCTCAAGTAAGAAGGTAGTGAAAAAAACTCAGCATCAACCTCTGGCCTCTACATACACAAGCATGCATGTGTACACTGCCCCTTCTCCCAACACACACACACACACGCACACACACACACACACGCACGCACACACACACACACACACACACACACACAGAGAGAGAGAGAGAGAGAGAGAGAGAGAGAGAGAGAAAGAGAGAGGGAGAGATAAAGAGGTGGGGGGCACAGGGGGAGACGGGGAGAGAGAGCAAGAGACCACCAAGCATACCTGGGCTATGTAAGAAGATACTGTCTCAAAAATTAAAGTTAACAGAAAAGATAGTTTTACATCAGGATGCTTTTGATTTATTATCAAGCTATACTACGGAGACTTCTCTCCAACCGGTAAACCAGATATATTATTTAAAAAATCCCTATGTGCCAGGTTCATGGCAGATACCAGGGATATGAAGTTGAACAAACCATAGCCCTTCCCATAAGTACTTTTAGCTTTATGGGAAAATAGGTATGTTTTAGGAATCATAATATCAATTGATATAATAATAGCAATTCCCAAGCATATACTTTTAGGAGTTAGAAAAGTGGAAGAAAGACACTCCAAAAGGAAGAACAGATGAGCAGTATAGGAAATCATGAAAAGCTTTTATGGAAGAGGAAAATGTTTGATAGAATCTGAGCATACAGCTGTAAGAACTAGAATGTTTATTAGGAAACTAATAGCATTTTTAAATTTCTAGATAAAGAACATTTATGCCAGTTATTTAAAAGAACTGTTTTATAGATACCAAAGACTATCATTGCTCATTTGATCCTTGTTGACTAGTGTGCTTGCTTTCTGGGGTCACACATTAAAAACATGTGTAATTACTGCATTATAAATTCTAAAGTAACTGTCTAGATTTTTATCTTAACTAATGTTTTAATGTTCCTATAGGTAGTATTTATTTTTTAACCCGAAGTATTATCATAGACATAAGGTTCTGTCTTGCTGTGTTAAAACAAGATGTTTTCTTGGAGGGCTGTGGGGAGAGGCTGGGGAAGTTGTTGTTAAAGAACCTGAGACTTAAATGGTAGTTTCTGAAAGCATGATTTTTAAATTTAAAATAATTACACTGTTTACTTCATGGGGTGTGTGTGCATGAATGCCATGGCATGCAGGTGAGGTATGAAGACAATGGCTAGAAGAATCTGTTCTTTAATTCCAACATGTAGGATGTCAGGACTGAAATAAGGTTGCAGGTTCAGCAGCAGGAGCCTTTATCAATTGTACCACAGTCCTGGCCACAAATGTCTGCATTTTGAGAATTATATCCTTGATGCATACAGTTCTATCTTCTTCATTTATTGACTTGAGATTCTGTTAAAACCACAGGTAATTTAAAGTAAGGAAGCACATACTATGCTTTTTTTTTGTAATATTTAGATAATAACTGTTAATGCTTAGATGTTTGTAAATATATGACATTTTACATTCATTTATAAATTAGAATATTTCTAAAGGGGCAATTCTTTTTACTGTTACTAAGGTAGAATACTTCTATTCAAACTCCTTTTTAAAAATATTTTTTAATTAGTTCACAAATAGCAGAGTTTTATAAGGCTTCTTCATCTATCCTTAGGTTTGGTTTGCACACCCTTTACTTCTTTCCCCCACCTCCACTTTAATTTTCAGATTCCAGTATTCTTTCCCCATTCTTTCATATCACATGTTTTACTATTCCTAGTATTATGTAGCCATTTTCTCCAGGATTAAAACCTCCATCTTGGAGGTAAGCTTGTTACGGGGATGTGAAACAACAGAGTTTTTAAGGAAAGGTGTAAACATCCATTCTACAAAGAACCTTCTTTAAGATAAAGGATATAAAAAGGAACAGCTAGAGAAGTTACAGGCCCCAAGTAGACTCTCTTAATATTGTTTTTTTAAATGGTCATGTTGTTAAAGTGCTTTCTAAATATTTGTTTATATTCATAGATTTGTGCTGTTCCCAGCTGTGGGTCATAGAAGCTTCTTAGTGTAGCAGGTGGCAGTTAATGTAGATTCATTACTGATCAAAAGATGCAAACAAGTAACCCTGAGTGCCCAGTCATTGATGGGTTATCAATATCAGCCCCTCACACCACTTCTCAAAAGCACAGACACATTTCAAAAGTGGGCACTAAGGAGTGTAAGAGCTGGAAGATAGGGAGTGCTGTGAAATGTTGTCCCCTGAACACACCATGACTACTGCACACGTACACATACAACAGGGGTTGCTTTCTTACACAGGATCAGTGAAAGACTGTTAGTTAAAAATTCCAACATGTCTTAGAAAACAGACATACAACAACAAGAAAAAAACAAACACCTAGCCTCAGGAGACCTGAAGTGCCAGGTCTGAGATACCCAAGGGGACCTCCACCTGCTCAGAGGAGAAGGGGAGGGAGAGGAAGGAAGGATTTTGGAAGTGGGTGATTGGGAATGGGGCAGTGAGTGGGAAGTAAAGTGAATAAGTAAAAAATAAAAAATAAAAATAAATAAAATTTCAACATGGACTAGGCAGGCACTGGTGAGGTCACATCCCTGCTCAGGATCTTTTGGTAGCTGATGACTCTTAGAGGACGATCAGTCACTTTCTTTAGGAGTGTGGCCACTGATTTGCTATGCTCTAATGGATGATTCCACCCATGAGCATATGGGCAGCACTAAGTGATCTGTGAGTTAAAAATAAAAGTTGTGAGAGGCAGACATGAAGTTAGGAGGGAGACAGAATGGTGGGTCCTGGGGATTCACGAGAGGGAGTAGGGGGTGGATATGTCTAAGATACATTGTGTGTGTATATATGAAGATTTCAAAGATAAAATTTTTTAAAATGCTGACTTTTGATCAATTGTAATTAAAATTTCAAAACTCCAGTTCTACCAACCTTCAGTTCAAGCAGCTACAAGATGTTTCCTTAGCAGCTTTACAAAAACATAGTGACTTTGTCTTTACTGAGATACATATAGATCATATGTTATGAAATGCCCTGTTTCGTGTTCCACACCTACTCACTCCCCCGTTCTAAGCAGAGTAATTCCAATTTGTATTTCCAAGATGGCATTAAAATTGTGGTAATCTTTCTGTTTTAGCTTCTTGAGTATTGGGATTACAAAATTCACTGTTTAGAAGTGTACAATTCAGTGGTTTTAGTACCAAGACATATACTACTATTAATATCTAAACCAAAGCAATTTTGTCATCCAAGAGAAATCCTGAACCTATTTGTACCCTATTCTGGCCTCTGGAAACTATTATTTTAGATTTTGTCTGTGTGGATTTGCATATCCTGGACTTTTCATATAAACAAAATAATAATATATATGGCTTTTGTGTCTGGCTTCTTTCATAGCATAGTTTCAAAGTACATCCATGACAGAGTATGTATCAATACTATGTCCCTTTGTATGCCTGAATAATTTGCCATTGAGTGAATATACTGTAAGGTGTATTAATAAATCCATTCATAACAGACATTTGTGTCTACTTATTTCTATTTTGTATAAGGATGCTACAAACATTCACACATTTTTGAAATTTTCAGTTAAGACTCTGATATATTTATTTACAAAAATCATTACCACAAAAGGTTTCCTCATGACTTTTGTAATCTTGATCTTTCCACCAACAATGTAGTCGGAGACCTGTTTTTGCCACCAGACTAGACTGCAATTTAAGAAACCAAATCATAACATATGCATTTTTAATGTGATGTTTTTTTATTCAGCACAATTACTTTTCTGCTAATCTATGTTGGATGTATCAATACTTCATTCTTTTACACTGTATATCCCATCATGAGGATAGACCACAGAATTTAATATATGTGCACTATTAATTCCCTATTACCTTTGATGAACACTAAGACGGCTTTCAATTTTTTACTGGCATAAAATGGCTGTGGACATTCATGTGCAAATATTTTTATGAATGTGCATTATCATTTGCCATGGGTAAATGCCTAGGAATGAACTTAATGTTAAAAGGGAACCAAATTATAACCAAGGTAAGCTTTTCACATTCTAATTAGCAAAGAACAACTGTTTCAGTTCCTCTATCACTTCAAATATGTAGTCACAGTGTTCTGATAAGCTGGAATACCTGATGCACCTATCTCCATCCTTATTCATACCAAGCAGTAAATGCAAAGTGTCCTTCATCTATCCCCTTTCTTTGCAACTTGATCCAAGTATTCAAACTATGCCAATGGGGTGATACAAAATTAAGTCCTTATAGAAGCTTGGTCCTTAAGGTCTTTCTTCCTGACATAGATAAGCTACAATAGACAATAAATAGTGTCTTTTCATTTCCTTTATCATGTCAGGTGATACAAAGTTAAATCATTTTTTCCAGCCACAGGCTTCTATAAGAAGATACTTTAAAATCCAGGGTAAGACATACCTAATTGCTGAAATAAAAGAGCCACACTAGTGCCTGTGACAGGAAGACTGTCATGCAAAGGAGTCTGGATCAGTTGTCTGTCTCCTGCACCCAAGGAAAATAGCTTCTGCAGAATGAGAGAAACATATATAAAGTCATAAGAGACAATAAGAAACAGAAACATATAACCTAAAACATACAAGCTATGCTGTGTACAAATCAAAATGATAGCCGGGCGGTGGTGGTGCACGCCTTTAATCCCAGCACTTGGGAGGCAGAGACAGGTGGATTTCTGAGTTCGAGGCCAGCCTGGTCTACAGAGTGAGTTCCAGGACAGCCAAGGCTATACAGAGAAACCCTGTCTCAAAAAACCAAAAAACAAACAAACAAACAAAAACAAAACAGAACAAAAAAACAAATCAAAATGATATCAGAAAATTTATTCGACAGAAGTTAAAACCTCAGTAGATAAGACATAACACTAACAATTATAACTGACCAAAACTATGTTAACATATGTTAATAGAACAATCTACTTCTTCAATGGAAAGGCCCGATGAGGCCAAGGCCACCTTTAAGATTCTGTCCTTAGAACAGCAAAGAGGAAGAGGAGAAAAGGAAGAAGAGAAGGTGGAAGAAGAAAAGAAGAGGAGAAGAGGTAATTTAAGATAAAAGAAATTTAGAAAGAAGAGAGTTAAAAATGCTAATTACTCTATATGTAACATCTTTTCTTTTTAAAATTTAACATTTTGCAGGGGCTGGAGAGATGGTTCAGTTAAGAGTACTTGCTGCACTTTCAGAGGATCCAAGCTTAGTTCATAGCATCCATGCCAGGAGGCTTGCAACCATTTGTAACTCTAACAGTAAGGACCTGCTGCCTCTGAATTCCTTAGACACCAGCATACATCAAGCGCGTGCGTGCATGCATGCTTGCGCTCGCTCTCTCTCTCTCTCTGTCTCTCTCTCTCTCGCCTTTTTGACAGACTAAAGGACAAGTGCTGTGACTTTTCAGAAGATTGTCTCTGAAAAAACAAAATACATGGCCAACTAGATGTCTTTAAGGTCTAACAAGATAAGCCTGCTGTTGTTTGGCACTGGGACGGATAGGAAGGCCTTACACATGATGAGCATCTGTGCCCTCACCGGAGCTATATCCCTAGCTCCAGTGCTTTTCAAGATGGTTGACCTAGAAACAATAAATAAACCATGGTGGCAAAGAGTCTTATTTTTCTGATTCCAAGACAATTTTTTTTAAACATCAAGATAGAGACAAAAAGGAATCTATTTAAAAAACAGTTACAATGCTATAGAAAGAGTTTTCTCAATTTTGTCTTCTAATTTTGGTCAAATTTAATTAATATAATTGAAGTGTAACTATATACAAAAATAAAAAAGTAGCAAAAATATATTGAAAATTTTTTTCTAAAGAAAGATATGTCCAAAAAGTTAAAAAGTAGAGTTGAAGTTACATCAAATATGTCTGCCAATTATGCCAGCTGAAGGGGAACTCAATCAGAAAATCAGCCTTTTTTTCTTAAAGACTTATTTTTATTATTTTCATTATGTATGTATGTGTGGGAGTGGGTACATGAACACGAATGCAAGTACCCACAGAGGTTGGATGTCTCTGAAGTTGGGCTTACAGACAGTTGTAAGCTATGTGGTGTAGATGCAAGGAATTGAACTCAGGTCCTCAGGAAAAGCATCATGTTCTCTTAACCACTGAGCCATCTATCCATCCCTTGAAATCAGCCTCTTGACCTATGAAGAATGGAATCTTAGGTGTCTGGAAGGTACACCATAGGAACAAGGATTACCTAAAGTAGGATCCTATCTAAAACAAAAATATTTGAAGAATTCGTTCTTTTTTGTCATGAATTAAATCATCCAAAATAAATTTGTTCTATTCACCTGAGACCCTCCAGCAGCTGGAACAAGGCAAGCACAAAGATTTGCGATTAGACTTTCCAAGGAGACACTCAGGCTGTCCACGTACACAGTGTAGATCAAACCCAGGCAAGCCTGCAGCAAGGTGCATATGGTTATTTCATGGCAGTGTCAAGAAAATAAATTGTGACATCTCTTCAGGAAAATTTCTTTTTGAACCAGGTCAATTATACTCTACATTGAACATGAAATAAATCTTAAGCAACAAAACAGGTTTATTAAATTTTCCTCCAGGACCAGAACACCCAAATGAACTTCCAAGATAAGTTTATAGAAAGCAAAAAGCCATTAATTTGTAAAACAGGTACCTCTGTTTAGATAAACACTACAGTTAATTTGTAAGACTGAATTATTTTTTTTCTTCCATACTGTTTGCCTGGGTGTTTTGAAACTTATTTTAGGAAACTCCATATTTCAAGATAAAAATTAAGAGGTGTTGTGTATAGTTCTTATAAATCCAGACTACCTGATAGAAACTTTAACATCTATGATTTGTAACAAAGGACAGCAAACAGGTAAAACAGTAAGATTAACATGCTGAGTTTAGAAGACGGTAAGTGGTAAAATAAGATGAAATGCAATCTTTTTTTTTTTTTTTTTTTTTTCTTCTTTTTTGGAGACAGGGTTTCTCTGTGTAGCCCTGGCTGTCCTGGAACTCACTCTGTAGACCAGGCTGGCCTCGAACTCAGAAATCTGCCTGCCTCTGCCTCCCAAGTGCTGGGATTAAAGGCGTGTGCCACCACTGCCCAGCGAAATGCAATCTTTATTGTCTTTATTTTATTTTACTTCTGTTTGGGCGTGTGTGTATGTGAGCATTGCGTACACACCGATGCTAGAGAAGGATGCCAACAGTCTTCCTCAGTAGCTTTGGTCTCTCACTGAATCTGAAATTCACGGATTCAGTAGACTGGCTGGCCTGTGAGCTCTGGAAATCCTCCTGTCTCCCTGTTCTGTTTTCTTCCCCTGGCACTGAAGTTAGACATGTGGCCCAGTCATGTGCTTGACCTTTATAGGAGTGCTGAGGATCCAAGTTCAAAATCTCTTATTGGTGCAGCAAGCTCTTTTCTGACTGATTCTTTCTTGATCCTAACATATAATCTCAATCTTTTAGCTTACTGAAATTGTGACTAAAAAATTAGTAACTGTCATTAATTTGTAGAAATTACATACAATAAATAGTATGTCACAAAACACACTAAAGGAGTCATAATTGTCACTGTAATAATGAGGTTGTTATTTATTCTATAATGTATAATCTCTTTCTAGTTTTATACTTGTATATTAATACAAATATTTATTCTTTTATACATCTTTATATTTGCAAATTCTGAATATTAAAAAAAGGGGGGAATCTGAAAGAAACAAATAGTATCTCATTATGTAGGCCAGCCTTGCCCAGGACTTAAGGTTTCTTGTCTCTATCTCTTAAATACCACAATTATTAACTTGGGTCATCAGGCTTGGCTCTAAACAATATTTTAAAGACATCAGAATTATCAGAAAGATCAGAATTATCTAAAATCTCTCATAATCCTACTTAATGTAATTTAACACCACAAATTTAATAAACATATTCATAGTTGTTACAATGAGTATATTTTAAAGTTCTTGAAGTTAATCAAATTTTTTATGGTTTATAATTTTTATTTAATTAACATGAAATCCATTTTTAAACAAACATTATACTCTTAGAAGTGTGAATAGTCATGTTAACTTATTCAGGGATTGCTTTCAACCAACACAAATCTGCTTCTTCATGTCATACATTTTATTTTATTGGTGAATCATTAATTCAATCTAACAATGTTTTCAATTAAAAAAAAAACTAACCTCTTCTCTCGTTAGTTCATTCAAAATAAATTTATACAATATTATAAATTGATAAGACAACTATGAGTTTTTTACCCTAAAGATTTCTGGATAGTCTAATCTGGATACCAACACCAGGCTTTTGGGGGCAAATACTTCTGCAGGTTGAATTAAACCAGATACTTCTTCACCTTCAATCTCTTCCTTCTTTGTTCCCTGAAAAAGGAGAAATTACAATCAATGTACAAAGTTTCCTAGGTTCATAATTCACACAATATATTCAAACCACACACCTTACAAATAACTTAAAAGAATCCTTTTTTTTTTTTTTTTTTTTTGGTTTTTCGAGACAGGGTTTCTCTGTATAGCCCTGGCTGTCCTGGAACTCACTCTGTAGACCAGGCTGGACTCGAACTCAGAAATCCGCCTGCCTCTGCCTCCCAAGTGCTGGGATTAAAGGCGTGTGCCATCACTGCCCAGCTAAGAATCCAAATTAATTACAAATAGTAGGCAAGAAATGACAAAGTAAGGAGTATTTGTTTCATGTGTTTTCAAAGCTCCACAGACTACATCTATGAACACAACTTTGAGTGTTTCATTTCTCAGGAATCCAGGTATTAAGACATGTTTAAGTTAGTCTTAAGTAATGACCCAAACAATTAAAAATGTCACTTATTCAAGTACAAAATCAGTCTTCAAAAAAAGGGGAAAAGTTTATTCTAGAAATAAGGTATCTATTTTCCTTTCTGTTTTTCTACTGGGCCCAATCTTTCTCTCTTGTGGAGATTCTAAGACCTGCAAAAAGCTCAGAGCTCTCCAAGTAAAATGTCAAGTGCTTCTGCACATACACAACAATGGCAGTTGCCTTAAAAAGAGAACATTTCTGTACAAGAAGTAAAGCTTTATAATTAGTATATTGAAAGCGTATGCTTATAAATGGCTAAAATGTGTATTTAAAGCAGATTTAAATATAATCTACTTTATACCACAATAAACCACAATAAAAAAAAAAACCAAAGTTGCCCATCCATTCATGACATATAGAAATATTTTAATTTTCTTGGCAGCACAATAAATTATCACTTTGCAATGTAAAAAAAAAAACACAGCCGGGTGGTAGTGGCACACACCTTTAATCCCAGCACTTGGGAGGCAGAGGCAGGTGGATTTCTGAGTTGGAGGCCAGCCTGGTCTACAGAGTGAGTTCCAGGACAGCCAGGGCTACACAGAGAAACCCTGTCTCGAAAAAACCAAAATAAATAAATAAATAAATAAAATAAAAATTAGATAAATAAATAAATAAATAAATGTAGTCATAATGCTCACATACATAAAACAAAAATAAATCCTTGGATGATGACGAAGGCAGGACCGAATGAATGATGAAGGCCTTAGACATAAGTGGTGGCGCTGCCTTGTGCCCACCCAAGAACCACATATACTGCCATTGATATGTGAACCTTTACACCCAACCTCATGGTGGCAAGTCCCATTTCTGGTATTTTGTATCACAGCTAAAGAAGAGGTCCCAGGGAAGATTGTGAACTTAGGCAGAAGTCACTAAGCATGCACAACTTTGGCATCTGGCTGCACTAAGACTCTGGCAGTAGTATACACATATATTGCCAGTGCCATGACCCAAGAACAGACAGAGGCATGATGTGTGCTTCTGCTACAAGGGCACTCCATCCAACCATCACTAGCATGCAGTGGTATTGGAACAAGGACAGCTATACATGATCCACTTGTCTATCAAGGTGGGCAAGATGACAAGTGCCAGTGGCCTCTGTCAAGCTGTCCAGTGCTCCAAGATTAAGTTCTCACTGACCCAGGTCATGCCAGCAGAAGCCATACTTTTTTTTCTTTCTTTTTTTCTTTTGGTTTTTCATGACAGGGTTTCTCTGTGTAGCCCTGGCTGTCCTGGATCTCACTCTGTAGACCAGGCTGGCCTCCAACTGAGAAATCCGCCTGCCTCTGCCTTCCAAGTACTGGGATTAAAGGCATGCGCCACCACTGCCTGGCCCAACACTTTTTTCTAGATGGAGAGAACTGCCAAATAAACACCAAAGAGTAAAAATAAATCTTTAAAGTTTTTTAGTCCACAAATAAGTTTGTGCACTTACTGTTTGATAAGACTCTGACACACTGAAAGTTTTAAGAAGGGAGTGGAGAGAGCAAATTAATGAAACATTGAGATTTGTCAGTGGATAGTCTGAGAGTCTAGGTTATTTCCTTTAACAAAACACCCCTTCCTCTTCTTTTCCAGTATGTATAGTCCAGCTTAAACTCGCTTCCTCCTGAAATCTTCCTTTCCTGACCTTTACTCTCTTGCTTTCCAGTGTGGTTTACCAAAACTTTAGACTTGCTACTTCAAACTCTCTCAAAATGTCATGAAATGCCAGCTGCCTACTTGACTTCTCAAACATACTCAAAACATAAGATTTAATCTTTCTGCCTAAACTCTATTCTCCTATAGTAAGTGATCTGCTAATGGCAACTCCACTTGTATGGCAAATTTCAAATTCTCATTCTTTTATCATTTATAGCTAATTATTAAACTATCCTGACCTCCAAATTTCCCTACTGCTACCACAGAAGAGTGAGCCTGTATCTACTCTGGATTATTACAACAGCCTGCTTTCATTTCCTTTATTCTTTTTAAGCCTTCCTTGCTGCTCTTTAGACACACTAGGAATGATACCATCTACTTGGACCTGCCTATTGTTTCTTTACCTGGAATGCTTTCTACAGAGAAGCTAATGTCTGTTCTTCAGTGTCTCTTGTCCTATACCCTTCCCACTGTGACCCACTGTTGACCCTCTCCTGGAAACTCCAGAATCTATACTCCCTTGTCCTGTGCCTTTCTTTCTCCATGCCATCATCATCTAACACATTAACAATTTGGTAATCTTTGCCTTTTCTTTCGTTTTTCCTTTTCTCTTTTATCTGTCTCTCACACTGGATTAAATGAAGGCCAGGACTTCTGTTCCTTCTGTTCAATGATGATTAGTGAGTTCATGAAGTAAGAGTTGGGGAAGCCAGCCGTGATTACCGGTGTATTACCTAGTGTTTGTTCAGTATATAAATGCAGGAATGCATTTCTTACAATGTTTTCCTGGGTATTTCACCAAGAGAAGTATTCTTCTTACACTGAGGCCAGGAACTCTATTTTTATTTCCCTTTAGAGTTTATTTGGTTTCTAGTATAATGCACATAATCAAAAATGAGTTGTCTGAGGAATGTACACATCTAAATGTATATAAAAGGTCCATATGATCTTGGAAAAGAAAGATTTTGATTTGTGAACAAATCAAAATGAGTCTGGTTAGTTTCTGGAATCCCTAAAAATAATAGGAAAATGATGATTATTAATTTACCAAATTTCCACACCTAATGAATCATGGTCTTCATGGATTACTAAAAGTCTCAAAATGGCAAAAATGATTGAAATTCCTGGAACAGATAAAGCCATCCACATTTTTATGAGATTGTGATAATTGCCCTAGAGTATTATTGAAAGACAACTTGAGTAAGCAGATAGCTATTTCAAGTAAATGACCATTACACTATTTAAACCAAAACACAAAACAGAATGTGTAGCCATTACACAAAGTTGCCTACTAACTATTAAGAAGAAAAAGAGGGTCAATAAATGTAAATCAGCATTAAGTAAAAATAGCTTCATGTTTTTCATTTCTACACTGACTTTTCTTAATAGATGTTGAGTTTTACTTTATAAATCCTGAAATGCTGTTATTCTTAATCCCAGTAGCTATCTTCTAAGAAACAATGCACCAAAGGCTGGTGTTGAATTTCATTTAGGGAGCACTTACATAGCAATGCTCCAGGATATGCTCAATCCCCGCAACAACTAAGGTGGTGTGTTTGTGTATGTATTCCCCGGCACACATACACATATAATATCCCAGGTTTAAGGGAACAGTCATGATTCCTCTTTGAAGAAAAAATGCATGCAGTTGTTAGATAAAAAAAATATTTTCCTAATATAAATTTTCAATAATTTTTTTCTAGAAATAATTTATCAGGCCATGGAAATAATGCTGCTTCTATTTTGTGGCCAAATTACCTTTTATTCAATAATTATCAGTGACACTAGTTTTGTAAGCTTTGTTCTAAGATGGGGTTTTACTGTTGTCTAAAATAGCTTGAAACTTCCTTTGTAGCCCAAGCTGGCCTAGAACTCATGTCGCTCTTCCTGCCTCGGCTTCTTGAGTGTTAGGATTACAGACATGAACAATCATGCCAAGCTTAGTTTGTGTATTTAACAAGGACACATTTTCACAAGAAGAAAAAGAAGAAGGAGGAGGAAGAGGAGGAAGAAGAAAAGGAGGAGGAAGAAGAGGAGGAAGAAGAGGAAGAAGAAAAGGAGGAGGAAGAAGAGAAGGAAGAAGAGGAGGAAGAAGAGGAGGGGGAGAAGGAGGAAGAGAGGAGGAGGAGGAGGAGGAGGAGAAGCAGCAGAAGCAGGAAATTAAATGAACTTGAGAGATCTTATGATGCTTTGAAATTTAATATTTAGAAATATTATTGTTATCTAGTTCAAAATTATAAGCCTGCTAACCTAAAATGATTTTTTTTATTTTCTGTATGCCTCA
Organism: Mastomys natalensis; assembly: GCA_021653895.1. NCBI lineage: Eukaryota > Metazoa > Chordata > Mammalia > Rodentia > Muridae > Mastomys > Mastomys natalensis. The sequence goes on from JAJTUV010000434.1 coordinate 363,741, forward strand.
TTAAGGCTACATGCCTGGTGACCAAGGAGTTCAGAAGAGGGAGTTTGTGAGTTTCCATATAAGTCCTGGGAATTGAACCCTGGTCCTCTGGAAGAGCAGTAAGTGCTCTAAACTACAGAGCCATTTTGTCAGACCCCACCTCATCTTTTATATACACTGGAATTACTTACCATACCTTATCTATTAGTAGGTACTTATGCCCTCTGATTATTTCAATAAAACTATGTGACTTCACCCCTATATAGTCCTGTTATGCTGACAGTAGTATGGGCTAAATGAACATGCTATATAAATATATATTTATATACTAAAATACCAAATGCTACTGCCCTTCAAACACATCCTAAATTGCAATGCTAACAGGTACTCTGATTTCATGTGATGACCCTGGAGACAGCAGAGGGGTCTGGCTTCAGAACGTTCATCCTAGTGTTCTTTTGTGCACTTAGCCATATGTCGGTGCATCCTGGTGCTTGATTTTCATATCATAGTTAAATGTTACATTCAATGTCTATTATGTACATTTCTACTAATACCACATTATCTTAAAAATCTTCCCACATTTCTTTAAACATTCAGTTTTTTAGAAAAGGATAAAAAGAAACTGCAAATATAAAAGTTCTAAATTTCCTTCTGAAACACATTCTCTTATCATATCCCATTGACATTGAGCTTCCTTAATAAAACAAGAACTTCAAACATTCCAGAAATAGAAATAGTGGAGTCTACATAGTTGCAAAAAAATCTTTAATCCATAAAATTTCCCAAAAAGCTTCCTCTTTTTCTGCCAAATGATTATTTAATCACAATGTTGTGTTCACTTATTTACTCAGAAAGCTGCTGATGCTGTAAGCCATTGTCACATTAAAACAAAACTAAAAACACATCTTCTTACAAGTCATTACTTTTAGTGTTACCTCTAGAATTTGACAGATGTTACTTAGCTAAGGGTCCTCTAACCAAAACATTTTAGAAACTATAAATTAAGTCAAGTTAAATAAGGGTGTATTTACAGCATGATTTCTGGCTTTGATTTCCAGCTTCAACCAGAGGAAGCAAAGCATATAGCACTTCTCAATTTTATTAGGTCCCCTTTCTCCCAATACCCTGTTGGAACACACATCTTGAAAAGACTGTCATAAAACACACTTGCAGACAAAAATCTATGTGTATATGTCCTATGTCTTTAAAAGGCTAGGTGGGTATAATGCTTATTCATAAACAGAGTGATCTTGGTAAGAGCTGCAGCAGATCTTGGTAAGGTGCTAGGGCACTGCACAGCTGTCTGAGCACACCTACATTCCTTCTACTCCTAATGAACAAGGTAGGAGCCATTACTCTTAACTTGTAGTTCTCAAACTTTAGTGTGTACCAAAAGCACAAGTATGGGCTTGTTTAAATAAAGATTTCTGGGTTTCACCAACCACATTTCTCATTTAGTGAGTGTGAGGTGGGGTCTGACAATTTATATTTCTAACAAGTTTCTTGGTTAACCCTGGGCCTATGCAACCATGGACTACATTTTCTGTATCACTACCCTAGATTACTATTAATATAAAACAAAATCAGATCAGCCACATAGTTTCTATATGGCAGATATTGTGCTATGCTGTGTAAAAGTGTTAATAACTCATTAATACAATAAAAGATTATTAAATACTATTTCTCATTAAAAGAAAACAAAATTCCTTGAAGAAATGACATTTTAATTCAGGGTCAAGAAATGTATAAAATGCTGGGCGGTGGTGGCACACGCCTTTAATCCCAGCACTTGGGAGGCAGAGGCAGGCGGATTTCTGAGTTCGAGGCCAGCCTGGTCTACAGAGTGAGTTCCAGGACAGCCCGGGCTACATGGAGAAACCCTGTCTTGGAAAAAAAAAAAAAAAAAGAAAAAGAAAGAAAGAAAAGAAAAAAGAAAAAAAGAAATGTATAAAATAAATTACAATATTCATTTTATTGTGACAAAAAATAGAATCTCCCAAAGCTTAATAGTATCAAAATGAATAAAAAGTGCTGATTATTAAAACTCATCAAATATGTAAAAAAATCATGTGCTCATAACTATAATTTAAGTGGTCACTACTGATTTTTAAGGCACTAATGTACTAGTCTGAAAATTAGAAACAAAAAGAAATGTTTACTGTTTTTTTCAGCTGAACTGTAATTGATATGACAATGTTGTCTCAGAGATGTTCTTTTGCTAGTAAATGCAGAAGGAAAGACAGACTCAGAAACTTCTGTTTGAGATTCTTAGTGAGAAAGGTGTCATAATGACCATCAGCTGGTATGAGGCTGGCACTACTACAAACCAACTGATCAGTTGTTTTGAATTATCATTGAAATAATAAAAGGTATGGCACATTCTTGGAGGTATTCTAGCTTTAAATTTTAATTTAATCACCCAGATATGGTGGCACATGCCTTTAATCCCAGGACTCATGGAGATAGAGGCAGACAGATTTCTGTGAGTTTGAGGCCAGCCTGCTTTACACAGTGAGTTCTAGAATAGCCAGGGCTATGGCAAAACCCCAGGTCATAAGACTACCCACCCACCCAAATCCATCCATCCATCCATCCATCCATCCATCCATCCCCCCATCCATCCATCCATCCATCCCTCAAATAAAGATAAATACAAAATATTTCCAAGTGAAATGACACAATAAGTATGGCTTGCTTTAAAATGTCATCTTCCTCACTGAACAGATATTTAGATTTAAAAGACAGGAAATCCTGACAATTTTAAAATATGAGTAATGGCAGGGCAGTGGTGGAGCACACCTTTAATCCTAGCACTTGGGAGGCAGAGGCAAGCGGATTTCGGAGTTCAAGGCCAGCCTGGTCTACAGAGTGAGTTCCAGGACATCGAGGGCTACACAGAGAAGCCCTGTCTCGAAAAAACCAAAAAAGAGTAATGTGTAAAGGAGTTCATAATAAAAGTTAAAGGAAACAAAAAGCTTATGGAACACCTTTTATGTGTCAAGTACTGTTATAGGTGAAATATTTAATAGTGGGCTAGATTCCAAATCTCTGTCTCTACCAGTATTCTTTCTTATTTTTTAAACCTTTGTTTTAATGTTAGATGGACAAATGTTCTTTCTGTATGTATGTTCATATACTATGTGCACACAATGCCCATCAGGGCATTCCCTAGGATTGCTGTGAGTCATCATGTGGGTACTGAAAATTGAATCTGGGTCCTTTGAAAGAGCAACCAGTGTTTGTAATCACCAAGCCATATCTCCAGCTCTAAAACCTTCATTCCTAACCACATTATCTCATTACATTCTTCTAACAATCCTCAAAGTCAGGTACTATTATTAGTATGTTCTGTATATAGAGGAACAAATCTGAAGTACAAAAGGTTAAGAATTTGTTCAAAGTTAATGAATCTTAAAAGTCTGAATCCAGAGTTTATATTTCATTATAAATGACCTTAAAGAAACATCTAATTATCTTATTAACAAGCATATGGTGATCTAGAGAGCTTGTAAAGTTGGTGTACAAACTAGAAAAGATGACTAAAATCTTACATATCCATTTATTCATTTAACACTATTTTACTGGTGTATCTAGTGTGTTCTAGGCACTAATGTTGTGAGCATAACTGGGAAAAGAAGATGATATCTGAAGAGGGAAAAGTAGATGATCAGATATTTAAGCAGACATCCAGATAGACAGGCAAATGCAAAGGACCGGCGGCAGGCTCAGCAGCTGGGAGATTGGCTAAAAACTGGACGAGGAGGCAGGAGCTGCTTATTCTGAGCTCAAAGGATGGCAACTGAGTTTTTATTTTGAATGCCATGTATTTAAGAGTGATTGAAATTTTGTTCGTAATGATCGATCTGATGCTAGATGTTATTTAGCTTGTAAGGAGGTAAAGACTGGTTAAAAGTCTGTTTGGAGTTCAGGCAAGATAAACAGTAGTGTGGTAACTGTAATTCCTAGTTCTCAGCCAGGATTTGTGGATGGCTATAATATGGATGATTAACAAAGAAAAAAAGGTAATTAAGTTTTAAACCTAGACTGAGTGTGAAGCTATTTACTGCAACAGCAGCAGCAGCACTAATGACAACAATGAAACACTAAAAAACAAACAAACAAACAAACAAAACCAAAAAACTAGCTCTCAGAAGTGAGAGGACCTTAGATGAAATGTCCAACAGTAAGGAGAGGGAACTGGCAGAGTCCCCCTCCAGCAGAAAGACAGGGCATCAAGTGGAGGGATGGGATTGCCATCCCACAGTCAAAAACCCTGACCCAGAATTGTTCCTGTCTGAAAGAACTGCAGGGACAAAAATGGAGAAGAGACTGAGGGAAAGGAAGTCCAGTGAAGATGCTATGGTGTACTTACAGACAGGAGCCTAGCATGGCTGTCCTATGAGAGGCCCAACAAGCAGCTGACTCAGACAGATGCAGATACTTACACCCAACCACTGGCCTGAAGTTGGGGACCCCTGTGGTTGAATTAGGGAAAGGCTGGAAGAAGCTAAGGAGGAGGGTGAGCTCATAGGAAGATCAGCAGTCTCAACTAGCCCAGACTCTAGAGATCTTTCAGACACTGAGCCACCAACCAGTCAGCATATACTAGCTGGTCCAAGGCCTCCAACACATACACAGCAGAGGACTGCCAGGTCTGGCCTCAGTGGAAGAAGATGCACCTAACCCTAGAGAGACTTGAGGTCCCAGGGAGTGGGGAGGCCTAGAGGGAATGGGGAGGAGGATGGGGGGTGGGGACATTTTCTTGGAGACAGGGATGTGGGGGTAGGGGGTTTAAGGGGGTAGGAGAGGGTAATAGGATGAGGAACTGTTGGAGGGTAGACCAGGAGGGGAATAGGACTAGACTGTAAAAAAAGATTAAAAATAATTTATAAAATTTTTTAAAATGTCCTGATCAAAAAATTTAAAATGAAAACCTCTAATATTTATTATTGGATTTACAGTAGTAAGTGAACACACAAAACAAGTATGATATGGGAATCGGTTAGATTAACACAGGTAATATATTCACCACTTTAATTTTTGAAAATGTATACTAATCATCATTTAGAAATCATTTAGACTAAAATATAAATAATAAACTAATATATCAATATTCTTTTTTTTTAGCCCAAGTTCAGTAAATTTATTTTGTCAAAAACAATTGGAATCTTGAGCATTACTGAGCCAACAGGACATCAAAATAAAAAGTTGTCTAAAGTTAAAGGCACAGTACATTAACAAACAAATGATCCTCAGTCACAAAATTATAAATGCAGTTTTGGGATAGGGGTAGGCGGGAGGGGAGTTAATCCAAACTACAGCAATGAAGTCTTCAAACCACCTTCAGAACAGGGCTGCTGATTGTTCCTTTCATCTTTACTTGTGACCTTGAGCTCCCTTAAAAAAAAAATTTCAGTGGAGAATCACAGCTGGTAATGTACTGCGAGTTCTTGAAGCTACACAAGGTATAGTCTGGCTAAGTTACATGTGGTTTCCATATTAGCTTGTTTGGCAGGGTGACCTACTACAAAGCAGGCTCAGTTCAAACTTGTTGCCACAAACATTTTATTTGAACTTTTGTATGTTATTGGAAGATCAAAATAACTCTTTTCTCAAATTTGAACAGTAGTATTTGACATTACAGCCTATGAGAGTAAAATGTATAAAGACATTGACATTATGGTTGTATTTTGTGCATTCATGTAGACTATAATTGTGAATAAATATAATGCTAGGAGGAAAATAGTTCAAACATTTGAGCTCTTCAGGCTTTTTCTGCCTATCACAATGACTATTGCTTACAAGGAGAGGGAAACAAATGTCAAAGGATAGGAAAGAACCCAGAGCCTGCCTTGCATATTTTATGATGTTATATATAATACTATGTATTAAGTAATAAGTATTAAAAATTTATAAGTGAAAAAAAACTAGCTCTCTCTATGTGTGTGTACACATATACATACATTTACACATACATACATATATACATACATACACATACATACATATAGGACATGGACAGAAGAAAAGAATGAACAATATAAAGGAAGCAATGTATCCTGCATTCATCAAAGACAATATATGTGAGTTCTACTCCTTTTCAATTTGTTTTCTTCTTCTTCTCTCTCTTATGTAAAGATAGCAAGAAGCCTCTAGAAATAGTGGCTATAAAACAATATAAGTCGGGCGGTGGTAGCGCACTCCTTTAATCCCAGCACTTGGGAGGCAGGGGCAGGTGGATTTCTGAGTTGGAGGCCAGCCTGGTCTACAGAGTGAGTTCCAGGACAGCCAGGGCTACACAGAGAAACCCTGTCTCAGAAAAAGAAAAAAAAAAAGGAAAAAAACAACTCCAAATAATTTAAAGGTAACTATAAGTACAGTGACATCAGAATATATCATACACAAACACAAGCTTTTAAAGGCCTATCTATATGGAAAGTACGTGCATTTGTATTATGTTTGCTTGCATTTTTAATATGAAAAGTGTTTAAAACACTGTATTTCAAATGACTTTAGGCCATGGGATTATAGCTGATACGGATCACATGAAAATATATGCACACTCAGTGCAAAACAATTTTCTTAGATGTTTACATTTGTATTATGTTTAAAACAAAGAGCTAAATTGTTTTAGGTAAATAGCAATGTATTAGTGCATGTTTATTTATTAAACATTTATAGCTCATAAGCTACAAAGCACCTGCCACAAAAAGATAGGGTACAGCCTCCACGACAGGAAACTCAGAGTCACGTAAACGCTAAGAGCAGCACAGGTGAACAAACAGCAGTAGTCAAAACAACGTCCTAGCTAGTGTTCAGTCACCCGGCTGAGAAGGACTCCGAAGCCCGCAGCAGTAAACTGGGATTTAAAAAGATAAACCGATCATCAAAATATGGAGAGAATCAGAACAGGAAGGAGGAAAAGTGAAAAAGAGAAATCCAGCAATAAGGGAAGCTCAGGAGCTTAAGCTTTAAAAATGCAACATATTTTTTGGTTGCGAGCCTAGCCTTTAACAGGATGGGATGGGGTGGGAAGCCAGGAAAGGGGTAACATTTGAAATGTAAATAAAGAAAATATCCAATAAAAAAACAAAAAAAGCAACATACTTTGTAGCTTGACTGACCTGAATTGTAATGTACCCTTACACACCTGTCACTTAGATTTACTATTTAATCCATATATCCTTAAAAAATAGTAACCTAAATTTTTGATACACAGACTGAACTAAAATTTATTGCCTATTTTATCACTGTAGCTAAGAAAAACTAAATCTGAACATTAGTTTTAATATCAGAGTATGATGATTTATTGATGTTTTGGCACCTTTTATTTCCAGAAGATTTACTAAATATACTCTTTAAAGCAACTTTTGCTCATCAACTAATACCTTGTAAGTCAGAATTAATGAATTATTTCAGTGTAAACTAACATATATAGTTACTGGCATAGCACCATGCTTCCTCTCATCATTTATGCTAAAAACACAAGTAATATGTATTTCATCTATTAGATTATTCTTTGAGAATGCTTTGGCTTAAAAAATTATTAAGAAAACTTAGGAATGATGGTGAAACATGAAAATTGAGAGAAATACTATTAGAACAACACCTGACTTTTGAGGAAAAGGGAGTGCAAGCCTTCATGAGAGACGGGACACAGCACATCAGCTTCATGTCTGTTTCCTTTCAAGCACAACAAATCATTTTAAAATTAGTTTCTCATAAATTTAAGAACGTTATTTTGTGAGTCACTAGAGTCAATGATAATTTTTAATGCTTCTTTTCACTGTCTGCTAAGATTAGTGTAAAAAATTAAGAATAAAATGTGATTATTTTTCTAATGCAAAACAGTGTGTTAATACTATTTGATGAAACATGAGATTTTTTTCTTTTCTTTCTTTCTTTCCTTTGAGACAGGGTCTCTCTACATAGTCTTGGCTGACATGGAACTATGTAGACCAGCTAGCCTCAAACTCATAGAGATCTATCTGTCTCTGCTTCAGACTGGCCTCTACCTTTCTTTCTCCCCACTGCTAAAAATAAAAGTGTGTATCACTGTGCCCAGGTCTCTAGTTCTTACATTAAATAAACTATATTTTCCCAGAATTCCTGATAGAAAAGCCAATAGCAAACTAACCTCAAAAGTCAAGATTTCAACTTTAGTTATAAATATACACCAAAGAAACTAGCATTTATTTACAGTTAAACATGGCTTGTTCACACATTCCTTAAAGAAACAGTATATCTGCCTATGAATACATATCATGCAATAAATTTTACAATATACATTGTTCCAATTAGTATGATGTATGCATACAACAGCACTTGGAATAGTATTCATTGAATAATTACTTGGGTGGGAATTTATATATATACTTAACATTTAAATACATAATTAAATATATACTTAAAGTTTAAATGAAGGCTGGATGCCCAGTGTATGGGAATTTGAGGATGGGGAGGTGGGAGTGGGAGTAGGTGGGCCTACATCCTCATAGAAGCAGGAGGAGGGGGGATAAGATGGGGGTTCCTGGGTAGGGGGGAAATGGATAAGGGGATAAAATCTGAAATGTAAATAAAATATCCAATAAAAAAAGGGAAAAAGTTTAAATACATAATTAAAACTTTAAATATGTTTAAAATTGGATATAATTAGCATGGCATAATAAAAATAATTAAATAGAGGGTACTATAAACCTATACGTCTATTTCAATGTGCAAATTAACAATCATGTCTAGAGAGACCAAATGACCTGCTAAGGTTACAAAGTTCATGAATGGCAATTTCTCAGATTACAGTGTTTTCATTTACACTACCCTTTTACTCCTCTTTTATGCTCTTACATGTAAACTTTTATGTAAGATATAAGGTATACGTCTAGCAAACAATTGTTTAACAGAGACAGTACTGCAGAAGTAAAGCTATCAATTAAAAATAAGATCAGACATTTTTTTTATCCTTGATAGTAATAATCTTTCTTGTGTTTAAAGTTTTTTTTTATTTTTAAGTTTACTGTTCTTACACATTTTTAGTGAAAATATACTTATATCACTTTCTCCCTTTCCTTCCCTCTCCAGGCCCTCTCCCAAGTCCCTTTCCAAATTCTACCCTGTCTCATTTTGCTAATTTTTCCTTCTCAGCTGTTAAATATGAGTGTGTAGAGACATACAAATATTAAATACAACCTGCCGGCACACAGTTTTTACTGTAGTTCTTGTTAGTCTTCAATAGTCAACATTTAAGAAAAGACATTTGATATTCTAAAAGTTTGGGAGCTTGTTCTCAAAAGGGATTTTAAATTTAAATATCTCCTATAAATTTTAAATATGTGACATTTATTCAGTGATAGTTTTCCCTATAAGATGTATTTATAAGGAACATCAAGGTGACCCAAAATTCAGCATCCTGACAATTTGCTTATTCTCATTTGAAAATGGAAGTCACAGATGGATAGCCACACTAAAATAATACTCACCATTATAAGAAGAACTCATATAGATACTTGGATGTGCTACAAATTATCAAATGAACAAAATAAATAAATACAGAATTTACAAATAACCAAATTTTCTGTCTCTATCATGTCACTTGATTAAGGTCTAAAAAGTTGTCTCTGAGGTGAGAATGCATGATGTTCATCACACAATCAGCAAACCAGTTGCCACAGTTGGCTACTCATTTCTTATTGAGAAAGGTAGAACAGCATTGTTTTCTTCTTGAAAGAATCAATACTTGTGACAATTCATCCAAAAGACATTCATCTCAGTGTCATTTATATTATCTATACAACAAGAAATAAGCATCTATCAAGAACTTATTTACATAGAATTATGTGGCAGATAGGCATATAATTATTTTAAGTAAAAAAAATTCTTGATTCCAAGAAGACTTATTTTTTTCTGTTCTCTCACTTTCTTTCCCTACATGTTTCAGATATTCCAGAATGAACACAATTTACTTGATTGTGTAATTTTCTCCTCTGTTCCACATGTTCTTGTCTAGAGAAAGTTCAGAAACCTATTATTTCTTCAGTTCTCCAGGTGACTCCTTAATCACTGAAGAGTTGTTCTATGATATTATGAATGAATTTGTTTCCTCAAATTAGCTTCCCAAGTGCTTCATTATCACTTATTGAACTGTACAGGCTCATCAGCTATGATAGCAAAACCTTAGTCCTGAGGCTCAGAAGGCTGAAAAATAAGGCCAGGACAAAACCAGAATAATTGGACCCTATCGCAAAACAAAAAAACACTCACCCACAAAACAACAACAGAAACAAAGGAAATGTATAGGCCACACCAACTTCATGGTTCCTTCACTCTAAAATACTGATATGATACATATTCGACTGTGCTTCTCAATTCTCAGCTACCACTTTTACAGTCATCATTTCGTCTATACTCAGGCCAATCGCACACTAGTGTAACTTTTGTAGTTGCTATAGTATATGTTTAGTATCTCATTCTTTAAGACAGGCAAAATCAAGCCCTTTAACTGTCCTGGGTTAAGCTTTTAGTATCATCTGTAAAATAGGAATGTAACAGAGAGACTAAAATGAGATTAATTCATGTGAGTTAGATATAATGGAATAAGAGAAAGTGCTACCAAACTTTTGGTACAATAATTAGAACATGCCAAGCCTCATACTTTTGTTTCTTGTCCCAAATTTTTGCCCAGATTGCCTTTTTTCTTAGCTCTTAGTTTTCAAGTGTCTACTTAAGAGTTTTATAAACTTAGTAATACACTTGTTGCTCAGTGTTCAGTCATTATCTATTTCACGGAATAGTATTTGGGCAGCACTTTGGGATACTTATGCACCTGAATTTTGGGTTTGCCTCCACAGCCCAACTGTATGCCCACTGAGACAGAAACAACACAAAACAGTATCTGGTGGTTTCTATGTCTTTTTCTTTCTCATTCTTTATCTTACCTCCCCAAATCAACCTCATTAATCTCAACTCCACTTCTTTATTGGTAACTAATTTGCTGATACACTAAATGTCTTTATTGATTTAGAAACACAAAACATTTTTAAAAGATCTAAACATAAATAAAACAACTTAAGATACATATATTTCATATAAGCAATAAAATATATCAGTAATATTTTTAATTATTACTTTAAAAAAAAGTCAAGGCTCATATTATCTAGTTGGATAATTTTGGAAACATGTTATCAAAAGTTTAAAGCCAAAGTCTGCTTGTGATTACTGAGCATGTTACTGTATCTTAGAAAAGATAAAAGAGCTAATATTTTTAAGTTGCACAATTTTACTTTGGATCCTGTATATTCTGAAGTTCTTTTTATTATTCTAAGCAAAGTATCATAGTACATTCCATATGAAGTAATTCATGCCAAATGAGTTAAGATCTATTTTGAACTGATATGGATAATACAATCCAAAAATAAAAGAAAAACACATTAGTTAAAACCTTCCAAAACATCTTTTAATTTATTTCCCCTTCCCAAATTCTACCTCATAGTTTATACCCTCATTTAGAAGAAACTCAAATGACAATAATTTGTTTCTAATACAGAAAAGGAGGCTTACAAATTCATCTGGCACCTAGCACCTAAGCATCATCACACAAAGAGAAATCTGATAACTTATTTATATTTTCAGGATTGAAAAAAATCAGAGGAAAGAGGCTTCAAATGTTTTGAAGTTGGTTATAAAGGATAAAGTATAATTTTTTTGACCCTCTTAAAATGGCAAGTGGGCAGAGACCTGAGCTATATGAAAGGGAAGCTGTTAAGACACAGATTCAAAGTACCAAAGAACCCAGACCATGGATTCCAGTATTATCTCTCCTCAGAGGAGACTACTTAATGAAATGTCTCATTTCAGGACTGGTGCTAGAAAATGCTAAAGTTTGGATTAGAGCCTGTTATGACAGCATTTTAAAGTGTTTACATAAAAAGTAAACCACAAACCAAAGGAGACCTAACTTTCAAAGTGGCCACTGGCTGGATATGGGAGAACATAAGCATGAAAATCATGAAAACCTTTAATGAATTATGTGCTTCTGAACAGAAGTGGGGAAACCATGAATCCATGAGCCCACGGTTCATCCAGAGGAAAAGAGAGCTTTGCTTACAGGAAATGTCAACTGCTGACTTGGCAGCAGTTGGTATTACACCTTTAATACCAGACTTGGAGAACCACAGCAGATAATCTGTGATTCTGAGGCCAGCCTGATCTACATAGCAAGTTCCAGGCCAGCTGTGTTCCAGGAAACATTGTGAGACTGTCTCAAAAAAAAAAAAAAAAAGAAAGAAAGAAAGAAAGGAAAGAAAGCAAAGAAGGAAGGAAAAAAGGAAGGAAGAAAGGGGGGAAGGAAAGAAGGAGGGGAAGGAAGGGAGGGAGGAAAAAGTAGTTTTATGTGGCCTGTATTACCACCCTCAGAAGTACTGTCTAATTCCATCCATTTACCTACAAATTTCATTTTTTTTTTCATTCTTTCTTTCTTTTCTTTTCTTTCTTTTTTTTTTTTTTTTTTTTCAAGACAGTGTAGCCCTGGCTGTCGTCCTGGAACTCACTCTGAAGACCAGGCTGGTCTCGAACTCAGAAATCCTCCTGCCTCTGCCTCCCAAGTGCTGGGATTAAAGGCGTGTGCCACCACCGCCCGGCCAATTTTTTCTTAACAGATGAATAATAGTCCATTGCGTAAATCTATCACATTATCATTATCCATTCATAAGCTGGTGTACATCTAGGCTGTTTCTAATTTCTGGCTATTATGAATAGAGAAGCAGTGAAACTGGATGAGCAGGTAAGATGTAGTATCTTTTGGTTATATGTTAAGATGGTATCTTGTAGTAGCTACATTTTCGGCTTTTAGTGGAATCTCCGCCCAGATTTCCATAGTGGCTGCAATACTTCTCACTCCCACCAGCAATAAACAAGTGTTCCCCTTTCCTCACATACTCACCAGCATGTGCTGTAATTTGTTTTATTATTTTGGCATTCTGATTAGGGTAAAATGAAATCTCAAGGTATTTCTATTTGTATTTCCCTATAGTAAGAGTGTTGAACATTCCTTTAAGTATTCCTCAGTCATTTGTGTTTCAGGTTTTGAGAAATGTTTAGTTCTAAACACCCATTTTTTAATTGGGTTATTTGTTTTCTTAATGTTCAGGCTTTTTTTTTTAGTTCTTTGTTCTAGATACTAATCCTCTATCAGATGTATAATTGGTAAAGTTTTTTTTTTTCCCCTCATTCTATAGGCTGCATCTTTGCTTGAATGATGGTGTCCTTTAATGTGCAGAAGCTTTTTAGCTTCATGAGGTTCTTTTATTGTTAAGAACCGTTTTCATACCAGGCGGTGGTGGCGCACGCCTTTAATCCCAGCACTTGGGAGGCAGAGGCAGGCAGATTTCTGAGTTCAAGGCCAGCCTGGTCTACAGAGTGAGTTCCAGGACACGACAGCCAGGGCTACACAGAGAACCCCTGTCTCGAAAAAAAACCAAACAAACAAAAAAAGAATTGTTTTTGTTTTCGCTATTCTGGGTTTACTGCCTTTCCAGATGAATTTGAGAATTGTTCTTTCCATGTCTTCAAAGAATTGTGTTGGGATTTTGATGGGGATTGCATTGAATCTGGGGATTGCATTGAATCTGTAGATTGTCTTTGGTAGGATGGCCATTTTTACTATTTTAATTCTGCCAATCCATGAGCATGAGAGATCTCTCCATTTTCTAAGATCTTTGATTTGTTTCTTGAGAGGCTTGAAGTTATTATCATACAGGTCTTTCACTTGCTTGGTTAGAGTTACCACAAGATATTTTATATTATTTGTGGCTATTGTGAAGGGTGTTGCTTCCCTTGTTTCTTTCTCAGCCTGTTTATCATTTGTATAAAGGAAGGCTACTGATTTGTTTGAGTTAATTTTATATTTGGCCACTTTGCTGAAGTTGCTAGAGAAGTTCTCTGGCAGAATTTTTGGGGTTGCTTATGTATACTATCATATCATCTGCAAATAGTGATACCTTTATTTCTTTTTTGCCAATTTGTATCCCTTTGATGTCTTTTTGTTGTCTTACTGTTCTAGTTAGCACTTTGAGTACTATATTGAATAGATATGGGGAGAGTGGGCATCCTAGTCTTGTCCCCGATTTTAGTGGGATTGCTTCAAATATGTCTCCATTTAATTTGATATTGGCTGTTGGTTTGCCATAAATTGCTTTTATTATCTTTAGGTATGGACCTTGAATTCCTGATCTCTCCAATACATTTAATATGAAGGGGTGTTGTATTTTGTCAAATGCTTTTTCTGCATGTAAGGAGATGATCATGTGATTTTTTTCTTTTGAGTTTGTTTATATAGTAGATTATGTTAATGGATTTTCATATACTAAACCAAACTTGCATCCCGGAATGAAGCCTACTTGATTGTGGTGAATGATGCTTTTGATGTGTTCTTGGATTCCGTTTGCAAGAATTTTTTTTTTGAGATATAAAATGCATATTTTATTGAAAATTGTAAAAATGTGTGTCTAACAGTCATATAATAACAAAGAAAATTAAAATTAAAATCCAAGTTAAGTACTTAGTACTTTAGGCCTGAGCAGAGATGGATCAGAGGTTAAGGGCACTTGCTGCTCTCACAGAGGGCCTGGAATTGCTTCCTAGCTCTTATATGATAGCTCATAACTCTCTGAAAGTTCACTTTCAGGGGATCTAGTGCCCTCTTCTGACCTCCTTGGCCATCAGACACACATATGGTACACATTTATTCATGATCAAATCAGACAGAATGCCAGAACTGAGAAGAAGAAGTAGATACAAAGTCCTATCTTTAACCACGATGCTATTTGCAATTGATATGTTCCTTATAAAATGTTTTAAAAGAAATAGGCTACATAGAACTTCATACAAGGTGCAGGACTTAGATAATTTCACAGGCATGTTGCATGAGTAGTCAGGCAAGCATAGTTATCGATGAACACTAAGGACAGAGGAAGTGAAGGCACATGATTAGATAGGGTAGACTGAAGAGAAGCAATTTCGGGTGCAGAATTGTGAAATGCGTTGTTCTGAGAATGGCATTAGTGTACTAGGATGCCTAGCAGTATAGGAGGAGCTTAGTGTTATTCTCCATTGAGTGAAACCAACATCCCTAATGACAAAGCATGTATATGGGCATACTGTGTGTTAAATATGTACAAAGGTGTGTGTGTGTATGTATGTATGTATGTATGCATGCATGTATGTATGTATAATTAGCTGACTTTATATATAAGTAAATTAAGCAGCTTGGATGATCCAAATGATCCAGGTGTTTCTGGCTACATGCTGCTGGCAAGAAAATTGAGGTTGGTGCTCCTCTTCAATTTGGAGATAGTTGAGTCAACTTGATACCAGTAAAACATCTTCACAGCTCTAGTCATTGAGTGAGCAAAGTTCCTTCTCTATTTTGCTTCTTATACTTCATTTACCAGAACCCTTAGGTCCTATGTTCTTCAGGTTTTCCAAGGACAAGTTGGAAGTAACTTACAGAGGAAAGAGTTGTTGGAGGGATTGCTTTCAGTTTCAGATGGTTTATTTATGACCATCATAGCAGGGAATATGGCAGCAGGCAGGTACACATGGTGGTGGCAAGTAGCTGAGATTTTACATGTTAGGACAACAACCATAGACAAACAGCTAACTCAAGTGCTGTGAGTTTTGAAACCTCAAAGCCTACCTGATGATACAATTTCCTCTAAGGCTATGCCTGTCTCAATTCTCCTAATCCTTCCCAAACAATTCCACCAACTAGGAATGAAGCATTCAAATATTTGAGCATATGGGGAGCCTTTTCAAACAACCAAAGCTTTTATAATTAAGGTCAAAGAAACCCAGCCCTGTGTCTCCCTTTTTATTTCTGATTTTATTAATTTGGATACTGTCTCTGGGTCTTTTAGTTTGGCTAGGGGTTTTTTTATCTTGTTGATTCTCTCAAAGAACTAGCTTTTGGTTTTGTTGATTCTTTGTATTGTTCTCTTTGTTTCTATTTGGTTTATTTCTGCCCTGAATTTGACTATTTCCTGCCTTATTTCCTGCCATCTACTCCTCTTGAGTGAGCCAAGTAACATACAAGGTATCAGAATTAAACCAGACTTCTCAACAGAAACTATGAAAGCCAGAAGAGCCTGGCCAGAGGTCACGCAGACTCTAAGAGAACACAAATGCCAGCCCAGGCTACTATACCCAGCAAAACTGTCAATCAACATAGATGGAGAAAACAAAATATTCCAGGACAAAACCAAATTCAAACAGTATCTACCTACCAATCCAGCCCTACAGAAAATCCTAGAAGGAAAACTGCAACACAAAGAAGGTACCTGCACCAAAGAAAAGACAAGATATTAAGCATCTCACAACAAAACAAAAAGGAGAGAACCACAAACACATAAAGCCACCTACAAAAACATATCAGGAACCAACAGGTATCTGTCTTTAACCTCTCTCAGTATTAATGGACTCAACTCATCTATAAAAAGACAGAAGCTAACAGGCTGGATATGCAAACAAGATCAAGATCCAGCATTTTGCTGCATACAAGTAATACACCTCAATAACAAAGACAGACACTATCTCAAAGAAAAAAGTCTTCCAAGCAAATGGTCCCAGGTAACAAGCTGGAGTTGCTATCCTAATAGCCAATAAAATAGACTTTCAACCAAAAGTTATCAAGCATGATGCGGAAGGACACTTCATATTCAGCAAAGGGATAATTCACCAAGAGAAAGTCTCAATTCTGAACATCTATGCCCCAAATGCAAGGGCACCCACATTCAAAACAGAAACTTTACTATAGCTCAAAACACACATTGAACCCAACAAAATAATAGTGGGAGACTTCAACACCCCACTCTCACCAATGGACAAGTCACTGAAACAGAAACTAAACAGAAACACAGTGAAACTAATAGAGGTTATGAACCAAATGGATTTAACAGATATGTACAGAACATTTCACTCTAAAACAAAAGAATACACCTTCTCAGCACCTCATGGTACCTTCTCAAAAATCAATTATATAATTGGTCACAAAACAACCCACAACTGATACAAGAAGACTGAAATAATCCCATGCATCCTATCAGATCACCATGACCAAAGGCTGGTCTTCAATAACAGCAAAAACAACAGAAATCCCACATATATGTGGACACTGAATAACTCGCTAGTCAATGATAACTTGGTCAGGGAAGAAATAAAGAAAGAAATTAAAGATTTCCTTGAATTTAATGAAAATGTTAACACATCATACCCAAACTTATGGGACAGTGCTAAGAGGAAAATTCATAGCACTAAGTGCCCTGGTAAAGAAACTGGAAAGATCATACACTACCAACTTAATAGCACACCTGAGATCTCTAAAACAAAAGGAAGCAAACTCACCCAAGAGGAGTAGACAGCAGGAAATAGTCAAACTCAGGGTGGAAAGCAACCAAATAGAAACAAAGTGAACAATATTTTCTTTATTTCTAAATGCAGCTATCCAGTATGACAGAACATATGTTGAAGATGCAATTTCTTTTTAGCAATGTGTATTTTTTGGCTTCTTTGTAAAAAACAAAACAAACAAACAAAAACCAACCAACCAAACAAACCAGGTATCTGTTTATGTGTGGAATTTTGTCTGAGTCTTCAATTCCATTGTTCAACATGCCTACTTTAATGTACAATATGAAGCTGTTTCATTTTATATGACTCTGTGGGATGGAGATACATCTAGCAGTTCTTTATTACCATTTCAGATCATTTTAGATACCTTGGTTTTTGTTTTTGTTTTTGTTTTTTTGTATTCCACATAAAGTTGAAGACTTGTGTTAGAATTTTGGTGAGGATTGGGTTGAATGGGTGGCCATTTTTACAATTTTAATCCTACTGATAAAGAAGCATGGGATATCTTTCCACTTTCCAGGCTACTAGTAAGGGACCAGGAAGGAAGAGGGCAGGGCATCTTCCAAGGAAAGAGAAATAGAGATAAGGGAATAAAGAGATAAAAGGGAAATGTGAATAGGAGGACTAAATGGGGAAAGGGATGGGATGACAGGGTACAGGAGGAAATATGGGGAAAAACAACAAACAATAAAACTTACTAAAGCTTCCTAAAATATAAACATACATGAAAGGAATTTAAGTGGAGTCACCATATAATGGAGGAAACAATGCTCCAACCAGACATCTTATGCCACCAAATAAGATCTCCAGTGCAAAGAATGGGTTATATCTTGTTGAGTCATTATTCAAGGAATCCTGTAGATGCTTCCCTGACAAATATTACAGGCTATTTCCAAGGCTATTGGTTATTCTTTATGACACAACTTACTTACAAAATTGAACATGGCTAAATTAAGCTGGTGCTCAACTATAAGCTTCAGCCCTACTGACTGGAGTTCCTGTTGTTGAAAGGTACTTTGCATGCTACCAGAAGAGAAAATAATCATTTATATCATCAGCTATTAAACCTTGTGATCTACAACAGTGACTTGCCTGCAAGATACTGGTAGCACAAATGTTATAGGAGTAAAAAAAACATTTTTTTTAAAAATGGACTGAGGCTCACACTGTGAGAGAAGAACCATACCTGACGCTGCTTAAGTGGCCAAGATTATGAAACCAGATAAGTCATGGGCTCTAGGAGAAAACCTACTACCATTATTCTGCTAAAAAGGACATAGCAATAAAATGATTCTTAATGATATACTGCGTGTGTGTGTGTGTGTGTGTGTATAAAATGTTTCCATGTTTACTTAAGGTACTAAACCTATACAGTTCACTTAAAAATGTAATATGAAGTTCTAGTCTTTGAAAGCTGCTTTTCAAAGAAGCCCATGAAATTTTCAATTTTAGCAAAATAAATAATAAAAACAAACAAACAAAAAAACATGGAATTTAAAATATTCTGCAATACTATGTGTCCCCATGCTTAGATAGGAAAGTTTCTGTACCTGGAGATTAATCTCCGCCTCATAGAAGGTTAGGCATGAGCAGTAATGTCGATCTGAGTCAATATCTGTCAGGACCACCACAAAGAATGTTGGCTGCTTCCGTTCTCTGGAAAGGTGCCATCCACCAGGCTGACAAAACTAAAAGGATAAGGGGAAAAAGTCATTAAAATAAAAATTTACTATTTGTTAATATATAAAATGTTCAACATAACATTGTCATTAAAACTATATACTTGAGAGGCTACAGAAATGGCTCATAGGATAAAGTGCTTGCTTCATAAACATGAAGACTAGAACTCCAACTCTAGTACTTATGTTTAAAAAAAAAGCCAAGAGTGAAGGTATGTGCCTGACATCTTATGAAGCAGAGACAGAAGGAAGACCCTAGAAGCTCACTGATCAGCCAATCTAGCCAACTGCTGATTCAGCAAGAGACTGTGTTTCAAAATAAGGTAGAAACCATTGAAAAACAAAAAAAACACAAAAAAACAAAAACAAAAACAAAAAAAAGGTAGAAATCAATAAAGGTACAGACACTGATCTCTGGCTTCCATACATGCATGTGTAGGTACACATCTGTGCACACATGTGTGTATATATATATATATATATATATATATATATATACACACACACACACACACACACATACATACATACATATATATCACACACAAATTCATCTATTTGATATGGTATGCTATAAGAGCTAACATCAAAAAAGTTCACCAAAAATTTCCATAGATATCATTCTGAGATGCCTATCATTTTTGGCCTATGTAGGAACAGTACATCAAGGTGAAAGACTATTGTTCCAATATTAGAAATAGTCATGGTAGACGCTGGACAGGAAGTGCAGAAAGAGATACTATTTAGGAGGAGGAAGGCAATCAGCAACAGGAGTACAAAGGAAAGGGAAATGAGAGCAGGAAACGAATAAGGATAAAGTGAAATGCTGGGTATGTATTAAGTGTACTAAACAAAAAATAATTTTAAAAGTAAAATGAGGGGCTATAGAGATGATGCTGTTAACCAAATCACCAAAGTTCAGACCCCAGAACTCTTGTAACAAACAAAGTATCATTTGTCATGTGTCTGCTAGAAGTAGAGATTTCTGGGGTATTTTAGCAAAAACAAAAAACAACAACAAAAAACCCACACACATAACAAACAAACAAACAAACAAAAAACAGGTTCCAGATTCAGGGAGAGGCCTTGTCTCAAAGGAGTATTAGAGAGAATGATAGACAAAGGTATCCCACACCCTCCTCTAGCCTCTGTACCTATCATCACATACATGTATATGACATACTCACACACATTAAAACAATAACTATTCATTAAAAATTGTTGTAAATCCTTATATGCAAGTAAACCATATGAACAATGCTCTTTTGTAGTCCTTACAATTGGTGAGCACATAGAGCACTAAGCCAGAAAGCTCTGAGAACTGAACTTTTATGGCAAATGAGCATTAGCATGTAACTAACCTTATTACACTCCAGGGCAGAAAGATATAGCTGGGGTACAACCAAGAAGGGTAAACAGATTATAACAAGCCAAAAATGTTTTTCAAAATCTAACTCTCTTTAAAGGTTTTTTTTTAGTCTGAATGTGATACATTATTTTTATTAGGTTTTTTATTCTTTGATGGTTTCATAGATAGATAGATATGCTAAATGTTAGTTGTTCCATACATACACCCATTCCTTTCTGACCTTCTCTCTCCCACTGAAACTCTTCTTCCCACAGAGCCTCATTTTCTAAACTGGCTTAGAATCAGATCCAAGGTGACTGGCATTGTTGTAAACATAACAAAGTTGTACATTCATCATGGTCTACTGTTACCATTCATTTGGCAAACTACTTCTTTGATATAAAGCAAAAACATTCTGTGGATTAATCTGAGACATATGCCTTCTTATAGGGTGTTGTTCTTGTTCATCAGGGGATTGGTGGGTTTGGAAGCACTGCATACCCAGGAGAATAACTGTTATTTTCATCACAATTTTACATGAAACTAAGGTTTCAGAAAGGAAAAACTATATTTTAGTCCTAATTCTATCAAATATGCTTCACTTATCAAACTGAGGTCACCTGTCAGAGAAGAGTTCATAAATAACAAAGTAACTTCTTAGAGCAAACAGACCTATAAAAAGAACACTTGGATATTTTTCACTACCTGAAACTAGAAAAGGCAAATGTGCATAGTTCCTCAATTTTTGTATACACGGTGAATATAAAAAATTTAACAGGATGAAAGGCTCCATGGTTTATTTGAACTAAACTAAATGGCTTTTCAAAGATTGCATACTATAGGAGCTCTTTGGAGAAAGTCACATTTAGGATTTCTAGATGCCTTTATTCACATTTTGAAATCATACTTTACTGACATGTAGTAAAAGGTCGTATGTCATAGTTAAACTAAAAAAAAAAATTAAATGTGCCATTTAAAAAAGTCTACAAGAAAAATTTTTCTTGTAATAGAAAACAGCAAACATAAAATATCCAAAGGAAGAAAAGTGTAAGACAAACAGGCAACCAACAGATTGGGCAAAAAGTCTTCACTAAACTCATATTCGATAGAGGGCTAATATCCAACATATATAAAGAACTCAAGGAGCTAACCACCAAAAAACCAAATAACCCAATTAAAAAATGGGGTATAGAACTATAAAGAGAATTCACAACAGAGGAATCTCGAAGGGCTGAGTTGCACTTAAAGAAATGTTCAAAGTCCTTAGTGATTAGGGAAATGCAAATTAAAATGACCATGAGATTCCTTCCACCTTCCACCTATCAGAATAGCTAAGATCAAAAACTCAGGAAACAGCACATATTGGCAAGGATGTGGAGAAAGAGGAACACTCCTCCATTGCTGGTGAGATTGCAAACTGGTACAACCACTCTGGAAATCAATCTGGAGTTTCCTCAGAAAACTGGAAATAGATTCTGAAGACCCAGCTATACCTCTCTTGGACATATATCCAAAAGATACCCCACCGTGCCACAGGGGCACGTGTTCCACTATGTTCATGGTAGCCTTATTTGTGATAGCCAGAAGCTGGAAACAACCAAGATATCCCACAATGGAAGAATGGATACAGAAAATGTGGTTCATTTACACAATGGAATACTACTCAGCTATTAAGGACATTCTGAGTTCTACAGGCAAAGGGGTGGAACTAGAAAATATCATCCTGAGTGAGGTATCTCAGACCTTAAAGGACACGCATGGTATGTACTCAGGAATAAGCAGATATTAGATAAAAGAGTACAGAATACACAGAACACAACCCAAAGGACTCAAGGAGGTTAACAAGCCGAAGTGAGGATGCCTCAATCCCACTTGGGAGGGAAGGAATTGGGTGGGATAGGGAAAAGGGAGGGGAAGGAGGAAACATGATCAGGCATTGGTGGAGGAAATAGGACTGAAGCCCTGAGGGCCAGCAGAAAGAATGGAAACAGGCAACCTCTGGAAGTAGGAGGTGTGGGGACCCTCTAGAATGTACCAGAGACCTGGGAGGTGAGAGACTCTCAAGACTCAAAGGGAGGGACCTTGGATGAAATGCCCTACAGTAGGGAGAGAGAACTTATAGAGTCCACCTCCAGTGGAGGGACAGGGCATCAAGTGAGGAATGGGGTTGCCATCCCACAGTCAAAAGTTCTGACCCAGAATTGTTCCTGTCTGAAGAAACTGCAAGGACAAAAATGGAGAAGAGACTGAGGGAAAGGAGGTCCAGTGACAGGCCCAAATTGGGATCCAGCTCAGATGCTGTGGTGTGCTTGCAGACAGGAACCTAGTATGGTTGCACTGCCCTCTGAGAGGCCCAACAAGCAGCTGAAAAAGTCAGATGCAGATACTAGCACCCAACCAACAGACAGAAGCTGGTACCCCTGTGGTTGAATTGGGGAAAAGCTGAAAGAAGCTGAGGTGGAGGGTGGCCCCAGGGGAAGACCAGCAGTCTCAACTGACTTGGCCCCACTCCCGAGATCTCTCAGACACTGAGCCACCAACCAGACAGGATATATCAACTGACATGAGGTCCCTGACACATATACAGCAGAGGACTGCCAGGTCTGGCCTCAGTGAGAGAAGATACACCTAACCCTAGAGAGACTTGAGGCCCCAAGAAGTGGGGAGGTCTGGTGCGGGGGGGGTGGGGTGGGGGGGAGTATGGGATGGGGAGCAGTTGAGGTCAGACTGGGAGGGAGATGAAGTCTGGACTGTAAAAAAAACTCTTAAAACTGATCATGGGGTTCCCAACAGAGAAGATAGAGTGAAGACTGAAGGAGTAGAAAGGGTACAGGACCCCATGAGGAGAGCAACAATACCAACCAACCAGAGCCCCCAGGGTCTAAACCACCAGCCTGGGAGTGCTTAGGGAGGGACCCATGGCTCCAGCTATATATGCAAGGGAGCTATATATAAGTGGGAGAAGAGATTCTTGGTCCCATGAAGGCTGGACATCGTGGGGGATGGTATTCGAGGGTGGGGAGGTGAGGTACGGGGGAGGGTGGGTGTGGGTACACCATCATAGAGGCAGGAGGAGGGGGGAAGGGATAGGGAGTTCCTGGGAGGGAGGGGGAAAAGGGGTAAGGGGAAAACACCTGAAATGTAAATAAAAAGTTCCAATTAAAAAAAAAAAAGACTTTGTTACTCAAACACCCCATTTTTCTGTTCATACCACAACAGGAATTGTGAGATTAAAAGGTACAAACTGTAAAATTAGGGGATATTCCAAAGATCATTTTTCAATTAGGTAAATGCTTCTTCGTAATTCATTTAATGTAACCAGAGCCAAGAAAAAAATGGCACTTTATGGTTAGCCTGGTCAGATAATTTTACTTAGCTTTTCATTAAAAGGTTGCCAATAGAATGACCTATACACTGGTTACATGTGATATCCCTTATTTCAAATATAAAACTATAATTACACAAAGAAATTATTTTAAAGTATACAATGAAAAATAACATCAGAGTCAAACTTTACAGGAAATTTAGGTCTGAATTCTCACATGAAATGAATGAGTATGTAAATATCCAGGTAATAAAGTGTATACAACTGAGAGTATAAAAATGATGTCTCAATGATTAAACTGCTTTATACTATGGTTATAAATGCAAATTCACTGTAGCACAGAGAAGCAGTAACAGGTTTTGGGGATCAAGATATGACCCCAGTATCTAATGAGAAGTATTTCTCTAAGGATCTGGATTTAAAAACCAATAATCCTAAATGGCTCAGCCATTTCAATTCACTAAGAATGTTGATGAACCAATAAATGAGAGTCAACATTACAATTTTTAAACCTAGGCTCCAGTCACACTCTGACAGGAATGTGAGAGAATATTTAGACAGCTGTGAGTAGGGTAGTCACTAAAAGACAATGAACAGAACGATAAGCATTAAACAAACAGAAGAGATTCAGGGTTGTGGGATCCCTAGTGTCTTTTACTGGCAAACAGGAGAAACAATTGCTATCACAGGTGCAAACCTAAAACATTTAGCACTGACTGTCAACACGGATACACTTATATTTTGGTTGCCTTCAAATGACTGAGAAAGCACATGTATTTGGAATGATGTTATCAATGAACATATCACATAAACTGACTAACACTGTTATTTTCCACACATATTCATGGGTAGACACAAAAGAGTATGTCTCTTAACATCTCCCTGTCTTGACCTCACCATTTCACACAACTTGGGTTCATGAAAATGTTACCATGTATCTGGGCAACCACAGGATTCCTTGTTAATCTAAAGTTTTCTTTAAGACCTTGACATAGCCACCTTGACATAACTAGGAGACTGGTATTCAAGAGTGCAAAATTAGGAGTCCTCATTGCTCAGTACTGCAAGACTCTGCATGGCAATGCATTACATAATATTAACTTTGTTTCATTACCCAAACATTAGAAGTAGATCATGTTCAGTAAACCATCCAACAATCCAAAAACTAAAGTAGGAGTAGAACATTTTATAGGAGTGGGGGTGGTCATCTAGGTGCTACAAACATGCATGTAAGTAAATTAAAGCTAATCTTTTTGATGGTTCTCATTTTGTTTAAAGTTTGTAAGCAATTAACAACATATGATAATTTAATGGCACCTAATAATGTATTAAAGAGCTATTTAAATAAGAAATTGAAAAATAGAGACTTTGGGCTGGAGAGATGGCTTAGTGGTTAAGAGCACTGGCTGCTCTTCCAGAGGTCCTGAGTTCAATTCCTAGCAACCACATGGTGGCTCACAACCATCTGTAATGGGATCTGATGCCCTCTTCTGGTGTGTCTAAAGACAGCTACAGTGTACTCATATAAATAAATTTCAAAAAATCCTAAAAAAAAAAAAAAAAATAGAGACTTCATATCTATAAAAACACTGTCTAGCCATAACTCCCAAGTCTTAGTTTACAATGAAAACCAAGGCTATGGGTGCTACAGCCATATGGCCTGCTTGTGATAAGAGTTTGGATGAGAGGTCAACTCTGTAGTCTTTAGGAACTCCACTCTTTCACTGATGGACTATTATAAATTGTTTAGAGATATTAGTTTAATTATATAAATTCATAGCAGCAAAAAATAAGACGAGAATGAAATAAACATTGTAACACACCATGATTTGTAGCTGTTCATCTTTGGTGGAGCACAGGAATGTATATTTTCTTTCCTTTAGATATATATAAAAGGAAACCTATCTGTCATATACATAGCTATCAAACTCCTTTTTCTTTGCTTTCAACAACATGTAAGTTTTTCTGTGTATGTCTCAGTATGTATCAGACAAAGCCTTGCTATATAGCTCATGTGACATCCACCTTGCAGCCCTCCTGCTTTTGAGATTACAGGCATGCACCACAGAGCTCTGCAACACAATCATTTTCTTTTCCTTTCCTTGTTTTTTAGATTTATTTATTTTATTTATATGAGCACTGTAGCTGTCTTCAGACACACCAGAAGAGGGCATCAGATCCCATTACAGATGGTTGTGAGCCACCATGTGGTTGCTGGGAATTGAACCCAGGACCTCTGGAAGAGCAATCAGCGCTCTTAACCACTGAGCCATCTCTCCAGCCCCAACACAATTATTTTCAATAACCATAATGTCATTACAGGAACACATATACTTTGGCTGAAATTCAGCCTACTCCCTATTTTGATGTTTTGAAGGTTAACCTTTTTAAAATAATTAATGCAGTACTATAGAAATCTTTATGAATAGTTCTCAATATTCTCTTATGGAACTATGACATTTTGTAGAGTATGTATAAACAAGCACCAATTTAATTACCCTTGAGTTCCTTTTTTAAGACCAAGTAACTACAAGAATATTTTTGTTTTGTGGCACACTTCTAAGAAAAATTTTCAAGTGGTTTTTTAAAAAAAATCTATTATTAAAAGGATAAAGTGATGGATCAGTGGTTA
Organism: Mastomys natalensis; assembly: GCA_021653895.1. Taxonomy (NCBI): domain Eukaryota; kingdom Metazoa; phylum Chordata; class Mammalia; order Rodentia; family Muridae; genus Mastomys; species Mastomys natalensis. Next base: position 390,104 of record JAJTUV010000434.1, read on the forward strand.
AGAGCTTTGCAGTTCTTTCAGAAGATCCAGGTTTGGTTTTCAGCACCCATGTAGTGGCTCTCAAAACTCGGTAATTCCAGTTCCAGGGGAATCAGACTCTCTTCTGGCCCTGACACTGCACGTGAGTGGTGTATATACCTACACGCAGGCAGAAAACACTTATACACATGAAATAAGACTTAAAATCTTTTAAAAAATATATTTGAATAATGTTATTATGAACTACAGACCCAAGAAGAATTGATTTGCTAAGTAAAATAACTTTTTTTTTTTTTTTGAGGCGGGGTTTCTCTATGGCTGTCCAAGAACTCACTCTGTAGACAAGGCTGGCCTTGAACACAGAGATCTGTCTACCTCTGCCTCCCAAGTGCTGGGATTAAAAGTGTTTGCCACCAATGCCCAGCTTAAAAAACAAACAAACAAACAAACAAACAAACAAACAAAAAACTTTTAAGAGACTAAGCTCTATGCCAAGGCAGGACAAGAGAGTTAGAACGTGATTCTTTGTATACATATTTTTCCAAGTTAGAGAAAAATACAAAGGAGTTTCAAAGAGTAGTCAACTTAAAAGTAAAAATTTTGAAAAGCTCAAATATTTTATTTTAAATAATGGGTGTCATGTCATGCTCAATTTTAGTAAGGATCTTTTGATAAAGTACCTTTACAGGGACTATCAAAAACTCTTTGCTTAAAATGAAACTTACTTGAACCCTATACTTCTCTTTAAAAAAAAAATACATATATAGTTGAATAAACACTTTAACATTGTGTTATCTTCAATATCATGTATAAAAGAATGATTATCAGCTTGAAATATCTAAACAAATTGACTGAACATGAAACTCATATGATTAGGTAGGCATAGAGAAAGATGTGAGAATAACTAATTTTGCGTGAAACCAGTAATAAGCAATTAGAAAAACAGATTACATTCATAATTCAAAGACACAGACTGAGCCAACCTTTCTCAGGCATTGAACATTTTGATATATTAATCTTATGAGAGTCTAACATATAAGACTTTAAATATAAAATTTTTAAGTGGCAATATCAGAGAGAAAAATAAACTTTTAGAATAAACTTCTAACATTCAAACTTTGAAATGAAACATAAAACTACAAGTCAATTATAAATCTGAAAGTACAAAATGAGCAAAATAATAAGTTGTTAATGAATTCCAGTTAAGTATGGTAGATGAAACCTGCTTTACCTTAGAGACCTACACACAAACCAAAATTAAGATTACAATTCAGTATTACATAGAAAATAAATGGGAGCTGGGCGGTGGTGGTACACGCCTTTAATCCCAGCACTTGGGAGACAGAGGCAGGCGAATTTCTGAGTTTGAGACCAGCCTGGTCTACAGAGTGAGTTCCAGAACAGCCAGGGCTACACAGAGAAATCCTGTCTCAAAAAACCAAAAAAGCAAAAAAAAAAAAAAAAAAAAAAAAAAAAAGAAATGGGAAAGGAGATGATGATATATTTAAAATGGTAATGATATTCTGAATAGCAGAATCCATTTTCTACCAGAAATTCCTGGAAAACACAGGAATATATTTAACAGATATGTAGGATACCACCAAATATGAAAGAAATGCCAAAGTGAATGAACAAACAAAAAGGGGGGCTTGCTATTAATGGCGCTATATGCTTTCAGGTGAATATTGCTGCCTGCACTTAAGGACAAATGTATGTGAATATATTGTTTATTTAGTTATTATTTAAATTATTAATTTAATATTATTAAATTATTCTAGTTCAAATAGTACAAAGAAATTTATCTATTCTTATTTAGAGTCAAAACGTGTCAACATATCACCAAGTAAAAACATTTGAGTGTTCTTTTTTTTGGTCTGTGTAACTTATTATTTTTATTAATTAATTAAATTTTTTTACACTCCAGATTTTATTCCCCCCACCCCATCGACCCTCTAACTGTTCCACATCCCATACCTCCTCCCCAGGCCCCTGTTTCCAAGAGAATGTCCCTACCCGTCACCCAACCAGACGTCTAGTCTCTTGAGGGTTAGGTGCATCTTCTCTGAGTTTTGGGTTTTTTTTAATTTCTTTTTTTGAGGGTTTAATCTGTGTAGCCTTGGGTGTCCTAGAACTCTCTCTGTAGACCAGGCTGGCCTCAAACTCAGAGCTCTGCCTGCCTCTGCCTCCTGAGTGCTGAGCACAATGGCTTAGTTTTGGTTTTAACATGAAGATATTTCACATATCTTACACAAACTCCATAAGGTAGAGACTCATTAAATCTGTAGTCACTCAGGACAAAACATTACAAATAGCTTCAATGAAACAAAAAAATCATACTATCAAGACTATATATTTTGCCGGGCGGTGGTGGCGCATGACTTTAATCCCAGCACTTGAGAGGCAAAGGCAGGCGGATTTCTGAGTTCGAGGCCAGCCTGGTCTACAGAGTGAGTTCCAGGACAGCCCGAGCTACACAGAGAAACCCTGTCTCGAAAAACCAAAAAAAAAAAAAAAAAAAAGACTGTATATTTTAAGAGAATATTAGGATTCTAGAAAGTTGACATTTTACAGACTTTTAGGACCAAAAAATCTGCTCACTCCTTGAAATGTACTTTTTTAAGAGTTGGAAACACATGTGCATAATGTCTCAGAAAAGAACTTTTAATAAAAATTTAAAATTAACAGTTCTATAAATGCCTTGGTTTTTGAGGAAGTTTAAATTTCTCACTTAAATAGAGGAAGCAAGGTGAGTCCCATTTTAATACTTCATATTTTCTGGTAAAGTACAAACACTAGAATTTTACTAATTTCCTGGATAACAAACAGAAAGTATGTTATTACTTGGGTTTTTCCACTAATATTCCATTACCCTGTTCTCAAACCAAAAAGAAATCAGTATAATATTGTTAATTGACTCCTTCACAAAGAGTATACATAATATGGTCTAAGAGCTACAAATATAGCATAGCAGCTTAGAGGATGAACATTTTTCCAGTAAGTGCAAGGCCCTAGGGTCAATCCCTAGAACCATTTAAGGAAAAAAGGTCTGAGCAACTGTGATCATAAGGTAACATGGAGTCATTAACAAGTCTTTAATGAGTTGTTACTTACAAGAGGGCCTCCAGCAACATGTGCTCAATAAAGGCCACCTAAAAAAAATTGATTTTTAAAGTGCCTTGTGTTTCAGAAATACATAGTGATGGTGAGGTGTGGTGGTATACACATTTAATTGAAACACTCAAGAGGTATAGCCAGAAGGACCCATGAGTTCAAGGCCAGGTCAGTCTAAGCTACATTGTGAGATCATGTCTCCCCCTCTCCCCAACAAAAGTCAAGCATACAGCATACAATAATGCATTCAGAAATATTAATGGATAAATTAATTGAATTATTTAGAATGATTTAGAGACAAGAAGATGACAAACTCAAGATCATCTACAGAGGGAATCTTGAACACAAAACATCTCTTATAAAACAATCAGGATTAAATAATATGCATGTAAATGATTAGCATATTGCCTAGTACTGAAATAGTAAACATGCTATAGCAGTGGCCAACCACAGTGGTAGTATTGAAGCTTACAGGTAATCAGTATCATTTTCACTGTTACTGATATTACACAAAGGCACAGGAGGGTGTTGACACATGGAACCTACCAAATTTGGAACATGAATCACAACCAGTTGGATAGTAGAGGGAACAGAGGAACAGTTTCTCAAAGGATGATGCACGTGTGTGTTTGTGTGTATGTGTGATAAAAAACATAAATGATGGGGACGCTCATGCTGAAAGCAATTGATCCAGTTAATTTATTGAGAAATTATGATATACCACACTCAGTCTTCAGAACAGAACCACAGTAAGACACATGAAGCCTTCCTCTTCACTCACTGTTTGGTATTTCTGGTTATTTCATTAACACATAGTTATTAACTTAAATATAAAGATAATTCAAGAAAATATTTGGACTTAAAAATATATGAATAGTAACTTTCTATTCTGTGGACTCATACAAGAGATTAGAAATGGTTACAACTCTTTGAATCTGTTTTCTTTCTTGGTATCTGATAAGAATTTATTCAGATACAAAGTGCATAAACCTCAGAAAACACCTGCATCAAAATTATCCTTCATATATCAAAAGCCAAATAAAGTAAGTTTCAAGGTACAATTCAAGCCATAGATGGTATTTCAGAGCAAAAATGAACTAAACATTGCTAAAAATGCTGACTGGATGGAACATTGCACAATAGATGTCACTTCAAAACACAGGACACTGTAGAACCTGTGATTTGGAAATGAATCAAAACATACAGCTAAAGAGAACTAATGAAATATGATTCAAGCAGTTCAAGTTTGTTAGTTTTAGTTCTCATGAGCTTCATAATAATGTTTGGTATGAAGTGTTAACACTGTTTTTGATAAGACCTGTCTAAACAAGATGAGTTTTATTTACCAAAACAGAAACAATGACTTAGCTTGATCTGGACAGTTGGCTAACTTTAGAACCTATCATCTGTTGGTCACAGAGTATTTACTGCTTGTTCACTTAAGGCCAACCTTCTGAGAAAGGCATTTGCAGAATACATGCTCCCTGCTAAATATTATTGTTAAAAGCAACAACCAGAGATGGCTATCTAGTTAAGCTGTTTGTCTTTATCCCTTGAAAAAAATTAGAACAAACAGAACAAAATGTTCTACTCCAAAAACTCAGTCCAAATGTATCTGGATGATAGCAAATGGGTGTTTCCTTGGAACTTCAGAGGTAACAACATTTGAAAAGGAATCTAGAAGAAGACATTTTTCAATGTTACATTATCAAACACAAAGGAAGAAAGTTCCATTGAAACAGCATTGAAAGACAGACTGCCATAGATAAGCATGTCTCAAGGCAGACATCAGAATGCAGAGAAACCAAGATTTAACCAATGAAAAAGAAAATAAGCAGGTAGTCTCCAATTCCATTCACTCATTTACAGCCACGTAACAATACTCTTAAAACAATAAATCTTATATTGTGCATATTCAACTAAATTATGCATATACATAGTGAAAGAAGAGTCTGTGGGCCCAAACACTTACCAACAGGGGAAATACATGATGTTATTTAAAAAAAAAAACTATTGGAACTGAAGCCAGGCACTGTGGGACATGACTGAAATCCCAGCACTTAGAGAAGGGAGGAAGAAAGCTAAACAAAGGCTCAAGGACACCCTGATCTATACAGTAAGTTGTAGGCTAACCATGGTGACAAAGCAAACCTATTTCAAAAAAGGAAGAAAAGAAAAAGAAGACAAAGAAAAAGCACCTCAAACCATTAAAATTAGTATAATAAAACAAAAGAAAATTCTCTTGTACATAAAGCCTGGGAATTAGGCAAATATGCTAAATCAAATACAACTTTTCTCCTCTTGAATTCTCAGATCTAGAACCTATGAACAAGGAGTATTGACTGTATGTAACTCTGACACATCAAAAATAGAAATGGCATTATCAAAAAATAATTATTGTAACATCATCAGCATAGTTTCAGTGAGATAATCACTAACTATCACTGACCACTTACTATACAAGTGTAATCTTTACTCTCTGGGAATAAATTTGACTTGAGGCTGGATGGAAAAGTATTAAAACATAGATACAATACAAAGCAGCATATACTAGGTGTAAATTAATGACCAAAATAGAAGATTTTAGGGGCTAAGGAAAAGAATAAACTTAATGAAGAATACAACACAAACTTGTCTATATACTTGCCCATAGATTTCTAGAACTACCCTCCTCTCCTTGGATACTATTTTCTTCCTCAATGAATCTTTCTCAACTGTTTTAGTCTCTACATCACTATAAGCCATAATATGAATTCAATTTCCTATAAACAGGCTTATTACTCCAACATCTGTGAGTTCATGAAGAGTATCCATATTGCTCTATGTCAATTCTGTACAAAGACAAAGTATCCCATTAAAGACCCAATGAATTGAGAAAACACCCAGGAATAGTACTCAGTAGGCATAATTATAAAAATAACTAATCATTATTTAATGTTCACAACACAGGTAACTTTCAGTGGGTTCAGAGACAAAAGATTATTCTTTTCTTCTCTTTAAAAAGCTATTAGCAATGACATAAGTCACAATGTTCAAAACAAAAATTTCTAAATACATAATAATGCTCATAAAATGCTACACATTGAAAATCATTTATACCCTTCTAAAAGTGATAATTAAATTCCTTTGTTCACACACACACAAAAGGTTATCAGCCTAGTGGACACAGCAGACAGCTGACAATCACCTGAGTCTTCTATTTCACACTAACTACAGCTTCTGGGCTACCTGATGCTTGTACTACTTCTTACAGAAGGAGCTCCATCAAAAAAGGATGAAATCATCTAAACCAACATAATTGTCAGTTATAATGAAACTTCAGTTCTTAGGAAATTTCAAGGAATGGTAGCCTTTTTTCTTCCATCATTTCTTTTACTTGGAAGAAGTCCAAATGGTAATAGCACACTGTTGGGTAGCAAAGTTTAACTCAGTTTATTTGGGTAGTGAACTTGAATTATTGTAAACAAATTTTTTAAGAAATGTGAAATTATATATTCCAAATTATCAAAAGCAATTAAGTTCACCTATAAAGGAACATTGATTTTATTTATTTATGTATTTTATGTATATGGGTATTTTATATATACATCTGCACACTGGAAGACAGTATAAGACAATAGGTACTGGGAATTGAACTCAGTTCAATTTGGAAGAGTTGTGAGTGCTCTTAACCACTAAAGCCATCTCTCCAGCCCTGGAAAACTGATTTTAAATATGAAAAAAATACTAAAGAAAGTAACTTTTCTAATTACATTCAAAGCAGAGCAAACATAAAAAGAACACCCTGCTTTCCTCCCTCCTGTGAATTCCTTAAACCCTCATCCTAGCCCATCTCCATTCCTAAGTGGAAGCTGCCAATACATAGAAACATATTTTACCTGGAATCTCCATACCTATCAGGATCCTAGAAGAATTTCTTACCAAGTAACACAACCACCACACTCACCTAAAATCCAGAGAAGGAAACAGAAACCAAGGAACAAACACTCACCTAGCCAAGACAAGATCACACTAGCCCCTAGAAATACCATCTCCCCAAATCTAGATGCTTAAACACCTACATACACAGTAACAGCCAGAAGAATATATCTCCAGGAGAGCCCAGCAATCCTACCACAGAAGGCTCTGAAAATTGCAACAAAGCTGAAGCACAAGAAAAAGACCTTAAAATAGTCTTTATAAATATGATAGTGGTCCTTAAAGAGGAAATGCGTAAATCCTATGAAAATACAGTGCAAGGAAACTAATAAAGACCACTTAGAAACTAAACGGATAAATAAAATCAAAATCAAAAAAAACACCTAAAATCAGGAAAATGTGGAAATGGAAAAATTTAAGAACTCAAACAGGAATATCAGAGGCAAGTTTCACCACAGAATAATAGAGATAAGACAGCAAATTCAGCTATTGAATACATCCTAAAAAAATGGATATCTCAGTCAAAGAAAGTGTTAAATCTAAAATAATAATAATGATGATGATGATGATGATGATGATGATGATGATGATTCTGGCACAGCACAGCTAGGAAGTAGTGCACAGCTTTAATCCCAGCACTCAGGAAGCAGAGGCAGGTGGATCTCTGTGAGTTCAAGGCCAGCCTTGTCTATAGATGTAGTTCTAGGACAGCCAGGGACACACAGAGGAAAAACCCTGTGTCAAAAAAGCCACACACACACCCAAAAAAATCCTGGCACAAAACATCCAGGAAATCTGGGATACTATAAGAATAATAGGAATAAAGGGAGGAGAAGAAATCTAGGTCAAAGAAAATATTTTCAACAAAAACAGAAGAAGATTTCCCTAACCTACAGAAGGAGATATCTGTCAAGGTAACAAGAAGCATTACAGAACATCAAACAGACTGATTCAAAAAAGAAATTACTCTCATAATGATCAAAATAATTTACAGAACAAAGAAAGAGTATTAAAAGCTTCAAAGGAAAAGACCAAGTAACATATAAGGGCAGATCTATTAGAATAACACAAAATGACTTCACAATGGAGACTCTAAAACCCAGAAGGGCCTGGATAGATGTTTGACAGATTCTGAGACCACAGATACCAGTCCAGACAATTATGCTCTGCAAAACTTTGAATTACAATAGATGTAGAAAATAAGATATCTTGTGATAAAACCAAATTTAAGAAACATCTATAAATCCATCCATACAGAAAGCACTAGAATAAAAACACCAACCTAAAGAGGTTAACTATACCCAAGAAAACACAGAAAATAAATGATCCCAGACCAGCAAATCACACTCACACATACACAAAGACACAGGCACCAGCATAGTCACAGGTACATGCACATGCACAAACATCACAGATGCCACCATGACTACCACCAATGTCAAAATAACAGGAATCAACACTGCTCATTGATGTCTCTCAATATCAATGGTCTTGATTCCCAATAAAAAGACACAGTCTAACAGAATAGTTCTGAAAACAGGATCCATCCTTCTGCTGCATCCAAGAAACACACCTCAACATCAAGGATAGATATCACCACGGTAAAAAAGTTCTAAAAAGACACTCCAAATGGGCCTAAAAGCAAGCTAGTATATAGTCATTTTAGTGTCTGACAAAATAAACTTACTTCAAACCAAAATTAATCAGAAGATAGAGAATGATATTACATACTCATCAAAAAAACAAAAACAAAAAAACCAACAAAAGACATTGCAATTCTTAATATCTATGCACCAAACACAAGGGCACCCAAATTCATAAAAAAAACACTACCACAGCTTAAATCACATATTGAGCCTCACACACTGACAGTGGGAGACTTCAGTACCCAACTCTTGCCAATAGACAGTTCATCCACACAAAAACTAAACAGAGACACGCTGGGGCTAACTGATGTCATAAATCAAATGGACCTAACAGATATTTACAGAATATTTGACCCAAATATAAAAGAATATATCTTCCTTTCAGCACCTCATGGAACATTCTCCCAAACTGACCACATACCTGAACACAAAGCAAGTCTCAATAGATATAAGAAAACTGAAAATAACTCCCTGCATACTAGTTAAGCTAAATATCAACAACAACAGAAACAACAGAGAGCTTACAAACTCATGGAAACTGAGCAATTCTCTACTAAATGAAAAAATGGGTCAAGACAGAAATTAAGAACGAAAGATTTCCTAGAATTGAATGAAAATGGATACATAACATACCCATACCCAAGAGACAACAATGAAGATGATTCTAAAAGGTAAGTTCATAGCACTAAGTGCCTTTACTAAAACACTGGAGAGATCTCATACTAGCAACTTAACAGCACACCTCGAAATTCTAGAAAAAAGAAGAAGAAATCATATCCAAAAGGAGTAGATGGCAATAAAATCAGAACTAAAACCAATAAAGGAAGAAAAAAATAGAACAATACATCAAATCAATGAAACAGAGTTGGTTCTTTGAGAAAAGTAAGACTGACAAACCCTTACCCAAATTAATTAAAAGGAAGAGATAGAATATCCAAACTAAGAAAATTAGAAATAAAAATGGGGACATAACAAGATTCCAAGGAAATCCACAAAATCATAGGGACAAACTTTAAAAACTTGTATTCCATCAAACTGCAAAATCTAAATGAAATGGATAATTTTTTCAATACATACCAGTTATCAAAGTTAAATCAAAATCAGATAAATAATTTAAATGGATCTATAACCCCTGATGAAATAGAAATAGTAATTAAAAGTCTCCCAATCAAAAAAGGCCCAGAATCGGATGGTTTTTAGTACAGAATTCTACCAGACTTTCAAAGAATAGTTAACCCCAATACTCCTTAAATAATACCACAGAATAGAAACAGAAGGAATATTGCCCAATTTGTTTTACAAAGCCACAGTTACTCTGGTACCCAAATCACATAAAGACACAACAAAGAAAGAGAATACAGACCAGTTTCCCTTATGAACACTGATGCATAAATTCTCAATGAAAAACATACAAACTGGGGCTGGAGAGATGGATCAGCAGTTAAGAGCACTGGCTGCTCTTCCAGAGGTCCTGAGTTCAATTCCCAGCAACCACATGGTCATTCATCTGGAATGGGATCTGATCTCCTCTTCTGGTGTGTCTGAAGACAGCTACAGTGTACTCACATAAATAAAATAAATAAATGTTTTAAAAAACCATACAAACTGAATCCAAGAACACATCAAAAAGATCATCTACCATGGCCAAGTAGGCTTCATCCCAGAGACGAAGGGATGATTCAACTCATGTAAATTGTTAAATAATCCATTAAAAAAATAATGGGAATGGGAAAAAAACATACACGATCATCTCCTTAGACGCAGAAAATACTTTTGTCAAAAATCCAATGCCCTTTCATAATTAAAGTTCTAGAGAGATTAGGGATGCAAGGGATATACCTGCACATAAGAAAGGCAGTTTATAGTAAGCCCATAGCCAACATCAACTTAAAAGGAGAGAAACTCAATGAAATTCCAGTAAAATCAGAAAGAAGACAAAGTTGTCCACACCATACCAATCCATTATCATACTTGAAGTCTTGACTAGAGCAATGAGACAACTGAAGGAAATAAAGGAGATACACTCTGGAAAGGAAGAAGTCAAAGTATTTTTATTTGTAGATGATATAATAGTATACATAACCCTAAAAATTCTATCAGGAAACAGCTACAGCTGATAAACTCTTTCAGCAAAGTAACCAGATACATAATTAACTCACAAAACCAGTGGCCCTCCTTTATACAAATGACAAACCAAAAGAGAAAGAAACCAGGGAAAAAACACCTTCCATGATAAAGTATCTTGGGGTAACTCTAACCAAACAAGTGGAAGACTTGTATGATAAAAACTTTAAGACACTGAAGAAAGAAATTGAAGACAATATCATAAGATGGAAAGATCTCCTATGTTCATGGATGGGTAGGATAAATATAGTAAAACAGTCATCTTACCAAAAGCATTCTACAGATTCAATGCAATCTTTATCAAAATGTTAACACAATTCTCCACAGATCTTGAAAGGATAATTTTCAGCTTTATATAGAAACACACACACCCCACAAACACACAAACTAGGAAAGCTAAAACATACCTAAAGAATAAAGAACTGCTGGAGGTATCACCATCCCTGATTTCAAGTTATACTACAGTGCCTGTGCCAGTCTGCACCAGGTCCTTTGTATACATATTATGGCTTCCAGTTTAGTGTTTTTATGGGATTCCTGAGGATACAAATGAGTGGGTCTCTTATTCATTTTCTTGGGCTGTCTGTTTGTTTTGTACAATTCTGATGTACTAATTTGTTTTTATCTTATATTTTACTTTGTTATATTTTATTATTAACCCTTAGCGCCTGTTTGTTTTCTAATGAAAGATAGAAAGGCGGTGGATGTAGACGGGAGGGAGATGGAGAGGAACTGGTAGGAGTGGAGGGAGGAGAACCATAATCAGGATATATTACAAGAGAAAAAAATTATTTTCAATAAAAGTGGGGAGGATGTCTTGCATCTTTAGCTAAATCTCAAAACTTCAAAGATCCCCTTCCCTTTCTCTCAATTCAGAGATCATTATGGACTCAGTAAACTGGCTAACTGGGATTCATATTCACTTACTGAGGTAAGGCAGGTACATGCCAACTTGCAGAGAGACAGAGAAGGTGATTACACAGGGGTAGCCATAATATATATACACAAGAACCTGTAGTGTGTTAAAAAAAAAAAAAAATCTAAAAGGGGGGGAGGGGAAGGAAGTCCTGACATGGCATTGCAAGATAAAGAACCTTCAAAGATGCCACTGAGTTCATTTTCTGTTGGCTGTCTGCTGCTGGGCATGAGGCCAACTCTTAAAGAATCCTAAGAGTAGTTTGTTTCTCCTGTGCTGCTCACTTGGAAAAAAACTAAATATTCATTTGCAAGTGACTATCAACTGGAGATAGCTTCTGACTCAGAGATAGAGGACTGTGTCTACTCCTTTCAGCTCTATGACCTCATCTGGTACACACCTGCACGCCCAATCTCTGTGAAGTGATATTTGCATTTGTCAGTGGATTTGGAGGGACGTGTTTTCTTGGTGTGCTCTATACTCTCTGGGCTCTATTACTGTTTCTGCCTCCTCTTCTAAAGAGTTCCCTGAACCATGAGAGAAAGGATTTGAAGGAGACATCCCATTTAGGACTTAGTGTCCAAAGTCTCTCACTCTCTGCATAATGTCTGACTATGGTTCTTCCGAATTTATTCGCACTTGCTGCAAGAGGAAGCTTCTTTGAGAATGACTGAGCAAGACTCTGATCTAAGAATACAACAGAATGTCATTAGGAATCCTTTTATTGCTACATTATTTTTTTTAAGGACAGAAATATTTGGTTTTGCCCTCGGTCCCTGAGCTACCTCGTCTCAGGTTCTCTGTCATCCAAGCAGTGTCAGGTAGTGAATTTGAGTTTGTAAGCTTTCTATGGTTGGAGTTTAAATAAATGGTGGAGAGGATGCAGGGTGTTATTTCAATTTTCTTATATCTGTTCTGACTTCCTTCAATGGTGAACAGTGCTGCAGAAGTAAAAGCTGAATAAACGCTCTCCCCCATCAAAAAAAAAAAAAAAAAAAAAGACACAAATTCTTAAGGAATGATATCAACAGTCACAAAGACTGAAAATCTACTTACTGTTATCTGATTCTAGGTTTAAAGAACAGTATCACACAGTTGAACAAAATGTCCCCAGTTTTTAAAAAACAAACAAACAAACAAACACCATGTAAAATCTGAGAAGTATCAGGCTAAGACCAGAGGCAAGCACCTCAACAACTAAATGTTACCTTTACTGTACCACTGCTTAAATTACTTTAAATGGTGAACTATTTCAAAAATAAACTGAACCAGGAATTATAAACTATGCCACACTGATTTAACAATAAAGATAAATTCCCTGTTATTTTAAGTATTTAAATAAATGCTAATATTTTTCATCTAGATAAATTACATTTTTCTAATTGTCAGCTAATTTATCACCAAACCTTACATATCAGCAAAGGTTTAAGGTTAAAACTATAACTTAATAAAAACTTCAAGTGAGTCTGAATTTTCTTCTTTTGATAGAAATACATATGTTCAGTTGTTGAATTACACTGTTCTTATAAGTCAAGGTTCTGATTTTCAAAGAAAGAAAGAAGAAAGGAAGGAGGAAGAAGAAGGAAGGAAGGAAGGAAGAGAAGAAGGAAGGAAGGAAGGAAGGAAGGAATGAAATAAGCAAAAAGCTCTTAGTTATATCTATTACTTTATCAAGAGTCAGTTATTTAAATCTAAATCACTGGTTATGTATCCCATAAGGCATTTCAAAATACTATTATTACACTGTTTCTCACAAGCCTTGTGAAGAAAGTCACACACGATGGAACTTCAAGGCTGAGAGCTAAGCATTCACAGCAGCACACACAAGGCAAGTCATGAAAAGTCCTGCCTTCCTGCTCAAATGGCAGGCAGCTCAACAATGCAGCATTCACAGGAATGCTGAGCTTCTGAATTACCTAGTAATTATTTTAAACTTTCTAAAAAATGTTATTATCTTTATAATAGCAATTATTATGACCAAGGGGGAGCTTGGGCATGCCCATGTGGAGATCAGAGGACATCTATGGAAGCCAGCTATTTCCCCTAACACCATGAGATCCACAGATTAAAAAGTCATCAAGGTTTGAACTTCAAGTGCTTGTATCAACTTTGCCATCTCATATACCTAAGAAAACTATTTTATAAAGAACTAAATATGGGGAGAGCAACAATATCAACCAACCAGAGCTCCCAGGGTCTAAACCACCAGCCTGAGAGCACATAGGGAGGGACCCATGGCTCCAGCTGTATATGTAGGATGACCTTATTGGGCACAGGTGGGAGAGGGGATCCTTGGTCCCATGAAGGCTGGATGTCCCAGTGTGGGAGAATTCAAGGGCAAGGAAGTGGGAGTGGGTGGGTGGGAGCACATCCTCATAGAAGCAGGAGGAAGGGGATGGGATGGGGTATTCTGGGTAGGGGGAAATGGGGAATGGCGATAACATCTGAAATGTAAATAAAATATCCAATAAAGATTAATTTAAAAAATAAAAAAAAACTAAACAAATTCTGACATGAATATAGAAAGTTTTACTTAAAACTGGGGTGGGGTGGGGGAACTGGATATCTAGAATAAAGATACTTTGAAGAAAAAAGAAGAAACAGACCAGCACACATGCAAGATTTGGTCATTTGTGTTCTTTTCTGACCCCACTATTCTAACTGCGAACATACACCAAAATTTATGTGCTAAACTTTAATTGCTAGTAATAGCACTAACAAGTGAAGCCTTTAAGGAGAGCTTAAAGTAAGATAGAAGGGCTTAATCATGAATGGAATTACAAAACTCTATAAAAGGTCTAGAGGAAGCAAGTTTTACCCTTTGACTCTTCCACTAGGTAAGGACATAGCTTATGTCCCCTTTAAAAGACACTGTATCAAGTACCATCTCGGAAATTAAACTAATGCCTTCAACACACAACATACCTTTGGTACCTTGATAAGCAGAATTTCCCAGATGTCTGGTTTGTGAGGAAATAAATATTCTCAGTCTGCTATTACTCAGCATAAATAAGCTGGTATACTGACTCAATGTGGCTCTGGATTCACAGTTAAAACCATGCAGTGAAATCATATTATACTCTAGCCAACTACAAATTTATTTAAACGGAAACCACAAATAAGTAGGATATCCCTCTCACAAATTCTTCTGGTAAAGAAACCAAGAATCAGGACCTTTATTAACTTGCCCAATTCTAGTATATCCGACATCATCTTTAAATTATTCTTCAAGAACTATTTCATAGATGAACCATTATCTTCAGAGTGCAACACTTCCTTCTCCAGTCTTCCTTTGAATGTGGGTGCATGAGTGTATGAGTCCAAGTTTGATGGTGGAAACCTTCCTTCACTTTCAAAGCAAGGTTTTCCAACTAAACCAGAGATTGTCTAAATGACTATCTCACTAGCCAGTGTGCCATGGGATTCTTACCTCCATCGCTATAGCAGAACTAGAGGTAGACTGCATATACTCACTGCACTTACATGGAGTCAGAAGATCCAAATTCTGGTCATGTTGTTTGTACAGTGAACACTTTCACCACTGAGTCATCTCTGCAGTCTCAGCAATAATTACTTTTCTACAGCTTTTTCTTACCAGTAGCTTTTTCTTAAAATTGGTTGTTGGAGATATTACAATAGCATTAAACATTTACATTCTAATTTTAGTCTACTCTTTTAGACTTCTGTTCCAATTCTTTTGGTTATTGATATAATAAAATTAATCCTTATAGACTATATGCCCAAAGTACCAATAATTAATTTCAATATATTAGCCTTTAAAAATTATTATTGTGTATCTGTGTAAGTATATTATGGGGGAATCATGCACATGCTAACTCACACAAGTGTAAATCAGAGGACAACTCTATAGAGTTGGTTCTCTCCACTTTACATGAATTTCAGGGATCAAACTCAAATCATCAAGCTTGTATAGCAAGCAAAATTATTTACTGAGTCATCTTTCTGGTCCCTATCTGTTCTTTTATTTAAATTATGTATAAAACAAGCTGGAGTTACTGATTTTTTAAGTAATTGTTTTTTGTTTGATTTTTTTTTTTTTTTGTTTTGTTTTTTGAGACAGGGTTTCTCTGTGTAGTCCTGGAACTCACTCTGTAGACCAGGCTGGCCTAGCAAAAGACATTTTTAACTGTATTTAAGTCTCTTGCTGGTGGTCTGAAGGACCCCATGGGGGGTGCCCCCCATAGGTTCATATATTTGCATGCTTAGTCACCAGGAAGTGGAACTCTTTGAAAGGATTAGAAAATTAGTAGATATGGCCTTGCTGAAGAAAATATGTCAATAGGGATGGGCTTTGAAGCTTCAAAAGCCCATGCCAGGCCCAGTGAGAGCCTCTCCACTCTCCCCTCCCCCACCCCACCATGCCTGTAGACCAGGATGTAAGGCTCTCAGCTACTTCTCAAGCATCCTGCCTAGCTGCCACCATGCTCCCTGTCAGGATGGTAATGGACCAACCTCTGACCCTGTAATCAAACCCTCAACTAAATGCTTTTTTTATAAGCATTGCCTTGGTCATGGTGTCTTTTCACAGCAACAAAACACTGACAAAGACACATTCTAATCAAGGATTATCTGTTTTTATACTCATGACATTTGCAGATTCTCTTTTCCAAATATGGCCCATGTTAAGGTCATGGGTAGATACATCAGAGTTACTGGTGGTTGTCAGGGACAGGAAGTGATCAGAAGGATCATAGAAAGGCATGAGAAATTTATTGGTCCATTATCATTATTATAGTAACAATTCATGGATATAAACACATTAAAAGTTGCTAAACAAGTTGGGACCTTTAATCCTCAGCATTTGTGAAGCAGAGGCAGGTGGATTGATCTCTTGTGAGTTTGAGACCAATTTGGTCTACATAGTTTCAGGACAGCTAGGGCTATGAAGAAAGACTATCTCAAAAACAAAATGGAACAAAATACACCCTCCAAAAGATACTAAAGTGTATACTTTGCAATGAGAACACCATCATTTCTCATACTGGAATTTCAAAATGCAACCATGAGTGATACTAACCCTAAGCAAGCAATTTAAACTCAAAACCAAACCAAAACAAACAAAAACCCAAAAATAACTAAAAAAAAACTTGAATTTTTTAACACATAGAAAGTAAGGAATCAAGCCGGGCGGTGGTGGCGCACGCCTTTAATCCCAGCACTTGGAGGCAGAGACAGGCGGATTTCTGAGTTCGAGGCCAGCCTGGTCTACAGAGTGAGTTCCAGGACAGCCAGGGCTACACAGAGAAACCCTGTCTCGAAAAACCAAAAAAAAAAAAAAAAAAAAAAAAAGAAAGTAAGGAATCTATGACCCCTGCACTCCAGACATTGAGTTAGTAGGAACATGAATTTCTGGATGATAGCTGGGCTACAAAGCAATACCCCTCGCCACCAATAAAGGTTAGAATTGAGAAACAAGAGAACAATATAGTTATAAATTCAATGAATGATAGACTGACAGTGTCTACCCTAAAAAGGAAGGCAATATAAATCAGAAAGCTTAATGTTTGTTCCCCGAGTGACCTACATGGATTCTTGGTGAATGCTTGTGCAGTCAGTGAACCCCAGAAGCACCAACTCACACAACTCCCTGTGTTAACCACCAAGTCATGTTTGTCAACAGGGAAGTTTGGCTAAGCAAAACCAAGAAGTAACAGAACATCCAGGAAAGTTGCCAAAGCAAATAGAAAACTTTTAAAAGGGAACACCAAATCAGACTTTAAAACTAGCATACACAGGACCAAGGAACTCAGTGTATTCACTTTCATTCTCATTTACCAAGACAAAATTTTACCTCCTAATTACTATGAGGGAAGGAAAAGGAAAGGGGAGAGAAGTATGAACTCCTACAGAACTCTCACAGGTCTCACTGCCTCTTCCCAAACTCTGAATAGGATTTAATAATGCACTGGAAAATCTGCTCAAACACAAAAATTCCTACTGTATTGTTTAGAAACTGCTAAATTAAACACATATGAAAAATGCATGTTTCCTATTCCATTGAAAGCTAAGTTAAACATAGTAAAGCAAATAAATGTTATTTAACTATTAATAAACTTTATGATATTATTCCATGTTAAAAATATATCACTTTAAACGACCAAAAAACAATCTTTGAGAAAGATCAAGCATCTCTGATGAGAAGATTTACTAAGCAACACCCATTTGTTCCAGTGTATCAAATTTAACTCCCATGACTAGCTGTTGGATTTGGCAATCTCAATGCATAAGACAAATAATTCATAAAAGTTTGACAATATTATTTTTAGTTTGCATGCTTCTTGGATTGAGCCCATAAATGCTTCTACTTAATGCTACTCCAGGGACTGATTCCATTCAGGCACAAAGATGTTTGTCAGCCATTGTAAGAGACTAAAACACTCTGTGCAATCACCATACTCTGAGAATTCAAATTATACATGTCATTTGGGAGGACATTCAGAACACAACAATTAAAAAGAGACTGTTGCTGCTTTGAAATGGCATCAAGGAAGTTTGACAGAATAATTGAGTTTACACATTATGCATGAGAAATAAACCTCTAATAGTGTTTATGGTTACCAATGATCATACTCTGGTAAGTTTAACAATTTATCTCTTTGTCATAAAACTAGGTTGAGAATTGTCATCTAAAACAGCTTGTCAAATGTAAACAGTGTTTATACTATATGAATGTGCCTTGATTATACTATAAAGCAGAAAGTGTTTTTAATTGTAATGAGGGACAAATACATCTAAAATTAGAACTCAACAAAAACATCTGAATCAATTGTTTCCCCCAACTACTTCCAAACAAAATACTTCAAATTCCACACAAGATTCTGCAAACCCATGAGTACAAGCTCTAATCTTGACAATGAATTTGGAACATCTCCATGGAGGAAATCCATGAACCAGATGTGATTTTATTCTTCCAGATGCGTTTTATAAATATGAGGACAAATAAAACATCTCTCTACTTAAAAATACCCTGGCAAAGAGGAAATCCTACAGATCTTCAGGCTTCCACCACTCTAAGGTGTCACTTACTAGACACTAATGGAGAAATACTGACAGTCACTATACTATCAGTGAATATAACTTCATAAATTGTACACAGTTCATCATTTCTGTGTTCAGTAGCTATTCTAATCACAACAAAATTGTTTTAAATAACATTTATATTATATAGAAATTAAGGAGAAATATATACATTTGGTTTTAATTAGATGCCATGACTTCAAGATTCAAGGTAAATTTTTATGTACAAAGAAAAATGAATCCACAGTGGAAAATTAATCATCACAATAAAATTTAAGAAAATTTAATTTCATGATCCAAAGTTTTATAATACTTTAAAATGCTAATGGCACAAGTCCTAAAATTAAAATTTAGTATCACAAAATCTAATTTCCAACATATTAAGAACTAAACATATTAAGAATTAAACAAATAGTGATCTTTAGGATCACAGTACATATGTGCATTATGCATATATGTGTGTGTGTGTGTGTGTATACATATGTATGTATTACTTTATATGTATGGGTGTTTTGCCTGCCTGCATGTCTGTGTGCCTTGTGTACCCAAAGGCCAGAGGAAAGCATCAGATCCCCTGAAACTGAGACTGTTTTGAGCTGCCATATGGCTGCAGGGAATCAAACCAGGATCCTCTGAAAGAACAGCAAGTGCTGTTAACCAAAGAGTTCTCTCTTCAGGCCTTGGGCACTTGCATTTGCTGCTTCCATCAGAAATCTTTCCAATATTTAACAGATCCTATTAAATATTTAACAAAAGTCAAGAAAATGGATGAGCTTCTCGAGATGTTATTTTATCCTGAAATGATACATAAATACAGTTTAGTTATAAAAATTGTGAACAGATAAATTTAACCTTAATTCCTACTTTAAATGATAATTGTCTATTCCACTAAAAAAGACTGGCAACGCATGCACCACTGCAAATTATTAAGGCATTAAGAATTTTACAAAAAAAAAAAAAAAAAAAAAAAAAAAAATTTTACAAGCACATTACACTGGCTTTATTTCTGTGCAATTGTTTTCAATTAATTAATAAGGATTTTAAACTTAATTTATCCTGGCATAAAAATGATTGTTTTAAATTTAACAGCTTATTTTAACTTTAATCCAAAATTATTTTAAATGATTTTCAGTAACACTTAATTTAGTAATACAAATTATTCAAATTCTAAATTAAGGGTAAAAACTTTCCCCAGGAAGGAGGTATTTTAGAAGTGATCATGTATTTCATTTAAAAAGTGAGGATGAGTTCTTGGTGTACATGGTGCTAGGAACTGGTTATTACAGTAATTGTAGAGTAACCTGGGCTTCTGTAAAACTCCCCCTGAACACCTATGCCATTCCCTTCCCCACATCCTGCCCTTTTGTGTTTATAACCTCTGTGTAAATAAGTAAATTACGATGTGATTTAAATAACTAAATAAATTTTTAAAAAATCAAAAAAAAAAAAATAGTCAGTAACAAAATGAATGGATTTAGAATCACCTAGGAGACACGTATCTCTTCTTGCTTTCTGACTGTGGAGACAAAGTGTTGGTCTCATGTTCCTTAAGGCATGGCTTCCCCACCGTGAGTACCAACTATAACCTCAAATTATGAGTCTAAATTAACTTTTTCTTTCTTAAAAATTTGGCAGGCATTTCTTCAAATGATGAGGAAAGAAATTTATATAATAGTTATGATGGAGAATCACAAGAATGTGAGACTTTTCTCTGGTCAACCATGTGCCAGTTGTTGAGGTTTCTAAGGTAACAATGCACAGAATAACATGCTAAACGTCATCATATTTAATCTGGCATAACAAAGCAGCTGGTTCAAGTAGAGCATTCCTGGGCTTTCATTGAAAATAAACCTCAAAACCTGAAGAAGGAAAAAAAAAAAAACTGTATAGTACTCAAATCACAATACAGTGGGTTTTTTTTCCCAATACCATAATGAACAAGAATTTATTTCTTTCACACCATATGTACTGAATACATAACTTTTTTCTGTTGTGCCAATAACTCCAGAGCTTTGCTAGGAGTAATTCTGTTGAAAGATATAATTGTGATTAGATTTTATACAAAGAAAGAACAAAATTTAGTTTAAGAGATCAATTTCAGATGTTTCCTCTTCACAATTAGAAATACAAAGGAAAAAAGAAGAGGGGAAGAATGAGGAATTATTCTACCAAGTGACCAGTGAGTGCCCAATAGTAAAAGCTTTTGTGTAAGCCTGATGACGTGTGTTCACCCCAGAACCCAGGAAAGCAAAGAGAACGCATTAGCACATTAGGCCCATACCTGTAATCACACTCATATACCACATGAAAACACAGTAATAATTATTTAAAAATAATTGAAAAGAATTTCTAGAGACTGGAGGGATGGCTCAGTAGTTAAAAGAACATCTCTCTCTTGCAGAAGACCCTACTCTGGCTCCCAGTCCATCAGCTGAAACCACCTGTAAATCTAGCTCCAGGAGAGTCAAGGTTCTTCTTGCATCAGCAGATACCTGAACATACTTACATACAGGTACATAATGAAAAATTTAAAAAATATTTTAAAAGAAATGAAAAGTTTTATCCAGGGCAAAAAAAAAAATCTATTTATTTAAAAGAAACCAATTAGAAATTTTACTTAAACTTCCTTTGAATTTGAATGACAAAACTTATTCTGAATTGTGTAAAACTTCTAGTTTTTTTTTTTTTTTACACTTCCATTCAAAAACTTCTAGTTTTAAGAAGCTAAATCTGAATGAGACTAGCCAAGAACTAAAGTGTCACATTCCATATATTAAGATTAAATCCTAATATCTCAAACACATCTAGCTTTTCCATGATTTATACTCCTGATAAAAAATACAGCTAAGTATAAAGTACCCATTCAACAACAGATGAGAAGAGCTACAGTCTAAAATATATCAATTAGCAAAAACATCTTTGGGGAAAATAAAATCTGTAGTGCTCAAAAAACAGAACAAAAAAGTGAAAAAGAAAAAAAAAACAGAAAAGGTAAAATCAGGAAAGCAGAATTACTTTAATCTGGTATAGAAACTACAATCTTTCAAAAACTATGAGATTATTCCTGCCGGACAGTGGTGGCGCACGCCTTTAATCCCAGCACTTGGGAGGCAGAGGCAGGCAGATTTCTGAGTTCGAGGCCAGCCTGGTCTACAGAGTGAGTTCCAGGACAGCCTGGGCTACACAGAGAAACCCTGTCTCAAAAAAACCAAAAACAAACAAACAAACAAACAAACAAACAAAAAAGCACTATGAGATTATTCCTTACAACTAAAGTTGTTTGAAAACAAAATTTAAAAAACCATCAAACTTGTAACTTATTAAGAAAAAAGAAATGAAGAGAGTCTTTCTCCTTTTAAATTATTACTGCTTTTACTTGACAGTGCTGGGCTTGAGGCAAGCAGCACTCTGCGGCCTGAGCTCTGTCACTAGCCACTACTAAACTCCTGTTAAACTTACAAAGCACTGCTGTTTCTGTGAGATCACTTCTTACAGCATGTTTTCAGTATTATACTTTTATAATCAAATATATTTTATTTCAATTTCATAAGTATTTCCAGAAACCAAACCATAAAACAAATATTAAAAGCTTTCATTTAGTATGACACTACTGGAATTTTGTTTGATAAGTTAAATAATAGAGACTACAATTAATAAATATTTTTAAAACATAAGTTGAAATATTATTTGATTCATTTCTTAGTCAAATATTTAATGAGATTCTACAGTGGTCCAGGGACTTCAAGTACAGCAAAGATACAGAACTGAGCAAGTGAGTGAGCCTACTGCCCATGAAGGTCACGCTCCTTGGGGTCAGTGGGAAACTAAGTAGTCATGACAAGTGCTACTTGAAAACTTATTCCACTTATCACTTTCTGCAACATTTAGTGTGAAATGCTGGTGAATTACCAATTAAAATTTCTGTGACGTTCTCAAGTCAAATGTCTCTTAGTGCTTCTCTTACTCAGAGTTTCAGTACTAATGAGTCTCCCTCACTTATGGCTCTAGTTCTTTTCCACGTCCTTTTATTTCTAGAAAAGTGAGAATTTTAAATGGTACATGAATTTTTCATATTCTTAGACTAAATCTGTTCAAAGACACTATCATAATTTTTAAAATCTTAGCATATGCTCTCCACAGTACTAATGGATTTCTCTTAATTCTTAATCGCTTTGATGATGAAAAGTGCCCAACTCTGAATGTGCTAAACCAAGCCTAGTGACATAGTTTGCAATCCCAGCTACTTAGGAAGTGAGACTACGAATTGAGTGCTTACTTCAACTATAAGGTGAGTTCAAGAACAGTCAAGGTAACTTGTAAGACACTCTCTCAAAGTAAAACTTTTTATCGGTGGTGGTAAGTTTTGTTTGTTTGTTTGTTTGGTTTGTTGGTTTGTTTGTAGTTTTTTTTTAATGACCTTAGAGATATAGCTAAATCATAGCATGCTTGTTTAGCAAGTGTACAGTCTTGCTCTCAATTTCTAGTACTTGGAGAAAATATATACTTTGTTTAAATCCTAGTTGTGAGGCCTTAGGTAAATTATTTAATTTACGTGTACTTCAGTCTACTCAATTTTGAAATAAGAAGAAAGGGAGTGCTTTATCTAAAAGGTTACAGAAGGGGATGGAGACATGGCTCAGTGGTTAAGAACA
Organism: Mastomys natalensis; assembly: GCA_021653895.1. NCBI lineage: Eukaryota > Metazoa > Chordata > Mammalia > Rodentia > Muridae > Mastomys > Mastomys natalensis. Next base: position 413,488 of record JAJTUV010000434.1, read on the forward strand.
CTGACTGCTCTTCCAGAGGTCCTGAATTCAATTCCCAGCAACCACATGGTAGCTTACAACCATCTGTAATGAGATCTGATGCCCTCTTCTGGTGTGCAGGAAGAGAGCTGTAATGTATTTATATACATAAAATGAATTTTTAAAAAATTGTTTAAAAAAACAAAAGACACAGATGCCCATCTGCTTTCTTTAAAAAAAAAAAAAAAAAAAAGATTACAGAAAAAAATTAAATGAGGCAATACATGTTAGGGTACTTGGAACATAAAATTCTATAAATAAATATTAGCTACAACAAATTATAATATATTATTATTTATCTTTTTTTGGGACTCCATGTGCATCACCAACCTGAGGTCTGCTGTTTTTCTTTACCTTTGGAAAAATATAATGTGTATCTGTTTTAGATCCTCTCATTTGTGGATCAAGAATTCCTATAAGAAAGATGGCTGTGTTCTAAAAACCAGACTGTAAAGCTTTGTTCTTTCCCTTTCCAGCCAGTGTTAAGCAAAGAACATCTCTTGGGACAACTGGGGACAAAATCAAGCCCCTCCACAGCACAAGAACTAGAAGTATGAGCTGGGGCTGTCAACACTAAGACTGGCCTGTGTCACACATACAGTCTGAGTTTGAGGAGACAAAAAATATCATGCCCTGAGACTGAATGTGGGGAACTTCTCCTGGGGCTGTGTGTGTTGTGTGTTGTGCTAAAAACAAACAAACGAACAAACAAACAAACAAGGATCACTGTGGCAGTCTACAATGCATTCAGTGACAAGTTGGCCTGCACTAACACCTGGTTTTTTATTATGCTTGTTGATAGCACATCCTGCTAACAGTGGTAGAGTCCCATTATATACTGCCCCTGGGCTAAGAAGGGATCATGCTAATGCCTGAGGAAGAAGGGCTTTTAAACAAGAAAACAACCAAAATTCAGAAGAGATGTGATGAAGAGGAAAAGAATGTCAAGGTCAGTGGTTATCTGGAGAGGAAGTTCCAACAGGGCCAGCCTCTGGCCTATACTGCATCAAACCTGGGCCAGTGTGGTAGAGCAGAGGGCTATGTGCTTGAGGGCAAGGAGCTAAGTTCTTTCTGAGGAAGATCAAAGCCTGGAAAAGCAAATAAGTTGTCATCCACAGCTCATATAATAGGTGTTTATTTTTCTTTGAAGAAAGAACAGAACTGTAAGATGTAAACTAGCCCCTCTCTTCTCATCCTGCCTTCATTATTCTTAATATCTCTTACTTTTTATCTTGTATCTTTGTGCTATTTATCTACAAGCATTCTAAATGAATTTGTGCTTTACTTGTTATTATTTATTATTTTGTTATTATTAGTTCTACTTCTTGTGTTTATTTTCCTGATTGCTTGAGAAATTTGCTTCTCAAAGGTAAAGGATTAAGAATTAGAAGCAACAATTCTGACAGAGGTGCATGGTTGAAAGTACTAGAGCAAAGGAGTAGGACAGACAGAAAGTGGTCCTAAGTCTAGCCCCACAGTGCCCTCCCTTGACAACAGGGTCCAGAGGGTCTGAGTCCTCAGGACTTACCTCCCACATGGCACTCCTCCCAGTACCACACCACTGCTCAGGTTTCTAAAGTTTCAACTTCAGAGTATACATTCAAAGCAGAGGAAAGAACGGTACTACCAAATGCATCTGAGAAATACGAATTTACATGATCCTTTAAGTCAACTTAAAATACAGTGTCTTTCACTTGTTTCTTACAACCACCCTGGGACTTTGGGGGAATAAGCATAGTTTACTACCCTAATTTAAGACATAAGATCTGAAGTAAGAAACTATCAAGTCACCTATACACACAAACACACATACATGCAAGCATCCATGCATGCATGCATAAATAAATAAATAAAATGAAATTTAAAAAACACTACATTTTCACTAAATGATTACTAGGAATAAACAGATTTGATTTTCTCTTAGTAACTATTCTTACTGCTTTTGGCTAATTTCAAGTATTAAAGCCTGAAACTCTTCCTATCTTCTTTCCTGCTTCAATTATTCGCAAGTAATGTTAATTGAGACTCCAACTGTTCTAGACCCTGATGCCATTGAAGTTATTTACAAAAATACCATGTAGCTTTGATTCTAAGACATATTTTTCACTCTGATATTTCTACAGTCACACTGTTTTTTCCAATTTGTGATAAACAAACTGACATTAGGTAGACAACAATATATCAAGCAAACACATCTACACACAAAATATTCATTTGAACATAACTTTAGTTAAAAATATTTACATTTGTTAAAAGTATATTATATAGGCCGGGCAGTGGTGGCACACGCCTTTAATCCCAGCACTTGGGAGGCAGAGGCAGGCAGATTTCTGAGTTCGAGGCCAGCCTGGTCTACAGAGTGAGTTCCAGGACAGCCAGGGCTACACAGAGAAACCCTGTCTCGAAAAACCAAAAAACCAAACCAAAACAAAAATATATTATACAGTCATACAGAAAATAATTATATTATACAGTATATATATTTAATATCTAAAATAATTTATATTTTATAATATATAAAAGTATATATTACAGTATCAAACAGAAAATACTACTACTACACATATAAAGTAGATGGCCATACACTATGTAAGGCAGTTAAATGCAGAAGAACATGTGCAATCTTCAATAACTGATTACTGATTTACAGTGCCAGGAGATGATTAATAAACCAATGAAAAAAACCCAAAATAGTCTTTTCCAAATTTACCCCCAAAAAGTTTCAACATGTTGTGTTACTTTCTTGTATAAGAATCTATAATGGTTTGGGTATGATACATGTCTATAATCTTAGCACTTGGGAAGTAGAGACAAGAGGAACAGTAGTTCAAGGGTATCATAGTTGACCCCAGTCTTCTTTTAAGAAAACAAGCAAATAAATTAAAATGGTTTTAGGCTAGAGAGATGGCTCAGCTGTTAAGAGTACTGACTGCTCTTCCAGAGGTCCTGAGTTCAATTCCCAGCAACCACATGGTGGCTCACAACCATCTGTAATGAGATCCAATGCCCTCTTCTGGTGCACCTGAAGACAGTGTACTCACATAAAATAAATAAAATATTTTTTAAAAGTTACAATGAGCCGGGCGGTCGTGGCGCACACCTTTACTCCCAGTACTTGGGAGGCAGAGGCAGGCGGATTTCTGAGTTCGAGGCCAGCCTGGTCTACAGAGTGAATTCTAGGACAGCCCGGGCTACACAGAGAAACCCTGTCTCGAAAAAAACCAAAAAAAAAAAAAAAAAAAAATTTACAATGGTTTCTTATTGCCTCCTACTTCAAATGCAGATACCAAACAACTTTTTTTTTTTTTGAGACAGGGTTTTTCTGTGTAGCCCTGGCTGTCCTGGCACTCACTCTGTACACCAGGCTGGCCTCGAACTCAGAAATCCGCCTGCCTCTGCCTCCCAAGTACTGGGATTAAAGGCGTGCGCCACCACCGCCCAGCAATATGTCACAACTTTTAAGCCTCAACTATCTGCTTCATACATTTAGAAAATGGCAATTTCCATCCCAACTATCCCCCATTCTCTGACTGACCTCCCTGATCCAGTCAGCTCTAGTCTCTTTGAGCAAGTTTCCATCTTTCTTACAACTTTGCTTTGGTCTGCTCACTACCAGTGTCAGTCTCTCCATAATGAAAAAATCCTAACCAGCCTTCAGACTTAATTCACTCAAATTCATTTTGAGTTCTTAACAGAGCAGAGACACTATTACACAGTTACAGAACAGCGGCACCTATTCCTTTCTAAACAATTACTTTTCCTTAATAGATCTTAAAAGTCTTAGGAATGTGGAGAGTGTCCATCTCTTCTCCATCAGAGGAGAGAAACTGAATTAGTGGTGGGGTTTTTAGGGCTTGAGTATAGCTTAATGAGAGAAAGCCAGTTGGCTGACAAGAGGCCCTGGGTTCAGGAGACTGCATGAAAGAATGAAAAGAAGGATTGGAGAGGTGAGGGGATGTTAAAGGAGAAGAGACTAGATGGGATGGGGCAGGGGAAGGGCATCAAAGAGGAGGAGAGCAGGAAAAGAGGCAGAAGGAAGGCTTTAAAGACAGGAAACTCAATCTTAGAGAAATCAAATAAATCTTCAAACCAAAGAGTTACAAAGCAGTTCAGCTAGTCCAAAGCTCAGTTTGGGGAGGGTTTTGCTTTCAGTGTATTGACACATGAACAAGCAATTCAAACAGTAAGAATCGAACCTTATGCTCTAATTTGCATTTCAACTTAATGGAAGTTTAAAATACAAACAGGCCCATTATTCAGTTGTTTCTTGCCGTTTAACTCATTACTTTTCACTATTTTTAATGAACTTTGCAGTCTCAACAGAAATTATGTGTGATTATTAAGAGGGTGAGAGTGGCTGAGGACTGGTGACCTCTTAAAACTACAAAGATCTATTTGAACTTGGTGACACAGCCTTACAAGACACACTGGGACACTAGTCACACTTTCCCTAATAATAACCATACAATAGGACACTTCTCAGGGATAAAAGTAAGCTGTGATGCTATAGAATTTCTAAAGAATGAAAAGTATTTAGTTTAAACTAACAAACAGAAGAAAGAAAAGAAGGAAGGAAGGAAGGAAGGAATATAATACTTCTGGTCAAAAGTCCTCTTTCTGGAATTCATGATGAATGAGAAGAATTTTGATCTCGCAAAGCAACGCGCAACGTGCCGTTCCTCTACAACTGTTACTCACTGAAACAACTGATCTTATTACAAAACAAGTTAAACAAACAAAGCCTCTTTCAATTGCTGCTCTGATTCATTGTTGGAATTCACCTTTCCTTTCACTTCAACCACAATTACAGATACTGAATGCCAAATGTTAGTTACACTGAAGGACAGGACATTAGACAATTTTAACATCAGCAAGTTGAATTCAGCTATCTTTAGTCACTAACTGATGACTCTATTCCTATCTGTACATTTTTAAAGTAAGATTTATGTCCTTCCTGGAAGTTCCTTTTGCATTCCAGACTACAATAAGGATTCAAGTATAAAAACAACAACAAAATGCAGTAAGTCAAGAGTTAGGCAGGACAGGACTCAAATTCTTCAACAAAATACTATCTTTACTTTAAAATAAATTTTAGCACAACGAAACTAAGTTCTGGCATAATATCAAACCTTAAAATGTAATCAGAAAATATATGTTTCTGATGTGTGCTTTAGAAGAAAGTACTTACAAAAGTGTTTCCCTTGATATAGGAAATAGTTGCTTAAACCATGCACCCAATGTCTTTTCTAATGTCATCTGTGTAAGACAATCACCATCAATTTTCATCTTCCAGTTTTAAAAAAACTAAGTCTGTTTCCTGTGAAGTCTGAAATAATGGTTGAACAAGTTATTTTTAATTTCTAGAACAGAAATAATGGACTTTTTAAAGGTGGTTTTATAACTGCTCAGAATGATTTTAAACTCATAATTCCCCTGGCCTAGCTTCCTAAGCCATTATACTTTTAAGCAGTTAAACAATTTCTATATGTAAATTACTTTAACAAATGACTGTTTTTTTATTTCTACTACTGATCATCTGCTTGGGACACCACACACACACACACACACACACACACACACACACACACACAGACCTTCCTCTGTGAAAGTCACATCTGCAGGGGGTGAAAAGGCTACTAAAAAAATAACCAGCTCTTTCAAGCTCATGTCCTGCCAGCAGATACTTTGCAATGGTTAGGGATATACACTGTCATACAGGAATAATGTTACACATTAACATATTTAAGAGGGAAATCCTAGGATCAAAATTAAAGTGGCTGTATTAATAATATATTCAACTACATAAATCTGTGGTCTCTGCCCAATTCTCTGATTTGCAATATGCTTTCTAAACTTTACATAACAAAGACTGAGTATACATACCTCTTCCTCTTGTCTTTTGAAATGAGTATATTTGTAATTAATGGTCACAAAGTATAAGTACTTATACTGTTCTGCATCCTTAAAGACCCCCAACAATGCAGCTTAGGTTTCTGGAGGGGTTTGTTTTGTTTTGTTTGGTTTGGTTTTCTTTATTTAAAAGACTCATTGACTTCAAATTTAATGTCTAAACTGGAAACAAGTAAACTATAGATACTGAATTCACTGGAGTGAAACTGTTTTCATAATGCTAAGCAACATCAGTAACTATCATCCACCAATTGACAGATGATATCATCCACCAGCTGATATGGAACTGGCTCACAGAAATAAAATACATACACAGAGAGCTAATGGGTGAAATACATGTGGAATACACAGTTTTCAAGTTGATCTGATTTGCTCTTATTTCCTTCTCTGAAACCTCTCAGTTTCCCCTTTTATTACCAGTATTCATTCAGCCAACTTGTCCTTATGGAAGGATTTAACACAAATATGGAAACATGCTTGACACATATATCCACACACACACACACACACACACACACACACGTCAACTGTGTTTTGATTAGGAAAGGTTTTTTTTTCTTTCCTCCCACCAAAAGGTAATGAGAAGGGGAGGAAAAGCATTAAGCCTTGGCTATACATCAGACTGTCCTGGCTGCCTCACAATCAATTTTAAGCATGATTAGTAGTTGACCTTTTACCAGACTTTGACCACTTAATTAAAAAAAAAATAAAGTAACTAACAATGCTCCAAGAATATGTATTTTCATAAACCAAGAGCTTTCTTAAAGGCCTGAAGAATAAGCTATATTTCTCTGATATTTTAGAATATTAAGTTACAACTCAAATAAAAGCACTAAAAGGCACTAAGTATTTGAATCATAAGAATTTTCCAACATATCACTTATTCAACACTCTTAACTGTGTGGCAAAGAGCCCAATTTCTAAAATTAGATCAAATAAGCAAACCAAAAAGAGTAAAATTAAGTATCACATTTCTTTTTTAAAGGGGACTTGGTTTCCTTCATAGGAGAACCTGTGGTTGGCTCTAAATCAATAGATACTATTATCTTGCATAAAATTCTAACAAATGCAAGTGACACTGGAGTTCACAAGAAATGCATGTAGATAAGGGCTGAGAATGAAGACCTGAAGTCTCAGCAAACAAAGTAGGTTAGGCCAGACCTTCATGTCTACACACTCACAGCTTATTGTATCAGTTGTTACAGCAGATGATGAGACCTAATACTCCTGAGGAATACTTTAGCTATTAATGGTGAAATACTGTTAATATGTAGTCTTAGGAATGCACATGACTTATAAGGTGTGTGCTTTTGCAGTTACACAGATACACCCCTACCTTGTCTATGCCTTTTTTCTGCTTTATGCTATAGCAACTCTTTCGTGACTCAGCACACTACTATGGCTTTATCCAGCCCAGCATAGTCTCACTATTTCAATAGCTGGATTCACCTGTTATTTTACCTACTGAAATTCAAGATGAATCAGAGTATCTTCTAAAGAGACAACTCACCAGGCAGTGGTGGCGCACGCCTTTAATCCCAGCACTTGGGAGGCAGAGGCAGGTGGATTTCTGAGTTCGAGGCCAGCCTGGTCTACAGAGTGAGTTCTAGGACAGCCAGGGCTATACAGAGAAACCCTGTCTCGAAAAAAACAAACAAAAACAACAACAAAAAAAAAAAAACAAAAAAAGAGACACCTTAAGGAAGAGTCTGACGAAAAGAAATGAGAGTAAGAAAGGCAACATGGGGACCAGCTCATACATACATGCAATATAGTTGAGTAAAATTTTCTTTTCTGTTTTCTAAGTAGTTTACTAAGTAGTAGTAATTACATTATAATTATTTGTATTTTCTCCTTAAGATTAGTAAGTGTGATAGCTTTCTGTTACTATGCCAGATACCCAACACCATCAACCTATAGTTTATTTTTACTCAAAAATTTAGAACCTTCAGTCCATGACTGGTTGGCACCACTCCTTTTGGGCCCATGGTCAAACAACTCATGGTAGGAGATACACAGCAGGGCAAAGAGCTTGTTTCATGAGCAGGAAGCAAAAGGGAGACAGAGGAAGAGACCAAGGCCCGCCAGTCTCCTGCAAGGGCACACTGTCAGTGATTAGAAGCTACCATACCAGCCTACTTTCTTAAAGGTTCTACCACCTCCCAGTGTCACCCTTAGAGAAAACCCTTAGCACATGGGCTTTTGGCAGCCATTCCAGAAGCAATGAGAAAAACTGAAGGACTGCATCTTACCTGGTAAAATTCACAGTATCTCATAGTTAGAAACTCTCAAGAGAGTATGATATTTATTTGTAGTTATAGGGGGAAAAAAAAACCCACAGAATTAAAATAATTTATCCTTACTTGAAAAACTAAAAACAAAACCAAACAAAAACTCCACACAACAAAGAAAACAAAAGCAAAAAAACAAACTTCACAGATTCTTCAAAACTAGACACAAATGCAAACAAGGTTTTTGTTTTGTTTTATGTTGAGACAGAGTCTCATTGTGGAATTCCTGTTGTCCTGGAACTCTGTATGTAGACCTGACTGGCCTCAAACTCACAGAGATCTGCCTGTCTCTGCATACTGTGCAGGGATTTACCTGTTTTCATCTTGCTTTCTCCCATTAACATATTCTTGGAGAGCTTTTTTTTTTGGTTTTTCGAGACAGGGTTTCTCTGTGTAGCCCTGGCTGTCCTGGAACTCACTCTGTAGACCAGGCTGGCCTCGAACTCAGAAATCCACCTGCCTCTGCCTCCCAAGTGCTGGGATTAAAGGCGTGCGCCACCACCGCCCGGCTTATGGAGAGCTTTCTAAATAAATTTATTTCATTTTTTTTTCATAGACCTGAACATATAAATTAAGACTACTGTGAAAGTTTTAGATAGTTTGTCATTATAAGAAACACCAATAAATACACTTGTTACTAATTTAAAACCTCATCATTAAAGCAGATACCAACATTTAGTTACATAAATCTTATAGCATGACCACTTTGATGGCCAAAATCTTCACATATCAGTATTTTACTTTGGTTTTTAAAAATTATGACTTTAATGGGTATGATTTATGCTTCAGTGGCAGAGTGTTTACTTAGGGTTTAATACCCAGTAGAATCCCATGCACACGTGCGTGTGCACTCACTCACTCACTCACTCACTCGCCACACATCCATACAACTTATAAATGAAAAAAGGGAACTGGAAAGATAGCTCAGTGGTTTAGAGCACTGACTGTTCTTCCAGAGGTCCTGAGTTCAATTCTCAGCAACCACATAGTGCCTTACAACCATCTGTAATAGGATCTGGTGCCCTCATCTGGTGTGTCTAAAGATAAAGATAGATGAGACAGTGTACTCATATTCATATATATGTGTGTGTGTGTGTGTGTGTGTGTGTGTGTGTGTGTGTGTATACATACATACACTTTTTAAAAAAGGCTTTCCAATTTAAAAAAAATAAAATGAAATAAATGAAAAGATATTACACTTTATCCTTGGGAACTCAAAGCCACCAAAGAATTATTTAATTCTGAAAGAGACGGCCCTGTCTGTGTCCTGCTTCCCTATTTAAAGTGGGTTTTTTTTTTTAAATTTTATGTCTACACATAAGTGCCTGCATGTACATATGTATACTGCATGTGTGCAATGGTCATGGAAGAGAGAAGAGGATATTGAATCCCTTGGAACTGGAGTTACAGAAGGTTGGTGGTGAGCCACCAGGTGGGTGCTGAGAAACAAGCCCAGGTTCTGCACAACATTTTAGCCTCCAGTGTGTCTCACTTTCTTATTTACTATTTTTTATTTGACTTGAAGTGCTGTTCTTATAAAACAGAGTTTCAGCATACCCTTCATCTAGCTGCCTCTCATTTACACATTATTTTACATATTTGGTGCATGTGTATAAGTCAGTACATTAACACTGGTTACAACATGATTAAGCTACCAATTTTACCCATTCTTCCCCAGTTTATTCACTAATGTCTGTTCTTTGTTCCAAAATACCACACTGAGTTTAGTGTGTCCTTCTCAATATTTTTTTCTTTCCATAAACTGGACAATTTTGCAAGTTCTAGTCCAAAATTATCATAGAATCTCTCAAAATTTGGATCTGCCTGATGTGTCTAGATTGGCATTATGGGCTTGCAGAAGGATACTAGAAAGGTAGGTGAGACTTCTCACTGGATCATAATTTCAGTAGTACACTCTATCCACTGGGAAAGGCTGCCCTTGACAACTCGCTTGATAGCTTCTTCTATTTCATACACTGACTACCTGTGCAGGTTTCTATCTTTTTACATTTCATTCTAATAATTTACATTTTGTTTAAAAAAACATCTGGCCACTTATATGGTGGAACTACTATAATGCCACATGAAAATTCCACCTCAACTTTCTATTAAACTAGCTTTTAAGTGCTGGTCTATTGTACTCATTACCACTATTTAACATTAAAATATTCAGTCTTTATCCGTTGATATATGTGAAAGCACCTTAGGAGATAATTATTTCATGTTTCTTTGCATTCCTGAGTGAAATAATACAGTAATATATAAGAGAGACACAAAATGACCAAGAGCTCAAGCTACACAATTAGTAAATCAGTACAAAACCAAAACAAACAAAACAACCCTTCTGCTAAATAACATGAATGACGATATGAACCTCACTATCTCTACATGCAAAAGAGAATTAAAGAGTACATTTTTCAGTATTATTATTAGTGATATCTGATACTATTTAGTATAAATAGTGCCAAGCAAATTTCTAGTAAGTTAAAATACAAATAAAACTTTCAATTTTGATAAGTATATAGCACATTGGTAAGAATTTCCCAAAATAGCATGATTAACCATCACTTGCTTGTTTGCCAGCTCTCCAGCTACCTTCCCAAAGAAACTGTCCTACCTAGGAATGTAGGGACCGTGTCGATCTAGCTCTCCTGTGGCCACACAGAGAGCTTATATACCAGAATGTGGAAGAAAGATAACTGCACAAATCCACTATTCAAAGACCGACTCAATGCCAGTTTATACTGATATAAAACACAATATTTACTTTGCTGTACAAAATAGTATAAAGTTCACTAGTATGATGAATAGTACAACTCTCAATTTCCTTCCTTAAATAAGTCAGTAATTCATAATTGGGAGGGAACAATTATTGCAAATACTTTTTATTTGGTCGTTTGGGGAAATCTAGGTCCAAAAATCCCATGAGATCTAGCACTGACGATATCAGGACAGGAAAAAAAAAAAAAAATCAAAACCATACTCTATCTTTCACTCAAAATGAGTTCTGTTCATATGCTACTGACAAGAAAAAGATTGTATGATCTCACCTCCAGATTAGGGGAATCTGATACATACATAAATGCATACATATACATTTATACGCCCTAGAAAACAAACAGAAAAGCTGATTGGTTTGTGCGACATTTGCCAATTGACCTTTTCACACAGACTGGGGTAGGGTCGGGAGCTCCACAAATCCCACACATAACAAAATGTCTTCATCTCATGTCATACTTTGACTAAAATATTTTAAAATGTTTTAAAGAATTTGTCTTAAATATATTAATTTTTTTACATTTATCTCTTAATATATTTTCTTTATATTAATTTAAAACATATTTACATCAATTTTCAATATATTTTCTTTATTTGATCACTCAGTCTATTTTACTGAATGGGACAAAAGCTAAGTTTTTAAGCTGTTCAGCTAGAAATACTCCACCTAGAAACAAATGACCAAATGCTTTAGCTCTTCCTTAACATAAACACCCTGCTGTGCACCTGAAGAATATCATTCAGATCCAAGCACTTCAAACAAGTCTTTAAAAGGCTTTCCTAAAGTATGGCAGACATGAGATGAAGGCATTTCCTTGTGTATGGGGTTTGGGGATCCCCTCCCCAGTCTGTGTGAAAAGGTCAACTGACAAATACAAACAAGAACAGGCATGCAATAGGAGGCTGCATGGCCAAGTAAGGGCAAAGGCAGGACTAAAGCAATTACCTAATAATCACACATGACTTAAACCTCCTGGAATTGGGGTGAAATCATTACAGAAACACCAGTCAGCATTTCTTGTAAGACTCCTACATAACTAAAGGGTTCCTCCCAACTCTCCATGCTAAAGGTTGACATTTATTTTCCTTAGAGGAAAACACATTTACATGTTATCACCAGCCTCACATTCTTAAATACATTGTCCTAACTTTCAAGGACCCAAAAAAATACGAATATTCTCTGTGCTCTAAATGCCTGTACTATGGTACGAGTAACCTAGCTGTGCAAAGGCTGAGCATACATAAACACCCTGCACTTCTCTGCTCGCTTAGCCACCCCTTCTTTGGATCCTTCTTTTCTACTGGCAGAAAACCCTTACAATTCCATATATTCACTGATATCTCTGACAGGGATTCCCTTCCTTGAAAGGTCAATAAAAGTCAAAAGAATACCACATTCTAAAATATCTTTGCAAACAGTAAGTTGGTATCCAAACGCTGTTACACACACAGCAACTCCCATTCACAATTCTGTCTAGGTAACAGAATACAGAATGGGGAAACTGCTAATCAATAAGGTGGACAAAGCAGAGAATCATGTAAAATACCTTTCCTATTTTCATCCAAAAGCATAAATAAACATAATTTTGCAACAATCAGGAGTTTTTAGGTTGTTTAAAAGAAGTATGATTATCTGCTAGATACTTGTTGCTGCTTCTTAATTTAACTTGAATTCTTAAAAATAAAATCATAGACAAGATAGCTGTGGGTATCACAGAAGAAACTTCTAACTTTAGAGGAAATCTGAACTCTTCTTCATTATTAAGGTTTGTTACTGTCACTATGTGCATAGTTTCTGATTCAACTAAGCAATACTAACTGACTATTAAACATCTTCCTTCACTAAGAGTACACAATTTTATAAAATCATTCAAACTATTTTTAGTGTCTTTTCTACAGTTCATTACTTTTATAGATAGGTCAAATTCAGTCCTTGATTAATTCTTCAATTTTAGTAAAACTGAGCAAGTTAGGTATTCTACTGGTAAGAATAATCCATAATGCTGTACAGAATCTATAATCTTAAATGTATTCTCATCTAAAATATAACTTAAGGATCAGTAAGATGGCTCTGTGGGTAAAGGCATGTGCCTGATGTCCTAAGTCCAGCTCTGGGACCCACACAGTAGGAGAGAACAAATTTCTACGAATCATTCTGACTTCTGCATACATGCTGTAGCTGTGTGTGTATGTTAACATGTAATTTAAAATAAGAAAAATTTAAAAATAAAAATCTTGATAATTTCAGTATCACTAGCTTTATCTATGTACTATATTGCTAGATTATAGATGAATTTATTAGTTAGAAAATATACTATTTTAATTTCTTACAACTGAGGAGTGAAAAAATAGTGTCTGTTATGTAATAAAATGTTGAACAGGAAAACACTCAGTGACAAAAATGACACCAAAATCAAAAACAGGAGAAATATAAACAATGAACAGTGAAGTAGATTCTAAGTGACAGAATGAAAAAAAAAGTTCCACGGATATGAAAATTGACCAATGTGGGTTTTGTTTGCCTGATTGTTTTTAAAGGCAAGAAAGAGACACAAAGGAAATTGTAAGAGAACGGAGTTATTTCATAGGAGACAGAAACCAGAAAATCTATACAATATATTCTAGGGGGTGGGGGCAGGGGGAAAACCTCCATGGTAGAAAACAGACTGTTTAAATAGTGCAAGCTGGTGTTTGAGAGAAGAACTTGGATGTCAGTAATGACAGACTTTGTTGCCATGGTAGAGAATGAATTTTGCAGAGAATGGAACTTCACTTGAGCTTTAGGAAAAAGGGGAGGGGTGGTGGGATATAACTGGTTTAGGAATGACACCTCTGCCTCAATGAAAGGGAAGCAATGCTAAACGAAAAGAAGATTTCATGGGGCGTGGCGGGTAGAATTCATAATACCAGAAAGTCTGCTATAAGACTGTCTCTCTGAAAAATGACTGTATAAACAAGGCATGAATAAAGACAATATTAATAGATAAGCTGCTGCAGAAGGGAGAAAATCTTACTTGGTCCTACCCTTTGACAAGGAACAGCTAATGACTGCTCAGACAGGGCAGATTATCCTCTCCCAGGGATGAGCCCCATAATTGGTTATCCAAATTAAAAGGTTAGCTCTAAAACCATAAACACAAACAACAAAAAGAAACTCAGAAGTTGTATTTTATATGTTTTACTATTCATATGTGTATGTATAAAGATAATAATCACAGGAAAAAAGGCTATCATTTGAGAGTTGGGTGAGAGTTCTCAACGAAGTTGGAGGGAAGGGGAAAACAAAAAGGAGAAAGTGATATAATTATATTTTAATTAAAATGTATTAAAATAATAAATTCTACCTAAGGTGGACAAAATAAAGTTAACCAGAAAAGAAACAAAAACAACAAAGTACAACATTTGTTAGGAGTTGCAATCACCAAAAGAAACACTATAGAGGCCAAGATAGACCATATTCTAGACCACAAAAACAAAAAAAACAAAAAACAAACATGTTAAAAAAAATTTAATCCCAGCAGCACAGTAAAGAAACAAAGAAATAATTTAGGTCATACACTGCATTCTCTGACCACAATGGAATTAAATTAAAAACCCATGAAAGAAAGGGCTCTAAAAAAAAATTATAAGACTCTTGCTTGAAAATAATTCTAGATAATACATGGAAGAAAAGAAAATTCAAACTACAGATTTATAAACATTTTAGTGGAATAAAATAAAAAAATTTTTGTACTAAAGGTCTCAAGATAATTACTTCAGCTTCCACCCTTAAAAAAAAAGCTGGAAAATGACCAACAAATTAACTCTAACATAATCAGGAATAGGAAAACAGAAATTAGAAATGAATAAAAATGATTATATGATAATAGAGAAAAACCAATAAGAACACAGCATGACTTATTGAAAAAATAGCTAAAACACACAGAGAAAAGAGGAAAACATAGAGAATACTTTTGGATTCTCCTTTAAGTCTATGATCCACTGTTACAAGAGGGATGAAAAAACAGAATGGAGGAAACCTTGTCAGCTATTAACAAAGAACTTAAAAAACAAAGAAAAATAATCCAATCAACTAATGGGCAAATAAACTGAGCACTCTAAAAGAAACAGTACTAACAATAATAAGTCCATGAAAAATGTTCAACATCCTTAGCTACTGGGAAAATTCAAATCAAAACCACAATGAGATTCCTAATGAGACTGTCTCTCAGGCCTCGAAAATTTTAGAATTGAAGAATACAATAAGTAAGATGAAAATGTAACACCCAACTAGATCAACTAAAACGAACTGTGAACTTCAAAACAGAACATTTGAGTAAGAAGAGAAAAAATATGTATGAAAAAAACCCCAAAAGTGTATAGAATGTATGTAATACCATTAAGAGAAATAATATAGAGATTATAGAATCATAAAGAGTGGTAGAAGCTCTGGGGTTGTCTTAGAAGAGGGAACCTCAATTGAGAAACTGCCTGTAAGTTAATTAGGCTATAGACAAAGGGCATTTTTAAAATTAGTGATCAATGTGGAAAGCTAAGCTCATTGTGGATGATGCTAACCCCGGCTAGTGGTCATAGGTGCTAAGAAAGCAGCTGAGCATGCCACGGGGAGCAAGCCAATACTAAGCACTGCTCCATGGCCTTTGCATCAACTCCAGGTTTCCACAGTCTGAGCTCCTGCTTTGGCTTCCCTCAGACTAAGATTCAAGATATATAAGCCAAGTAAACCCTTTCTCCCCAAGTTGCTTTAGTCGTGGTGTTTCATCACAGCAATAGAAACACTAAGATACCTTCCCAAATAGTTACACCAATTGGGGAGCAAACATCAAATACAGAAGCCTACGGGGGCCATTCTCATTCAAACCACCATACATACTTAACGAATATTCCACTCTCTGCCTTATTTAAGTTTTAGAAAATCTAATGCTACATACAAACATATAGGACCTGCAGTTCTTAGTAATAAATATTTATAGGGCTAGAGAGATGTCTTAGGTAAAAACACATGCATGCTTCAAAGACTTGATAACCTGAGTTAGATGCTTGGAACCCAATCTGGATTTTAAAAAAAAGCCAGATGCAATGGTGAACATGTGTCATGTCAGCACTCATACAGCAAAATGGTAGGCAGAGGCAGGAAAATCACCTGGATGTCCATGGGCCTAACAGTCTGGAATATCCAGCACACTACAAACCCTGCCTAAAAACAAGTGAAAGGAACTGACTCCCCAAAATTGTCCTCCAACTTCCACACATGCACTCTGGTGCACATGTGGCCCTGCACACATACATATGTTATATACACTAGAAGATATTTAACACACATTTTAATTCAAACTTTGCAAATTGTTATTTGGAAGAAGGTCTCATTCCATGGTACTTTTAAGCACATCAACAATTGAACTTTTAGCATAAGTTAATGCTCAGAAATATGTGAAAATTCAAAGATCCTTGAAGGACAGCAAGTGTGACTATGTGACTACAAAATCGAACATACATACAAACAACTCCATTGCTACTGTAAAAACACTGCTAGAATAAATATACAAGGTCACACAGCACATCTGGTGTCGTGTGTGTGTGTGTGTGTGTGTGTGTGTGTGTGTGTGTGTGTGTATATATATATATATATACATGCACTGTCTTCAAGAAACAAACTTAGCTAAAACTGACTGTTGATGGATGAAAATCAACTTACTAAGCAAACAGAAGCCATGTATATATGTACAAGGGTGTTTTCTTGCATTTGTGTCTGTGCATACTTGAAGCCCACAAAGGACCAGAAGAGAGCAGCAGATCCCTTGGAATTAGAGTTATAAATGGCTACTAACCAACATGTAGGTAATAGGAATTGAACCCAGGTCCTCTGGAAAAGCAGCCAGTACTCTGCTGTTGAGTCACCTCCCAAGCCCTGACGCATTTGTTTTTATTTTTGTTCTTGTTTGTCTGTTTCTTCCCTTAGGGCTAAGCACACTCTATTATAAAAAGGACCTTCAGAGAAATGTCTATCAAAAATAAGTGGCCGCATCATAACTTACCTTTTTATTCTTTAGTTAAAAGAAAAGAAACATCAACAGACTTTCCCAACTGTAAACTGAATAATGAAAAGCTTGCCAAAATATAGTGATGGTTACAATAGGGGCATGAATGTTATGGGGGTAACCATACTGTATTTAAGGCTGATTCCACAGGAGGAAACACTTGTCTAATACTATAAACCTGGGTGAGAACCCATCCATAGCTGAGTA
Organism: Mastomys natalensis; assembly: GCA_021653895.1. Taxonomy (NCBI): domain Eukaryota; kingdom Metazoa; phylum Chordata; class Mammalia; order Rodentia; family Muridae; genus Mastomys; species Mastomys natalensis. The sequence goes on from JAJTUV010000434.1 coordinate 430,730, forward strand.
TATCACAGGTTCCAAGCATAAACCTATTACCTATTATTTTGCTAAATGGGCAAAGTATTACAATGCCCTGTAAAGGCATTTATCTCTACCAGTGGATTAGTACAACTCTCAGACTTCATCAGAGAAGCTTCCTTGGGCAGTGGATAGTAGTGAACATAGAAATTCATGACTGGTAAAAATAAAGAGAATAAGCAAGTGCTCAATCATAAATAGGACATCTATATCACACCCATCCCTAGGGGGTCAGGGGACATGGCAGAAGAGAACGCAGAAAAACCATAAGCAAGAGGTTGAGGGAAAGACCACAGTGCAGTGTTATCTTCTGGGCATGTAGAGCTGTTGCACTCACGAACTCAAACCATATGTCGGTACCTACAAAAGACTTGCAGAAGATTAAGTTAAGTCAACATTCTAGCATGGAGAGGGAAGGGGTTCATGGGCTCCTGCCTCTAACTGGGAAGTTATAGCTGATGGCTTCTGGAAAAGGAAGCATCAGTTTTCTTTTTTTCTTTTCCAAGGTAGACCTTATTTACAAACACCATCCATGGGGTTTGTGGACTGGGAAATTCTAGCACCAATAGAGCTCTAAATAAAAAGTTAGATTTTACAATTGAGGTTATAACTAACTGAAAGACTTCACTAAGGGTAGTAAAGTATTTCCTTCAGTTTAGAGCTATGGACTTAGTTTAGAACCAGAAATAACCTGTCAAAAAATCTGAGTGGAAATGCTATTCATTTTTTAATCAAGTGTGGTTTCCATTATTTGAATTTCACTGGACAGTGATGGCTTTTCCACATATTTCTGAGATCTGATCATCAAAATGAGCAAAATGAGGTAGAATTCTGGGTTCTTAAAGTCTTGGTATGCTTTTTAATTAAACAGTTTTATATAATATATTTTGATCATATTTTCCCTTCCTCTAACTCCACCCACCTTCCTTTCACCTGACAGATGGGGGTTGGGGGGGTGGGAGAGGGGGACTGGTGAACACCTGCAATCCCACCACTGAACAAGCTGAAGCAGGAAAACTTCAAATTAAAGGCAAGTATACAATACAAAGTAAACGGTTATGGAATGGGAAGAAAATATGGGGGAGGGGGAAGGAAGGAAGGAAGGAAATTTCAAGCCTTTCCTTGAAAAAGAATTAAAAGTAATGATTATTAATTAATAATCATTGTAACTGATATAGCCACATCACTGATAAATTTATAATTGACTCATAAATTTTAAGTTCTCCAAAACAAAAAATTGTTCCAATAAATGTACATATGTGTTTATTCTGCCACCTTAGTGATCCTCCCTATAAAATCTTGTATATTGAGATCAGTGACTTTTCATAGACACATAGGTACCACCACTAGAGGCCACCAAATACTTCTTTTTCTTAAACCAACACATTTGTAAGTCATTCTAAGTCCTTACATCAGTTCACATTATGAGCAAATAATTATAAAATGTAATATCCATAACGAAAAATGTCACACATGAATCCTTAAATAACAATACAAACTCCAACAAAAAAGGAAGTATATTTCACATAGTGAACAGGATGTCTAGATCACCAGAGAACTTTTCCAGATAAAGAATAAAAAGGAGATGGGGCTACATAGTATACAAATATCACTAGGTAGATGCCTTTAGAATTAGTGTATGTGAACTAGAGAGCTTATACTAACTCTGAACAGTGCATCTTGTAAGCAAGTGATTGATATCTATGTATAGATACATGAACACATTCTAACTGATACGTAAACTACCAGAGTCCTTTGTTTCATATTACAAGGTATTTCACATATGTTTTTAACATCTAAGTTGCCACCATCTACAGTAGTGATACACACAAAATTCCAGATTGCAGAAGATCCAGTATTGGGCAGATAATATTAGTTCCTTAGAAAACTCAGCTCTAAGTTCTTAGTAGACTGCTGATAGTGTTCTGAGTCCACTTGCTTCTGGTACCCTCCTTCTCACTAAAAGTAGATGACAAACTACAGAAGGTCCAATCAGCCTCCAAAGAACTTATAGGACCAAGAGAAACTTACAAAACAAAATAAGGCTTCATCTTATCTGGTTAACCACAATTCTGTATATAATATTTTCAAAAGTTTTCAAATACACCAGAGAAATATCATTGTCATGTCTTAGATGTTGTACTTTTTAAATCCTGACCTAATTTTAGAGGAGCATAAAAATGCTTATAGTTTTAAAGTTATAACTTTGGCTTTTATACTGAGTCTATAATGGGTATTAAATCTATATCTCTATACAGTATAAAATCAGATCAAGTTTACTTGTTCAGGTGGACACTCAGTTGTACTCCTATTTATCTATGCTGTCTCCTCCACAACCACATTACTCCTGGAAATTGTTGAAACTGATTTACACTGTTCCCTGATCTATTAACACATGTCTATCTCTAAGTCAATACAACACCCTGTTGACCATGAAGCTTTATCGTGTGTCTTGAAACAAGGTAGTATAAACACAGGTTTGTTCTCTCAAAACAGTTACAAATTGTTTTGCCCATTTGCTATACTGTCTGAAGACACATGTCTCCAATGCCTTATACTGTGTTTGACATTATCTTAGGTCTATACATAAACTCTACATCATACATTTTTTAAAGTAACTAGTAAAACATGTAACATAAAACTAATTTCCTGAACCATTTTTACATGTACAGTTTAGTAGTGGTAGGTACATACACATTATTGGACAGCAATTTCTAGAACTCTTTTCAATTTTGCCATGCTGAAAATCTCTGACCAAAAACAATTTATTTTTTTCTTTTCTTTTAGTCTTTTTCTACCCATGGAAACCTTCATTTTACTTACTGTTTGTATAAATTTGGCTATTCTAAATGCCATCTATAAATGAAATTATATAGTATTTGTCTTTTAGTGACTCACTTGTTTCCCACTGAACAATGTTTTCAAGGTCCATTGATGCTTTTATCAAACTTTCATATTTGTGACTGAATAATATTCCATTGTCCTACTAAATGTTCATTTCTCCATCTGCCTCTGGAAACTTGGGTTCTTTTCACTTTGGGGGCTATTGTGGACAACATTGTTAAGGGACTTTTAAGTACAAATACCTGATTCCTTGATTTCAGTTCTTTTGAACATACCCAGAAATGGAACTGCTGGCTCACAAAGTAATTTCACTTTACTGAAGAACTGCTAAACTGTCTTCCACAACAGTGGCATCGTCTTACATTCCCACCAACAGTGCACCAGATTTCAATTTCCCCTAAGCTACATTTCTTATTTTCTGGTGTTTTGACAGTAGCCATGGGGGCTGGAAAGACCTGAAGTTCAGTTCCTAGCACAATCGCCTGTAACTCCAGCTTCAGGAGATCTGACAACTCTAACCTCAAAGGGTTAGAGTTGCACTCATATATACATAGCCATACACAAACACACACAGACAGACATATAGACATCATCATCATCAATAATAATAATAAATATTTTAATAGTAGGCAATGGCTACTATCTACAATGGGTTTTATTTCATTTCACTAATAAAACAGTAAATCTTGCCCTAGATTTGTAGCCATCTATAGATTTCATGCTATAGTTTCTCCTTCATAAATGTGGTGTTACAGTCTGACAAACAGCAGTTAGCAATCCTAATTACACAAGTCATGGATTTGTGTAATTTCCAATCTTTACTATGAATGACACACACACATATATATACAGCTGTGTATACAAGTAACCGTAATCTATTTGTTCAGAATAGCCCCAGTTCAAGCATTCTTCCCAATCCTACTTACTCTCAGAAAATATTCCAGTTTAATTAAATAATTACTCTAATTTTAATTTTAAAATTAGGGAAAGATGCTTTAAATAAAATTAGGCAAGAGTTACCTTTGAATCAAGTTTTCAGACTATCATCAGAGCTCACCCACATTGGAAACCTACTACTAGCTAGACTAAAATATGAATTAATTCTCACTGAGATATGTAAATAATATGATTAGACTACAGGGGATGGTGATATGCAGAAAGGATAAAAGCACAACTAAGAATCAAGCATAAAGGACATGCAGAACGACAAAGATAAGTCAAGGGGAGCTAAGAGTAAGAAAACACACAGCCATGCATAGTGGATGTATCTGGAATCCTAACATTTGAGAGTAGGGGTAAGAGGATCAGGAGTGTAAAGTTATCCTTAGCTACGGGGCAATTTTGAGGCCAATTTGTGTTACATGAACTCCTTTCAAAACACATAGAAAAACAAAACTCAGACAGACTATATGTAATCGGACGAAGATTATGCTTTCTCTGATGTCCAGCGTGTGTTTACCAATACTAATTCTGACACCAATGGTATATCCAGTCATTTAACTCAATACTTTATTACCCAGAGTTATTAGCACAGACTCAAAAGTCAAGGGCTTGGACCCAAAAGACCCATTTTAAAGGCCAGCCACAAATAGGGTATCAAGGTTACCCTCACATCTGCCCACAAATTCAAGGTCCTGAAATCTCCTGCCTCAGGCTCAATAATTTATTAGGACACTTTACAGAACTCATAAAAATGTTTTGGGGGCTGGAGAGATGGCTCAGTGATTAAGAGAGCTGATTGCTCTTCCAGAGGTCCTGAGTTCAATTCCCAGCAACCACATGGTGGCTCACAACCATCTGTAATGGGATATGATGCCCTCTTCTGGTGTGTCTGAAGACAATGACAGTGTACTCATAAATAAAATAAGTAAATATTAAAATATTTTTTAAAAATGTTTTGAATACATTTAATGGTTTATTATACAAAATATAAGTAAGGAACCTCATACCACAAGGACTAAATTAAATAAGTCCAAAGCATACATCTGTTATCCTTTACTACAGATAATGGTATGACTGATTCTGACCAAAAGAATATAGGTACAAGTGATAGATACACTGCTTTCAGGTATAATCCTGAACCAACTTTTACTCCATGCTTTTAGACTCCTGTGAGATGAACTGTTGATGGCCACATTGACCCAAGAACTTCATTCTGAAGATGGAAAAATCTGTTCCTAGCTATCCCATTATTAACCTTAATATATGTAAAAGGAAAACAATTGCCATGGCAAGCCATTACGATTTCCAGATTTTACTTTTAGGTCAGACTCTGGTCACAGAGCTAAGATTAATGGGAAAGTACAGAAAAGAACTGAGATTGTCCAAGTGTAGAATGGCCCACAAAGATGAGATGATGGCAACTGCATGAGAGAGACTCAGCGGTGTGGTCCCACATCAAAGTGAGAAGGCTAATTACAAACAACACAAATTTGTAGCGGGCCAGGCCTATGTAGTTCTGCATCTTTCTCAGCAACTACTTTATGGCTTCAAAGCATCAGGTTCAGTTGGATCCAACATGACAACAAAGCTCTGTCAAAAGAAGGTCTGAGAGCAATACTGAAACAGCTGATAACAGGAAACTCTGATAAACTCTAGCACAGATGATTAACAGTGCTCCTTAAGCAGAATTGAGAGCAACTGAAATTCTAGTACAGGATAAGCAAATGACATGTTGATCACAAAGATGGGCTATAATCTTTATTTCAGAGATTCTTACAGAAAGGGTTAACTAACTACCTGGATGCACCACCTAGACACCATTAGGTTCCCTGCCATGTTGTTTTATTATTTCAAAGAAAAAGGGGGAGTGGAAAACAAAAACAATGAGCTACTACTACTACTACTGCTACTTCCTACCCACTTACACTCAATATGTTTGCTGTAAACTCTTAAAATTCTTTTTGTAGGCCTTTAATATGTTTTAAGCCATGTCTTCCTACTTCACACCAAAATTCCTACGTCTGCACCCTGACTCTGAACAAAATCAAGTATCCTGAAACACATATTTCACATCAAAATCTGGACCACCTCTGACATCACATTTATCACCTGCATTCACCCTTAACACACATGGTTTACATGAAACCAGACTATAGTTTGTAATTCTTTAAAGTTGTTTCCTGTATTTCTCAAATCCCCTTCCAATCATATTATCCACCTATTTTTATTCTAAATAATGATTTGCACAGCTAGCTCTTTATACCTACATGCAAGAACCTATATGTTTGCCTACTATACTATATTTTCTTTGATGAAGAAGTTATAACTCCAAATTTTGGTAAACTCTAATTCTGAGATATAGTAAGTTCTTATTCTTCCATCATGCTTATTTCTTCACAATAAGAAGAAAACATTAAAATTTCCTTATATTCCTTTTTCACTCCATTCCCTGGCCAACAGTATCAATATTCAGATATTTCCTCAGTATTTACGTGCTCCTCTGCCCTCAACGAGCACCGCACACTGATCTACTTCTATGTTACAGCTGCAGAATGTTAAATATGGATTTTCTCTTTTTCTCTGATGCATACTTACAAAAACACAAAATTTGTATTAGTCAAATCACTGGGGAATAATTTTAAAAATTGAATTAATTCCTTTAAAGGTTCAAATTTGGAAATTTTGGTTGCTTACTTTTCAAGTCACAATTTTTCAAATACTTTAATCCTCAAAGAAAATGAGATACACTACAATACCCACTAAAGGCTTTCTGTAACTATTACAGTGAATTTTCTGAATTACAGTATAAAAAGATCCACTTCATAAACAAGGCATCTTAAAAGGGAGCTAGTGCCAAAACAATGCTATTTTCCTGATGCTCAAGACCCAGCCAATAAAAATATTTGTTCCTATAATTTTAAATAGATTGTTAGCCATAGAATTCCTCTGAAAAAAAAAAAAAACAATTCTCTAATGTTCTTTGAAATACAGTCACTAAAATTAACTTTCAACTTTATTTATATGACTGTCTGTGGCTTTGTGCATACCTAAAAGGCACAAGAAAAGACAAAAATATCCCAGAATGGAAAAGCAGTTATTATGTTTGGTTTAGCTTATTTTCATATTTTTTATTTTTAAATCTATCCAAATTAAAACTCATCATCTCTAAACAGAAGACAAATTCTTTATGAAAAAATGGAATAAATTTGGAATCCTCTACATTGGAGATTTAATTTATTAGTGACTAAATGTGTAAAACCCTTTGGAAATTATAAAAGTTTAGTGTTCAGGTTGAACAAGCAATCTTTCATTTAGAATTTAAACACATCATGTATGTGCTGCATGAGAAGTAGAGGTAGCAACAAAATATTAAATAATGTGCTCTGATCCCATACCTGTCCTTAAATAAGGTAAGAAGTTGGTCTCTATTCAATAGCATGAGCTATGTTTTGGATATAATCCAGCTGTCCCCAAGGGTTCACTATGAATAAGACCTTGTCTGGAAGGTAGCAGTGAGACTTTCAAAGTAGGGCTGAGCAGTCTTTATAAAGGTCAACAAAGGAAAGATGTATTTCCCAGAGGACTCCTGGTAGTTCTTATGAAGGAGTTGTTATAAAAACCGAAGACCCAGTATCTCTGATTCCCTCTGTTACCTACTGGTTGCTCCCGCATGTATTTCCACCATAGCATTCCACATTACAGAGTCTGTACTATTCCGTTTGTACTTTCAATTTCCAAAGCTATGAGTTAAATAAACCTATTTTTCTTCTTGGGCAGTTGTCTTTCAGATCCTCATTTCCACTAGAACACAAATACTACCATAGTTTAAAAATGTCACTTCCAAAACACTATGCCTTGACTAAGACTAATAAACAAGACTGGCATTGAATACTAGCTTTGTTGCATCCTACCTGATAGCCTTTGTTGAAATTATGTAAACTCCCTAAGCCTCATCCTACATATTTGTAAATTAATACATTAGCACCAATCATCTAGTTTTCATGAGTTCCTCCAAGTATTTATAACTACTAGGTAGTAACCTTAATGTTACATGCTCAATTCTAACTTAGAAATGTTATGAAGGTTTTTTCGTATGCATCATCAGGAAAGGGACTATCACCCTAGACAAACTTAGAAACTGACACAGACCACTTTTGACCTATATCTTTCTTTTTACTATTAAGACTTACAATCACATAGTATATCAGTTACACAAGTTTGTAAATTTTAACTTTTATTCACCTGAAGCAATTGTCATCTCCGAGGCTTACTGCCTCAGTCTGTCAACCTAGGCCTCGTCCTGGAAGCTTCCAGCCTCTGTACAATCTAATCTAGGCCTAGAATGTTTTCAGCCTCTGGGACTTACTGGTGAATAAGCTCACCCTTTCTTATTCTTTCTGAACTCTGGCTGGCTGGTTCAACTTGGGTGTTCTGGCTCAAACTCCTCTACAAACTGCCTGAATCTAACTTCTCTCAGCTTCTCCTGAATCACTCTGCATGGCTTCACATTAACTCTAGCAATCTGTTCTAATCTTCTGGCTCATTCTGTCTTCACCTGTGTCTAGCTTGTTCTCTCTCTGCAATCTGTCTCTATACAACTGTCCCAGTAAAGCTGCCTCCTCCTTTCTTTCTGCACTGCTTTGAAGTAGACTCTCTTTCCTGTCTCTTCTCATGAAAGTTGGGCGTGTTTTATTCTGTCAAATTTTTCTCTGATTTGTCACTTTGTCTGCCACTCAATTAGACATCATTTTCAAACATGGGAACTTCCTCCTACAAACTAATTTTACCTTCATTGTTTGGGATTAAAGGAATGTACTATGGGTGTGTCTGTATTCCAGCCAGAGGGATTAAAGGTGTGTGCTAAGGGCTGAGCCACACCACAATTAGAAACAGGGTTTTCCAGTAAAAGTTTCAGTGTTCACAGTGAGATCAAATATTCTGCAACACAAGTTACTGCAGTTCATGTACAGAATCATATATGTAATTTATGCAAGGATAGCATAAGTCAATAATAGCACAGTACTATTATCAAAGATTAACAGAAGTTTATACAGTTTTTAAAATGAGCCTCAATATTTGTAAGTTAAATTTACTTTGTAAGTACAGGCACTAACAAATCAAAGTTACTATTAAGTATGAAAAAATGTTAAAGAATAAGAAAGCAGTGGGATTGTGGAGATAGCTCAGTGGGTAAAAGTGCATGCCATGTGAACCTGATGATCTGAATTTGATCCCTAGAACCTAGATAAAAAGCAAGATGTGGTAGCACACATTTACAATTACAGCACCATGACTGTGAACTGGAGACTGAGATAGGAGAAATGGCAAGAAGGCCAAGGGCTAAAAGGCCTGGAGTATATGGGGCTGCAGTCACAAGACGTGAAACCCTGTCTCCAAATCAGGATAGGAGAGAACTTACTTCTGAAAAGTTGCCCTCTGATCTCCACATGAGCATAGAGGCATACACATGCAGCATGTTAAATATTCCTAAAATATTAACTAGTCTCCAAAGTTCTGAAATGCTATGACAAGACTCAGCCAAGAAGTCACATAGAAAGGTCTTGAGTGCTGACTTCTGTTTACCTATAGAGTGGCACCTCCACCTGCCATTGTACTGACACTTAAACAGAACTTTGTGTTGCTCTCCCTCTCCCCCTTCTCTCTCTTTCTTATACATACACGCAATCTATTTACTAAATAGTAAAATCAGTTTGTCTCTCCCTTACTGCTGGAAAAAAATACCAGACGTATCACATATTTATTTGTCCCCTTAATTTATAAAATATAAAAAGTATCCTTTCGGAAGTGATCGTCACAGGAGCCAGATCGTCTGACCCGGGACCCCCGCGCGCCATGCCGTCCGAGAAGACCTTCAAGCAGCGCCGGAGCTTCGAAGAAAGAGTGGAAGATGTCCGGCTCATCCGGGAGCAGCACTCCACCAAGATCCCAGTGACCATCGAGAGATACAAGGGGGAGAAGCAGCTGCCCGTCCTGGACAAGACCAAGTTCTTTGTACCTGACCACGTGAACATGAGCAAACTCATCAAGATAATTAGAAGTGCTTGCAGCTCAATGCTAACCAAGCCTTCTTCCTCCTGGTGAACGGGCACAGCATGGTGAGTGTGTCCACGCCCATCTCTGAAGTGTACGAGAGCGAGAGAGATGAAGATAGCTTCCTATACATGGTTTATGCCTCGCAGGAGACATTCGGGACAGCGCTGGCTATGTAAGGCTGGAACAATGGCTGATGGCTGTTAAGTCCTTACCGAGGCAAAAAGGGACGCTGATCTGTTTACCACCCACATAGGGTATTAGTCTCTGTTTATCAGCAGAGATTGAGCTCCATGCAAGTGCATTGGCTTGGAAACTCATCTAAACGAGGCTATCTTGTGTTCAAACTTTAGAAGTTTAAAATAAAATACTTTGCATTCCCCCCCCCCCAAAAAAAGCATCCTTTCTTGGTCCTAGCAAACTCTCTACCTCAATCCACAATCTCTTTGGCCTACCATATTATGTGTTGTTCTAGAAACTTGTGAAGGTTTCATCATTCACACTGTAAAAAAGCAGCCATCTATACATCTATATTTTCATGTGAACAAAGGCAAAAATTCAGAGAAAATTTGATCAAGACTCCCAAATTTCCCCTTTCAGTCAACACTAAAAGGGATGCTGAAACAGTCTAAAACATTTGTAGTACAAATGCCTGGTTATTCAAATAGTAAGACCAATCATTGGCTTGTGGAGGAATGTGGGAGAGAAGAGGGGAAAAAAAATGCAAGGGGCACTCCAAGAAGTCACTTTCCTTGGATCCTTATATTCCTTCCCCATTTTCAAAGCCAAAATTTAAACATCACCTTTCTACCTACTTACAAAAACATAGTCCTTTATATAGGGTGAGGTTAAAAGTCATCATCACCTTAGCTACAGTAAGAAAACTTATCATTTCAACCTGTTTTGTTCCTTATGGACATTTCTAAACCATGCTAATGAGGAAAGAATTCAGGGACTAGAGAGATAAGGAGATACACAGTGGGTAAGGAGCACTGGCTCCTTTTGCAAAGGACCTAAGTACAATTACAATTCCCAGCGTCCACACAGTGATTCACAATTGTCTGTAACTCCAGTTCCATGTCATAGGATGCCCTCTTCCAGTCCTCATGAGTACCAGGAATTCATATGGTGGATATACATACAGGCAGGCAAAACACATATACATAAAATAAAAATAAGAAAAAAATAACTATTTTTCCTCTGAAAGAGGTTAAAAAAAAAAAAAACAGCAATTATAAATAATGAAAACAACTATGTAGGCTAGGTGTGAGGGCACACACCTGTAATCCCACTACTCATCAAATGGATTCAGAGTTCAAGGTCACAGGCTACACAGAAAACAAAGAACATCTGCCCAAACAAGCATCAACTTCACTTAAGCACTACTGCTCTATGGGAGATATTGTTCTATGTATTTTAGGTGCGTTTTTCCTATTTCATCTCTACAACAGGACTATGATATTCATATTTCTATTATCCCCATTTCACGATGAAGAATCTGAGGTTAAATAATTAACTAGTCAAAAGTCACACCACACAGCTAGGCGTTGAGCCTAGGCTTATGTTCCAGAGCCTGTATTTTTGACTATCACATCATTTAAAGAATGGTGTGTGTGTGTGTATCCGAGTTTATCTTTTTGAGACAGAGTCTTACTTTGAAGACCTGGCTATGCTAGAACTGTCCAATAAATCAGTCTAGCCTCAAACTCACAGGGATTCACCTGCCTCTCCTTCACAAGTTCTAGGATTAAAACAGTGTGATGATTTGAATATGCATGGCCCATGGAAAGTAAAACTACTAGGAGGTGTGGCCTTGTTAGAGTAGGTGTGGCACTGTGAGGGAGGGCTTTGAGGCTTAAGTTCAGCCCTGTATGGATGAAAGCTCCCCTCCAGGCTACTTTTGTATCAAGACATAAAACTCTCAGCTCCTTCTCCAGCACAATGTTTGCCTGGATGCTGACATGCTTAATGGAATGAACTAAAACTGTAAACCAGCCCCAATTAAGTGTTGTCCTTTATCAAAGTTATCTTGCTCATGGTGTCTCTTCACAGCAGTAAAACCCTAACTAAGACAAACAGTAAGGTGGAAAGCGGAAAAGCAAAGGTACTTTTCTGGTTGATGCAAAAGTTACTGTACTAAGGTTTTTCTAAAAGAATCAGAGGGCCTTGAGAGATAATTCAGCAGTTAATAGCACTGTTGGTCTTAGCAACCACATGTAGATCACAACTATCCATAACTCCATTTCAAGGACTTTACCTTCTTCTGACTTCTGTGATGCCCATACATAATATGCAGGCAAAACTCATTCAACAAAACAAATAAAAATCTTTAAAAAAAAAAAAAACCCAACATTTTAAAGAATCAGAGGATTACTGGTTTTGGATACATAAAGATCTGTAATGCTACCAAACACTTTGAATGGGGAAAAGAACAGCATAAACAAACGCTATAATTCATGTAATAAATTATTCCTAACAATAGAAGAATAAAATTATTAAATAGGAAAAATATTATAGTAAAAGCTAAAATTTAGCAATTTAAAAAAAAGACATCATGGATAAAGGCATCAACTTACCAATTCATCCCTGTGGAAAGGCGTGTCATCCAGTCCTGCTGTGGAATCTCTGAATTATTTTCCCCAGACCTTCTCCTGGCCCTGCTGAGAAAGATCAAAATGAATCACTTATTAGATACTATAAAACCCAAGAATACTTTCATACTACTACTTTTCGAAAAGATTTGGATAAATTGATAGAGTAAAGATTCTTAAGTTTTAAGAAAACAAGATGTGTGCTTCTAAACGTAATACTTGAGATAGCAGACAATCCTTACCCTAGCATAGACTGAAGAATCACTCAATGCGAAAAGCTAGGCATTTACCATATCATGCAGCCACCTGTGACACAATAAAAGTAATTTTAAATGACAAATAAAAAGGTACTGTTAGCACAAATTTCAAGTATTGGTTAGAAGTATTGGCACATGTTATTTTTTAGTCTAGCCTGAAACCTTACCACAGTCTAGACAGAGCTTCTCAGTATAGTACTAGTGACATTGGGCGGGTGATTTGGTGTGTAAGGTGAGAAGACTGCTACCTAGAGCACTGTGGTATGTTAGCAGCACCCTCAGCTCCATCTCACTGGAACACAACTCTTACCACCTCCCCAAGGAACAAGGAAGTTGTTACAACAAGATGGAATGAGACATTACCAATATCTCAAGGTTAAAAACCACAATCAGTTGTTATAAAATTAGCCTGTGACATCAAAGAAAGGATCCATTTAAACTTGAACTTTAGGATATAATCTATTAAGACAACTGGAGATTAAAATACATGCTAGATCTAAGTTGATTTTTACATCCTCTCCCTGAAGTCCTGAGTGACTGAACCTGTTGCCTCCCTCCCACATGCCAAATACTATCCCACTGATCCATATCCCTAAACCCTGCTTTTCAATCCCCAGTACTGCAATAACTAGCTAGTTAACTCATACTAACTTGTTTTAATTATGTACAATTTGAAAGAGGAAAGTTCTTCCTTGGTAGAGTGTGACTTTCAAAACCTCTCCAAAAGCAACATATTATTTACTGACTTCATAATATACAGGGTTTCAATAACATGATGGCTTAGTTTGAAATGCTGACACAGTTATTAATAAACATGAAAATGTGAACTGTGAGTGTTAAGACTTGTTATTATTTGAAGACAAAAATTTGGTTAGAAAAATATAAAATCAAAGTGGGGAAATCTTTTATTATAAGCAAAATATACAAAGAAGCCAAGTAAGCAGTAACTGCCTTTAATTACAGCATTTTGAAACTGAAGCAGGAAGAATACAAATTCAAGGCTAACCAGAACTGCACAACGAACCTTGCAGTCCCTAAAAGAAAGAGCTATAATGACCTGCTTTCCAAATATCAAATGCATAAATTGCTGTCATTAATGACATTTGAGGAACTTAAGAATTCACCTATAAAAAGTAAACAAATACTTTCTGATTTCTGTTTGATTTTGTGAGTTATTCTGAATGTTTAAACTTACTAACCAAGTTTATATTTAAATTGTGATAATCATCATATGGGTAGTATTGATTGTATTGAAAAATGCTGACATGACTTTATTTATAGAGAAGGGAAGATTGACAGATTTTACATCCATAAGAGAAGTAGGTCATGTCAATTAAACTAACTGCAGAAGTGAGTCAGGATGATAACACAGAGAGAGGGAAAAATTCCTCAAGAGAAGACTAATCACTCCTACAGTGACGCAGTGCTTAACAGACAAATACTGCACCCTGACAAAATGGAGAAGGGAGGAAGTTGTCATTTATCCAGGCCTCTGTGCTTTCCTTTCCAGATCCTACTCTCCTACCCTAACAAAAAGTGCAAAACTACATTGACAAGAAGGAGTCTATGTACCTTTTAAAAGAACTGGGGGAAGAGAAGCTTAAAAAGACAACGGAGTGTTTGAAATGGCCTTCTATGAAAAGACTATGAATGAATACTAGACAAATGACCCAAACAAATTTAGGAAAAGTGACACAATACAGCCTTAGTCAGACTGTTTTCTTTCTCTTAAGTTTGGTAAGCCTCTTTCCTGGTAGAGCTGTGAGGATATGCAGGCCAGCCACAAAGATTACCAAGTATCGTAAGATAAACCAAACAGCCCTCAACCCTTGGCAAAGTAGCCGTTCTAGCCTTAAGAGATGACCTTTAAGGTGCCAAACACACTATGGCTACTAAATACTAAGGTGCTAATGGCTATGAGGAAGATGAGCATCTTTAAAGAACTTAGCAATAAATAGGAGTTAACTGGATTGAAAAACTAATACTCTTCTCTCTTCCTCCCTCCTTTCCTCATCCCCTCTTTCCATACACACACACACACACACACACACACGGTTATCACCAACCAAAGAGCATATAAGGGCTGGACCTAGGCCCCCACACATACGTAGCAAATGTGCAACTTGGTCTTCATATGGGTCCCCCAGTAAACGGAGCAGCGGCTTACTCTGACTGTTGCCTGTCTCTGGATCCTGTTTACCTAACAGGGCTGCTGTGTCTGGTCTCAGTGGGAGAGGATGTGCCTAGTCCTGCAGTGATCTGATGTGCCACAATGGGCTGGGCCTCAGAGGTAAAGGGAAGGAGTGATAGGGGAGAAGCCCTGTGAAGGGGGGCTGGGAAGGGGTGGGGGTTGCAATCAGGATGTAAAGCAAATAAATAAATTAATGGGAAAAGAAAAACTATATTTGGTATTCATTGATTTTACCAGATTTTATAATGAGTGCTTTCTATATGCTTAGAATGCATATGTATTCTGCTTGATTACAAAACCTTAAATTGAGAAATGCTATTCTAATACAAATTCATTAAATTATCTTCTTCTGTGATATAGTTATCTAAACAATTAAATCAGTGGTTATCTACAGAATACCTATAATGTCCATCTGTCCCCATCTATGAAGGGCAGTAGTTATGTTCAGTAACACAGTTTATACCATTCATTTCTCATCCTGAGTAATCACTAACATGTTACTATGGTTACTGTTTCTTTCTGTCTTACTTTATGAAAATGAGATCAATAATTTGAGCGACTTTGCTCAGATACTACCCATAGTTTCTTTAATGTATTAGGTACTTAGTAAGATATTTGAATAAATTAATAGGATTATTATATGTGTAGGGTACTATAAAACTGTCAAGAAATTTATTACTAGAATTAGCTGGATTTAAAAGATAGCTTATATAATCAAATTCCTATTCTAGAAAATTTTAAACAGAAGAAACACCTTAAAGAAAATGTATAGTTAAAAAGATGTATAAAAGGGAATGGAGGAACAGGAGGAATTGGTGGGAAATAAAGGAGTGGAAATTTTATAAACATGGTTTTCATGTACAATTTTTTTAAAAAAATTAAAAAAAGATTTGGGCTAGGTGTATCGTACCTTTGATCCTTGTTAGAGGCAGAGGTGGACAGATTTTTGTAAATTCAAAACTAGCCTAGTCTATACTGCAAATTCCAGGCTAGCCAGGGCTACACAGCAAGCCCTTGTTTTGCTTTTGTTCTATTTAAATAAATAGAAAGAAAGAAAGAAAAAAGGAGGGAAGAAAAGAAAATGATCTGTTCAATAAACCTCATATATGAGTTGGTGTTATAATTCAGAAGAGTGCTTGCTTAATATGTACAAGTAAGTCCTTGGCTTCAATCTCCAGCACTAAAGAAAAGAAAAAAGGAAAAAACAAGACCTCAGGCAACCACAGGAGTTTACAAGTGAAAGTAAAGGCACAGAACAGAAGGAGAACTATTCTACATAGAGATTTGTCAAGGGAGCAAAACAGACATGTGGGAAGAAAACAAATGTCATCAGACAAAGACTGCATAGCTTTCCAGGCTCTATCTCCTCCACTAACTTCTGGAACCATCATGGCACCTCAGCAAACACCTAAGCTATACTTAAAATACATCTCCATTCCTTAGCACAGTATGGGTCTGTATTTTTGTCACTGGAGTACAAACTAATCCATACAATAAGAGGCACCTTGATAGATCAATCTCTCTCAAACGGTAATCTGGAAACAATTATATAAAATGATGATTTCTTAAAAAAAAAATCTTTAAAAGGAAGGTTAGCAATACATGATATCTTTGTTCAAATAGTTGATATAGAGAAGATACATTGGGGAAGACTCAAGGCAAAAGTATATATTTTTGAGTTAATATAAAGAAAGGACAAAGTTCAAACATCCAGCATCCATATAAAAATCCAAATGTGTCTGTGCAATGCCTGTAATTCTAGCACTGGGAAGCTAAAAAAAGGGGGACATCCTTTGGAGCTTCCTGGCTAACCTTAACTGGCAACATTTAGGTTGAGTAAGAGACTTGAGTCAAAACAATACACACACACACACACACACACACACACACACACACACACGCACACGTGCACACGCACACACACACGCACACACACAGAGTGAAGGATAACTGAGATAATGCAGAACATGGACCTCAGGCCTCCTCGTGTATGTGTACACATTTATACACACACACACACACACAACAGAACGAATTGTCACAGAAAGCCATTATCATAACTGGAGTTTCAGTAAAACCATCAGCTTTAGAGGCTGAAGCAATGACTTGGTGGTTAAGGAGCACTAACCCTTCTTGTAGAAGACCTGGGTTCAATTCCCATTACCCACATGACAATTTAATCCCATCCAAAACAATTATTCAATGAATTCTTAATCAAACTTTCAGTAGGAAGCAGGAGACGCAGTTCAGTGGTTGAATGGTTGTCTAGAATATGCAAGAACATAAATTCAGTTGTGAGCACCATAAAATTATTTAATTAGTTAATTCATTAACGGATATGGAGTTAACAGATGCTTATGAGCTGCCACGGGAACTGAACCCAGGTCCTCTGCAAGAGGAACAAGTGCTTTTTAAACAGTGAGTCATTGCTTCAGCCTCCACAGGCACCTGGCACATGGTACATATGCATATGTGCAGGAAAGGCAAATACTCATACATGTAAGATACAATAAATATATCTTCAAAACATTTTTTCAAGCTATCAAGTTTTATGGTTTTAAAAAGAAACAACAACAGGTACAATGAAAAGAACACAAATCTGAAAAACAGAATATAGTAATTCACTTATTTAGCAAATGCTATATTCAAGGCCTTGTGTGACAAGCTAAGGAATGAAATAGCAAGCTCTAGGCTCCAGACGCAGTGTCTCTGAGAAGGACAGAGACAGAAAACCCAATGTCAACCTCTGGCTTCTGTGCACATACAGGCAAGTGCACCCCATAAACGTGTGGACTTATGCATATACCATACAGCTCAAATAAATAAATATATAAGTAAATAATCAAGTCTAAGCAAATGGGGGGATAGTACACAGAGAAACTGGAAGGTTCAATGCAATAAAGGTAACAATTTGTCCCATTCAAAACAATGATTCAGTGAATTCCTAATCAAACTTTCAGTAGGAGGCAGGAGACATAGCTCAGTGGTGAGTGCTTGTTTAGAATATGCAAGGGCATAGAGTCAATTGACAGCACCACAAAATAAATGAATTGATTAATTAATTAAATTGAAATAAACTTGTTTTTATTGAGAAGTTGATTATAATACTTTTATGAAATTGCAAAAGGTTTAAATAGCCAAAAATATTTTTAAAAACTACATAAAGACAATTATAAGACTTACTATAATGTTACTACAATAAAGATAATGTGGTACTAATAGACAAATATATAAAATTAGAGGAGAGAGCCTGTGGCAGAGATTCTTATCTATTCATGTTGGCAGTGACCTTTTCTCAGTGATCATGCCTAGTCAGGACCTGATGGCAATCTTCTGAGCAGGGCCCATATCTATTGCCTCCAATCACGAACGTTCAGTTGGTGAGCTGTTAACAGCCTGTGATGGTTAGTGTTAATTGTTCACTTGGGAAAAACTAGAATCAGAGAGCCTCCATATGAGCATGTCTGTCAGACTGTTTGGTGTGCCTGAATGGAAGCAGCAGAAACAGTCCTAATTGTGGACAGCACCTTCTGGGGAGTGGCTCAGATAAATGAGAATGGAGAAGGTAAATATTTTTGCTGTCTCTTTTTTCTTTTAAGGTTTCTGTGTGTGCATACCATGTGTGTGCAGGTGCCTGTAGAGTCCAGTGGAGAGTATCAGATCCTAGAGGCAGAGTTACAGGCAACTGTGAGCCTCTAGACATGGATGTGAGATTCAAATTCTAGAAGAACAGCAAGCACTCCTGACCACTGAGGCAGCTCTAGCTCAAGAATTTTGTTTCTTGTTTGCTCAGTCTTTACTCTCACTGGAGAGTTCATTTAACCTGTTCATGTCACTGCTGATTCCTCTGATGATATTAAAGCCAGTTGCTTCAAGCTCCCAATGTCAATTGAAAACAGTCTCTCTCCAAAAAGCCTTCAGACCATCACCAGATTGAAACTCCAGCGATATCCAGCCTCATAGACTGAGTAACTAGTGGATTCTCAGACTTTCTGGTGTGAGACAGTGATGGTTAGACTACTCTGACTGTATAGTATAGGCATCTAATATTCTTTTAAATATACAGCCAATTGGTTCTATTCCTCTATAGAATCTCAACTAATACACAGCTTTCATGTAAATGTGTAAGCAGGATCTGAGTGTGTTGTATACACCAAGAAGATACATTTTGTGAGGAAGTGCAGAGTATGGAAGGTAAAGTACTGCCCTGTTCTTCATAAAGCTAATAAAATATTGAGGAACAAAAAGATACTGAAAAGAAGAAACCACAAAGACAGTAATGGTATTTAGAAACTGACAATCATGATTTTCAATCATAATTGGTTGTCAATAATAATTGAGTCAAACATATTGAATCCTCAAAAAATGGGAGATAAAATTCAGAAACAACCAAAACAATGGATCAAGAAAATACTTTAAAAAGGAAGAGGAGCTATTACTGAAACCCTAAGTGATGATAAACAACAAAAAGTCACCAACAGGTAGTAACAGACTGTTTACAGATGCTACCAAGCTAAATCTTAGCATAACTATTCCATATGACTAGAGAGCTGGTATCTTCATTAAATTACAGAAGCCAAACACTGCCGTTTCATATTTCAATGGAGCCACTGAAATAAATCCCCAATTCAGCCCAGCTACACATTCCTGGCCACTGGAAAGAAGAAACCCATGTTCTTCACTTTGCTTATGAACTAGGTTAAAGGTGTGATGCCAGTACAAAGCTGAAATAATTTTCAACTGCATGTTGACCATGAAAATAGTGTGAATGAAAACATGAAGTGAGAGATTCAAGAAACAGAATTAAAGAAGAGCATTAAAAAGCTCAAGGGCAGGAAGCAGAAGATGGTGATCAGAAGTTCAGTATGGCTTTTTTCCAGGTGGCCTTCCTGATGGGAAAGCCTGGTAATTTTCTTGGAGGAATGCCTGGAATGGGAGAGAGCACGCTTACAGTAGCAAGAATGTCTGGACTCAATGAAATTCTTAGTGATCCAGAGGTTTTTGCAAGCATGGATTCGGAAGTTAAGGTAGCTGTCTTGGCTCCATTTGTGTTGCTGTGAGAAAACAGCCTGACAAAACCTGTCTCAGGAAGAACAGATTTCTTTTAGCTCACAGTTCCAGATTACAGTCCATCATAACAGAGAAACGGGCTTCAGGGAGTTGGTCATATTACATCCATCCTCAGGAACAGAAAGCAATGAATGCATATATGCTTGTGCTCAGCTCACTTTTTTCAGTCCTTATACAGTTCAGGATCCACTGCCTTGGAATGGTACCACCAACAGTGGGTGGGTTTTCCCATCAAGATAACTCACATGCCTAAAGGCCAACCTGACATAGACAATCCCTCATTGAGACTTTCTTCGGGTCAACAGGGTTGGCAGCAAGTGCCTTTACCTGATGAGTCATCTTGTTAGTCTGCATTTATACTTTTTATTTCAATAAAACCACTAAGACTATTTTTTTGCATGTCTGTATGACCCATAAGAGTTCAATGGTCTTGGTTGACTGTGGCGCCTGAATGAGAATGACCTCCAAGAGCTCATATATTGGGATGCTTGGTCTAAAGAACACTGATATCTTTTATTCTTCTGAATTAATTGTCTCTGAGGCTAACTGGCTCCATCTGCTAACCTAGGCCTAGTCCTGGAAGCTTCTAGCCTCCATACAATCTTATCTAGGCCTAGACCGTTTTCAGCCTCTGAGATTTACTGCTGAATACACTCACCTTTTCTTGTTGTTTCTGAACTCTGGCTGGCTCCATCAATTCAGCTGTTCTGGCTCAAACTCCTCTCCAAACTGACTGATTCAATCTGGCTTCTCTCTCTCAGCCTCTCCTAAATTGCTCTACTTGGACTATTACTAACTTTAGCAATATGTTCTAATCTTCTGGCTCCTATTCATTCTCTGACTTGTTCTGTCTTCACCTATGTCTAGCTTGTTATCTCTTCAACCTGTCTCTGTAAAACTCTCCCAGTAAAACTAGCACCCCCTCCTCCTCTTCTCTCCTTTCTCTCCTTCCTCCCTCCCCTCCACGCACTGCCTGTTAAGTTTCCTCTCTCTTCTCATTAGAGTTAAGCATACCCTATTCTGTCAAATCTGTCTCTGATTCATCACTTTGTCTGCCACTCAATTAGGTATCACTTTCAAACATGGGTGCTTCCTTCTACAAATTAATTTTACCTTTATCATTTGGGATTAAAGGTGTATACTAAAGTTGTGTCTGTATTCCAGGCAGAGGGATTAAAAGTGTGTGCTAAGGGCTGAGCCACACCACAACTAAAAACAGTTTTTTCTAGTAAATAAAACAATATGAACAATATCTCTCTATAAATTACATATAATTATACTTATGCTTTGTCACAACAGAGACATTATCACTTTTGGATGCTTTTGAGGCTGCTTGTTCTTTCTTTTTTAATGACAAATTCTCCCTACACTGTCCAGCTTAACTTTTGCAAGTTCATGTTTCCTTTCTGCCTCAGCCAAGTGTAATCAAATATCCTGCAATATAGCTGCTGTGTGACCCAATCTGCGACACATAAAACTGCCTGACACAATCAACAGGAAAGGTAAATACAAAAAAACTCTTATCAAAAGGTAGAGTTGTGCCAGGCGGTGGTGGCACACGCCTTTAATCCCAGCACTTGGGAGGCAGAGACAGGCGGATTTCTGAGTTCGAGGCCAGCCTGGTCTACAGAGTGAGTTCCAAGACAGCCCGGGCTACACAGAGAAACCCCGACTCGAAAAAAAAAAAAAAAACAAAAACAAAAACAAAGGTAGAGCTGTGGCTAGGATAGGTGTGACCAGGTGGTTTTTAGACCTTTATACCTAGTCTGTGGGAGGAATATGGAAGATTTTGAAACTTTACAAAAACCACCAGATGCTGAGAAGAGTATAACTGGCCATTTTCATTGGAGTTCTCAATCCAAAAGGTCAAGTCAAATGCTGACAGTGGAAGCCCAGCTCATTGGCTTAGGGAAGGGAAAATTACTCTATTGGTAACTGGAAGAATGCTTGCCTGACATGCACATACCCCTGATTTCAATCCCTAGCACCAAATAAACTGGGAATGACAGCTTATACCTGTTATACCAGAATCTGAAAGACAGCAGCAAGAGGATCAGTAGTTTAAGGTCATCGCTCAACAATGTAGTGACAGTTACATAAAATCCTGTCTCAAAAAAAATGAACAGAAAAGTAAAGAAAAAATAAGTATATACTTAATAGCTAGATCATGATTTCTAAACATTTCTCTCCAATAAAAGCTAAGACTTGGAGAAACAGATGATTCCAGAACTAAGTCCAAGTATCTGAGAATCTTCTAGTGTCAAAAACTAAAGCATTACTTTTTAAAAGTTGGGGTAAGGACATATGGAAGCCAGCACAGTGTTGAGTGCCTATACTTAAATACACAGAAGGCAAAGGCAGAAAGAAAATTTGAGACTGCCAAAGTTAAGCTGAACAATGTAGGGAGAATTTGTCTTTGAAAAAGAAACAGCAAGGAACCTCAAAGAACATCCAAAAACTCTTAAGTAATAAGTGATAATGTTTCTGGTGTGACAAAGCACAGACATAAATATATGTAAGTCCTCAACCTAAATCATTAAGTAATTAGATGAACAAATATGAACAAAGAGAGCATAAATGTTCTACAAAGAATGTATGCATATATATTTCTCCCCTTCAGGAGATGAACCTTAATTTTAATGTTCCTCCCTTGAGAAAAGGCTGAATTTAAAGACTTGTTTCCAAATAATAAGCCCTAACAGGAGGAAAACGCAGCAACAGCTGAGAAACCTTACACATACTAATCTTAACCAAGTGAAAAAGATCAACCTCATCAATGAGTGTAGGCTCTGAGGCAATGAAAAGGAAATGAAGCATCTGATAATAAGCCCCCCCAAATCATAACCCTGATCTTATCACCAGAAAATATCAAACAAACTAAATTGAGGGATATTCTTAAAAATGCTTAAGTAAGTGCTGAAGAGATGGCTCCCTGGGTAAAGTCCTTGCTGTGTAAACATAACAACCTGAGTACAATCCCCAGTGCCCGCCCACCCCAAGCATGTTGCTGCTCCTATAACCACAAAACAGGGGAAACTGAGATGGGAGGATCCCTGAGGCTTGCTGGCCAGCCGGTCTAGCATATTATTAAGTTCCAGATTCATTAAAAGATCCTGTCTTAAAAGATAAGATGGAAAGTAATTTAAGAACACTCCTGATGTGGAACTCTAGCCTCCACATGTACCCCAACGCCTGTGCACATACCAACTGTAGTGGTCTGAGTAAGAATAACCCCCAGAGGCTCATATGTTTAGTCACCAGGGAGTGGCACTACTTGAAAAGATTAGAAGGATTGGGAGTTGTGGCCTTGTTGGAGGAAATGCATAAGTAGGGGTGGGCTTTGAGGTTTCAAAAGTCTATGCCAGGTCTAATCTCACTTTCTCTGCTTATGGATCAGGATGTAATAGCTCTCAGCTACTGCTCCAGTGCCTGCCTGCATGTCACCATGTTCCCTGCCATGATAATAATGAACTATAAACCTCTAAAACTGTAAGCAAGGCCCCAATTAAATGCTTTCTTTTATAACTGCTACCTTGATCATGGCTCTTCACAGCAATAGAATAGTGACTAAGACACCAACACACACACATACATAACCAGTGCATACTCCTTAGAACTGCAAAACAAAGCACATACTAAGACTGTCATACTCATAGGTCAGTGACACTAAGAAGGTATAAAGATAACTTAAAATCTAGTCTTGACTTGTATCCTAAACTAAAAGATGTTAAAAATCTAAATGCAGTATATAATTAATACCATTCCTAATTATCAACTAATCTTAATTTATCAATTTTGACAAGATTACAATGATAATTTTAATAGCTGTTCAAAATGTGAGAATTCTGTTTACATCTTTTCTTTGTATCCAAATTGTTCAAAATTAAAATATTTTAAAAAAACAAAGCAAAACAGAAAACCAGAATGACTTTTGTGATCCTTCTTAAGAATAAAGCAGCAAGCCTCTAATTCCAGCACTCAGGAGGCCAAAGCAGACAGATTTCTGTGAGTTGAGCCAATCGGGTCTATATAGTATGCTCCAGCACAGCCAAGGCTACACAATGAGATCCTGTCGCAAACAAAATCAATATTCAAAGATGTCCATTAGTGTTTGTGGTCATTTGAATGAGAAATGTCTTCCATAGTCTCATGTATCTAAACACTTGATTTAAGAAGGTTATATAATCCTTTAAGGAGGAAGAAGATTGCTGGAGGAAGTGAGCTACTGAGGGGGCTAGCTTTGAAACCTGGACCCATTTCTTACTCTCTCTGCTTCCTGTGTCAGGTAAAATGTCATCAGGCAGCTTGCTCCTATTGCTAAGCTGTTGCCAAAATGAGAGACACAATCCCTATGAATCCACAAGCTCAAATAAACTTTCTTTCTTCAAGTTGCTTTTATCAAAGTTTTATCAAAGCAACAAAAATTAACTAACGCAGTATTTCATTGTGTTTTCCAGGGATGGGTGATACAGAAAGAACCTGGTACTTTACAGATATAAGTGTATATTCTACCACTTACTACACATACATACACACACACACACACACACACACACGTTCACAAACATATCAGCATTTAGCAGTGTTTTATATTTGGTAAACGATGTTTGGTAAAATTATACTTTCATTAGGCAATCTTTTTAATGGAGCCCTCTTTAGTAACAATGAAGAAGCAAAACAAAGAAAAAAGAATGTTAGCAGTGGTTGAGGTGTAGTTTAGTGATCTCCTGGCTTCCCATTTCACTGCACTGCAACTCATGTTCAAGTTTCTAGAAGTGTGAAAGTTCCCCCAAATCAAAGTTCATCGTGATAGTTCCCTAGATCAAAATCATTTCACGACTTTCACACTATCTAAGAATATTACAGCTATGTCTTTCACTTATTTGACAGTTTGGGATGGAATGTTGTTTGCTAATAAATCGGTTAAACCAAGGATTTCACAAGTTGCCCAGGCTAGCCTAGAATTTACAATTCCCCCTCCTTTAACCTCTACAACATTTCCAGGCCTAGCTATGTTTCACCTAGAAACTGAGAAGACAATTATTACCTAAGGAATTTTCTGGAAAAGCAAATTTGCTTACATATATCATAGATCCAAACCCAGTCATATGATCATAGTCAATTCCAAGGAAGTCTATTGGTTAACTGACAACTAACTGTGTTGGAGGGGTAAAAAGCTTTGTGTCTAAAGATAAAAGAATAGATTATTAGGAGGCACTTGCCAATTTCTACCATAATCTTATCTTAAATTGGCAAGTGTCAATACAGCATACAGAACTGTTAGCCAAGTACAGAGTGAACTCTCCAGAAATAAAGCCATGGAGGTGGGGTGTGAGAGAGCTAGCAACGCAGACAGGCGTTTCTTGCTTATTCAATGTACATGTGCTCTCAAACCCTCGCATTTTTCTCAGTCCCGTATATATCATTTCTATGTTAGGGCAGAGACTGTCAACTCTGTCCTGCATAGGTAGTTCCTATCACTCATATGCAGTATTTGAACTTTTGTTCTTTATTAGGTACAACATCAAGTTAATAATCCTTTTCAAAGAAACTATCTCCAAAATGAATAAGCTCAAAACTGCTACTCTTCTGTCAGAGCCTGCCATGTAGCAATCCAATGGTAGTTTTGTGGACTATTCAGTAAAGTGGTTATGGTGATATACTTTAATATGCTAACTCTGAAGCTAACAAAACCAGCCAGTTACTATATCTGGACATTAGGAAATATAAATAAGATAAAGTAGCTTATATTTTAGGAATATATCTTATTACAACCTAAAACATTGTAACCTCAAAAAATTCACTAAGGTGTAATGTTCTTACATTTTTTTATGGAATGTATGTCCTACTATCGGCTGTGTCTTTACAAAAGATCTAGATGCTTAGTTTTCTGTCAGAAAATCTTATGCATCAACATGATATCATTCTATAGGGAACCACTGTAATATACTACTGGATGGTGAACAAACAAAATTCCTATCAACTAAATTATGGCAAAGAACCAAAAAGCTACCCTAGCCATGGAAACAATATAGTGTTGATGTAATACACTCTATTTCTGAGACTCTGTTAATTAATATGCTTGATCCGATTACCCGGTACCAGAATCTATTTCTAGCAAAGAGGTTATATATGGAACTAGCAACAGGAGTGGTACAAGTTTAAAAGTCTCCAAAAATGTATCGTCTATATTAGCAAAGCAAAAGTTAAATGAAATTTAAACCTTTCGAATCCTCAATACAGAATTAATTTCTGTGATTCAGGGTATTAAATAGCTTTGGTAAAAAGAAACACCAGAGTGTTACGTTTTACTCTTCAGACCACAGTGATCCTTAATCCATAAGTACAGAAGACAACTGAGAGATTCTTTCAGCTTTTGAATGTATTTACTCCAAGTATGCACTGAGAATCTTTTAATTTACATAAAGAATTTATGAATCAACTAGGCTACTACAAAAAGCCGAGGCTAAGCTGCAGTCTGTATTGACTGACTACTGCAAGCCCTCAGCCCACTGCTGGAATACATTGATCCTGAGTCACTAGGAAATAGGATTAGTTCCAATTCTAACAATCTTTGAGATGTTTAAGTATTTTTCCTTTCCCTGATACAGTTATTCTTGTATATGACCAAAAGTCTCTTTGTTCACAGAAAGAGATAAAGAAAATTGATTTATTTAGTTGTAATATCTTAACAGTCTCTCCTTAAAATAAAGTACTTTGTCTCCTTTCTTCAGGAAGTTCTAGGTCTGTGAAGTAATAACAAGACGAAAGGCTGGGTAATTCCATCACAGTGACAAAAAACCTATAATCTTCAAACTCGAGGTGTTCTGGTTTTATTTGTATTCTGTATCCAACCAAGTAAGACATTAGAGAGCTTCCCTTCCGTGTCAGTTCTCAGAACTCTGACCATTTGTGCACCACGTAACTATTCCTCCCTTACTTATATTAGTTACGGTCTGTTACTTACCTCTACCCATTCAGGATTCCATTGAATTCAGGTGGCCAATTTAGTAGCAGAATTTTTCACACTCACCCCAAGGCCAGAGAAGGCAATCCCAACAGCACTTTTTAAGGATGACAGTGGTCCCCTCACAACTGTACCTTCTAAAAGTAGCAGAGAACATTTGTGGTAGATGACAGAATTACACTAAGCATCATTCAGTATGAGTAAATATGCCTATATGACCAGAATCTAAGGAAGCCAGATTCATATAATAATTCTAACCCACAACATTCCTAATCTGCTAAGTCTTCCATTTCAGTATTTGCTCTGCTTCCTTACATGTTTTGAGACAGGATCTCATGCATTCCAAACTAACCTACAACTCAGTATGTTGCCTAGGACAAACTTGAATTTATAATCCTCCTATACCTCCAAAGTGCTGAGATTGCATAAATGTGCCACTATGCATGGCTTATGTAGTGCTGGGGATCAAATCCCGGGCATCAGCCATGCTAGATAAGCATTCTATCTATTCAACTCCCCATTTGTTTCTTGAGACAACAATCATGCTATGTAACCTAGGCTAGCCACAAACATGTGTTCCTTCTGTCTTAGTTTCCTATATGCTGAGATTATTGGCATGTACCACCATACCCAGTTGGTATCTCAATTTTATTCAGTGTAGATCAAGAATGAAATTAGGTGTCTGTCAATCAAGCAAGCAGACAATTAGAAACAGTTCCAACTGTTTGAATAAGTACCAAATCTGAAACTCTATAGGGTAACCTGTATTAATAAATTCAGCCCACTAAAATCAGATTCCTCCTTTTATATATAATTCATGGGGGATTCTGCTAATATAAATTAGTAAAATTATTCTGTAATTCTTTCAATACATAAAACTTGCCTCTCATTAATGAGACTGACTTTTTAGCAGTTCTAAAGGCCATGAAGTGGAGTGACAATGAAATGGCTGTGATTTTAAGAAGCAAGGCTATGCCAAATGTAATGGGAGACATCTATAATTTCAGTACTTGGCAAGCTGAAATAAGAGAATCACAAGTTCAAAGCCAGGCTGAAGTACACAATGAGTCTGAGGTCAAGTTGGGCTGTATACATATCAAGACCATTTCTTGAAGAAAGGGGGAGAAAGTGAGGCCACTATAGCATCTTTAGGCAAAGGGAACCCACTCTTTCAGTTATGGAAGACAGGATGTTGCTTCTGCTGGTCCCCTGACAAAACTTAGTGTCACCTGGAAGGAGGGAACCTCAATTAAAGAACTGTCTTGATCAGACCAGTCTGTGGCAGAGTCTGTGAGAGATATTGTCTTATTTTATTTTTTGTTTAATTAATTTTTATTGGATATTTTATTTACATTTCAGATGTTATTCCCTTTCCCCATTTCCCACACACACACCCAGAAACCCCCTATCCTATCCACCCTCCTCCTGCTTCTATGAAGATGTGCCCCCACCCACCCACTCCCACCTCCCTGCCCTCGAATTTCCCCACACTGGGGTATCCAGCCTTCACAGGACCAAAGACCTCCTCTCCCACTTATGCCCGACAGGGCCATCCTCCCCTACATATAAAGCTGGAGCCATGGGTCCCTCCCTATGTGCTCCCAGGCTGGTGGTTTAGAACCTGGGAGCCCTGGTTGGTTGGTATTGTTGCTCTCCTCGTGGGGTTGTTATGATTGATGTGAGAGAGACTAGTCCACTATAAGAGGTAACATTCCTATGCAGGTAGATCTGGAAAAAAAAAAAAAAAAAAAAAACTAGCTAAGCAGAAGACAACAAGTAAGCCATTAAGCCGCCATCCTTCATGGTTCCCATCCCAACTTCCTCAATGAGGAACTATTACTGGGAAGTATAAACTGAAATAAACCTTTCCTCTCCTAAGTGGCTTTTGGCCATGGCATTTGTCACAGCAACAGAATCAAGTAAGAACAGCAGGTAAGGGGTAATAAAGAAAAATTACAGATTCAGAATACCTAAAGTTAGCCAGGTGTAGTATCCGCCTAAAACTTTAGCACTTACAAGGTGGAGGCAGGAAGTAGGAAGTGTCAAGAATTCAAGCCCAACATTGGTTATATAGTGAACTTGAGGATAGCTTAGGCTACTATAAGACACTGTCTCAAAAGAAATCTAAAATCATCCAAATATTCCCAATTCCTAGCAATCCAATTCTTAACTTTTTCAGTGACCCACTTATAAATCTAAAAAGTTTGACAAATTTTTGAGCTCATTCTATATTATAGTTGAATAACTTCAGTCTGACTCTAAACTTGATAGTTACAAGACTTATATGATATAAAAGAAAGTTTTAGGCTAAAGACAGAATTCCTTAGTTATCTAACCATAACCAGCTATGATTTAAAAACTGTGACCCTTTTAAAGAAACTGGTCTTCTTTAAACCAGAGTTTCTCAGACTCAATACTACTGTCAACCTGGGTCAGATAATTGCTGTGGGAAAGAAGAGGAAACATTATTACTCAGCAAAATCCCGGCCCTCTATATACTAGATCCAATTATACTCTCTCTCCCCTCCATGATGATAACCAAAAATGTCACCAAAGATTTCTAAGTATCTTACATAGAGAAAAATCACTTTTAAACTCTGCTGTAGAGTTAAAAACCGCAATCCTCACATAATCCTTATAATCCTGCATCTCCTAAAATATACCACTATTCAGTCCACCAAAGCTTTGCTTTAGCCAGTACTTTATTTCAGGTGACCACAGATGAAAACTTAAGTAACATTTACCACTAAGAGCCAAAGGCGAATTACCAGTGACCCATCTGTAGCCCAAAAATCAGTGTTGGTTAGGACCAGTTAAGAGTATTAACACAGAATCAGACCCTGTATAAGTAACCTAAGCAAAAATGAACTTATTACAAGAATCTTACATGCTCACAAATTCATTAGAAAAAGTGAAGAGGAGAGCCCCAGAGTGAGTAACTTCTAAGAAACAACTCCACAGAACCACTCGTCTCTGCCAGAATCATAAAAACTACCACCATCAAGGCTGGAAGCTGCTGTGAACATATGACTGAAGACCACCACTCTCAGGACAGCACACACAAGCTGCTAACTCACAACCATTCCACTGTTCTTGGTCCATACTGACATGATCATCTGGCCTTCCAGAACCAGCAGCAACTATAAATGCATTCTATTTTTGAATTATAAAATTTCCTTACCATTTCTTGCATGAATTACAATACCTCCCTATTATACATTTCTAGACTTCCCTGTCAACCCTTCCAAATTATTTTCCCCAAACACTACTATAATTTGTAATTATATTCCAGTTAACTAATTTCTCATCATATTCAAGATAGCTTCCTAATAATGTGAACCTAATTATCTTCTATGCTTCAAAGCTCTACATTCAAAACCCTGTTTACAGTCCTCCCACACTGTCACTCATTCATCTTTGACTAGATAGTCCCTTTTACAAACTCTCCTCTTTACCCATATCCTAGTTTCCCAACACCAAGTTAACTCTTAGAGATTGACAAGTCAATTCAAGTGTCAACTTCTTTTAGAAATGTTTCTCATCACCTTGTGCCCTAAAGTTAAGGTTGTAATTTTCTTATGCAGCCATAATACCTTACTTGAAGTTGACAAGGCAGAGAAAATTCAGTTATATTATCTCTAACACAACCTAGAAAGAGCTAAAACATGGGGATTTTTGCGGGGGAGGCAGGGGAATAACAAATAAAATGGCTATTCCTTCTTTAACCTGACTGATTTTCAACTTTTAAAGACTAATTATGGCCGGGTGGTGGTGGCGCACGCCTTTAATCCCAGCACTTGGGAGGCAGAGGCAGGTGGATTTCTGAGTTCGAGGCCAGCCTGGTCTACAGAGTGAGTTCCAGGATAGCCAGGGCTACACAGAGAAACCCTGTCTCAAAAAAAAAAAAAAAAAAAAAAAATAAAGACTAATTATGGGATATGGTGGTACACGCCTTTAGTCCCAGCACTCTGGAAGCAGAGGCGGCTATTCAAGTCACTGAGTTAGAGGCCAGTCTTGTCTACAAAGCAAATTCCAGGACAGCCAGAGCTACCTAGAGAAGCCTTGTTTTGAAAAACAAACAAAACAAACAAACAAACAAAAAAGACAGTAATTAAAAATTTTTCCTATTCTTGTATTTCCTTTAGAATAGAATTGAGTGTTTTTCTAGTCATAGAATGCACTAGTCCTTAATATAGTGTCTAACCAGAGGTAACAGAGATAACAGTAGAAAAAAAAAGTCAGCTCAGAATAGAACATTAACCAGTAGAAAAGAGTATCAGATGCATTATCACCCAAGAGGCTAGGGCAGAAAAATAGCAAATTCAAGGTCATGTTAGCTATACACTAAGTTTGGGTTACTATAGACTATATGGCAAGAACAGGTCTTTAAAAGATGTATGTTCAGTTCAGTTCCCAGCACCCATATTGGGCCGCTTACACCTATGTATGATTCTAGTTCCAGGGGCTCTGACCCATTCCTTCTGGCATTCGTAGGCACCTGTACTTATGTGTGTATGCACTCACATAATAAATAAAATATATACATATATGTATATGCATCACCCTGTTAGAACTTCATGATTTCTTGCCTGATTTGGTTTTCCTATGTCCCATTTATCCATATTCTATACATTGCTACCAAAATAATAACATGCAAACTTGAATGCAAAACATAAGAAAACAGAAAAATAGAACTAAAACATGACAATGTCTAAAATTTTAAGATCCACTGGTAGGCCTAATTTAAGAGAGACTGAACTGCCAGGTAGTAGTGATGCACACCTTTAATCCCAGCTTGAGTTTAAGGCTAGCCTGATCTACAGAACTAGTCCTAGGACAGCCAAAGCTACAAAAGACAAAAAAAACCCCAAAAAACCAAAAAAAAAAAAAAACCCTGTATTGAAAAAAAACCACCAGCAACACCAAAAAGTCACTGTTCATAGTCAATAAGTAAATTGATAAAATTGTTAAATATGAAGAAGAGAGGAGGAAGTTAAAAAAAAAAGTCTCAGGGCAGACCTACACAAAATTGCTAAGACAGTTTTAAATTGAAAGAAAATGATACCAGATAGAGAAACTCAGCTTCTCAGGAAGACAGAAAATATGAAAAATGTCTGAGCATATTCTTAAGTCATTTACTTATTAAATGTTCAAGACAGACAGGGTCTTTAGCAATGAATGGTTTTCATAATTTGAGTTTTATTCATTCATGCTATTATTTTTGGGGATGTCTTATCAGTGTTACTGTATATCCATTCCAGCCACAATCATTTTACCTCTAAAACTGCATTTTAAAATCTTCATTATGAAACCAAAGCAAATAAAAACCAAGTTAGTAGATATACAGTGTTTATTGAATATTTTTATTTTCTGAGTATAAAATTTAAGCATAATACAGACATCAATGATATCTGCTTCCTTCCAATTATTTAATAATCAATCCCAGCTGTGTGGTTATGTGGCAGGGAGAGGTACCCACGTGTAAATATACAGATATGTGCCTCCATGGACCCACAAGCAGAAGCCAGAGGAGAATACAAGGTATCTTTTTCTAGCACCTTAGATAGAGTCTCTTGTTGAACGGGAAGCTCACCCTTTTGGCTAATCTGCCTGGAGCCCCCAGGATCCCCTCCACACTCCCACCCCTCAATACTGGGTTACAGCATCGTCATGCCTAACTTCTGACTTGGGTGCTGAGGATTCAAACTCAAGTCAGTCCTCATGTTTGCATAGCAAACACTCTTACCCACTGAGTTGTCTCCTCAACTACCTTAAAAACAAGGTCTCACCTATAAGACAGGCTGTCCTCAAACCTATAATCCTTCCATATCAGCCTCTCTAAGTGGTGGAATTACAAAACTACACTTGGCAAGTCCTGACATTTCTTTCCTAACTATATCTGAAATCTATTGACTTCTGGTCTCTACTGTCCACACTAGGTCAGTGGGTGTGCTGCCCATACCTCTCACCCACAGCACTTGGGAGCAGGCCCTGCACCTGGCCTGGGCAGCACAGCAGAGCTGGCTCTGGTAGCTGGGACTCAAGGGTGAACTGCCCCAAGAGGCATGAGCTACTCATCTAGTGAGGTGTTGTGGGCAGAGGTGATGTTTCCTCTCTACCTTGTCCCTTGCCACCTGCACATGGATCCAGGGTCATGAGAGCAGGAGAGCTGGATCTGCCCCTCATCAGCTGCAGTACTGATGTGGGCCTGCACCTCACCTGGGCAACACAGTAGAGCTGGCCTGGTGGGGGTGATAATCAGTAAGCCAGCCCCTAAGCTGTGAACTCAGAAAAACTCACCCTGCCACTTGCCTGTGCAGTGGGGTGAGCAGGGGAGGAGGGGCACACATGCCCCCTCCCACATGAGGCAGTCCAGACAGCTGGCCCCAAGGAGCTGGAGAATTGACAAGCACCTAGCAGGCCGCTACATTGGGTGAGCTAGCTGGGACAGCACTGGAGAGCTTGCCCTGGTGGTGCTAGTGTGGGTAGAGCTGGGATACTGAACAGCTCAGCTACCACTCAGGCCTACATCCAGGGCTTTGAGTTAGCCCACCCCCAAATTTACTTCAACTATGAATTGCTAGTGTGTGTAAAAGAGCCAGTCCTGCAGATCCAAAGCTGCAGGATCTCCATGATCCCAGTGTGGATCCAGTATTAATGGTATAGCAAAAGCCAGATGCCTAGAACCAGACCAATGAGTCATTGCAATAAACATTTGCAAGTAAAGATGTGTGAATGAAAGTGAATACAGTGTAACACACTGTGGCACATTACAACTTCCACAACAAGATGTTTTCTATGCTTTGTTTAGTTTGTTTTTATTGTTTTTTATCTCCTTTTGATAGAGAGGTTGTAAGGACAGAGGGCAGATACAAAGGGATGGGGAGATGTTGGGACTGGAGTGCATGATGTAAAACTCACAAAGAATCAATGAAAAGTATAGATAAATAAACAAACAGACAGACAAAAAAGAGAAAATAAAAATATTTCCTTATGCAAATCTATGTTACTAAGGATAAAAATGATGTTACTCAAAAAAATGAAAATTTTAAACTCAAATTAAAAAAAAAAAACAACTAGTACCTAGCACTCTTCCAAAAGAACCAAATCAAAAATATATTTTAAGGCAAATCAGTGCAAGAATATTAGCAAGGCTAGGGACACAGCTCAAGCAGAGTACTAGCTTAGCATATTCAAGGCCCTGAATTCGATTCCTAGCACACAAGGAAAAAAAAAGAGAAAGAAAAATAACATTATTAACAAAATATAATTTAAGTTAATAAAATAAAACATCTTCATTTCATAAAATCCCCAAATGGAACATGAAATCATGCTGTATTTGTTTATTAATAGATATCACATTTTGAAAACCCAATTTCCTATCAAAAAGGCAGTTAAGTAGTATAAATTTGTTCTTGAGAAGCTAGTAAACATCTAAGTCCAAAACAAAAGTACTCTCTGTTCCTAAAGACTGGTCACAGAAGTTGTATTTGTGCTATTATAAACAGAAATTTATTTCCTAATAAGTATTCTATTTTTATTCTTTTATTATCTCTATGGGAGTTCTAGATAACAATGACTTTACTATTGGATAGAGAGAAAGAAAGGAGGGGGAGGTGCAGGGTGCTTGTTTCGGTTATCTAAACACTCTTCAGAGGCTTGAAAGGTGGCTCAGCATTTGAGAGTGCCTGCTGCTCTTGCAGAGAATGAGTTTTGTTCCAGGTACTTCTGGGAGAAGGGGTTTACAATCAACATAACTCCAGCCAAGGGATCAGACACCCTCTTCTGGATTCTGCAGGTACCCACATATATGTGGTATACATTCACAGAAATGCACACACATACACATTAAAATAAACCCTCAGTAGTACATCCATTTATCATGAAAGTGTGTACACTGTGTGCAGATAACTTCTACCATCCCAAGGGAAACTATTATACGACTTGCAGAAACATTTCATCATTCTAGATGGAAACATTTATAGCAAAAATAAAATATGATACCACTTATTAAAGTTGGCAAATATCAAACTGAATAACACCATCTGCCAAATGCAATTTTAACAAGATCGGCAGAGCATGTGCTTTGGGTAGCATATGCAACAACACCCTGGAATCAAACTCCAGGACCACAGGAAAACAGCAGCAGCAACAAAACACTCATATATCCTGTTACTACAAACTTACTGGCAAAATTTAGTAATGTTTCAAATTTTTTTTTGAATGCCTTTCAGACAAGGATTCTCAGGGCTGAAGAGAAACTTGGGTGATTAAGAGCAGCCCCAGAATGACCGGGAGAACACACTTTTCATCTAGAAAACCCCAGTTGCACAGGATCAGAGGTGTTATCTTTAGTATAGAAAACATATGCTGAAAACATAAATAATCCCCACAACTTCATATTTAATTTTATTTCTTTCTGTGTGAGCATGGGTGTGTACCTACCTGAATTTACGTACACTGAGCAGGAGCCCTAAGAGGCCAAAAGAGGGCATCACATCCCTTAGAATTGCAGTTACAGTTGACTGTAAGCTAGCATGTAGGTGTTGGAAACTAAAACTAGGTCCTATGCAGAAACAGCAAGTGCTCTTAACTGCTGCAACATCCTAAGTTCAATTCCCAGCAAGCACATGGTGGCTCACAATCCTCTGTAATGGGATCTGATGCCCTCTTCTGGCATGTCTGAAGACATCTATAGTGTATTCATATACATATAATAAATGAATAAAGTGATTTTTAAAAAAATGAATCACTTAGATTTCTTTTTCATGGAAGAATTCAGGATTAACTGCAGGGAAGGAAACTTAGTACTCAGCCTCAGCTTTTTGGCCAAAGCCTCAACCTTCCCAACCATCTCCCAACTGAT
This sequence comes from Mastomys natalensis, assembly GCA_021653895.1. NCBI lineage: Eukaryota > Metazoa > Chordata > Mammalia > Rodentia > Muridae > Mastomys > Mastomys natalensis. Next base: position 466,521 of record JAJTUV010000434.1, read on the forward strand.
GGACAAAGAGCTGCTTTATTACACTGCTGTGGTAATTTCTTCCTAAGGATTTCATAGTCTTTCCTACACCATGTTGGGTTACCTAAGTCTCTCAGGTCTCATGTTGAGAAGACATGTCTTACCCTGCTTTATTCAAAGAAAATCCAAACTCCTAACTCACCTCAGTGCTTTATTCTCCAAGGACCAATAATTCTAACATTTCTATATAAACATTTATTTTTCCAATTACATGTTGTTAGAGTCTTCCTTAGGTATCTCATAAGAAGAAATCATTTAGCAAGTACTACATGATGATAATTAAAGAAAACATACAAAAAGAAAATTAAACTCTTTTTAGTTCTTCCATTTTACCCTTTATTTTGACACTGTAAACACTCTAAAACCAAACATGTATATTTCCTCCCCACTCCCCACCCCCCCCAGTAGTCCACTAAATCAATGAGCAAATAAATAAATAAATAAGGGCAAATTTCTGAGTTAACAATATGCTAATTACTGTGATTCAAGGATCACATAAATATATAGGTTATCAAAGCATCATACTGAACTAGGCATAGTAGTTCACACCTTTAATTCCAGTTCTCAGAAGACAGAAGCAGGCGGGTCTCTGAGTTTGAGCCCAGACTGGTCTGGTCTACAGAGCCAGTTCCAGGACAGTCAGGGTTTCACAGAGAAACCCTGTCTCAAAAACCAATAAAAGAAAACATATTTTACCCCATGAATATGTACAGTTACTATGTATCCATTTTCAAAATTCTTAGAAATCTAAGTCCCCTACTTAAAATGACCTATCTTTATATTTTATTCAAATGTCATCTGAAGGGAATCATCCCCTATCCCTTACTACATATGTAAAACAGAAGGAACCACCCTGCTGTGTTAGCTGGAGAAAAAAGTAAAATGTGTAGCTACAGGTTAGTGAAAGAAAGAATATGGTAGGATAATATCTCTTATATGTCTCAGCCTAGAACAAAAACATAATTTTCTCTTACTTCATTAGCTAAAATTGGTCACAAGGAGCTCTACGTAGATCTCTGTGTGAAAGGAAAAACAGGCCAACCCATCAGTTTAACTTCTCTTGCCTCCTCTCTTGTACTTGACCTCTCTTTAATACACATTCACTTCCGTATCACTTTCTGACACTGCTCTGAGCTGAAGCAGTATTAAGACTCAATTCAAAATCTAAGGAGACATGGCTGCCTATTCTTAGAATTTCAATAATGTATTCAAAAATTCATTACTAATAATTCATTATTTATAAATATGGAATAGCTAATCCTGTCATTGTGGTAAAATCACGTTCTACCCTATATAAAAGGTAAAAGATCAAAGTGTTAAAAACAACTAAGTAAACTATAGACACAAAAACCTGCTGACACAATAAAAAAGTTCTGTTATCAATAACAATAACATCAAGTTGTGGCTGGCAGAGTACAAGTGTACTTTGCATATAACTGAAAGCTTTATCTGAATATATTCTGTAATGATTAAATTTATGTAGGATTCAAGTATAGAGAAAAAAGATTAAAAGAAAAAGTACATTACCACAAATAAGACAGCAAGAAAGAACAAAAAGGGATAAAAGGAACTACAAAACAAGCATAAAAAATAACAATGGCAATAGTAAGTCCTTGCCTATTGTGATAACTAATCTTGTCAATTTGACTACATCTGAAACCAGCTAAAATCCCAGCTGCTGGGCACTCCTATGAGAGATTTGCTTGATGAGATTATTTCCTGGAAAACCCACCCTAAATCTGGAGCACACTTTCTGGTGGCAGCCTATACAAGTGGACAAAGAAAACTGCTTTCTGCCTGCTTGTCCTTACCCTAACAGGAAAGCTCATCTGTTCTACTGCTCAAGCATTCCTTCGTGGTGGTTAACAGAACCTACTTCTTAAGGGTTTCAACATAGGCTGAGGCTGGGCGGTGGTGGCACATGCCTTTACTCCCAGTACTTGGGAGGCAGAGGCAGGCGGATTTCTGAGTTCGAGGCCAGCCTGGCCTACAGAGTGAGTTCTAGGACAGCCAGGGCTACACAGAGAAACCCTGTCTCGAAAAACAAAAACAAACAAACAAAAAAAAAGAATAACTCCTTGAAATCAATTAAAAAGACAAATATCTAAAAAGAAAAATGGACATGATACTTAAGTACATGGTCCAGAGAAAATTTATGAAAAGTTGAATTCATTCATAATCAAGAGAATTATCATTAAAACCACATGAAATCAGGTATAGTGGCTCAAGTTTGTAACCTCAACATTCAAAAGGTGGAAAGAGGATTGTCATAAGTTCAAGATTAGTCTGAGCTACACAGTATGATCCTGTTTCAGGTGGAGAAGGGTTGAAGCAAAACAATGATAGCCAGGCATGCATCTTACCAGATAACCCTTGCCTGGCCTACATAAGGCCCTGGTTTCAATCCCCAGCACAGCAATAACAAATCACGAATGCCTATTAAGTGGCATACATAAAACTAGGTCTTAAGTATATATAGAAATGAATAAAATTAAGTAGAAATAACCCAAAGTTCATTAACAATTAGAATGGAAACACTGTAGCTTATTCACACAGTGGAATATTAACCTACAAAATAGCAAGCCACAACACAAAAATAGATAAAGCTTAAAACACAATGTTCAGAGCAAAGACAAGCACTGACAAAGAACACTTCCTATCTTCTTCCATTCACAGGAAGTAGAAACACAGCCAAAATTTCGTATAGAATCCTAAGACAGATGGTGTACATTTTTAGAGAGGCTGAATGTTTACCATTGGGATGGAGCATAAAGAGAGCTTGTAGGATACCGGATAATGATCTATTTTTTAACCCAAGAGATGGCTACACAGTGTTTGCATTTTGGCATCATTTACTGGGCTATGCAGTTTGTATACTTTTCCCTATACATGCTACCATTTAATAAAGGTTTCTAAAAGATCTACATTTATTGACACAGACTTCCAAAACAAATGCAATCCCAATAAAAAGGCAAAGCAACTGGGCAGTAGTGTCATGTTTTTTACTGGTTTGCATTAATAAAATGTTTATTTAATGAACAAGGAAACATATGCAACTAGTACATGTAATAACTAAAAGAGTAAGTTTTTACTCCATTTAGTCTAATTCTCATAAAAGAGAAACCAAAGCAAACAGAAGTAGGAAGGCTTTACTTTCCCAACATTATCCAGGGCACGTTTGTCTAAAAACAGGCACCTTCCTTTTTTCTGTTATTTTTGCTACCAAGCTGCAGTCCAAACTCTGGTCTCCTGCACCCTATTCACTTGTGTGCTTCTCCTCTCTGACATGTTTCTATGGCTGTCGCTGGCCTTTTGTAGATCCTTTCAGTATCTACCTTTACCAGTTCACAGATAATACTTGGTCATGTTTTAGGTGTTATTTTCTTCAAACATTTTTTAAAGCATCAGAAAATTAATTCCAAAAACTATATTCTTCATTTCGAAAAATAGACATCTCTTTTGTGCATGTCATGCTGGGAATTGAACCAGGGCCTTGTGCATACCTTGCATATAAACCCATATATAAAAACTACTATAAGATCAATACAACTCAATACCTCATAGGCTTCATTTTGAAGTTATCCTAAAACTGCTTTTATCAGATCTTTAAATTTACAAATAAAACATGTAAATACGTAACATAGACTTATAAAACCTACATAAAATTTGTCAAACAGAAAAAATGTGATCCTATCACTTAATCACTGAACACAAAGATCTATTTTGGTGGTCTATCTTTATTCTATTTTAACTTTGGTTTTGTTTTACAGCTATAATTATTTTACATGTATGATTTGAGATTCTTTTTCCTAAATAAGCCATCTCTTTTGAGCACAGAGGAACAGGATGCAATACAAGAAATGCCCTGAAACCAGACATTTTATGTTTTCAAGGAAAATTTTTAAGCTGGAAAACAGGATTGAAGCAAGATAATTTGGAAACTTTTAAAGATAGACAGTAAAAACAATTTCAATTTCTCAAAAAATGAAAAAATAATAGGACTGAGGATATAAATTTGGAGAAGATCACTTGCCCTGGAATACAGGAAGCCCTGGTCAACCCCTGCCAATACAAAACAACCAAAAATAAAAATAAATATACTCTGACTCACCAATCTCACCACCGAGTGTGGATCTAAAGGAAATGAAGACTATCTCACTCTCAGTTTCATGTAGCCGTCCTCACTGCAGACACGGGATGGGACCCACCTAAGTGTCCACCAAAAAATGAGCAGAAGACGGGAGTGGTGGGAGAGGTGGGTTGGAATTATATTTGGCTTTAAAAAGAAGGAAATCCTCATGAGCAACAATGTAGATCAATCTAGTAGCTATGTTAAATGAAATAAGCTATGCATAGAAAAAATATTATAAATGTACTCATATAAAAGGTTAAGCTCGGAGAAGCAGAAAATAAAAGGATGATTAGTGAAGACTGAGAAGTAGGAGGTAATGACATGCTGGTCAAATGATAGAGAAAAAGTTTAACAAATTTATTGTATATCATGTCTTCTTGAGTTAAAACAATGTAATGTATATTTCAAAGTCGCTAAAAGAGGGCAAGTGTGGTGGTACATGCCTGTAATCCTGACATTTGGAAGGATAAGGCAGGAGAATAAAGAGTTCAAGATCATTCTACATAAAAAGTTCAAGCCCACCCCACCTTAAAAAAAAAAAAAAGGCTATTGAAGTGGGTGTGAGCCTCTCTGAGGTCTGCTCCACATAAATAATTCATTTCTGATACTTTAAATCTGGTCAAAAGCCCATGGCTGGAGAAGTCACAGGCTCTACAGGACAACTACTTACTGTAATTTTGCTAAATGGACATGGTATCAAACTGCCTTCAAAATATGTGTGCCTATATCCATAGATTTGCTCTCAGCTTCACCATAGAAACTTTTTTACAGTAGACAGCTGTTAATGCCCACACACAGCTGTACAGAGAATAAGTGAATGTTAAGTGTCTGACCATAAAAAGCAGAACATCACAGAGACGGCAGCTGGGGAGGCATGCTGTGAAATGATGTCTTCTGACATGATACAGTCATTATACTAGGAAACTCAAGGTAACTGTGTGGACTTGCACAAGACCGACATCATCAACTGGAAGGGGCTCCAGAAATCTCTTTACTCTTCAGTAAGAGACAATGGTCATTAACTCAGGTGATGGGGAAAGGGTGTCATTTTCTTCAGTGTAGTCACTTGTGACTTGCCTATGTTCCAGGAAAGAACTCTAATCCATGCTTATGTAAGCAACCATAATTAACTCAGTGGGTCAAAACTAAGAAAAGACATCAAAACGGGAAGAGGCTTATTGAAAGCAAAGGTTCAGAGGAAGTTAGAAGATAAGAGAAGATAGAAGGGTTAAAATGCCTCAAATTTAATATGTACATAAATAAAATTATCAAAGAAAAATGTAAAAAAATCTAAAAATTTATCTTATTTTTAAGAGAGAGCATGTGTATATGTGTGTGTGTGTGTGTGTGTGTGTGTGTGTATGTTTGTGCACCTGTGTGCAGGTACCCAATGAAGCCATTGGTCCCCTGGAACTAGAGTTACATGAAGCAGTAAGCCACAGACATGGGTATTGGGAATCTTTGAAACAGTAGAATGAATTCTTAACTGTTGAGCAATCTCTCTAGTCCTTTAAATAAAAATTGATTTAATTATTGAAATGATAGATTTTATGTGACCTCACCACCAAAAAAAAAAAAATTAAGTGAAGTAATATATATGTAAAAAATCATGACTTAGCCATTCTACAACATGAATACATTTCAAAATATCATATTGTACTTGATAAATGTAATTTTTATGTGTCAATTCAAAATGAATTAAAGGGCTGGAGAAATGGCTCAGTGGTTAAGAGCACTAACTAACTGCTCTTCCAGAGATCCTGAGTTCAATTACCAACAACCACATAGTGGCTCACAAACATATGTAATAGGATCTGATGCCCTCTTCTGGTATGTCTGAGGACAGCGACAGTGTACTCATATACACTTAAAAAAATACAATCTTTTTTATTTTTTATTTTTTTAGGTTTTTCGAGACAGGGTTTCTCTGTGTAGCCCTGGCTGTCCTGGAACTCACTCTGTAGACCAGGCTGGCCTCGAACTCAGAGATCCGCCTGTCTCTGCCTCCCAAGTGCTGGGATTAAAGGCGTGCCCACCACTGCCTGGCAGAATCTTTTTTTAAAAATGAATTAAAAAATAAATGTGTCCAGTTCTAGGAAGGAAATGGTTATAAATATTTGAAATACAAACATTTCAGGAAAAAAAACCAAACAGGAACACAAGTTCGCAAAAGCAAGCCAGTTAAAATTCCATTTGTGAAGACATATCCTCCAAACATCCCTCTGTCATAAATCCACGACACTGAGCACTAACAAGCTTTCCTAGCACCGCTGTATCAGGGTGTCAGCATTTACACAGACTGACTATATACATTCTCTCATCTTTTTACATTTATTGCCATCCCTGACTATTTCTGAATGCTTATAATAATGAGACATAGTGTAACTTTACTGGACCCAATCCAGTTACAAAATGAAAAATGTGACCCACAAAGGAAGATCATATATAGCTAATGGGATATATAGCTAATGGGTGACAAAATTGAAAACACGGGTCTCTTTACTCCAATTTTGAGGTAATTATATAAAAACAAGAAAGAAACACTTCAGTCACACCCAAGTCAACAATGCCATAAAGCAAAGTCCCTGCTAATGCCATCTGCCTATTTATTCAGTTAGCCCAATCTTGTCAACTAAGAGATTTTTTTGAAATTAAAGAAATGAATTAAAAAAAAAAAAAAAAGAAATGAATTATTGCAGAATCCAGCATTAGTCTCAAGGCAGCTAGTTCGCCCGCCTGTCTGTCCATCCTCGGAGTCATGGAGAGAGCCAGTCTGATCCAGAAGGCCAGGCTGGCCAAACAGGCCGAACGCTACGAGGACATGGCAGCTTTCATTGAAGGGTGCCGTGGAAAAGGGTGAGGAGCTCTCCTGCGAGGAGCAAAACCTGCTCTCTGTGGCCTACAAGAACGTGGTGGGCGGCCAGAGAGCAGCCTGGAGGGTCCTGTCAGCATCGAGCAGAAGAGCAACAAGGAGGAGTCTTAAGAGAAGGGCCCCGAGGTGAAATAGTACCGGGAGAAGGTAGAGACCGAGCTCTGGGGTGTGTGCGACACCATGCTAGGCCTGCTGGACTCCCACCTCATCAAAGGGGCTGGAGAGGCAGAGAGCCGCCTTCTACCTGAAGATGAAGGGTGACTACTACCACTACCTAGCCGAGGTGGCCACTGGTGATGACAAGAAGAGCATCATCAACTCTGCCCTGTCAGCCTACCAAGAGGCCATGGACATCAGCAAGAAGGAGATGCCGCCCACCAACCCCGGGCCCTGAACTTTTCCGTCTTCCGTCTTCCACTACAAGATAGCCAATAGCCCCGAGGAGGCCATCTCACTGGCCAAGACCACCTTTGATGAGGCCATGGCCGATCTGCACACCCTCAGTGAGGACTCCTACAAGGACAGCACCCTCATCAAACAGTTGCTGGTGGACAGCCAACAATGCTGGGGAAGAGGGTGGCGAGACTCCAGAGGAGCCCCAGAGCTGAAGCAGCCTACAACCTCCCTGGCCCGCCTTGCCCTCCAGTCCCCAGCCTGCAGAGAGGACTAAAACGGAGTGGGACTCTGCCCTTCCCAAACCTTGAATACTCTGCCACACATTGGAAGGCTCCTTGGAAGGGGTGCAGCCAAGCTGAGGCCACCAAGGCTGGGGAATCTCACTCTTCGTGTAGCTGTCTGGTGGGTGGTCCCGCCCCAGCCCACCCCTGCTCTCTGCACCCCCACTTCCTCCCACCACTCCTGAACTGTCCTCCCCCTAGGCCTCCTGTTGCTTTTGGATCCTAGGAATCAAGGAGGCTCCCCACCCCTGTGGCTGAGAACTGGACTGGACTGTGGCAAGGGTTGGGTGTGTGTGTGTGCGCGCGCGTGATAGAGAGAGACTGTGTGTGTGTGTGTGTGTGTGTGTGTGAGTGAATGAGAGGGAACACATGTTTGCTGGGTGTGACCATGTTACCACTCAACAAAGCTACCCTGAGGGGGGGGATAGAGAGATATGAATTATTAGTAATATACAGGATGAGTTACTTCCAATTGCTAAGATCTACATGCACAGTTACGTGCTACTGTATAAAAACCTGACAGTAGGTTTTATAGGTCAGTGTTAGAGCACTTGCCTAAGAGATACATTAGCCTAGGATCCAGCGAGAGAGAATATGTAAAGGAGTGTCATGGTGTGGTGGCTTGAATAGGTTTGGCCCTCATAGATTCATATATTTCTATGCATGGCCATAGGGAGTGGCACTATTAGGAGGTGTGGCCTTATTGGAGTAGGTGTGGCCTTGTTAGAGGAAGCAGGCATGGTGTAGGTGGGCCTTGAGGTCTCCTAAGCTCAAGCTCCATCCAGTGAGACAGTCCCCTTCTGCTGCCTGCGGACCAAGATGTAGAATCAGCTCCTTCTCCAGGACCAAGTCTGCCTTCATGCTGCCATGCTTCTCACCATGATGATAATAGACTGAACCTCTGTAAGCCAGCCCCAAATAAACGTTTTCCTTTATAATAGTTGCCTTGATCATGTTGTCCCTTCACAGCAAGGAAACCCTGAGACACATGGTCTCCATGACTAAGTGTCACTGGATAGGAAAACTAGTCAAGATAAAAGAAAGCTACTCTTCCAATAGGAACATTAACTGATCCTTGTCACAGCTTCCTGACTATAGTCATGTTTTACTTTCTAACATGACTGCTCTCTCCACTACATGGTTTCTATACTGTTTTGTGGTGTTGACTTATTGCCTTCTCTGCAGGCTGGCATTCAACTTCTCTAAAGAAGATGATCAAAGTTAACTCATTTTGTAAGAGTTCTTGAATCAGGCCAATTTAAAAGCAACTGGCTTACTTATACATCAATTGGTGGCAGTCCCTATCATGGTCCTGTGACTAAACAGAGAAGACCTATAAAAAGTGTGACAAAGGACTAGGGAGATAGCTTGCTTACCAGGTGTTGTGCTTCTCCTAATGGTATCAAGACCAGTATGACATGGTAGCATATCCCTTTAATGCCAACCCTTGGAAGCAGAAGCAGCAAATCTCTCAGAGTTTGAGGCCAGCCTGGTCCACATGGTAAGTTCCAGATCAGCAAGGGATACACAGTAAGACCATGTCTAAAAAATAAACATACCAGGGCCTAAGTTCAATACTTAAAACCTGTACATTTTTAAAAGCCAGGCATAGTGGCATGCATTTATAATCCAGTGCTGAAGAGGCAGAAAAAGAGGCCCTAGGGCTTACATACTAGACAGCCAGTACAGTCTACTTGGCATATTCTAAGACCACCAAGAGAACATGTCAAAAAAAAAAAAAAAAAAAAAAAAGCATGCAATGCATGAGGAAATGGCAGAATGTAACAACTGATACAAGATCTTACAACTTCATTTTACAGAGATGGACTATGGTTGTAGCTCAGTCTCAGAGTTTATCCACATATATATTTGGGTTATAAAACAAACATTACTAGATAAAAGGCTTAAAACTCTAATCAACTCACTCCAGAGCATAATCTTCTGTTGTCACCCCATACCCTTAAACTCTAACAGAGCAGATTCCAAGCAGTAAACTCATTTTATATGTCTCCCTTAAATTCTAATGCCAGGAGTACAAAACATAATAGCCTTAAGGAAAGGGGAGAAGGGTGACAGAACACATGCAACATTAAAATGCACAGGAAGCCAGATGTGGTGGTGCATGCTTTTAATTCCAGCACTCTGGAGGCAGTGGTGGGCAGGTCTCTATGAGTTGGAAGCCAGCTGCTTGTTCTACATAGCAAGTTCCAAGCAAGGCAGAGCTATATAATGAGACTGTGCCTCAAAAGTAACTTAAAAGTAGAAAGGGGGACTATTGAAGGTACAGGGATAAAAGGAGAGACAAAGGAAATGAGAAAAGTGGGAGAAGACCAACAGAAACAAATTATATATGAAAATACCACAATAAGATATTATATTAATTAAAAACTATATATATTAGAGATAATAATTATAAGGGTATAAGTTTCTGGCATGTTTTCATGGCATATCTTTTGCTCTAACAATTTAAATTATAATTTAAAACAAAGAAAATATAATGGGCTCTCATCCACCAACCAAATCACACTTTGAACTCAGATTCTGCTTTGGCCTCGTATTTATTCCATATTCATCTTAAAATAAAGTCTGACACATAAGAGAAGACTTCCGGTTACAGAAGAATGTCCTGCTACATTCAAACGTTTTCCAGTAGGAACAAATCTCTAGCAGAAATTCATACTGTTTTAAAATTACTTGCCATGTCAGGCTCTGAGCTAGAGCTCTTGACAGAAAAGTCAACAGATTAGCAAACTGAAGCTTTAAAAGGGTAAGTTCTCACCCATTATCATGTGTAATAAACAGCACAGGTGGAAATCAAGCCAAATAGGCATGAGGGAAGGGCCCAGGTTTCAACAAGCACACCACACTGTCAATGACAGTCAGATGTACTTTGTAACATTAATTAATCCTACCTCCCTCCTCTCCCTCCCCTTCCTTCCCTCCCTCCCCTCTCTTTCTTCCCTTCCCAGAAGAACATTTATGCCACACACTAATATAATGTTTCTTAGAACAGTCATCAATGAAATATCTGTGATCACATGAGCTCATTAGGGCTGGGGATACAGCTCAGTGGTAGAATACGTAGTATATAGTATGTAACTAAAGCTCACACAACATAAATAATTTTAAAGAAAAACTAAACCTTTATAAAATAATAAATTATTTATTCTAATATGAATATATTTGGAGTGAATATACAGACCAATTATAGTAACAAGAAATACAAAGCAGGTAGCTTCTATTAAAGCCTTTTAATAATAATTTCAATACCTCAGACAAGTAATCATATTAGCACTTGCTGCTTTTAACTCTAAAAATACCCAATTCATACTAAATTAACTTCATATGTACAAATAGTTATTTACTTAATAAGGATAATTTATAATTATCTTTTAAAGACTGATTTTATTTTTAACTATGTGTTTGTATGCTTGGTGTGTGCTTATGTGTACTTGTGAGTTCAAGAGCCACTGAGGCAAGAAGGCATCAGATACCCTGGGGCTGGAATTAAAGACATTATTTTTGTAAAATGTCCACAATTTTTTAACTAATATGCCTCCATCACCAATTATGTGCTAATAAAGTTAATCTATATTATTGTTGTTTCATAAGACTAAATTATTATGCATCTTTGTAAAGTAATTTTCTGAACATTAAGGAACACTTTGGTATGGGAAAAAACAGCCAATACTTGGGTAGTACCACATATAAAGTAACAATTCCATAATAAAATGGCAATCAAGTCTTACAAATTACCATTATAATTGACCATAAGAGAAATCTAGAAATTTAAAAGCAAAATGAGATGCTAGTGTGCATTCCAGAAATGCTAAAGACTACCAACCACATCCTGATGAGATGATAGTGTTGTTACAACTCTTATATACTGTATGAAATGGTATATCTGCTCTGGGAAAGACAGGGCCATTTCATATAAAAAGAAACCTATAGTGGCCTAAGACCATAAATTCAAGGGACAGGTTACTCAAGAGAAATTGAAAACTCTTTGTTTCACATAAGAATATTAATACCAAGATTTTAAAATTCATTTAGCCAAATACTAAAAGCAGTTTATAAGCAGTCTTTTGCTACTTTGCAGGTTCTTCTTTCTTCCACCCTTTCCCACCCTGTCAATCCCCTAACACTAGACAGGAGAAAAACAGGATAAAAAGGAAAGGGGGCGACATTATCATTAGACTACTTCTTGCTGGTTAGGTGCATCAACTTCCTTGGGTCAAGCTGGCTCTTCCCTATCAAGATATCTAATTTCTTCTTCTTCTTTGCTCACAACTACTTAGCAAACTGCAACCAACAGAGATAACAACAACTAACCAACAACTCACTCAGCCTCTCCATGTCCTAGCATTACAATACCTTCTGAAAAGTCTCCAGAACTGCAAATGTTACACAATTGCAGAAACTATCTGCTGCTGGCAAAATCATGCCCCTGCTAAAGCATGAGGAAAATCATAGTCAGCTGCTGTGGACAATCTGAGGCAGCCCTAAAATGCCAAAATTATCACTATAGCATTTCAGTTGTCTGTCAATAGAATGGATAAGCAAAACGGCTTATTCATACAATAAGATAGCACAAAAGAAAGGGAGACAAATTTTAATAAAAAATGGATATATCTAAAAAGGGAAGGCGAAAGTTGTGTGAAAGAAATCTTGCAAAATACAAGTATATATCATGTAATTCCTCTGATGTTATATTCTAGGATGAGTAAAATTAGTATGTGGCAGGAAAAAATTCAGAACCTTGACTGCCCATGGGAAGATAGCAACAGGAAATGAATGGGAAAGACCTGTCTTAATGGAATTGAGTTGCAGAATCTGTTATTGATATCACCAGTACCAACTATAGAATCTTGAACAAGTTACTTAATGGTTTCAAGTCTCATTATCTTCAATTATATAGTGGCTGTAAAATTGTAATTAAATTAGACCAGTTAACAGTATCTGATACTACGCATTTCTAGTTGGAACTATGCATTCCATCTTTCATACATTTTAAAAAGACTAAAAAATGAATATTCTGTAATCTAACTCATACTGTGACAACTTGAACCAATGCTATATTTACTCTTCACATTTTCTTCCATTTTCTACGGCCAAATTCCTCAGACATGCAATGTAAATATGAGACAGCATTCTGAGAAAATAGCTTTTGTTGCTGTTGTTTGGCAATAGCTAACTTGTATTTCCAAAATTCTTCTGTTTTTCACTATTCTTACCAAATTATGTTGTTTCTTCTTGCTTCAAAAGAGAAAAAAAGTTTTACTACCTTTAATATTCTATGGTTTTGTGTTGACTTGAGCTAAAATCATTTGGTAGAACATCTGTCTCAAGATGAAAACAAGTAACATTCTTTTCAAATTCCAGGGCAGACCATGTGGGACAATTACATAAAGCATCCATAAAATCCACTCCAGTCCTAACTGCTACTTTCCACTGCAAACTAATTTCCTTACTGTTATTTTCCAAGTTTGTTTCTGAAACTTGATTTCTCTCTTAAGGTTACGAACATTTAGCTTTGGCTGAGAAAAATATAAAAGATGCACTTGTACCTACAACCAGGTATCACTACCTACAAGCAGGGTTTTGGGTTTTTTTTTCCCACTTAGAAAACTGCTCTGAAACTATTACTTTTCTTTAAATAATTTTTCATTACAAATCTTAATTCTGTATTTTAAGTGAATATTAGAATATTTGGTAGGAAGAAAAGTACCTTGAGATTTCAAGTTTATAAACAAGCTGTGTTTTCTTCAAACCAACTAATTAACCTTGTCAACTAATAAAGTACATAAAGAGCAACTAGAGATCAAAGGAAAAGAGGGCATGAGTGTAAGGGTCTCATCAGTAGAAACAAGCATTTCTTTACCAAGGAAGATAAAAAAAATTTTCTGTTAATCTGTTAAACAAATCACTGAAAAGTCTACAACTATCTACTCAATAATCAGTCTGCTAAAATAATAACACTAACTCTGTTGAAACAACTGGGGTTTTTTTCCAGTTTCTCGAATTTCTTTCTTTCTTTTTTTTTTTTTTTTGGTTTTTCGAGACAGGGTTTCTCTGTGTAGCCCTGGCTGTCCTGGAACTCACTCTGTAGACCAGGCTGGCCTCGAACTCAGAAATCCGCCTGCCTCTGCCTCCTAAGTGCTAGGATTAAAGGCGTGCACCACCACCGCCAGCTCGAATTTCTTTAGTTTGAGAATACTGGGATATATCTGGACCATGTCTTCTCTTTCAATTTAAATAAGTTAGGCAAACACCTTGAAATTTTTATAATTCATATTTCTGTTTACAAAAACCCTTTGGATACAATGAAGACCAAAGACAAAAAACAATTTTTGGTTTTTTTTTGGTTTTTTTTTTTTTTTTGTTTGTTTTGTTTTGTTTTGTTTTTCGAGACAGGGTTTCTCTGTGTAGCCTAGGCTGGCCTCAAACTCATAGAGATCTGCTTGCCTCTGCCCTCCCAAGTGATGGGTCTGAAGGTGTATGCCACCACCACTACCCAGCTGCAAGTACTGATTTTTAATGTTTCCAATATAAATATGAATTAAACATAAAATCTGATCTTGAACCAAACACTTATTGTCTTCATCTTTATGAAATTCAAGTTTTCTATGCTGTTGCTTACCCATTAGCTCCTATTAAGTGGTGGTTTTGCCTAATTAATATCTCGTCAAAGGAAACAGGCATATTCCTATACTGCTAAATTTGCAAAATCTTTCTGGATGACAATTTAGTGTAGACCTAAAAACTATTGAAAACTATTCTTTTGGTTTTCAGACATAGCTGGAACTAAACATATAAAAGATATTTCCAAAAGTCTGTGTCCATTTTTATTCTAACTCAGGCTCTGTAATTATTCAGAATCCTTAAATGTATCAGGGAGAATATTCCTTGGCAGTCTCATCTTAATATTACTGTCATGCTAGTGCAAAGAAAGAGTCTTTGCTTGCTCCAAAAGAAGAAACCTAAAGAGGGAAATAACCATCCTTAGCATTTGTTACAAAAAGTTTTTCTCCGAGGAGGCAAAGAGATGTCAACCCCCCATTATAGAGCACCAATGACAAACCAAAGTATTACTCCACCAAAGTCCAGTTTAAGCAACAAGTGGGTTTATTGAGCTGACTTACAGAAAGCATGGGTAACCCCAAAGCAGCCAACAATGCCAAAAGTCTTACCCTACAGCTGCACAGATGGAGTTCCACCTTCAGTTAACCTAACGTAGTCTCTATATTTACATACATACACACTTACACCTCAGAATATACCATGCAATTAGGGTAGAATCACATACTACTACTGCAAGATAAAGAAATAAACAGCAAAAATCTCTGAAAAGGCCCAATGACCCACACCACCCTTTCTATGTCCTCTGAAAGAACCTCAACAGTAAACAAGCCTGATCTTAGAGGTTTTTAGTAGTCATAGCTGCTCCAATAAAAACAGTTATCTTGTTGTGGTCAGAGGACAGCACTATACAACAAGGACTAATACTTCGCCTGAGGCCACATACAACCTCCCTAAACCAGCCATGCTAGCATAAGCTTATTGACTTCTATGTGGAACACTTATCATTTGACCCAGCAGTTCCACTTATATGAATGAATGCTTACACTGTAATTGCGCTACAGACATGATTTTAAGCACTTACAAAAATTAACTCGCTATTCTTTACAGCAAATCTAGGAGGTAAATACTACTAGTCACTATTACCTCATTTTGTAGATGCAGAAACAGAACAATTAGCTAACCTGTCTAAGGCCAGAAGTATTTAGAGACAAAACTAGTAATCAAATTCAGACCACATGGGTTCACCCCACATTTTCAACTTCATTAGACCTAAACTTTATATTTTTTAAATGATAATCAGACACTTAGCTAATAAAACTTAATGCTGTTGTATAATATATATAATGTCAAAAGTAGGTATTAAGTATGCAGTTAGTATAGACTGCATAAAGGAGCAGATTCTATGACCTTTACTTTATAAGAAGTAACAATATACATATATGTACATACAAATGTGTATATGTATATGTACAAGCATACATATCTGAATGCACATATATATGAATGCACACAAAAAAATCTCAGTAAAGATCTTTTTAAAATGTCAGCAGGTACAATGTATACCACTTTATCTCCACTGGGATGGCCATGACCATAAAAGAAAAAGGCAATGATTCTAGCAAACCCAGGGTGTACAATCTTGACTCCTTAGAAGGACAGCAAGGCTCCAGCTGAGGCTTACTTACTGACCATTATCAACTACTCATACAATTTCTTTGAGTCTCTTAACAATGTCTTAAACAGTTTCAAACCACATGACCACAAGTACAAACAACCTTTAGTAAACAGTGATTTTATCATACTATTTCGTCAGAATTATATATTTAACATTGCTTTTGAGCCTTTTGGATAAGATGAAGTATAGAATTATACATTTAGAGTAACCCCTACATTTCGTCTATGTACTATGAAAATAAGAGAATGCTTTGTTTTGGCCTAACCTGTTAATCATTACAAGCAAAAATGAAAAAGAGAAGAAAAAAAAAACAGGCTTTTTTTTTCCTGCTTTACAGGAGTAAAGCAGAGAGGACATGTCAGCTTTTCAAAAACCATTGCAAGTTAGCTACACAAGTCAATCATTGCACAATCTAGATGCTTCTAGATTCAAGCTATTGTTTTTAAAAACTGCATTAACTAACTTCATGCAGACAGAGTAATAAAATGGTATCATTATTTTTTCAGATTAAAATTAAAACAGAAAAGATTATGTCAATTAAATATAAATATAAATTCATAGTTTTATAAAGCATATTTTTCCATTAAAAATAGAAACTATGATGATTGTTCAGCTGAACTGTGATCTGTACATGAAAGTTGTGAGCATGTTTCCAGATAACGCCAAAGTTTTCTCAATGCTGGGACAATGGGTGGCAAACAGGTACAAAAACAAAGATATGCCATCCCATTCCACTGTATCTGCGAGTCCCTTTTCGTGCTAACTTTGGGACAGCCCAGCTGGTACTGTTAAGAGTAAGGAACAGGGCTGGAGCTACAGCTCAGTGACAAAGTTCTTGCTGGGCACGCACAAGGCCCTGGTTCAACCTGCTTCAATCCCAGGTACTGCACAAAGAGTAGGGAATAAAAACCTCCTCAGGCATACTTCTGACAATTATTCAAAAATCAGACTGCTCTTTGACCAGAATATGAGATCCAGAAAAGAGACCTTAGATAGACCTGAAAGTAATGAAATGATCTGCTGGCCCCATGTGGGGTCTAGATACTGTCAGACATGTTGAAATATGACTTTTGTCATACAGTAACAGAAAATAGAGTAAGGAGGATAATATCCCCTTAAGAGACCCCATCCTGGAAAGGAGTAAAGCTAGACCTAACAAACTAGGCAGCTACTTAAAAGGTATTCTCCAGCGGTGTCACCCTTGTTTTACCATTTAGAAAATTGTATTTCAGTGTTGCAGCCCTGCTTTAGCACTGCCTCAGAAAAATAAAGGGAAGATTATTTGGTTCAGGGAGACCTGAGACAGAATTAAAGAAATATGTTATTCTACAAGATCACTGAAGAAATGGAACTGAAGCCCTGAGGTCAAGCTAGGCTATTCCAAGCAGGGGCTTTCCTGACACTGTCAACTTTAGAGGTTGGTGATTCATGTTATTAAAAGAATCAGAAAGTACCTGTAATTTACTGTGTCATGTTTTAAAGAGATAGACGGCACACACACAGAAAAGAGAGTAAACAGGTCATACAACTTGCTAGGACAAGAGGGAAGAAAAAAGGGGACTGGGCTAGCAGTCTGCAATCAAAGGTATTCACCTGTTTTCCAGTAAAGCTGGTCTTTCCCCAAGGGGTTACCTAGTAGGCATAGCTGGGAAGGAGTAACAGAGCCTACGTGTTAGGTCTAGCTTTACTCCTTTCCAGGATGGGATCTCTTAAGGGGATACTGTCCTACTTACTCTACTGTATGTTACCATATGAGAAAAATCATATTTCAACATGTCTGACAGTATCTAGACCCCACATGGGGCCAGCAGATCATTTTATTGTCAGGTCTACCTAAGGTCCCTTTTCTAAATCTCATATTCCCTAGACTTCAACACTAAATGTAGTGTTTACTCCCAAAAAGCTAATTCTAGTGGACATGATACCTACTTCTGATTTCTACTTACAGAATACGAAGAGAGCTACTCTGGTTTTGGGAAATACTGAATACTGGGTTAAGTCTTGTGCTTTTTGCTCCTAAGACAGAGAGCACCTTATACAACTGAGACCTGTTTTACACGTCACTTCACTAATTTTCTATGTACACTTAAAAGTTGTCTGGGTCTCTGTTGCTGTGATAAAACACTGACCAAAAGTAATTTAGGAAAGGGTTTATATGGCTTACAAATTACAACCTATCACCAAGGGAAGACAGGGCAGGAACTCAAAGCAGGGACTGAAGCAAGAAACCATGAAGGAACACCACTTACTAGCTTGTTCAGCTACCTTTTTTATAAAACCCAAGCCTACCTGCCTAAGAATGGTACCATCCAAAATGGACTGGGCCCTTCTACATCATTTTGCAATTTAAAAAGAGCCCCCCCCCCATACAAATATAGCCCACAGGCCAATCCGATAGAAGCAATTCTTAAGGTTCCTTTTTCCCAGGTGAGTCAACCTGACAAGCAGAATTAGCCATCCTAACAGTCTTTGGCTAAGGAAAAAACAGGGCTAGAGATTAGACTGTTTACTTAGTCCTCAAGGGAAGGAGTGGGAGGGAAGTGAAAGATGGGGGGCGTGGGGGGGCGGATGTGTTTTCCTAAGTACAATCCCTAGTTCAGGGAAGAAAAAGGAAAAGAGGGAGGGAGAAAAAAAAGAAAGAAAGGGAGGATAGGAGGGAGGGGAGGGAAGAGAAGGAAGAGAAGAGGAAAAGAAGCAAAGCAAGGCCTCCTAGTCCTCTCCAACACCCAGATCTGAGAATCGAACCTGGGGCCTCAAACATTCTTGACAGGTGCTTTCCTTTTCAGCTATAACCACAGCCGTTTTCTAGTTTTGTTTGTTTGTCTGTCTGTCTGTCTGTTTGTTTGTCTGAGAAAAAGTTGCCCAGTCAGGCCTTGAACTCATTCTTTAACTTATAAAAGCCTTGAACTTGCTATCTCCCTGCTTCTGTCTCCTAAATAGTCGGGATTACAGACATGTACCATCAGGCTGAGCAAAGAAATTGTTTCTATGAAAAAAAAAAAGGGGGGAAAAAGATTCAAACAAAGAAAGCCATGTGAAGAGAGGGCAAAAAATAGAATTATGGACCCATAAACTGAAGAACACTGGGGGCCATCAGAAACTAGAAGAGATGAATATTCTTCCCTAGAAGCCCTCAAAGGAAGTCACCTTCTGACACCTACACTTCAGAGCCACCCACCAAAATTATAAAAGAATAAACACCATTTGTTTTAAACCCCCAAATTTATACTGTCATAGCAGCCCCAATGGTGGAAAACTAACTTCTACCTATTATGTAATACATCATTAAGAAACAGAATTAAGCCAGGTGTGGTGGTGAATGCTCTAATCCCAGCACTCTGGAGGCAGAGGCAGGCAGATCTCTGAGTTTGAGGCCAGCCTGGTTTATAGACTGAGTTCCAGTACAGCCAGAGCTATGCAGAGAAACCCTGTCTCTAAAACAAACAAACAAACAATATAGACTGCTGCTCTTCCAAAGGACATAGACAGGTTCAATTCCCGGCACCCAACTCACAGCTTCAAGGGAAGCTGATGCCCCCTCTTCTGGCCTCCACAGGCACTGCACATACATAGGCCAAAAAAAAAAAAAGTACACATGAAATATAAATAAATAAAATAATCTTAATTTTTTTAAATTTAAAACAATCTTTCTCTTCTGTATAGCCAGGTAACCAGACAAAAATGAGGGCTCACACCACCTACAAGTAAAATAGCATCTATTAGGGAGTGCTGGATATCTCTTCCAAACATACCATGTCCTTCTGTTGCTCCTTTTCTTTTCATCCCCTAAGCAATGGTGTTCCCCAAAACCTGGCCCCTGGCCATTTATTCCCATCTCTGTGTCAACCTTCTGAGGACATCTACAAAACTGCCACAGCTCTATCTGTTCTAGTGACTCCTGGATCTTTATGCTTAGTCTCTACTCGCTCTGTCTTTTCCTATTTCTCTTGGATGGTATTATAGAATTGTCCTTCAGGGCATGATGTGGCTCTTAGCATCTTAGTGAGAGTAGCTGTAATTACCCCTACAAGACTCTCAGAAGGAGTCAGGGGAGCAGCATTAAATCCTCCACTGAAATGACAGCCACTTTCCAGCACGCTGAATGTAATTTTGCTCAAAATTTATGCATTCTCTTCCTGCCTGACAAACATCTGGTTATTGATAACTGCCAGATAAATGTCTAATCTTCACCTGTCTTATTCCTGGCCCATGTATTTAAACACCCAAATCGGCCGGGCGGTGGTGGCGCACGCCTTTAATCCCAGCACTTGGGAGGCAGAGCCAGGCGGATTTCTGAGTTGGAGGCCAGCCTGGTCTACAGAGTGAGTTCCAGGACAGCCCAAGCTACACAGAGAAACCCTGTCTCAAAAAACCAAAAAATAAAAAGCATATACAGAACTCAGCACTCAAATTTACTTTTACAGTAAGAAAAGGGTAGTTGGATAAGTAACTTTGTCTTTTATAGACAAATCATATTTCCTAATTATTCCACCATCATCCAAATATAAAGTTGTAAAATGAAGGTGGGGAAGTGGTCCTAATGTATGTGTGTGTATGACTATAGAGGCCAGAGGTGGACATGGCATCTGCCTCAGTTGCTATCAACTTAATTTGTTTACACAGGGCTTCTCACAGAACCTGAGGCACGCTGATTCTGCTAAAACATCTGGCCAGGAAGCTCCAGGAATGCTCCTGCCTCTGCCTCCTCAGCACTGGGTTACAGCTGCTCTGTGTCACTGAACCCAGATATTTGTATGAGGGTGCCAGGGATTCGGCCCTCAGGATTGCACAACAAGCACTTTACTGAGCCATCTCACTAGGCCTGAAAAATATAGTTTTAAATAATAAATTATCAAAATCAAACTGTCATAAAAAAATCAGTGATTTTTAAGCTGTTCTGGTGACAGTATTAGCATAAAAAGCGCATGATTGGAAAACAGCAAATGTCCAACAATAATAAAGTCAATAACGTTGATCCTTAGGAATATAATTCTATCATTGAAAATTATGTTTTTCTGAAATTGTATAGACTAAGAACTTCCTTATCTCATCAATATTAAGAAAACTAAAGATATTAAAGATCTATTTTACCTTCTTCATGGTTTCTGGACCTTTGCGGTTGACACAGTTGTAGACTTACCAACAGTTAAAGGAATAACAAACACCATGGCGCCCTCTACCTCATTTCCCTCAACCGACAAGCTGCATCCTTACAGTAAGTATCACTGTAGGATGCTGGTCTCATGTAACAATCCACCATTCTTTCTCAGGGTTCCCCATTTCTATGTGTGTGGGGGGGGGGGGGAGGTGGGAGTGTGTGTCCTTTAATCCCAGCACTTAGGAGGCAGAAATAAGTGGGTCTCTATGAGTTGGAGGTCAGTGTCATCTTCATAGATAGTCCCAGGACAACTAGGGCTACATAGTGAGACTCTGTCTCAAAAAAAGAAAGAAGAAAAATCTGGGGTCAGTAATATGGAGGCCTCTAACAGATAAAGGCTCCTGTTGCCAAGCCTAATGACTTCAATTTAATCCCAGGAACCCACACGCTAGAAGTAGAAAACGAACTCTGGAAAGTTGTCTCTGATCTTCACATGCATACACTAACACTAAATAAAGGAAAAATATTTTAATTAAAAATAATTCAACTAAAATTATTTTTAATGGCAAAAACACTTTAAAAATAACAGTAATGTACTGGTTGAATAATACCAGAAACACCCTGATTTTAAACACACAAATTTCATATCACCATACATAAGCATCATATTATCATAATCCGATTAGCTTTTAGAGGGAATTGGGTTAATAAAACCATATTAACTCCTGAAAGTAGTTGCATAATAAAGGTTAGAAAATCAATTAGATTGATGCTTCACTTCTGGCTTAAAAAAAAATCACTTTGTAGATTTTTATCCTATACAGCTCAGGCAGTTTAGAGAACACATTGAGGATTTCATATAAACTTGCAGATACTTGCCCATGATCTAAGAATTTTTCAGTTCTAACGTGAGAAAAATGAAAACATGTCAATATTCAAAAATCCTCTCAAATATCAATTTTATTCATAATAACCAAAATCTGAAAACATAAATATCCACCAACTGATGAATGAATGAACAAACTGTATTTTACACAGAATATAAAGAAACAATGTGTGTCTGGGGCTGGGAACACAGCTCAATTGCTAAGAGTGCTTGTTTAGCACATAGGAAGCCCCAGACTCCATGTCTAGCACCACATAAACAAGACTTGAGGATGCACACCTATAACCACAGCACTGGAGGTAGAGGCAGGAGCATGAGAATTTCAAGGTCATTCTTAACTACATTGTAAGTTTGAGGTTAGCCTAAGCTACAGGGGAAGGGGAGAGGAGAGGGAGAAAGGGAAAGAAAGGAAAGGAGCAGAACAGTTCAGCAATGAGGACAGTTCAATGGTAGAGTACAAGCTTAGCATGGGTGAGGTCCCAGGTTCTGTACTCAGCACCGAAAGGAAAGGAACAGTGCAAGGAGACAGTTACTAATAAATACAACATAGGTATATCTTAGTGAATGAGTCTAAGTAGAAAATAAGCCAAACATTGCTTTAAAATTGTCTGATTCTATTAACGTGCCACTCTAGAAAGACAAGACATACAGACAGAAAGCAGCTCTGCAGCCACCCGAGGCTAGGGAGGAAACACTGCAAAAGAGCAGAAGAAGATTTTTTATAGAGAAGAAAATGTTCTATATCTTGATTGTGGTGGTGACTACATCAGTGTATATAGTTTCTTAAAACCACTCAACTGTTACCATAAATTTTCTGCACAAAAAATATGCTTGAATAAAATAAAAATTATGCAAAAATATAACAGAAAAAGTATATACCATACTTGAGATTATAATTTATGCAACATTCTGAGTTGCATTTTTAAAAAAGGAAAGAAAGAAATCTTCCTTTTGTTCAGTGTGGGAAGAAGAGTAGTTATAGTAGCCATAAGATGGAGGTGGGGCTCCTTGACAGGAAAACCAAGAAGGGCCAAAGCCAAATACATTGTGTCAGAGACACCCGGTCAAAGCAGGAGAAGCAAACTGGTCCAGAGCATTAAAATGCAAAGAAACTGAGAGGGAGGAGGATGCCTCAGAGGGAGCAACCCTAAGTGGGAGATTAGAGTATGGTCAAAAAAAAAAAAGATTAACTCTGTTAGTAGAAAAGCCTGACAGACACTGATCACATGCAATGTGAGACACAGTGAGCACCACTGCTGTGATACGCTGGCCCAAGGATAGGTACCAAGCACAGAGGTCTCAAGTTGAGGGACATTATACAAAAGTAACTGACCTATAATCATTAAAAGTGACAAGACCATGAAAAAGATGAAGGAACTGATCCATATGAGTGACACTAAAAAGAGATAAGGAAACAATGCAGCACTTAACTGTACTACTTCCACCAACCATGTAATTAATAGCATAATCAACACAACCCAAATTAAGTAAAATACTGGGTCAGCATGAATTTCCTGTTTTGATAACTGCACTGTCATTGTGTAGACCAATGTTCTTGTTTGTGTAAAATTCACAATAAACCATTCTGAGTGACAGGCGTAAGGTCAGCAGCTTCCTCTTAAAATGTCCGAAAAATAAAATAAAACAACAATAATTGTGTACTGTACTTGCAACTTTTTCAAGTTTGTTACTGTTTCAAATTGTTGTGGGTGTAAGAGGGCAGATATCTGTGCGTTAAGGCCAGCCTGGTCTGCATAGGAATTCCAGGACAGCCAGGGCTCTGTAGAGAAACTCTGTATCAAAAAAATAAAATAAAATTGTTGTGGATGAAGAACGGTATAACTAAAAATGGAACAAGGTGAAAAACAAAACTGATTCTCCACACTGGCAATCTTACCGGACTGACAGACTAGGTCATCTTGGTAAGAGACTGAAAAATTACTAAGAAAGGACATGACATTTTGGAGCAGCCAGAAGACTCTCTAAATACAGCCCAATGCCTTCTCTTTTATTTATGTGTGTGTTCATGGTGGGAGTGGGCATGCATGCTAGGGCACACATAGGAAGGTCAGAAGACAACTCGGGCAATCAGTTTTTGCCTTGCACCTTTTCATGGCTCAGGTCTCCAGGCTTGCCCAGCAAGAGCCTTTATCTGCTTCTCTTAAGTGACCTCAATTAAGTAGTGGTGAGAAAAGAATGTTAAAAATCCCTTCTCTGAAATAAATTCTTAAGGATAAGTTATAAAAAAGAGGGTGGGCAGAACAATGGTACGCTGGAGCTATCAACGACTAACAATCAGCAAAGCACAACCTAAGCACCTCCTGGGACATGGAAGGGGCTGCAGGGCTGGAATCTAAAAATTCCCTTTCAAGTGTGAGACTGAAATTACCCTGAAATAAAAGCGCTTCCCCTTCTCTACAATAACCTTGTTATTACATCCCGCTTATGTATATATAGCAACACAAAGAGATACAAATATGAAAATAAACGTTCATGAACCCTGTACAGTCCTGGTTGTGCTAGTCCATGGAACTGTAAAAAGCAACCTATCTGCCAAACTGTTCCTTGTGAAAAATTCTCGGACGAATAAAGAGAACAATCAAAACACGTGAAAGCTAAGTGAGAGCACCTGCAGTGGTTGCCTGGCTCTCTTTACTTAAAAAAGAGTCATTCCATTCGGGGATGCCGACACATACGTCCTGAAACAATTTCCCTAGAAATGTTTCAAAGTGCTCGGATCCTTTGGCCTTTCCAAGTACCCGGCGTTCGGCCGGGATGTCCAGGCCTCCCCCTCCCCCCCGAGGCCCAGCGGGAGGCCGCGCTGGACTCTCTGCACTTCCTTTCCGGGAGGACTGCCCCCAGCGTCACTCTTATTCAGGATGCAGGACACAGTGTATCCCTAGGAACCTCGTACAGTGTGCTCCCGCCCTCCCAACTCCACCGGCACGAGGGCGCGGTCCCGGGTGCCTGCCGCCTCCACAGAAGCGCGTGGCGGCGCGCGGGCAGGCTCGCCACTGGTCCAGCTCGCCAGTCCCCGGCCGCACCGCCGCGGCCTAGCCCCGCGACCGCTGTCCGATAGTTCCCTCACACACGCCCACTGCAGCCAGGCTCGGCTGCGCCGCGAAGGCCAACACCAGTCGACCCGCCGCTCTTCCACCCCGGGACCCGGCCCTCCCGCCTCCCCGCCTCCCAGCCACGACGCCCGGCCCCGCCGAGCCCACTGGACGGCTGCCGGGGGCGGAGGCGAAGCCCGGGGGCGGCGCCCGCCCCACACCCTTACCTGGCTTCTCGTGGTCGTAGCCTACCACAATGAAGTAGTCGGCCAGCCGGGCCATGACCGCCGCCGCCGCGCCCGGGAAGCGGGTTCCCGTCGCCGCCCTCGCCGCCGCCGCCCACCCGGCCCGGGCGAGCTCAGCATTTTCCCTTCAGCGGCTGTAGCGGTAGCAGCGGCGCTTCAGCCATGTTTGACAACCGAGGAGCGCACTGCGCCTGCGCCGCGCCTCCCGCCCGCCCTTCCCCCGCCCCACCCGAGAGGGCTCGACGACCCGGTTCCCGGCGTTCACGAGCCCACGCGGCGGCCGGAGGCCGCTCGGACACGCGGCTCGGGAAGTGGGCGGCCGGGCGCGGCCTTGCCACGCGCCGCCACCGAGGCTGGGCGCTTAGAGGCCCAGCTGCTGCCTCAACGCCCCCCACCCCCGCCCTGTTCTTTATTTTCCTGGAGCAGGGTCCTTCCTTCCGCCATCTCCCTTTTGCAGTTGGGGAAAAGCTCATGGAGGGCGCGGGGTCACTTGGAAAGTTTGTTCTTTGCTGCTGGTTGCTGCCACCGGCAGCACGGATGAGATTCTCCCGCCCTCGCTGGAAGCTTGGAATTTGCACTGCCAAGGCTTTTTGCTGCACGTTTCCTGTTTATGTTGTGCAGATGGGAATTTTAGAAACATGCCACCGAGCAGGCGGGGGAGGAAAAGACTTGCGCAATCTTCAGAGGCGCCTGTAGTTTCAGGGCTGCCTGGGCTGGGGGCGGTCAGCTTGGGCTTTCCTCTGAGTGCCCCAGGGAGTTGTTCCACCTAGGAACAGGGGCATCCCCGGGATCCTCCTGAAATGGGCTGGTCTCTCCCCGGGGAGCCCCGCCCGCCTGACTTTCACTGCCTTTTTCACTGTCTCAGGGCTCTTCAGGCTGAAGCAGGTGTTAACTTCAAGTTGCTCTACTGCAAACACGCAACAGAATGAATTCATAGGGCTCTTTATCCAGTCTAGAGATTATTCAAGTCAACTGCGTTTTTAAGAAATATCCCCTACTGATGTTTTCTAATTTGTCTGGCACACTTAGATGAGTTTACTTTGTCACTTTTTTAATTTTTTTTACTTTGTTACTTCTTAATGATCATGAAGTTTTAGTAGTAGATTATGTATTTGGACTAAGACTGAAGTTTTCAGAACCTGTGATTTAGAAATGATCTTCATGAGGTCATTATTCACTGAAGGTTTGATCCTTAATATATTGTGTGTAGTAGGTTCTAACGTGCTTAGTGCAACACACACCCTCTGCCAAAGACCAGCAGAAAACTAGTGACTGGAGCTGTGAACTCAGAGTCCAAAGAGTCACCGTCTCAGCTGCTCTGATTGACTAGTTCTCTTTTTCTGGGCCAGTGTTCCCTTTCCCGCTTCCGTGTTGGAAACTGAACTTAGGCCTCATACATACTAGGCAAGCCTTCTGCCATTAAGCTATACTGACAGCAAATGGGCAGACCTTTCAGCACATATCTGAGAGGGTTGGACTATGCTAAAAGAATTGAAAGGGAAGGGTACTTTTAACTCAGGACCTCCTTTGTAATCACACGGAATCAGCATACCTGCAGTGATGAAAACTAGGTTAGTTTTCAAAATAAGTAAAGCTATCAGAACAGCCTGCCACACCTCATAGAGAAAATTTCCCAGTAACTTCCCTGGGAGCTCTTCCTCTACTTTTTCAGTAAAGAGTAAGCTCACTTCCTCTAGAGACAGACAGCCCATTCCACTGCTGAACAGCCATGATAGAAACTCCTTCCCTATTATGCCAGAGTTGTCCTGTAACTGCCCTGATTGTGTTCTCTGGAGAGAGCCAGTGGGATGGGTACCATATGACTCTGCACGTATTTTTTTTTTTTTTTGAACGATTATTGTGGGGATTTGTTCCCTCAATTTTATCTTTTTTTTTTTTTTTTTTTAATTTGAGATAAGGTCTGGGGAGGTGATTCAGCAGTTGAGAGCACTGTGCTGCCCTACAGAGGACCAGATTTGATTCCCAGCAGCCACTGGGACAGTTCACAACCATCTGTAACTTCATTTGCACAGGATCCAATACCCTCTTCTGGCTTCCTCCAGCAACAGGCATGCATGTGGCACACAAACATGCAAACATCCATACACATAAAATTTTTAAAATCTTTTTTATACCTGTGATAAAATTTATATACCATAAAATGAAATACATACTTCAGTGGCATTTAATATATTTCACTGTTGAACAATGTTGAACAATCTGTCTAGTTTCAAAACATTTTCTTCACCCAAAATCCATTAAACAAACACAACTATTTCTCTCCCTAGGTCCTGGCAATAACCCCATTGCTTTCTGATTCTAGAGTTTGCCCTTTGTAGATACTTCCTTTAACTTGAATTATAAAGTATGTCCCGTTTTGTGTCTGAGAATCTTGTTTGGTATATTGTTTCCTAGTTCTGTTCCTACTTTATCGTCAGTACTGCCTTGTATTACGTTGGAACATCAGTACTACATTCCCCCTTACTGCTGAATAACCCTCCCCTGTCTATGTGACCCATGCTTTGTGTATCCACTGGTGGATTGGGGCATTGCTTCTCCTTTATAGGTACTGCACCGTGACCATGTATGGAAAGTATGTGAGTATCAGTTTGCAATTCCATTGGTACATCCTTAAGAACAGCACGACTTGACAGTACTGAATTACAGATGGTAATTCTCTTTTATTTTGAGGAACCACCATTTTCCACGATGACTTCGTGATCTTACCTCTCAGCACTGAACAAGGATTTCAATCTTTGTCAACACTTGTTTCCCTGGTTGTTGTTTTGTTTTGCTTTTGTTTTGTTTTTTAGTATTGTAGACATCTTAAGTATGAATTATTTTGCTGGGCAATGGTGGCGCACACCTTTAATCCCAGCACTTGGGAGGCAGAGGCAGGCGGATTTCTGAGTTCGAGGCCAGCCTGGTCTACAGAGTGAGGTCCAGGACAGCCAGGGCTACACAGAGAAACCCTGTCTCGAAAAAAAAAAAAAAAAAAAAAAAAAAGTATGAATTTTTTTTTTGGGGGGGTTGACTTGTTGTTATTTGTTTGTTGTTTTGTTTTAGTTTTTTGCTTCCTTGCCTGCTTTTTGAGGCAGGGTTTCTCTGTGTAGCCCTGGCTTTCCTGGAATTCACTGTATAGACCAGGCTGGCCTTGAACTCAGAGATCTGTCTGCCTTACACTCATGAGTGCTAGGATTAAAGGCGTGCACCACCACTACTTGGCCCAATAGGTATGAATTATTAACCCTTGTTGTTGCTCTTGAGACAGGGTCTCACTAGAGACCTCACTAATCTGTGACCTAGATTGCCCTTGAACTCTGGGTCCTCCTGCCTAACTCCCACCCCCAATACTGGGGTTAACAGCATGGAATTAACCATCAGGCCTAGCTGGATGAATGTCTTACTGTCCTCTTGATTTCTATTTCTTTAATGACTCATGATGTTGAGCATATTTTCCTGTGTACATTGGCCATTTCCAAACCTCCTTTAGAGAAATGTCTATTCAAGTACTTTGCCTATCCACACCCTCACCTGGCCCTACTGAGGTCTAACCCTTGGCTTCCCCAATGCTAGGCAAGCTCTGTTCTATTGAGCCATAACCCTAGCCCAGCCCTGTTTGGTTTTATTGTGCTTGTATACACGAGGAGACAAATATAAGTTCTACAGATATTCTGAAGACTGTCATGATGCGTTCTTGATCTTGCTGTTTGGCTCTCAAAAGTATTCAACTTTGATAAAGTCCAAACTTTTCCATTGGTTTTCTATGATTTTTGTGTCATATCTAAGAATCCATTATTGGATTTAAGATCATGAAGCTCTACTTCTGTGCAAGCAATCCATAATTATAGTTCTTCTATTTGGGCCTTTGATTCATTTTGGGTTGACTTTGTAATGGTAGGGTTCCCATTTTATCCTTTTTTAGATCTATGTTTAGTGTGTGTGTGTGTGTGTGTGTGTGTGTGTGTGTGTGTGTGCTGACCAGAAGAGGGCGTCAGAGCCCCCAGAGCTGGAGTTACAGGCAATTGTGAGCTACCCAGCATGGATACTGGGAGCTGACCTAATTCCCTGGATGAAAATCAAGTTCTTCTAACCACCGAGCCAGCTCCCCAGGCCCCATTTACTTTTCTCTTTTTAGATGCATATTGTTTAAATTCCATTTGCAAACACTGGCATTTTTGTTCTGCCACCAGGCATAAAACCTGAGGTAATCACTCTTTCTTCTACTAAGCTACATTCTCACTCTGCAAGTTTAATTCTTTTTATTTATCAAAGTTGTTTTTCAAACCTAGAGTCAAGTACTACTTTCCCAGGTATATTTATTCTATTAAGGTCTTAGGTAAACTGGTGGACTTTTAAATGGCTGCTTTGTAAATAGGATTCCCCCACCCCATCCTGAGGTAAATGCCTGAAGACACAATGTATTCCTATCTTCTCATGAACACCTTAGCTTTCACTGAAGCTACTTTGCTTTCTCACCCAACAGCTGCCAGGCTGCTGAAACTGATAAGCCGGGACAAGGCAGCGTGATTGCTGCGGGTTGGCTGAAGGCCATCCCATCCCCTAAGATAACTACCATCACCTTTCACTACCAAGGGAAAGAACAAAGCAAGTCCAGATTTGTTTTGCTGAAGGCTGGAAGCTGCAAGGGTGGAAGGCCTCAGCACAGAGGCAACAGCTGTGAGAGAGATGACAGTCTCGGCCTGCCATAGACAAAATGGAGCCGATTACAAGTCAGGAAGATTTCTCACCCTGGTACTCCTCCAGTGGGCTGTGGTGGGGTAAGTGGTTTGACTGTGCAGTCATTTCAAGTGCTTCCGGTGGTTAGCCACGACAGTTCAGGGAGACAGTATTGAAGGTTAGATTTGACCATATGTCCTGCAGGCACAACCGGGGCCCCTTCAAATTGCTTCTAGTAACCAGTAACAAAGGAGACTGAGAGAGAGAGCTGCGGTGGAGGAAAATTCTCTGATCCGTTGCCAAGTCTTTAACCACTCAGTTGCCTCAGCAAGAGTCTTAATGACTGCTAGCCTTGATACAGGTCTTCCTCTCAGCCCCGCATTCGTCATTCAATCTTACTGCTCCTCCTTCCCACATGTCTACCCTACATCATTGCCGTCTCCCACCGTGATAGTGATAATATCTTCCTTTCCTGCTTCTCTGTTCCCTGGGTCCATGTATGTAAAATATATATGGAAAAAATACGGGTTTTTTTTTTTTTTTTTTTACATTTTTTAAAAAAAGATCAGGTTTTATTTACCCCAGGCTAACCTCAAACTTGCTAAGCACTCAACAGTGACCTTGAACTTGTGACCCTCTTGACTACACCTCTTTGTCGGGTTTACAGGTGTGTACCAAACTCAAGGTTTCATGGACATAAGGCAAGCACTTTATCAGCTGAGCTACATCCAAGCCCCTTCATATAAAACCTAAAGATAAAAAGCAGGCTATTGACCCTCTCTTAAAATTAAATTTGTGTACCAAGCACACTGTTTTCACTTTGAGCTATGTTTGGGGTGCAGGGGAAGAGGACTTCAGAGATAGCTGACAGAATGTGTCCTAGGCCACTGAATCTTGACATTCATTTGGAGTACCCATGACTGCGGAGGCTACAGTATAAATAGGTACTGTGAGGTTTTACAGGCTGCTTTTACTTAGATTGCATGTTTGGTGACCAGGCCTTGGCTACATAATTTGCAGAGTCCAGTGCAAAACGAAAGCGAAGGACTTGTTCAAAAGTTAAGACTTTCAAAAGAGCTTTAGGGGAAGATTAAAAGAAAGGCAGGCTCTTCTGAGTGCAGTCCCATGATCCGGAACAGGGTGCTTTTCCACAAAGCTGGCTGTGCTGGTGCAGTGTGTGTGCATACTGGGGTAGGACGGGGTGGGGGCGGTGAGGAGGTCAGGTGCAAGCTAATCTACCCCAGGTCCTGCCATCCTCCACCCTTCCTGTTCTCTAGCCCATTCACCACATTCACTGTCAAGATAACGGTCTGCTTTTGTTGTTGGTATTTTGGAGCTAACGACAGGACTCAGAGCCTTGTGCATTTCAGCACATGCTGCACCACTGAGCTACAGCTGTCAAATAACCTTTGGTGGCTATTGTCATTATTCTTGAGATGATCTGTTTAGCCCGAGCTCACAGTCCTCCTGCCCCAACTGTCAGAATTACAGGAGTGTACAATTATACCCAACACTCAAAACTATCTTTTAAATTTTTGTTTGTGAAATGAATTTTTTTTTAAATTTCTGAAATCTTATTAATTTTACAGGACAAATTTTACAGGATCTTTGGGATAAGTGTGTATCAACTCATTTCTCCCTGTTTTCAAACTCCCTGTCTTAGTTACTTTTTTTTTAATCACTGTGCCAAGATATCATGACCAAGGCAACTTATAGAAGAAACAGTTGGTTCAGTAGCTGGAGTTTCAGAGGGAAAATCCATAATGACCACGGCAGAGACCATGGCAGCAGGCAGGCAGGCAGGCATAGCACTACAGCAGTAGCTGAGAGCTTACATCCTGATCTACAAGCACAAGGCAGAAAGCTAATTGGGAATGATGTGGGCTTTTAAAACCTCAAAGCCCACCCACAGAGACATATCTTCTTCTTCAACAAGGCCTCCTAGTTTTTCCAAAAGCAGTCCCACCAACTGGGAACTAAGTTTACAAACATATGAGCCTATAGGAATCATTTTCATTTAAACAACTATGCCTGTCAATAACTTCCTACGTAGCCAAGTATTAAGTTCAACTTTTTCAAAGTCCCAACACATCTCAGGTACTCAGATTCTTGTAGGGTGGTGGTGGTTTTTGAGACAGAGTTTCAGTTTCATATTCTTGAAGTCTTGACCTTCCAAATGTTCCATCTACAGGCATGTGTTGCCACACTTCCTTTATGACCTCTTTTTTTAAAAAAGTTTATTTATTTCTGTTTTTGTGTATATGAATGATAGGAGTGTTTTACTTGCATGTATATAAGAGTACCACATGTGTGCCTTATTCCCAGGAGGTCATAAGGATACAGATGACCTGGAACAGAAGCTATAGAAGATTGTCAGCCATCATGGACATGCAAGGAACTGACCCAAGGTCCTCTATAAAAAACATGAAAGTCAGCCATCTTCAGCTCCTCTGACATTCTGTTTAGTCTCTTTTTATTCCTCTCTTCTTCTCTAGTACATTCCAAACAAATTCACCTCGTTTCATTTTCTCTACTGAACTAAAATTTTCTCACCTCTGTGCTATTGCTTATGTATGTCCTTTCTTCCATCTGCGGAATTAGGTCTCTCTTGCTTTTCTTTAGATGACTTAGAGGGATTTATAGTGATGTATACATTTTTATACATAGTCTGTGGTTTTGTTTATGGTGGATTACCCCACAAAGACTGTAAGCTTTTAGAGAGAAAGAATAATGTTTGAATGCATCATTACTGTGTGTTCAAGACTTAGCATAGTATTGGGTACCTAATTCACAGTTACCATCTGGGGAAGGGCAAATAACCTTTTAAGCATTACATGCCTTTAACAAGGTCTTCATAATCTGATAGTAATACGTAATTCCCACCTAGAGGACAGGAGAAGGTAGCATTTTATTTGCAAATCGCAGTCATTATGCCATCTGTAATAAATTTCTCCTGAAGTCTTTTTATCTCATTCTGTTGCTGATGTTTGTAGGATAGCCTTCTCTAGCCTGTGTTAGTAGGATAGCCTTCTCTATGCCTGTTGCCTTCTCTGTGTTCTCTTTCAATTATCCCATAACAAGTTACTTTCTTTAAGATTTAGTGAGGTTTGGCATCTGGCCTTATCATGTGCAAAGGCTATCTGTATTTGCCTGTTTTGTACAGAAGTTAGGAATACAGATTGATGGTAGAACATTTGCTTCATGTACACGAAGTAAAGAAAGAGGAGGAAAAGGAAGAGGAGGAGGAGGAGAAGGAAAAGGAAGAGAAGCAAAAGCAATGCTTTTCTTCATGCTCTGCCTTAAAGACAGGTGTTAATAGTCTTTCCTGTTTCTGACATTCCAAATAAGATAGAAATTACAGATAGAATACTATTCTGTGATGTTAGTTTTTAACCTGGCCCATCTTCTGATATTCACTGTATACCTGCTTTCTACTTAGTTGGTCTTATGTGCACATTCATTTTCTGGGAAGAATTTATATTTTCATTAGGTCTTGTGAGAAGTCAGGTCCCTGGAAAATGCCCTGGGCTTTGCATCCTGCCTTACTTATCCCTAGGAGATCAAATCTGCAAAGCTGATTGTGTCCTCTCTGTAAACCACTTGGTATTATGACTTCAGGATGCATTTTGAACCTTGTTTTCAAGAGAATGTTGTAAACAAGCCCTAAGCTCAACAGGCATCCTGTGCCTCATGAATAAAAGTGCATCGTAAAATCTCCTGTCTGAAGAGAGACATCTGAGAGCACTGTACAATGTACTCGGCTGCTCTCATTTCAGTCCCCAACGTCATTAGTGTTATTTGTTGTTTCTCATTACTTCTCTAAAGACCTGGGTATGATGACCCTAGTGTTAGGGACTGTGTATACACTATAACTAAAAAAATCAAACCACAGTTGAAAACAAAACCTCCAAATACTGCAAAAAATTAGGCTGGGATTTAGGGCCTAAAAATAATTCAGTTGGAATGTGAGGAAAACATTGAAATGCCATTATTCAGCAAGCTTTTGATACACACATATATATATATTATATGACAGGATGTACACATCAATACGACTTAAGAATTCTGGGCACACACACAGAGAACAGAGTGGCTTTTCATTAACCAGGATTGTTTCCTTTCTGTTTTCTTCCCAGAAAGGTTTTAAACATTCTTTCTTTCTTCTTTCTTTCTTTCTTTCTTTCTTTCTTTCTTTCTTTCTTTCTTTCTTCTTTCCTTCCTTTCATTTTTTACCCCAACATTTTAAAATTTTTATTATTATAATTTTTTACTTATTCATTTTACATTCTTCTCACTGTCACCCTCTTATCCCGACCTACAGTCCTTCCCTCAGCTCCCCCCCACCCACCCCCACCCTGTCTCCTCTGAGTGGGTAGGGATCCCTCTGGATAGTATCCCACCCAGGCACATCAAGTCTTTGTGAAGCTAGGCACATTCTTTCCTACTGAGACCAGACAAGGCAGTCCAGCTAGTAGAACATATCCCACAGACAGGCAGCAGCTTTTGGGATGGCCCCCACTCCAGTTGTTTGGGACCCACATGAAGACCAAGCTGCACATCTGCTTCCTATGTGTAGGGAGGCCTACGTCCAGTCCATGTATGTTTGTTGGTTGGTGGTTCAGTCTCTGAAAGCCCCAAGGGTTTTCAGGTTAGCTGATGCTGTTGGTCTTTCTGTGGGGTTCCTATCCCCCTAGGGCTACAAGCCTTCCTCCTGTTCTTTCATAGAAGTCTCCAAGCTCCATCCACTGTTCAGCTGTGGGTGTTTGCATCTGCCTGAGTCAGTAGCTGGGTGGAGCCTCTCAGAAGACAGCCATGCTAGACTCCTGTCTGCAAGTATAACAGGGTATCATTATTACTGTCAGGGATTGGTGCTTGTCCATGGAATGGGTCTCAAGATGGCCAGTTATTGGTTGGCCATTCCCTCAGTCTCTGCTCCATCCACTGTCCTTTTAGACAGGATAAATTTTGGGTCAAAAGTTTTATGAGTCAGATGGTGTCCCTATAGCTCCATTGGGGTTCCTGCCTGGCTATAGGAGGTGGCCTCTTCAGGTTCCAAGTCCCCAATACTATGAGTCACAGCTAAGGTCACCCCCATTGATTATTGGGCCCCTCCCTTCTCCCAGGTCTCTGTCTCTTCCTGGAGATGCCCCCACCCCTGTTAGTTGTAGATTTCCATTCATTCTCATGGCCATCTGACCACCCCTCCTGTCCCTCCCCACACTTGATCCTAAACGCCCCCCATTCTCCTCTCTATCCTGTCTCCCACCAAGTTCCCTCCCTCCATCTGCCTTCCTTCCTTTCTTGCTCAATGTGAATTTACAATCACTGAACTTGAATGGATCCAATTCTGCAAATGCATCTCCGAAAGAACCTCTTGCTGACTTGCTTCTAGACCTTGAACCCAAAATTGTTCTAGTGATCTCTTTTCCCCCCCTGTACTGGTGATTAAGCAAGGGAACTCATTTTCACAGGAAGGGAAGGAACAAGTACATACCCAGATGTGATGAATTCCTCATCTATTTCCCGCTTACACCCTTTAGCACTTTGGGGAGCATGTTGGCAGAGTTTCCCCACCCACGCAAACCACATACATACGCTTTCTAAGATTTTCTAACAAAGTTCTCCGAGTTGCCAGTCTGGGATCTCACCTAAAAAAAGAATTGGCTTGGTTCTCAGGCAACAATCTCCTAAGTGCCACCGTGGCGAAGAGCACCCAGTCTGATAAGGCTCGTGCCAAGGCGCTCAGGTGGGGACTCTTGGCACAGCGCCTTATACTGGCACATACACAGGAGCTCGGTGGAGCCAAGCCAGGGAGTCCTTCCTTCCACCTTTGGGTTCGGTTTGCTTCCTTGTTGAAGCCACCTGTGGCTCAAAATGAATTTTTGAGGGGTTGGGGATGTAGCTCCGTTGATTAGAGCTGGAAGACAAAGATCAGAAGTTCAAGGTCATCTTCCTGCTACTTAGTTTTCAGGCCAGCCTGGGCTACAGAGAACCCTATAATAATAATAATAATAATAATAATAATAATAATAATAAAGTGTCGCCTAAGAGCATCGATCATTTCCCAAGCCAGAGCTAACCTCAGATCCTCAGATCATTGAGTTTCCTCAAAGGGGAAGCGGGGAATCAACGAGGTCCAGCCCGGCAGATTTTCTGCAGACAGACCCCCCCACCCCCTGCCAAGACTGGTAGAGACTAGAGCCGAGGAGTCCAGCTCACGAGACTTTCACTGGCTGTGGGCCAATGCCAGACTGCCCTTGACTTGGATAAACTGGGTCAGGGAAATGAAAGTAAAACCTGCTGTGGCCCAGGCCCAGCTGGAAGTTGGCGACAGGTATGTCGCATCCTCAAAGAGACTGACAGCCACTGTGTAAACAGACATTCCGGGGATGAAATGAAACGAAGGGTACAGAAAGGGACAGAGGCGAGAAAAAAACTATAGTCAAGTTCTGGGGTTCCTGGGAACCCGCACAGCGCTCTGCGCTACCTGCGCATGTTGGTGCAGACAGGCTAGTACGTGGCTGAGGCTGCTGCGGTGACTGTCCCGCGGCCCAGAAAGCCCTAAAGCGGGCCAGTTCGCCTAGCTGCAGCCTTTTCAACATCCGTGTCCCAAGCCCCTACCAAAAACAGAACCTGGGAATCTCCCCTGCCCTAGGTGGAACTCAGGAGGATAAGTAATCTCAGTGCGGCTATTTCTCCCCCAGGGGCAATGTCCCATGGTTGTTTGGAGAGCGACAAACGGGCTGAAGCAGCAGTGCTCAGCACAGACCGCACTGTGAGCAAGGGCCGCTGGACAGAACGCCTCGCCGGTTTTGCGCTCGATCTAACACGTAATGTCAGATAAGGTAGGAAGCCTGGAGATCTGTCGGGGTCGCCAGGAAGAGGACGTGAGTTGTCTGTGTCTACATCTCCAGGCCTGAGGACTAGGAGCTGGCGTAGGTCATGCCTTTAGCTTCGGGACCTTCCGGGAGACCTGCATGCGGAGTTGCTCCTGTTGCCCAGTTTGGCCCTAGAAGGGAAGAAACTCAAGAATCTGTGATGAGCACAAGTCAGAGGCAAACGTGTTCGAACTGATTCATCGTGAATTAGCACATATCTCTGGGCGGGAGCCGGCATTCTCCTCTCCCCCTTGATGAGAATAGTGACACCAGCCAGAAAACTTCGGGCCCCATGCCCCAGTCTGTTGAGTCCGGACTCTATAGCTTCCCACCTTTAGTGTGACTGGGCAACATATTACCTTCTCAGCACTTCACTTTATTCAAGAGAACACCAGCACAGGAGTGTGTAAAGATCGAAAGAGATTGGCATCTGGCTGGGATTTGCCAACTGTAAAGTGATTAACATATGTGAGGCATTAGTGTGCTCCCAGTCAGTCAATCCTCACGTTTACAAAGGGTGAATGAAGGCAGCCAGGCCAACTCGCAGGTTATAGCCTTATAAGGGATAATAGTATCACAAGGAAGAAAACAAAACTATCTCTCTTCCTAATTTTGGCTATTCCTGTATTTCCAAATAGGAATGTGAATTCTGAATCTTCAGATAACTACCCTCCCCAAACCCCAATTTCCAATTCAGCTCTTCCCAGTTCTGCTCTTATTACAAAATCATACTGGCTAGTCTATCAGAAAACCCCTCAGTCTCAGCCAGTCTGGGGGACTGAGCCTCACCCTTCCAGGTGTACCCTGCTGGCACAGATGGGGGTCGAGGCTCAGTCAAGTACTAAGCCGGCAGGGGGCGCGGCCCATTTGAGGTCACAGCTCCCCAAGTCCAGGGTTTTGGTTATCCATGTGTCCCACCCGGCTCCCGGTTCTTGCAGCACTATCCAGAAAGCTCAGATCAGCACTCTGGGTTGTAGACGTTATGGGAAAAGGATTCCCCCCACCCAAGCTGTTCTGGCCCTCCTTCCCTTCTCACTGTTTGAACTCTATGCAAGGGAAATTAGGACAAGGGAAGTCTTGCGCCAGTCTCTCAGAGCGGCTCTCTGAGACGCCTGCCCACAGGGGACCTCTTACCTCTACCCCATACTCATAGGCAAGCTGCAGGGCAGGTCTGGTTTTAGAAGCAAGCGTGCGGGAGGAAAGGGAGGACTCCAGGGCAGAGCAGGCCCCGCCCCTCCCTCCCCTGAGCGCTTATAAGACGCTGGAGCTGGCTCTCACTAGTCAGTGGTTTCTTGGTGATACTAGGCAGAGCAGCTCCAGCGTTACTGCTTCCGCTCCTGATTTCTCGGCTTCTCATCACAGTCAATCTTGGACTTTGGGGTTTTGCTACTGTCAGAAGGACGACAGTCTCGGACTTTCTGCTTGAAGAGCTTGACAACTCATCCTTCAGCAGGTAGGAACCGCTGGCCTCCCGCGTATTGGGGAGGGGGACGGCTTTGCCAAAGCCCCAAAACTTGCAGCTCTGGACAAGGGGAATAACCCACTTTAAGGCATCCACTGTAGAGTACACCTCATGTCCCAAGTCCAGCTCATGCGCGCAGCTGGAACTCTTCTGAGATCCCCCTCTTCCTTGGGCCGTGCTAGGACTTTAGTCGGAAACCTCTGGAAGCCTGGCACTTTGCAATGGCTTCCCTTGCCTTGCTTGTCACCCACCCGGCCAGCGCAAAAACCTCCGGTGTTTCTCTGTGCCAGGGGGGAGATAAGCAGCTGAGCCAAGAAGAGCGCTGCCAAGCGGCTCCCCCTCCTGCCGCCACCCTTCGTGTGCTGCCCGGATTGTGCAGCTGGCCGGGTTACTCACACTCCTCTTGCTTCTTTCCAGGGTATCAGAGCATCGCCGCAGAATGAAGCTGGTTTCCATCACCCTGATGTTATTGGGTTCACTCGCCTTCCTAGGCGCGGACACCGCACGGCTAGACACTTCCTCGCAGTTCCGAAAGAAGTGAGTTTGGGGCTGTGCTTTCTTTCTTCAGTCCCAATACCTGGCAATAAGGGAAAACTGAGGGATGGTCTGGAGGTGTTAGAAAGGGAGTGGAGACAGGAGCTGGCCGGGACATCACTTGAACTTAGGCCAAACGCATCTGCTTGTGTTTTCTAGGTGGAATAAGTGGGCGCTAAGTCGTGGGAAGAGGGAACTACAAGCATCCAGTAGCTACCCTACGGTCGCTGATGAGAAGACAGTCCCTACCCAGACTCTTGTTCAGCTCCAGGACACGCAGAACACAACTAGCACCCCACAAGCCAGGTAACTATGCTCTCTGCAGAGGATGTGCCCTCTCCACTACCCTGGCCCCGGGGGTTGTCCCAGCCGGACTGCAGCTCCGGTGGAGGGAGCAGGTTCCAGGTCCCTCGGTTTCTGCATGGCTCCGGTCCCAGGTGGTTGGGACCAAAGCCCTGGTTGACTGAGGTGCCCTTTCTTCTCCACAGCACTCAGAGCGAAGCCCACATTCGAGTCAAACGCTACCGCCAGAGTATGAACCAGGGCTCCCGCAGCACTGGGTGCCGCATTGGGACCTGCACAATGCAGAAATTGGCCCACCAGATCTACCAGTTAACAGACAAAGACAAGGACGGCATGGCCCCCAGAAACAAGATCAGCCCTCAAGGCTATGGCCGCCGGCGCCGGCGTTCCCTGCCGGAGGTCCTCCGGGCCCGGACTGTGGAGTCCTCCCAGGAGCAGACACACGCAGCCTCCCGGGCGCACATCTCCAGACTCTTTAGGATATAGGTGCGGGTGGCAGCATTGGACAGTCGGGCGAGTATCCCATTTGCGCCTGCGGAATCAGAGAGCTTCGCACCCTGGTGGACTGAGACAATCCTGCAGAGATCTGCCTGGCTGCCCCTAGGGGAGGCGGAAGAACCCAAGATCGAGCCAGGCTCATGTCAGAAACCGAGAACTACAGGCTGATACTCTCCGGGCAGGGGTCTGAGCCACTGCCTTGCCCGCTTATAAACTGGTTTCTCACGGGGCATAAGCCTCATTACTACTTGAACTTTCCAAACCCTAGCGAGGAAAAGTGCAATGCTTGTTGTACAGCCAAAGGTAACTATCATATTTAAGTCTGTTGCTGTCAAGAGGTTTTTTTTTTTTTTTTTTTTTTTGTATCTTCAAATATATAGAGATATTTTTGTACGTTATATATTGTATTAAGGGCATTTTAAAGTGATTATATTGTCACCTTCCCCTATTTTAAGACGTGAATGTCTCAGCAAGGTGTAAGGTTGTTTGGTTTGTGTGTGTGTGTGTGTGTGTGTGTGTAATGTGGAGAGCGCCTGATTACCGCCTGTGGATGAAGAAAAAACATTGTGTCTCCTATAATCTATTTACATAAAATATGTGATCTGGGAAAACGCAAACCAATAAACTGTCTCAATGCTGATTCGTTCTCGGTTCATGCATTTGGGGAAGGATGGTCTTGGCTTGGGTCGGCCTGGGAGTGCTAAGATTTTGCTTCTTGTTTTGGGAAAACTGAACTGCAGTGAGGGTGCAAAGCAACCTCTCTATGCAGGGTTTATCTGTCACAAGCTCTGTTGTCCATGTGGATGCACAAAGCGCGTGTCCTGGGAAGGAGTCAAGATTTCTTGGAGACACCCGAGTGC
The DNA here is from genome assembly GCA_021653895.1 of Mastomys natalensis. Classification (NCBI taxonomy): domain Eukaryota; kingdom Metazoa; phylum Chordata; class Mammalia; order Rodentia; family Muridae; genus Mastomys; species Mastomys natalensis. The sequence continues at coordinate 506,974 of JAJTUV010000434.1, forward strand.
GTGGCAGCCAGACCGGGTAGGGTAGGGTGAGCCCTAGTTAGGCGAGCCTGGGCTCCTTAGGTTGCGCAATACACTCCCAATTTTATGGGGTTGCTCACTGAACCTGAGCTAAGACGCTCTTTGGAGAATTAAGCTGATATTCAAGGCTTTCTAAATAGAGAGTTTATGCTCCAGTGCGGGTGTTAAAAGCTACCGGAGCAAAATCGGCAAAACTTCGCACAGCTCTGGGAAACCCTCAGCTAGTAGCGTAAGTCTTTACTGGGCCCTAACATCCATAAGCGGGGCTGTGGCGCCCCCTGCTGGCTATCATGCGCTTCCCACCCAAGAGCGGTAGAGTAGTACGTGCGGTTTAATAAGTTCTTCTACGTGGGAGTCAGCACATAGCCTTAATGAAAGAGGAAAGAAAAGGAGGGGGAAAAAGCAGTTTGCAGATGCCAACTGGGCTCCCCCCTCCCGTCTTCTGCCCCCCTCCCGACCTGCACGCGGGCTTGCTGTGCCGGGACAGTGACTCAGCGCCCACACGCTGCGCAGCGAGCAGCTGCTGGCCGGAGGCGGGCGGACGGACGTGCAGCCGGAACCGTGCGCCTCCGAGGGCCTGAGACCTTCATTGTTCCGTCTCCCCTTCCAGCTCTCCTCTTCCTTCCTCTTTCCCAAGCCTTTTTTTTCATGCTCCCTTCACTTCTATCTAGCCTTCTCTCCCTCTTTCCTTCCTCCTTGCTTTCTGTCACCAGTGTATCCGGTGAGGAAGGCTAGACTTGAAGGCCCAGAGCACAGAAACTTAGAAAGGGAGCTAAGGTGGTGCCCTGTACCTGCTTAGCTAAGGAGGCCTGGCCAATTGGCTCTCTCAGCCAATCCCTGAAGATCAATTATCGTGCTTTCCTTAAAGTTTTGCTAGCCGTTTGGACATGCTGAATGCCTGTACCTCTGGCTGGTTTAGGGTTTCTGGAAGCTGTTTGGTTTGGAGGATGGAAGTGTTTGGGGATGGCATTTCAGGACCCAACCCATGGGGCCAGATGTTTTCTTCCTTGCAGAAGAAGCCTATATACACAATGAAAAGCACTGGTCCTGGTCTGAGTCTACACACAACCTGATAGAGGCAGCTCCTGCTTCAGAAGAAAGCAGCCTATAGCACATAGAATTACCCACAAGGCCTCAATTGTTGGCCCCTGGCTGTAGGAAGTATCAGTCCCATCCAATTCCGTGTCCATTTGATCTTAGCAACTTCATGGAGCTCCCAGCACCAGTAGATCATAAATGCAGCACAGACCATCCTGGCCACAAGGACTTCGTGCTAAGCATTCGCTTGGAACTTTGCCAGGCACTGAAGAGGCACGGGGCACACATGAAAGAGGAAATGACCAGAAGCTCCAATTCTGCAATTGCTGTGCCACTGGGTTCAGGGTGGTCTGAAGGGGTTTCGGAAACTATTAAGAGCAGAGACCACCTCAGCCTCACCGACAGAAGCTCAAGCCGCTCACTCGAGTTCTTTCTTTAAGCCAAGGTTTGTCCTGTAGCCACAGAGGCCTCCAGCCAAAACCTCACTCTGGCAGAACTTCAACCTACCAGACAAAGCTGCCAAAGACAGGTTGGGCACCAGCTTAGGGGTAGCTGGGAACAGGCATCTAGCCTTCGTCTGAGGGAGTCTTATGACCTCAGGGAATTCAAGGCAAGTATAACTAACTGTGGTGGCTCAGCCCGGAGAGGAACCAGACAGCTGCTCAGCTGGAGCTTTCCCGTTGCTAAACCTGTGACTTGAGACATTTCTGAGCAGACAGAGACCCTCTTATGACCAGCCTGGTACAGCATTTGGGATTAACTAAAGGTCACCACAAAGCCTTGGGCCCTTTTCTGGAGGCTGTTCAACTAGCTTTCTGGATTTTTTTTTTCTCATAAGGTGCTGAAGGTTATCGGGATAAGGCCTCCTGATGCCAAGAACACATCATTTATCAACGGTGTTGAGTCATTTTCTGAGCTGATTTGAACCTGTCCACAGCTGAGAAATAGTCACAGGTTTGTGGGTTTTTTGTTTTGTTTTATTCTTTTTAAATCTGTAGCTACTGTTGCTGGCTGTGGGAATAATATCATCCATTTGTAATCAAACAAGGGTACCAGACGATTTCTGTTCAGCACCAACAGGTTGTCTGAACAGCTAAGAGTGAAAAGGAGAGACGGGGTGAGACAGAAACCAGTTCTTTTTTTAGTCCTTGCTTGGTGTCAAATATTCTTCTAGCCACTTTATATACCTTATCTCACCAAGTTCTTACAGCTTTATGAAGGAGGTGTTATTATCTCTATTAGTCAGATAAGGAGCTGAACTTCAGAGACATAGAGTAACTCAGGCAAGGTCACACAGTGAGTAGTGGAACATGGATTTGCACCCAAGTGCTACAGGCTAATTTGATGCTATGAAGACGTAGGAAGTAAAATGAGATAATTTTAACCTTTAGATTCTCAGACCAGATGTCCCCGGATGTCCCTAACTCCGAGGATGGTTTCAGGAGGTGATTTGCGCCCACCTGTGATTCTGAGAGCTTTCCCTGGGTCCCAGTAGGATGGGGAAAGGGAGTTGCTTCAGCCCTGAGCTCAGTAAGTGCAAAAGAAAGAAATGAAGTGAGTTTTGAATTCCTGGTCTTCCTTGAAAGCAAGGAACATAAATCAGGAATGGCCTTTCCCCATCCCGTGCTAGGTTACTGGCCTCTTTGGTTTGCATTGCCAAATATAGTTAGAACATACACTGAGGCCTCCGGGCTGGCTTCTGAGAGAAGGGCCTTCTGGGAAGCTATTCCTGGCTGTGCACAGCCCTGCACTGTAGTTCTCCAGTCGTCCTGGAAGAACACCTGTGTCTACAAAGCGTTTCCACCCTCGAGGTGGGACCTTTTGTTTTGGCATCTGCTATCCAAGGCAGCTTTTGAAAGGAGGTTCTGAATCTGACTCTGAGGGAGCTACACAGGCCACCCCTCCTTTCTCCAGCGGAGGAGCAGGAGGCCCTGTTATCCTGAGTTCCAGGGAGGGTTTTGCCAAAGTTGGATTGGAGGGTTCTTTTTGATTTGCATGGGAAGAAGGGTGAGGCTAGATAGATATCTGGTGGTCCCACTGGTCTTGTTCCAGAGCTATTTTGGAACATTTTGGAAAAACAATAAAATGACTGGCCACACAGGCAGCTGAGTTTTAGTAGACTGTTATACGTTTATCTAGCAGCAGGAAGTATTTGACTTATTATGTAGTATTTATTCGGCATGGCAAAGACTCACCTTTCTCCCCATCCCCAGCCATAACCATCATTAGTATTTTAGTCTATACTTTTTTTAGACACTTGAATACATCATAGGCACCTATATTATAGACACATAAACATATACATCTAATACACAGACACCTGCTTTTAAGAATGGAACTCTTGGGTGGGGAGAGCTGAATTAAACACACTTGTCATTTTAAGGCAAGTTGTCATTACCAGTCTTTGTAACGCTTCTCTCTTGTAATAAACATATATGTTATTGTATGTAATGTATTATACATTATGTTATATATAACATATATTACCTTTCATACTTCTTGAATCCTAGATAGCAGCCCTCTTTTATTTTTGAACACTAGCTTGCTATGTAGCCAGGGCTAGCCTTGAACTCTTGGTCCTCCTGCCTCCACCTCCTGAGCACTGGATTTCAGGTTTGAACTTCTACATGTGCTTTTCAACAGCCCTCCTTAAAATGTTTGATATACATACATGTGCAAGTGGGGTTGTAAAATGCTCCACTTTACACCTACATGTTTAACATATGGATCTATTGTGTTCCATTTATTATTATTATTAGCATATGGCTTAAATGTATTAACTATTTAAATTTATTAACTTATTATTACTATTATTATTTATTATTTTGGGGTGTGTGTGTGTGACACACATGCCACCATATACTTGTGGAGATCAGGGGAAAATTTTCAGTAGATGGTTCTTTCCCTTCTTCCTGGGACTATATGTGTCCCAGCCTCAAACTTAAGAAGTCAGTCCCAGTGACAAGCAGCTTTAGCCCCTGAACCTTCTCATGGGTCCTCTCTTGTCTCTTGGTGAAGGATACTTGCCTTGCCTCTGCCACAGAAACGTGTAGAACATGCATCCAGTTCCGTGACCTCCTCTGGAGTTGAGTCTGCATTTCTTAGTCAGCTGTATTCAGAATTTTCATCACTGAGTCAGGAGACGTTGGCATGCATATGATGCTAAATTGTAGGAACTGCATTTGAGAGGGCCTAGTACCAGTTTCTAATCTTACAGGAGTGTGCAAGGTTTCTCATCTCCCCATGGCTTTACCAACCATGGTATATGTGATGGTTAATTATATATGTCAATTTGGCTGGGCTATGGGATGCCCAGCTAGCTGCTAAAACATCATTTCTAGGTGTGTCATTGAGGGTGTTCCCAGAGGAAGTTAGCATTTGAATCGGCAGATTTAGCAAATAGTCACTCTCACCAATGTAGGCAGCCTCATCATCTGGTCTGTTGAGATTGGTAATAGGAAGGTGCAGGAGAAAGGGGAATTCCTCTCTCTTCTTGAGCCAGGATATCTATTTCCTCCTACTCACAGACATTGGACTCCTGGCTTTGGACCTTCAGACTCCAGACCTTAGCATACCATCCCCAAAGCCTGGGAGCTACACCCCCAGTGCCTCAGATCCCAGGTCTTTGGACTCAGGCTAAATTATACCTTTGGCTTTCCTGGTTTTTCAGCTTGCAGATAGCGGATCTTAGAACTTCTCAGCTTCCAAAATTGTGTAAGCCAATTCCTATACCAAATATCCATGCATCCATCATCCTGTGTTAATTCTGTTTCCCTGGGAGATCCTTACGAATACAGCATGAATCCTCTCTTCTGCTTTTGCTCAGAGCTGGGGATGTGTTGAGTACTGACAAAACCCTTGCCTGGCATGTTTGAGGCTCAGGGGTCCATCCCCAGCACTGCAAATAAAGATCTAGAACCCAAATGCAATACTGCTTACATTCCCACGACCCATTCCTAGTGGTTTTTAATATACCCACATTTACTTATTTATTGCTTATGTGAACTTTCCCTAATGAGCTAGGCAATTTAAAAAGCAGTGGGATCATGTTTGCATATCGCTTGCTGCTCCCCACTCTTCTGTGTATCTTGGACATCTCTCAGTGCCCATAAACTCATCTATCTCTATACAGCATCATTTTACTTCCTGCATGGCATCTCATTAGACAAACCATCACAATGTGTTTAACCATTCCTCTCTGCTGTTACACAATAGAGTTTTCTACATTTTTGCTTTAAAAAATGCTCCTAATGTACATTTCTTTGCATTTTATTTTTTGGATTCCATATTTGGTGACTTTGTTTATTTATAGGATTAAATAATTTGAAGCAAAATGATTGGGGGTGGGGGTGGGGGTAGAAGTGGGGGGATCTCTGTGAGTTCCAGGTCAGCCTGGTCTACATAGCAAGACCCAAGCCAGCCAGGGTTAGAGAGACCCTATCTTAAAAAAATATATATGATTCATGCATGTGGATGTGGGCACACAGGTGGGGGCAGAGGAGCACTGCTGGGAGTTGATTCTCTCCTTCCTCTTAGACTGAGGGTCCATGGGGGAGAGCTTAGGAAGCCAGGCTTGTACAGAGCTTTCACCCATGACCCACCTCATGGGCTCTCATGGTTCTGATATTGTCCTTTATATCCTGAGTACTTTTAAGAAATACTTAATTTATAATCTTGTTCTAATGGCACAGTTATTGTCAGCTGACTCCTCTTCACGCTTCATTTCCTATTACAATGTGAACTTTCTGGTTCATTTTCTTAAAGTTTGATCTATGGTGACTGTGCACTGGACTGAGGCAGTCATTCCAAAGAGGCTGTTTGCTTGTTTTTGAGACGTTGTGTGGTGTGTGTATGTGTGTGGTGTGCGTGTGTGTTTAAAATGTAAAATAACTTTTTCCATCTATGGAGATCAGACTATCTCCTGCTCCAATTACCCTCTATTGTATCATAGCATTCAGGTGATGTCTTACTTCGAATGACTCCATTTGTAAACAGCAGTCAGCTGCATTTTGAGTGCAAAAGCTTAAACATAATAATTCCGTATCTTGCTTGTGTAAGCAGATAGCTAGGACAAAGAATGAGGCCAAGGCTTATAAATAACATTTGCATGCAGAAAACACTACCACCTATGACATTATCCAGGTAAACGAGGATATCCAAGTAAACAGGCTGTCCAAGCCCTGTCAGAAAAAAAATCCAACAGACTTGTAACTTACCAAACACACTAGACCAACTGAGGATGCAGCCCCTTCCCTGGTTCATGTAACAAGAGGAACACCTAGCACTGGGAGCCATACTCATCAACCTGTCAATGAACCATCGGTGCACGGTCCAGAAGGCGCTCCTGAAGGCCAGACTCAGAGCTATAGCTCTGTTCTCGGTCAGCTTTGTGACTACAGTGACACCAGCTTTTTGCTTTGCTCTGGAGTGTTTCACTAAGGTCATTAGAGTCCTGTTGTCCCTTTAGCCCTTTATTTGTTGTTCTGTAACATTTTTGTGTGTGTGTGTGTGTGTGTGTGTGTGTGTATGTAGTGTAGTGTAATTGTGGTCTGAGAGTTAATATTAATAACTGAGATTGGAATAAAAGAACTTGTGTTTGTCCTTTAAGGCTTTGGCTATCGAGTGATGTAAAGCCAATGGAAATGATGTAGCTATGAATTTGTTACTCAATAATTATGATATTTTATTTATTTATTTAGAGACAGGCTCACTATGCAGGGCTGGGTTGCCTGGAACTCAGATATACCTGCCACTGTCTCCCCAGTGCTGGGATAAAGGAACTGTGTTACCACCAACTGGCTCAAGTATGTGTCTGGCATAGTTCTCCTCTGCCACCCTCATAGTCTACATCTTCAATGGCCTACATACAGTCATTTTCTACCTTAATATTCTAGCATCCACTTCTCTTTTAATAATGTCGTGATTTTTTTCCATTCCTTAAACATTTTAATGCAATGGAATTTGTTTTGTTTCTGACGAGAGGCAGAACTTTTTTCTTTCTCCTAACTGTCAGCCAGTTGTTGAACATGCGTGTGAAATAAGAGGCAGCTTTCGGAGCTGTTCTCCAGGGTCTCCAGAGTAAAGTCTGAAGTTCTCTGGGTTAACAGCCTGAGAGGACACCAGCCTCTCTCCAGCTTCCAGGGGACAGTCCCAACTCCTTTTCTGTTTTATATGCTGGGGCTTCAATGTTAGGTTTTATTTGAAGAAAAAGTTCATCTGCTGGTAGATGAGTACCAGGATAATGTCTCAAAGAGTAAATATTTGAATGTTTCTGGTCCTTTCGTTCTTTTCTGTTGCTCGGTTTGTCATTTCCTGAACTAGCTTAGCAACATTTGGAAGCTTACTCTTGAAACTGTTCAAACTCATGATAAAGACAGAGATAATAAAGTGAAGGTTTTTAATATTGTTAAAACCCAGCAAGTAAAGCTGGTTGTGGTGACACTGCTTGTATGTCATTCCATACTTGAGAGACTGAGGCAGAAGGGTTGCTTGCTCAAGGCTAGCCAGGGCTACATATTGGGATACTGAATCAAGACAATCTAGCAATTTTATGATTTGTATATTTTTGTTTCTTTCTCCCGTTCTTTCCAGAGGTCCCTTCCCTCACTTTCCCTCTTCTTCCATCTGCTACTTTGTATCCTTTTACCCCAAATCTCATTATAGATCCCTTCAAAAAATGAAAAAAGTCCTCTTACATAACCACCACTTAACATAAACAGTAATTCTGAAGTATCATCTCATAGTCAGTCTATAATCAAAAATTTCCCTAAAATGTATTTTACTGATTTGTTCCAAACAGATACCAAACAAAATTGTTCAATCTCTAACAATTTCTTCACCTAGAGCCGGACCCCCTCCCTTTGTTTTCATACCATTGAGTTCTTGAAGAAAACAATGTATTCATGAGTGTGATTCAGAACTTTTAGAACACAGACAGCTCTGGAGTCGCCTCTTCACCGCCAGTGAGGCCTGAGCAGGGACAGCCTGGCCTGCCGGGCATGGGTGGGGCAGGTGGCACATTGTATCAGTGTTGCAGTATTTCTTACATAGAAAGAATCTTGCAATGTTGTCCCTCCTGCTTTTCCATGCTACCCTTTTTCCACTTGACCTTTCCCCTAGTAAGTCAGCAGCATCGCCTCGAGGAGAATTAAGATTGGTACAACCAGAATGCAAGGAGAAAGAATCAGTCTGAACTGAACGGGTCAACGTTCAGTTTTCTGGCTTTTTAAACAGCCTCTTGAAGTCCACATCAAAAGCAATAGTTTGAAAGTCAAAGCTCTTTACTCGCAGAGAGGCGGGTTTTGTTGAGAGGAGAAAAGGCTCTTCAGAATCAAAAGGAGAAGCCGGAAGCACTGGGTACTCAAGCTTCACGTGGGAGAGAGGTTGATGGGAAAGTGTACCGGTCCCTCACCCAGTCCTCTGCGGACCTAGGAGGTGGTAAGAGGTAGAGGGGTGGGGACAGTGGTTAGAGTGAGGAGCATCCAGCCTAGACGTGGCAGCTCAGTCCAGCTCCCTATGGGGGCAGATTGCAGGGAGGGGGAGTGCAGAGGGGAGGAGGGCAGTCACATGCCCATAGTCACTCCTGGTCATCTAAATGGGTCTAGCTGTTCTGAGCCAGAATCCTGTCAGCTGTATTCCCTTGACTTCGGGAAGACTGCCATCACAGCCTCTTGCAGGTCCTGCTCCAGCACAGATGATCCCTGCCTATGTCCAGAGTTACTGCTGAGCCCAACCCTCCACCTCCCATTCAGATGGCTCCACATTACAAAAGGCACTCAGGAGCCACCCCCAACTTGTTAGAACAAAGGATAGACCAAAAGATGGTCACCTACCTCTGTGTTAGGGTGACACTGAGATTGGGGAGGTTCACTCTAACCTGTATACAAGTCACACATGGTTCTGGGTCCCCAGTTTTCTGGTTGCTTCTGCATTGACCTAGTGGGTAACCTTTTGTCTCAATCTGTTGGAAGCCAGTTAGAGCAGGGATCCTTAACCTCTTTTCACCTATTAAAAGCACACGAGGAGCTTTGCAGAAACTCCTGATAGGAGCGCCATGCCAAGATAATTGAACTAGATGCTCTCTGGGAGGGGCACGGTGCCCTCACCGGTGTGCGCGGCGTTTATCTGGTGAGGCCACTCCACACTGCTCAGTTCACACAGTGTTGTTCTTCCACAGTTCCAAAAATGGATCCGAGGCAGATTACAAGAGTTGGTTGGTTTATTTGTTTTAGGCTTAGTGATGCATCCAATTGAACCGCCAGAAATAGAAGGGTTAATAGTGGCCAGAAGGGCAGGTGCTTGGGGTGAGCACAAACTGCAGCAGTGGGAAGCAAGCCAGCTGGTAAGGAGGTAACACAAGACAGGTGTGCTGATGGCCCATGTGGGCATCCAGGAGGAGCTGCAGCTTTCGATCTGGCACCAAGAATGGCAACGATCAAGGCAACGTGGTGTGAACTTGTAATTCCAAGCCTCAGGCAGGAAGATTGTAGTAGGTTTAAGGCTAGCCTGGGGTACATACTGAGAGCCCACTGCAAAAATCAAAACAACAGCAAAAAACAAATAGTAAATAAATAAACAAACAAATAAAAAGAATGACAGAGCAGGGCAGTGGTGGTGCACACCTTTAATCCCAGCACTTGGGAGGCAGAGGCAGGTGGATTTCTGAGTTCAAGGCCAGCCTGGTGTACAGAGTGAGTTCCAGGACAGCCAGGGTTACACAGAGAAACCCTGTCTCGAACCACCCCCGCCCCCCAAATAAAAAAAGAATAACAGAACGCCTTCTAGAAGCACAGGACTTTGAAGGGAAACTCAGAAAAACGAAGAGGGCTGAAGTGATGACTCAGCAGTTAAGAATGCTGCTGCTGCTGCTGCTGCTGCTGCTGCTGCTGCTGCGTGCTGCTGCTGCTCTCCTGCTGCTGCTGCTGCAAACCAGGGTTCAGTCTCCAGCGTCCAACCCATGGCTCAGAAACACCTGTAACTCTAGTGCCAGAGACTCTGATGTCCTCTTCTGCCCCACCCCTGGAGGCATCAGGCATGATTTTGGTGCTCATACATACATGTAGGTAAATACTCATACACATAAAATTAAAACAAACAAACGAATGTTTATAAAGAATAAAAAATAGGATAAGTGTGTGTGTGGGCAATTTAATTTGTATCTTCTTATTTCTTTTTGTGTCCTTGTCTTTAAGTTTCTCTTGTTTCAGCCTCCTGAGCACTGGGCCACCATGCTGGGATTTTCTGTCTCCTCAAGAAGACTTGTCCCTAGGAACACAGAGAGAAGTTGGCTACATTCAGCCTGTAGAGTCACAGGAACACAGTTCCACTGCTTTATCTACCAGTCTGAGTATTTCATTGTGGTCCCAACAAGCCAATACCTGTTGAAGGGATTTGCAGGAACAGGGCATAGCTACCACCTCAGAGACATAGTACTGTGGCCAGGTCTCAGCCAATTTTGTGACAGGGTCACTGATTCAGGGCAAAAAGAATTGTGTGTGTGTGTCCATGTGTATCCGTGTGAGTGTGCCCCTGTCCCCCCCACTCTGTTGCTGTCCAGTGTCTTCCTCTGCTGTCCTTACTTTATTTTCTAAAACAGCCTCTCATTGATCCTGGGATCCATGGATTTAGCTGGACTGGCTGACCAGGAAGCCCTCCTGCCTCTACCTTCCGAGCACTGAGATTCCAGGCACACACACACTGCTATGCTGGCTTTTTATATGGGAGCTGGGAATCTGAATCCAGGTCTGTGCTTGTATTACAAGCATTTTACCCACTGAGCCATCTGCCCAGCCTTTGGATTCCATTCGTTCATTCATTCATTCATTCATTCATTCATTCAATAACGTTATAGTTTTTGCATCTACTTTGTGCTGAGTCCTGTTCCAGGCACCGGGCATTATGGCTGTAGGGATGGCCCATATTAGAGAGGATGTTGATGTGGATTGGAGTGTAGAGAACGAGTTACATCAAAACAACCACTCATGAGATGCTCTTTGTTAAGTCACCTTGGCCTTGCACATATCTGCTCACAGAGGGATTCAGAGACCTTATCTGCAAAGAAGAGACTGTGAGAACTGGACCAAACAGGTTATTTATACCCACTTCAAGCATACGGTTTCTTCCTAGAGGTGGAAACTGGTTTGCTTTGCACCTATCCGTCCCACTGGCAGTAGGTGAACAAAGTTAAAATCCCTCCTGAAGGCCCCATTTCTGTTCTTTGGTTTAATATACAACATCCTGACTATATCTTAACTTTGTTAGTTTTTCTGAAATGTCAAAGTTTTTCCCCTCTCAAAGTGGGAAGCTAGAGTTTCCAAGCAGTGACCCCCGTGGGGTCACTTGTAAACTTCTGTGCCACTGTAGACAACAACCAGATTCCCTAATTCAGACCACATTGGCTCTCCAGCCCTGTATGGCCTTGACTGAGGGGGGAAAAGGCCAACAACAAAAATGTCCTCCAAACTATTATTTTTCTTCCAAATAAGTATCCATCCCAAATTCCCTCCACCAGTTTTTTATCGCATGATAGACAAATTATCAACACTGAGCCAGCAGACTCTCGCTAAAAGCTGGGAAGCTTTAGAAATACACTGTCAGGTTGGACGTGACAAGCTGATAGTGGGACATAGCCGGGGCTCTAAGATCCTGCTGCTTAGAAAGGCGGCCCTCGATGCCTTATCGTCATGGAGGACTCCTCACTCACCTCATTATTTGAAGCATTGAAGTGATGTGAGAGTCCAAGATAGTCTGGCCAATTTATACCCTGGCCTTGTTTTATTTGGCAGGCAGGAGAGGGGACAGTAAAGGACTCAGGCTTTGAAGTTAGGCAACCTTGAATTTGCACACTGACTCTCCCTCCTCCCAGCCCTATAATTGTGGGCAAATCTCTTAAACTTCAGTCTCTATTTCATTAGCTATAAAGCCGGGGTAATCATATTTACCTTATGGACTTGTGAGGATGAATGATACAAGGTGAACGAAAGCTTCAGCCCCTGGCGGGCAGCACAGTCAATGCTCATTAACTGGCAACTTTTAAAAATAGGAGCAATTAAAGGGTGTCCTCACATAAAACAAGAAGCATCTGTTCTTTTGTGTGTGTGTATGTGTGTGATAAAGAGTGCATGCATGTGTGAGTGTGCATATGTGGGTGTGTGAGAGAGTATGTGAGTGTGAGTCAGTGTGCATGTTTGACTGTGTGTGAGAGAGTGAGTGTATGAATATGAGTGTGTGTGTGTATATGTGAGTTTGTGTGTGTCTGATTTGTGTATGTATGAGTGTGTTGCGTGTGTGCGTGTGTGTGTGTGGTGTGTGTGTGTGGTATATGCTCACATGTATGCAGGTACATGTACCTGGAACACACATATGGAAGCCTGAGGGAGACTTTGGGTGCCTTGTTCTGTTTCTCTTCCTTAGTCTCTTGAGACAGGGTCTCTCACTGAGCCAGGAGCTATGCTGGCAGTCAGCCAGTCCCCACCACTCTCCTGTGTCCTCCATTTTCCCAGCACACACACACACTGGCTTTCCACATGGTTCCTGGAGTCTTGGTGTTTGCTCAGCATGTTCTCTTAGCCCACTGAGCTATCCCTCTCGTCCATACCTGGTCTTTCTCCAACCCAGCACAGAACGCTGAAGCAGTGGATAAACTGGTTTAGCTCAGATAATTTACACAAGGAACTGGACTTGAGGATCTCTGACGCTCCACCCCCAACTCCAATATTCTAAGATTTTTTTTTTCTTCCATTTTTTCAAGACAGGGTTTCTCTGTGTAGTTTTGGATGTCCTGGAACTCACTCTGTAGACTAGGCTGGCCTCGAACTCAGAAATCCACCTGTCTCTGCCTCCCAAGTGCTGGGATTAAAGACGCTACTACTGCCCAGCTATTCTAAGATATTTTATTCAGGGAAAGATAAACGTCAAAGAGCCCCAGTAACACAGCCATCTTTTCTAGGCAGTTCTTCTGGATATGTGCTCCCCAGAATGTCCAATTCTGAAGCTTACAAGACCCAGTTATTCCAAGACAGCACAGCTTGGAAAAAGAGCCCTGGACAGAGAGAGAAGACCAGTTAATTTCAAGGCTGCAAAACCCATCTTTCTTTGGAGTAACAGAACGAAAGTAAGGGACATTTGACCCTTCCAAGATGTTTTCTTAATTTGAAATACAAGGTATGCACACAATCTTGTTTTCTGACAGATCCTTGAAAAAAAAAAATCTGGCATCTTAGCCATCCCTCTTAAAATACCAAAGATGGGGACCAGAGAGAACTTTTCTTTCTGAACAATGACTGAGAAGGGAATTCTAATGAATATTTTGGCACACAGATGTCATTTTCTGGCTCTTTCAGGACCCAAGAGCAGTGGGTCATAATTAAAGCTGCTGATGGCAACTCCAGACGGTCAATCCAAATGTTTTCTCTGTGCTGTCAATTCCCTGCATTAAATGATTTAACATCATGTTTGTGTAGTGAACATATGCACAGAGGGAGAATTAAATGTTGATATAAGTTCTGGAGCTTTTCTCTAAAAGATATGTTTATTACATTCAAAGGATTTGTTCAATGTTTTCCTTAGCTGATAAATTGAGATGACCCTTTCCACGAAGAAGGCTGAGAGGTTCATCTTGAAGATGTCAGAATAAGATGACATTGCCTGTCTGCTTTCCTCTCTCCCTCTCTCTTTCTTTCTTTCTTGACAGGATCTCATGTAGTTCAGACAAGCTTTGAGCTCACCATGTAGTGGAAGGTGACCTTCAATGTCTCCACTTCCCTAGTACTGGTGTGGCAAGAATGTGCCATGCTTCCGCAACACGGTGCATGTGGTGACTGGCGTCCTGGGCAATCATTGAGCCACACTCCCAGCCCCAAGATTATGTTTTCTGTAGGCAAGTAAACCCGGCTCATGTGTCTGGAGTTGATGGCCACACATTTAATCACAGAATATTGGCCCCATCTGCTATACCACCTTTCCTGAGGCTCTCCCAAGCTCTGTGGATGCTGCATGTTCAATTATGTTACTTACAAAGGGTCAAGACTGCTCATTTTTCTGTCAACTCAATCAGAAAAAAAACCCACAAGTACATCTGTTTGCAAGATCTGTTAGGATTTTAGGAACCAGATTTCCAATTTTGTCTTTTTTTCTTTAATAAATTTTGTTTCTTTTACCAAAGAGCAAAATCCCCCTTCCTCCACCATCTTTCCCCCTACCTCTATTCCTCCACTGTCTCTCCATCTTCCTCCATCCCTCTCCCCTCCTCTAAAAGTGTTTCAGTTTCTTTTTTTGATGGAAACAAAGCAGTTAAATCCAAGTGTTTCTGAGGAGCTCGCCTAGAGCACCATTTTGTAGTGAAATAAACTGAACATTCGCAATGCTTATATTTCATGTGTGTGTGTGTGTCTGTCTGCATGCATATGAGTGTTGCATGTTTGCATGTAATGGTGTGCACACGGAGGTCAGAATACAATATGTGGAAGTTGGTTCTCTTCTTCCACCCTGTGGACCCTAGGGATTGAACTCAGGTCCTCGGGCTTGGTAGCAGGTACTCTTATCCACTAAGCTACCTGGCAGGCTCCAGTCACTCATTAAAGGCAAACTTGGATTTGCCTAGCAAAGTAATTCAGCAAAGGACTGCCTGCAAGCTCCAGCCCAACACTATAATGCAAACCTTCCAGCTGCAACTTGCACACTGGAAGCCAAGCCTAGTACTATGTAAGGCAAGGAAGACATGGGGCCAAGTGGGGAAGTGATCATAACACTGTCAGCTCATGGGCCCAATGCTACAGCAGCTGCTGGTTGTGATGAGACTTTCTGAGGTCTCTAACTTGCCAGGTACCTCAGTTTCAGGTTCTATTAATTCCCTTTCTCAGGCCCTGCATTCTAGCTTTGGATAACATAATGGAGCAAAAACACTGTGCTGTGGACACTTACTTGTTAGGCACTCTTCTACTTCATCATGTTCTTTGAGAGCCTCTCCTTTGTGAAGAAGCCATGAACTAAAATGCCCTGACACTGGGCCAGGATATGAAAGTCTTATAACTGGAGCTGGTGTGATCTGGACATCCTGCCGGCAGTTGCTGTCCTGCTCGCTCATAGAAATCAGGAAAACTTCTGGCTTTGGTCAGGGGCTTTTGGGAGTGTCTCTTCTTAAAATGCACAGAGCCCACTGGAGAGGACTCTACACTACTCACATGACAAAATGGTGGTGAGCCATCTCTAGGCCACTGGGGTGACTCAGATGTGATTATGCCCTGACGCTTTGTTCTCGTTCCATGCCAAAGAGTAAAAAAATGTAACCCTCTGCTGCCACCTGCTGTTTCCTTTGGAATACATTGTTGGAATAATTCTAAGCATATGTATTGGTTGATCTTTGCCAAATGCCTTGAGGAATTTGGGGGCTGTGAAATGTATATTTATATAGTTCTGTACCAGCAGGTCTGTTATGTGCAAGGATAAACTGCAGGGTCCCATGGGTGCTTGCTTGTCTGCCCCATCCATTAGAATAAGTTTACTGAGACTCCCTGACCCCAGGGAGGACCTACAGGGCCCTGCCCAGTGATCCCCTTGAGCAAAGTCTGACCCTTAAGAGTTTGGGTAGCTTCCTCATGGGACAGTGATGCCGCATGAGCCATGATTGAGAGCTGGTTCCTGCACAGACTGTTCTCTGAAAGGTGTGTCAATGGGTATATTCCTTGTAAATACCCCTGCCCTGCCCCGGAAGTGGAAATATTCTTCCTAGTAGAGCTGGTCAACAAGCTTCAGCTCATATTTACTTGTGACATCTTCAGATATTTTATCTTTGTCTTCTTTGAGGAAACTGAGACAGATTAAGAAAGTGGCACCCCCAGGGAAGTGAAGATAACACTTGTAGGTGGGAGAATCTGAGCTCAGGTTAGATGTGGAGATAACCGGAAAGAGTTGACAGTCATAAGCTTGGACGGCTCTGATAGGGGCTCTTAGTCATCTGATTACAGGCACAGAGGACAGAGTTCACCTGACTTGACAGTTCTAGAAAGGGGGTTTTCCTCTTTGCCATCTTCGGGAAGATGTACCCACACACAAGAGCTTCTTTCTGTTGTCACCATTGCCTTTGGGAATTCTTTAAATAGTGATCTTTTGATCGTCAGAGATTAGCAAACCTGTTAGATGAATTTTCATATAAATCTATTTTTTAAGTCAAATCTCGTAGTTTTTAGATGACATAAAGTATTAAGGAAATGACCCTTGATGGTTTCTCCTATCAGACTCTGCCTGATAAGACCAGGTATGCGATGGCTCATTACTCTTGCGCCACAGCTCCTACTTAGGTGCACATTTGTTGAATGACTGAGCTGATCACCTATGCACTTATCTGCAGACGTCCTGGAGGGGATGGGGGTGGGGGAGGGGAGGAAGGACTAGGAGGAAGGCTTCTCAGATGAACAACTCATGGTAGGCAAACCATAAGTACTAGGGTGTGACAAGGATACCAAAAGACACAGTATAGAGGCTTCAACATACAGATGCATTGCTTATAGAGTAAACATGGCTCTTGAAAAATTCACAAGAAAGTCATAACTCTCAAAATTCCTGTTTTTTAACTTGTCTGTTAATGTCTGTTTCTTTAACTCTTGTCCTTGTTACTGTAATTCACAAGCCTGTGTTGTGTTTATGTTTCATGCATTTTTTTTTTTGTTTATGTCCAGTTGTTCTTCTCTAGGGTTGTGTAAAGGCTTTGGGAATGTTCTAGCCTGGCTCAGCCATGGCAAGAGGCCAGCCACTAAAGCAATATTTCCTTGGGGCTGATGTGATCTCGGCAATGGAAATCAAGGGACCCAAGAAGGAAACTCCTGCAGGTCTGGGATAATGGTTTCAACTTTCCTTTCCTCCCAGGATACACTTGACACTTCTTAGTTCTAGAAGTTTCTGGGTCATTTCACCTCTCATCTTCAGGCAGGGAAACAACTGTTCAGTGAATAATAAGCTAAGTGCTTACCAGTATTGCTTGGTGGAGCATTGAGCCCACCATTTCTTGCATCTGCTGTGTCCTTGTTCACCCCAGAAGCCTTAGTCCAAGCTCAAAGTTCCAGCCAGAAAGTTCAACCAGCTCCTTCACTGTGAGTTGGTGGGGAGAGTAGGGATAGCAACTGCTGAGAGAACTCAAGACGATCAGAAGGTTGGACAACTGGTCCCAAGGCCACCATAGCTGACAAAAGTTCCCATACAAGGGCATGTGTAGGCTCCATGATGAGCAAGTACATGAGGCCAGTTCTTCTTCAATGAGCTTGCTTTTTGATGAGCAAGAAGTGTGCCAGGTGGTGTCAGGGTGTGATTGTTTCCCATTGTTTTTGATACCAGCTTTTATGCCTTCTGTTGTGTCTGGTAACTAAGATTCTGTCAAAAAAATACAGCAAGGCTTCTCTGAGCTGAGAAAGAACACTTTTGCAATTAGCCTTTTGTCCCTTCAGTCTGTTTCTCTTAGAACAAATGTAATCTTAGTCGCTACAGACTGTCTGAAATAGCTTTTCTGGTGAGTCACCTAAAAGCAAAGTTGCAGATACCCTATTGTTTCAGCCATAACAAGCCAACTACTAGTTATACTCACTGGAGGATTGGGGGCGGGGGGGATTGCTGCTGTATGCTCATATGTATTTTGAGGCCAGCCTTAAAAACATCCAGAGAGCATGAAATGCCTCAGACCATGTGTTGGTACTACACATCTCAGATCAATTTGCTGCAGAGGCAAAGGGTCTCCACAAGATTCATGTTCCTCAGAACCCAAGACACGTGAGGGTTTTGCCCTCAGTCATCACCAGTCTTCCCCCCACCCCTCCTCCCACACAGACACAGGAGTGTGCTTAGAACCTTAGGGGACTCTCCAGGAGGCCACGAAGAAGGGTCAGAGGACTTTGTAGATGCTCTGAGGAAGAAATGAAAGCTTTAAACAGAACATCGTGCCATGGCTTGAAAGGTCATTATCTAGTTCACACTTACCTCAGAATCTAAATATTGTCTGAAAATGGACAAGTTTGCCAGGACCATGAGCAGTGAAATCACTCAAAATAGCTCTTAGGAATCTTCAAGGCCAATGTGACTCTGGCAGGCCATTGACACTCAAATCCATTGCTGCCTGTGAGGGAACTCAGCAGCAGTGAGACAGGGCAGCTGCTTAAAGGAAGGGTTTTACTCAGTAGCCCTTGAAAACTGCAGATGCCTCTCATTGTCAAGTGTGTCAACTTTGTCTCTCTTCCATCAGTTTCAAGGGTGGGGAGGGACTGGTACTCTTCAAGTGAGTTCTTCAGTGCTGCAGGCCTCTGAACAGCCTGCCCTTCCCCCGAGCTGTGGCATTGTGTGTGTCTTACTATGCTATAGCAGCTACCAGCCTTACTTTGCTCCTGGCCGCACCCTGGATTGGCTAAAGCCAGGTTACCTCCTTCCAGGCAGCTTCAGGGTCAAAGTCTAGAGTAATTCTTCTCAAATAAACAAGTCGGACAAAGGCAGTTCCCAGCAGTGCATGGGGCTGCATTCCAGAATGCTGCTTGCAAATCTGTCCTTTGGAATCTGGAAGACTATTCCTCAGGAAGAACAATGTTATACATTGTGGCAACATTCCCAGGCTATCCCATACCACTGAATGGACCCATAATGGACATATAATGAAGTGTTCTGGACATAACATTGTAGGTCATAGAGACATTTACTGAGCCCTGTAGGATACAATGTGTTGTGTGAATTTAAAGTTACCTCAACCCCAGCTTTGTAGGGGATTGACTTAGTGGCTTCCACTCTGCTTTTGAGCAGCACCATCCTTTGGGCTCAGTCCGGACTGAATAATAAGGAGGAAAAAAAAAAAAAGCTGATCCCTGGCACTCCTCTCTCTGCTTCCTGACTTCAGACGCGATGTGACCAGCTGCCTCGTGCTCTGACACCACCGACTTCCTCACCACAATGGACTGTACTTCCAAACTGTGAGCAAAAATAGACCCTTCCTTCCTTAGGTTATTTTGGGTGTTTGTGAACTTTATTTTTATCTTATGCAAGTGGATGTTTGGCCCACACATCTAGCACCATGTGCATGCCCAGAGGCCAAAGAGGGCAGCAGATCCCCTCAAGCTGGAGTTACAGATGGTTGTGAGCTACCGTGCAGGTGCTGGGAACCCACCCCAGGTCCTCAGAAAGAGCAGTTGGTGCTCTTAACCATCTGAGCCTTCCATCTTTTGAATGCTGAGATTAGAGGTGGGATCCCAGGCCTGGCTCTTCCTCTCTTTCTGTTTTCTTTTTCCTTTCTTCAGGGTTCCCAAACTCTCCCTTCTCATCAGGGCTGGGATGGAAGAGGAAGTGAGAGTTGGGAATGGACTCCTGCCCAGGAAGGAACCATTTACTGGAAGGGCAGAGAGGGACTTCTACAGTTTTGCTCTGCTTTGCCATAGCATCCTAGGTCTCAGATGGAGTGGTAGATTTAGATTCCTACAAGAGTTGGAATGACCGGTCTTTCTGTCTTTGCAGGAAGAATAGGAATCTGGGAAGAACAATATACCTGGTTAAAATCAAGGAGTGGGAGATTGGAGTACACATAATGGCTGAAAATCAGATTTTCAGTTAGTCTGTGACTTCTAGATTTAGGCCCAGGTTCCCAACGAGAGAAGACTACAATAACAGAATAAGTTAATTGAGCCAGCATGATGGAATTTTCAGGAAGGAACTGTGTTCCTTGATTGGGAACTTTGTTATCTTCCTCTGTATGGGGAGTAGAGAAATTATTTGTTTTCTCACATATAGTGTTTTAAAGAATATGCTAGAATAAGGGAGTGTGTAAGAAACCATTTCACAAAAATGGGGTCAAGTGGGGGTGGGATGATGGTGGAGGGACACTGACATGGGACAGTAAGCTGGAACAGTGGGTAAAGACATTTTTAGCCAAGTCTAATGACTGGAATTTAATCCACTGGTGGAAGGAGAAAACTGACTCTTGCAAGTTCTCTGACCTCCAATGCGTGCCATGGCACTTGTCTGTGAGTGCATACACACTTCTGAAAAACAAATAATTGTAAATAGATATATATGGGTCAAGAATGCCATGTTCCAACAGGGAAATGGATGCCTCAGTATGAAAGAAGAGCTCCGGTGTGGTCTACCTAGAACAGGATCAAACTGCCATCCTCTTATCTGCACTGTAGATTTATGGCTGTGTTGAAGAATTGACCCAGCCTTTGTTTTTATCAGCCACATTCCATTAATGCTTCAGAATGAATCTGTGGTCAATTAACAGCCTGGTTGTTTTCATTTATTTTATTTATTTATTTATTATATTTTTTACATGAATTGCTACCAAGCCAGAAATCCCTGTGAATCTGTGCTCTTGAGGTTTTTGTTAGCTAAAGACATAAGTTTACAATGGTCCTTGTTGAATCGCAGGCCAGCTTGCATCTTGCTTCTTTATCTAGCAGCTAAGACTAAACTTTGTGCTGACCTTCCTTCCTTAGTGAAGCCAGTCTATAAAAATGTAAGCTGGGACTGGGTGAGACAGGTGACTGAGTCACATGGCAGGCTCCTGTGAAGGGCACCCAGGATATCAGCCTCTGTGGGGAGAGAGATTCAGAAAGCTGGAAACCCATCTCATAACAGTCTTATGCCATTTGTCTGCTGGAGCTCTGCCATCTCTGGCTCCAGAGAGACTTTGTGTGGTATTTTAATGAGATCAAGTTACACTGCCCTTGACGTTTCTACCTCTGGAATTTTGGCCCTGACCCAATGCCTTGCACATGGTAGATGCTCAATAAAAATTTCTTGAATTAAATTGAATCTTGTGACTCATCAACCTCTTAACCATATATTTACAAAAGGGAATCGAGATGCATTTTAGTCAGAACTCCCTTAGTTTCCTAGTACTCTTCGTAGTCATTTTACTTTATTGGTGAGATAGAGTCTTATCCTGTAGCCCGTGCCACAGGATGTAGCCTATGTTACAGGATGTAGTCCACCCTGTAGCGTAAGCTGAGCTGTGATTCGATGAGGACCATTTAGTAGAGTCCAGGTTGGTCTTGAACTCTCAGTGATCCTCCTTCTTCTGCCTCCCAAGTGCAGGGGTTAAAGGTGGGAGTCACTGTATTTGACCTCTTGTTGTTGCTGCTGTTGCTTTCAATCAAAATGTAAAAGTGGAGCTAGGGTGTAGCTCTGGAAGTGCTTGCCTAGCTTGTGAGAGGCCTTGGCTTTGATTCTTAATACTAAAAGAAGAAGAGAAAGAGGAAGAAGAGGAGGAAGAACTCTGCAACTGCAGAGGTAAAGTTAAAATATTACCTATTATGGGAAAACAAAACCATAGGGCATTTATACAGAGAATTTCTATGGAAAGTCTATACAGTTGATCTCAGCTTCACTTAGTTTAAGGAAGAATGCCAAGTAGATTCCCATCAGCTCATGACAAGAAAGAGTGGATTCTGGCTTAGAGATAGCTCAGCGGTTAAGAGCACTGGCTGCTCTTCCAGAAGTCTTGACTTCAAATACAGAAACCACATGGTGGCTCACAACCACCATAGGATTTGGTGCCCTCTTCTGGTGTGCAGATATACATGAAGACAAGCATTCATATATATAAAATACATAAATAAATAGAGCTTTAAAAATAGAGATTTGCGGTCGGTGGTGGCGCACGTCTTTAATCCCAGCACTTGGGAGGCAGAGGCAGGTGGATTTCTGAGTTCGAGGCCAGCCTGGTCTACAGAGTGAGTTCCAGGACAGGCCGGGCTACACAGAGAAACCCTGTCTTGAAAAACCAAAAAAAAAAAAAAAAAAAAAAAAAGAGAGAGAGAGAGAGAGATGGATTTTAACGGGACTATTCTCGAGTTTGCTCTATGATTTTTAAAATGTATATACTTTATTTTATCATTTTAAAAATTATATTTATGTGCACACACCATGCGTGTGTGTTGTGTAGTGATTGCCTGAATATGTTTGAACCATGTACATGTGCTGAAGAGGCCAGAAAAGGTGTTGGATCTCCCTGGGACTGGAGTCATGGCTGATTGTGGGCTGTCCTGTGGGTGCTGAGAATTGAACCCACGTCCTCAGGAAGAACAGTCAGTGCTTTTAGCCTCTTAGTTGTCTCTCTAGTCCCTACTTTATTTTATTTGCTTGTTTGTTAGTTTGGTGTGTGCATGCATGCATTCATGCATGTACACATGTATTGTAGGGAGGTCAGAGAGCAACCTTTGGGAGTTGGTTCTCTTATTCTCTTATTCCACCATGAAGGTCTGGTCATTGAATTCAGGTCAGGCCACCAGTCTTGTCAACAAGCTTCTTATACCAAAACCAACCAAACAAACAAACAAACACCCTCACTTAAGTCTTACTGTTTACTTGAGGAGGTATAGAAATTTAAATGAAAATGCTCCCTATAGATTCAGCTATTTGAATATTTAGTCTACAGTTGGTGGTACTGTTTGGGTATGCTTAGGAAGTGTGGCTTTGCTGAAGGAAGTATGTCACTGTGGGCCAGCTTTGAGGTTTGGAAGCTTCACGACATTCCCAGGGTGCTCTCTCTGTTCCCTGTCATGACTCCCTACCACGATGGACTACTGTCCCTTTGGAACCATGAGCCAAAATAAACTTTCTCGTATAAGCTGTGCTGGCCATAGTGTTTCATCACAGGACCAGGAAAGGAACTGATACAGAAGTAGTACCGGGGTTTGGGTGGGATCATGATGAGGTCACTGTGGCATCCTGGGGTGCACTGATCCATGGGATAGCAAGGTATTCTTGTCCAGGAGGAAGCTGGAAATTATGAGTCTTCATTTCTGCATGGAGACTGGGAGAGGAGTAATTCCCAAACTAGAGATCATAGTGGGGGCTCTGATAATGGATTCAACTGGGTTAGACCCAAGGGGCACATTTGCAGTAATTCAAACCCTTGGCAGTAAATAATTGAATGTGAACTTCAGGTCAGGAGAGAAATGAAAATTTATTTTGGAGACCACAGACAGAACGAGGCCAGGACTTTGTGGGAAGGATTTTGTGGTAATTCCATTCTCCAGGCCGAGGCTAATGACTGCTGCTTTTCTACTCAAATAAAAAGTGGGGTTTTGAAGAGGCAACTGTATTAACCAATTAATACAACTCAGAAAAGGTAGTCAGGATTTGAGGCTTGGATGGAGTCATATACATGGAAGCTGAAGTTGTACAGCGTGAGGTTGGGATGAAAGCACTCCCAGATATTATATGTCTTACAATTACAGCATTATTTTTACATTTTCTTTAAAATGTAATCCCCTTGTTCTTGGCTGACACTGGCTCAGTCCAGAACATTTACAGCTACCTCCCCCCACTGCCTGCTACAGGGGCTGCAGCATGTATAAGCTCCCAGACTCTATTCCAGCGGAGATGGCTGTGCGGCACAGCTTGGGAAGCTGGCAGCCTCTGTCCATGCAGGTTTCCATTTCTGCACAGAATGGCAAAGATCAGTGAGGAGCAGAAGCTGCTGTTGCTACCTTCTTCCAGTGTGGAGCTTCAACACAGGGCTTGTAGCAGCAGCTGTCCTGTGACCAAGAGCAGGAAAGCTGAAAGCTCAGAGTGGCGTGGAACACATACAGAGGGGATCCCAACACCCCAGTGGTGCTTGTTAGCAGCTATGCTGTTCTAGGTCACTTGTTTTTTTTCTTTTCTTCTTCTTCTTTTTTTTTTTTTTTTTTGTCCAAAGAGAAAAATATTTGGCTGGAGAGACAGTTCCGTTAGCAAAGTACTGGCTACCAAAGCACAAGAACCTGAATTTGGATTCTTATTACTCAAGTTCAAAGCTAAATGGACAGAGTGTACCTATAATCCAAACACTGGAGAGCCAGGAAGATTCCTGGAGTTTGCTGGCCAGCCAGTCTAGCTGAATCAGAGAGCTCTAGAATCAGCGAGAGGCCCTACCTAAAAAAATAAGGTGGAGAATGATTGAATAAGACACCTGATTTTGACCTATGACCTACATATACAAATGCACACACTTGGGAATATGCACACCTGTGCATGCGCTTGAACACACACACACACACACACACACACACACACACCACACCACAGAGTCTTTCTCTTTTTAAACTAGTAAACTGAGCTTCTCACTAGAACAGCTAGTGGGATTTTTCAAATGAGTCCCTGTTGCTTAGCTCACTCTGGAATTTCTGATGACCAGACCTAACTAAGCCTCTGCCAGCTCTAATGTACAACGCATCCCAGGAGCCTGTTGGCTAAGCCAGTGTTTGTGGCTCGGAGTGTTTCCTTGCCTTTCTCAGCTGGATGCAACTGTGATCAATATTCCTCACAACTCTGCTGAAACAGTTGAAGACTATCGGGGCTTCTACTTCCCAGGAGCTCAGTCTCAACTTCTAGGAGCACTCTAAGAAACTGTGGAGAACTACAAATATATATATATATATATATATTCTATTCCAAAAATCCTTCTAGGAGCTGTTCAAGTGATGCCAGAGAAGTGTCATTGCTTCCTGGCTCGGAAAAACTGGGACAAGGCTGATTTTAGTTTTCTATCTCTATAAACCTCAAGAACACCTGGGGAATGCCAATGTTTTAGCAACCAGACCCCATCTCCCAGGTTGTATTTTGCACTCTAAGATAGCACAATAACATTAATTCACTGATAGAGTTTAATCTTCTACTTCAAGTGTTTTAAAGTTATATACCAGATATTTGTCCATTAATTAATTAATTAATTAATTAGTTAATTAATTAATCGAAGTAAGGTCTCCTTATGTAGCCTTGGCTGTTGTGGAACTCACTGTGTAAACCAGGCTGGCCTTGAACTCACAGTGCTACTCCTCTCTCAGCCTTCCAAGTGCCTGGCATTATAGATGTGAGCCACCATGGACGGCAGCCAATTTTATCAGTGATCTATCAAGCCATTCCCTTTCCTCCACGCTGTTTGCTACAATCCTGGTAGCCACAGAAGCATCAGAAAACAAGGCGCTGTGATACTGACTTTGTCCTTGAAACTTCAGTGACGGTTGTCCTCAGGACAAACACAGCTTAGTCACCTAACCTCATCCCCGGCCCTCCATGCTTTCGGTGCAGACGGCCACGTCAGGGCCTTGGCATTTACTCTTCTCTCTAAGCACATTTACTCTTCCTGCCGCCTCCATTTGACCACTTGTCTGCCTGCTTCCTACTGAACCTTCTTATCTCAATACAAATATAATTTCCTCACAGAAAATCTCCCCTTTTTATTTTTTGAAAGGATCTCTTTATGTAGATCAGGCTGGTCTTGAACTCATAGAGATCTGCCTGTCTCTGTCTCCTGAGTGCTGGGATTAAATGTGTTCTCCACCACACCCAGAGAGAAGACCTCTAACTCCCATACCATCCACATATTCTTTTTGTTGTTGGTTTCCCCTTTCCAACATCTCTTAGACAAGATTTCTCTGTTTATAGCTTTGGCTATCCTGGAACTCACTTTGTAGACCAGCTGGCTTCACAGACATCAGCCTGCCTCTGCCTCCCAAGTGATGGGATTTACAGGCATGTGCCACCATGTCCTGTTCCATCCATATATTTTTTTATAGGACTTGATTTTTTTTTCTTGCCTTTCATAAGACTGTATTATAATTAAATCTGTTCATTTGCATCTCACTCTAGAGGGAGACACAAAGCTTGGTAAGAACAAGGTCTGTATAGGCAATATCTATTAGTTTAGCACAGTGCTCCTTCACGTATGGAAACAGCACCTTTTTGATAACTAATTCACATGTAGTTTCTAAAGAGGCTGGCATGTCTTTACATAGCAATTATGCTATAGCGCTATAGTAAAATAATGGTAAACTACAGTGGATGGTGGATTCAAATCCTCACTCTCGATGTGAGCGTGGCTGGCACAGGGTTGTAAGATCAGAGCTTGGGAGATGGAGGCAAAAGGTTCAGGATTTCAGGGCCAGCCTCAGCTACATAGTAAGTTTAGGATACCCACATGAGATCCTCAAAATAAATAAATAAATAAATAAATAAAAATAAAAAACTCAACCCAACCCAAACCAACCAGCCAAGCACCTTCCCTCCCTCCAAACAAACAAACAAATTCCCAGATATCCAAGTTGTTCATTTTATGGTGTGTGGATATATTTGTGGGTTTGTCTTCTCATGTGTGTGTGTCCTGTAGTGATAATAGCTCTCTATCACAGATGTATTCTGAAGGATGACTGTGATATCTGACCACAAGTCACCAAGTTATCATGGGATCTAAGTTCCCATTATGAACTGGGTGCTGTCTGATCCTTCAAGGAATAAAGTTGGTCATTTACAACAGCATTCCATCGTTAAATGGAAATGCTATACATGAATCAGGCTCATGTAAGTCCTGAAGGTAAGTAATTTCATAAGGAAAGAGTACCAATGCCTCTTCCCCAGGATGCATCTGTGGTCTCTTACTAGTTTTGTGTAACAGGTTAGATGATGAGGAGAGACCCTAGGGCCTGTTTCAGGGCAGTTCTGTATAATATCCACGGCATTACCCAGAAGTAGCTTTGAATGACAGAGATGAAGGAAATCCTCTGCGTTGCAGTATGGATCTATATTGAATTAGGGCTAGTTGCTAGCGGCTTGGCTGGACAGCCATGGATCATGATTGGACAATAGAGGTAACTAGGAGGTCAGAGAAAGCAGTCTGGGGGCAGAAATCTCTGAGTTAGAAAAGAACGTGAAGATGTGGATGGTCATCAAACAACCTCTCAAAAGGCAGCTCAATAAGCAGTAGGTCATGTGACCTGTTGTTCCTTATCTTTTCTTCTGGCCACCCTGGTTTTGGGCCGATAAACAGAAGGGCTCATAAGTTGTTCAGAGGCTCAGCTACATGGAATTCCAATCCCTACTGTTCAACAGGAGGTCAGAAGTGAACATCCGCTCAGAGGCACACGGCTCAGCTAGCTGGTGAGAAGCTGCTTACAAGCGGTCTTCTATCATGGAGGGACAGACTTTGTTCTCACTGGACTAAACAGTTTGGCTGCATTTCATAGAAGTTCCTCCAAAACCACTGTTTAGGGATGTACAGGTGTTACTGACAGAACCCTGCTCTGACTAGGGAACTCAGTGAGTGAAGTGTGGCAAAGGTCTCACACTCATGGAATTCATTGAGTTTGCCACGTTTCCCCGCCTCCTGGGAGCGGTTGTCTGGGACAGTGGTGGGGTGACCTTTCAGAGACAGTGAAGGCTGGTCGGAGCACCTTACAGTGCTAGACCACTGTCCTTTAGGATGTAACATATGCTCTAAATTAGACTCCTACATATTGCTATTTCCCATCATCAGTTTTTATGAGTTTAAGAATCAAAAATAGATGAGTTTATTTTTAATTATTGCTTTTAATAATCCACTGGGGATTTTTTTCTTTTTCTTGTTGCCACCACTTTAGGTTTTGCTGGTCTCAAGGTCTTATTGATAAGGTGATTCAGAATGAATTGACACATGTGTGTCAAGGCCTCTTGGGACTCCTCAGACCAGTGAATCAACAGGAAAAAAGAGTTTTCTTTCTTAATTTTTTTTTTTTTGAAACAGGATGTCCTAGTTAGGGTTAGTATTGCTCTGATGAAACACCATGACCAAAGCAACTTTAGGAGAAAAGAGTTTGTTTGACTTACATATCTTGAATTGTTTAGTTAGCCGTTATGTATGTGAATGAGTTGCAGGTGAGAGGGAATTAGAGAACAGCTTTCAGACTCCTCTCTCTGCTTGCACTTTGGGATCTGGTTGCTGAACTCACGTTATCAAGGTTGGGCCAGTAAGCATCTCTATCTGCTGAGGCATTCCACTGGTTCTCTGTTCATTTATTTTTGAGACAAGGTCTCATGGAGCCCAGACTGACTGAGAATGGCATTGAACTTCTGATCTCCCTGCCTCTACCTTCCAAGCTCTTAGAAGCAGGAGTACATCTCTGTATTCAGTCCCTGTGGTGCTGAGGGTGGTACCCAGACCCTCATACATCTAACTGAGCAACAATCTCAGCTATAGACATCTCTGTAGAAGAGCATCATCAACAGTCTGTATGGCTTGAGTCTGGTGGATTCCACTGTGTTGAGTTAGGATTCATTAATGTCAAGGAACAGAATTCCAGTCAGATCGGCTCAAATGCTGGCCCTGCCCAGGCCCTCAGTTTTGCATAGCAATCAAGCTTTTAAGCTTCATTTATCTTTTTATCTTTTAAGCCATAATATCACCAGCTTTTGCTTCAATTTTCTGATCTAATAATAGTAACAAATATAAATTAATAAACAAGTGATATCTATTTATATCACTTACTGCATGATATGCACTGTATACCGTGCAATTTGGCACAACTCTGGTTTCAGGACCTTGTGAGCTGTATATGCACATATATTATTTTTGCAGTCTTATAAAGTGGGCTAGATTTTGCATTTTAATTGATATACATTAATTGTACAGAATAGTGAGCTTCATTATAAGGCTATCATACACATATAAAATATTCTTTGGTCATATTACTCTCTTGGAAACTAATTTTTTTTTTTTAGACAAGATCTCACTATTTGCTCTGGCTATCCTAGAACTCACTATGTAGACCAGGCTGGCTTCAAACTCAGAGATCTGCCTGCCTCTGCCTCATACATAGTTTATATATGAGGAAACTAAGACTCAGAAAATAAAGTAACCGAATCATGCGAGCGTCTAGCTTAGGTCTTTAGCAGACACTCTCTCCAGCTGTCCAGGGCTGTCTGTGCTTTCACTCTGCTTTCTAAAACTGGATCATCTCACCACACGACCTCAAACTCACTAGCCGCAGGCTAGTCTCTCAACATTCCTTGTGCTTCCCTTGAGATTGCAGATGTCCTTTTGTCAGTGAATCATCATACCTGATTCCCAAGGGCTGTTCTTGTGGTGTGACACTTGGCCCACACATACTCTCTCTCTCTCCCTGTCTCTTTCTCTGTCTCTCTCCCTTTCTGTCTCTCTCTGTCTGTCTGTCTCTCTGTCTGACTCTCTGACTCTCTGTCTCTCTCCCTCTGTTTCTCTCTGTCTCTGTCTCTTTGTCTCTGTCTCCTTCCCTTTCTGTCTGTCTCTGTGTTTTTGTCTGACTCTATGTTTCTGTCTCTTTTCCTGTCTGTCTCTCTGTCTGTTTCTGTCTCTCTGTGTCTGACTCTCTGACTCTCTCTGTATCTCTCTGTCTGTCTCTCTATCTTTCTGTCTCTCCCTTTCCCCCTTCTCCTCTCTTCCTCTCCCCCTCTCCCTCTGCCTTCTCCCCTCTTTCTCTGCCTCTCTCATCTTCTTCCAGGCTTGGAGCACATACTATTATCTCAGACTCTAGGGTTCTGGATGGCTCCTTAAGACCTAATTGGGATATGTCAACTACTCCTGGGCTGAATTTTACTCCCGTGTTCCATGTCTCTATCTCCATGGGATATGCTGATCCTGAATCCAATTTCTCACAAGTAAAAATGGCTGCCTCTGAGACCAGCAGATTTACAGAAAACATATCCTACTATGTGCTGCATTCATTGCTGCTCTTCCACATTCCTTACATCTGGAGATTTGTTAACTACCTGTTAAATAATGAATTTAAACTCAAGGCTCATGAGGGTCCTGCTTGAGCGATAATCAGACAGTCTTGATTTTAGCTGAGTATTAAGGGAAAGTGCCAGCTTTATCCTATGTGATGGGAGAGACCTGAGGCTGGAAGTCCACTGAACAGATCCTGGCAGGTATTTTCTTGGCCACATGATCCTCCCTTCTTTACTGCTGGTTCTGTTTAAAAACCAAACTGTGAGCCTTTCCACCCTTTCTGCTAACAATGTGTTCTGGGAACAAGAAGCTGTGTCTTTGTCAGGGTTTCTATTGTGGTGATAAAACACCATGACCAAAAGCACTTGGGAAGGAAAGGGTATTTCCACTTACATCCTGTAGATCACCATCCTGAAAGTCATGGCAAGAACTCATGGCAGGATCTGATGCAGGGGCATGGAGGAGTACTGCAGACTGACTTGATGCTCATAGCTTGCTGAGCCTGCTTTCTTACAGCACCCAGGACTACCATTTCAGTCCAGGGTGGCACTGTCCATAGTGACCTGGCGGAATCCCTACAAGAATCATCAGTTAAGAAAACATACCACAGGTTTGCCCACAGGCCAATCTGGTGGGAGAATTTTCTCCATTGAGGTTCGTACTTCCCAATTGACTAAAGTGTTTGTCAAGTTGATGTACACTAGCCAGCATACCTTGCAATATGGAGGGAATTACAAGGAGTCTCTACCAGACTAGCAAGATAGCTCAGTGGGTATTGACCTGGCCAGCAAAATAGCTCAGTGGGTAAAGGCACTTGCTGCCAGGCCTGACAAACTGAGTTTAATTGCTGGGACCCACAATGGTAGATGGAGAGTACCCATTCCCTCTAGTTGTTTTCTGACCTCTGTGAAGGAGAGTCTCTGGAAAGAAGCTGGGTCTGCAAAGCTTGACTGATCAGGACAAAGAGAGATGGAAATGTTGCAGCCGGAGCCGAACTGTACCCTATGCAGGGGTAGCTTTAGCCTCATGCTGGCCTTTTCCTTAGCCATTTCCTTGCTTACCTACGTGGTGGGACATAGCATCCTGTGATTAACAGATAAAAACCATCAGTTATCTTAGCAGATGATGAGCTTCCACCAATCCTGAAGCTAAGGCCATCATCAGAGGACATCTGAGACCTGGGAGAGAGACTTCCCCATCTAACTGTCACTGCCTGGTTGATGAACCCAACTGTGTATTTTAAAATTATTATTATTTAGGGTTTTCTTTATTCTGCTACTATAAAACATAAACATGGATCCCTGTGGGAACATGGGACCTGGGGTGACTTATCTGCATGTTTTCTGGTCTCTGTCACCAAATTTGGGTCAAGAATAAACTTAAGTTTTATTCCTGTTGAGGTACAAGCTGTGCCTTTTGTGTCAACACTTCCATTTATACACCATCACACCCTTGTATCTTTATATTGTCTCTCGTACCTACAAAACAGTTTTCACAACAAGATATATTTTTAAATTTTTTATTACTTATTTTATGTGTATGAGTGTCCCCCTGAATATATGTCTGGATACTTTGTGTGTGCTTGGTGTCTGTAGAGGCAAGAAAAAGGCATAAGATCCCCTGTAACTGGAGTTAACAGCAGTTATGAGCTGCCGTATGGGTGCTAGGAATTGAAGCCTGGCACTCTGGAAGAATAGCCAGAACTCTTAACTCTTGAGCCATCTGTCCAGCCCAAGATCTATTTATTTTTAAATTATGTGTATATGTGTGTGGATTTCTGTATATGAGTTTAGGAAGAGGTCAGAAGAGGCTATGGGATGCCCTGGAGCAAGAGTTACAGGTTATGAGCCTCCCTTAGTGGGTGCTAGGAACTGAACTTGGGTCCTTTGCAAGAGCAATATATGCTTTTAAGGCTTAGACCCTCTCTAACTCCCATAAAATGTAATTTTAAAAGAGTGTGGCTCATGGCTTAGTAAATTAATACAGTGAAAATGACCATTCTACCAAAAACTATTTATAATCAAAGCCTCCATTTTATTCTTTATGAAAACAGAAAACAAACAAACAAACAAACAAAAAACTACTCATATGGAACCACAAAAGACCCTGGATAGCCAGAAGAATCATGCTGGAGGGATTTCCATCCCAGATCTCAAAATACATTACAGAGCTATAGTATATAAAAACAGCATGGTACTGACCCAGAAACAGACATGCAGACCAAGGGAACAAAACTGAAGACCTAATCATGAGTACACTTAGCTGCAGCCATCTAATATTTGACAAAGATGCCAAATGACAAACAAAGAAAAGGCCACTGGACCATAGACAGCATCTTCAACAGATAGTGCTGGGAAAACTAGATGTCTACATGTGGAAGAATGAAATTAGAATTGTATCTGTTACCTTGCACAAAAACAGACTTCAAATAGGCCAAACCCAAGATACCAAAACGTCTAGAAAAAGATTACAGACAGGAAATACCATGTAGTCATAAAAAAGAATTTTCTCAACGGGATGTCAGTTGCTCAAGCATCAAGTCCAACAATCAGTTTTATGAGTGGACCTCTGAAAACTTAAAATTATCTGCACAGCTGAAGAAGTCTGCACAGAATGGGGATCTTGTCAGCTGTAACATCTGTCTGACAGAGGATTAATATCAAGAATATATGAAGAACTCAAAAAGCAAAACAAAAAGAAGAAGAAGGAGGGGAAGGAGAAAAGGAAGAGGAGGAGAAGGAGGAAGAAGAGGAGGAGGAGGAAGAGGAGAAGGAGACAGAGGAGGAGGAGGAGGAAGAGGAGGAGGAGGAGGAGGAGGAGGAGGAGGAGGAGGAGGAGGAGAGAGGAGAAGGAGAAGGAGAAGGAGAGGAGGAGGAGGAGGAGGAGAGGAGGAGGAGGAGGAGGAGGAGGAGGAGGCAGTGGCGACGGCGGCGGCGGCTAACAAAACCAAAGTATTCAGTCAAAGAATGAGCCTGGGACCTGAACAGAGAGTTCTCAAAAGTAGGGAAAAAAATGGCTACGAAATATCTCAAAAAAATATACATCATGCCTAGTAATCAATCAGGGAAATACAAATCACAATAGCTTGAGGGTTACCCCAGTCAGAATGTCTAAGCTCAACAAAACAGCAGACAGAGATGCTGGAGAGGACACAGGCAAAAGGGAACCTTTAGTCATTGTTGGTGAAATTGCAAAATGGTCCAGCCATTCTGCAAATCAGTGTGGAGACCCTCAAAGAGCTAAAAGCAAATCTACAATATGAGTCATCTATACCACTCTGTGATGTATGCCTACAGAAATCAGCATCCTACCCCACAGATCCCTGCTTAGCCATGTTCATTCACAATACCCAGGAAATGGAGACAACGCCATAGCCCAGGCGGCCTTCAACTCCAGATCACCCTGCCTCAGCCTCCCAAGTGCTGGGATTACAGACATGTGTTACCATGCCTGGCTTTTTCTATCTGAGTATTTTCTATCTGTAGCCAGTTGACTCTTTGGATATGGAGCATGTGGGTAGGCAGGCAAACTCTATCATGTACAGCATAATGTTTTGAACACACACACACACACACATACATACATACACACACTTCTGGAATTAGTTAACAGCTCATTAAACATCCTTTCACATACTCATTTATGTGTCTGTTTAATTATTAATTTCTTTACATTTATTTACTTATGGTGCATGTGCACAGGCAGCCCTAGAATCCCAAGGCAAATCATCTTGAGACAAACAAGGAGTTTACTGATAGAATTCTTTCCTGGAATTCAAGGACAAGTCTGCACCAGCACTAGGCCCTGAGGTTCTGGACTAGCTTTACATCTCCTGTCTCCAGTATTCCCATTAAGCTGAATATTTGTGGGGTTGTTTTTCTTGTCAAACTTGATTCAATTTTTTTCTTTTCTTAAAATTTATTTTATTTGTTGTGCATGTGCATGTGTGTGTGTGTGAATGTCAGAACACCAGTGTCTGGAATTGACTCCTTCCTTTCGTTTGTGGGTTCCGAGGCTCATACTCACTCTGGCAGGCTTGTACAGTAGGCACGTTATCTTCCGAGGGATCTCCCCGCTCTTGCTTCAGTTTTTCCACCTAACAATAAAGATAACAAATGTAAATTAACTGACAAGTACTAATACATTACTTACTGGGTGCTACCGCCATGTACTGTGGGGTTTGACTTTTATGGGTTGTGTATGTGGAATGTATTGTATTTGTAGTCTGTCAGGTAGGTTGAACTTTATATTTTTATATATACGAATTGTACAAAATAATTGGTCCCATTTTGACATTTTCATACTTACATGTAATTAATGTACTTTGATCATAGTTCTTCTCTGGACATTTTTATTTAAAAATTGTTTTGAAATTAAAAATAATAAAATTTTTTCTTTTTGCTCACTCTTTTTTCTCTCTCCACCCCTTCCCTTGTTCTCACTCCCCTGCTCTCTCTGATTCTTGGCCTCTGTTTCTTTAATTGTTGTTAGATATTTGTGTACACAGTCCTAAATTTATAAATACAACCTACTCGGTCTATATAACGTTACTTTCAGGACTGCCCACTTGGCACTGGATACCCAATCAGAAGGCTCTTCCCTGAGGAAGACTCTCTTTCCTGCTCTCAGCATTCCTCAGTTGCCTGGAGTTCTTGGCCTAGCATTGGGGGCCTCATGAACTCTCCTATGTTTGCTTGTTTACTTGTGTTGTCCTGGTTCATGTCTTCATAGGCAGTCATGTTGCTAAGACTTCATGGGTGTGGCATCTCTGACATTTCTAGGAAACTCCCTGCTCCTCCTGCTCTTATACTCTTTGTCCACTACATCTTCCCTGAGCTGTAGGTGCAGGTGTGCTATAGATCTATTGGCTGGGGCTCAGCTCCACAACTCTGCATTTTGATCAGCTGTAGTTTTCTATAATGGGCTATGTCTATTGCAATGAGATATGTCTTTGTTGAAGGGTAGGTTCTATGCTATTCATGGGTAGTAGCTTTAATTTTATCTGTATTTTATTAATGAGGAAACTAAGACTAAGAGAAAATTAAGTAATCAACTCATGTAAATGGCTGACTTGGAATTTTAAGCTAGATTTTCTTGTTTCCAAGGACTGTCTGTTTCTTCTTTTTCCTTTGCTTTTCTGGGGCTGGGTCTCACATATGTGACTAAACTGGCCTGGGACTCACTATGCAACTCTGGGTTAGCCTCAGACTCTCAACCACCCTCTTGCCTCAAGCTGTGATTAAGGACATGAATCAGTAGGCCTGGCTTTCAAGGACTATCTTGTCAGGTGACGCCTGCCTCCCCTTACAGCCTCTTGATCTGGTTCTCCAGGTATGGGGTATGCTCTCAGACTCCAGGCGTTAGCAGCTGGTTTCTTTTTTTTTTTTTTTTTTGAGTGTCACAGAGCAACTTTATTGAGTGGTAACATGGTCACACCCAGCAAAAATGTGTTCCCTCTCATTCACTCTCACACACAGTCTTTCTCACACACACACACCCAGCCCTTGCCACAGTCCAGTCCAGTTCTCAGCCACAGGGGTGGGGAGCCTCCTTGATTCCTAGGATCCAGAAGCAACAGGAGGCCTAGGGGAGGACAGTTCAGGAGTGGTGGGAGGAAGTGGGGGTGCAGAGAGCAGGGGTGGGCTGGGGTGGGACCACCCACCAGACAGCTACACGAAGAGTGAGATTCCCCAGCCCTGGTGGCCTCAGCTTGACTGCACCCCTTCCGAGGAGCCTTCCAAGGTGTGGCAGAACATTCAGGGTTTGGGAAGGGCAGAGTCCCACTCCGTTTTAGTCCTCTCTGCAGGCTGGGGACTGGAGGGCAAGGCGGGCCAGGGAGGTTGTCGGCTGCTTCAGCTCTGGGGCTCCTCCGGAGCCTCGCCACCCTCTTCCCCAGCATTGTCGGCTGTCCACAGCGTCAGGTTGTCTCTCAGCAGCTGCATGATGAGGGTGCTGTCCTTGTAGGAGTCCTCACTGAGGGTGTGCAGATCGGCCATGGCCTCGTCGAAGGTGGTCTTGGCCAGTGAGATGGCTTCCTCGGGGCTGTTGGCTATCTCGTAGTGGAAGACGGAAAAGTTCAGGGCCAGGCCCAGGCGTATGGGGTTGGTGGGCGGCATCTCCTTCTTGCTGATGTCCATGGCTTCCTGGTAGGCTGACCGGGCAGAGTCGATGATGCGCTTCTTGTCATCACCAGTGGCCACCTCGGCTAGGTAGCGGTAATAGTCACCCTTCATCTTCAGGTAGAAGACGCGGCTCTCTGCCTCTCCAGCCCCTTTGATGAGGTGGGAGTCCAGCAGGCCTAGCACGGTGTCGCACACACCCGAGCTCGGTCTCTACCTTCTCCCGGTACTTTTCACCTCGGGGCCCTTCTCTTCAGACCCTCCTCGTTGCTCTTCTGCTCGATGCTGACAGGACCCTCCAGGCCGGTCTCTGGCCGCCCACCACGTTCTTGTAGGCCACAGAGAGCAGGTTCCGCTCCTCGCAGGAGAGCTCCTCACCCTTTTCCACAGCACCCTTCATGAAAGCTGCCATGTCCTCATAGCGCTCGGCCTGTTCGGCCAGCTTGGCCTTCTGGATCAGACTGGCTCTCTCCATGACTCCGAGGATGGACAGACAGGCGGGCGAACTAGCTGCCTTGAGACCAACGCTGGATTCTCGTTAGCTGGTTTCTTGATGCCTAATTAGAATGAGTCGGCTGCTTTTACTGTACTGACTTTGGCCTCAGGGTTGGTGTACCAGTCTCTGTGGGATCCTCTGAGCCTGAACCCAATTTTCCATATGTAAGGATAGGTGGTTCTGAAGATCGTGGAAAGTCATTGAAGGAAATGGTTTTGTCTATCATGTCTACTGCTGATCTCTGCCTCCAAATCTGATTTCTCACCAATTAATTATTAAAGAATGTGTTTAAAAAAAAAACTGGCCCCATAAGGGTCCTACTAGAGGGATAATTGGATATTCTTGGTTTTGGTTATGTGTTATATTTTTGTTTGTGAGGTTTGGCAAGAGATATAGAAAGATATGGAGGAGACTGTGTACTGGGCCCGCTAGAAGGCTCAGAGGGTAAAGGTAATTGTCTCTAAGCCTGAATACCTGAGTCCAATCCCTATGACCCACATGGTTGAAGGAGAGAACCCAGTCTCTCAGATCATCCTCTGACCTGCCACGTACACAAAATAAATAAATAAATAAATAATAAATAAATAAATACATACATACATAAAATATAATATAATGGTATTGGCTATGTAATAACTCTCTTAGTTGTTATTATGACCTGGCCAGTCCTCCAATAATCACAGAGTTCTATCATTTATTTAATCAGTGTTAGCACAATTACTGGACAATTTACCCCTAAACTCTATTTCTATGCTAGACTGGCTATTTCCCAGCTCCACTTCCCAAGTTGCTTGCCAATAGTCATCCTGACTGTGCTGGATTGACTCCATCAGGCCATTTTCTGGTTATCCATCTTCTTTAGTCTCTCCCTCTCCCCCTCTCCCCCTCTCCCCCTCTCCCCCTCTCCCCCTCTCCCCTCTCCCCCTCTCCCCTCCCTCCCCTCTCCCCTCTCCCCCTCTCCCCTCCTCCCCCTCTCCCCCGTCTCTTCCTCCTTCCCTCTCTGCCTCGTGGTCCCTACCTGTAACCTCCAGCCCAGGAACTAAAGACCTGTCTACCTCCACTCTCCCCAGTAATTAGCTGTCAGCCATTTATTTAGCCAGAGAACACTGATGAGCAAACGTCATTTGGTGTACGTGAGAATGTGCTTGTCTGGACTGCAACCAGATCTTGAGGGCCAGTATTTAGCATTTGAATACATAGCAGCACCAGGTCAACCCACAACAATGTAAAAATATTTATGTATTTTAAATTATGTGTGTGTATGTTTGTGAGTTTGTGCACATGAATGCGGATGTCTGTGGAGTCCCGAGAAGACAGCCACAGCCCCTGGAGCTTACAGAGTGTGTAAGCCATCCAAAATGGGTCCTAGAAACTAACTTGGATCCTTTTCTGGAGCGATTTGTGCTCTGAACTGTGAAGCAGTGTCTCCAGTCCCGATATAGTATGATTTTAAAAAGGAGGCTTTGTTCACAGAGAGGCAGAGACAGAGGCTGGGTTGAGGCTGTGGGTGTAGGGTAGGAGACTCTGCTGCAGGAAAGTTAGAAAGATTGGAGAAGGAGAGGGGTGAGAACAATTTTTCTGATGTGCTTAGCTGAGAAATAATTTTTGAATATACAACTTCCTCTTGGTATCCACAGGAGTTTAGTTCAAGATTCTCCCAGACAGATGTAAATCTTTGGATGGCCCTGTCCTCTTTATTTACTAAATGTTTAGGCTAGCATAAAATGTAATGGCTTCTTCATGGCATCTTCAAACATATCCCAGCCTTTTACATAAAATGCTTTAGTATTTGTGTAAAACAAACCTTTTACAAACTTTTAATTTGAAGTAATTTTTAGGTGTAAATATTATGTAAGCAGTTGCTAGACTCTATTGCTTGTAGAATAAAAACAAGATTATATGTACATATTCAGTATACATGAAGTTAGACTTTTTCTTTTTTTCTCCCTCTGTCCATCTCTCCCTCCTCCTTCCCTCCCTTTCTCTTTCCCTCCTTCCTTCCTTTCTTTTTTATTTTTACTTTTCTTGGTGAGGCAGGTCTTGCTAAGCCCAATCTCTTCTCACTTGAACTCACTGTGTAACCTTGGTTGCCTTCAACCCCAATCCCATCCCTCACTCCCCCCTCCATCGTCCCAAGTGCTGGATCTAGAGACATGAGCCACCGCACCTGTTTTTTGTTTGTTGTCTTCCTTCAGTATTTCCCATCTGTATTCAGTTGATTTTGAAGATATGAAACATGTGGGCATGGAGGTCAGACTGTCTTTATCATGTACAACATGGTGTTTTTGAATATGTATACTTTGTGGAATGGCTAAATAAGGTGATATGTATCATATATATATATTTCCTGTAGTGTTTAAAGGGTTAAAAAATATATTCTTGGTGGGTAGTGATAGCACAAACCTTTAATCCAGCACTCAGGAGGCAGAGGCAGATGAATCTCTGTGAGTTTGAGGCTAGCCTGGTCTACAGAGCAAATTGCAGGACAGTCAGGGCTACACAGAGAAACTCTGATTTGAACAACCAAATACGCTACACCATTTTCTGAGGACTCTGTTAGGTAGCCTGGGAAAGCACTGTGGAGACGTTTGTCTCACTTTGCTCTTTGCTTAGTTCTGTCACATTACATGAGGCCAGAGCATAGCTGTCACACACACACACACACACACACACACACACACACACACACACACACACACAGAGTAAAGACAGAGTTCTTTAGCCTGCTTGGGAGACTCCTGGGTAAGTGCTGATGTAATTTGTTGTTGTTTTTTTTTTTTTTCAGAAACTCTAACAGGCTTCTGAGTTAAGCATTTACTCAGCTGGTCTTTGCCAAAGACGGCAGGTGCTTTGTGTCACTGTCTGTTGACAATGGCTGTGCTCATGCTCTGAACCTCAGAGGCATAGTTGTTCCAGGGTAAACTGATTTGAGGATGGCGAGCTACACCAGAGGTCTGGAGGGGTCACACTAGGGCTCCGGGTCTTCCAGACAGTTGGTTGGTAGAACGAGGAAACTACAGCCAGTTCAGCCCCCACTGTGCCCAAACACACAGGTCCTCAGTGTTGCCATCCATGTTTCAATTAGGATGTCCTATTCGTTTGAATCAGAGGAATGCAAATTCTAAGTTTTCTTATTTCTCTCTTTCCCTACAATGTGAGGCCCAGGCAGACAGGAGCCTCTGACTTACTGATGGTCATTAAGTGCCTCTTAGCACAAAGCCAGGCACAGAGGACCCAAGGGCAGAAGCTTATGAGACAGATAAGTCTATGGGATGACTCCCAAGTCCTCTCTTTCCTAATTCTTTACACTCCTTGGCACAGGCGCCTGCTCACCACAGGTGTCTCCTAAGAGCTTATGTCCCAATGTTTCCTTCTCATCCTGGAAACGGAAGTTCACTTTGAAAGTAGCTCTATTGTTTGTCTGGTTTAACCTCCAGCTGAATGGGAGCAACTGGCTGCATGTTTGGCCAGTCTGCACACCGTGTGTTTTTGTGATTTGTAACATTTCCTTTCAGATTAAGTATGGCCTGGCATGACAGCAAGAGCCAGCATACCCAGAGTAGCTAGGATCTCGCGTTTCAGCTTCCCTGCTTTCTACTGGTGTCATTTGCATCCTGATATCCACAGAACCCTACTTTTCTCTGTCCAGAAAGAAAGTAGATGGAACAAGGTGTAGGTGGATGAAATTGGACCTGAAGATATTTGAATCTGGATCTAGAGAGATGGTTCAGTGTTTAAGAGCCTGACTTGTACTGTTTTTGCAGAGGATCTGTATTTAGTTCTTAGTTTCCATGTCAGAAGGCCACAATTGCATGTAACTCCAGCCCCAAGGGGTTTACTGCCTGTTTCTAGACCTCTCCCCAGACACCTGCATGAACATGTACATATTCATCCCCCAAATTAAAAATAGTATAAATTAAAAATCAGGTTTTTGGATCCTCTTCATGGGGAAAGTGAAACAAAGTAACCCTCTCATTTATAATTTGTAAACTGTTTTGTCTCCTAAAAGAGGAAGTGTCTAAGGAAATGCTTCCTTTAGGAATAATATTCTTTATTATTAAAGTCATGAATAAATAAAAGCATTACATATCAAAATTAGCCATACATAAAGTCTTTACACTTAATGAACTTACATACAGATAGGACTGGCATTGAAAATGGAAGCTCTGAAGCTTTGTACTACATTTTGCACTTCTAGCATGAAATATATTTTATGCGCATATCCAACCATCTAAACCAAAGAAGTCTATGCAATTTAGGTTTAAAAAAAAAATGTTTGATTTCCTTCTTTTTGAGGTAGGACCTCACAATCTAGCCTTGGTTGGCCTGGAACTTGTTGTGTAGACCAGGCTGGCCTTGAATTCACAGAGATATACCTACCTCTACCTCCTGAGTTTGGTATTAAAGGCACCACCATGGTCATCTATTTGTTTTGATTTTTTTTTAAGACAAAGCTAGCCGCAAGCCATGAACTTCTAACCTTCCTGCTTCTACTTCCCAAGTGCTGGGATTACAGGTGTGAACAAATCCATACCCAGTGTTTTTCCTGCTGTAGGTTGAAACCCAGGACTTTATGCTAGGAAAACACTATACTGGCTGTGCTCCAGTTTCAGCCATAAGAAAAACAAAAAGCAAATAAATAAACCCAATCTGAATTTGGAATGAGGATGATCTGCTAACTTAGTTCTAAGAACCCGAATTTTTCACTTTGCAAAATTAGGTTAGTTGTTGACATGAATTACAGAGTTGACTTTTCCAAATGGCTCTGACCTGGATTTGTTTTGTTGCTGTGATAAAACACTCTGACCAAAAGCATCTTAGGGAAGAGACAGGTTTATTTCAGCACTTCCAGACCGTAATCCGTTATTGAGGCAGGAACTCAAGACAGGAACCTGGAGCAGAAACCATGAAGGAATGCTATTTACTCCCTTGTCTAGCTTTTTTAACATCTCAGGTCTACCTTGTAGGGATGGTACCATCCACAATAGACTGGGCTCTCTCACATCAATCATCAGTCAAGACAAACTCCTCATGGGTCATGGGTCATGGGTCATGGGTCAATCCATAATTGGTAGTTCTTCAACTGAGGTTCCTTCTTCCCAGGAGATTCTAGGCTGTGTCAGGTTAACACAGGACAGGTTCCCTTTTGGAGCAGGGTTTATTTTCCAAGTATGTATTTAAATAATCTGTTATCGGTCACTTTTAGAAATTTTCTAATGGGTAAGTCATCCTTTAGTCACAGGAGATAGGAAATGCACACGACTGGGAAACAGTGTAACCCTGATCACAGATTCCTCTTAAAAAGACAATAAAGAAAAAACCCTAGTTGACTCTATTGGGGATTGTTAGTATCATAAATGTAGTATTCTATGTCTGGATGCCTGCTCTGGTATCCTTTAGAAGTTGGATGTTCCCATGAAATGGACACTTCTGTTCTCAGGCCACCTGGAACAAGATCAGTCCTAAAACAGAAAAAGAAAGATGTGGAATACGGACCTTAGGCTGGCGTGTGGAGAAGTTGCTACCCCTTTCCCTGAACCTCAGGATTTAGGAGAATCAAGAAAATTTCCATTTTTGGGAGGTGGTTGGCCTTTGCTTCATGTCTGGTCACAGCAGAAAGGAATGTGGGGGTCACTCTAGGACCCAGGGAATCTGAACAGAGGGATTTGCTTGTGAGATTTCTCTGTGTTGTAATTCTCGTCTCTCCGGTTGTTTACTAACAGATTGTTGAGTCTCAGCCCAGCGTGGGTTATCACAAAGGGAAGTGGTGCAGTTTGTACAGCCTCATGCTAGGGCAGGGAGGCAAGTTCAGGCAAGTTGGATTCTGAGAGGAGCAGGTGTTTGGACATAAGAATCTGCAGCATAGAGCCAGAGAGCTGACAGAGGTGGGAAGAGCAGGAGAATTGTCTGGAATGTGTAGGCATCTCCACGGGAGCTTGGTCAAAGCTCAAGCATGAGGAGACTCAGGTTGCAGTCATGTGCAGTCAATAGGTGTATGAGTTTAGAAGCTGGTGAAGTCTGACTCAGGCTGCATTGGGGCCCTGAGATCAGCCCTATTGCTGTTAGGAGACTTCTGTCCTCTGGACCTCACAAAACATTGCCACTATGGTTACCAATGGGAAGTGAATTGATGGATCTCTGCGGTGCCTGCTGCCTCAGATGTTCTAGGAGCTTATGGGGTGCTAGAGGCCCTGCTAGAGTCAGTCTGGTCTGATTCCCACCAGTCTCCCCCCACCTCCCCCATTCTCCTCTCCCTGCTGCATTTCTCTCCTCTGGCATGAATTGTGGGGCAATGTTGGAATATTTCAGCACATGTAGCCAAAGCAATGCTGTAATCCATTTGGAGTCTTTCTTAAGTGGAGAGTCTTGTATTTTAGATGGTTACATTCTTGGAAATTATGGCTCTGAGGTCTCTCTGACTGCAGGAGGGGAAACTCCCATTTAGATTGTGACATGCTGAGAAATTTTGGAACTTTTTTTTTTAATGTAGGGGAGACAAACCAGAAGGAACATAAGCAAAACTTCAGTTTCAAAATAGCAAAAGAATACACAACTTTCTTGAAATGTATACATCGAATGGTCCAGGCCATGCTAGAGGACAGGCCATAGAACTGTGTGACAGAGTTTATTTTCCAAAGATCATCACTGCGACTCTCTTCTGCCTCATGCTTGTTTTAGATGATACTTTGACATTGTGCACTCCCTTTGAAAGACAGGGTCTACCACCCATCTTCTTGAATCAAACAAGCTTGTAACTTTGAAGGAAGTAATATTATGGAATGTGTGTGTGCACATGTGCACGTGCACACAAGAATGCTGGGGACTGAACTCAGAACTTTGCTTAGCAAATGTCACCATTGACTTACATGCTCAGCTCTGTATGTGACTTCTGAATCTAGGTCATCAATGATGATGTGATAATATAGCGTCTGCCTGTTTTTCAAATTAAATTAATTAATTTATCAAATTGGCGTGTATGTTTGTATGTGTGTGCATCCACGTACATATATGTGTACACAGAGGCCACAGGTCAACCTCAGGTGCTCCCCAGGCACCATTCACCTTGTGTTTTCAAGCAGGGTTTCTGAGACATGGGGCTCCCCAGGCTGGTCAGTGAGCAAGTGGGCCACAGAAGCCTCCTGTCTGTCTCCCTAGTGATTAAGGTTAAAGTGCAGCACCATGCCTGTTTTTTGTTTGTTTGTTTGTTTGTTTTTTTAATAACACGAGTACTGGGGATCAAACCCAAGTGCTCATACTTGCATAGCAAACACTTTGGCAACTGAGCCATCTCCCCAGCCCCTTCTGCCTGCTTTCTATGGGATATCCATTCTTGGAGCCTGTATTAGATACCTGTTGCTCTATAAAAAGAATGGATTCCAAAACATCAGCTTAAGATAATATGCGTCTATTATTCATTTCGCAATTTGTCTGAGTTAGGAATCCACCCGTGGTTCAGCTGGATCCTCTGAGTCAGGACCCGTGTGACAAGACTGTGACTGAGGATTTTGAGAAGGCCTAGGTGAGGGAATCTCATCTGAAAGTCCAGGTGGAGAACAGACCCTTTCCAAGGTCACTTTGGTTTGAGGGGAAAGGTTTAATTCTTTACGGTTTGTTAAACTGAAGGCCTCAGTTCCCACTGGCTGTCAGAGCCTATTCAGTATGGCAGCTTGCTTCATTAAAGCTAGCAAGAGTGATGGAGAGAAATAATCCTTCACAAGCCTTTGTAATCTAATGATGAGAAAACAGTTCTGGCAATGTGGCCATGTTCTATTGGTTAGCTGCAGGTTATTCAGGGACTGGGATCACACAGGCTGTAAGGTCCAGCAGGTGGGGATCACTGGGGACGATCTCAGAGGCTTCTTACCACAGAAACTAGCCACTGTGTCGTGAGAAAATCAGAGAGGTGAAGGGGCACAAATACTAGACAGATGAGCAAAAGAATCAGCACTTAATTTCTGAATCCTACCATTCGGTCATCCCCAGCCGCCAAGGCTCTAAATGCTGTGGAGCAAATAACAGCTGGCCTTGTCATGCCCTTTGTAATTCCTGACCCATATAACTCTTGAAAATAACAAACCCACGTTGTTTTGCGCCACTAGCTAGAATCTGAGACAATCCACGTGTCTTGA
Source organism: Mastomys natalensis (assembly GCA_021653895.1). Lineage (NCBI taxonomy): Eukaryota > Metazoa > Chordata > Mammalia > Rodentia > Muridae > Mastomys > Mastomys natalensis. The sequence goes on from JAJTUV010000434.1 coordinate 551,230, forward strand.
AGTTTCACTGTTCACCTGGTTACCTAGTTGGACCACATGAAGTGCTCACTGAGTGATTTGGCACTAGGGTTGAAGTTACAAGTCAGGCCAGTTTGCAGTCTGAATGCTTTGGGAGTTTACACCGGTCTAAAAACCTTGAAATTCTCTGCTTATCGCAGGCACAGTTTTGGCTCATCAAATAAAAGCAGTATTTTACTTTGGGCCTCTTGCCTCTAATAGCAGTCTATAAAATGCCTTTGAAGGCACAGGGCAGGTCAAGCTTTCCTAGTTTGGTCCTGGGATTCAGCTGAGCTGTCATGGCCAGGGGCACACTTTTGAATGAGGTAGGATGTTCTAAATGTCTTCATTAGTCCATTTTGAATTAGGGAATAATTGCTCTTGGTCTGGCATGAATTATGTATCAGAACAATTGGGTCTGCTTTCTGTGTTCCTTTTTCTCATTATTGTGACAAACACCCAACTGAATCAACTTAAAGAAGGGAGCATTTATTTTGCCTCGCAGTTTGAGGAGACACAGTCTGTCAAGGGGGAACACATGGTGACAGGAGTGGATTATGATTGTGCTGCCACAGTTTGTCATATGACACAACCAGGAAGCAGAGCTCTCAGCTTGTCTAGGATATAACCTTCTAGCTCTGCTTCTGTGGCTCCACCTCTGCCAGCCAGGCCTATGTGCAAAGGATCTACAGTCTCCCCAAAGAGCTACCAGCTGGAGATGCTGTGTTCAAACACAGTGCCTGTGGGGGACATTTCACCTTCAAGACAACATTTTCTGTGTACTCATATGCACCAAAGTGGAAGAAGGCTTGAAGAACCTTAACAACTGGTGTTAGAATTCTTCTATAGGAGGAAAGGGGCTTTGAAAAAAATATTGATAATGAAGCATCAGGGGCACAAGAATGCCCGTCTTTTCTAGCTTCTCTACGTATGTTAGGAAAAGAATGTGTGTCTGACACTGAAGAGGTTTACAAGAGAAAATAACAGGAGAGAGAGAAGCAGAGGAGGAAGAGATTCATGTGGGCATGGCTGCCACGAAGGTAGAGAGCCAATAGGGAAGCCATCATTGGGGTTGCTCACAAGGCCTGGAGAGAAACAGGAATACATAGAAGAACAATGGCTTGTCTGTTGTCTAATGAGTGATGGGACATCCTGCACCCATCATTTTCAGCAAAGTCTATCTAATATGCAGCATGCTAATGTTTTTCATTACAGGGCAAAATTGGTGCTTGGATTTATTTAGTGCAGGACAAACACACTACTAAAGGAAATTATCCCTGGGAAACCAGTACAGGAGAAGATATGTGTCCTGGGTCTTATAGAAAGAAACATTGCAGGAAGCATTAGACTTCCATGGGCCATGGTGATGCAGATTTTGAGCATCACCATAATGTAGCCCTTGTGATACATTGTGATACAGGGAGGCCTTGAGTGATGCAGAGGCTCTTCCAGCAGTGGATGAGAGTGATGTCCAGACCTGGCTCTTATATCTTTTCTCATTTTCACGCCTATTCTCTTTCCATGGACCCTGCTCCTGACCTGCACCTAATGGCCAGTCCCTACTCTAGGATGCTGGGACAGTTTGGTGATACAAACAGTTATCTAACTAAATCCAGCCCAATGATCTAGGGACTCTACCTAAAATCAGCCCCTGATTTTATTTTCCTGACTTTAAATTCAGATCTTGAAAGCAAGACTTGTCTTGTTCCCGAGTTTCAGGCCATCCCTCTTTCTCTGCTCTGCAGGTCTTAGGACTTGTTGAATTTCTGATTTAGAATAATTTCCTACATTTTTTCTCTAATATTCTACCTGCTCGTTTTCTCCTGGGAGTCAGGAACTGCAGGCTCCATGCATAGATATGAGTACAGGCTTGTTCTTTGACTTCTGAAAAGTCATATTTACTCTCTGGTCCTTGGATTGCTAACCTTGAAAGCAGAGTGATTATTAACTCAGCAAGCTTAGATACATGTTCACCAGCAGCATGGGTAGTCTTGGGAATTACCTGGTTTTGACAGGGGCTGTTACAGACATTTTGAAGGTTGGAACAGTTTGTGATTGCAGGCTTCATTGAGTGGGAGGTATGGCCATGGAGCACAAAGTAAAGACATGCCTGAAGTATTGGTTTTCAGTCTTAGTGATTGAACATAGAAATCAACAGGTTGTAGAGCAGAATCTGTCAAGTGGGGAAGTGCCTACTAGGATAAGTAGAGACTCGGAACTATAGCAGAACCTGAACCTGAAAGCTCTGGGTTTAGACCAAGATTTAGTTTTTAGGAATATAGGGAAGTTAGGCAAAGGGAAAAAAAAACCTGGCTGAAGGTTAAATGTGGACTGAATTCAGATAATGGGAAGGTTGTGACTGGATCACTATGTGATTATTTCTAGATCAGCAGTTTATTGGGATAACAGTAGTAAGATACTCTTATAGGTCAGCCTGGTACTGTTGGGAATGGTTAGGCTCTCCTCTTTCTCCTCAAGGCTAGTCCTGGATGGGCTTATACCCACCTATGGAGAGGGATGGATTACTAATACCAGATTTCTATAGTGGAAGATTCTAGGGTTCCCTAGGCTTTATCAGGCACACTGTGGAAAATGAGGAAGCTTCCCTGCAGACCACAGTGCCCTCATGTTCCTCAGGAAGAACAGACCAGCACACCTCTGACCTGGTCCTCTTGGCATTATACATGTTGAACCAGTCGGAACAATATACAGAGTTGTGGGGTTCACTGCAGTGAGGCAGAGAGAAACATCATGGCTGCTGTAGAGCAGGTGCTCCATAAATGTTTCCAAAAGAGGAAAGCTGAGTGAAATGAAGAGGGGACGAGGAGAGCTGGGAAGTCAGGACACATTAGCAGTGACTCTGGGAAATAGGGCTTCCCTCGTGGCCTCCTCAACACTGACAACTGAGCCTGGACCTTTGCCCTATAATAAGAAAACTAATTCTCAAAACACATTTTCAGATTATAAACTGCTGGAGTCAGGGAGATGCTTCTACCCTTGACCCAGTCATTCCACTCATGGATTCTTTCATAAGGAAATAACTCAACATAACAAACAGCCAAGCACACAGATATATTTATGACATTATCAACTGAGGCAGCACATGTTCAACAATAAGGAGCTACCTGAATTTTGGTACATTTATTCAGTAGAATCTCCTGAAGGTGTTAAAATGGCCACCGTGAAGGCTGTGTATCAAACATGGACATATACAATAAGTAATTTAGGGAAAGTGTGATTTAGTCAATATTTAGTCCCTTGTTTCAATGGGTTAATTTCAAAAATATTGATTTTATTATTTTTAATTGTATGTGCACAGAAGCATAGGTGTCTATGAAGGCCAAAGGTATCAGATCCCCTGGAGCTGGGGTTACAGATGTGAGCCCCACAACATGGGTGCTGTGAACAGAACTAGGGTCCTTCTCAGGAGCAGTACATGCTCTTAGCTGCTGAGCCATTCCTCCAGTTCAACCACACTCAAATGACTACTTTTCAAAAAGTACGTTAAAATCATATGTATTTATTTATTTGTGTCACAGTGCATGTATGGAAGTCAAAGGATAACTTGTAGGGGCTCTTCCTTCACCACAGGGGTCCTGGGGATGGAACTGAGGTCGTCAGACTTGGCAGCGAGGGCTTTATCTGCTGAGCCATCTGCCACCCTCCAAACTCATTAATTTCTTTCAATTTTCTCATCACTTTGGTTAAATTCCAAACAAAATATAAACGTTAACTAAGAGTGTCTAATGTTTCCCTTTCCTTGTGTGACTTAAAAGGTCACACATACATGCACATATACGCAAATTCTAGTAAGACAGCTAGCACAGGGCTGCATCATGTATGATCGTTCTTGAATGACCACAAAAGACTCAGAACAGCTGATTGATAAAACTAGGCACCTGGGAACATTTACAGCAAACCTGGGGAACAGAGTAGGGAGCAGCAACAACCTCAGTCAATAGTGAGCATCTGTGTGGGACATTGAGAAGTAACAGAGCAGCAGACAGACCTGAGAGATGGTGAGAGGCATGACAGAAGGCACAGATGCTTGATTTGAGAGCAGCAGGGGAAACTAAAGGGCTTGTCACATCAAGGGCTGATGAGAACAAAGAGCTGCAAGGAGACCTGAAGGGATGCGCTGCTCCACCTTCTTGTACATGAACTCCCAAGATGGAGTGACCCATGGGTACCATTTGAGACAGGACTTATCTGCCAAGTAACAGTCTAGGAGCAGACTTGAGCTTTAATAGGACAAGGGTGGAGGAAACTAAAGTAAGAGAAGGCTTGGTCACCATGGGGCAGGAGAAAAGAGCCAGCAGAAGAAAACAACTGTAAAAAAAAAGTCCTTTAATTTTAGAATGTGAGCTGCCATTTTTGACATGACACTGCAACAGCAGAAGAGCCCTGTGAGATTACAAAGGCTATCTGACCCCTCCCCCCTTCAGCAATGTTATTTAGCTCTTCTATAATCAATGTAACCATCAGAAAATATCAGGGTGAAAGGTCCTGTAAAGAAAAGGAATAAACAGTATTATCACATGCCTACAGACAATACAAATATGTGTGCCAGGAAGATCCATTCAACAAGAGATCAGAATACAGCACAGCATATGTCTAGTGAGTGGAGTACACACTAGAAGTAGAAAACCTCAGAGGAGAGCCAACGAGTGGTCCAGGAGATAAAAGCACCTGCTTCTGCCAAAGCAAAAGCCCGATGACCTAAGTTTGATCCCCAGATCCCATGCTGGAAAGACCGAAATGACTCCCAAGAGTTGTACTCTGTGTGTTGGTTCAATGAGAGAATTTATCTCAAAAAAATAAGGTGGAGGGCTGGGAGAGATTACTTGGTGAGCTTTCTGTATGAGTATGAAGACCTGGATTTGGATGCCCAGCACCCCTGTGAAAAGCCAAGTGTGGTGCATGCACTTGTAACCTCAGTGCTGCGAGATGGGGTTATATGGGTCCTAGAGGCTTGCTGGTCAGCAGCCTAGCCGAGCATTGTAAGGTTCAGTGAGAGACCTTGTTTAAAAACAACAGCCAGGTAAAGGTGGTGCACGCCTTTAATCCCCCCAGCACTTGGGAGGCAGAGGCAGTCAGATCTCTATGATTTTGAGGTCAGCCTGGTCTACAGAGTGATTTCTGGGACAGCAAGGGATACATAGTAAGATCCTGTCTTTAAAAAAAAAAAAAAACCCAAACAACAAGAACAATTGAGAGAGCAATAAAGACAGATATACGATGTCACCCCCTGGCCTCCACATGTGTACACATCGGTGAGCACACACAGAGCCACGTATACCACTTCCCTACAAATCATAATGTAAGCCTTTTGCAGGAATAATTTTAGATTTATTGAAAAATTGCAAAGACAGTACACAGAACTCCTATACAGCCTTTACCTAGGTTATTCCATGGTAAACATAACCATGATGCATCTCTCCAGATTAAGAAACCAACACTGCAATGCTATCATTAACTAAACTACAGACTCTATTTAATTTCACCAGTTCCCCCACCAATGTCCCCTTTCTGTTGCAAATCTAAAGATGTTGACATTGGAAAGCAACAGTCAGAGCTATGTAACAACACAATCTTCACAAGGCCCAGCATTAAAAAATTACTTTTCAAAGCTTTCTAAAATATATGCACATATGTAGAGGATCTGAATGAAATTACCAAATAATAGGAAAGACAGAGCCCCATCTAGACATTTCTCATCACCAAATGAAGCTTCCTGTACCAGGATTGGGTTACATATAATTGAGTTCTTAGTATAAGGGGTCCAGCAGGAACCTCTCAGCAACCCAGGCTATTGCCAAGACTATAGATTGCTTTCCACACAAACTGACAGCTGAAGACAACAGGTACACGATTCACTGAACATAGAGAGGTTCAGCTGCTGTCTACATAGAGTCTTCATCCCTACACTCAACATCCTTGGTATAGAAAGGTACTCTGCACACTACCAAAAAAGAAACATGATCACCAACCCAAACACAAACCCTTTGATCTACAATGGTGTTATGTCTTCAAGATATGCTAGGGCAATGGTGACACAAAGCTTGTGGGAACAACCAACCAATAATTGATTTGGCTTGAAGTCAACTCTAGTAGACGCAACCCATACCCAACACTGTTTGGGTGACCAAGAACCTGAGACTAGATAGCCCAGGGACTTAAGGTAAAACCATATAGTACTGTTAATGACATTTGGTTATACTCATAGGTCAGTACCTTGCTTAGTCATGCAGAAGCTTCCTCCTGCAGCAGATGGGAACAAATGCAGAGACCCACAGCCAGACAGTGTGCAGAGAGTGAGAGATCTTAGAACACTCATCCGTAAATGGGATGTTTCCATCAAATCCCCACTCAGGGCTCAGAGAACCTTCAGTTCAGAGAAAAGAGTGTAAGAGCCAGGGGCATGGAGGACACCAAGAAAACAAGGCCCTCTAAATCAATAGGATCAAAAACTCATATGAACTCACATGGACTGAAGCAGCATGCACAGGGCCTGCACAGGTCTGCACTAGGTCCGTTGTGTACATATTATGGCTTCCAGTTTAGTGTCCTTACAGGATTCCGGAGTGTACAGCAAGTGGGTCTCAGGGTTTTGTGCCTTCTTTTGTGCTCTTTTCATTTTGCTTGTTTGTCCTGTTCAATTTTCATGTGCTGGTTTTCGTTTTATCTTATTATTTTATTATCCTGTAGAAGCCTGAAGACAGAAAGGAAGTACATCTGAATAGGAGAGGAGGCAGGGAAGAACTGAGAGGAGGAAGTAGAGGGAGGGAAAACCATAATCAGGATATATTATGTGAGATAAAAAAGCTAGTTTCAATAAAAGGAAAAAAATACTACTCACAAGAAGAAGCAAGAGTGTGATTTAGAATCAGAGAAAAAAAAAACCCTACCAATAGAAACAGACAGATATTAAGGGTATGATGTGATTAGCAGGAAGGGATAGTTGAGGATTTAACTGATAATGAGCTTAACAAGAAAGGGATAAGAAACATAAAAATAGAGTCACGGAAATGCCAGGATAACAGGTCATGAAGATATGGAAGAGAGCAAATTCTCTGGATATGCATCACTAACAGACCAGACACTGTAAAAAAGATTGGTGAATTTGAAAACAAAGCAGTAGACGCCATTCAAATTGAACTACAGAAAACAACAACAACAACAAAAGACAGGAAAAATTGTCTACCATGTCTGTCACCTACAGGGCATTAACAAGGGCATAATGTATGTCCTAAAGGAATCCAAAAAGAGGGCACAGAAGAAATAACTGTAAGAAATTTCTACACCTGATTAAACCACAATTCCACAGACTCAGAGAGTTCAACAACCCCCAAGTAAGATTAAAAAAAAAAAGAAGAAGAAAAGAAAAGAAAAAAAAGTAAACCATTCCAGGAACAACACAACTAAACTACTAGAACTCAATGATAAAGGAAAAAAAATTGAAACTCAGCCAAACAAAGATATTATGTACAGGGGACAAAGATAAGAGGGACCAAAGAACAAGCCTTTGTGGTTTTTTTTTAACATCTTTAAAGGGCTCACAGGAAAACCTGCCAACTTAGAATTGTCTACCTAGGAAGAATATTCTTTAAGGACGAAGGTGAGAGAGTAGTAGCTGAGGCTGAGTTGGAAGAGTACTTGCCTAGCATGCATGGGGCTCTGGATTCAATCCCCAGCACCATAGAAACCTGGCTGGAATCCCAGTGCTCAGGAGGTGGTGGCAGAAAGATCAGAAGTTCAAGACCATTCTTGAATATTTGCATAACATGTTTATTGCTGAGAGAGAGACAGAGACAGAAAGACACACAGAGAGGTATAGGACTTGTAGTTAGCTATGGAAGCAGGAAGGGTAAGACAAGAAGGGAAGAAGAACAGGGGAAGACATTAATGGAATACATGAGATATGAACCAGACAGAAGACTGTTTATGAGGGAGGAGGGAATGAGGGGAGAGGTATATGGGGAGGGCAGTGGGGAGAGGTACAAATAGAACCAAGTACAATGACACACACATACAAAATTGTCATTATGAAGCCTATTCCTTTGTATGTTGACTTTAAAAACGAATTAACAAAACAAAACCCTCAGAGAACCAACTTTGTGTTGTCTACAAGAGGAAACTCACACTAAACTTAAAGACCTAGAGGGTTAAAATAAAAAAAAAAAAAAGAAAATATATACCTTGTAAACACTAAATTATATTAGAAAAGTGGAACGGCTATATTAATACAAAGCAAAATAAATTTCAAGCCAAGAAAAACTACGGAGGCTATGAGGGACTTAGCCCAATACTGAACAGATTGCTTAATGAAGACTTTAAATGCGTACACCCAACAGAACTTCAAAACACATTTGTCAAAAGCTGACAAAAGAGAGCTAGGGAGATGGCTCAAAAGCAAAAGCAGAAATGGACAAATCACAAGTATAGTTGGAGATCTACCATTTCTTTTTAGTAATGGATAAAACAAACAGATGGCCAGTAAGAATTAAAAACTTAGACTGGGCCGGCAGTTCAGCTAGTAGAGCCAGCAAGCCTGAAGCTCTTTGGTTTGTCCTTATCACTGCATAAACCCAGCATGGGAGCCCAGCAATTTGGTAGGTGGAGGCAGGAAGATCAGAAGTTCAAGGTCATCTTCAGCAAGGAACCAAACTTGAGGCCAGCCTGGGCTCCAAAAATAAAACAAAGGGCTGGGTGTGGTGGCGAATGCCTTTAATCTCAGTACTAATGAGGTAAAGGCAGATGGATGTCTAGGAGTCAAAAGCCAGCCTGGTCTACACAGTGAGTTTTAGGCCAGCCAAGACAAAATGAGATCCCGTCTCAAAAGACCAAACAAAACCAAAAACAATCCCAAATAAAACCAATCAATCAAACAAACAAAAAAATCCAAACAAAGGATTAAGTGCCATCAATGACTGACCTGTTTAACAATTATGGAACACCAGTGCTCAGCTACAGCAGAACACACATTCTTTGCAAGCTCACGTGTAACAGTCTCCAAATAGAACACATTAATGGGTCATAAAGTATGTCTCAATTAACTTGGGAGTTGAAATTACATGGACTCTGCAAATGAGTTAAGTTGGAAATAAAATGGGAAATCGTCACCAACAACAAAATGCATAGATGTCTGCACAGATTCGAGACACCATGAGGAAAGCAACAATACCAACCAACCAGAGCCCCCAGGGTCTAAACCACCAGCCTGAGAGGCTTAGGGAGGGACCCATGACTCCAGCTATATATGCAAGGGAGCTATATATAAGTGGGAGAAGAGATCCTTGGTCCCATGAAGGCTGGACATCGTGGGCGGAGGGGAATACTCGAGGGTGGGGAGGTGAGGTACGGGGGAGGGTGGGTGTGGGTACACCAATGTGGAGGCAGGAGGAGGGGAAGGGATAGTGAGTTCCTGGGAGGGGGGGGAATGGGTAAGGAGAGAACATCTGAAATGTAAATAAAATTTCCATAAAAAAAGAATTAAAAAAAAAAGATAGTTCTCTGAATAGCTCACAGTCGCAGGAGGGAAAGTATAGGTTGATCTGAAAGGCAATGAAAACCACATCAGAGCTGGTGGTATGGAGCTGACAGCACTTCCAAATACCTTTTAACTCAAGTGTTCATATTAGAAAAGAAGGTTCCACAAGCCTGCCCTACAAACACCCTTATAAAAGCAGATTAAATGATAAACAATGGGAGTTTGTAGATTGGAAGGAGGCAAGAGTGGAAATCAGGGGCTCTAGAGATGGCTTGAGGATTAAGAGCACTTGCTGTTCTTACAGAGGACCCAGGTTTGGTTTTCAACACCCACTCGGTGGCTCATAACCATTTACAACTCTAGTTTCAGAGAAACCAATGCCCTTTCTGGCTTCTGTGGCAGGAAACATGTATGTGGTACATATAGATGCACGGTGCTAAACGATCTTCCACATAAAATAAATACATCTTAAAAAAAAAAAAAAGAATGGAAATCAACGAAATACAACACAGAAAAATAGAGTCAACAAAACTGAAAGCTTGAGTTTTAAAAGGCTGATAAAATTGGCAAGAAAGGAGGGGGTACTTTAGAAATGCAAAAGGGGCCATCATAACAGATCCTATAGGTGTTTTAAAAAGAAAATACTGTGAACAGTTTGTGCTCAATGAGTGACATCTATGGTGCATTAAAATGGAATACTACCAACCCACAAACACCTAAAACAATATAGAAGGGGCTTCACTCGATTTATTGTAAGTGGTCAGCTTTATCCTGACCCCACAGCTAGATAAAGATGATACAAGAAAAGTAAAGACCAACATCCTCATGAGCTCTTAAATAAATACCAGTAAATTGGAAACAATAGTATCTGAAAAGGAACACAAATTATGACCAAATAGAGCTTATTCCAGGAATGAGAGGCTGATTTATAATTCAAAACAGAAAATCCACCAATATGTGGAAATTAGTTAATTACTCACAGATTTTACCTAGTTTTGCTGAGTTTAATTTTGTATATTTGAAAAACTGAACACCAGAGATGGAGAGATGGCCCAGTGGGTAAGGGTACTTGCTTTGTAAATATGAGGGCTTGAGTTCAAATCCCCAGCACCACAGTAAAGGCTAGGAATGGTCATGCATGCCTGTTACCCCAACATTGAAGTCAAGGGACACCAAGGGGAAATGTGGCTTCTGAGAGCTTAGAGGCCATTAACCCTAGCAAAAATCAGAGCCTCCATGTTCAGTAAATGTTTCAAAGAATACAGTAGAGAGTGACACAGAAAGGCACCGGGATTTCACTCTGGCCTCTGTGTACACGTGTACAGATGCTCACACTTGCACACTTAGGCTCACACATACATGCATGCAATGTTTGTTTTTTAAATAATGTAGAACTTATTTGGACATGCAGTGCCAGTGACAATATAATATCTTTGTCAGAGAGCTGTTTTACCAAATGTTTTGTTGAATAATTTCATAGTTCTTTTTATGTTTATTTAGTCACATATTAAGTTACTGATTTACATATTTGTCAAGTACACCTGTCAGTATTCTCATTTAATAATGTTTATTAATATAGTATTTTATTTATTTATTTATTTATTTATTTTGGAGCTGGGTTTCATGTCGCCCAGGCTGGTCTTGGACTTCGTAGCTGAGGTAGTCTTAACTCCTGATCCTTCTCCATTAACCTACTGAGTGTTGGGATTACAAGTATTTGCCACCATGCTTAGTTTATCGTTGGCTTCCTTTTTGAGACAGGGTCTTTCTGTGTTGCCTAGGCTCACTTCAAACTTGTGATTCTCCTGCCTCAGCCCCTGAGTCCTGAAATTACAGGTGTACATATCTACTACAATAGTTCTGAACTAAATTATACATATCTGGCAAAGCAAAGGGGATCTCATCTTTTTAAAAAAAAAAAGCATCTTGTAGCCAGTGGTGGTGGTGTCCACCTTTACTTTAATCCCAGCACTCAAGAGAAAGAGAGGCAGATCTCTGTGAGTTCAAGGCCAACCTGGTTTACAGAGTAAGTTCCATGACAGCCAAAGACTACACAGAGAAACCCTGTCTTGGGAGGGAGAATCATTGCTGTAGGTCTTATTTTCTAAAATCAAATCAAATGTATTTATTAATAGGTAATATATTCACTTGGTTGAAAACTTAAATAATAGATTAGAGTATCACAGATACAGTAAATATTACTATACTAATTTCTTGTGTATTTACTCATAGATATTTTATGTATAAATGAGTGTCTCACAGGCTGACCTTGAACCTCTGCATTGAAATGATTCTCTTGCTTCAGCTTCCCCCAAATTGGAAATACAGAAACATGCCACCATACTCAATCTTCTGAGTGTGTTGTATTTTTTACTTAAATTTGTATTTCTGATGCACACTCTCTTTCAGCATACAAATCTTTCTTCCTTATCTTTCTTCACAGATGCATAGTGTACCACTGAATGGAGACTGTATATTACTTTTTAAAATGTAGGAACAATAAATAGAAATACCATTGTACATACATGTATAAAATATGGATCCAAAGTTATCTGTAGAATATTCTTGTACCATGCTGCATACATTCATTATATAATTTAATATTTAAAAGAAAAAACAAATAGATTGAAAAGATGCATATTTATGACTTTAAAGTATTGCCACACTGTTTCCATTGACTGTAAATACACAATACTGTGGAATAGCAAGAATGTGTATCTACAGTTCTTTAGTCCCAGATACAGATCTAAGACCCTTGGAAATGTGCTGGAAGTATCTTTGTTTTAACAAAATGACTGTTTTGGGGGTGCTCCTGGAGGAAGGCTGGCCACTGGAAAGACCCAATCATTTTTCTGATTTTTATTTTGATCTAACCCCACTCTTCCCAGGGAGGGAAGAGGAGCTGGAAGCTCCTCTTTATCAGGCTTCTGTGAGGAGATCCCCACAAACATCCATCAGGTACAAGCATGACTGTGTGGGTGTGTGAGTATATCCATAGGCTGAGAAGTGGCGCTTGCCACCTTGGCAGGACAGAAGCCCTTGAGCCCTGCATGCTTCTGATACCACTCAATGCACTCCTCTCTACCTGTCTCCTTTGTCATATCTGTCATGATATATAAACTAGTAAATGCATTGTTTTGAGGTTTTTGAGCCATTGTGAAATTATTGAAAACAAGTGCAGAATTGTGAGAACTCCCAAGCCATTGCTGATGGATAGAGAGGTCCAGGTAAGCTGTTTGCTCTCAACCTGTGGGGTGTGCACTAACTCTGGGCAGCAACTCTATCCTTAGTGAGTTTTAAAGCTCTCCTTAATGACTGTTTTGTTTCTAGAAGTTACAATGGAATTTTAATATACAACATTGATAACTAAGATTTGATTGACAATTTTGTTTTCTTAATATATCTTGTTTATCTTGTTTTCTTTTTATTGCATTGGTTTTAATTTCCAGAGCAATATTAAGGAATAACACTGAAACTGAAATATCCTTTTGAGTTACTGATTTTAATGAACAAACTATTACTTTTTTTAAAAATTTCTTTTTTATTGTATTTTAATTTTAATAAGATATTACCACTCTTTATTATGCCAAGAGATATAGGCCTATCCTTCCTGTGTTTTAAAAGTAAAACAAATGAACAAACAGAAATGGATGTAGGTTTTTAGCCAATGTTTTTTAGATTGTGGATCTGAATGATCTGTTTTCTTACTGATGAGCTGTACAAACTTGTATGTGTATGTGTGCAGTCATGTGTATGCATGTGTGTGTGAACACATATGAAGGCCAGAGGCCAGAAGAGGGCATCAGATCTCCTGGAACTAGAGTTAGAAATTGTTGTGAGCTCCCTGTGGATGCTGGGAATCATACCTGGGTCCTGTGGAAGAACAGCCAGTACTTTTAACTGTTGAACCATCTCTCTAGCCCCCATCTTGTTTTTTGGACACAGGGTCTCCCTCTGAGATCTAGTGCTTGCCAGTTAGGTAGGCTAAGCTAGCTGGTTATGAGTCGCAGGGATCTGTGTCTACTCCCCTCCTCCTCCCTGTACTTAAATTAATCTGCTCTTTTGCATAGTTGCTGAAACTCCAACACTGGTTCCCAAGTTTGTGAAGCAAGAACTTACCAACTGAACCATCCAGCAGCTCTTCCCTCTTTTGACATTGAACTTTCTATGTAATAGAAGATGCTTTTGAACTTGTGATCATCCTGCCTCCACTTCTCAAGTGTTGGTCTGTGCTACCATGTTGGGTGTGTGTGATGGTGGGGATCGAACCCAGGGCATTGTGCATGTTAGGTGACCACTGTATCAACTGACACACCCTCAGCCCTAGCTGTTTAGTGTTAACCACCAGAGGAAGCCCATCTCAATGTGGGTGCCTCTTTTCCACATGTTTTATTGACCTTGTTAGTGTTATTGTTGTTTTTTTTTCTCCTGTTGCTTCCTGTGTGTGTGCTATTCCTGACAGGCCTTGTTATCAGAGTTTTGATGAGCTCATAAAATGAATGGAATAGCTTTTTTCTTTATTCCCTTCCCAACAAATTCTTCTCTGCTCTCCTGAACTAGAGAAGCTGGCTGAGTGCAGACACGCTCCAGGACCTTCAGTTGGTTCCTGGCTTTTTTTCTTGACTCTCACAGTGTTGTCTCTGGCATTTATGCCTCCCCTTGGGTCTGGCTTCCCTGCCTGCTCTCTGGCATCTTTGCTTCAACCTGAACTGTCCTCTGAGTGAACCCAGGGGAGGGGATTTCCTTGCAGATGGAGGCGCTCCCTAAGCCCCGCCCACTTCCTGCAGGCGTCCTCCCAGCTGGGCTTCAGCCGCTGGCTCTCTGCAGCCCTGGCATGCCCCTGGCCACCATGTATGTCCTGGTTGTGGCTTCTCAGAAGCCACAAACAATGAGAAAAGGACCCACTTCCCCAGGTTCGCTGTTCAGGGATGTATTGAAGATTCAAGAAGTTCCCGAGAGCAGCTGCTTTGAAGGGGTTGTTGCAATGATCTTGCTTCTGGCTGTTTCCATAGCTGCTTCCAAAGGAGAAGGATCACAGGGCAGACTCAAAGCTGAACTCCACCAACAAGGGAAATAGGAATTGGATGTCTACCCACAGAGTTCCCGGGTCTGGTGTAGCCTGACTGTGCAGCTCTGCGATTCTTTGCCTTGCTCTTTGAAACAACTTGTATGTCCAGCCTTTCTGTCCAGCTCTCAGTGAACAAAACCAGATGCTGAGTCCTGAGCCACGCACTCCAGTTCCTTTCCTTGGCGTTCTAGGACTCTTCCCTTGCCGTCTCGCCTGATGCCCTCTGAAGCCACAGCATCTACAATCTGACTGATTTGGGGTCTAAATCCTGCACGTGTCACTAGCTGTGCGGCTTTGGTCACACTGACTTGGAGGCTGGGAAATGAGAGATCAGGGTTAGATGATGCTGGCTCCCCTGATGGACATTTACTAGTCTGTGAGCGAGCAAATAGAGGCCTTAGGCCTGGACAATAACAAAACATGCTCTAACCACAGCAACTAGGACACATGAGAACATAAACAAAAGTGTATGCTCCTATGGAGTCTACAGCAAGACAAGATAGTGTTACAATGCACAATACCATGTCACAGCCACCCCCAGGTCCCTTGGGGAAGGCCTTCTGGGGAGATTGATGTTTTGGCCCGGATAAAAGAGACTGGGCCAAGTAGTGTGTTTAAGTACTTGAGATTCCTAAGAATTGAGCATCTACTCAAAAGAGAGAGAATTGAGGTCAGCAGGTCTTCAGGCTGATGTGAGCTTGGCTCAACTGAGCCTAAGAACCAGGGTCAGTGGTCCGGTTAGGGCTAGAGGTTAGCCCATCTCTGTAAAGTGGGTTGGGGGCTGCCTAAGGATCCCAGGGGACTGAGTGGTTCTCTGGAAGACAAAATTGAAGGGGCATGTGACTTCAAGTCCACGAATTTCCTTAGTCTTCAAGTAACCATCACCATGAAGAGGTATGGGGTAAAGAATGAGGGGAAGTAAAAGAGGGCCCCAAACCTGAGGCAGAGTACTCAAGCGATCTTGAGTCTTAGACTGGTTTGTGAGAAGGCGGTAGAGAATGACCAGGGAGGAAGTAACTGGCAAAGTTTTCATTAATTATAATTAATTAGCACAGCCTTGCAGAATCTCTTCCTGCCTGGGATTTAAATCCCAGGCTCTGGTCCCTCCTTTGCCTCTCTGCAGTTTGCTCTCTTAAGCTGAAGAGTCATGAGTCCTGTTTGCCAACTATTTCCAGCTTTCTCCCCTTCCAGGCACGTGATAGGATTGCTCTTCTTGGCTCCCTATGGCTATCTGGAGACAGAGTGACAATTTATGGCCGGTGGATTGTGCATGAGAGGAACATATATCATTTCTGGGCTAGAGTATTTCATCGCTAGCACAGGGACTTCCAGGACTCTCTTCCTGCCAGTGGTGTGGATGGTGTTTAAGATGGCGGCTGCTCTCTCAACAAAAAGTGGAACAGACCTCTGGTATGGACAGGGGTGAGGAAAGCACTGCTCTGCTGGTATAATGTGATTTTTGTTCACACAATGCCACTTCAGACCTGGGTCTCCTGTCCTTTCTTACAATCATGCTGATTTTCTTTCTTAAAGCTTCTGGGCCTTCTAGTGAGTTTCTCCTTCCCTCCTTCCCTCCCTCCTTCCCTCCTTCCCTCCCTCCTTCCCTCCCTCCCTCCCTCCCTCCCCTCCCTCCCTCCGTCCTTCCCTCCCTCTCTCCCTCCCTCCCTCCCTCCTCCCTTCCTCCCTCTTTTTTTCTTTTGTAGGTACATGTGTAGGTACACATGGATGCACCAAGCTGACGCCGGGGTTTCTTCCTCAATTCATTTCCACGTTATTTATTGAGGCAGAGTCTCTCACTGAACCAGGACCTATAATTCTAGCTAATCTAGCTATTCAGCTTTCCTTGGGGGAATCCTGTGTCTCTCTCCTGAAAGCTGGGGTTATGGGAGGTCGCAACACCTGCCTGATTTCATGTGGGTGTTGGGATCCACACTCTGCTCCTCATGTTTGTGTGGCAAGTGATTTATCCACTGAGTTCTATCTCCCTCCACCTTACTCCCCATTTCTTTACTTGGTTATCATCATTCAAGCACACATACCTGGGCTTACTTCCCATTCTTGAGATCTTTAAAGTTCTTTCTTCTTTGACCATGGAGAAAGGTGGGTTCCTCTCAAGCAAGACTGGAGGGTGGAGATGGAGAGAGGGTAGAGAGTGTATGGTGGCCAACATCCAAGGCGGCTCATGTCATCTCTTCTTCCTTATCTGCACCCTGTGTATGCTGCTTTTCATGTGGCAGGGCTGGCCTCTCTGATGGCTGTGTTAGAGTATGTCAGCAGCGGTGGTGGCACGTGGCTTCTAAGATTAGGCAATGAATGACATCTGTGTTGGTTTTGGTCATTCTTTCCACCTTGGATGATTTGCTTTGTAGGAAACCATGTCATAAGAAGGCATGTGAACCATCTTAAGATATGTGCTTCAGATCCAAACAAACTCTGATGATTCTAACACTGTAACCCTTGATGATAATCTCAAGAGAGACCTTGTGCTAGACAACCCTGCTAAGCCACTCCTGAATTCCTGACTCCATAATAAATGTGTGTTATTTTAAGTTACTGAGTTTAGAAGGAATCATCATGTAACAATAAACCACTGATATAGGGGATGTGGCTGGGAGATTATGTTTGGGACATCAAAGTGTGGAAGGATAATGATGACAAGTCTCTATTTAGCCCAGATGTACCCCTTGTCCTGGGATAGACTTAGCCAACATGACATGGCTGGTGGTACCAAAGGCAGGTTTCCCAGATGCCCTTGTGAAGAGCTTTCAAGGTTAGCACTTCTCTTAGGAGAAACGGAACCAGCAATAACACATCTTAGTGCATAGCCCTTAAAAATACCTTCTGTTGTTGCTAACAGCTCGCGGGAGCCAGGCTGGCCTCCTCAAACTTCTGATCTTCCTGCCTCTACCTCCTGAATGTTGGAATTTCTGTGGTCTGCCACCATACCTGATTCATGCCATGATGAGTTTAGAACCCAGGGCCTTGTGTGTGGATCAAAACTCCTCAACTGGGCTACAGCTGAAGCAGCTTCAAGGTGAGTCGAGAGACTTGCTCAAGCCAGTCCTATGTTTCAAGGACTTTCAAGCACAAGATGAAACTATTTTACAAAGAAACATTGACACGACAGCCACATCCCCTGAGTATTGTTGGGTGTGACACACAGAAACAAAGCCTACATGATATCATCAGTGTCTCATGTGCCAGTGATGGGGCTGACAGGGAAGACCAGCCTCTGAAATTAGAGCCCATGGAGCCACATACATCCATTACAAACAAAGACAGCCGGGGGGAAGTGGGATACCTCCTACTGGAGTGAGAGCTTTCCATGTTAAGGGGGAGTGTGTGCTGGAGAACCTGGAATTATTGTTCAGATCCCCCAATTATGCTTGTAGCTTGCAGAGCATAGGAAACTTGTCATCTAGACAAGCGTGAGTACTACCTCCCACTGCTTAAGTAATTCTCACGTCGAGGACAGACAGATATGGGTCAAAGGGTATGAGTTCAGTTCTAGGAGGATGTGATGGCACGTGCCTTTCATCCCAGCACTTTGGAGGAAGTGGATCTCTGAGTTCAAGTCAGCCTGTGCTACATAGAGAGTTTCAGGTCAGCCAGGGCTACACAGTGAGACTCTGTTTCATTTTTTTTCCCCTCCAGCTAGACAGGAAGTTCAAGTATATAGCATAGTGACTATAGTTAACAGATTGTTGCAAGTTGCTGGGACACTTTTCACATAAGAAAAGTAAATATGTAAAGTAATGGATATGAAACTTACTTTGATGTAGCCATTCCACAATGCACTCTTAGATCAAACATCATGCTATATGTTGTAAATACTTACACTTTTTATTGATTGAATTATTCCATGATAAAGGGGTGGACATATGATGAAATATTGAATGCTGTAAAATATAAATAAAATGCATTATAAATACATATAAATATAAATATAAATATAAATAAAATACATTAAAAATTGAACTTCACCAAAGGTATCTACTATACATCTGACTCTGGATAATTAACACAGACATATGATATTTTGAAAACTTTGTAAAGTGGATAGTATTTGAGTTTCACAGGTGAGGAGCCAGGCACTACATAACTTGCTTCTTCTAAGGTGGAAGCAGGGGCCACACAGGTAGGTGCAGCCACCCTGGAAGGCCAGTCCTCTAGTGCCCCCATCTGATATGGAACATCTAACTTGTGTTGTGCTGTGCACTCCTGAAGCTCGGAACTTGCCTTTGCCGGGCAGGTCCCCTGGAAGGAAGCCCTTGCCATGGCTGGGCCCATGGTTCTTGGCTGAGGCACTGACCTGCTTTTATCCACAGAGTCAGCAAATGTGGGTGATTTATAATAGCCATTAGTGAGGTGCATTTGAGGCCAAGTGTGATCCTCTTGCACTTCAGCTCTGCACTGCTCTGTGCAGGAGCAAAGAGGAGTTGAATTCCTGGAATCAAGCTAATCACAAAAGGTGACCCTGTCACTTTAAGACTTTTAAGCAGTTGCAGAAAGGAGAGATGGTGAAGGACAATATGAGAATACATAATTCTATTCGACTGTGTTTTTAAAAGTGACTACAGTGTTTGTTGTTGTTGTTTGTTTATTTGTTTTGTATTTTTGAGACAGGGTTTCTTTGTGTAGCCTTGGCTGTCCTGGACTTGCCTTAAAAACCAAAAAAAAAAACAGAACAAAAACCATTGTTCATTATTTACTGTGCGCATCCATGTTGGAATGCAGGTGCTTTAGCTTCAGGTGTGTGCATGCATGCCTGTGTGTGTGAGTGTGAGTGTGTGAGAGTGAGTGTGTGTGTGAGTGTGTGTGGATGAGTGTGTGTGAGTGTATGTATGTGAGTGTGTGTGTATGAGTGTGTGGGTGAGTGTGTGTGAGTATGAGAGTGTGAATGTATTATGTGAGTGTGAGTGTGTGGGAGTGTATGTATGTGGGCATGTGTGAGTGTATGTGAGAGTGTGTTTGAGTGTGTGGGTGAGTGTATGTATGTGAGTGTGTGTGTAGGTGAGTGTGTGGGTGAGTGTGTGTGAGTGTATGTATGTGGGCATGTGTGAGTGTGTGTGGAGAGTGTGTGGGTGAGTGTGGGTGAGTGTGGGTGAGTGTATGTATGTGGGCGTGTTTGTGTGTGAGAGTGTGTATGAGTGAGTGTGTGAGTGTATGTATGTGGGCATGTGTGAGTGTGTGTGTGAGAGTGAGTGTGTGAGTGTGTGTGTGAGTGTGGTGGGTGAGTGTGTGTGGGTGAGTGTGTGTGAGTATGAGAGTGTGAATGTATTATGTGAGTGTGAGTGTGTGTGAGTGTATGTATGTGGGCATGTGTGAGTGTATGTGAGAGTGTGTTTGAGTGAGTGTGTGGATGAGTGTGGGTGAGTGTATGTATGTGAGTGTGTGTGTAGGTGAGTGTGTGGGTGAGTGTAGTGAGTGTATGTATGTGGGCATGTGTGAGTGTGTGTGGATGAGTGTGTGTGAGAGTGTGAGTGTATGTATGTGAGTGTGAGTGTGTGTGACTGTGTGTGAGTGTATGTATGTGGGCATGTGTGAGTGTGTGTGAAGTGTGTGTGAGTGAGTGTGTGGGTGAGTGTGGGTGAGTGTCTGTATGTGGGCATGTTTGTGTGTGAGAGTGTGTATGAGTGAGTGTGTGAGTGTATGTATGTGGGCATGTGTGAGTGTGTGTGTGAGAGTGAGTTGTGAGATGTGTGTGTGAGTGTGTGAGTGTGTGTGTGAGTGTGTGAGTGTGTGTGTGTGTAGTTCAGAGGACAACTGTATGGAGCTGATAGTCTCCTTTCATCATGTGACTGTGGGATGGAACTCGGTCATCAGACTTGGTGGCTGGAGTCTTTACTTGATGAACCATCTCACCAGCCCCACATTGATAAATGCTATGTTGTATGTATGAATTTTACCACAAATAAATATTAAAGAATAAAAATAGGGGACCTGGAGACTCACCATCATCTAGGAACCAGGATCCATGGAAGGATGTGCCTGTTTGAACTGAGGAGGGGTAGGAGTGTGGAAAACTAGGGGGCACAGGAAGGCAAGAGATCTTCTCCGGGGCTTCTCATCTGCCTTTCCTGTGGTGCCAGAGAGCTGAGAAACTTCAACACAAACGATACAGCCAAAAGTGCCTGCAAGATTCATGCTTTCCCAGTGACATGTCAAACACGGATGTTACAGATAACAAATGAGCTGAGCTGACTCAGGGCCAGGCTGAGTTTTACAGTATTAGCTTTGCTTGCTCACCCCTAAATCTAAACACTGCTCTTCATAAAACTGCCTGACAGTTTCATTCACAGAAGGAAATTCTTTAAGATCAAAATGAGGCTAAACCAGCCCATATTTATCTTGTTAGGTTGTCTCATGTGGCCCAGGCTGGCCTCAAACTTGCTCTGTAGCTGAGGATAACCTTGAACTTTGGAGTACCCTGCCTCTATCTCCTAAGTACTGCAGTTACAGGTGTGCCCCTTGCTTTGGCTATCACTCTGTTGTAATAGTAGAGCCCAGGGAACTGGAATTTCCCAGGAATCTCATGCTGGAGAAAGGAAAGGCCAAATCCTGGTGCCAGCCAGAAGAGGAAGAACTTGCCTGCCAGGAAGAGACTTCACACAGGGGTGATGTCTTATCAGACCACCTTGCAAGACAGCCAGGAGTTGAAATAACTTTTTTTTGATTTAATTATTCCATGATAAAAAGGGGGGGCTTTAATTTGGGGGAAAATATTGAATTTCTGTTTAAAAATAAAAAAATGCATTATAAATACAATATAAATATTAAAAATTTTAAATAAAAAATAAAAAACATTTTTAAAAAAGGGGGAAATTTCAAAAAAGGTATCTACTATACTTTTGACTCGGGTAATTTTTCAAGGGCATATGATATTTTTTAAAACTTTTTTAAAGGGTAGTAAATTTTAGTTTCAAGGTGGGGCCCGGGGACTAAAATAAACTTGCTTTTTTCTTTGGTGGAAGCAGGGGCCCACAAAGGGAGGTGCGCCACCCCGGAAGGCCCGTCCCCTTTGTGCCCCCATCTTTTATGGAACATCTAAATTGTGTTGGGCTTTTTGCACTTTCCCGAAAACTCGGAACTTGCCTTTTTTTCCGGGGCAGGTTCCCCCGGGGGGGGAAAACCCTTGGCCATGGGTGGGGCCCAAGGGGGTTCTTTGGGGAGGCACTGCCCTTTCTTTTATCCCCAAAGTGCAGGGAATTGTGGGGGAAATTTTAATAGCCATTAAATGAGGGGGGATTTGAGGCCAAGTGTGATTCCCTCTTGCACTTAGCTCTGCACCCCGCTCTGTGCCCGGAGCCAAAGAGGGGGTTGAATTCCCGGAAACAAGCTAATCCAAAAGGTTTACCCCTGTCACTTTTAATTTTTTAAACAGTTGCAAGGGGAAAAGGAAAAGATGGTTTAAGGGGCAATTTGAGAATACATAATTCTATTCGCTTTTGTTTTTTAAAAATGGGCTAAGGGTATTTTTGTTTTTTGTTTTTTTAAATTTTTTTTGTATTTTTTTGAGACAAAGGGTTTCTTTTGTGGGGCCTTTGGGTTTTCCTGGGCCCTTTCCTTTTTAAAAAACCAAAAAAAAAAAAAACCGAACAAAAAACCAATTTTTTTCATTATTTACAGTGCGCATCCTGTTGGAAGGGAGGTGCTTTTTGCTTCAGGGGTGTGCATGCAGGTGGGGTGTGTGAGTGTGAGTGGGGTGAGAGTGAGTGTGTGGTGGGGTGTGTGTGGGGTGAGTGTGTGGAGTGTATGTATGTGGGGTGTGGTGTATGAGTTTTGTGGGGGTGAGTGTGGGGGGCGTATGAGAGTGTGAAAAATTTTATGGAGTGTGAGTGGTGGGGGGTGTATGTTTGGGCCCTGTTTTGAGTGTATGTGAGAGTGGGGTTTTGAGTGTTTGGGGGGGTGTTTGTATGTGGTGTGTGTGTAGGTTTAGGGTTTTGGGTGAGGGGTGTGTGAAATGTTGGGATTTTGGGCATGTGTGGTGTTTTGGAGAGTGTGGGGGGTGAGTGGGGTAGTGTGGGTGAGTGTATGTAGGTTGGGGCGTGTTTGTGGTGAGAGTGTGTAGATGAGTGTTTGAGTTTTGTTTTGTGGGCAGTGTGAGTGTGTGTGGAGAGTGAGTGTTGGGGAGTTGTGTTTTGTTTAGTGTTTTGTTGGGGGGGTGTTTTGGGGTAAAGGGGTGGGTGAGTAAAGAGAGTGTGAATGTATTATGGAGTTTGAGTGTGTGTGAGTTTTATGTATGTGGGATGTGGGAGTGTATGTGAGAGTGTGTTTTGGGGAGTGTGTGGATGGTGGGGGGGTGATGTATGTATGGGAGTGTGTGTTTTTGGGGAGTGGGTGGGGGAGGTATGTGAGTGGTTTTGTATGTGGGGGATGGGGGGGTGTGTGGATGAGTGTGGGGGAGAGTGTGAGTGTTTTGTATGTAGTGTGAGTGGGGGGACTGTTGTTGGGGAGGGGTATGTTTTGGGGGCATGGGGTGAGTGTTGGGGTGAGGGGTTTTGGGTGAGTGAGGGGTGGGTTTAGTGTGGGTGAGTGGGCGTATTTTGGGCATTTTTTGTGTGTGAGAGTGGGGTAGGAAATGGGTGTGAGGGGTAAGTATTGTGGGGATGTTTGGGGGTGTGTGTGTGGAGGGGGGTGGGGGTGTTTGAGTGTGGGGGTGTTAGTGTTTGTGGTGTGTGTGTGGGTGGGTGAGTGTGTGTGTGTGTAGTTCCCGAGGCAAATGTATGGACTGATAGTCTCCTTTTTATCCCTTTGATTTTGGGAAAGGGGAAATCGGCATCAGACTTGGTGGCTGGGGTTTTTTAATTGTTTTAAACCCTTCAAACCCGCCCCCATTGATTTAAAAGCTATTGTTGTTGTATGGAAATTTTTTCACAAATAATTTTAAAGAATAAAAATAGGGGCCTGGAGACTCCCCAAACATCTTAAGGGAAAGGAATTCCCATGGAAAGGGGTTTTGCCTGTTTGAAAATTTGGGGGGGGTAGGGTGTGGGAAAAATTGGGGGGGCACAGGAAGGCAAGGTCTTCTCCCCGGGGCCCTTTCATTTTGCCTTTCCCGTGGTTTTCCAGAAAAGCCCGGAAACTTCAACACAAACCCATACAGGGGAAAAGTGCCTTTCAGATTCATGCTTTTCCCCGTGACATGTCAAAAACGGATTTTTACAGAAACCCAAAAGGTGAAGCTGACTCAGGGCCAGGCTGAGTTTTACAGTTTTAGCCTTTTCTTGCTCACCCCAAATTAAACACTGCCCCTTTTATAAAACTGCCTGACAGTTTATTCACAGAAGGGGAAAAATTTAAAAATCAAAAAGAGGCTAAAACCCGCCCATATTTAAACTTGGGTTTGGGTTGTTTTCCCCTTTTGCCCCGGCCCCGGGCCCCAAACTTGTCTGTAGCTGGGATAAACCCTTTAATTTTTGGAGGGACCCCGCCTTTTCTCCCAAGTACTGCAGTTACAGGGTGCCCCCCCTTGCTTTTGGGTTTTCACTCTGTTGTAATAGGAGAGCCAGGGAACGGGGTTTCCCAGGAATCTCATGCTGGGGGAAAAAGGAAAAAGGCCAAAACCTTTTTGCCAGCAAAAAGAGGGAAAAAATTTCCTGCCCGGAAAAGACTTCACACGGGGTGAGTCTAAACAGGGGCCAACCCTTGGGAAAAGCCAGGGGTTGAAATAATGGGCAGGCGGGCCCCTGAGCCCGGGTTGCCCTATTCCCTGATATCCCCAGAAATTATTAAAATGTAAAACCACATGCCAAAATTTCCCGGGCCCCCGACTTGGGTGCACCCTTTCATTTTGCCATGGTTTCCCAAAAAAGGGGTTTGGAAAAAAATGAATCTCTATTTGCCCTGTCATTTTTGAAAACCTTTTGAAAAAAGGGTTTTTTCCCCCCTTGTTAGGGGGGCCCAAAAACTAGGGTTTTTAAAAACCCCCCCCGTTTTTGGCAAAAAATGGGGGGAAAGGCCCTTTTTTTGGGGATCTTTCTTGGCCCAAGGGAAAAAAACCCAAAAAGAAAAAATTTTTTGTCCCCCCTGTCTGGGGTAAAATTTTTAAAAAAAACGCAAATAAAAGGGGAAAAAAAAAGGGGTTTTCAGACAAGGGCCAAAAAATTAAAAATCGGCCCTTTTTTTTCCCCCTTTAAGGGGGGTAAAACCCGGGGGTTTTTAGGTTTTTAGAAGAGCTCCTCCATGAGGCTTGGGGCCCATAGTGTGGAAATGAATTTGGGGGCGGCCCAAACCCCCCCGAAAGGTGGGGGGATTTGAGGCTGAAAGGGGGGGGGGAAAGGGGGGTTAAAAACCCTTTTGGGGTTTCCCAAAAAAATTTTCAAAGAAAAAATCTTTTTAAAACCCCCCCGGGAAAAATGGGGGGTTTTTTAACTTTTTTGGGGGGTCTTTCGCCCTTTGAGTCAAAAATTTTGTGGTTTTCCCCCCTGTCTTGTTATTTTTTTTCAAAAAACCCAAAAAGGATGAGAAAATGGGCCCCCCCAAAAAACCTTTTGACAGCTAAAAACCCTCCCAAAAAATTTTTTGTGGGGGCCCCCCGGGGTAGGAAAATTTCAATTTAGGTTTTAAAAAATTTTTTGTATAAAACGGGGACCTGAGTTTTAAATTTTCCCCGGGGGCCCCCAAAAAAAAAAAGCCCTGCCCTAGTGGGAAACCCTTTCCCCCTTTTTCCCTTTTTAAGGGGCACTGACAAAAAGGGGAAAAAGGGGGGAGGGGGGTTTTGGATTTTGTGAAAGGGCCCAAAAAAGTGAAAAAGCAGGGTTTAAAAAAGGGGGCAGGTTTTTTGTTGGGTTGAATGAAAATGGCCCCAGATAGTCCTTTTTTTGAACCCTTGGTTCCCAAAAATGGTTTCTATTTGAGGGGGATTTTGAAAAAATTTTTTTGAAAAGGTTTTACTTGCGGGGGGAAAAGGGGGGGTCCCCCCCGGGAAAACCCCTTGGGGGTTTTAAATTTTTCCCCCCCCCCAAAATTTTCCCTTTTTTTTAATGGGGAAAAAAAATGGCCCCTTTCCCCCAAAAAATTTTCCATGTTTTTGGGGGGTTTTTTTTTCCCCAAATTTGGGGAAATTTAAAAAAGACCTTTTTTTTCCCCCTCTAAACTGCTTTTTTTTTCAAGGGAATTTTTTTCCCCGGGAACAGAAAAAATAAACCACCCCTATCTCAAAAAATTTAAGGGGAGGAGGGGGAAAAAAAAGGAAAAAGGTTTTAAAAAAAATTTTTGACCATAGCCCCCCGGTGCACTTACTTAAAAGGGGGGTTACACCCCACCCCAAAAAACCCACACACCCCCACACAAAAACACCAAAACATACACACACCCCACACCCCAAGAGGGGAGAGGGGGGGAGAGAAAAAAGGGGGGGAGGGGAAAAAAGAGAAAAACACGCACCCCAAAAAAAAAATGGGCCCCCCCCACCAAATAAGTAAGTAAATAAAAAAAAAAAATACAAAAAAAAAAATGCCCCCCTCTTTTTTTCACTTGTTCACTTTTCCCCTTTTTTTTCCCTTTGGGGGGAGAAAAAAAGGCTTCCCCTTTTGCTCCTTTTTGTTTGTTTGTTTTTTTGTTTTTTTTGGGGTTTTTTTTTTTTTTCCCTTTCCCCGGGGGGGGTTTCTCTGTTTTTGCCCGGGGTTTTTTGGGGGAAATTTTTTCTGGGGGGGCCCGGGGGCCTCGAAAACCCCCCAAAACGGAAGACCCTGACTTACTGATTTTGGGTTATCACGTTTCCCTTTGGGTCTATGATCTTGATAAAACCCCAAACCCTCTTCTTCCTTTGTCCAAAAAAACCACCCGGGCTTTGTCACCACCCTTTACCAAGGTTTCATTTTCCCCTTTTTTTGTTTGGGGTAGGTTTTCCTGGGTTCCTTTTTTCAAACTTTCCAGAAAATTACAGTACATTTAACCCTGCACCTCTTTCCCAAATGCCCGAGGGAGTTACCCAAACCTTGGGAAGACCCGGAAGCTTTTGTTATAGAGAAAAAATCTTTCTGCCAGGGGCGGGGGGCTCATCCCAAGGTTTTTGGCTTTTATTTGGGGCCAAAATAAAACCCTTTTGTCTTTAGGGGTTTTTGCTTTTCCCGTACTGGGCCCCTGTTCCTTTCAGGTTCCAAGGCCCTTTTTTCCTTAACTTTCAGGTGTCAATCATAAAGGCGGGGGGGTACTGCTCAACTTTGCCTGGAGTGCGATTCGGGCTTGAAAAAGCTTACCAAAGGGAAGAAAAAAGTAGGGCCCTCTTGATAGTGCCCAAGGAAAGACTTCCCGTCAAATCATAGTTTGGAATCACCTTGAAAATATACCTTTTCCGGGAAAATTTTCCCTCCAAAAAAACTTGGTGAAGGTCAGGCCATCGGACTGCTTCCCCCTGTCTTTTCTGGCAAGAAAAAATGTTTTTTTTTTGTGGGTTTGGGGGTTTTTCTCTAGGGGGGGGTGATTCCTGCAGTTCCAACCAAACTACCGGGGGTGCCCGTGATTTTTGGAGGAAAAGTTGAGCCTCTACTAAGCCTTCCCCGGCTCTCAGGGGAGTTTTGGTGAACAAGGAAACCCTTTTGTTCCCGTTTTTTGGGAACTTTCCCAAGAGGTTAGTGTTAAAAAAAGGCCCCCACATCATAAATATTAAGTAGGGGAAAGGGGCGAAGTGCTCCAAAAGCATAATGCCCTGGTTCAGCTCCCCAGAACCCCGTAGGTTTTTTTTTTTTTTTTTTTTTTTGTTTTTTTTGGGGGGGGATTTTTTTAAAACAGTCAATATCCTTCTTTTTGAAACCCGCACTAGGGAGGAAGAAAGAGGGGGAACCTTGAGTCGGGTTTACAGAATTTTGAATTTTATTCTACTGAGAAAGCTGAAATGAAAAAAGCCAGCCAACCCGTTCTTGCCTACCAAAGGTATGTATACACCACAGAACAAGCCCCACATAAAATTTTTTATTTCCCCCCATAAAAAACCCGTTCAACGTTGGCACGGTTTTTGCTCGTTACTTTCGTGAGGTCAATTGAGGTTATAGTTATAAAAATTACATTCCTTTACCACCCTTTTTTTTTTAGTTTAAAATTGGGGAAAAAAGTCAGTTTCTCATAGAAAGATGGGGGATTAAAAATTTTTTTTTATTAAGGGGTTTTAACCATGTTTGGGGGATGAGTTTTAGGTGGCGGCCAGTGCGCGGTCCAGTCTGCCCTAATCTCCAATGGAATCCCCCAGGAGATCACGAGAAGATTGATTTCAAATGCTGTCATGCTGTATGACCTTTTGAGATTACCCAGGTTGCCTGCTCACTTAATTTCATTTAAGAAACCATAATACTTGAAGATAATCCTACGCAATCATCCCTATGACTCATGGTAATTAGGCACACTAGGTCAGTGATCCGTATAAATAGTTGAATTTATTATTATGTTTGTGTAACCAAGAGACATTTAAGATGGTCTTTTTTATTGGTATTCTTTAGTGTTTATAACACATCTATGCCATCACATCTCTGTTATAGGCACTGTTTAATTTCCAATCGCATGCCCCGGCAGTGACTCACAGTGAGAGACAAAAATAGGAAAGAAATATATTAGATATGGCACTTGGGAAATGGGGGAGGGAGATGGGATGCAGTATAAAAGTGCTAATTTCCTGATTCATATTGCCTAAAACTGGATTATAATAAGATAAAAGGGAGTTTCTAGTCTCAAAGTAATTTTCCTAAATTAAGTTTGTTCTTGTTGTTTTTGTTTTGAGACAAGTTCTTACCATGTAGCCCAAGCTGGTCTCAAATTTCCAATTCTGCTTCAGCCTCTTTAAGTGTTTGATATCACAGGTGTACACTACCATATATGGCTAAGAAATACTTATTGTGGAAAAGAAATAAAGTTAAGAAATTCTGTTACCTTAGTGTATTTAATCAGTTAAATAAAGATTAATTGATTTTACCATATATATTACCACATATATTATATATATATATTTTTATATATACTATATATATATATTTAAGTAGTGACTCAACTCTTTCACAAGGTTTGTACATCAGATATTTTACATTATAATTCATAATTAGTAGTAAAATTACAGTTATGAAGTAGTAACAAAAATAATCTTATGGTTGAGGGTCACCACAGCATGAGGAACTGTATTAAAGGGTGGCAGCATTAGGAAAGTTGAAAACCACTGCATTAAAGTATGATCCCTTTTATGATCTCTTTCTTTCATTTATACAATTCATTCATCTATCAATTTATACTATAACATCCACCCATCCGTTTATAAAGCATTATCTGCTTTTTTTCTTAGTTACCTACCTACTTGTATATGCACATAAAGAAAGACACCTATAATAATGTTTTCTTATGCCAGCTATGTTACTTTGGGGTGGTATTAATATTGAAGTTTCAAGACCTTTTCTTTGTGTGTTTTAATATTGTTTAGAATTCCTTATATTAGGTATGTAATGCTTTTTTATAAGAAGAGCAGGAGAGAGAGAGAGAGAGAGAGAGAAGAGGATCAATGCTCCTGAATTTACCACAACATTTGGGTCTGCCTTTTGGACATCCCACATTGTTCATAGCCAAAGGCCCTTAGGCTCATCCAATACCTCAGTAAATAATGATCTCATCTCTAGATCCTAGATCCTGCTGAAGAGATTCCACAGCAGTCCTCAGTGATGGAGACTTTGAGTGACAGGCTGTTGCTGCCCTATTGTGAGGTATAGGACTGAGGGAAGACAGAAAGAAGGCTCAAAGACAGGAGGACATAAAAACTCTGAGTCCCTGACATTTCTTGCCTTGCTTATGAGAGGATATCAAGCCTAGAGGGAAAAATAACTTGTTTAGAGTCACCTTATTGCAAACATCTAAGCTAATTGTTCCCCCTTCTAAAGAAATAATCTTATTTTCTACACATTGTGAGTAAGAAGAAAAGAAAGGTAGACTGGCAGGTCCTTAGACTTGTCATGGAAACAAAACAATGAAAGGGGTCATCAGGAAGTAGAGAGAGATTAGGTACACATTCCTTCCATTCTCAAGCAGCTGATCCTGTCTTTCTATTAGGTTCACCAGAATGAGCATCTATAGGGACTGATAGACCCTCTAGAAGCATCTACAGTAGGCACTGCAGTGTTCAGAGGAAATCCCTATGTGGGCTGACAATACGCCAGGTTTGAGTGGTATGGAAAAGATGCTGAGAACTCTGAAGGCCTGTGTGCTGTGTAAGAGGGCTACAGATAGTTGATGTAGGCTCTCGTGGCACGTTACACTTTTCTGATAGGATGGTGCTACGGGTGTGGAAGGAACTCTTTCAGGACCCGGGAGGGCAGCCCCTGTTCAACTTCAGCAAACCGTCAGCACCTCCCTAGTGGACAGCTCCATGCTTTCCAGCTACTAGAACATCCCCATGGGCCACCTTGTATGCTGTAGATGATATTCTTACTCCCTCTCTTTCTTTCTTCTTTCTTTCCCCACCCCACCTCCTCCTCCCTCTCTAATTCATTTTGATATAAGGAGGTTTCGATTCAAGTTGTTTTTTTTGTTTTTTTTTTGTTTTTTTTTTTTTTTTTTTAACAGGCATGATGTATAAAAACGAAAACACCATCCAAATAAAGAATTCCTTTGGCTAAATATAAGAGCTGGAGTGCTTAGTTAGAAACAGTCAAGGGACGTGTTTGTCATTGTTCAGGAATGTTTTATAACAGAATTTTTTTTTTTTTTTTCAGAATCAAACCAACTTTAAGGACACATCATCTTACAAAATTGTTTTGGGCTATTTCCCAGTGTTAATGCAATATGGGAGGGTTAGCCGGGCATGGAAACCTTAGAATTCCAAGTATTTTTTAACAGCTTAAGGCTAAAGTTCAGAATATTTGAAATCTTGGCTGTTTCAGAAAAATCCAGAATTAGGACGACCATGTCCATAGCCAGCGTGACTCAGGTAAAAGAGAGAAATCAAACAGGAAATGGAGGCCTGTCCTGGCATCGTAAACACGTGCATAGGAAGTGAGGGTGCATGGAGAATTTCCTACTGACAAAGAAAAGGAGGGTTAGGAAACCCATGAAGCCACCCATTGTTTTGCTTAATAGGAGAGGAACGCTAGCAAACCATCCTGTAAGGAAGCATGTGGCCAGGCCAGCTGCTGCCAGGAGAGGCTCTTTCACTTTTAGCAGATGGCTCACAAAACAGTCTTTGCCTTGGGAATTGTCCTTGGCTGGAGCCTGGGTCTCAGCTAGGACGGCTCAGAAACACAGTTTTGTTGATGCTTGAAGTGGCCCCATCCCAGCTCACAGGTGCCTGTTGTGTTGGCTGTAAATCATTGGTAATGGGAGGCAGAAGGGCTTGGGGACTGAGGCATTGGCTACCTCTAGTCAATAGCTTCTCCTTTTTTTTCAGTGTCTCACTATACAGTCCTGGCTCACCTGGAACTCTCAACATAGACCAGGGTGGCTCTAAACTGACAAAGATCACCTCTGGAGTGGCCTGTGAAAAGACAGGTACCACCATGCCAGGTTATCCTCTTTTTGTATAAGAAAAAAAAGATGATTGGGGTTGGAAAGATGGTTCCATGGTTCAGCCTGTACACTTGCTCTTCTAGAAGACCTGGGTTCAATTCTCAGCACCCATGTCAGGCAGCTCACAGCTGCTTATAACTGCAGCCCCAGGAGGAACCGATACCTTTGGTCTCTGTAGGCACTATCACTCATATGCACATGCCCACCCACATACATAAAATTAACAGTACAACAAATATTTTTAAAATGATTAAATCTAATCAGAATGTAGTGCTTTGTACTTCCCACTCCTGACCCTAAGAATAGCCTCTCTGTGTGGTTCTAATTTTATCAAATGGAGGTTGTCAGCATTCAGTTCTCAGTGTGAAGGGAGGATCTTGCTGATGCCCCGTTGTGCTGCTCAGAGGAAATGGGGGTGGGGAGGAGAAGAATCCGGTTAGTAACTGGAAAAGGAGGAACATTCAGAAAACAAGGTATTTGATGAGTTCTGAACTTTTTATGACCGCTGATTTCTGGAGTTCATCTGGAATAAAAAGTAGACAAACCCAGCCAAGAACATTTTGAAAAAGAAGAATTTGCTCTATTTGATATCAAAATCCACAATAAAGCTACAGTGTTTAAAACACTGTAGGATTGGCATGGGAATAGACAGATACTTCCATGGAACACAGCAGAGAGTACAGAAGCAGGTTGGTCTCCATGGTGGGTATTTCAAATGAGAAGCCAATGGGTAGAGAGAATGAGGGTGGGTATTCAATATTTGATGTTATTATAGGTGCCTACTTAGAAAAAAATTAGGCTGAAATTGCCTTCCCACACATAAAGAAAAACAAGCATTCAAACATACTATGGAAATAACACTAAAGAACAAGGCCAAAGAGGTTTAGAACAAAGCTTAGTAGGCTCACTCCCTTACCCAGAGGGTTACATTTCAAGACATATCATGGATGCTTTAAGTGGAAGATAGTATTGATCATCCCCTCTCTACATGCACAAATATATGCCTCCAACAAAGTCTAATTTATAAAGGCACAGTGAATTGACAATAGCAGCAATGTAGAATGATTAGAACAGTATACTGTAAAAATGTTTAGAAATTCTGAATTATTTATTTCTGAAAATTTCTATCTATGTTTGGGGACCAAGGTTGACCACAGGTGACTGAAGGCATAGAGTGAAATAGAGATATGGAGGGACCCTGTAAAGGGGAATGTAAAGGGGAATGCTATTGGCCAGGTGCGGAGGCCAACACCAGCACTTGAGGTGCAGTAGCAGGCACATATCTGTAAGTTTGGAGCAGCCTGGCCTACATATCAAATTCTAGGACATCTAGGACTACACAGAGAGACCTTATCTAAAAAAAAAAACAAAACCAAAACAAAGAAACAAAACCCAAAAACACTAAGATAAATCAGAACAAAGTCTTGAGCTGAACAGGACCACTCTACAATGTTAAGGCAAAGCCTGAAAGTCTTGACTCCTTGTGTGCTCAGCTTTTGTGTAGGGTAGGGCATTGTATCGCGTTATGGTCTTAGGGAAACTCTCCAGCGTCTCAGTCTCCCTTTCTCTGGATTCTGCTTCTCCTTCTAGGTCTCTCCTGTCCCTGAACCATGTCAGCCTGTTTCTGAGACTCAGCTCCTGTTCCTGGGTCTTTTGGAGTTTTCTGTCCACCTCATCTCTGTTTCCTTCCTTAGGTTCATCTCACAGTCTATTCCCCATAAGAGTGGATGGGTCCTGGACGAACAGTGAATTTCATGGATAGCCGGAGGGGAAAGAAGCAGGAAGAGACCGAGGGAAAAGAAAGACAGGGGGAGGGAAAGTGCAGGTACCTCAGGATACCAAGATTCATAAACACACAGTGGCCGTAAACCCTCAGAGGGTGAGGCTGCTGTCAGAGAAGGAAAAGGACAGGTCCGGGCAATTCCAACTGAAATATGAGGGACTGGCAGCTCTGGTGGGCCCAGGGTTCTAGGGAAAAGGGTATCAGGGAAAGATGCTCACTCTTCAGAGCATCTGGGCAGCCGGGGGCTCTCCAGGACCTGCCTATCACTCTCAAGGAATTGTCATTAGTCAGAACAGAGGGAAGTCCTGCAGTTCCTCAGAGGCACTCAGAACACTGAAACTCACTAAAACTGTCATGACCTGAAAATGACCTTTGTAGCTGCCATAATTGTGTCAACTTTCTGTCTTTTAAATCTAAACTAAAAGTCCAGATTTTCTTCATTTTAAAAAATACTCAATTCTCCTTCCACACAAAACGGGGCACAACTTAACCTGAGTGAGTGTATGCAGATGACATTTTATCGCTAGAACCTTTTCTGGTCTTTGTTTTATTGAAGGGTATGTCCTGCCTCCCCATGCTCTCTGAATGAGATCTGGGCTCTGTCTCACTATATAATGACATATATTTCAGGCCAAAGGCTTCTGGGTGAGGGACAGTGGTTACATGCCTCTCTCTCTCTGATGTGACCATCCTCAGAACATGACACCACGTTCTGAGTTGTGTTGGTGAAAGGGAAAGATTTCTGGTAACAGTCTCGGGTGGGGTTGTCATTTCCTTGGCAGCTACTTGAGTCTTTGTGCTTACACCCCCAACACAAACCTCGCCCCTGCACACGATATGACAAGATTTTCACTCCCCACCATGGGTGTGGCAGCTGAGGTCCAGCGAGGCCCAGAACATTAGCAAGGGAGACACTGACAGGACTTGAACCCAAGTCGGAGGTACACGTCTCTTTGGCTCCTCTCAAGTGCTCTTACTATCTGTATCCCTGGAGGTGCTTGTATGTCCTCAGATGTGCCAAACTAGAGGACATCTGTAACCCTTCCACCATCCTGTGCACCACTATATACCACTGCCTGTCAGGTCTGGAAGGTGCCCCTGACACTTAATGTCCCCACCCAATCATCCCTCAGTGTCTATCCTCCAAGTTGCTTCGGAAAGGTGGCTTTTGTCACCTTCCTCATGGTCCCATGTTTCCTCTGTGTGCTCCTTGGCCTCTTCTGAATCCCAACTTCATTCAAGACCCTTTGGTGTCATAACCTGATGTCCTCAAGTCTTGATGTCTTTCAAAACAGAGAGAAGGAGCCACCAGACGGGTCATTCTCCACTTGCCCCACGCCCCCACAACTTAGTGCTCTGGTCCAGGGGCTGCATCTGGTGATGGTGGTGGCTTCCCTGCCCCCTCCTCTCCTTCCTTTTTCCCCAAGGCTTTGCACACACTAGGCCAGAACTCTCCATCACTGAGCTACAGTTCTCTCATTCTTTTTCCCGTATCAATTGCCCTCTATGGCTGGGAGTTTCATGCTAACAGTTTCCTCCACTCACTGGTGACTATCTAGAGAGCCTCTTCACAAGGATAGTGGGGTGACACAAGGGGAAAGAAATCCCTTTTCCTCTCATAGATGGTGGTACTCTGGAGGCTGGGGTGTGTGATGATCCCTTGGTCCCCACACCCAGCTTAGGCTGGAGGACACCCAGGACACATTCTTGAATCTCGTGTCTCCCTCACTGACTTCAGCTAACGTGACTCACTTTCATTCCCTCATTCAGCAACATTAGCCACTCTGTCCACTCTCTTGTGCCAGGGCCATTTCTGGGCACTGCATGACAGTATGTACCAGGCTCTGTTCCTAAGTTCAGGGAGCTTCCCTGGAGGAGGCAGACACACCTGGCAAACTGGAGTACATAGTGTTTCCTTGTGCCGGGTTGGAGTTCACAAAGGGCATGGTGGGGGGAGGGCAGAGGAAGGTCCTTGTTCAAGACACAAGAATAGAGTAAAGCCCCGTGTTCTTTCTAGAAGCTGTTAAATTCCTGGCCAGAGGCAGGAGAGGACAAGAAGAGCCAACAGGGAGGGCGTTAGCCTTCAGTGGAGCCTCTGGCCAGGAAGGGGAGTGAGAAGCTTCGAATGTAGCGTTGACACTGTTTTTCTTTCTTCTGGAGAGCTGCCACGTGCCGCCGCAGAGAGCATTTCACGGGTAGATGCATATTATCGCAATGTGTTTATCTAGGAAACCAGAGCCCAGATCCAGCATCTGTTTTGCAGCACAGCCCTGAGTGGAGTCCAATTTTCCAGTTGGGTTAATAAAAATAAAACTTGGGAAGCTGTGGGCTGGCTGCATCAGGGGTTGAGTCCTGGCCTTATGTGGGGTCATGGATTCATGGTGGACAACCTTGCCCAGGGAGGGAGGCGTAGTCAGCTAGCTCTGAAGAACACACCTCACAGAAGAACGATGGCTTTAGGTTTTCTCTGTCTTAACCTCACATGAGTTGACAGAATACTGGCTGTGGCCAAAGCACTGGGCTGAGGTGTGCAAGGGAGTGAGGTGCAGATGAGGGTCAGAATGTGGCTGGGATGCTTGGTGTGGCAGGACTAGGAAGCTAGAAGGACCAGCAAGACACAGGCGTGGTAATATTCACTCCCTTGAAATTGTCAGGAGGATCAGAGCCTCAAACCCATTTTTAAAAGCCAGCTCGAGGTTTGGGGGAGGGACGGCTTAGATGGCAAAGTTACTACTCTGAAGCATAAGCACCTGAATCAATCATGAGTGCCCACAGAAAAAGCTTATATCCCAATACTGGGGCGGGGTGTGGGGATTGGAAAATCTCTGGAACCTATTGGCCTGCCAGTCTGGATGAATTGGTGAGCTCCAAGCCAATGAGAGACCATGTTTCAAAAAGAGATACTTTACCTGAGAAACGGCAGCCTAGATTGTCCTTCAGTCTCTGCATGTACACATATGCCTCCCCCTGCCATGGACATGTTCACAGACATGAATACACACACACACTCACACTCACACTCAGGAGGTCCCAGGGAGACTTGAAATGCAAAACTGAAAGCACCCAGACTCTCTGCCTCTCCTCCTCTGACAGGCTTTCACGTTAACTTCCCCCCACCCCTATCCCTTGCAATGGATTTTCTAACTCTCCAGATGGCTCAGTTGAGAACATGGCTCCAGCGTTTGAGTTCTCTCTCTCTCTCTCTCTCTCTTCTCTCTCTCTCCTCTCTTCTCTCTCTCAAATTACTTCGGGAATAGGTGCTCATTGTCCCTATTTGAGGTGTGGATAAGAGTCTTGGCACCATCATCTTTGGCTGGAGGTTCAGAATCACGTGTATAAATGTGGCTAAGAGGAGCTCACCCTGAGGCACCACATTAGTGTGTGTTCTCATTCATAGGACATGCTTATGAGTAAAACACAATTCTAGACAGCTTCACTCTCACCTAGCCTCACCCTTTGAAAGAAGGATAAGGAAAGGAAACAGACTACTTTGTTAGGGTCCAGAGGGCTGGCCCAGGGCTTTTGCCTCTCAGCCTGGTGCTCTTTCCACTACACCCTGTTCCTCTGGTCCTGATGTGGAGCCAGTGATTGTGAAATAGATTGCCTAGCAGCAGTCCCCTGGGAGGAGCTGCAGACTGAGCAGCATTGATTAAAGATAATTTTGCTGGGGAATTTGAGCTGGGAGCCAAACCCCAAGGGTGTGGCCAGTGTGACCCTTGGGGAAATTATCAGAAAGCATATGTCATAGGCCCTGGCAGGGTGGTCTCTCTCAGGGCACAGGGTGCATGGATGAGGATGGACCCTCAATTTTGTTGGCGAACTGGGACCAGCAGTGAGGAGGCACTTCACCCAAGTCTCAGCTCACACTAGGGAGTCTGAGTCACAGAATGGAGTTTGCAGAGAATCCTTTCCTTCCTCTGGGGACAAGAAAAGGATCCCCAAAGCAGGCCAGAGAGTTTACTTCTAAAGGGTCCAAGGGGAAAGGGACCTCATGTCTCTTCAGTCATCCTGAAACCTATTCATGTTCTATTGCTGTGAGGAGACCCCACGACCACAACGACTTATTTAAAAAGCATTTAACTGGGGCTTAGTCCATTATCCTTACAGTGAGAGCATGGTAGCACACAGACAGACATGGTGCTGGAGAGGGAGTTGAGAGCTCTACATCTGGATCTGCAGGCAGCAGGCAGAAACACTGGGCCTGGCTTGACTTTGAAGTCACAAAGCCCACCCTAGTGACAGCACTTCCTCCAACAAGGCCACACCTCCTAATCCTTTCAAATAGTGCCACTCCCTGGTGACTAAGCCTTCAATCTATGAACCTACCAGGGCTATTCTTATTCAAACTACCACACCATTGAACAATTACATCACTCTTAGTCCTCTGTCTTGGGGGCGGGGGTGTTAAAAGCTAACATTTGCCTGTATGCTGTCTTAGGCATGTTGTATCTTGTTGTATCTGTTTTCTTCTTTCTCCAGCACTTTGTGGCTAGAGCTACTCTTACCTCCAGTCTGGACCCATCTTGACCATGGCTTCATCTGTTTCCACTGAAAGACTCTTGTAAGGAGTACTGACTGAGGACTCTCGAGTCCTCCCTTCCTTGCTGTGAAATGCATCCACCAGCCTGCACTTGGCTACACCTTCCTGAACTCCGCCAGTTTGAGTTCCATGTCCACTTGCAATCTCTGAGTCTGCTCCCTCTTAGGCATCACAATGCAGCTTCTCCTGGCTCTGTGACCCCTTTCCTTTCTGTCACTGTTGCCAATTGGCCTGGCTGTCAGTATTAGTAACTTTGCTACCTGTGAGCAAATCCCTGATAGAAGCAGCATATGGAAGAAGTTTACTTTGACTTGGTTCAGGGTTCAGTCCATCAAGGCAGGGAAGGTACGGTGGCTGAAGTACCTAGGCCACAGTGGTAGAAACGTACAGCACAGCTTGTTCACATCTCGGTACATCAGGAAAAAGAGATCTTAGGTACAGTGCAGGGCCCAAGAGTCTCATATCCAC
Source organism: Mastomys natalensis (assembly GCA_021653895.1). Classification (NCBI taxonomy): domain Eukaryota; kingdom Metazoa; phylum Chordata; class Mammalia; order Rodentia; family Muridae; genus Mastomys; species Mastomys natalensis. The sequence continues at coordinate 589,049 of JAJTUV010000434.1, forward strand.
CAGCTAGGCCATGTGTACCAAAGATCTTATCGCTTCCCTAAACAGCACTACTGTCTGGGGACCAAGTGTTCAAACCCATGAGCCTGTGGGAGACATTTCAGTTTTAAACCACAGCACTGATATCAAACAGAACATGCGCTTTGAAGAGCCTGCCCCCGCAGTTTGCAGCTGGGTTGGACTTGCAGCCCAGGTTCAGTGAGGCTCCCTCCAGTTTCTTCCCCTCCTTCCAGTCCTACATGCCTGTCTCATGAGTTCATTCTCTGTTTACTTTTTTATTTTTAACTTCACCATGTACGCTGATGTTACGGTTTGATTCTAAAATGTCCTCTGTTGCTAAAATTCCTTTCAAGGGGAAGACGTAAGCAAAGTCCAACCTTCTCCTAAAACTAAGGTCCTAACAACAAACTGAGGCACACCTCTGCCAAAGTTCACTCTGGGGAAACCAATCAGTGTATTTGGTTTCCTTATAGAACATGGATAAGGGGTTACTTACAGATGTGTGGGTGCTCCTTCCCCCAAGAGACCACACCTGAAAAGCCTTGCCCAGTGAGGATGAGGGCTTTTCTAGAGTTACACAAGGGAGCCCTTCTTCTCCCCTTGTGTACCCCCACCCCATATACTCCAGACCCTTCCCAAGGTCATGTACAATTAAGGCAGAGGTGCATATAGTAGGTAGTAGGGAGTGGCTGACTAGGGCTTTGTGGCCCCTCCTACCTCTCTTTTCATGGGTGGTGCAAACAGTCAACCAGTCCAGCTTGGCTAATCCTTTACAGGGGTTTGCAGCTGAACTCCACAAGATGGTGGTTGCTTGGCTCAAAGGACAATCACTAATAGCACCCTCACAGGATCAAAGTGTGAGTGCTTGCTCCCAGATGCTGACACTACTTGGGAGGCCGTGAAAGCTTCAGGAGATGAGGCCTACCTGGCAGGGTGGGCCTCGGAACTATTTTCTTGTCACTGTGATGACATGTCTGGCAAAAACAAGCTAAGGGAGGAAGTGTTTATTTTGGATCACACTTTGAGGGGAAATCCACGGCGGAGGGGAAGTAGCAGGAACATGAGGTGGCTGGTCACGTGTTCATAGTCAGGAAGCAGAGGTGAGCGATGTTGCTCACTGCAGACCATGACATGGTGCTGCCCATATTTAGGGTAATTTTCCTTTTTTGGTTAAACCGTTCTAGGAACATCTTTCTAGACACACTGAGAAGGGTGTTTCTAAGATGATTCTAAGTATAGTTAAGTGGTCAGTGAGATGGCTTAGTGGGTAAAGGTGCTTGCTGCCAAGCCGAGGACCTGAGTTCAGTCTCTAGGACCCACACGGTGTAAGGAGAGAGCTGATTCCCACAAGATGTTCTTTGGCCTCCATATATATGTGGTGACAAGCATGCATCCATGCATGTGTGCAACTTTTACAAATGAATAAATAAATGTAAAAACAAAATCCAGTGACGTTGACAGTGAATATTAACCATTGTAACCTCTGAAGGTTATACCCATGATTCCCGCTGCTCTGTGCTTTCTAATCCACCTTAGTGTGAATGGTGTCTGTCACATTTCCACACTGTCATGAACTGAGCCGTGCCTTTCCTACCATGTGGACTGAAGCCCTCTGAAAATGTGAGCCAAAATATATCTTTCCTCCTTTAAGCTGCTTCTGTCCTGTATTCTGTCTCAGAGAAATGAAAGTCTACATAAATGAAGTCACTAAGAACCTTGTGCAATGCCAAAGCTTCTATGCTTGTGCTCATTCTTCACTTCACATTTAGAACACTTCTGTAATTGTGTAGCAGAACAACACAGTAGCAATCGATGATTACAGTGATTTTGTGCACTTGCTCCTGCAGGTAAAACGCCAGCAGGCCAAGGTGTTCCTCCATTAGGAGGCCTGACAGTGAGCACCATTTGTCCTCGTTTGTCTTCTGTTGATGTGAGAAACTCTATGACCAAAAATAACTTGGGGATAAAAGCATTTTTCTTTTTACGTTTTACAGTCCATCACTAAGGGAAGCCAAGGAAGGATTCTAGAGGCAGGAACTGGAGCAGAAGTCAAGGAAGAGCACTACTTACAGGCTCGTTTCCAGGCTTATATTTGATTACCTTTCTTATCTGATCTAAGACCACATACCCAGGAGTGGCACCACCCATACTGGGCTGGGTTCTCCTCCACAAATTAGCAATCAAGAAAATGCCCCACAGACATACCTATCTGATGGAGGCAATTCCTCAACTAAGATTTCCTCTTCCAGGTGTCTCTAAGTTGTGTCTAGTTGACAAAAACTGACCAGCACACCAATCTAGGAAGATGTTCATTGCTCCCAGATGCTTCCCTTTCATGGGATTTTACTTTGTACTAGATGATTATGTAACTCCATATGGGCAGACAACATGCTGACAGACCTTCCTTTAGCATAGACTTGAGGTTTCCATGTTTGACAATCAAACCTGGACAAGTGATGACGGAGGTTTGATTGTCAAGAGTGGACACTGTTTATTGGGAACACACACACTGCTTCAGTCAGCTGTGTGTTCGTCCACATGGCAAGGTCTTCCTGTTGTGTGAGATCAGCATGGCCCTGGCCTAACATGATGGTATCTCCTGGCTCCACTCCTTGGTCTTGGAGGTTCTTGGTCTCTTTCTAGCCATTTTTTTATACTTCTTTGTCAATTTATGCATCCTAGTTTGATTTCTACTGTTCTGGTAAAACACCATGACCAAAAACAACTTGAGGAGGAAAGAATTAATTTCAATTTATATTTTGTAGCCCATCATGAAGGGATGCCAGGGCAGAAACCCAGGGCAGGAACTCAAGGCAGGAACCTGATGGCAGGAACTGAGGCAGAGACCATGGAAAAACAAACAGCTTGTTCCTCCAGATTTGTTCAGTTTGCATCTTATACACCCCAGTGCCCAGGAATGGCACTGCTCAGAGTGAGCTTGGCCCTTCCACATAAATCCTCAGTCAAGGAAATGCCCACAGGCCAATCTGATGGTGGCATTTTCTCAATTGAAATTCTCTCTTCTCGGATGATTCTAGCTGGTATTGACAAAAATTCCCAACCAACACAATCTTCTAGAATCTTCTCCCAGTCTTCTTTCTATTGTAGCCTTTATTTACATCTACCTTTAAGAGGGACCAATATTCTCCACGGTCTTCATGCACACAGACTGAATTTCTGGAACTATTCCCCATTCTCTCTGAAAATTCAAATTTGGATTCCACTGCCTCAGCAGTTGGGCCAGCACGCTACTGCTCCTTTATTGTCACCATGGCATTCACATCTGTCACAAAAACATTCTTTTGCAAAGCCAATCTTGTTACATCCTTGTATAAGGTTAAGGTTATTGAAGCTTACATACAATGTTTACCTCTCTTTTCTCTCTGCATCCTCCTTTCTTCTCCTCCAGAAAACATAAAAGATGTCCTCAAGGGACTCTCCAGTACCACCATCTCTCCCTCTAAATTACCCGTCTTCCTCCTTTGTTACACAATTCTCTTGGTATCAGAAGCAACATTTTAGCTTGGGGGTTCTTCTCAATTCTTTCTTGATGGTGTTGGGTTTGATTTCCCAAACATCATAATGACTCATTTCTTTCGCCGTGTTCTACATCTTGCAAGTGGGTTAGGCATGCAAAGTGGATGTAGTAGTGTGCAGCTTAGGCAGCCACCATCCTCTGCCTCTCACCAACTATTCTAGAAGGTTCCATGTGAGCTCATTCTAATAACATTTGGCACAGACTGACTTGCCTACTCTATTGTGTTGAGCTGTCATTGTGTCGATCTGTGCCCTACAGTCAGCTGCCTCTTTTATTTGTGTTCCTTGGGTTGGTTGTATGAGTAACTGGGAATCTATAGATAGCAAGCCGTCTCCTCTGGAATCTGTCCCCGATGTTCTAGGGAAGGGTGCTGATATTGCAAAACCAAGTCTTGTCATGTAAACACATCCCAAAGTATTGTGGGTCATCCTTCCTTCATCAGCTCATCAGCCCGTGATCCAGCCGAGTCCAAGCAGCTCTGCCCCCAGTGAAGAACGAGGGAAACAGGCAGCATTCCTCAGCCATTTGGTTTTCATTTTCCATCTCATCATTCAGGAAGGTATTTCCTGAGTGCACTCATGGGTGAGTTTTCTCATCCAGGGGCTGAAATGACATTGTCCACATTTCTGAAATGGATCTCCAAGGTTCCTATAGGTACAGAGTCTACTCTAATGACTCCCCATTTCTTAGGCATGGTTTCCATTACTTTTTGCTCAAAGCTAAAGTTATCCCATCCAGCCATCATTCATCCATCTACCCATCATCCATGCATTACCTATACATCATCATCTATCCATCTATTCATTCATCTAGGCAGCCAGCATCCTCTATCCATCCATCCATCCATCATCCATCCATCCATCCATCCATCATCCATCCATCCATCCATCCATCCAGGAAGATTCTCTGCCAGGATCTGAGATAGTAGGAACACAGTGTGAGAAATGGTTTTTTCCCTCAAGGAATCTTGTTTTCTCCACTGAGCACCAGTTCTGTCTCCCAGGGCTCTCTGAATGTTGAATGTAGGAGACACAGCTGAGGCAAAATCTAAGGGAAGGTGAGTACTGGCCAGGAAGTTTCCACCAAAGGGCCTTAAGCCAAGGTCTATGGGGAAGTGATTGTGGCTTGATCTCATTGGGAGACGCTTCTGAGTGTAGAGCTGGAAGTCCAATTTAGTGGTCAAGGGGCCTTCATGGCTGACTCCCAGGTTGCTTGAACCTGAAGTCATTAGATAGAAGTAGCAAGTAGGGAATCTTTGCAGAGTGGGGCCAAGCATTTAGAGATCAGCTTTGGCTGCTGTCTTTCAGACATTTGAGAAGATATCTGAGCATCTCCAGCAGATGGGAGCAGTGTGGGGGAACATGAAGTTGGTATCAAAGAGATGCAGGCTGGGTTGTATGCTCATTGAGAAGAGGCAGGCAGTGAAAGCCTTCTCATTCTATTCCCTCAAACTCAGCCCTAGCAACCAGGCCCTGTAAAACTTCCAGAGCATAGGGCTCAGGGGTTGGGGTTCTCTGCTGTTCTCCTTTGAGGGGTCCTGCAAGCTCAGGGCTGCTCGCAAGTGATGAGTCTGCTAGGGCAGGGAATTTTCCCTTCTCTAGGGGACTGGCTTTTCCGAGGATTGTTCTAAATTCCATTGGTGAGTCCTTGCTCTGTCCTGGAAACAGCTTCTCTTTATGTAAGCACTCTCAGAAAGTGACAAATCCTGAAAGAATGCTTCAGTGTTCAGATGTAGCCCAGGCAGAGGGCACTGCTCGCTGGCGGCTTAGAAGCAGGAACAGAGGATGTGCCACAGGCAGAACTGAAAAATGAATGCAGGTGGCCTCTGAGTCACCAGCTCTAACATGGGGGGGCACTTGTAGTCCTCCCCATGTTCCAGACAGAAAGGGGACATTGGAAAAGGATGGGGCACGTTACTTCTGAGGGGTAGGAGAACACAGCGTGCCGCTCTGGCTTCCAGGTCAGGAGCGATTTCTTGCTTAGGGCTCTGAATTTGCTTCAGGACTGAGCACAGGGGACCTGGGTTCTTGATGCCTTCATTCTTGGCTTTAGAGGACACACTGGGGAGGGGCAGAATCCTTTATGACTAGTTACTTGTTTCTGTTTACTAAACACAGAGGTCACCAACCAACCTCTTCAGGGAGGAAGGCTCCACTTTCCGATTGTGGGTAATCCTGATACTTGAACAGGGCTCTCTCTTTCTTCTCCCCACTATATGGAATCAGTGGTGGATACGGGACAATAGTGTTGGCAATCACTATAGAATGTTGATGGAGGGATAGAAAGATGGTAAGATGTAGAGACAGTAGGATCACTAAGAGTTTGTGTGCTAGCCTGGGCTATTTAATAAATTCAAGGGTAGCCTGGGCTACAAAGTGAAACTGTCATAAAAGCCAAACAATACCAACCAACCAAACAAACAAACAAGCAACCAAACAAATAAAGCCAAAAATAATACCAATATCAACTTGTAGAGATGGCTCTTGGTCTTCTCTCTCATTGGCCTTTCTCCCATTTTTAACTACTCCACCTTGGGGTTAAATCCAGTCCTACCTCTAGGGATGAAGCAAGACAAAAGAGGCAGGAAGTTTAGCCATGGGGTTCTCTGGGTATACTGCAGCTCAGGAATGGTGGGCCCTCAATAACTGTCTAGAGAACCCCACTCCTTCCCTTTCTTCTCTTTCTTGTTAGCTGTCCATTGTTGACTGATATCAAGCCCAGGTCCTCATACTCTGAGCTACCTTCTCTTAGGAGTCTTACAGAGTTAGGACACCTCTCCTGGACCAACATTTAGTGACTGCCTGCTCTTCAGCCCATGCTTGGCCTGCCTTTGGTACTTCTCTGCTCTCCCTTCTAAGTTTGTCCCGGCTCTGCTGGTTCTTGTCACTCTCCCAGTGTACCTCCTTGGGAACTCTGCTTTGCGGGCTTCTCTCCAGAGTTGCTTTCCTCTCTCAGGGCTTCCTGGTCTACCTCCTTTCAAATGCCACCTTGGCTGTAGCCTCTGTGCATCTTACACAAGCTAAACCCCCTTCACCTGCCTCCCTTGGTCCACTCTCCTCAATGGGTTCAGTTTCTCTCAACACAGAAGATATTAGATCTCAATCTGAAAGTTCCCTGTCTCTCCTGCTGGAGTGTAATTGTTTCCTTTGTTGCTGCATTCCCAGCACCTAGAAGAAAGTTTGGCCCATGCACACAGTCGGTAAATATTTGTTGAATGAGCAAGTGAGTCACTGTGTGCAATGGAAATCGAGGCCTTGGTGACTATTCTGTTCTGATATGTAATCTATGATGTGAATGCTTGTTATTAGTGTCAATATTTTCTTTTAATCAAATCCATTTTCTAGTAGCATTCTCCCATGGCTGCAAGAGACCCCCTCAGCACTGGGTATGAGCCAGGTTGTTCCTGGAAGGATTGCAAGGAGCAGATGCTCAATCTGGTACCCAAGGCCCTTGATGTCCTCGAAGTACTCCATGCCACTGAGGGAAGCTAAGGTTGCACCCTTGTTTATGAATGAAGCAGAAGAGTGTATTAATCAGGTTATCCAGAGGGCTAGAACTCTGTGTGTGTGTGTGTGTGTGTGTTGGTGTGTGTGTGTGTGTGTGGAGAGAGAGAGAGAGAGAGAGACAGACAGACAGACACAGACACAGAGAGACAGAGAGACAGACACACCCAGAGAGAGACAGAGACACAACCACACACACAGAAAGAGAGACAGATAAACACACCCAGAGAGAGAGACAGACAGACACACCCAGAGAGAGACAGACAGAGACACAGACACAGACACAGAACCACACACACACACACACACACACACACACACACAGACAGAGAGAGAGAGAGAGAGAGAGAGAGAGAGAGAGAGAGAGAGAGAGAGAGAGAGAGAGAGAGAGATCTGAGTGATGTAGAGTGATTTGTTCCAGGGAGTTGACATATGTCATTGTGGAAGTTGACACGTCTGTAGTTCTTGTTTTCAGGGCAAGCTGGTAGGGCAGAGATGGAGGCAGTCTCTGTGTTGTAGTCCCAAGGCCAAACTCCTGTTCTAAAAAGCTTAGTCTTTGCTCTTAGAGACTTTGGTTCATCAGATAAGGCCTGCCTGACAGCATGTGATCTGCTTTATTCAAAAGTCTGCTAGTTTAGAGATTTATTTATGTTATGGGCACGAGTATTTTGCCTGTACGTGCATATGTGGACCATGTGTGTGCCTAGTACCTGAGGGCATCAGGATAGGGCATTAGGTTCCCTAGAATTGGAGTTACAGACATGTGTGAGCTGCCACATGCATGCTAGGAACTGAGCTTAGGTCGTCTGAAGAATCAGCTAGTGTTCACAACTGCTGAGCCTTCTCCCCAGACCTGATTCTATTAATTTAAATACTAATCTACCTCTACAGCAATATCCAGGCTGGCATCTGAGCCTACTGGACTCCGTTCCCTAGCTTACAGAACTAGCAGCCCTGGGAGCCCAGTCTGGCAGTGGTGCAAGGCTGAGCAGTGCTGTGGCAGCTGCAGGGTGTTAGAATTAGGAGTTGCTGCTGAGGTCCTTCTGGGGCAGTGACATCAGTCTTCAGGAGGGTCTAGCAAGGGATGAAGAACTCCTATGTGGCTCTGGCTTAACCCCTAGAATGGCCCTAATCAACAACTTCCAGCCCACATCCTTCAGAGTAGAAGTCATTACCCATAGGGAATGGAAGTCAGAGAAGTCAGAGAGTGCCGGGCTGCTCAAGGGCTGCTGTGCAGAGGACTGGGGACAAGCAGGACCTGAAGGTCACCCAGAGCTCAAGGGCAGGCTAAGTGGGAACAGGGATGTAGGAGGGTGGCCTGGAGGCTGCACTCATAAAGAGAGCTGCTTGCAGCTGGTTCCTCTTGGTGACCTTGTCCTGGGCCCACACACACTGGGGCTGCCCTGCAGGGTCCCCACCTTTCATGACTTCCCATAGAGAACACTTCCTCTCTGCTGTCCTCTGCTCCTGGGCTTGTTTCCTCAAGGTACTTTCCAGACTGTATTGAGGGTGCTGATGTCGGCCCCACCACCTTCAAGAGACTATGACTTCTTAGGGACAGGTTTGCCCTTCTCTCAACCTTGGGTCTCCTAGGCCTGGCACGGCTAATTCCAGATCTCTGTGGGTGTTGAATAGTTAGGCCTTCAATGAGACTCTCTTGCCTGAGTGTCTGGGACTCCCAGAGAACGATGGAGAGATGACATGGGAAGCTGGTGCCTCCTGTCCTTGGATTCTTTTTAATTATTGTATGAATTGAAGATGTCCAACGTGACATTTTGTCATATCTCTATTTATATCTAATACATCAACCATCTCACAGTTTACATATTCATTAATTAATTAACATATGCATCATCTCCAGTCTCTCTCCTCCTTGCAATCTTAGGTTAATGCTGAAATCCTACTTTCTAAAACAAATTTGCAATGTAGCATATTGCTAGCTACAGTCCTCATACTGTATATTAGATTGCCCTCTATTTATCCCATAAAGCCACAACTCTGTACCCTTTGATAACACCCCCCCCCCCACTATTCTTACTCACTGTTCTCCTGTTGCTATATGTTCATTGATTGCATCTGTTGGTTTATTCAGAATATGTCTGTATACCATAGTGGGTATATGGATGTCAGTATAACTTTATCAGTCTCCTCCTTCTACCACACAGTTCTAGGAATAGAACTCAGGTCACTTAGCCCTCTTACCAGCTCTATGTGTTCAATTTAGAAACATAGCCTGGATCCCATATATAACTGGTATCATGCAACATATTTTTTTCACTTAGTTCAATGTCTTCTAAGTTTACCCATGTCATTTCAAATGAAAAGATCTCCTTTTAAAATGCTGAATAATCCCACTGAACACACACACACAGACACACACACACACACACACACACACACACACTTTTTTCTAATCCAGTCATTTGTGGATGGACACTCAAGTTGTTTCCATGCCTTGGCATTATGAGTAGTGGTCACAGGCATGCAAGTGTCATTGTGAGGTGATGACTTAACTCCCTCCCTGTAGGAAAACTCTGCTAATTAAGGTCAAAGTCCACCATGACCCAGATAACCTCTGAGACCTTCAAAAAATGGGAGACTCCCTTGTTAGCTGGTTTTCTCCTTCTCTGGCCTTGTCGGGGAGATTCTAAGCCCCTATGCTTGCCTCTACCTGATCCTATAAATGAATTAATTAGTCTATAGGGTCAATTCCCTTTCTCCTGACAAAACCTGTTCAGCCAGCACCCAAGATTCCTGAAATGCTTCCTCATGCTAATGAGGTATGCCAGGTACCCTAAGACCACAGCCAATGACTTTTGCCCATCCTGGATGTCCTTACCTTCAGTCCCCCAAAACTTTATGAGCCTTCAATCCCCCTAAGTAAAGTTGATCGTCCTACTGACAAGCCTTCCTGGTGTGATCATTTGCAGGGCTTCTGAATCCCTTAACCCCACCCTCGACATCTCTGCTCCTACTGCCCTCGTGGATTGGGGAGACCCACACCTCTTGGTATGTACCTAGAGGCTGGCAAACTGGAGACCATGGAGGCTCTAGTTGTAATCTTTGGAGGCATCTCCATGTTGTTTCCCTCAGTGTTTGGACTAGTTTTTCTTTATGTGTGAAGGAACTCTCTTTTTCCCAGTTCCTGCAGACATGTGAATCTTTTATCTTTTAGATACTGGGCACCCTGGGGGTATGAAGTTCTACCCTATTTGAGTTTTGATTGACATTCTCCTGATGCTTAGTGATGGCAAGCACTTTCCCACACACCCATTGGCCATTTATAAGCCCCCCCCCTTTTTTTTCTCTTTTGTCATCTTGACATTCCTAACTCCTCACTTCTACTGAAAAGCTCTTCCTGGATATTCCATGCTGTGTTCTAGAAAAAGGTCATAGGAAAGTCCAAACTAGGTGAGCATGGCAGATCTGCCAGGGCCCAAGTAGCCCCCTGATAGTCATCTTACCATATTCAATCTGGGACCCAATGGCTTCCAGTGTGGGGTGGGTAGAAAGAATGGCTCATTTATAAATGTTGGGAGAAAGACTGTGGCTCAAGGGTTAGCAGAGAACACCTCAGAGTCCAAGGGTCCCAGGATGTGCTACCATGCTGCCTCCTGTGTACATTGCAGGAGACTCAGGATTGTCTTTAGAGATCCCAGTTGTGAGATACATACATGTCTGGACTGTCAGTCAAGGCTGTATGACCTGTGACCAACCACAACTCTTTCTATCTACAGATGAGGACAGTCACGGGAGGGTCAATGTGAGAATGTTCCGAACAGTGTTTTTGCACATCTGTCCTTCATAGATGTTGGCTGTTCTTAAGACCAAAATGTCCTTGTGTCTGACCCAGTTCTTTATTTTATTTTGGAGCGGGGGAGGGTATCCATCAACATGAGGCAAAGGATGAAATGTTCTAATTGGGGTGGGCAGTAGCCCTAAGGACAGTAAGTTCTTAACCAACCACTATGTGTTGACTTGACATTTGTTATATGAAGATGGCACATTACATTGTGAGAGTCATAAAAGAAATTGCTACCCTGCTGCCACAGGAACAGATCGACTTGGCTGTTTATTAGATACCTGTTGCATATCTGTCTGTGTTCTAGACACTGGGGATATGTGGTGATCTGGACAGCTAGATTCTTGCTTTCATGGAAATTCTGGGTCTTTCATCTGATGTCCTGGCTTATCTTACATGAATCTAGTTTCAGGATCTCCTAAAGATCAGGAGCCAAATAGCTTCTCTCCCTCCATCTTGGATGCTAGCATCAATGTTGCTGGTCTTAATTCAGTTCCATGCTGTGAGTCAAATACCAGATTTAGTAGGAGCTCTGCTAAGGCCTTTGGAGACCAGAGACCACATATGATGTAGGAAAACTTAGCAGCCTAGGACTCTGCTAGCTTGGGCTATCTATACTGTACCCTTCTTTCAGTGTATTTGGCAACCTGGGACTCACCCCTGAACTGAGCTGCATACACACTGCACTTAAGACAGTGGAATGAGTTGCTTTTCCTTGACAACACTATGGCAATGTCTGATTTGGGCTTGCATATGATTAAAGTCAGATAAATCATAGGAAAGGGCATACCTAGTGAACAGAGGCTTATATTGTGGAGTATTAGCCACTATATGATCAAGGCAACAAAGGTTTACATAATCTATGCTTGCCAATAAAAACAGAAAGAACAGTCATCCTCTATCAATCAACTCCTTCTCCTGAACCCATAAAAGGATTCATAAAAGACATGAATGTAATCTGCTGCTCTTTTGGACATTCTAGCCAAAGTGGCCTATGCTCCCTTGCAGTGTGTCCTGTACTGTCTCTTCAAACAAAACTTCTTGCTGCTTCACTGTTGTGTGTGCTTCAGTGCTTTCAATAACATACCAAGAACCTGGAAGTCCAAGTCAAGATAGCTAGTGGCAACCAGCAACACATTCACCCATTTCCTCTAGTTGGCTGTCCCCTTACTTTGGGCTCTGGGCTTTGTCAGGGATGGTTCACCCAGAGCCAAGTGTGGCTGAGTTCAGGCTGGCTCATTTTGTTTCTCTTCTGGATTGCTCTACAATAATTCACAGACAATGAATTCCCTAGCTTCAATGTCAGGCGCTAGTGTGAGTCTTCCTGAGATTTTCCAGGTGCTGACTCTGTCTCACTGTGTCCAGGATTCTAATCCCCAGTCCTCTGCTTTGGCTCAGAGCTCAGGCTTGGCTCCATTGCAACATGGAGTTGAGGTTGATAATCTCCAGGATTCCCAGATGGCCATGCTGAGATGGCGGCTGCCTGGGCTGGCTCCTGGATCTAGGATGGCAGATGGAAGTGTGGGGTAGGAGGGCTCTGTGCCTACCCCTTGTTTGCTGTGTGATACGAGCCAAGCCATTCACATCTCTGGGGTCTTATTCATCAACCGAGAAGCCTTTTGGCGACTCTCAATCTCTTATTGAATGAAATCTCAGACTCAGTGTAGCCTCCACAGTCAAAGTCTGTAGGGGCCACAGCAGTGGAGGAGTCCTGGAGGCTTCCACGAAGCAGGTCCCACACCCAGGAGAAAGTCTGGAGTTCCTGAGGCTGGAAGCTTCGGAGACGGCAGGCCCAGCAGGCCTCAATGAAATGAGAAAGTCCTTGGTTCCAAAATGGTTTATTATCATGGGGATGGTGGATGGATCTGGATGTACCCCCCCAAACTCAGGGCAGACCTGAGTTAAGTAGGGAGGGAGAAAGGGGGAAGTTCTGGGGGCGGTTTAATTGGCTCTGCCCTCTGACCTTCATTAGTATGTAAATCTCTAGGGCCTGAGGCCTATAGTCACACCCTCTACCTGTGCACTTTGGGAGGGGCTGTAATGGCCCACGTGACTGAACAATGTAGGTCCATGGAGATTAGATTGCTTGTTAGGACCCTGGGTTCTGGGGATGTGGCCAAACTCCTGCTGTTTCTCCCTTGGAGTCTTGGGGTTCTAGGCCCATGCCCAGCCAAGAACCAGGATACCCTTATGCAGTCCCACAAAAGTCAACTAGGATGGAACTGGAAGAGAGGTTTTGTCTTCCTGATGGCTCCTTATCCTGACCTGTACCTTCCAAGTTCATACCACACGAGGAGCCTGCAGCAGATGCCCTGCCTGCACCTGTAAGCTGTCAGATATACAATCAGGAAAGCTAGTACCCAGAGACTTTTGGGCTCTCTTGGAGTTGAGATTGCCTGGAGCTATAGGGTCATGGATTTTTGAAGGCAGTCTCCCTATTCCTGAGTTCCGGTGTGACTCTGGCAGTAGAGGTGGAGGACAGTGACAAGCATGTGGCAGTGAAAACTGGGGAGGGCCAGCAGGCCTCACAAGGATTAGTGGAGCAGCCTCTGAGTAGACATCCAGAGAAGAGGAGAGGAGGGATCAAAGGAGACCCGGAGAGATCATGGACAGGGGTTGGACTCAGATAGACCAGAGAGTACTTGGCATCCAGATCTCAGAGGACAGCATAGCCTAGCTGCTTTGGACCATATCCTGCTCTAGTTGATGGGTACATTGATGGGTTCAGAGACATGCATGTTCCAGTATCGATCTTCCTTCAATCTCTCTCAGGTGTGTGCATGTGTGCATATGCCATGCTGCAACCTGTGGAGGTCAAAGGACAACTCGTGGAGTTGGTTCTCTCCTTTGTCCTTTACCCGGGTCCTAAGAATCAAAACTCAGGCTGCCAAGTTTGTGCAGCAAGCACCTTTCCTTGCTGAGTCATCCCACCAGCCCAACACCTTGTTTTTTAAGACAGGTCTCTCAATTAGCCTGGATCTCAAATAGGTTGGGCTAACTGGCCAGGAAAGCTCAGGGGTTCACCTATCTTCACCTCTGTGATGCTAAATTATAAATGCATGAACCATGGCTGGCTTTCTTTTCTTTTTATTGATTTTTTTGTGAATTTCACATCATTCACCCAATCCTAGTTATCTCCCTGTCCCTCCATATCTGCCCTTTGTCCTTGTAACTACTTCCTCCAAAAGAAAAATAAAATCCCACCAGTACAGTGTGTCACAGTGTATCACACCGTATATCCTTTTGCCCAAATGGCTTCACTTGCAAATGTTCGTTGCAATGAGTCACTGGTCTGGTTCGAGGCCTCTGGCTTCTGCTTCACTATCAATACTGAACCCTCACCAGACTCCTCTCGGACATCCTGTTGTTGCCTTGTGTCATGGAGATCCTGCTGCTTTGCTTCCAAAGGACCAGTCTCTTCATGCAGTTCAGCAGCTTATAGATGGGGTAAATGTTGGGGTGGGCCAACTGTAAGCCCTGGATCTGGGCCTGGGTGGTAGCTGAGTTGGTCATCCCACCAGCTCTTCTGAGCCCACACCACCAGGACGAGCTCTCCTGCTTTGCCCAGGTGAGGGGCAAGGCCAGCTCTCCTGCCTGCAGCAGTTAGGCTGGCTTTTTAAGAAGGGGTACTGGGGACAGAACTCAGGTTGTCCTGCTTGTCTGGCAAGAGCTTTAGCTATTGAGCTATTTCCCCAGCTGTCAACATTGATCTCTCAAAGAGAACTGCAAGATTTGAGCATTAGACTTATATCTAGGAGATGAAGCATGGAGCTGCTGGGAGCCATTTTTCTTAGATGTGAAACTGAGACAGATGGAAAGGCAAGAGAGCCATCTCTGTAGCCTTGTTTGTAGATTTACCAGAAGCTAACTATCACAGGACATTTTTGTCTTTATTATTTTATTTTTTAATAAGCCAGTTTAGAATTTGTTGATTTCTTATGACCAGAAAGTTAATATATGATAGAGAATCCAGGATAAAATCCATGTCCTGAAAGACCAAAGTAATAGGGTAAGACCTCTTTGGATCTCCTCTGATGGAGGAGTGGTCCTTGAGATCACTTGTAGTGGCAACTGTGCAATTGGATAGGACTCATGGATCCTGACACTAACATCCTGGTGACCCATAAGACCTGCTTCACAAGTCCAGGATGTGAGCAGAGCCAGTGCCCCTGGACACTGGTGTCTCTACCTTGTCATCATACAGGGATCTTTGGCTAGGAAGAGATTGGCTAACTGTTGCCAACCTCATGACCTAAGCTGAGTCTGCTCACAGTTCAGGGAAGGGGGATTAGGTAGATACCAGGACTTGAACTTCCTGAGAATTTTGGGGAGGGGTTCTTCTGAAGTCCCACTCAGAAACAAAGGTTAAGGGAGAAACCCTGAACACCTTGATGTCCATACTAGCATACAAGCTTCCCTTCCCCAGTTCTAATATAACCTCTGACATCACTTCTCCAATAGATACATGGGGTTCTATCTGGGAGAGGAAGGCTGATGAGACAGGGAGTCTGGGACCTCTGGTCTGCCAAGACTCCCAAGAGCCTCAGAGCAATGGAGGACAAAGATGAGATATACTAGAGTACCAGAACATTCCATATAGACTCTACAGTTTGCTCAGTTGATTTCTTCAGAGTGGAATCTACTGTCCTCATTTCAGATGCAAATTCAGGTGTCCCCCAGTTTTCCCATGTCCACTAATGCCCATCAACTTTGACTTGTCCTGATTTCCATAGAGGTTAATTTTCTCGTAGCAATCCTTGGCATCCTAGTCTGTTTTCTATTGATGTGATCAACACCAGGAGGGTTTATTTGGCTCACACGTCTGATCATGGCTTATCATTGAGGCAGTTTGGTCAGAAACTCAAGTGGGAAGAGAGGCAAGGACCATCCAGGAAAGCTGCCTACAAGCTTGCTTTCCATGAGGTACTCAGCTTGCTTCTTGTACAGTCCAGGGCCACCTGCCCAGGGTGGCCTTACTCATTTTCCACAGCAATGACTAACTAAATCAGTGCCCTATAGACTTGCCTACAGTACAATTTGATGGAGGATTTTTCTCAGTTGAGGCTCCCTCTTCTCAGATGACTCTAGTTTGTGCCAAGTTGACAAAAACAAAACAAAACAAAACAAAAAACTACCCAGCATACATAAATACCTTGATGCTTGATCTATGAGCTGAAGAAAGGATGACTTTCTTTTTGTCGTTCTCTTTCTGTGGCCACTTGTTCAGTGTTGAGGCTAGTAAAGAAAAGGCTGGGTCTCTGCCTAGACAAAGAGGGTGTAGCAAGTGCTTATGGTCCAACATGGCTGTTTCCTTTTTATGTTTCAAGGGGACCCCAAATTCCTTGAGTGCCCAAGACCTAGAGTCTTCCTGTTGGCATCAAATTGCTGAAAAAGTGGATGTGTTCCTTCCAGTTCCATTCTCTCTTCTCCCTCCTAAGGACCTTGTGTCTCTTAGGTTTTGGAAGGAGGGTTTAATGACCATTTCAAGGGTGACCTCACTGGCTAACACAGGTGGAACTTGGCTCATAATGAAGTAGTAAAGATGAAAGGAGAGAGACAGATGGACTCACTGGAGTGATGCCACAGGCTCGACCTCCTCTGCAGGGTCTGAAGGGTAGCTATGTTGGGAGGATGCCTATGAAGGCCTTCATTCCAGTCAGGACCCATGGTAGGCACAATGCCTGAGTAACAAGAGGATGATAGCTTTGCTTGTATCATTTTCCTCTTAAGAGGCATGTACAAAAATATCCACTAGGGGGCAGGAGGGCCCTCTTTAGCATGATAGCTTGCTAGTCAGAGCTGGAGTTTCTCTCCTGGTCTCAGGGCCTGTGAAACATCACTGTTTCCAGTTCATATAAGAGAATATAGGTATAGCATATGGGGCCAGCTGAAGGAAATTTGGAGGTGTCTGTATGGGGCTTAGTGAAAAAAAATTCCATTATGCTTATAATTAAAATACAAAGAGAAGAAAAATTTTAGGTATTGAGTTTGTATAAAAGTCTAAATGAATGAATGAATCACAATACCACTAAACATAAACCTGCTACAATCCAAACCTATTAGTATCCAATTATATGTTTGAGATAGCAATGCTATTTCTTCAAATTATCCTAGAGCATCATTGACAAGGAATTTTCTTTGAAAAAATTGGTGAAACAAAACTTATAAGCAGGGGCTGGAGAGATGGCTCAGTGGTTAGGAGCTCATGCTGTTCTTGCAGAGGACCTGAGTTGGTTCTCAGAACCTCTGTCAGGTGACTCATACTTGTAATTCTAGCTCTTGGGGGACCCTATGCCTTTGACCTCCATGGGTACTCTCACACACATACACATAATTAAAAAATTTTTAAAAATTTACAAGTAACTTTTAATTTTCTTTTTGACAATGTGTCACTGTATAACCCTGGCTGGCCTGGGACTCACTATGTAGACCAGGCTGGCCTTGAACTCACAGGGTCTGCCTGCCTTTACCTTCCCAGTGCTGGGATTAAAGACCATGCCAGCTGCTACAACTCAAACCACTCAAAAATCTATAGTGGTTGAAGTTATTTTTGAATGTTACTAGAGCTTTCTCTTCTCGTTTTTTCATCAATTTCTCTCTCTCTCTCTCTCTCTCTCTCTCTCTCTCTCTCTCTCTCTCTTTCTCTCTCTTTCTTGTGAGATGCATTGGATATTTGCCCACCAAACCTTTCCTGTTCAAATTCATAAAATGGTGGTTATGTGCTAATTTATAGAACACACTTTCATTGTAGAATATCCACCTTGAGGTCTTTTGTGTGTGAAAGACCACACAGCCGAGCACCTAGAGTAACCCTCATCTTGCTGGTCATGTGGAGTTCTGATTTGTGCCTTCAGACCTGACATGACTCTGCCTTTCATTCACAAACAAAAGCAGACATGTCCTGTCTGGTATTGATACAACATGGGTGAATCTCAAAAACATTATCCTGACTGAAGGAAGCCAGACACAAAAAGTGCAGGCTGTGTGATTCCATTTACTTGAAGTTTGAGAAAATGAATAACAAATTTGTACTGATAGAAAGCAGATGAATATTTGTCTGGGTCAGAGGCATGGGGGGGCGGCAAAGGGGTGACTACAAAGAGGCTCATGGGACATGAAGAAGACACACCAGCCTTCTTTCTGAAGGCTGATTTCAGTTCATGGAATTTCCATGGGTTGCAAAATTCTTTTTTATTTCCTCCCTTCCTTCCCTCTTTTCTTCCTGAGCAGATCCCATGTGCTCAGCCTGGCCTCAAACTTGTGCAATTCAGGATGATCTTGAATTCTTTAATTTTTAAAAAAATTTTTATGTCTATAGATGTTTTGCCTGCACTTGTGTCTGTCTGTGTACCAAAAACACACCAAGGTGGCCAGAAGAGGGCATCAGATCTCATGCTACTGCAGTTACAGACCTTCATGAGCTGCCGTATTGGTACTAGAAATCCAATCTGAGGGAATTTGGCTCAGATATTTTGGTCATTCTGATAAGCCCTTAGAAACAGTGATCATGGGAGTGTTCATGGAATTTTGTTTATTGCCTCGCTTGTTCTTTGACTATTTATGTTTATTGTCATGCTTGTTCCTTGACTATATGCATCTATTGTATTGCTAGTTCTCAATCTAGAACTGACCTTAATACTTGCATGTAATAAAAATGGTTTAAAAGCAAAAAGGAGGGGGGGATGGGATGGGGGTTTCTAGGGAGGGGAAATGGGGGAAGGGGATGACATCTGAAATGTAAATAAATAAAATATCCAATTTAAAAAAGAAAGAAAGAAAAAGAAGCCGGGCAGTGGTGGCACACACCTTTAATCCCAGCACTTGGGAGGCAGAGGCAGGCGGATTTCTGAGTTTGAGGCCAGCCTGGTCTACAGAGTGAGTTCCAGGACAGCCAGGGCTAGACAGAGAAACCCTGTCTCGAGAAACAAAACAAAAAATCAAATAAATAAATAAATAAATAAATAAATAAATAAATAAATAAATAGGAAGAGAAAAAAAATCCAGTCTGGTTCCTCTGGAAGAGCAGGAGTGCTCTTAACCACTGAGCCTGCTCTCCAGCCCTGACCTTGAACTCTTGGCCCACCTGCCTCCACACCTCCACCTCCCACATGCCAGTAGGTTCCAGGAGTGCACCACCACACTGGGTTCAATTGATTCCTGCAGTTCTGGAGATCAAACCACAGCTTCCTCTAAGCACTCTGCCAACTGAGCTACATTCCCATCCCCTAACTCTTCTTTTTCTTTTGATCTCCCCTCCAACCATTAAAAAAACTATAAAACCCATTTTTAGCCCATTGACAGGCATGGTTTGGTTGGCCGGAGTGTAGCTTGCCAACTCCTGGCTTACAAAGGTTTATCAGTATAGGAACTCTGAGGGTAGAGGGCTCTGGAGAGGGTGGACCTCTAATGTCTGCCTCTCAGTATTGTAAAGAAGCCACAGCCTTTAAATTTTGTTGCAGACTCTCCGCTCCTATGTGCTTTGAATGAAACCCAGCTGTCCTTTCAGCATTTGAAGAAGCTGAGTACTGTCCTTAGCAGAGTTGGACTGTTTGACTTCCAGTCTTCTGCATTTGACTTTCAAATCAGTTTCAGAAACTGTTAGGGTCAAGGCACAACTAAAACAGTAAGAGAGGACCATAGATTGGCATAAAATCGTGACTAACTGTGTCACGCTTGCGTTAGTCAGTCTTGCGTTCCTGTGACAGGCTAACTTTACAAAAGAAAGATAGGCATTTAGCTCACATTCTGGGTGGAAGTCCAAGACTGGGCAGACCCATTGGATGGCATCAATGGGAGGAACATGTGGAAGGAAGGGATTGGATCTTCTGAAGAAGTCGGTTGGCTAAGGGTCAAGCTCATTGGTCTTTATTGTTTTGATGATAGTGTCTCACAAGGTAGCCCAGGTTGGTCTGGAACTCCCTGTGTAGTTAGAGCTGGCCTCAGACTCACAGCAATCCTCCTGCTTTTGCTTCTTGAGTGCTAGGAGTCCAGGCAGGAACCGCCATGTCTGACTCAGGCTCATTTTCATAACTCTCCTGAGACCCCAGGGGTCCCATAAGACTTACCTTAATCTCTTTTAAGGGCAGCTCCCCCAGAGACCTAAGAGTCTCTGACTAGGTCCCACCTCATAAAGGACTGACCTCCTCTCAGCAGTCCCAGCATATTTTGAACCCAACTCTGAACACAAGAGCCCTCAAAGACACACTGGAACCACACACAAGCACAGCGGGCTATAGGCATGAAGGGTCTTAGTTAATTAAGCTCTGAGCCGGGCAGTGGTGGCGCACGCCTTTAATCCCAGCACTTGGGAGGCAGAGGTAGGTGGATTTCTGAGTTTGAGTTCCAGGACAGTCAGGACTACACAGAGAAATGCTGTCTTGAAAAAAAAAAAAAAAAAAAAACAAAAAAAAAAAAAAAAAAAGAAAGAAAAAAAGAAAAGAAAAGAAAAACTAATTAAGCTCTGATTTTGTTGTCTGTTTGTTTGAGACAGTTCCACTGTGTTTCCCAGGCTTGTCCTGATATCCTAGAGTCAAATGATCTTGCTGCCTCAGCATCCTAAGGACTAAAGACTATAGACACAGCCCAAAATTTGTAGTGCTTTTATTTTGTTGTTGAGACAGGGTGTTGCTTTATTTTCCAAGCTAGCCTGAAACCCTCAATCCTCTTGCCTCTGCTTCTCCATTGCTGTGGTTCATGGCTGTGTGCTACCACACTGGTTATCAAATTTGCTTATGGATGAGGTTTGTACAAAGGCATGTATTTATTGGGTGACAATCTAAGACTCAGAGTAGGAGCTCTTCGGGTACCGCCCCCAGGAAGGCAGTTCACACATCACTTCCTCTAGGATCCAGGCTATAGACTAGGGAAGTAGCTTACTTTTTGGGATGCTCAGGTGGGTCTCTAGAGTTTCTACACATCAGTTACAGTTCCCACTTGTAAATATTCACAGCCATTTCTGCCTTCTGCTTGTTGTCCCCGAGTTCTAGGATTCACCTTGTCTCGTTTCTGTCCCTCTCCCTGTCTAGAACTCATGTGAGGTCTATGGGTTTTGTGACTGGGAGTTTCTCTTCAGATCAGAAATTGATACCACAGAGAGATGTTGGAGTGTCAAGATCATAGCAGGGTGGCCACCCTGATTTCTTCCTCTCTCCTTCCTTCCCTCCCCTTCCCCTTGTCCATTCTCCAGGTGTCTCCATGCAGCTGACCCATGATAATTTCAGCTTCTTGGACTTACCTCTTCTCAGGGACTGGGCCATGCTGTGTGCATCCCGAAGCTGTTCCCCTAGAACCTCACACAGGGCATAGTCCAGAGTAGATATTGATAGAGACTTTAGTTCAGTAGCGGGACAACCCAGCCCTGACTGGAAACTAAAAGCTATAGCTAGCTCTACTGCCTGTCCTCAGGGCCCCTTGTCCATTTGGGATACTGGCCTGTTGTTACACTCCAGAATAGATTGTTGTGTTTACTGACAGGAAACCAGGGGGTGGAGGGGGATGGAAACCAAGGAGGGAATCTTGTAACACCACAGGGCAGAGAGTGATGAGAACCAGGGCAGGGACAAGGTCAGAGATACAGAAAGGGACTCTGGCCCAGGACAGATGCAGAGAGAGCAAAGCAAAGGCAGAGGGAGTGGGATCTCTGCCCTAGCCTTGACCCTGAGTACCTGCCCATGTCTCTACTCTGAGAACTAGGAGAGAAGCCAGCAGCCTATCTCAGGGGACAGCCATGGACACGGTTCTCGAAGCAGCCAGGGACTACTTATGGAGGTCGGCTTGCCAGGCTGTTCCTCTGTGGGCCTTCACAGCAGGGAGTTTCAATTCTCAGGTTTCCCCTACTGTGACTCCAGAGGGTAAGAAGGACAGTTTGAGGTCCAGGAAGGGGAGCTCTCTGGAGCCCAGGATTTTGTGCCTGCTGTGGAGTTTCAGACAGCTGGTGGCTGAGCCTCTGGGGCCCTGGCCTGAGCTGCTAATGCCACTTCCATCTCTCTCACACATAAAGGACACTAATGGCTGGGTATGCCAAGATAAGTAGTTAGGATAGAACAGGCCCTGTCCCTGGAGCATCAATGTGACATGAACACTGCAGTAAAATGCTACCTCTATTTATGTTTATATTAAAACAAATGTGTAACTAGGAATAAAAGCCTTTTTACAGATCCATTTAAGAAAACACTGAGCCCTTACAGAAACCACACATTTAAAAGACGAGTCCAGAGCCAGGGCCTCTGTGCTCTTTCTCATGCCACACTCCACACTTTACAAATGATGAGGTGAATCTGGGGAAAGGAGGCATGCCTGGGAGAGGCGAGGGTGCTCTGGTCATGCTGCTGGGCTGGGCTTGCAGCAGGTTGTGTATGACAGGGTAAAGAATTTGAGGTTGTAGGCAGTAAGTTAGACACTGTTCTCATTGCTGTGGTAAAATACTTGACAAAAGCAGCTTAAGGAAGGAGGAGAGCTGGGGTGACCGCTCAGTGGGTTAAGCGCTTGCCATGCAGGCATGAGGACCCGTTTCAGTTCCCAGGCACCTGGACTCAGTAGTGCCAGTCTGCAATCCCAGCATGCCTTTGATGAGATGGGAGACAGAGAGAGGAGAAACCCTGCTGCAAGCAAGTGCTGTTCCTGTGAAGAGGCACCGTGACCACAGCAACTCTATAAAAGAAAGCATTTAATTGGGGCTGGCTTTCCGTTTCAAGGTTTAGTTCATTATTGTCATGGTGGAAATCACGACATGCAGGCAGACATGGTGCTGGAGAGGTAGCTGCAGCTGGATCTGCAGGCAGCAGGAAGAGAGAGAGAGAGAGGCTCTGGGCTTGGATGGGCTTTTTGAAACCTCAAGACTCTCCCCCAATGGCACACATCCTCCAACAATGTCACACCTCCTAATCCTTTTAAACAGTGCCACTCCCTGGGGACCAAGGATTCAAATACCTCTGGGGACCATTCTCCTGAACGTAGGGAGTAAAATTGAAAAAAGATTAATCATCACAGGTGGTTTAGTTTTTGCTTTTGGACAATGAGGTTGGCAATAATAATCTTTTGGACACTACACTGCATTTCCAGCTAGTCAGTCATGGCTACTAACGGGAAATGTGGGCAGTGGAAGGAGTTAGAGGCTAGGAATCAAGGGCCTGACTTTAACCAGCTCTTTTGGTAACACAGCCCTGAAACTTCAGGCAAACTACGCACTACTTCTGGGTTTTACTGTCCCTAACTATACCACGTAGTGGTCACACTAGATCTGCTCTAAACTCTTGGCTCCTGTGACATGGGTGGAGTCACAATTTGTCTTTTCAGGACCTCTAGATCAGTTAGGCTTTACCAGAACATTCTAGAGTCCCTGAGAAAGACACAGCCTGTAGCTCAGCCACCTACTTCTGCATAACAGAAGACCACAATGAAGGCTCCTACAGGACTTTATTGGGAGGAATTGTGAGAGCTGAGGCTGCTCTAGGCAGGATGTGTGTGTGTGCATGTGTGTGTGTGCGTGTGTTTGTGTGTGTGTGTGCGTGTCTGTCTGTCTGTGTGTGTGTGGTGCGTACTATAGACAACCTTTAGCACTAGTTGAGAAGAACCCCCAATCTTGCCTGGAGGTCAGTACCCAAAGGTAGCTTTCTCTCTAACAGCCTCCACTTCTGCTGCTTTCTCTCGTCATCTGGCTTCTTTGCCAGTACTGTCTAGCCTGGTCACTAACCTGAGAGAGTGTCGCCCCAGCTTCTCAGCCTCCTATTCAGAGGGCAGTCAGCTCCCACAGGGGAACATGGAATCTCACCATGCAGTAGTAAGTTTGATTTAAGCCTTGCTTTCCACGGTGCCCCTCCTTTCCTTCCCTTTTACTAAGTGTGGATTATCTTGGAGTGTCACTGGATTAGTGGGAGAAGTTACTGTCCTCTAGCATAGTTCTCCAGAAGGGCAGCTCAGGGAGGGACTCAGGGGAGTTGTGCATCCTTCTGAGGACTCTGGTCCTACCTTCCTATCCTCCAGTCCCATTTCTTATCCAGGTTTGGCTTTTACAGGTTAGAACCAGCTTATTTTGTGTCAGCATGTCTCTTTGTACTTGCTTTGGTTTCAGGCCACCACTGTCTGGCCACTTGATTGACCTCTCTTGTCCGTCCTTGACCATCATGGTGTCCTCTGTCTCTCTCTCTCTCTCTCTCTCTCTCTCTCTCTCTCTCTCTCTCTCTCTCTGCTTCTCTCTGTGTATCTCTTTTCATCTGTGTCTCTCTGTATCTCTCTCTGTCTCTGCCTCTTTCTGTCTGTGTGTCTCTCTGTATCTGTATGTCTTTCTCTCTCTCACACACACACATGCCACATTGAATATCATTTATCTTACTTTAGTGGGCATCAGGAATGAATGGGGGTACCATGAATGTTTGACAGAAGCCATCTAGGAAAGGCTATGGCAAAGCAAGAGAGTTTTCTGGAGATAGCCCACTGTTTTGCATGGCCGCAATGGGTGCCTTCTGAGAGGCAAAGATCCCAAAGACTTTATCTCAGTATTGCTTCTCACTGTTGATATGTTTTTCCTGCATATAGCCTAATGATTCCTGGGCATCAGCCCACTCTCTTGGGCAAATTTCTTGCAGATTAATATGAAGATGTATATTCATATAAGAATGCTGTTTAGATGAATTAATGACTTTATAGAATTCTTGATTTGATTCAAATAATTTAAGAAGAAAGTTTAAGGAGATGGTTTTAGTTGTCTTGCCAGAAAGACGTAATAAAGTTAGAATCAAGAATAGAATGTACCCACTCCTCAGAGTAATAAGTAAAGGCTGCATAATAAGGAGTACAATAAGAGTAAGGAGCTTTCATACATTACACTAACAGAAACAGGTTTGGGATGGATTTGTGATCAAGGGAAAAGAAATAAGTCAGGTCCAAGGATGAGGCCACAGGTGTGCACAGGTGTGTGACAAAGCAAGGTCAAATGAAACGGTTGCTTTGAACTTATAGAGTGAAACACTGCTTTGAATTTATAATCTACATTCTGCTGTAGCTCCCTCTTGTGTAACATTTTATCTGAGGTAATTTTTTTTCTTACATAGAAAATTTTCGTCTAAAAAGCTATAAACAGCTGAAACAAAAATAAAGATTTGATGTAGCCCTTTCTGCTTCATCCAGTTGCATGTGTCTGGGTGTGTGGCTGACTTTCTCTCTCTCTCTCTCTCTCTTCTCTCTCTCTCTCTCTCTCTCTCTCTCTCTCTCCCCCCTCCTCCCTCCCTCCCTTCCTTCCCTTCCCTTCCCTTCCCTCCTTCCCTTCCCTTCCTTCTTCCTTTCTTTCTGGCTCACAAAGAGTTAATAAACTCTGAGCCTCTTGCCTGGTCAGTGAGAGTCAAAGAGTAAAGAGTACAAGTAACTAAGTTTCTTTCTTAAGCCCCTGCTGCTATCAGCAGGAGTCAATTGCCAGAAGCCATCAGCTTTTAGCCTCTGGAGAGCAAAAGAGAGTTAACTGTCAGAAGCCATCAAAACAGTATGAGCGAGTTAAAGGCCAGAGGTCATCAGCTTTGACCCTTCCTCCAATGCTGTGTCCCACCTTGGTACCTGACTGTCAGGGCAGGACTCCGACAGATGTTCCTCCTCCCAGTTTAATGAGGAAGTCTTAGGCATATTTGGTACATTCTCCTGTCACCAGTGATCCCTCAAAACTGTTTTTGTCAAGAATCCACACACTACCTCATCAAACTGTCACTTTACTGTTGTCTGGGTTCAAAGTCACTCCCATCATTCCAGGCAGCTGGCTACTACTGGTCTTTTGTTCCTCATGCTAACACATCCCTGCTACCTGTCAGCCTTACTTCTATTTCCTTGGCACTATTTCTATTTCTGTGGCACTAGGGTTGGCTCTCAGGTGTGTGAGGCAAGTCTCTCCACTAAGCTACATCCGAACTCATCGTTTACTTATTGAGATAATATGTTGCCCAGGCTTGCCTTGAATTTACTCTGCAGTCCAGTCTAGCCTTGAACTTCCAATTCTCCTGCCTCAGCCTCTGAGAGGCTGAGGTGATAGGCCTGCCCCCAGATCTTGTTTCACTGGCTACTCTGTATTCTTTGTTGCCACTGCTGACTGCCTGTGAAAGCCACTGTTCTACCTTACCTGATGTGAGTGCTCCAACTAGTGACTGACTCTCCTGCTCGAGTTTGCACCCCACACTCCGTGACTTTCCTTTCCACTCAGTAGTCAGAGAGAGTCCATTAACTATGCCTATCAGGTTGCACCACACCCCGGTTTAGAAACTGATTTCCCATTCTTTGTAAAGAAAGTCCAATGGCCTTCCCAGGGCCATACTTCTCTGTGAAGCCATCCTTTACCTGCCCTGGCTCACAAGCCTCAGCCATGGTGACATTTTTTGTTGCTCCTGATTCAATTCTAGGTCTTGACTCCTGTGAGGAATGCTCATCTCAGTCACAGTCCTTGTCATCTGTTATTGGGATAGAAGTTCCCATTTTCCTCAGAGGCTTTCTCAGTCACCTCCAGTTAGGGTGGGCAACTGTGTCTCTCAAAGCATTCTCTAGAGCATCATTTTGTTTTGCTTCTGCTAAAAAAGTCATAACAGAGGCACTGGTTATAGTGATGCAGGCCTGCAATTCTGGTTACCAGTATAGTTGAGGCAGGAGGATTATGAGTTTGAAGCTAGCTTAGGCTGCATAGTGAGTTCCAGGCCAGCCTGAGATACAAATATCTTGCCTCAAAAGGAAGCGAATCTTGGAGCTGGAGAGGTGACTCAATGGTTAAGAGAACTTGTTACTCTTTCAGAGCATCGGGGTTTGGTTCCTAGTTCCCACACGGAGGCTTACAAGCATCTGTACCTCAAGTTCTGGGTCTAACACCCTCTTCTGGCACTACATGCATTCACTAAGGGTGAACATCTGTACAAGCAAAGCAAACAAAATAAAAACAAACTGGGAGAGGGAAGCAGGTGGATCGGTATGAGTCCCAGTCCAGCCAGGATAATGTAGTGAGACCCTTTGTTAAACAAACAAATGAAAAATTCCTCAAACCAACCAACCAATCAGCCAACCAACTAAATAAAACAATGTGACAATAAGGACTAGAGATGCAGCTCAGAGGCAGAACATTTCATGGTGCCTGTAGGGTTTGATTCTTAGTATTACCACAAAACAAACAAACCACAAAAACAGCAACAAAATCCTAGTAAGAATCACCCAAAATTATCTTGTTCAAGTCTTTCTTCACTTGTACATCATGCACCTCTTTCTTTTAGAACACTAACTCTGACATCTCAGCACTTCCGAGACTGAGGCAGGAGGATCAAAAGTTCAAAGCTAGCCTTGGCTACATAGCAATTCAGAAGCTAGCCTAGGTTTCGTGAGATCCTGTCTCAAAACAATACCTTTCCCCCAGTTAACTCTGAAGAGAAGGGTTGTTCTCTGTTTTGTTTACTTTTTGTGTCTCTACTTAATACACTATTTGGAACACAGTAGGTGTTCAATAAATAGACATGTGCTATATGAGTGAGCAGGTGAGCTAAAGGGACCAGGAGCAGGGAGTGTTCTAGAGAGGAGGGTAGAAAGGCATTCCTCAGTGTGTCTCTGGCCGTGCTGGGACAGTGGGTGGGGAGTCTGGCAGCTAGAGTGACCATACAAAGGTTTTGTTCTGCAAAGACATTGGCTCGTTCCTCAGTCCCCAACAGCCCAGCTCTTGTGCTGTAACACAGTAAGTTTCCATGACTCTTTACAACCTAATGGGAGTAATTTTCCACATGACCAGACAGCTCCATTAAGTACGGCTGTGCTGAAAGATCCCTCCAAACAGTTGGGAGGGACAGAGAGACCAGAAAGGGGAGACTCGGTGGCACTGGCTTCCAGCTCTCCTTCATGAAGAAGTCCTGGTGGGTGTCACAGTTTTCTTTCATGACTCCTTAAAGAGAAAGTTTGAAGAGGCTGTAATACTGTCTCACCCACTCACTTGCATCCATACACCTAGGTCTGTTTTTGTCCAGTCTGTGGCTCATAACCCATAATATTCCCCAAGTATCTAAAACAGGAAGGTTAAAGTACTTGGTCTTTGGTCTGGTTCATAAAGCGTCTCTGGACCAGATGCAGAATGTTGAAGATTTTCACCTTCGGTTTCATTGGACGGCTGAGGAAAGCCACACCAACAAGCATCCACAACAAATCAAGCTCTCTCCGACCTCTTCTTCTCCCCAAGCTAAACCAGAGGATCTAAAATCTCTCTTCCTCAAAGCAGGGTCATAATAATCTAAAGTTGCATCCCAGTCTTCCCCTATCCCACCCTAGGAGCTGGTCACATAGAATTCCCTGACATACTCCCCTACATCAGTTTCCATTGCTGAGATGAAACAATAAAACAGGACCAAAAGCAACCTGGAGAGGAAGCTAAAAACAGGATCTTGGAGGCAGGAACTGAAACAGAAGCCAGGAGGAATGGTGCTTACTGGATTGTTCTCCATGGTTGCTCAGCCTTTTTCTTTTTTTTTTTTTTTTGATTTTTCGAGACAGGGTTTCTCTGTGTAGTCCTGGCTGTCCTGGAACTCACTCTGTAGACCAGGCTGGCCTCGAACTCAGATCAGCCTGCTTTCTTATACAACCCAGAACTACCTGCTCAGGGTGGCACCCCTCACACTGGACTAGGCCCTTCCATACCAATCATGAATCAGGTAAATGTCCTACAGACATATCCATCTGACGAAGACATTGTCTCCACTGAGGCTTCTTCGTTCTAGATAACCCATGCTTGTGTCAAGTGAATAAGAACTAACCAGCACCCACACCTACTTAGTCTGATGATGAACCATGAGACCTTACACCAGTTGATTTTCTCATTGTTGTGGTCTGACAAGAAGCACCTTAGGAGAGGGACGGTTTATTTGGGTGCACAGCTGAGAGGGGCACAGTCCACCATGGTGGAGAAGGCATGGTGCTTTGAGTAGCTTGGTCCACAGTACTGACCAGGAATCAGAGAATGGGGATCCAGTGTTCATCTGGCTTTCTCTTCTGTTCCTTTTGATTCTGTCGTGGGCCCCACCTTGAGTATGCTCAAGGTGTGTCTTGCCTTTCCAGTTAAACCATTCTACAAACACTCACAGGTCTGTCTCCATGGTGATTCTAAATTCAATTAAATGACAGTAAAGACAAATGATAATGTATTCCCACTTCAGAGGGTGTCTTGTTCTTGGGAGGAGGGATTGCTGCTGAAGAGCCAAGAACACAGCCAGGACTGGCTGAGTCCACACAGAAACTCTAGCACCGGAAACTCTTCCAGACTGCCTTCGTATCTGTTAACATGTCTTTTATAATAAAAGGAACATGAGACATGTTCTCTAAGTTCTATGCCCTCACTCCTGCTTGAAGCAAGTTAGTTGAACCAAAGGAAGGGATTGTGGAGCCCCAATCTTTAACTAGGCAGACAGAAGTTCTAGAGGCCCAGACTTGTGAGTGGCATCTCAGTGGTGGCATAGTGACATTGACTGCAGGTAGGTGGTGTCAGTCTTGGGGTGGAGGGTTTCTAGTGAGCATCTGCTGCAGAGCTGATTACTCTTCTGCTGGAGAGGAAAAGCCCATGTATTTTAGGACCACAGAAATGGCCTGTGTTGTAAGAATACACAGAGTTAAGTTTCTGTTTTTCGTTTGGACCATGTGTCTGTAGAGAAGGCCTTTCTTTGCCCCCCTCCCAGTTAGAATTGAAATGTGTGTTTTGAAGCTCAGAGCTGATTTTAAGAGACATTCTCCCTGGGAGTTTGGGCTGGAGCCTGGGACATGACTATTTATCATGGTTTCCTTTCCTTTGTGATTCTCATCATTATTGATGTCTTTGGCTTGGGGCAAAGAACCAAAAACAAAAATAGCAACCTACTCATGAAAACAGAGGGAGACAAAATGTGAACGTTGTTGTGATGACAATGGGCAGAGAGAGGGGCTGGGGAGGCCCCAGTGGGGTCTCAGCACTCCCAGAGCCAGTTCAAAGCCAAGTGGGCTGGCGTGGGTCAGGCTGGTCCTGCACCACTCCCAAAGCTCAGCAGGAACCACTGATGAGTGACAGCTGTCCTGAGGAGAGGGGGGCTGGCTGTGTCCTTGCAGCCCCTCTGCCTAGGCTTCCTTCCACCTCTTTGCCAACAGCCTGCAGCCTGGGGCTGTGGCTGTCACTCTTTAACACTCTTGGAAGAGGCAGTTTGACAAACATACTCACTCATCTTGCAGACTCTTGGCATTTCCCAGCAATGTGTTTTTATTGACTTAACAGTCCAGAGGCCCGCAAGTTCTCCTGCCGGTCAGGGCTTGCTTTGCTTTCTTTTGTTTTTGTTTAAAGAGTGCTACAGGTGCTCTCCTCCACCCCCATTTTTCCTAAGATTTATTCATTTTATTTTATATGTATGAATGTTTTGCACACACACACATGCATGCACGCATACACACACACACACACACACATACACACACATACACACACACACAAGCATCATGTGCATGGCTGGTGCCCACTGAGGCCAGGTGAGGTATTGGATCCTCTAGATCTCGAGTTACAGACAGTTTCGAGCTGCCATGTTGGGGCTGAATACTGAACCCAGGTCCTCTGCAAGAGCAGCAGGTGTCCTTACCCACTGGCCACTCTCCAGCTCCCTCCTGTCATGCTAAGTGATTGCTGCCTCTTAGGCCCCTTCACGTCCAATCCCATTTTTAGTTTAGATCTCTCTCACAAAGCCATGAACTTCTGTCTCTGAGGGACACCTACAAACCAAGGAGGCATGTGCAGTTTGTTCTCCAACATTCTGGCTTGTTCTACCATTTTTTAAAATTAAATTGTTTATTATTCATACCCTTTACAACCTAATATCAACCTTTCCTCTCCTTCCCAATACCCTCTCACACAAGTTCTCCCCTCATTCCCCCTTCTCAAAAGAGAAGGAAAAGACCCTCTCTGGGTGTCAACCCCCTCCCACTCCCCTGCACATCAAGTTACTGAGAGACTAGGCACATCCTCTCCCACTGAAGCCAGACAAGGCAGTCTATTTAGGAGTGTGGGATCCACGGGCTGACAGGCAGGCGACAGGCTCAGGGACAGCCTCTGCTCCAGTTGTTTGGGGGACCTACATGAAGACCACGCTGCTCATGTGATACATATGTGCAGGAGGCCCAGGTCCAGCCCATGCCACTCTGTGGTTGGTGGTTCAGTCTCTGGGACCCCCCAAAGGCTTGATTAGTTGACTCTGTTGGTCTTCCTTTGGAGTCCTGTCCTCTTTGGGTCCCTCAATCTTTTCCTAACTTTCCCATAAGACTCCCCAACCTCCATCTACTGTTTTGGTGTGAGTCTGCGTCTCTTTCCATTGGCTGCTGGTGGAGCCTCTCAGAGGACAGTTATGCTAGGTTCCTGTCTCTGCATGCCGTTCCAGGCAGACCAGCTGGGGTGGCAGGCAGATCCAACTAGGATGGGTGGCAGGGTTCCAAGACAGTTAGTTTTGGGGCCCCAGAGGGTTTCCCCTGGGAGGCAGGACGTTCTTGGGGTCCCCCAAGATTCCTCTGGACCGAGGAGCAAGACCAGAGTTAGACAATGGTGCTCAGGGAACTGAGTTACTCACACTGAAGGCTGTCCCAGGCAAACCACTGTTCTACCATTTTAAGAGGGTTGGAGAGAGTGGTTACCAGGCCTGCTCCATCTGAGCCTCAGGATATAATTGGGCGTCTACTTGTTGGAATGCAGCTTGCTCAGGCAGGAAGCTCCCTCTGTAGGCACCTATGGTGAAAGGTAGAAGCTGGCCTCATAAATATGAGAAAAGCCAGCACTGTTTAATTCACAACCTGCAGATCCCGCCATGGTCAACGGCCAGCAACACCTGCAAGGTCACCAGCCAGCAGACAGCCAACACCAATAGGGAACAGAGCGGAAGCCAAAGAGGAATGGAAGGGGCACCAGTGTGTGACTGCCACCCCTAACTGCTTGAGTAGCCTGTGAGTAGTGTATGGTCGGGTCCACAGCTGGGCCATGGGAATATGCCAAAATTGTGCAGACCCCGGTAGGTTCTGCCTGCAGAGGATCCAATACCTCAGAGAATTAGCTGATTTCAACAGAAACTTACCTCAGCCTTTGCGTGGTCCCAACCATAATTCTTATAAAAAGTCGCTAAACAGGACACCTTAAGGCAAGTCCCTTGGGTCCACCCCCACTTTCCTCAGTTTCTTTCCCATTTGCTTAATATCCTACTTTCTGTTCATTTCCTGTAATAAAGTTAGCTGCCCACACATGCTGCATCATCATCATCACCACCACCACCACCACCACCATCGATGTGAGACAATGAATGGCTTCAAGTCACCTTTTAGTGATCATCACTTGTCTGGTACTTGGGTCTTTGAGTTATGCACCCCAAGCCCACAAAAGCCCTGCTATCCCCCAAGATCTACATCTTAGGTATCTTTTAATAGTAACCTTACCCTATCCAGGACACTTTCTCTTGGGACACTGTAGAAACTGACAAGCCTGTCTAGAATGAATGCCACAGCTGGCACGGGGTTGGGGGTGAGAAGCACGCAAGCCGATTGGTGTGAACACAGACATGGTGGCTGCAGAGGAGATCAAGTATTGCTCAGCTGCTGATGTGAACCTGGAGTGGGCCCAAGGGACCATCTCTCACGCTGGTGTCTCGTGGGTGCCAGGGCCGGTGTTCTGGCCCGCCTGAGCCACTGCAGCAGTGAGAACACTCTGCTGCTCGTGGCCACAGGCCTAGGCTAGTTGAGAAGATGGCAGCTGATTAAGAACAAGCCAGATTGGGAGATGCCGATTTAAATATCTTACGGCAACACATTCCACACTTTGAAGGCACCACTCATATATGTTATTTATTCGCTCACACAGCACATTAAAACAGTGAGATTTCTTCTCAACTTCTACTTAATTTCCAAGACCTGAATCTAATAAGCCCTTCAGAGCTTAATAAGCACTGCATGGGCCTACTTAAAGATATTATTAGCCTTGTATTTTTAGACATTAAATGCTAAAAGTTATTGAGAGTGCCTGCCACACAATAAGAACTTCTGTAAATATCCTGCATGTACCTCAAAAAAGTTCCACGTGGGGTTGGGTTTGTAGACAATATGGATTCTACGCAACAGAAACCAATTCTGGCTAGAGAGGAAAACTGTACTGAATGACGGTACATGTGTCGCTGACATCCTTCCAGAGGACAAGCTAGCAAGAAAAGTGCAGATGTTTAGGGAACAGTTTTTGCCTGATTTTGTAGGTGCCTTAAAAAGGTGGGTTTGGAGATTAATGCGGGCTGTCCCAGGGCCTCCACAATCCTTTATTTCTTACTAAACGTCACATTTCTGGGGGTGTGTGTGAGAGAATCTGATTGATCTTTCTGGAGTCATGTATCTGTTTCTGGACCAATCACGTTGAAGGACCCTGTAGTTCAGGCACATGATCCCAAGAGTGCGGGTCTTTATGTAGGAAGTGTTCTCAGAGAAGCAGATTCACTATGAGTCATTTATCAAAAGGCTAATAACCACATGCTCATATTTCTGTCAGCTCGGATCATTCAAATGTGAGTAATGGAAGAGGGATTAAGTAGGAAGAGCCTAGGGCCAGGAACAGTATGTTGGGGTTACCATCCGAGGCTTGAAGAAAGCAGTGACTTCCAGTACGTGTGGAGGTTGACATAAGGAGATATCTGCTTGCAAGTAGCTGTGTTATTTGGAAGGGTCATAAGTCTCTCTCTGTAGTCCTGTAGTGTGGGATCCAGGTGCACAAGCACCAACAGGTCACATGCTTCCCAACCTCTGGTGTATTTCTTCAGTGTAACTGGAAGCCCGCAGTCTATAAGGGGGACACAAGCTAGGGTGAAGGAGGGTGGAGAGCAGATGGGGAGGTGGGTGGAAGTCAGTCAATGCAGTAAATCCAGTTTATGGGTGAGTGAATAATCCAACCCTTGAAGAAGGAAGTTAGTAACTCCCTTGTTACTAGTTAACTAGTAGTTAACCAGTTAACTGAGGGAAGTCTTGGAGCTGATTTTTGTTTGTTCGATACTGTGTCTTTCATGTAGCCTGGGCTTGCCTGTAACTCTGTGTAGCTGAGGATGACCTTGAACTCATGATCCTCCCGCCTAGCCTCCCAGCTCTAGGACTGCAGGCACAGGACATCACACTTTTTGAATGGTGGGGCTTGGTCTTGACCTCATGCAAGCACTCCACTCACGTAGCTATATCCCCAGTCCTAGAACCTGTGTTTTTTGGCCAGTCTTCTCTGTCACCTCTCAGGTGAAGAGCCTGAATCCAGGCATTCACAGAATTCACCCGCACACCTCAGGTGAGCAACTTTAACTCTTTGCTCCCCGTGCCACCTTACTTCTTAGCTGCAGGGGCAAGAGCCTCTCGTCTGCCTCCTCAGAACAGTATAGAAAGACTTGGGCTTTTGCCTTTCTTCAGACTCTCTTTGAGGTTTTTGGAGCCACATACATGGTTTGGACTCTCAGAAGTAGATCCAAGCTTGTGTGGAGCGCAGGCAGTCCCAGGCTCCTCTGAACAGAGACATGATGGAGATTTAAATCATATGTAGATGAAGCTTCACTTCTCTCAGTCCCAGGGAGAGCAAGATGCCATTATCAGGTACCTGTTCATCACACAGTGGGCCCGATTGCACCTCCATTGTCTGATCATTCACTTCTCTGCCATTGCTTGGAGCCATGCAGAGAGAAACCTCATTAGCAACAATAACATTCTCTGTAGGGCATCATTTTTTAATCTCATGGTTTCCTCCTCTTTAGTGGTAAGAAACAATCCCTGACATGCATTTACTGTGTATTAGGTGTAGGGACTGCCTCACTTCATCTTGACAATAAACCTAGGAGGTAGGGTAATAACACTTAATCCCCACTTCATAAATGAGGAAACCTGAGCTTACAGGGATTAACGTGGTGCCTAAGGTAACATAATAAACAGCGGGTCCAGATTAGAGCCCAGAATGATGAACTGCAGAGATGGCACTGCTTACTCATGGTACCTCGGATGGCCTGTAGTCATAAAGCAGTGGATGCTAGCTATCCTTCCTCCCTTTCAAATGTCAATTATGATATATGCATGGAATAGAGGCACAGGAGAGATTACAAGTGATCACCAAATATCTCTATGTTCTTTTAAAAAAAAAAAGATTTCTTTTATGTCTGAGTGTTTTCTGCATGTGTGTATGTTCATGTGTGTGCATGTCTCATGACTGCAGTGGCTAGAAGAAAGCATCACATTTTCTAGAACTGGAGTTACAAACAGTGGTAGGTGCTAGTAACTGAATCCAGGTCCTCTGCAAGAGCAGCAGGTGCTCTTAACTGCTGAGTCATCTCTCTCACCCCTATGTGGTTTTTGTCTTTTTTTTTTTTTTTTTTTTTAATTCCCTTCTCCACTGCACTTGAGATTGAGGTGTAGAAGGGTGTCTGGACTATTAGATGGTAGCAGAATGGCCTGCATCATGTTTAGCTTGGCATTAACCCCTTCCATTCATTCTTCTCCCTCTTCCTGTTTCCAGAATTGGAAGACTATGCTAGCTGAGTTGCCACAGGTAAGGAACGGTTATTGTTTGGAGAGAACCAAGTAGTAGAATTGCCAGTCTCGCTAAATGCTAACAGGAGGGAGGAATGAGTTGTGTTGGGTTAGACTAGATTTGGGGGGTATAGTTGTTGTTATACATTTGTTAAGTGTATGAAAAAGTCAAACTCAGAGTAAAATTGGGCAGAGACTTGCAGAGTGGATACATTAATTTAACTATATGTTAAACAAAATGTACATTAGCCTCACAGAAGTAGATGGAAAATGGGCTGGTGAGATGGCACAGCGGGTAAAAGAGCCTGTTGCTAAGGCCAACAATCTGAGTTTGATCCATAGGACCCACATGGCGGAAGGAGAGAACCAGCTCCTGCAAATTGGTCTTTGGCCTTCATAAGCATGCTGTGGCATGAGTGCACACACACATGCACACACACATGCACAACACACACATGCATGTACACGCACACACACGAAACCAAACAATTAAACAAATGTAATAAAAATTAAAACAGTAACAAAAAAGCTTCCTTAAAAAAAAAAAGAAATCCGGCCATTTCGAGGACGCCGCGGGACCGTGAGCATCTGTAGGAGCAGAGCCAGAAGGGAGCGGGTGGGCCTGTCGGAGCGTCAGGATTTGAGCTTGGGCCGTTTGAACCCAGGATCTCGAAATGCATCGTGATTCCTGTCCCTTGGACTGTAAGGTTTATGTAGGTAATCTTGGAAACAATGGGAACAAGACTGAATTAGAAAGGGCTTTTGGCTATTATGGACCACTCCGAAGTGTGTGGGTTGCTCGAAACCCTCCTGGCTTTGCTTTCGTTGAATTTGAGGATCCCCGAGATGCTGCTGATGCTGTCCGAGAGCTGGATGGAAGAACACTATGTGGCTGCCGTGTAAGAGTGGAACTGTCGAATGGAGAAAAGAGAAGTCGGAATCGTGGCCCGCCTCCCTCTTGGGGTCGTCGTCCTCGAGATGATTACCGCAGGAGGAGTCCTCCACCTCGGCGCAGATCCCCAAGAAGAAGAAGCTTTTCCCGAAGCTGGAGCAGGTCACTCTCTAGAGATAGGAGAAGAGAAAGGTCGCTGTCTCGTGAGAGAAATCACAAGCCGTCTCGATCCTTCTCTAGGTCTCGTAGCCGATCTAGGTCAAATGAAAGGAAATAGAAGACCAGTTTGCAAAAGTGGTGTACAGGAAATAACTTCATCTGACAGAAGTATGTACAGGAAATTAAAGTTTTTTTGAGACTTCATAAGCTTGGTGCATTTTTAAGATGTTTTAGCTGTTCAAATTTGTTTTCTCTTGGAACAGTGACACACAAAACGATGTAATTCTCTATGGTTCCAAATGGATCATATGAGGCATGTGATATCAAGAATTGTTACTTTACAATGTTCCCTTAAGCAAGATTGAATTTTCTTTGAATTTTAGTTTTTTATAGACTGAAATAAACCTAGGTCCTGCCCAGTTTTAAGTGTGATGTACTGATGATACAGAAGCCACTGGCGGCAATGGAATAAAGCTGTAGTCCTCTCTCGTAGCTGAGACAGTGGGCACGGTGGGTGGGATGACAAGCTGTCTCTAGGAGCTGCTGTAAATGTAAGCCAGCAGGTAGGAACACAACTCTCAATACATGCAAAAGTGACAGCAGAAAACCAAACTATTAGGATAAGTTTAACAGAAGAAGGACAACAGGCTGACATTAGAGATCGGCAGGCAGTCCATGAAATCAGAGAAACCTCAGCAAACGAAAGACGTTCCGTATTCAATGAATTCCGAAGCTTAATACTGTCAAGATGGCTGTACTCCCCGGACTGTTCAGCCCAGCCTCTAGCAAGATCCCAGCTGGATTTTTACAGATTTGACAAGCTTATAATAAAATTTATGTGGAAATATAGAAGATCCAGGATAACCAGAGGTATCTTGAGAAATAACAAATCTGGAAGACTCACACTCTCTGACAGTAGCCAAGAGAGTGCTGTGCTGGGGTGAGGGTAGACAAAGCAGTCAGAGACAGAACAGAGTTTGGCAGTAAGCACGTTTATGCTATACTTAATTGATTTTCAACAAGGATGCTAACAGTATTTTAGGAAGGATGAATAGACTCTTCAATAAATGGCAAAAGAAAAACTGAATAACCATGCAAAAGAATAAAGCTCACATACAAAAACTATCTTAAATTTTATTGAAGACCTCACTGTCAGAACTACAATAATAATGCTGTTAGTTAAAAACAGGGGTGAATCCTCATAGCCCTGACTGAGATCACAGTTTCTTTAAGATGTATTTGCTTTATTTTAGTCTATGTGTGTTTTGACGGCATGTTTGTAAGTGCACTGTGTGCATGCATGGTGCGCACAGAGATCAGAAGAGGGCATCAGATCCTCTAGAACTGGAGTTATGATGCTTCTGAGACACCATTTGGTTGCTGGAAACCAGACCTGGGTCCTCCACAAGAGCAGCAAGTGCTCTTAGCTGCTAAGCTACCTCTCTACCTCTATAATGGTTTCTCTTTTTAAAGAGAAAAAACAGACTTTCTTAAAGTCCAGGGTTCCATAAAAGACACTAGGAGACAAGTGAAAAGAAACATGGAATAAGAGAAAACACTTGTGATGTACAAATGATATCTGATATGAGCCAAGTGTCCAGAATATAGAAAGAACCATCAAAAACCAGCAATACAAAAGAAATAATGTAATTTTTAAATGGACAAATGTTTTGACAGGCAATTCTTGAAATAAGATGTAGAGTTGACAATAAGCACATAAAAAGATGCTTTCTCTGTCAGTCATCAGTGGGATGAAAATTAGAGACCCACAATGAGATGCCACTTCTGCTTCCTACCCACTAACATTGATACTACTAAATAAAGACAATAACAAAGGCTCTGAGAATACAGAGAGGGTGGAGTTCCCCCCTCACCCTGAATTATTGGTGGGAATGTCAAATAGTAAGGTCACTTTAGAAGACAGTTCAAACGTTTCTTAAAATGCTAAATGAAGAATTACTGTATTAGTTATCAATTTTTCCTCCTGTGTAATAGCAATGCAACATACATCCACAGAAAAACTAGCTCTCAAAGGTATGTTGGCAGAAGTATTCATATTAGCTTAAATTTATCAAAGGTCCTAATGTAAGAGCTAAAATGATGAAATTTCCAGAAGGAAACACACATAAATCTCCATAGCTTTGGATAAAATGATGATTTCTTTTCTCTTCTTCAACTTCCTCGAAGTTAAAGTAAGCAAACTGCATATCCGTCAGCAGACA
The DNA here is from genome assembly GCA_021653895.1 of Mastomys natalensis. NCBI lineage: Eukaryota > Metazoa > Chordata > Mammalia > Rodentia > Muridae > Mastomys > Mastomys natalensis. Next base: position 627,666 of record JAJTUV010000434.1, read on the forward strand.
AGTGAAGCAAAATTGGTGTGACTGTGTAAAATAATGTCATTCAACTCCATACTATCCCATGAATGGACTTGGAAAATATTAAGTGAGAGAAACCAGATACAAGAAGCCATATGCCATACAAATTCACTGATCCGAAATGTCTAGAAGAAGGCTTCTTTGGGGTTGGTGGAAAGTTCTGCAGTAAATAAAATCAGGAGCTGGAGCAGATGGTTCAGCAGTTGAGTGCTGTTACTCTCACAGAGGATCAGAGCTCAGTTCCCAGCACCCACATCAGGCTGTTCACAGCCACCTGTAACTCTAGAGTATCCAACACCCTCTTCAAGCCTCTGCAGGTACTTGGACAGACAGACAGACAGACAGACGTGTGCGAGTGTGCGCGCATGCCGCCACCACACACACACACACACACACACACACACACGAGAGTTCAGAGTTCAGTGGGAGACTGTCTCAAAAGATGGGATAGAAAGTGATAGGTGACATACCTGTCACTAACTTCTGACCTCCACAGGCGTGGGCACACTATGCACACATACCCCACCACACACACACACATTTACACACATATACACCACACACACAGTAAAACATGCTGTCTACATATAATAGAATACTCTGATAAGAAAGAGATACCAACAAAACAGCAGTAGTTAGGATATATTAAATGCATTTCACAAGTACTGTAATTTAAACAAAATGGAATAAACCCTGAATATCGAAGTCAGCAAAGTGGAAGAGATGAGTGCTTCTAGGTTAGACAGGAGGATGCAGGAAGTGTGAAGGCTTGGCATGACAGGAAGAGTGTCAGGTGATTAAAATGTGTCATGAAAAATACATGATGTGCTGTGCTCCAGCTGTCACTGCCACTGCAAAGGATGAGAGGCTGCAGGCAAGAGGACAAAAGACAGCACACAGGAGACCTCTATCTCCCCAAGGTGGGTTGAGGAAAGTCATTTGTGAATGGAACCCACTAGAAACAAACTGTCCACCTCCATCCCCATCTCCCAGAGTCCTGTGTTCTTCCCTGGTCCCATTTTCCACATGGTCAAGGGAAGGAAAGTCCAGGAGGAAGCTGCCCAAAAATGAGTGGCAAGGATCACAGCAAACAGCAGTGGAGAGACTTCTTGCTTTGAAATGTCTGTTATAGGTACCTTAGAATTGTTACAGGCCAGCGGCTCCATGGACACCCCAGGCTTTCCTTTCTAAGTATTTACATCCTGTTGAGTATCTGATGATGGATAGTCTGCCGTTTTATTTTCAGATAGATTCTCACATATGTATACCACTGTATACCACGTTCAAACTTATTGTGTAGCTGAGGATGACCTTGGACAATTCTTCCCACCACCTCTCCAGTGCCGGATTATAGGTATGCATGACTACATCCAACTTTACGTGGTGCTGGGAACAGAATCCAGGACTTTGTACATCTCAGGTAAACACTATTAACTGAGATGGCCACACACTGCCTAGACTGTAGTATCTTCTTGTTTAAAAAAACCATTTGTGTGTGTGTGTGTGTGTGGTGGTGGTGGTGGTGTTTACAAGAATGCGGTAGCTGCTAAAGCAAAGAGAGATTTTGGGATCTCCTGGAAGCAGAATGCCAGCCCTTGTGAGCCACGCAGCACGGATGCTGAGAGCTGACTGGATTCTAAGCCTCTGCAGAAACAGTGAAAGCTCTTAAGTGTTTGTCCATCTCTCTAGCTCCTTGTTCTATTTCTAATAAACTTTAAAAATTCATAAATAAATTAATTTCAAGCTTCCCTTAGGTACTTATGTTTCCTGTTTCTCCTTAATACATCCTGCAAGGACTTTATCAATTATATTAAGGCCTTTAAAATATCATTTAGACTGTGTTAACTTTTTCTTTGGATGTCTATTTTCCATTTATCCTCATTTCCCTTTGACGTCTTTGGAATGTAACTGGTCTGCCTTCCCTTCATACCACAGGGGATTTTCTGTGTTTCAGAGTTGACTGTGTCCTGCTGCTGACTGTTGGAGCTATCTTCCTCCTCTCTCTCCTACTCCAGGGCATTCACAGCTTCCGAGCTTTGGCATGTTGTCTTTCCTTAAAGAAAAGGTTTGATCAAAGCTCAAATTTTCTACTATATTACATCACTTTGCCTGGCCTGGACTCACTATGTAGCCCAGGCTGGTCTTGAATTCCGAGATCCATCTGCTTCTGCCGCCCAAGTGCTAAGATTAAAGGTGTATGCACCATGCCCCAAAGCATTTTTTTTTTAAAAAAAACATTCACTTGTTTTTCCATCTTAAAAACACAACTTAAGATCCCTTCCCTTGCCCCTCACCACCCATAGCACCGTAGAGCTGAGTCTAGTGGCAGGGTGCAATCAACTGGCCGTGAGTTCATGAGTGTGGGAGAGCCACCCCTCATCTGCTGTGGGGTAGCATGAGCAAGGAAGAGATGCCCTCTCTTGGCAGGTGGGTGAGCTGCCCTGAAGTCACGAGAGCGAGGAGCTGGCCCAGCCCCTCACTGGCTGTAGCACTTGGGAGAGTGGTCTTTGCATCCCATCTGGTCAGCACAGCAGAGCTGACCTGGTGGGAAGGCACTGGTGAGCTGACCCAGAGAACTTGAAAGTAGGAAGCTGACCCTGCCCCTTGCCGCTTGGGCATTGGGTGAGCTCGCCGGACAGTGCTGGAGAGCTCGCCCTGGGTGCAGGAGCTGGCCAGCTGAGAAACTCAGCTGTCTTCCTGGTCCAGATCCAGGGCTCTGAATTGGTCCACACCAACATCTACCCCATCTATGAACTGTTGGAACTGTGAAGGGGTGGGTCCTACAGATCCAAAGCTGCAGGATCTCCATGGTACAGGGCAAGCAACAGGTATCCTAGAGGAGTTCCTGTAAGGATCCAGTGCAGAGAGTGTAGCAGAAGCAGAAGCTTTGAAACACACTAATGACTCATTGCAATGAATATCTGTGAGTAGAGATGTATGAACAACAGCTTTGGGGCAGCCTCTGATTTTCCACCCTCTCAGAGGAGAAGGGGAGGGGGGAGTGAAGGGAGAGGACAGTGTGGTGGGGGAAGCAGGAGGAGAGGGGGCATCGATTGGGATGCAAAGTGAATAAACAAATTAATGAAAAAAAAGATGTCCGCCTCTGCTAGTTGCAGCTTGGATCTAGGTATTTTCCAAGACCAAGCAATTTGTTCGGAGCTAGTTTTTGAGATTTCTGCCCACCTGCCATGGAGAGCCATCAGAGAAATTCGACCCAGTTGAGGACCCAGAAACTCCTCAGATGAAAGACGAAGAGGACTCACCCTCTGATTCAGAAGTCCTAGAACCAGAAACACTAGTGAAGGTCATGAAAAAGCTAACCCTGAAGCCCGGTGCCAAGAGGCCAGGACGTCATCACCGCAGCCTCCGTCACCTGATTGAGAGCAGACCTGTAGAGAACAAAAGTGAAAAAATCTTGAGGGAAGTTCAAAGTGCCTTTCCCAAGAGAAGGGTCCGCACGCTGTTGTCAGTGCTGCAAGATCCTATAGCAAGGATGAAGAGGTTCACTCGATTAAGGAGAGAGAAAAAAGCTTCAGAAAAGTTTGAAAGGAACAGCAGGCCTTCAGATGTCCTCTGTACTTTCTGCCATTATCAAGGATGGGATCCTTCTGAGAATGCTAAAATCGGGAAGAACTAGGACAGTTTAAATTGTACACTGTCCTTCCTGTGGATGCCACACAGCAGATGCAAAAGCGTTTCTTGTTTGTTTTTTTAAGATTAAACATTTCCTGGGCATGGGGAAAAAAAAAAAAAAAAAAAAAAAAGATGTGTGGACAAAAAGGTATACTGTGGGACACACTGTGACACACTGAAGCTTCCACGACAAGACTTTTTTCCTATCTTAGTTTATTTTCTTTTGTGGGGGAGGTTGCAAGGGCAGAGGGCAGATACACAGGGACAGGGAAATGAGTGGAGTAGAGTACATGATGTGAAATTCACAAAGAATTAATAAAAGTTTTTTTTAAAAAACACCCCACAATTTAGATCAGTCTTAAAGAGTTTAAGAATGATATGCTGGCTATTTTTTCTGTCAACTTGACACAAGCTAGAGTAACACAGAGGAGAAATCCTCAATCGAGAAAATGTCTCCTGAAGATTGGGTTGTAGGCAAACCTATAGGGCATTTTGTTTGTTTGTTTGTTTGTTTTAATTTTTTTTTTAATTTTTTTTTTCAGCAAATCAAAAAAATTTAAAAAGCATTCAAACAGAATAAAATGAAAAGAAACAAACAAGCAAAATACCAAGGGTCAGATATACTTATACAAGAATTCTATAGAGCCTTCAAACAAGCAATACTTTTTGAGCTTTGTTTAAAAAAATTCAGAACCACAATAAGCTCCTTCACAAAGCAAATAATATTGAAATAGTGAAATCAAGTGTAAACCCAACAAAAATATATAAATTATAGTCCAGTATCCCCTCACTGAGTAGTAACTACAAATAAAAAAAATTCTCAATGAAGTAGTTGACAACTGAATATACAAGAGATTAAAAAAAATAATATTCCATGAATAACTGAATAACTGTTTTTTTTTTTTAGAAGACCATACTCCATATACAGGCTGCATGTTTTGGGATAGCCCCCACTCCAGATGTTTGAGACCTACATGAAAACCAAGCTGCACATTTACAACATATGTGCAGGGAGGCCTAGGTCCAGCCCATGGAGCTAGATCTGTGTAGACTAGGTATGCTCCACGGTTGGTGATTCAGTCTCTGAGAGCTCCAAGGGTTCAGGTTCGTTTACTCTGTTGATCTTCCTGTGCAGTTCCTATCTCCTTAGGGCCCACAATCCTTCCACCTATCTTCTATAAGAGTCCTCAAGCTCCATCCACTGTTTGGCTCTGGATGTCTGTATCTGTCTGAGTCAGCTGCTGGTTAGAGCCTCTCAGAGGACAGCTTGCCCCTGTCTGTTCTCAGGCTGGAGGTTTAGATCCTGGGAGCTCTGGTTGAATCTTTTGATACTCATTCTAAAAAGGACAAAAGCACCCTCACTTTGGTCTTCCTCCTTCTTCTTGAGTTTCATGAGGTTTATGCGTTGCATCTTAGGTATTGTGTGTTTTGGGGCTAGTATCCACTTATCAGTGAGTGCATACCATGTGTGTTTTTTTGTGATTGGGTCATCTCACTCAGGATGATATTTTCTAGCTCCATCCATTTGTCTAAGAATTTCATGAGCTCATTATTTTTAATAGCTGAGTAGTACTCCATTGTGTAAATGTACCACATTTTCTGTATCCATTCTTCTGTTGAAGGACATCTGGATTCTTTCCAGCTTCTGGCTATTATAAATAAGGCCGCTATACACATAGTGGAGCATGTGGCCCTGTTGCATGTTGAAATATCTTCTGGGTATATACCCAGGAGGGGTATAGCTGGGTCCTCAGGTAACACCATGTTCAATTTTCTGAGGTATCGCCAGACTGCTTTCCATAGTGGTTGTACCAGCTTGATCATATGGGCACAGGGGGAAAGTTCCTGAACAGAACACCAATGGCGTATGCTCTAAGATCAAGAATTGACAAATGGGATCTCATAAAACTGCAAAGCTTCTGTAAAGCAAAGGATACGGTCAACAGGACAAAGCGGGAACCAACAGACTGGCAAAAGATCTTCACCAGCCTTACATCTGATAGAGGGCTAATATCCAAGGTATACAAAGAACTGAAGAAACTAGATTCCAGACCATCAAATAACCCTATTAAAAAATGGGGTAGAGAGTTGAACAAAGAACTCTCAACTGAGGAAACTCGAATGATTGAGAAACATCTAAAGAAGTGCTCAGCATCCCTAGTCATCAGGGAAATGCAAATGAAAACAACACTGAGATTCCACCTCACACCAGTCAGATTGGCTAAGATCCAAAACACAGGTGACAGCAGATGTTGGCGAGGATGTGGAGAAAGAGGAACACTCCTCCATTGTTGGTAGGGCATTTTCTTAATTACAGTTGATAGAGGAGGGCCCAACCCATTGTGGGTGGTGCCACCCCTGGGCTGATGGTCCTGGGTTCCATAAGGGAGCAGGTTGAGCAAGCCATGTGGAGCAAGCCAGTGGTTAGCACCCTTCCGCAGCCTCTGCATCAGCTCCTGCCTCCAGGTTTCTGCCCAGTTTGAGTTCCTGTCCTGATTCTGATGCTGAGCGGTGATGTTGAAGTGTAACTCAGATAATAAACCCTTCCTTCCCATGGTGTTTCATCACAGCAATGGTAACCCTAACTAAGGCAAATGACTCACTACTCCCTGGCAAATTAGATGGTGTGATTTCAGCTGACAGCTGGTCAGAAAGGAGGACATTACTGAGTACTTTTGTCAGGTGACTACTTGGACAAAGCTATCCCTTGTACTACGGCCACGATCCTGCTGGGAGAGCCTGATACCTTCAGCACTAGGGTTGTAGATCCAGGTGCACTGGGGTGTGTCTGTACCAACTGTGTGGGGCAGGCAGGCTACAGTCTAGAGCAAAAGGCTCTAGTTGACGGTGGTTCTCAACCTGTGGATTGCTACAGCGTGAGGAACTATGTTAAAGGGTCAGCGTGAGGACCACTGCTCTCAGGGCCCCTTGAACAGCGTGGTTTTGCAGATATGACTTGCTCTAGCTCAGCTGTAGAGGAGGTAGCTGTAATGGAATGTGACACAATGTGAGGCAGGTCATGGAAACTTCTACGGGAGTATATGGCCACTCTGCTGTGTATTCCTTGAAGAGTGACCACAGGAGAGCGGGAAGTGTTGGGGGAAGGGTTTCTGCTCCCCCCCCTCCTGTGAAAGGCTCTGGGAAATAGATTGGAAACAGCTGTGTAAGCCTCAAGCTGGGCTAAGTTACACTGGACTGAGCCAGGAGGTCAAAGGCCTCCAAACTGGGCTGCTGTAGAAACTGTGATATCAGTGTTCAGCCTGACTGGGTACCATTCACCTGGTATGAAAAGGGCAAGGGAGGTCAAAGGGCAAAAGTGGTGACCTTTAGGACTGTTCTGAGGACCTCAGGGAGGAGGGGAGGAAATGATTGGGGCAGGTGGTGGGTTTAGCTACAAGATCGTTGCTGTAAGGTTTATAGTTATTTTCTCGTTGATGGTGTCTGTTACCCGACAAGAGGCCGTGTGAGGAAGGAAAGGCTGTTTTGACTCATGGGTCAGAGGATACAGTCTATCATGGAGAAGAAGGCATGGCAGTGGGACCAGCTCCTGTCCACAGTGGTGGGAGGCTACTCACTCACATCTTTGCAGGCCAGGAAGTAAAACAAGAGAACTGCATGTACTCAGCTCATGTTCTGTTCTCTTGTTATTCATAGGCTCCAACCCTGGGGAAAGGGGCTGGCTACATTCTTACCCTCTCAGTTAATATTCTCTGGTAACACCCTCAGAGATAGTTTATTGATCCCGTCAAGTTGATGGAATGAACCATCATAGATACAGTGGTGGTATTAAGAGGCAGGTTGCTACAGAAAGGTCACAGCCCAGGGTCAGTCACCCCAGTTAGATCTATGGCATTTACTCTCTGGAGAAGGGCTTAACAGAGAAGGCCAGGTTCAGGGGAGCATGGGTAATTGTAGCTGGGGCCTACTAGGGAAGGTTTTGGGTGTATCTGAGCTGGGAGCATTTTTATAAATGGACATTCTATAACCACAATGGAAGAACTGAGGTGCTTATAAAACAGCTCTGGGCATGAGGGCTCCCCACACTGACTTCAGTGACTGCGCACATGGAAGGAAAATCTCCAGTCAGAAGGAGCTGGAAACAGGCACAAAATACCGGGGCCCTGGGGAGTGTGGGCAAGAGGAATTTAAAAACAGGTTTGTGAGAGATCTAATAAATGCTGGAGGGGTGATGGGGTTTGGAAACATTGATCTTGGAACGGCACTGCCCTGGAGCACTACACGTGAGTTTGCTTACCCAGGCTCTCTGTAGTAAAGCAAGAAATCCACACACATCAAAACCCAGCTCTGACTGACACCAGGAACGCAACAGAATGTCCATTCGCAAATACCTGAGAGAAAGAAAATGAACCCAGTGTGTGTGTGCTGGGGGGAGCTGGGAGGTGCAAAGTTAGCTAAACTGAACTGGGTGACATTCTTCTCTGCCTTCTTCAATGTGAGACTCTAGCCTGGTGCAAGCAAATCAACCATGGAAATCAATGGCAGTTATATTTAGGAAGAGAAATGCCTTGGTGGGAGTTATAAACAAACAAACAAAAGAAACATAGATGCCATTGGTTGGTGATGTCACAGAATAGAAAGTAGTGACATTTGGTCTGAAGCTGGGGACACTGCTCCATCAATAAAGCACTGTCTATGCAAGCATATGGGTGTGGGTTTGATCTGTCAGGGCATATGTGAAAAAGCCAAACACAGAGCTCACCGTGTGCCTGTTAACCCAGCACTGGGGATTTGGAGACAGGAGAATCCCTGGAGTTTCTGTCAAGCCAGTCCAGTCAAATTGGTGAGCTCTGGGGTCTCAAAAAATAGGTGGAGAGACAGTGAGGGAGGGATCAGCCATTGACACCAGCTTCTGTACACACACACACACACCACACACCCCACACTTGGCCCATGCTATCTGCCTCCAAATCTCTATCCCTCCTTTCTTGCTCCATGGAACACAGCTGCAATGGCTAAAGGTTCCCCTGTTGACATTTCCAGGAGAAAAAACTTCCGTTTGGTATGAGTGCGAGCAGAGCAGCAGGCTAGAAGGAGCCTGGGGGTTTGTGGTGTGGTATGCAGTCATAATTAATAAAAGAAGGTTTTCTTTTCTTGCTTAGGTCATTATTTCAGGTCTGTTACCAACAATTGGAGCTATCTGCCAAAGTTTATTGTGAAATTCTAAGTTGTTGACGCACAAATATTCACTGTGTTTATTTAGAAAGGATGTGAGCTGGGCATGGTGGTACAGTCCTTTAATTATCCGGAAGCAGAAGCAGGTGAATCTCTGAGTTCAAAGCCAGCTTGGTCTACATAGAGAGTTCCACTATAGTCAGGGCTACCAAGAAAGACCTTGTTTTAAAGAAAGAAAGAAAGAAAGAAAGAAAGAAAGAAGAAAGAAAGAAGGAAGGAAGGAGGAGGGAAGGAAGGAAGGAAGGAAGGAAGGAAGGAAGGAAGGAAGGAAGGAGGGGGAGAGAAGGAGGGAGGGAGGGAAGGAGAGAGAGAGAGAGACAGAGAGACAGAGAGAGAGAAGAGAAAAGCAGGCAGGCAGGCTTTTCATTTTATCATAGGTGAGGGGGAGTTGAGCAGGCTTGAGTAAGAATTATCTTCAGTTTAATTATCTGCAGGGAGACAGGAAATTTGCAGATGGTTGAAGTCAAGGGCTCATCTTTTGGGAACAGTTGACAGGTGACAGATGCCAGTGAATCCTAATGGATTTACTTCTCTGTCCCAAGGACAGAGCATCTGTTAGAGATGTGGTGAGCTATGGACCCTGTGTCTTACTGTGAGCTGTTGGGGTTTTTCCAGTGCCCTCTGGGGTCTGAGGCCCTGGACCTATGGTCATAGTGACAGTTGGATCTTTGTTCTTCATGTGTGTTCTTTCCCTGATTCTGCCCTCCTGTCCCCTGTCCTGGCCTGTTCTGACTGTGACTCTTCCTCTTGTGCTCCCAGAGTAGCCTTGCATCCCTGCCCTGCAGGGTTATGTGAAGTAGCCACCTGTCCTGCCCTGCTCATGTTAACAATACAAAGAAGTAGTGGAATTCTGAAGTAACACTGAAATTCCTTCTCAAGCTTTTGGCTTTTATGTTCTTTGTATTTTTATGATTTTTATTTCTGCAGACAAAATGGCACATGAGTCATAAAAGGATATGAAGCTAATTTTCTTTCATAATTTTTTTATTATAGAAAAACATATCCAAGATAAATTTGCCATTTTAACCATTTTACACATGCAACCCAGCAGCAACCTCTCAAGGGTCAAGATTATAGGAATGTGGGTTACACCTGGGCTAATCAACAGTGAATCAAACCCAGGGCCTGTGCATGCTAACGAGCACCCTGCCCACTGAACTACATCATCGCCCTATTCGTATCAAATTCCTTTTTTTTTTTTTTTTAACAGATCTTGAGTTTATTTGTAAAAAAGCATAGGACACTGGTCATCTGCAAATGGTATGTGGGTAGGTGTGTCACGGCAGTCCATCTGTCTTCACATTGGCACGAGCCTTTTCTATGGGGCTTTCACAGGGGCCTGGGCACCTTTGGGAGCCTGAGCTGGGGCTGAAGCCTGGGCCTTAGCTGGAGCTTTGGCCTCTGCCTTGGTTTGAACCTTGGGCTTTGGTTGGCAGAGCCTGCGACCCTTGGCCATGTAGCTTCAATCCGCTTCCCAAGCTTGGGTGAGCGATGAAAGCCAGACGGCTGAGTTTGCAGCTGGGCCTTTTGGCATCTTGGGCTTGGTGACCTGAGGCTTCACAAGGGCCTTGATGGCCTCTGCGCATGCACTCACTGCCTTTGCATTGTTAGCCTGCATCTTCTTCAGGCCTTTTTGTTGTGCTTCTTGGCAAAGCGCATGTTCCTCAGGAACTTGGGGTCAACCCCCTTAAGAGATTCATATCTTTGTGACCGGGGTTCCTTGATGCCATTTCTGTGCCATTTGCGGACTGGTTGTGTGTGGTGTGGTTCTTGGACTTGGCCATGTCTGCACGGTAACCGGCGGCTTCCGCAGCACCATCATCAAATTCCTTTTTAAAAGTGTAGAATATTTTATTAGTCATTTGAGAATTTCATACATACATATATTCATACATACATACAATGTATACATACATTCAATGTAACATACATTCATTATACATACATTCAATGTAGTTTGGTTCTGTTCACCCTCACTCTTTCCCCTGAACTCCTTTCTAGATCTATCTCCAACTCTCCCACTCATGCCCCTCCCCTTTTAAAATAACGATTGTGTCCAATTTGTGCTGGATTTGGGGCGTCCACTTGTGCATGGCCAATGATCTAGGGTCCACATTCTTAAAGAAAACTGACTCTCTCCCTGCAGCCTTCAGCTTCAATAGCAGCTATGGAAGGGGTCAGGGCTAGTGAGCCCCCTCCCTCCTTCATGTTGAGGTGTTGGCTGGCTGGGTCTTGTGCCAGTGACCACAGCTGCATTGAGCGTGTAAGTCACAAGGATCCTGTCTGTATAGAAGACATTGGTTCTGGCTCTTAAAATCTTTCTGCCCTACCCCCAACCGTTACAGCAAATCTTTGTTTGTTTGCTTGTTTTTGAGACAGAGTTTCTCTGTGTGGCCCTGGCTGTCCTGGAACTCACTCTGTAGAACAGGCTGGCCTTGAACTCAGAGATTCGTTTGCCTCTGCCTCCTGAGTACTGGATAAAAAGCATGTGCCACATCAAATTCTTAATCTGCTATTCTTCCCACAGGTGTTTGATTTCCTGAGGCTATAACCTCATTTTTGAAGGTTTGGGAGCTTGAGTCACATGCTTTTCTGGGTACAGCTTAAGCTGGTCCTCTTTCAGGTGTCCCTGGTAGAAACCTCAGTGTTATGAATGTACTGGGTGTTAACAGTACATGGGGGACAGATAGTGGCCAGCCTTCTGGAGCCTGCCACACAAATGTGATGCAAATACCATATGACAGTACACTTACACACCTCTGTTTCTGTTCAACCTTCATCTAATTGCTGAATGGTTGGATACGCAGTTCTGAGCAAGTATAGGAAAAGGGATGGCCCAGGATTGGAAATGTTAAGAGGAATGCTGGGATGGGTATGGCCTAATAGAAATATGCATGTGTATGGTGTGATGTCTAGCCTGATCAATAGGGTAAGCACATCTCCAGGAAGCAAAGTCTTAGCCTTGTTTGAATTCTATACACCTCCCTCTCCCCATTTCCAAACATTACAAAGAACCACATTAGAATTGGAAACCCAGCTTTCCAACCACAAGGCAAGAGATAGTGAAGACTGAGGGCTGATGATTCAGGGTACTTTCGAGAAAAGGCTAAATAAGCAAGGATGTTTGAGGTTGGATTCCTGTCCATGAAAAGTCAGCCATGTTCTTGTCAGAATCGAATTCTTTGTGTCACCTAGTTTGATTTTGGATTCAGTCTTGGAGGGAATGTGTAGAGGGAAATATTTTAAAAGGCACCATCCCACGCTATCGCTGGCTACTGTCTGGTCCCCGTGGTCTTGCCACCTCCATGGCTAGCCCCATGCAGCGACCACCCATCTCGTGGTTCTCTTGCTGTGGATTGTAACCTGGTAAAATCAAAATTCTAGAGGCTTGTGATTTATCAGTCAGATTTATATTAGTAAATTCTCGACCCACAAAACGCCCACATAATGAACTCAAAACTCAATTGATATAAACACAAGCTATAGCCCTAAATAGCAAATGCACCCTACTATTATTTAATCATCTATCTAAGAAATCCCTAATACTTATGGCTCCCAGGACTGTGTGGTTCTGGCTCCTCTTCCTCTCCTATAGGTTCCATCTTATTTCTTTCTCTCCTTCCCTTCTTCTCTCTCTCTGTACTCTGTACTTGTCTCTAAAGGTCTCAGCCACCTTCCTTTTCCACTGCCCGAACACAGGCACTCACCTTATCTTGTGGCTGCCCTCACCTGCATATAGACAGCAATCCACAGGAATACAGTGACAACAGTGGATTCTTGGAAGGGGAAGGGGCCCCCAATTCAATAAGACTTCATCTAATTGAAGAAGCCATGTTTGTTAGGCACACTTCCCAAAGAGCATCATCACCGACTGTGATCTCAGACCAAGGAGAAGCACAGGCTATGGGTTCAAATCCCCAACCTCTAACCTCCTTCAGTACAACCCAGAGAGAAGCAAGGGACCTAAGCTCAAGTATCTTCATCCCCAAGAGACCAAATAGAATCCTCTTCCTCTCCCAGTCCTGGTCTCTTGTGATACCTGTGAACCCTCTCCACTCCCTGTTAAAATTCTCGAGAATTTGTGCTTTGTGACCAAGCCTGAACTCTTCACACTAATGTAGACAGGGCTCAGACTGTCCAGTCTTCTTTGTAGACCCTGTCTCACAAAGCAGGAGCTGACTCTTTAGAGTGAGGGATTCCTCTGCCCTCTGCCAGTCAGATGCCAGCTTTCTCAGATCAGCTTGTCTCCATGGAGTTGAAGTCCTCAGAAGGAATCAGTCGGCAGCTGATGTGCCTGTGTGGGGGTCGGGGTGGGAGGAAGCTTGTGCCTTCCACACCACAGTGTTTGGTGGGCTGTGATATCCTTCTATGGCAGGAGCCAACACCACTGCCCTGGGCCCTCTCCCCTTCAACTACTGTGTATTTCCTCTGCTCTGTCTCTTCCCTGTTGTCAGACCATATGTCATGATTTCAGGCCAGTCAACTCAATTAGTACCAGCCCCTAGGCTGTTCTGGCTGAGAACTGACAGAAACTGGCCAGGTACCTTTAAAGTATACTCAGAAACAGAGCCCTTTCCCTACAGCTTCCTTTGGGGTTATGGTGTGCAGTCTGCCTTCTAGCACAGGAAGACTGTGAGAGGAAGCAGAGAAACTAGGTATGTGGAAAGAGCCACACCCATCCTGAATCTGTAGGGTTTATGGCAGGGCAACTGTCCAGAGGAGGGCATGGCTGTGTGGGAAGCCAGTAGCTCTTAGCATCTAAAACTGCTTCAGCAAGCCACAGTGCCCAAGTATCAGAAGCTCCTCCTGTTGGAGGTCCATGTGTCTGTCCTTTAAGACATCAGAAGGGTTCAATAAGTGAGTAGTTGATTGGAAGAGAGGAGCCAATGGGGCAGGATGTCTTCCCCTGGAGAAAGAAGGAAAGATTCCTGTGGGTTGCTGCTGGGGCAGGCAGGGGACAGGTGTATGTGGGGGGGGGGGGGCTTATGTTGGCAGAGACTATCTAGGTAGTATTCACTGACCTGAGGCAATGAAAGGGAGGATGCAATCAGTGGTCTTTAAAGTGTGTTCTGCAGAACAATCCACCAAAATAGAGGAAAAAATAGGAACTATATATTTTTTTGTTTATAAATTTCTCATGCCAATATTTACTAACTAAACTTAGGCACTTCTATCAGCCCACAGTCTGGTGTTCAGCATACACAGACAGCAAGGAAAGAGAGCTCGGGAACCCCTGGTCCAGATGCTGTTAAGTATAGAAGGGGGTCTTCCAAATGACTTTCCCAGGCAGCGGATAGATGGGTTATATGATCTGATTCTGCTGAAGCTGTTCCCATAAAAGGGTGGGTGGTTTGAAAAGACCCCTGCAAAGGCCTAGAGACAGACAGTAATATAAACAGCAGACTCCACAAATGACAGAGCTAACAAGTTCCTAGGAGATGCTTTTTCCCTCTCCCCCTATCTTCCCAGTCCCCAGAATTCAGGCCTTGTATATACTAGATACATGTTCTATCTTGGAGCCCTGTCCTCAGTCATGGGAATCTTCTTTGAGGCTCTTATTTAAGAATAAAAGGCAAAATGTCTGGTGACTTCATTAGAGAAAACAGCCACTCTAACCTGACTAAAGCGACTGCATTGGCCCAGAGAAAAGAAAGTTGCATATAAAGGGCATTATATGGAAAACACAGGGGAAAACTCAAAGAAATTCTGAATACATGATGTGTTGTACAGACTGGGTATAGGCTTGGGTGTAAGTTGCTAACATATTTCATGTTGTTTTTGCCATATGTTTTAGTTAGGATTTCTGCTGCTATGATAAAATACCAGGTCCAAAAGCAACTTTTGTAGGGAAGAGTTTACAGCTTGTAGTTCATCATCCAGACAAGTCAGGGCAGGAACTCAAGGCGGAAACTTGGAAGCAGAAGCTGTACAGGCTATGAGGAATTTTACTTATTGGATTGCTTCTTATGATTGCTCAGCCTGGCTTCTTATAGCATCCAGATCCCCAGTCCAGGGGTGATACCACCCACAGTGGGTAAGGCTCTCCCATCAATCATTATTCAAGAAAATGGCCCCTAGACATGTTTCCAGGCCAATTTTATGGTCCCTCTTTCTAGGTTTCTGTCAGGTTGACAAAAACTAATGAGTACGCCACGCTCCTTTTTTCCTGTCAACTCCCATCCCTATACCCTCCCCAGCCTTACTCCTTGCTGATCCATTTTCTGGATTCATGACTTGATTTCATCCTGTGCTGCATTTTGTTTACAAGGGCATCTGCATTATCCATTGGAGCCTGGTAGGGTCATCCATGGGCGTACAACTAAGTGACACCTCCATTCCATGAATCTACCATGGGAAATAGGTCAGCCATGACAGTTAAGAAATCCTGAGCCCTGTCCCTTCCATGTCTTGCTGTTGGAAGGGCCATTCTTGGGCAGATCCAGGGCAGTCTACAATTGCTGAGAGAACCTGATTGCCCAGAAGATGCCGCCAAGCTTCCTGATGATAACATTTGTAAAATGCTGTCTACTAAAATAAGGATGCATTCACAACAATGGGCAACTTAGCCCATGGTGAAGACCATCGGTACGCTGTTGATCCTGCCTGAATTTGAAAGCCGAAGAGTGCTGCCTGGGATCCATCGCTCACTCTCCTCTGGACAAGCTGCCACCATGAAGTGGAAGGGAGAACATGAACAATGACACAGCATGTCAGTAACATGATTAAGAAACACCCTTAAAACATAGTGGGAGCTTTACAGCACTTTATGATGAAGTATTGGGGACACAGGAAATCTTGGCTAGTGATCAGAAGCTCACCGACCATCTCAGGGCCAAGAACTTGATAGCTATGGAATTTAGAGATGTGTCTTGTTAACACAAAGGGGGAAATATCCTAAATTTGCTGACCTCTGTGGATGATGACTGTTACAAGTGTGTTACATAGAAGGAATAGACACATGAGTGCACACCACACACACACACACACAAAATGTCTTTCAAGTAAATGGGATATTTTTCTAAAGGAGATATTATAATAAATGAATCATATGACAGAAATTTCTATAGAAAGTGGCATTTGGACTGTTCTTGTTATATAAGTTCAATGGCAAAATGAAATGTGTCAACTTTCCCCCTTGTCACAATCTGCACATATGTGTCAAAGCCAGAGGTTGTCTGGTGTCTTCCTCAATTGCTCCCACCTTCATTTTTGAGACATAGTCATCGGTGAAGCTGGGGCTTGCTGAAAGCGTGCCCTGAAAGCATACTTTAAAAAAAAAAAAGCACAAACTTTTTATTGATTCTTTGTGGATTTCACATCATGTACTCCAATCCCACTCATTTCCCTGTCCCTCCATAACTGCCCTCTGCCCTTGCACTTCCCCGACAAAGAATACAAACCAAACCAAACAATCAAAATGAAAACAGCTTGCTATGGAAGCTGTGATGTGTCACAGTGGGTGCCACACTATACCCTTTTGCCCACGAATCTTCACTTGCTTTGCAATGAGGTCTGGTTCAAGGTCTCTGGCTTCTGCTACACTGTTAATTTCTGGATCCTCACCTGGACTCCTCTTGGATATTTTGATGAGGCCCTGTGTTATGGAGATCCTGCAGCTTTGGATCTGCAGGACTAGCCCCTTCACATGCTCCACCAGTTCATAGATGGGGTGGATGTTGGGGTGAGCCAACTCAAAGCCCTGGATCTGGACCTGTATGGAAGCTGAGTTGGTCAGCCCACCAGGGCTAGCTCTCCTTTTTGTCCAGGCAAGGGGTGGTGCCAGCTCTTCTAGTTGCTGCATCTGATGAGGGGCAGGGCCTCTGCACAGCTCTCGGCTGTCAACATGGCTTCAGATGGCAGTGTAGACCAGGGATATCAAAAGCATGCTTTTTATAATCTTATAGATTCATTATCTCAATTTTAAAATATCCTATATATTAAAAATAATTGCAAGAATAGTTGATGAAATATTCAGAACATTGATTTCATGGACAAAATTGTTTTCCTTTGGTCCTTCACATTTACAAAATTGGGAGATGCTATTTGGGCAGAATTATAATTTAATAAGTGCAAAGACAGAGTTCTGTTTATCTTTGGGTATCTATCTTCCTAGGAAACAAATAGCAACAGCTAGGGTCCTGGAGAGATGGCTTAGCAGTCAAGATCACTTGTTCTTGCAGAAGATCCAAGTTCCATTCCTAGCACCTACACGGTGGCTCATAACACCCATAACTCCAGTCTCAGGGGATTCAATGCCTTCCTTTGATCTCCTCATGCACCAGACAGACATACATGGAAGCAAAACATTCATGCACATAAATAAATCTAAAAAATTAGGGTTTGGCAAACTAGCTAGCTTTTTGAATTGTGCTGTTTTTTTTTGTTTGTTTGTTTTGTTTGTTTTGTTTTGGTTTTGGTTTTTTTTTTTTTCTGAGACAGGGTTTTTCTGTGTAACAGAGCCCTGGCTGTCCTGGACTTGCTTTGTAGACCAGGTTGGTCTCAAACTCAAAGATAGCTGCATGCTTCTGCCTCCTGAGTGCTGGGATCAAAGGCATGCACCACCAAGCCTGGAGCAAACTAGTTTAATCACAGTTCTTTCACCTAGTAGATCATGGGCAACTTTAAAGCAAAAGAAAAAGATGCAGCATACCGTTCATTAAAAAGAAAATAATTTTCTGGGTTGATGGCATATGTGTTTAATCCCAGCACTCTGGAGGCAGAAGGAAGGTCTATATAGCAAATTCCAGGTCAGCCAGGGTTGCATAGTGAAATCCTGTCTTATTTTGTTTATTTTTAAATTATTGATTCGTCTTTATCACATCTTTGACATTTCAAGTGTGCTATGTAATGTATACTAGCAGTCATGTGTGTATCATGACTGTACATTATAAATATGTACATGTGTGTACATTATAAATATGTAGATTGCAAGCATCAGGCTATGAAGTAGAAAGAATAAAATTTGGTGCTTAAGCGAGACAGCTGTGGAGTGAGTGAAGGCACACAGTAGCAGTAACTCCGTGAGTGAAAGAAGCACAAGTCAAAGGTGGCTCCCCAACGTGGCTTAAAGTGGGGGTGCTTGGCTGAGGTCCCTGATCAAGACTGAAAAACACAGGAAGGCACTGAGGAGTTGGGCCTAGGAATGAGACACACCTGCTGCTCTAGAGTATTCTGGGCCTAAGCAGGAGTTTAATAGCTATCAGCAGGCAGGAGGCTATAAAAACCACCTGGATGGGCCTGGGTTCTTTTAGTTAGCTCCAGAAATGATCCAGGGAACTGGCATCCCGAGACTCCTCGGAGCAGGAGCAGCATAATGGAAAACCAGGCCATGGAGGCTAAGAAACCGGTCACCCAAGTCTGTGGAAACCAGCAGCGGCAGGCACCCGGTGCTAACTTTGGGATCTGTGTTCCAGGAAGGAAGGCGTGGTCAGCAGGCTGCAGTGTTGGGAAGAGGTGAGCAAGGGTGCACAGAAAGCTCCCGCTGGCCTTGGCAACTCAGAGGTCATTCCGGACTTTGAGGGGCTGGCATAGAAATCAGACCGCAGCAGGCCGGGGAACAAGGGAGTGTGGTGTGGTGGTGTGTGTGTACACGCACGCGCCCGTGTGTGTTGGGAGGGGCGGGAAGGTGATTCAAGGGACCCGTCCAACACCTGGAGAAAACCAACGCTTGCTGGCCGGTTTAGCTACCAAAAGTAAGTGTCTTGGAAGGGATCAAGCCTCTAGAATCTCCTTTTGGGGAAAGTCCTGGTGGGGAGGGGAGGAGGAGGTGGGCAAACACCTTGGGGCGCGGCGGCGTTAAAGCTGGGTTGGTGGTAGGGAGGCTCAGAGCTGGTATCCCTGCTGGCATCTGACCCCGGACTCTGTCGCGGCCCCGCAGAGCCCGGGTGGAGCCGGGCTCGCTTCCGGCCGAGGACAGGGAGGCCACCGCGCCCGGGTGCTTAGGTTTCCTGCTGGCAGCGCGGCCCAGCGCCTCGGGTGGCTGCGGGTCCTCCAGGTAGTGCGCGATCCCGCTGCGCAGGCTCTCTGCCCGGCCACCCGGCTCTGCCTCACCGCGTTCAGCTCGGTCCCCACCAGCCGCGAGCTCCTGCGGGGCGGGCAAAGACTACGAGCGCGGCCTGGTCGGGTCCAGCTCCGCGTACCGGGCCGCGCAGGCGTCAGCGTGCTGCTGCCGCTGCCCTGTGCGCCCTGCCTGGCGCGGC
Organism: Mastomys natalensis; assembly: GCA_021653895.1. Lineage (NCBI taxonomy): Eukaryota > Metazoa > Chordata > Mammalia > Rodentia > Muridae > Mastomys > Mastomys natalensis. The sequence continues at coordinate 646,706 of JAJTUV010000434.1, forward strand.
ACCTGCGCTCCTGCCCGGCAGCCGCCCCCCATGGCCCTGCCCTCCGAACCCGGTGAGTGCGCGCGATGCTGCACCGCTGACCTTGGACCGGCGCTCTGCGTCCAGTCCTCTCTGTTCAGAGACCCGAACCCCCGCAGCTCCCACCTACAGAGCCTGTTCCCCGGTCCCGTGCTACCTTTCCCTACCCAGAGGTGGCCTGGGCTCGAGGCCTCCGGTGAGCCTGCAGCATCTCTGGTTCCTGACTTAGAGGAGATTCTCAAGATTTAGGGAAATTAAAGGAACCTGGGCATGCTGGCTTTTGAGCTGCTGGACAAGTTTCTAGGTGCCCGAGCCTCGCTGGATGTGTTGGGCTGGGTTGAACTTCTAGGTGGAGGCAGAGGTATGGACGGGATGCCGAGTCCGTTTGAGACCCCCTTTCTTACCTCCGCTGTCACCGGGCAAGTCAGTGGGAGGAGTACAGCCTTAGGCTCTAATAGGTTGGTTCCGCCCTTGAACTTCCTGCAGCTGCTTTAAGAGCAGATCTGCTAATGGCTGGTCTAGGCTGTCAGAGGCCTGTGATATAAGATTGAGAGGCCCCATAGTAGATGTTTTCTAAGGGGAGTGTCCCCAAACTGTATGTGGCTGGAAGCTTCTTGGTGAGAAATAAGCAAAGTTACTGGAGTAAAGCTGACAGCAGTAGACCCAGCATGGTCCTGAGCAGTTGTGGGCTGAGCGGGGACCATTTAAGAAGACTTGCTTCCCCTAGATATAAAGAGTCAGTGGAGCCACTGAGACAGGCAGGCAGAGTCTCTGTCTCCAACTCCATCATCACCTCCACCTCCGGGGAAGTGTTGCTTGTCCAGGTTGCAACTTGGAAGGACTTGACTTGCTCTGAAGAGGTTGGTACCCGATCCTCTCTAGGTGGGTTGGTGTGAGACGCTGACATTTTAGGCCTATCCATCCTTAGCCAAACCTCAGACCTGAAATCCCAGATACAGGTGGACTGGCTCTCACGAGCATCGAGTTCTTTGAGATAAAAGGTTTGCTTTTTCTGTTCTTATTCTTGCTGAGTCTCTCTTCAGATGGCCTCCGAGTCAATCCCAGATCTTGGCAGTATCTTGGGTAAGTGAAATGTAGGCTTAGAATTAAGTTGGAATATACTTTTCTCTCACAAAGCAGTTCAGTGGCCTGTTTCTGCTGCCTAGTATATTAATCTCCTATTTCCTCCATGTGCTGACTGCAGTTCTAGGAGAAGAGACAATGGCCCTGTCTTTTAATACACAGTATGAGGAGCTGATGAGGGTACACGCTGGATTGGTGGCTGGAGTCCAGGATGTACACAGTCACTAAGAAGTAGCAGTGACAGAGATGACTTTTCCCCCTCCTGATCTGGCTTCACATTTAAATATGGCTTCTGATTCCCTGTACCACGTAGGAACTTGGGGAGTACCAGCTCTACCATGGTGTTTGATAAGTGTCAAATAAAAGGAGTCAGTGTCTGGATGAAGCTTCCTATCTGTTTTCCCTGCTGGACTTTCTTGTATCTGATGTCAGGATGCTGAAGAAGATAGTGATGCTGACAGTAATACCTACAAAGGGCATATGCTGAGCTAGGGACGAGTCTAAACAACTCTCATGTGCTATCTGACGAATCTTGCATCTCATGGCATTGCTATTTCCATTACTCTTCTTTTATAGGGAATAAAAAGCCACGGAAAGTTTCATCATCTGCCCAAGGCCATATAAACAAGTGGTGGAACAGGATTCAAAGCCAGGTAATCTGGCTTGAGTCTATGTGCTTAACCATACACACAGCTGACTCTTGAGGTCACCACAGGGAGATGGCCTCTGCTTAGACCATTCACTTCTCTGCTATCTTATGTAAACATCTATTCAACGAGTGTGTGTGATGTGTGTGTGTGTGTTTTGGTGGTGGACTGAGTACTTAGCACTGGGATGTAATCGCAAATGAGATAGTTGATGTGTGAGGTGATATTTACCAGGTGCCCAACTGTTGTCAGACACACCTTAGAAAGAGAAGGAAACAGGGCCCTCTGGGCAAGCCTGTGTCTTGCCTTGAGAGAGCAGAGTGGTGTGTTTCATGATAAGACATAATTTGATTCCAGTTTTTGATGCCACGCAGGGACAATTAAGTGATAAAAATGAACATGCCCTGGTCTGTGGAGTAGGAGATGCAGGCCTCAGGTCTTGTTATCATAGGTCATCCTGAAATCCACTCAGGAGGAGTCGGAAAGGACACGAGGAAGCTGGGGAGATGGCTCAGTGGATAAAGTGCTTGCTGCTCAAGGTTGGGACCTGAGTTCAGAGTCCTAGAACTCACATAGGAAGTAGGTGTATCAGTGTTCACCTGGAACCCCAGCACTAGGTGGACAAGACGGGCTGACCCTGGGGCCTCCTAGCCAGACTAGCTGAACAGTGCCTAGCTTAGTAAAGAGACCTTGTCTTAGAAAGATAAGGTGGAGTGCAACTGAGGGAACTACAATAACCTCTGGGCTCCACATGTTCAAGTGAGTGCACATGTACACCTTTACAACACACATACACACCACACAATACTCTCCCCCACCCCCCGCCACCACAGAACTGAGGCTTTATAAGCATGAGACTGAGCACTTCTCAGTCCAGTGAGGCCTGTAGGTCACAGGGACCAGCAATATGCCAGTCTCAAGGTAAACTGTGAGGTTCTGAGCATCACTGGTCCTCCTGAGACAGAGCTGTCTCTGTTCATTTAGCTCTACAGGACCCTCAGGCATTATTCCTCCCTTGTCATCAGAGCAGAGCTGCCTCGATGCTCTGTCTAAACCTAGTGGAGTTGGCCTCACACCTTTAGCTTGTCCTCAGGATGGCAGCTTTCTCGAGATTGGAAACTGCAGACCGAATGGAAGGCGTGTCCCAGCTCTGATGCCACGGGATATTAATAGGTGTTTTTTTCCCCGGGATGGGATTGCCAGTGAAGTGTGCTAAGTAGCTTTCTTTACTGCAGAACTTCTCACATGACTATGCTAGTAGAAACTGTGTGGAAATCCCTATAAGAGAAAACAGGGTTTTCAGATCTTCCCTTGTGGAGTCTACAGACTGCACTTTGTTTAGACCAAGGCCGTCTAGAATCCTATTAAAGTTGGAGAATAAAATTACCTGAATGCGTTGGACTTAGAGCCATGGTCCAGGATGCTCTGATCGCTTCCCCCACATACCATTCCCTTCCTAAAATGCCAGGAGCAGGAATGATTTGTTCTACTTGTCTTTTGACAGAACAAATTTGTGTGTGTGTCTCCAAAGGCCAGAAAGGGTGTCAGAGTTATAAGTGGTTGCTTATATACATACTGGGACTGAACTCAGGTCCTCTGGAAGAACAAGAATCATCTTACCCACTGAGCCATCTCTTCAGCCCCTTGACAGAACAATTTTAAGGCTTGGCTTCCCCTCCTCCCATACTATAAGCTTTTGAATTATTTAATGAATAACATTGCCCTCCTTCCAGATTGTGTGTAGCTTGCTGACTGTACTGTTTATGAGACAGTTGTGTGGACAGGTGGACTGTAATCTCAGGGTTGCTGAAGCCCAGCAGTGGGTCACATGTCAGCCCTGTAATCCTGCTCGGGCTCACAGGAGTAACAGTGTGGGCACAGCGAGGCACAGTCTCTCGATTAGGCACGAGGAGGTGACTCAGGTCCAAGCCAGGGCTACAGCAACCTCCTGGTAAACAACTGACCTGTCCTTTCTGGACTCCTCTCCTCAGGATTTCAACAGCACCATAGAAATAGCCATCTCACTCAGGGGAATTTCCTAGAGCCACACAGTTTGTTGAAGTCCCTGGAAGGCTGCATGTCTCCCCAAGATCTCCCCATTCTAAGGGGCTGAGCTTTGTGTCTGTGTTGTCCTCTGTGGCCACTTCAGAAAGCACAGGGATAGAATCCAGTGTGCACTTTGGGAAGTTACTGTGAGTAGTGGCAAGAAGGGAGGGCAGGGGTGAGCTTGGGTGGGCCAGGTATGGGGTGCGTCTGTCCTGTCTGTGAGTGTGGTATCTGTACATTTGTGTGCACTCAAATAAGTGTGTGTGTTTGTGTGTGTGTGTGAACCTTTTCTTCATCTTCATCTTCTTTTTTTTCTTTTTTCTTTTTTTTTTGAGTCAGGGTTTCTCTGTGTAGCCCTGGCTGTCCTGGAACTCTCTCTGTAGACCAGGCTGGCCTCAAACTCAGAGATTCACTTGCCTCTGAGTGATGGATAGTGCACCATCACGCTTCTTTTAGGGAAGAAAGGGAGAGTAGGGACTTTTCATCTCAGCTGCCTGCCTTTGGGCTGCCTGCTTCTATGCTGAGGCCACCCCTTATTCTGGGTTCTATTCCTTCCTAGACAAGGAGGAAGCACTTCAAAGTCCTTTCCTCTTTTTTGGAGGGGTGGGGGAGGGGAAGGAGGAGGTAGTGTTGGGCTCCAGGTTCCTTGTTGACTTGTGGGGAACCTTCAGGAGGGTTATTTTGCATGAGGGGGCTTCTGAAAGGTCGCAGAGCAGTCCCTACTGTAGATGAATCCCTTTGATGAGGTGAGACCTATGGTCCCATCTATCCTAAAGTGGGGTTCATACCGGAAGCAGCCAAACTGATGCTATCACCGTCCCTCCTCAGCTTTCAGAGGAGCCTGGGCGTTGGAGGAAGGGCAGCTTATCTTGTGTGGTTGCCCAGGAGGGCAGCAGTGCTGGCTGCTTTCATTTCTTCTGGTGAAGGCTGGGAGCGGGGCCAGGACGTGGTGTTCAGGATCCTACATCCATTTTGCCTTGGATAACTGGCAGCACCTGAGGCCTTTAGGGCATTTTGGAAATTTTCCACTTGCATTTCGTATTCGCAGGAGAATTTCCAGCCCAGACTTTTCCTGCTCACAGATATGCAAAGCAGAGACCTCCCACCCCAGCCGCAGCAGGGAGGACTCAGCTAGCTGCTCCTGCTCTGACTCAGCTCTCGGGCAGCACGTCTGTGTGGCATCCTCGGGATCATTTATGGAGACGCCAGGCTCAGGTCTGTGCCACGGGTTCTGCATCGCCGTTCTGGCAGGAGAAGGGAAACAGGTTTGTTAGTGTAAGGCAGGATGTGAGTGGCGTTGGGCTTCTTTTCTGGAGGAGCCGTAGTGCTGGGCAAAGTTGTTTGTCGAAATTGGTGGCATTTTAGCTCTTCCTAACTCTATAACAATTTGTTCACGCTCACTAGAGGGTGTTGTGTGTAACGAGATAAGCTGTTATCGTTAGCTGACTGATGCTGGCCAGTTCACAGTTAAGCCTTACAAGTGTGCTGGCTTCAGTTGGCAAATGGTTGAAAGCCAGGCATGATGGGCAGCTGGAGCTGAACTCTGCTTGGCATCTGCAGAGTAGGCTTTCCCTGGCAAGACTGGCCTGGCAGGTGCTAGTGGCTTGGGAGAAGAGGGATGGAAGAGTGTCTGTGTAGGATGGTCAGAAGGCAGCAGAGGTGCACTGGGAGGCCCACTGAGGTCCATTTGCATGACTGGGGCCACATGAAAACCTGGAAAGGCCTCACCAGTTGGGTGGGAAACTCATTGTGTAATCTTTAGCTGATTCTTGCAAGTTTTGAAAAGAAAAGGGTCTTATAGGGGGTGGGGGTAGGAGGGAATAGACAATGTGTGTGTGTGTGTGTGTGTGTGTGTGTGTGTGTGTGTGTGAAAAATGACCAAAGTACATCCTGTACATGTATGAAAATGACAAAATAAAACCTATTATTTCATACAATGAGTTTACACTAAGAAAAATTTAAAAGAGGAAAAGGAAAGGGCCCTACTGGGAAGCACTATTCTATGATCCTAGAGTCTCTCGTGAGCCTGGGTGGGGGAATGCAGTGTCTCCATCATTTCTCTCAGTCTTTGCTTAACCAGGAGCATGCATCAACTTCTTATGGGGCCCAGTTTGAGGAAGGCAGGCTCAAGCTAAGGAAAAGGGGGAGGATGGTGTGTAAAGAAGATGAGCTATGAAGTGTAAGCTTGCTTGACTTGAGTAAGAAAGCATTGTTTCAGGGACAGAGACGGTGGGCTGTGGGGTTAGAAGCCTCAAACATAAGGGCTGCCCCAAATGCCCCTTCCTGAGGGCATCCAGAGTGTGTTTCTGGCTCAGGATATATGCAAGTATTGGGTGGAGGGGGTGGCTTCCATGCAGGATAGGAGTTAGGCAGAAAGGGTCCCTCTGAGCAGGGCATCTTTCTTTGGGGTTAGGCAGAAGAAGGTCCAACAGTCAAACCCTAGAGGAAAAATTTGACTTAATTTCTTCTCATTATGTTTTAAGCCCACCCATTTTATGTCTAATATTTTAGTATTTTAAAAATGAAATTAGCCAGGCATGGTGGTACACATTTTTGATCTAGCACTCAGGAGGCAGAGGCAGGCAGATCTCTGTGAATGAATCAGCCTGGTCTACAGGGTGAGCTCCAGGCCAGCCAAGGCTGCACAGTAAGACCCTGTCTCAAAGGTCTCAAAAACCAAAATAAAATGAAAATAGAAAATGAAATTAGAGTAGCATTAATTATTAAAATAAGATATCCCACACGGGTGTAGCAGCTTATATACTATAATTTCAGAACTCAGGAAGCTGAGGCAGGAGGGTTTCTGTGAATTTAAGGTCAGCTTGAACTAGAATGAATATCAGGCTACATAGCAAGACTCTGTTTTAAACAAAACCAAAGCAGCACAAATCAAAACAGCTATCCCTGCCATGTGGTCATTTTGAATATGTACCATTCCGTAGCCATGATCATAGGGGATGCTTTTCTATATCAGTGTAATCAAAGCACACCACAGCTTTGTGTGTTAATTATGTGCTCATTTGTTTGTTTGTTTTTTCAAGACAGGGTTTTCCTGTGTGTAGCCCTGGCTGTCCTAGAACTCTCTCTGTAGACCAAGCTGGCATCCAACTCACAGAGATCTGCCTGTCTCTGACTCCCAAGCACTAGAATTAAAGACATGTGCCACTACCGCCCAGCATGTATCAATTCTTTGTTATCTATTATTTCACATGATTTTAAAACTATGGCTCCACCATCCCCCTACTGTTTGCGTCTTAGCAGTCTTTCTCAAGTGTGTGTCTAATTTTGACATCTAAAAGGTCTTTGTATAAACAATGCAGATAAATATCTCCACAGTGTCTCCATGGTTCATATTATTTTCTTAGTGATTTAAGGAAGGCTCGCTTGGTCCGACAGTCCTGCATCTGCTACCCTTTGCCCTGGTCTGTCTGTGTCTACTGAGAAATGATGACACTGGACCAGTAGACTGGGAATTGGGGACAGGGTCCCACTCTGTTCCCATTTACCTTCAGAGTCTGGTTCTCTGTGCCGTCTCGGCCCCCTCTCCTGTCACCTTCCTCCTGAGCCTCTGTTCTGACAGCGCCCAGCCTCCCACACAGCCAGCTTTGCTCCTCTTCCTCCCTGTGGGGATGAGGCTTCTGCTTGTTCCTGGCTGAGGGCTGTCCCTCCCTCTCTGCTCCCTGCTTAGTTGGGCGCTGAGGTGGTCTTTTCTCATCCTTTCCCTCTTGTCTTCCTAGAGTGAGAAGCCCAGGAAAGGCACATCCCTGGGGTGTGGGGGGAGGGAGAGAATTGGTTTCAGAGTCAAGACCACAGACCATAGCTCTGACTACCCATCACCAACCTGGTTTTCCCCTTCCTGTGTGTGTCATGAATTAGCCCCACACGCCACAGAGAAGCCAGTACTCTGAACCTCCGGCACAGGAAACGTCTCTACCACCTAGAATTGTGCCACTTACAATAAGAGGGCCTTAGAGACCATTTACACTGTCCTTTGACCCCACGGATGAGAAAATTTTGAGGCCTAAGAGTGACTGATCCAAGATGGCCTAATGCCCTGTTCCTGTAATTGCTTTCTGTCCTTGACAGCAGCAAGGCCCATCCTACCTTCATCTACCATGGCCAACAAAACCACTGTCTCTTGAAACAGCCTTAAAGGAACTGGTACTAGGTGGTGGTGGGGGGAGCAGGATCCCCATCCCACCTTATCCCACTCCACCCCACCCCATCCCAGCCTCGCCCACTCCTGTGGAAGGCATTGGACTGTGGACAAGGTGTATTCACTTAGTACATGTGATCAGAATAGGGAGGAGGAAGGAAGGGAGGGGGCCAATGGATGATTAGAACCTTCCATGTAAAGAGAGAAGGACTGGGAGAGCTTTATAAAGAGTGTGCGTTTTCAGCTAAGATTGTTAACTATTCAAAGCCCTGAATGTATATGCTATGTCCTTTTAGTAGTTCTGAAAAGATGGGAGGGACCTTAGGATTGTGGTTTCTGAGTTCTGCTTTTCAGCACAAAGTCTCATTTCTTGCATGAATGATGCTCCTGGATTTCCCAAGGCTCTGTTGTTTCTCTCGTTGGGCCAAAGTCACTGTTAGTTCTGAGGTGGACCTTCCCTCTTGGAGGAGCATGATGAACTGGGGGTGGGGGTGGGAGAGGGGTGTGCTATTGGCCTCTCAGAAATTTGGAGAAGGGTTGTTCTGAGCCCTCTCCTGACCATCTCAATTTCTAAGTTAGGAGGTTGAGGCCGCCCATCCCCCCAGGTTGGAGAAACGGAAGAGCCCTGATGATCAGTTCGTTCTTTGACTTGTGAGCATTCGCTGCTTATGAAATGTGAGCCGCCTGTGCGCTTCACACCCAGTTACTTAAGCTAATTGTGAAATCTGGTCTGCTGGGCTTGCTCTGGGAATCCATCACCACATCCACAGCTGACCAAGGACCAGGCCTCAGGTCACGGGCCTTTTGTTCCTTACCCTGGGGACTCAGGACATCCACAAAGCCAGGAAGGCTCACATTTGTTCTTTCTTTGTCAGCCGAGATGCCTCGCCAATTCCCCAAGTTGAACATGTCCGATTTGGACGAACAAGTCCGGCTCCTGGCGGAGAAGGTGTTTGCTAAGGTGCTCCGAGAAGAGGACAGCAAAGATGTTATGTCCCTGTTTACTGTCCCCGAAGACTGTCCCATTGGACAGAAGGAAGCCAAGGAGAGGGAGCTACAGAAGGAGCTAGCAGAGCAGAAGTCTGTGGAGACAGCAAAAAGGTTTGTTCCCATGACCAGCTTTCATGTGCGTAGAGTTGTGAGACCTGAGTTGGGACCTGAGGGAGCTGACACGGTCCCAGGTCTTCCGTGCTTGTTTTAACCAAGGTCACTTAGCTCGCTAGGTATTTACCGAAGGGTACCTTGCTGCCTTTGCCTGCTTGAAAAGATCAAAGCTAGGGTTCTGCTGTTTGTGTGTGTGTTTGTGCACATTCGTCGTGTGCATGTAAGCATGTGTGTGTGGGTGCACATGCACGTGTGTGTAGTAAATGTGGAGGCCAAAAGTAAAGCCGGGTGTTGGTCCTCAGAAGTTGTCTACTTTGTTTTGAAGTATTTATTTTACTTTCATTTTAAATTAAGTGTAGACATGTGTGTCTGTGTGTAGGTATGTACATGTATGAGTGCAGATGCTGAAGGACCCTGACTGATCCCCTGGCCGCTGTGAGCATCTTGAAGGGGGCTTGGGTCCTTTGGAAGAGCAGTATGCACTTTGAACTGCTGAACCATTTCTTCAGCCCCAACATCTATCTTCTCTCTCTCTCTCTCTCTCTCTCTCTCTCTCTCTCTGTGTGTGTGTGGTGTGTGTGTGTGTGTGTGTGTGTGTGTGTGTGTGTATGTGTACTATGTTGAGAAGACCAGAAGAAGGCATTGGCTCCCATGGATCTGGAGCTACAGGTGGTTGTGAACTGCTTGAGCCAAGGTCTTTGGAAGAGCAATGCAAGATTTTTAACTGCTAGACCATCTCTCCAGCCCCCACCTCATTTTTGGGGGGGTCCCTTACTGGGACCTGGAGCTCTCTGATTAAGTTAGCCTGGCTGACCAGTGACCTCCAGGAACCTGCCTGTCTCTGCCTCCCAGGTACTGGGATTATAAACACAATGCCAGGCCCAACTGTTTTCCTGGGTCCTGGGGACAGAGGTCAGGACTTCCTGGTTGTGCAGTAGGCACTTTCCCGACTGTACTGTCTCCCAGACTGCCCTGCTGCTGTGGTGGCAAACACACACCATCCCGCAGTGCATTTCCCTCTTCGGGAATTTGAGGATTTAGGTAAAGAACCAGCTTTACTTGGTTTCATTTTTTTGTTGACGTGACTCACTGTTTGCTGAGCTCTGTCCTGGGACTGAAGCTATCACGATGTATACTATAGATAAAGTTCCCACTCCATGGAGCTTACACTGGGTGGGGATGAGAACTAAGTAACTGTACAAATTGATCAAAGAATGACAAGTTATGATAAGGACTGGGCCAGTCTGAGGCTAACCAGAAAACAGAAATGACCCAAGTACTGGATCTAGGATTTTAATGTGAGGAGTTGGTTAAATGGCTCACAGAGAGCTGAGGAGACAAACGGAGGAGAGGTTTCCAGAGATGTCAGGAAGTAGGGGACAATTGCCACCTCTAGATGACACAGACAATAGAATGATGTGGTGTGACTGAGGTCACCTGGCTGCTTCCAGGACTGAAATGAAGGGCAGGATTCTGTCCCTAGCTTTTACTCTTCCTGGATCTTCTGGGTTCTCACAGTCTCTGCCATTGGCCCAACCTACTTCAGAAGCCAACTGGTACCTTGGAAAAGAGAGGAGAGGGCATGGACTAGAGAGAACCAGGGTTTTATTCATTCGAGGCAAGCCTTCTACCAGTTGAGACTGAGCCATATCCCTCACCCAGAGGCTCCGCCTACCTTTTTTCTTGGCAGGATAGGATTTTGGCATTTCCTTGGATGGATGAAGTTGGTACTTGTATAAAGAAGCAGGGGCAGAGCTTGGCCATCTGTAAGCTCAGTTTCTGCTTTCTTCAGATGGGCCTGGAGCCCCTGAAGGAAGGGCATCCCTAGCCACTGAGTGCCATCCTTGTGTTTGGAGGTAGGTGGCCCCAGACCTAGTGCTGTGTTCATCCTGGGAGTGAAAGGATGCAGACTATGGCATCCCTTGTCTGGCATAGCAAGGGCTGGCCTCGGGGGCTGAATGCTCTGCAGGGCCTTCTATGTACTGTGAATAGGGCATTCTGGGCCTTCATAATGAAAGCAGGAGCCCCTGGCATTTGGTATTCCCAGGAATAATAAGTGTCTGAGGCAAGTTTCCATAGACATCTGCGGAGGGAGCCTGTACTTTCCCATCAGACCCCAGGCCCAGGACAAAATGGAAGCTTTGTTACTCTTAATCCAAATGGCACTCCATGGCCTCCGGAGAGTCGGCTGCAAACCCCAGAAATGCATTTGATTTCTTGATGCTAGGTGAAAGTTTCCTGGTTTGTATCCATCTGACTCCCTGACTTCTGTCTAGGAAAGTTTGTATCTATCTGTCTCTCACTGCCTTCCCAGGGTCCAGCCTAGGCCTTAACCACACTGGAGATCTATGGGTGTCAGCAGAGGAAAGGTATCCCACCTCCCCATTGCCAGTTCATCCAGGACATCTGGGTTCTGCCACTCACTAGCATGCTCTGTGACTTTGGGCAAAATAAGAAACCTCTCTGGGCCCTAGCTTCTTCCTCATCTGAAGTGGGAATGATAATGGTCAGTCTTATGGGGCATTTTGAAGAAAGAGGGAATTGGCATATGTAAAAGGCTCAGGACATGTCTAGGTCATAGTTCACAGTGTAAATGTTGCCACCTGGCTTCCTGCTGCTGAGATAAGCAGCAATAGCACAGTGCTGTTGGATGCTGACGGTGAGCACGTCCTTGGCTTCCTGGTTTGCATTCCTTTCTTCCTCCTCATACTAACCACAGAGTGGGTGCTCTTGGTGCCCCGACTTGGCTGACTAGGCAAGAAGAGCTCTTGGGAGTTGAGTCAGCTTATATTAGGACACAGTAAGTGATGGGGCATGTCCTGTGATCCCACACTTTAACCAGGACATTGTCCCACTCTCTGAAGTGACACCTGATGCTGTTCCCTGAGATGTAACTGTTGCTGCTTCTGAGTGAAATGTGGAGGAAAGCCAGCCATGGCATCATTTCTGAAAGACACCTGGCCCATTGACTGTCGGTCAGATGTCCCAGGGCCACCTGGGGCTGAGTTTGCTCACACGAGAATTGTCTCTTTACTTCACTGCTCACTAGAGGTGCCTTTATGTAGCCATTCAGATACCAACATTTCTAGCTCCTCATCCACATCCATCAGTGATCCCTCCTGGTATTCTGAGGTAAACGGTGACAAGGACCCTTGGGGACACAAGCCTGAAAGCAACAGCAGGTCTCCAGATTCCCAGCCTATGAGTCTGTGTGTTTCCAACTGTGACACAATGGGGCTTCTAGTTTGGGACACACCCCTGCCTCACATTCTGGCTGTTCTGAATACCCATGGTGCTTGGAGAGCGCTCTTTTTATGACACCATGCCTGGCCTCTCTTCTTTAGACAAAACAAAACACCCACAATTCTTTTTAAATTTAGTATGGAGGCACCAGCCAGAAGCTGAGCTGTGAGCAGGAAAGATGAGCACCTGCCACCTGGTAGTCTGCCATGCAGAGTGCCAGCTCTTGGAACAGGGCAAGGTTCAGACTCTACCCTAGTAGAGCTGGGGACCAACTCAAGGCTGCTAATTTTGTAGGTCAGGGTCAGATCTGTAACCAGCAGGACCACTCACTGAGGGCCCTCTGCCTCTGACAATAGCTAGGCTTCTGCTAGGACTCGGCAAGTGGGTGGATGAGGATCTGAAGGAGGGAGGATGAACTATGTATGAAAGTAAAGTTTAGAGACAAGCTCAGACCAGAGTGCTCTGGAGTTGCCAGAGGGTCTTGTGACCTCTTTGAGGTTCACATGAGTTTCCTAGTATGCGGAAGGCACAGCGTACAGAAATGATTAGAAAAACCAGAATTGTTAAACATGCAGAAAATGACTGAAGCCTTTCACCCAGAAGGCTGGAGTGGATACTACCTAACAACCTAGTGATCTTTTGCTACTCTGTGGATCTAGGCTTCACCTGAATCCCCCAAACCCTGAGCACTGTTTAGGCCCTGATTCCAAGCTTTGTTGCTCAGTGACTAGAACCCATCCTTATGAAAGAGGTTCTGAGCACGTGGCATTCTCTAATAATAGAACCCAGCTGTATGCTCATTACAAACCCTTCCATCCCTTGCTCCAGATTCCTGAGCATTGATTATCAGTCAGCAGAAGTCATTCCTAAGCTAAAGGTCACAGGTGCTTTGCTATAGAGATGCAAGGAGTTTTTGATATAGCCATCCATGAAATTTTGTTGTCACGTGGAAACTTTTTCCCCAAAGTTTACCATGTTTAAGACATGTAAGAAAAATACACTGCTTGGTCAGACCCAGCATCAGCTGAAGCACTGACCCGGTTTCATTCTTTACCTTATCTGACCCTGACACCAGCAGAGTTCACCTCCCATAACCCAGTGTGCTGGAACTCAGCCAACTTTGAGACAACATGGAAAATTTTCTGAGCAACGCATGTGCATGCTAGAGGGCTTCCATCTCTCCCATCTCTCTTTCTGCCTTCCCCACTCCTTTTTATTTTACAGCTGTATGAAGATCATCCATGTCCACACAAGCCATCCACTCAGTGTGTGTACAGTTCGCTGGGTTTTAGTGTATTTTCTCATATGTCACCAATATCATGGTCAGTTTGAGAATATATTATTTTTAAATTTCAATTTAATTAATTGAGTTTATTTGAGACAGGGCTTTGTTTTTTTATCCCTAGCTGGTCTGCTACTAATTATGGAGCCCAGGCTGACTTCAAACTCATGACAATACTTCTACCTCAGCCTTCTCCTTGCTGGGATTACAGGTATACACAACAAAGACTATCTTTAATTATGTGTGTGTCTACATATATATGTACATAAGCAATATAATCATATAAGATACATATGAGAATAAATATTTTATATATAAGCCATATATATAGGTATATGTATGTGTATGTACAAACACACACACACATGCCACACTGGCTTTGGGCTCATGGCTCCTATCTCTCAGCCCTTTGAATCCTGGGATTACAGATATGTACTACTATGCCCAGGCTTTGAACTTTGTGATAATTCTCAGAAGAAACCCGATGCCCTTGACCTTTGTGTATAGCCCAACCTCTTTTGTCTCCTTATTTTAGGACGTGTTCTAATAAGCATGTATACCTTGCTTTTCAGTACTATGGCAGATTTGAACAGGAAAATTAGGGATTTCATTTTGGTGGCCTGAGCCTGTCTCCTGGTTTTGTTGGGCAGTCAGCACTGAGGGAGGAGACAAAGGCTATGAAAAGTAAACACGGGGATTTGAAGCCTAGACGGCTAGGGACACGATGTCTTTAAGACCGTGACTGGATAACATGTAGATGACCTATCCAGGGAGAATTTCAAAAAATGTCCCATGTGTTCTGACTAAGAGCCCAGGATTTAGGGATTTCATTGGAGAATGCCTTGTACAATTATTTTTAAATAGTCAGGATATAAAGGAGACAGACTTAGGGGAAGAATTTGGCTATTTAGAACAGCTGCCTCCCTGAAAATGTTTTGAGTAAAGTTGATAAATGGGTATTGCTATGGATTGAGTGTAGCATAGCTGAAGTGCCGCTAAGTTATTTTGTTTTATGAAGCTTACTAAATCAGAGTGTATAACCCCCCTTTTTATTGATTCATAGTTACTGACAAAGCTTTATGGAGGCACCCAATTCATCTGTTTTCATAATGATGAGTAGAGACTGCAAATGTAAAAGGCAGTAAAGGGGGCTAGGGAGATGGTACCTGTTTAAGTGCCTGCTACGCAAGCATGAGGACCTGGGTTTGATCCTTAGCACCCACATAAAGAAGCTGGGCACGATTGTGTGCACCTACAGCCACAGCTCTGCAAAGGTGGGGACAGGAGGATGCTTGCTTTGCGGGCCAGCCAGTCTAGCTGAATTGGTAGCTCCAGGTTCAGGGAGAGACCCTCTCTCAAAAACTAAGCTGGAGATCTATTAAGGACGACAATTGATGTTGACCTCTGGCCTCTACACACACATATGTACATACATGTGCATATATACCTCACACATGTGCATACACATGAGGATGCATTTACATATTCCCTATGTATTATATATTTATTACAAATAAATAATAAACATACAAACAAACAAATAAGTGACCATAAGGTACATGCTTTGACAGCACCAGTGCTGCCACAGTACCGAGCTCGGGCGTAGGCATGGGGGATTAAAGGAAGACACAGACTCGAGTCATTCGTTATGAGAGAATGTCAAAGCTTTTACTGAGCAGGTTCAATATATACACCAAGCCAGGGAAGGAAAAACACAAACAGGAACTCAACTGGGGGCAATGGGCTGTCAAGTGTAAATTCCCTGCCTGGGGCACCATGCCTACATCAGGATGTTTTGCCCTTAGAAAAACCACAGAATGTTACTTGTCAGATAGCAGCACATGGAAAGTCTCAGCCAGGGCATGGCAGCCCTTTCGGGGTCCTACAGTGCTTCACTCTGACAACTGGGGTCTTTTGGGAAGAAAGGCAGCTCCTGGGAAGGTCTAAGGCAAGTGTGGTGAGGCCAGGAGAATACTGTTGAGACAAACGGGATCTGTCTTTGGTCAGTCTGGAAAAGGAGGACAAATGGCAAAAAAAGAACTTAGACAAAGGAGGGAGGAGGGGTCGCAAGTCTCTGCAGCTGATGGATTTCTGGGTGTGGGAAAGTTGTATGCTTCTAGTCAGGCTTCCGTCATCTGGCCATGCCCATAGAGTGAGGAGCCTCCACCCTCTATTCCCCACACACTCTCTGTAGACAATTAGGATGATGAGCAAACAGCATGCCCCACTGCCAGCTGTTCTGTCTTCGCCTCACCACACAGGTTGGGATCTCTGGCATCAGGCACAGAGCATGTGCCAGCTCTTCAGCGGCTCTCCTCCCTACACCAGGGGTCCCATGTCCACATGGAAGAGTTCAGTGACCATGATAAGCCATGGAGCAGCTGAGCCTGTGGAAGGGCAGGAATCTGTCCCACTCAGTGGCGTGCTGAGTGCACAGTTAGCCATGCTTTGCTGGCTGTCACCGCCACGAGACTTAAGAGTCCTGCTTTTCATCTCGAGGTGGAGGAAACCTGGAATGAGTGAATGTGCCTCAGGGACTGACCCAGCAAGCCTGCCATTCTAAAAGTCCCCCTCCCCATCTGTCCCTGTTGCTCTAGTGTTTGCATGCCCAGTCTGGATTAAGTGTCTCCTCTGGGATCCCAAAATACTCCGTGACATGGCCATGTTGCATGTTAAACATCTGTCCAACTTTCCAGGCCTATCTCTGTGGTTCCACTGTGCCCATGGAATCTGGAGTTATTTCTGATTTACCTGTCACTTCCCAGGGCCTGGCCCTCAGTGAGGTCATGAGTGGCCCTTGCTTCATTGTGCATTTCTGAGAGCTTGGTAAGAGGCAACTGGCCTTGGGCAGATGCATCATGCAAAGCTCTGGACTTCGTTTAGTATGTGAATCTGACATTATAGTGATGCTTTGGGGAAAAAGGCAGAGTAGGAGTGGGGACATGATGAAAGGCAGGGGCAGGGACAGGGAAGGGTGTAGCACAGGTGGGGACCCTGGGCAGGCACATGGAGATAATATACCAGGTTACCTTATTGTCTGAGAGCCTAGCCAGCAAGAAGCTCCCTGTGGCCCATGAGGATCACCCATCTAAGGGTTGATGAAGCTCCTCCCAAACCCAGGCCTCAGGCTTGGTATGAAATTGATGTCCTCACAGTGGCATACTGGGCCAGCTCCTTGGCAAGCTGGGTATTTCTGCCAGGCAGTTGGAGGAAGGAAGGATCTGGCCAGCTGTGCGAGAGTAAGCTGGCTAACCCTAGTTCCCTAGAGGCTAGCACAAGGCGTGACAGGTGTGCTGTGGACAGACGGTTGAGTTCCTGGTGATGAAGTGCTTTATATCAGCAGTAATAGGCCGCACTTTGTTTGGCTCTGAGTGTTTGTGTGTCTTGCACTGGCCTGGCCAGGAACAGGAGTTTGGTAAATGTTTATTGAATGACTAATTGAATATTTATGCCTTGCTCAGGAATGTAGGGAGCACTGTCATTGGAGGTTTCCAGGCTAGGCTGTTTAGGAGTGGGCTGGGTGCATAATATTAAAGTCTCCCCACCAGAGACCACCCGGTTCTCTAACTCTGCTGAAACTTTTGGTACTTCTGAGTGACTTTTTATTATTGTGACACATACCATCTTGGATGGTAAGAGGGCCAGCCGTGGGTATGGCATATGTGCACACACCTACAAACACACATGCTGTGTGGATACTAGTGTACTAGCCTATGGTCCACTGTGGGTAGAACTAATAAATTAATCATCGTGTGTATGTGTGAGTGTGTGTGCATGGTCCATGTATGAGGGTTCTGGGATCTGAACTCAGGTCTTCATGCTTGCGTGACAAGCACTTTGCCCCCTGGGCCATCTCTCCACACCCATAGGCAGACTTTTTTAAATGTCTCTCTGTCAAGATATCGATCTCTGGTTTCCAGACTTTGTGAATATAAGCTGTCTTGTAACTACCCTGCAGAAAAGGCATCGTCTGAGCTTAAGCTATGGAGGTTGTCAGTGGACCGGATCTAATTACAAAGGCTTCAAAACCGTGCTTTTCTAGGCTAAACACAGCCAGGAAGACTGGGAACACAGAACACTCAGGGTTTTCCTTACAGAGGGCTCACCTCAGGGATCAGAGTGCTGACTGTGGGGGCTGCAGTGACCTCTGGCCAAGTCTCCAGGAATAGGACTCTCAGTCTTAAAAGCCACAGCAGCCTGACTAATCTTAAAGATGAATTCTTTCTAGTGAGCCCAGTGCAGTTGATGTCTGTTTTGGTCTTTGGGTGGCCTGAGCATGGATCCCTGCCAATCCCAGCTGACCTTCTCACCTACGGAACTGGGGAGTCACAAATGGGCACCGGTTCAAGTCGTCAAGTCTGTGGCAATTTGTTATG
This sequence comes from Mastomys natalensis, assembly GCA_021653895.1. Lineage (NCBI taxonomy): Eukaryota > Metazoa > Chordata > Mammalia > Rodentia > Muridae > Mastomys > Mastomys natalensis. The sequence goes on from JAJTUV010000434.1 coordinate 664,661, forward strand.
CAGCAGTAGACAACAGCATCCCTACTTTCAGGTGCCAGCTCAGTGGTTAGCTGATGGGGATTCCAGCTCTGTGCTGCTCCAGATGGTAGCTCTGAGGAGGAGGCTCAACCATTTTAAACCTACCCCTGGGCCTGTAAGTGCGCATTCTCAGCCTATGAATGGGTTTGAATGACAGTTTGCCTCCTGTGTAGCCCAGGCTATCCTTGAACTCAATGAATAGCATACACTGACCTTGAGTTCTGCTCCTTCTGACTCTCCCTTCTGGTTGCTGCAATGACAGGTGTGTGTGTCACCATGTCTGATTTATGTGGCACTGGGGATCAGACTGGGGCTTTGATGAATTCTAGGCAAGCACTCTCTCAACTGAGCTACATTCCCATTCATGTGTGACAGTCTGGCTAGGGCCACAGTGAATAATAGGCAACAAGGAGAATTCTCTGGATACCAGCTTCCTCTGTGGGACAGACATGTTCTTTCCTATTGAGGCATTCATAGGAGAAGCTTGGGAAGCTCTCGACTTAGGCAGTCTTCCAGATTTTTGCCTGCATGTTTTGTTTTCATTTGATTTTTACCTATCTTACCTGCTGCTCACCTGACAAGTTACTCATTGCTTCTCCTTGGTTGGATGAGACCCCAGGCTAGACACAGGCATAGGGGATGGTGTTGGCATAAGATGAAACTGTGATTGACAGGCATCGGTGTGACACAGGAACTGGTGTCTCATGGGACGAGCTAAGCAGAGTCAAGATGTCCAAAAGATGCTTTACAGGGGGACCTCTGTGCTTAGGGTGAATCTAACAGACTGACTGGCTGGCCCACCCTGGCATCTGTCTGTCAGGATGTTGGCTCAGCAACAAATGAAAGACAACAAGCCAGGGTTGGGGTTTTCTGGGGTTCTGGTTAGGGTTCCTGAAGTAGCCTGGTTTGTCAGCCATGCGAGTCCCTGCAGAGGCACCTCCTGAGAAGGGGCCAGCTTCATCTCTCAGGTGTGAACACCTTGTCTTAGGGAGGTGGGAACACAGGTCCTTAGGGCAGAGAGACCTGTGGCAAGCAGGCAAGGTGAACTGGATTCTAGAAGGTTGGGTAGGGAGGCCACCTGGATGGTACCAGCAGGAAGTTGGCTGCTTCTGGGTAATCCTGAGGTTAACTTGGGGATGGACTGATTTCTTATACCCAGGATCACCAGGGAAGTCTTAGTTACCTTCCTATTGCTGAGAAGAGAGATCATGAGCATGATAACCCATAGAAGAAAGCATTTAACCAGGGGCTTACTTAGAGGGTGAGTCCAGCTGCTGTTGCTGGCATTATCCCAGTGCTGAGTAATTTCCTTCCTGAGGATCACAGGACTTGGAGTGACGTCAGCTGAAACAGTTTGGATTTTTGTTAACAAAGGAAGCCATGTCATCACAAATCAAACTCGAAAGTAATTATGAACTTGCAGCATTTTAAATCAGCCTTGTGGATTTGTCTTCCAGTGCCAGAGTAACAGGTCCAGGGTCCAGGCCTTACACTGGTGCCTGTCAACCCCTCTCCTAAAGCAGAGATGTATGCAGATCTGTACCAGCCCTAGCTGCTGCCAGGGTGGCAAACGTCAGGCTTGAGGAAGGAGAAGCTGGCTAATGGGTGGAGAAAGCAGCTGCCTTGCTGTGTGATTTTGTGTAAGGCTGCTTCTGTCTCTGGGGCCTAACCAAGGAAGTTGACAAAGTGATCACTCTCATCCCTTCTGCTTCCTTTGCCCACATTTGTAACTAAAAATACAGCGCTGTGTCTTTGTGTCCCTCTCCTCATCTTTCCAGAGACTTCATTTGTCAGGGCTTAGAGTTTGGCTTATTTGTAGAGAGCATGCTGTCCATACCTTGGGGAATGCCTCTTTGATGCAGTGTCACCCTTACATACTAGAGCCCCTGCAGTGTGGTTTGGGCCTGTCTGTCTCTGCCCTATTTTGTTGACCTAGTGCCATGAGCCATGGGTCCCGCAGACTCTACCCATAGCAGTGAGGCATGACCTCAGGTGCAGTGTCTGGGAGGCTGGGAAGAGGAAGTCATAAGCAACCAGAAATGTGTGCAGGTGCAGGTGCAGGTGCAGGTGCAGGTGCAGGTGCAGGTGCAGGTGCAGGTGCAGGTGCAGGTGTGGAACCTAGAGGTGGTTGTCATCCTCTGTTTAGATCCATCTTATTTTTAAAGACAGAGTCTCTTGACTGAACCTGAAGCTCTCTGTTTCAGCTAAATTGACTAATTTAGACCCTGGGGTTCACTTGTGCTGGGGTTACCAATACCCGCAGTGATACCCACTTTCTGTGTGATTGCTGGAATTCTCAACCCACGTCTTCATGCTTGTAGTGCAAGCACTTTATCATCGAGCAATCTCCGCAGGCCACCAGAGGCTTCTTAGTGATACCCAGCACCAGCAATTGATGACAGTGGAATTTCCCGCTGCCGGAGTTTCTCCCCGTTAGCAGCTGATGTCTCCCCTGTCCCTTGTCCTTGGCTCTTAGAAAGAAGAGTTTCAAGATGATCCGGTCGCAGTCTCTGTCCCTGCAGATGCCAACACAACAAGACTGGAAAGGTCCTCCAACTGCCAGTCCCGCCATGTCTCCTGCAACCCCTCTGGTCCCTGGAGCTACTTCTAAGCCTGGGTTGGCACCCTATGCTATGCCTGAGTATCAGCGGGTCACCATCAGTGGAGATTACTGTGCGGGGGTAAGGTCATACCCACCCTTGAAGCCTGGCCCAGGGTGTGTGTCTGGGAGATGGTGGAAGGGGGCCCAGGAACCTGAAGAGAAGAGAGACCTTAGTGGAGACTCAGGGGTGTGGGCATGTCTAGGGAGCTGTCCCATCCTGATTTGCAAGACTAAGAACTTCAGGCTGTCATGCTGTGGCTGTGTACAGTCAGTCCTGTGTGTTCCCAAGCCCAGAAATCTGCCAATGGGACCTGTCAACATTCCCAGCATCCAGTGGAGACTATGTATGTGATGGTACTGACTTGTATAAAATTAGTTCTTCCATGCTTAGGTCAATATCTTTAAATACAGGCTAGAAATCCCTCAGCCAGTAGGAGAGGCTCTTGATGAGAAAATGAATAAGCCTTTCCTATTCAAGCCTTTCCCCTTTCTTAGAGAAAGAGCTTCCTTGTTCTTCTTTATGAGTGTATAGTATTCCATTGTATGTTTGTACCACATGCATACTGACTTCCTGGGGATGGGAATACAGATGGGAACTAATGCAGTTAGCAAGGCTGCTTTCTGCCAAACCCAGCCTTAGGCTCCTGGCCATGGCTTGGTGTCCATCTCACATGTGTAGGCAGAGTAATGGAATAGAAGGTAGACGTGGGCTGGATGCATGCTGATGGAGTGTATGAGCTTGCAGTGTTACCTCTCCTTCCTTGTTTCTTCCCTCCCATGTGGGAGGGCCTTGCAGGGCCCATGTGATTGGCTAGTGGCTGTTCCTCCTCAGGAACCCCACACCTTCTCTGATCTCCTTGGCTATGTCCTGAGTCCTTTGTCATGTGGTCCTTTGGCTTTGCTGTAGATGGAGACTTGGCTTTATCTTAGCATGTGTCTGCTGTCCTGTCCCTGTGGTTGCTCTGAGGCTAGTCCCTTGTGTGGGTATCTGAGATTGGAAGTGAGGTGCTTCCAGTTTGAAAAGCAAGAAGTCAGAATTGGAGAATGAATGAGGAAGACGTATGCTGACCACTCCCTCTGATGACAGAGTTGGGCAAGGGAGAAGGGAGGGTATTGTACCCATGATGCTTTATTTACCCTCCCTTGAAGGACATCCAAAGCAATTAGGAGAAATGTGAATATCAGGGTCTTGGAAGGCAAGAGCACATAATCTTCATGTTCATAAAATTTTAGTAAAATGAATAATGCTACGAAGCAGAGGTGGAAAATTCCAGGTCCAGCCGTCTTAGCTCTGTGCTCCTCCAGCCTCCTGCCCCTCCCTCCCTGTTGGTGACTTCTCTCTCCTGTCCTGCCTATCCATCTGCCTCCCATTAAGCAAATATCACAAACTTCACACAAATGACACAAAGTGTCACAGACTTCTGTGACACTGGTCCTCACTGAGTAACCAGGATGATGGGGGTTATGTTAGGAAGGCCTTCAGAGATCATACATCTCTGAGCATGAGAAGAACATCCTGGGGTCAGTCAGATCAGGGTCAGAAGTCTGACTTTGTCACCTCCCAGCAATGACTGATCATTTCTGGCCCGAGTTTCTCCAGTTAATAAACACAATGGAGCCTCTAGGAACAGCTCATGCTGCATATGTGACTAGGAGCCCCACTGACCTGATGAGCGCATACTTGCCATGCTGACTGACACTTAGAGGGCGGCAGAGCAGAGGATGTTTTGTTTTAGTGTCTGGGGACCCATAGTTGAAAATGATGGTGGTTATCCTCACTTCAGGGATAAGACTCAGGCTCTGCATGCTGGTTACAGCTGCAGGCTTCTGTTTAACCAGCATCCTTGGGACCAGTCTGGGGTGTGCAGGCTGAGTACCCGTCTCCCTCCTAGCAACCATATCTTTCTTCCTGTGTCTCCTGTGCCAGGGTCCCCAGGGCCACCTGCAGACCTTGAGACTTGCTAGAAGGGCTCTCAGGATGCAGCACCTGTCTCTACCCACAACCTCAGTATTACAAAAGGAACATAGAGTATATCAGCCAAGGGAAGGGACACACAGGTCTTGGGGACACTAGGACTGGCTTCCAAGAGGTCTCTCCCAGTAAGGCACCAACACCTAGTGTCCATCAGGGAAGCTCATTAGAGATGCCTTGGCTTTGCTCGCACATCTGCACAGCACACCCCCAATTCCAGACTCCTGGAAGGAACTCAGATACCCAGCATAAATCACAGTGTTTGTGTGAGCAGGTTACACACAAGGAGCCTCTCTTAGCAGTAGATGGGAACTGTCCTGAAATCCTGGTTCATGGGGGCCAGGCTTACAAAGGGTCTTTCCAAGCACTGTTGCCTGTGGCTTGTGGACAGACCCTTTCTTCCATGTCTCTCTGCTGTAGATCACTGTGGAAGACTATGAACAGGCTGCCAAGAGCCTGGCCAAGGCCCTGATGATCCGGGAGAAATATGCACGGCTTGCCTACCACCGCTTCCCACGGACCACAGCCCAGTACCTGGCTTATCAGGGAGAAAGTGTTCCTTTGGAAGAGGGTCTCCCAGGTATGGAGTCTTGGTACCAAGTCAGATTCTATGTGTGAGCCAAGAGTGGCTGGGACTTTTTGCTGGCTGAATATTTTCCTACCAGTGGTGGTTTTGGGGATGGGACTCCTGGTGTGTTTAAAAGAGTCCAATCAAATGGACAGCAGCGGAAGGGCTGAGTACATACAGAGCCCATGCGCCCTGGGCAGAGGGATGGAAACATACTTGCCTTCATATCTGGATTGTGCCAAGTTCTTGGCCCTTGGGCAAACGGCTTCTCTAAACTTCAGTTTTACGGTCTGAAAAAACGGAACTGCCAGGAGTCACCACCTCCCTGGGTGAGATTGTGTGAACATGTGTGGAGTGCTTAGTGTAGACTGGGCATCTAGAATGTTCCATAAATGGTAGCCATATTTAAGTTCAGGGAAAGGAGACAAGAAAGGGCAGGGTATCTTCCTGACCTAGGAGCAGCAAGGGCATGTCAGCCCTCATCCTTGAAATCCAGGGATGGGGATTAGACAAGGGCCTGGGGATCATATCCAGGCCAGTACCCTCAATGCCTTTGGTAATGGGTGCTAGGTTGTCCTTGTTTCTAGCCCAGTTCTGTATTGAGCATCCCTTTCCACCAGGGAGGGGCCTGGGTAACTCCAGGCTTCCCAAGGCTATTTCCCTGTCTGTCAGAGGGACAGGTCCCAGTGTTTCCAGGGGTCAGGCAGGAATGACTGTCAGACGCTCGGGTGCTTCATATGGCAGAAGGCCCTTGTGTCTTGGGCGTGAGTGTGATGAAGCGATGCAATCTCTGGGTGGGCTGTGGTTTGACACAGGCCTTTCCAACTATCCGCCCCTTCCTTACACACTCTTATCACTTTAGAGACTCCTGGGCTAGTCTGTTGCTGTGCCTGATGGGGACATCAGCATCCTAGCTCCGCTTGTTCTGCCTTCTCTGTGACCATCACAGCTTAGGGTCAGCCTGTTCCAGAGTGCTGAGGCAGGCCACCCTGCCCTGGGCCCTGGGTTCTTCTTCCAGTCAGGAGCCAAGGTTCCTTCTGCCTGTCAGGCAGCTGGCCTGCAAGGTGCTGGCTGATCTGCTGTGTTTATTCCCTGGCCAGAAACAGCTGGTTAAGAGCTGAGCACTCTAGAGACTAATGAGAATGCAGATGCTCCCGACTGTGGATGGATTGTGCTCTCAGTAAATCAAACTAAAAGCTGAAAACACCCTAAGCTGAAAATGCAGTCACATGGCCAACCTAGGTTAACCATGCTCGGAATGTTCTGGGAGCCTACAGTTGGCCAAAGTCATCAGCTTAGTTAGTAACAACATGCTGAATATCCTTCTAATTCACTGAGTGTTTTCCTGGCCGACAAACACACTTCTGCAAAACCCTAAAGTTTAAAAAAGCCCATTAAGTTGAACCATTGTAAGCACTGCCCCTGATCCTTGTGCAGGGCACACCTGTTTAGGAAGCATTTCCCTACCCGAGCTTTTATGGCTCTCACTACCACCTGCTGGCTAGGAGGTGTGTCAGGTGAGGAGTCAGGATCCCAGAGGCAAACAGTCACACAGCCAGGAAATAGCAGAGGTGTTTTACTGCTTGGGTTGGGCCTACTCTGCCTGGCTCCATGCTGGACATGGACTCCATGCTGGCCAGTTCCTGCTCTGGGAGGGGAGGGCCTGGTTACTGCTCCTTTTACTCTTTTAGGGACAGGGTGGCTTCTTGTCTAATTCCTTGACTGCCTTGGGCTCAGAAAAAATGTGGGAAGAAGGATCAGTTATTCCAGGCATTGCCAGTGCTTTCCATTGTCTTACTGGGAGAACACCTAGCTGTTCTTTTCTAAAAAAGAAAAAGAAAATAAAGCAGACATCTCTGACGGCCAAGAAGGGCCAAACTAGGTGAACTCCATTTTAATTAAGCTAAACACACACATTGCATGTGCAAACACATACACACACATAAACACACACTCGGGCACGTGCGTACATACATACACACACACACACACACACACACACACACAAGCATGCATGCACATGCACACACACTCATTGATGTGCCAGCCTTGGGACAGGCTTGCTCTAGGGACAACTGTAACAGCTAACAACACAAACCAGTGTGTCCTCTGATACCCAAGGTGTGAAGAACTATTATTTCACACATCGGTGAGAGTTATAGAGACAAACAAACCAAGGAAGCTGACAAAGTTTACAAAGTCTGATCATATGGCTACCACTCATCCTGTTTTGCAGACTTCTACCCTCCCCCACTGCCCCAGGAAGACCCTTACTGCCTGGATGATGCACCCCCCAACCTGGATTACCTAGTCCGCATGCAGGGAGGCGTTCTCTTTGTGTATGACAATCAGACGATGTTGGAACGCCAGGAGCCCCACAGCCTGCCCTACCCTGACCTGGAGACCTACATTGTGGACATGAGCCATATTCTGGCACTCATCACCGATGGCCCCACGTAAGCCAGTTTCTCCCATTCTCCCGTTCATTGTGTGGGTGTGTGGGAAGGAGCAGCAAGCTTTGATGCGTGCACCCCATCCTGGATTTTCCTTTTGGGGGGGTTGCATAGGCTTAGAGTTGTTACTGCTGCACCCTGCTGCACAGGGACATGTAGAAACTTTTGTGTGGGAGTGGCCACTGTGTACCCACATCAGCTGCCACCCCTCTCCTTAGGCAAGGAAACACTACAGAGAGCTGCCAGCTACCAGCCCGGGGCATGTGCGAACATGGAGGGAGGAATAAAGACTCATGTTTCAGCTATTGGGCTTTCTGTGTTTTTGAAAGTAGCACTCAGGAATCCTGGGGCCCTTTGTGTGCCCACCCATGCTTGAGAGCTTGGCTGGAACTGACAGGGAAGGGGCTACCAGAGTGCTGTGTACCCCGTCGCATACTCCTGCCTTTTGGGTTTTGCTGTGAAGGGTGTGGGCCTCGGTCTCTGAGACAAAAGAGCAGGATGGGGGAGGGTGGGCCTCTCTGGCTCCTGGTCCTCACTGATTAGAGGCCAGAATGAAGACCCAGGAAGGGGAGGGACAGTTTCTGAGAATCCCTCCTTATCAGAGAGGGGTGAGTAGTGATTGTTGTCTGAGAAATTATCAAGGGACAGACACTGGACAAAGTGACCAAACCTATGGTTTGGTGTGACGTCTTACTGGGGTCTCTGTCTCTCACCAGCTCAGAGTCCTTTCCCACTCTGAGATCCCTGACTCACTCAGGGCTTGCCTCTGTGGGTAGACAATGACACCGCTGTGGATTGGCATTAAAATGTTATTGTTGGGGGCTGGTGAGATGGCTCAGAAGTTAAGAGCACTGATTGCTCTTGCAGAGGTCCTGAGTTCACTTCCCACCAACCATGGTGGCTCACAACCATCTGTAATGGGATCTGATGCCCTCATCTGGTGTGTCTGAAGACAGCTATAGTGTACTCATACATTAAATAAATAAATAAATATTTGGAAAAAATAAAAAATAATAATAAACCCCAAAATATTATTGCCATTTATATATATGTGTGTGTGTGTGTGTGTGTGTGTGTGTGTGTGTATGCGTGTGTGTATCTGCATGTGAGGAGGTCGGAGGCTGGAGGATCCCCTAAAGCTGGGGTTCCAGGCAGTTTTGATTTGGATACTTGGAATCAAACTCAGGTCTTCTGCATGAACAGTATGTGATCTTAACCACTGAGCCATCTCTCTAGCTCCAAGCAGCTGCTCTTTGTGGCGGCCTAGGGGACTCGAGATGTAGGCAGCTGCTGTTTGAGAACACCAAGGGAGCAGGGTCAATTCTGTGAGGCTGGGCAGCTGAGCTAGTGTGGGAGACATCCGGCCATGGCAGGGAGTCTCATCTTTGCTTGTCGAGGAAAGCTTATTCCCTGTGAGTGCTTTCCCTGCGTGGGGATCCTGGGGTGTCAGTCCCTCAAAAGCTTTCTGTTTCCGTGTTCCTCACCTGCCTGCTCCTCACCAAAAATATCCTCTTCCTGCCCAGGAATCTCGGAGTTGAGGATCTCTCAGGTCGTGGGAATCTAGGGACCGTTGGTCATGGGTAGATGGTTGATGCCTCTGCATCCCAAGATAGGCAGACTGTAGGAGATAATCTGATGGCATGATTGATATCTGGGCAATGAATTCTGTATTTAAAGGATTACAGGGGCTGAGGAAAAATGAGAAGAACAATGAGAGGGGCTGCTCTGCTCAGCCAGACACAGAGCCTGTACACGTACTTCATTCTGGAATGGTACTATCTCCATAGTTATGAGTGGGATGGCTATTCCTGTGCTAATTGCCCAAACAGACAAGACAACAAACACCTGCATGGGATCCCAGAGTTGGTGCTTCCCCCCTATGTCTTGACTGTCTCCTCATGTGGTTCTGTCACACATGTATGTATTGGCCAGTTCAACCAGATCTGAGGAAAGCTGGAAGCATCTCTGCTCTTCTTCCTCCATGCTATCAGAGCCTGACCCTTCCAGCCCGGGTCACTACCCTATCTTGAGGTTGCTAAACTGTCATTTGATGTGACGTCTTACTGGGGTCTCTATCTCTTACCAACTTGCAGGAAAACCTATTGTCACCGGCGACTGAACTTTCTGGAATCCAAGTTTAGCCTTCATGAGATGTTAAATGAAATGTCAGAGTTCAAGGAATTGAAGAGTAACCCCCACAGAGACTTTTATAATGTGAGAAAGGTATGTGGTGGCTAGTGTTGAAGCCACTCACCTGGCCCCATGATGACCTGGGTCTGTCTAGGACCAGAGCTGGGTGAGCGCCAGGTCTCCTGGCTGGACATTTCATGGCCAGAGTAGCCTGTGTGATAAAACACACCTGTGCAGTAGGAAGACTGGGGAACTACATCCTTGCATCAGGTTGTGTCTCAGACACTGTGGTAGCACTCTAGATCCATGGTGAAAAGCCTGTATTGTGGCAAGTCTTTCTCCAGCATCAGAACATAGTCTGCTAACTGCTCTTAACAGTGGCAGCTTTAGGGTAGTGGATCTGTTAGAGACACCACAGAGGGAAAGCTGTTAGGACCTCTCTGGACTTAGGAGTTGGCAGGTTTACATCCTCTGGAGTCAGCTCTATTAAAGCAAAACACTGAGATGCTCCAGTCTCTGCTCCTCCTCTGCCCCTGGAGTGGCTGCATGGCTCTGGCACCTTCTGCCTGCAGGGGCAGCAACAGGGTAGGTGTGTATATTAAAGGATCCTGGCCTGGAGCTGTTCCACTTTCTTCCAGGGGAAGGAAGGCTTGGGATCATGCTGAGTACGGCTTGATGGAGAGCCTGGGCCTGGGCATGTGGTACAGGGGAAGGAAAGAATGGCATTCTGGGGAGGGAGCAGCATATGTGGATGTCAGAAGGGGAGAGGGAGGAGAGAGCGTGCAAGCATGTGGGGCTGGAACTTGGGTGACAGCCAGGTAGAGGGAGGCCTGCAGGGCTGTGGGAAGGTTCTGAACCATGGAGGCCTATGGACTTCTTAAAGAATGCCAGAAGTCTCAGGATGGACCAAGAGGCTTCCGAAGTAAGAGTAGGACTCATGGGCTATTGGAGGTTTTTGTACGTGTCTTGGATGCAGAGATGAAAGGATATGGTTAGACTACTTACCTAGACACAATAGCCACTGTCTGTTCCTTCTTTGGGTGGTTCAGTTTCTGTGAGAACTTAGCACATACCCTGGAAGATGGGTGAAACACCTCACCCAGTCTGGCATAGCCCTGCCCTCTGCAAGTGTGAGCGCTATGGGCCTGTATAGCTCCGGAAGCTTGGGGCCAGGCTAGCCTAGCCATCGGTGCCTCCAATGGTCCTGTGGTCACCCATGGACGTCCCATGACTGTCTCTGGACTGTTCCTTGGCCATGATGTGGGAGAGAAAAGAGATGATTCTTGGGGTTCTCTGGAAGTCTGGGGTTGATGGCTGCTTTATACACAACAGTCTGATTTTGGGCACCTAGATTGGTCCATAAGTATGAGTCCAGAGCTGCTGAGTTAGGCCTGGTCCTCCAGGGCAGGAGAGCTGGCCTGCTGGGTGCTGGGTGATTTATTTTCCCATTCAAAATATGTGTTCTAAGGACAAGACTGGGATTTCAAAATCCATAGTGACAGGGAAGGGGTATCCCTATGGTGGCTATCATGTCCAGAGCCAGGCTCTAAAGGCAGGAGCCTGGGGCATGGCAGGTGTGTGTATGGGTAGTAAGGGGATGTGTTTTGACATTGTGAGCCCTAACCAAGCAGGACCCTGTAACTGAGACATGTATTCTCTGCCAGTGCTAAGAAAGAAGGACTGTGTTTGCTACTTGGAAGTTGAATGTTGGATAGAAATGAGCATTGTCCACTTTGGTAAAGTGTAGCATTAGGGACATCATAGGTATCATTTGGGCCAAGCCTGACCAAGTGGGATTGGCTCCCTGAAGCTATCAAGCTTAGAGAAAGAATACACGTGTCAATTTCTCATGTCTGCCATGGGTGTGAGAATAGCCAGTGTTAGCTCAGGTCCCAGATATCAAACATCCCTGCACTGAAGTGTGACCATTCCTGTGAACTGGATCTCACACGACAGTAGATCATTCATGTAGATTCTTCTGGCCAATCGAAGACACTACTCTCCAATGAAGGCCTTTTTTGACTTATTCTGCAAGTTGGACTGGGGGTGGGGGGAGTTTCTTGGATGGCCAGCTGATTTCATTCTATGTCCTGTGACTCATGGGAGCCATGACAGGCAATGTGTATGACTGGCAAGCTGGAGGACACAGCTAGAATGGCAAAGAATGTGTGGAGTCATGCTGAGGTAGGCCCTGCCGTGGGGAGCTAAGCCAGGCGGAGCTCCTTGTCTCCTCTCGGCTCTAAAGTGCTGGAGCATCGGGCCCTGCCCTGTGTGATGTTCTGCATCTCACAGCTTTGAGTTGTTTCTGTCTTTCCTGGAGGAGAGTCAAGAACTGATGGCAGGAAAGTCCCTGATGAGTGAGCACTGTCCCCAAACCATGGGCTGGCTGGGATAATGGACACGTAAGTCCAATAGGTCAAATGTCTGGGTTGACATGTCTTAACAGATGACATGCTGTGGACAGCATTCCCCGGCTTGAGGTCCGTGTCTCCTCACCCCAGCCTTGCCAGAGAGCCCAGTCTGCTGCAGCTCTAGGGTGCAGGCCCACTAGTGTCTGGTAGCACCCTGAATTGTGACCTCTCTTGGTCTTCTTGGGCTCAGGAGAGGTGACCCAGCATACCTACTGTGTCTCTAAGGCATCTGTTAGCCAGGTAACAGCCTGTAGGTGAAACAGTAAAAAGAGAGAGGGGGGAAGGGAGATAGGACCAGGCAACATGAGGAGTGCTCCTATCCTAAGATAGTGATAGTATTTTCTTAAAAACAAACCACTTTAGCTTGTATGTGTGCGAGGCTGGTGTGATTGATGGAGGACAAGGGAGGAAGCTGCAAGGCCAGGAAAGAGGTCGTTCTGGACTTAGGAGTGAGTTCTTTGGTGGCAGTGAGGGGGAAGCACACATTTGGAAGGTAGAAGTGATGTGATTGGCTGGTACTGAGAGAAGAGGGTGGGAAGGCCAAGCATCCTGCCTTCCCCCCCCCCGCCCCCCATGCTTTTCATGGTGAACATCTGAGTTCAGGATCTGTCATTTCTCAGACACTGAGAACTGGGAGACGGTCAGGTTTGGGCTGCGGACTGAGACGGAGAGTACGTTTTTGGAGGTGCATTAAATTTGAACTGTCTTTGAGTTCCTCAAATAGAGATGTCTGATAGGTAATTACTTAATTTTGGAACTTTTAGTTTTGGAGTTGTTAAAGAGAGAAGTTAAAGGCACAGATGGCTCAGCTCTTGGTCTTCCTGCAGAGAGCTGGAGTTCAGTTCCCAGCATTCATAGCGGGCAGCTTACAACTATATGTAATTTCATTTCTAGAGGATCCAATGTACCCCTCACCCCAGCCTTACCTCCTCTCTCTCTCTCTCTCTCTCCCTCTCTGTCTCTCTCTCTTTCTCTCTCTCTCTTTCTCTCTCTCTCTTTCTCTCTGTCTCTGTCTCTCTGTCTCTCTCTCTGTCTCTCTCTCTGTCTCTCTCTGTCTCTCTCTCTGTCTCTCTCTCTCTCTCTCTCTCTCTCTCTCTCTCTCTCTCTCTCTCTCTCTCTCTCTCAGGACTCCCCAGGTTTCCCCCCTCTGGTGTATATGCATGTATTCACATACACATGAATAAAAATAATCTTTAGAGGCACAGGTGGCCTAGGTCTGGGTTGAGGATGAACTGTCACAGGAGGGGTCAGAGGTGAAGAGACAGCTTGATGTTACAGGCATTTAGCATGTCATAGGAGATCTGAGATGTTCTACAAGGAAGCCAAGATCCCATTGGGCTCCATCCTGGTGCCTCCTTTGGGGAACCTATGTTTCCATTGAGTGCAGGGGACCCAAACTCCTGACTCCTGTCTGTGAGTCAGAATTTGCACTGAGGTCTGAGTCCACATGTTGGCTTCCAGTCAGGATATCTGTTTCTGAATGGGGCTTGAAAACCCTGGGTTCGGGTGAGGTAGAGTTGACTGAGAAAGGTGTAGTGGTCACCCTCTTAACTCTCTTAGGGTATTGCTTTGGGGATTCCAGGGAAGGGTGGGATTTCAATAGTTATATGAACCCATTGGAATGGATGACACTGGTTTATTCTTCATTCATACATTCACCATTGACTCACTGATACTTTGGACCAATCCTTGGGGTAGGTGCTGAAGTAGATGCAGTGGTCCCTGTCCTTGAGGAGCTCCCAGGCAGATAGAAACATATAAGAGGGGTCAGGAGGGTGTGCCCACCAATGTGGATGACTGTACCAGGTACCCAGGCTGGGCAAGAGAGAGACTGGATTAGCTGCACCCAGGGGATCAGGGTTGGCTCCCATGTGGAGGAGGCAGAACAAAACCGATAAGCTTGATAGGAAGGAAGAAATCCTGCAGGCTGAGGAAAGGCATGGGCAATGTGATACAACAGAGCAGCTTGGTGTCTGAGGAGCCAACATGTGATGGGGGCAGCCGGAAGGAGGAATGACGCTTGTGTCCAGCCTTAGTTCCAGGCTAAAGTGTTGGCCCTGGGTATGCAAGAGCCATAGAGGATTTGTCAAGAGGAAAACAAGTCAAAACAAAAATATCTTGAAGCTGTTTGGTGTAGGCTGGATGGCAGGCCTGCAGGAGGGAAGACTAGCTCCGCGGCCTGGAGGAAAAGTAGGAAGGGGGATGGTAGGCACTGTGTCCACAGCCCATGCAGTGCTAAGCCTGTGTTCCGCATGGAGAGCCGAGGCTCTCTGGTCACTAGGGGAGGGACCAGCTCATTGACCGTGGGTGATGTATTCCAGGTAGACACGCACATTCACGCAGCGGCCTGCATGAACCAGAAGCACCTGCTGCGCTTCATCAAGCACACGTACCAGACGGAGCCCGACAGAACTGTGGCCGAGAAGCTAGGTCGGAAGATCACCCTGCGGCAGGTGTTTGACAGCCTGCACATGGACCCCTACGATCTCACGGTGGACTCGCTGGACGTTCATGCGGTGAGCGAGCTTCTCCATCAGGAGTGCTGTCCATAGAAGCCAGCATAGCTGTGCTCGGACAGTTGGTGGCTGGGGAATCATCTGTCTTTTCTTGTAGTAGAGCTGTGGAAGGAATCTGGTGTTAATGAATAGCAGGGCTCGGAACAAATGGGTCAAAGGAAGACCATGAAGTCTGATGGTTACAAGTTCTAGTCCCCCTCAGTCACTTAGGAGTCATGTACGCTTAGGTGACTGATCTAAGCTTTTATTTTCTTGTCAATAAATTGATGACTGTGGGGCTGGAGAGATGGCGATTAAGAGCACTTCTGCTCTTCCAAGAAGACAGGGCTTCAGTTCTCAGAACCCAGTCAGTAGTGCATGAGCGCCTTTTCTACAGTTCTAGGGACTCAGCGCCCTCTGCTGGCCATTATGGCACTGCATGCACTGAGTACCCATCCAGCCAAGAAATTAGTAAAAAAAATAAATACATTTAAAAAAAAAATTTAAAAAGTGATGAGTATCATCCACCTTTTAATTTTCAAAGATGTTAAAATGCTAAAAGATGGTACAGTTGCTGTGAAGACAGCAGAGTGGTTCTTTAAAATGTTAGCTTAGAATTCCATGGACTTCCTAGCTCCTACTGAAAATGGAGACTTCAGTCATTTTCAATATTCAAAAGGTAGAAAATAAACAAGTATTCGACCATAGACAATAAGTAACCCAAATGTAACAGATACACACAGTAATTACTGTTCAGACTTAAAAAGCCAGAGTAAAAACTTGATTTTTTTCCTGATTCCATTTTTTTTGGGGATCTATGTGTGTGTGTGTTTGCACATGTATGGCACATATATGTGCATGTGTGGCACATGTATGTGCCTGTGGAGGCCTGAAGTTGATGCCAGAAATCATCCTGGATGGCTCTTCCACCGTATTCACTGAAGCATGAGGGTCTCTCAATCAAACTTAGAGCTCATCGACAAAGGCTAGTCTTAGCCAGCCTCTTTGGGGATCCCCTCTCTCTGATTTCTGAGGCAGGAATTACAGGTGGGGCCACTATGCCCACCTGGCATTGATACGGGTTTCTGGGGATCTGAGCCCTGGTCCATGGGTGAGCCGTAAAAGATCCGTTGCTGAGCCATCTTCCCCGACCCTAAACTTGTTGGTTTTGATTGTCCAGTGGTCTTTGTGCCCTCTGCTCTGTGCGTTGGCTATGTTCCTCAGACCTCCAGGACCTCGACACCCCACCACAGAGTGCCTGTCCAAAGAGTCCTATGGCTGACTGAGAGGACACGGTCCTGGCACTCAGAATGTCCAAGGTTTCATGCGGAAAGTTGTGGTGACACATGCCTGTAATTCTACTGCTATAGAGGATGAGGCAGGAGGATTGCAAGTTAGAAGATAACCTGTGTTATTAGTGAGACTCTGTCTAAAAGAAAGAAAGTGGGGGGAGCTAGAGCTAGAGGGAGGAGGGGGACAACATTTTCCAGTGCGGCTGCCTTGGAAAGGCCTGGAGAAACATTTGGTAGTCGCATGGAAATGTGACACAGCCAGCTGCTGGTCTCCTCCTCACAGGGCCGCCAGACATTTCACCGATTTGACAAGTTCAACTCCAAGTACAACCCTGTGGGGGCCAGTGAGCTTCGGGACCTGTATTTGAAAACTGAAAACTACCTGGGGGAGAGTACTTTGCTCGAATGGTTAAGGTGAGTGAGTCCTCGGCCTCTTCAGATACCTGCCTTCAGAAAGTAGGGGCACATATGACCTCTGTCCCTTCTCCCTGAAGGCCCTTCTGTCTACTACCCAACACAGGCAAGGGCCGGTCTCCAGCTCTCAAGTATGGGCAGATGTGTCCTGTGGGCCAATGGCAGGGAAGGAGCAAGAAGGGAAGAGCTCCTAGCATCTTGGTGCCACCCCTGTCTATTTGCAGCCAGAACTCGACTGGTTGTAGGCTGGCTCCAGGTGGAGACATGGCTGCTGCCCAGCCTGGTTCTGCAGCCTGCTGGTGTCAGACCCTGGCCTCCCTCCTAAGAGAAGCCTCGGCGGGGGAGTGGGTGCTTACGTGGCAACACCAGGGATTTAGATCACCCTTCCCACCTATGAGCAGGTAGCTGAAGGATCCCAGGGCCCACCTGGGGATCAGGGCCTCCCGTGTAGCTGGGAGGCTTTTGGACTGACTCAGTTCTTGGTATCAGGAAGTAGCTCGGGAGCTGGAGGACAGCAAGTACCAATACTCAGAACCTCGGCTCTCCATCTATGGTCGCAGTCCCAAGGAGTGGTCTAGCCTGGCCCGTTGGTTCATTCAGCACAAGGTCTACTCACCCAACATGCGCTGGATCATCCAGGTACCCCGGATCTAGTGAGTATCGTGCTCTTGTCTGCCCTGGGTTCTCGGGGGACCCACAGCCTGTCCTACATGGTTTCTGGGTGTGCTCCTGAGGGTGAGGCAGGGTGGTGGGGCTTGGCTCTCAGCACACAGCATCTTGCTTTTGAAGGATATACATATACACATCACATCCACATCACATCCACATCACATCACATACACATACACATACATATACACATACACATATATATGAGAAGGCCTTGGTGGGGACCTTCTCACTGAAGATTTGGGTGAGCCTGGGGCATGAGATGACCCGTAGTGTCCTACATTGCTGGCCTCTTCCTGGCCGTCATACAGAGTGGCACTCTGATCTCCAGCTGGGCTGGGCATAGGGTTCAGAGGGGCCGAGTTCAGCTCTCACCCAGCCTGAATCCCACCACTTCAGTCTCAGTGGCCTCTGGCTTGAGGCAGTGGCCGGATGGGCACAGAAAGATGCCCATCAGTTTGCAAACACTGACCGCACCGGCTGTTTACTCTGCCGGGAAAGTGACTGGGCTCCACCTGGCAGACCGAGTCCTCCTAACAAGCCAGTCTTTGCTTTTCCCAGTGATATATTTAGGTCAAAGAAACTACTGCCAAACTTCGGGAAGATGCTGGAGAACATCTTCCTGCCCCTTTTCAATGCCACCATCAACCCTCAGGACCATAGGGAACTTCACCTCTTCCTTAAATACGTAAGTGCGGGGGCCTCTACTGAGCTCAGTGTGGCGAAGGAGGCACCTGCCCCACAGCGGTCCAGGTCACCTTCTCCGCCTCCCACTCTGCTTCCCTCCCCAGCTCCTGGACCCAGGCACGGGCTGCCAGCTCCAAGAAGCTGTATAGTGAAAGGAATGGAGGGAGGCTTCTTCTCAGGGTAGTGGTTGTGGGTAACGCTGGGGTGTCTGTCCCTAGAAGGGCAGCCGTGGGCAAGGATCAGCAGCCTTTTTTAGCCTGGAGGTTGGAGATACCTGATAAAAAGGATTTCCTAGGCTTCTTTCCAATGAAGCAGAGGTGCCTCTGGGGCCACAGATACACCTGGCCAGGGCCCCTAGATCTGTTGTAAGGCACCCAGCTGATGTCTCATGGCCATACCTGATATACCAAAGGAATCCTTTACCTCTAATTCTGAATCCAGCTCTGGGCCCAGAGTCTAGTCAACCCACTTGGATGGCTTCCTAAACCACTTTGGTCCTGGTTTGCTCAACAGTAAGATGAGGCCCGACACAGTGTCACTTGAGTGCTAACTAGCTGACTAGGCCAGGGGACTTGATGGTTGGTAGTAGATGCTTGGCATATCAAGTAGCCCCCACCCCTACCCCAGCCTGTCACTGCTGCTCTTGGCTGCTGTTCCCTGAGACTGGCCTCCTTGGCACAGCATTGGGAAAAAACTGGCAGCTCAGACTCACCCTCATCTAGCCCAGCCTCAGTTTCCTCATTGTCTCCCCTGATACACAACCTACTGGGCCAATGCAGAGGCCCAGGGCCCCCAACAGGAGTGTGAGCTGCTAAACCCTGTGGGAGGCTGAACCGAGTCCCGGGTTATCTGCCCTGCTCAATGTCAGCACTCTTACTTCCCACACAGGTGACAGGGTTTGACAGTGTAGACGATGAATCCAAGCACAGTGACCACATGTTCTCAGACAAGAGTCCCAGCCCGGACCTGTGGACCAGCGAGCAGAACCCGCCCTACAGTTACTACCTGTACTACATGTATGCAAACATCATGGTACTGAACAACCTCCGCAGGTGGGTGAGGCCTGGCGTGAGCCTAGGTTTGCATGCATGGTATCTTCTGCCAACACGCCATCCACATGTGGTACTTACCATTTACCACATGACTGCTCACATATATGAGCCTATGCTTGAGAAGACTCAGGCCAATACAGGCACGTAGTACATGTACAGTGATGCTGTACTTTTGCACACACATGTTCGTATGTATATACTCACCAGCACACACCTCCGTGCGGACTGTTAAATCCCGGAGACAGGAGAGACCTAGGACATGCTGACCACATGCATGCTTCTTCACTGCCGTGCAGCAATCTGCACACATGCACTTGTGCTTTGAAAAAGTGCAACTCTCATGTGCTAGGCACAGTCTGGACACGGGAGAGACGGAGTGAGACAGACTCAATTTGCATAAGTCTTCGTGTGGTCTGCCATGGAAAGGCTCCACAAACCAGACAAAGCACATACTGGCAGGAGCCAGAAATCAGGGACACAGGACACAGCTACATTTCTCATGGTGGATGGAGGCCACAGTTGTGGAAAGCCAGGAAATGGGGATGGGGGCGGGGCAGGGATGGAGGAAGGCCAGGACCCACTCTATGTCTAGACTCTGCCCTTGGCTTCTGCATTGTAGGAGGGGCTGCTTCTAGGGTGCACTGGTTTAGCTGTGCTGACCATGCCATAGGGATGTTCTCCCCTGGACTGGGGATGTGGGCAGGGTAAGCCAGGGGCACGTCTTAACCTGGAGCCTCCCTTCCACAGGGAACGAGGCCTGAGCACGTTCCTGTTCCGGCCTCACTGTGGGGAGGCCGGCTCCATCACTCACCTAGTGTCTGCCTTCCTGACTGCAGATAACATTTCCCACGGGCTGCTCCTCAAGAAGGTAAGGGGGCTACTCCTGGGAGCTGGTGCTGTGCGCTGGGTTCCCATCCCCCACCCCCTCTTCAGAGCTCTGTTCAGTGGTCCTCCTGGAGGGCTGGGCTACTGTAGTCTTCTTGGTTTCACTTGAAGTTTTATTTAAATATTTTCACATATTTTGATTATATTCTTTCCCCTTCTAATTCCTCCATTCCCCCTTCCAACTCTTTGATACCCACTACCCAACTTCATGTTCTTATCCTTTCTTCCCCTTCCCCCTCTCCTTCCCCTCCTCTCTAAAAACAAAACTAAAGCAGGAAAATCAACAAAAACAATTTGGCTTACTTTTAACCATAAAATAACCAAACATCACATTTTAGATGAAAAAAAACCCCAAAACCAAAAAACCAAACCCAAATAGAAGTCCCTGTACTTTCTTTATAGAGACAGAATCACCAGCTGTTAGTGTTTCCAGATCCCTTTCCTTGCCTTCTTAAAGACGAAGTTTTAATTTGTGCATGCATGTCTGTGTGGGGGTCTGTGCATGAGCGAGGCAGGTGCCTGCAGAGGCTGGCGGACCCTGGAGATGGAGTTACAGGTTGTTGTGAACTGTCCCAAACTGAACTCAGGTCCTCCCTAGAGCACTGCATGCTCTAACGCACTGAGGCAGTTCTGCAGCCCACCGTCACCTACAGCATAATTTTAACATAATAATAAGCACAGAATTTGGACTCCTTCCATTGAGTAGCAACCCGTGCTGTGCTCTGTGCTGCAGCATTGCTATGCCCCTCATTTTAAAACCTTGGGACCAAGGACCCACCGCTTGGTCAGTAACTGACTCTCAGTCCCCAGTGGTGGGCACATGGGCCATCTGGCTTTTGTTTCCTATAGGTGATGTCACTATGAACCTGGGTACTCAGCCTCCATCCATATTGGATTATTTCCAAATTATCGCCTTGCCTCTGGCCCTGACATGTCCCCTCTCTGGTCACATTGGTATGAGACATCAGAAGACTACCATAGCATGAAGCCTGCCCCTTCCCTTCCCTCAGGCTCTAGCTCCAAGGAGCTAGACTGTGTCTAGCCCTCTGGTAGTTGCTTTGCTTGATGCTGTGTCTGCACATCTAACAAGAAGCATCTTAACAGAGGAAGGGCTTATTTTGACTCACACTTTGAAGGATACACCATGGCAGCGACACTGTGCCACCTGGTTACATTGCATCTCCAGTCAGGATGTAGAACATGGTTAGGAAGTGGATCCTAGAAATTATAAAACTTCAAGGCCCATAACCAGTGTGACCCACTTCCTCCAGGTAGGCTCTGTTTTCTAAAGGTTCCATAACCTTCCAAAACAGTGCCACCAGCTGGAGATCAAACACTGCAGCACACAAGACTATGGAGGAGATTTTATATTCAAACCAATGGAAGCCTCCACTTGAATGTTTCCCATGAATATAGGGGTTCTCCTGGCCTGCCCACTTGAGCGGGCATGTGGAGGTGTCAGGTATGGTCTCTTGCCCAGCACTGTACCCTACAATCTGAGGCCAAGGGTGAGTACAAACGGTGGGTGTGAGGCTCTACAGTCCCAAGCAATGAGTGGAATGCAGGCAATAGAGGAAGGTGGTTCTGGACACCGCAGCTTTCTTGGGCTTGGTGGAGACCTGTCCAGACACTGCCCAACCTCTGGTTTCCATGGGAATTAACGAGCCCACTGCACCGTGGCACACGTTACACGAGTGTCTGTTGATTCTTTTGCAGAGTCCTGTTTTGCAGTATCTCTACTACCTTGCTCAGATCCCTATTGCCATGTCTCCTCTCAGCAACAACAGCCTGTTTCTGGAATATTCTAAGAACCCACTTCGGGAATTCCTGCACAAGGGGCTACACGTCTCTCTCTCTACCGATGACCCCATGCAGTTCCACTACACCAAGGTGAGGCTGTGGAGACACGCAGCTGTGTCCCCTCCCGCGTCGGTCCTGGCCTGCTCCCCATCCCTGCCACCATGGAGATGCAAGCCCATTGCTCAGTTTTCTTTGGGGGGTAGTGTGGTTTGATGAAGACAAGGGGTGCTCCTCTGTTGAGGGAAGCCTGCCTTTCTCGCCATTTACCTCTTACCGATGTATCTCTGTGATCGTGGAGGGGTTAGTAGAACTCTCTCTGTTGTATTCTTTTATTGTATTTTATGTAAAGTGGGCATAAAATCATCTCCCCCTTAAGCTGATGAACTAGAGTCTAATAGGACTACCATATTATATACCATTCATTCAAAAATTGAAGCAAAAACAATTTAAACTAATAGTATTTGTAGACTAAGCTGGCCTTGATACCACAGAGATCTGCCCGCCTCTGCTTATGCCCCGGGAGTGCTGCGATTAGGGCGTGTCACCACACCTGGCTTTGTCAATCATACTTTAATGATTATGCTTTGTGTTTCTGGGGAGAGAGAAGGGAAAGGAGGTGTCGTGCACAGGGAACAGTCATAACTACTCCCAGAACACTCTGCTGATGTTGACAGGATCAACACTGCTTAGCAAGCACTCGAGCAGAGCTTCCTCAGGCTTGCAGTGTCTGGACCTTTTACACCCAGAACGGAAGCCTTTGGAGAGCTGCCTCCCATCTTAGCTGTGTCTGTTGCTCTCTATGGTGTGAGAACCTAGGGATGCTTTACAAACTCACTTAAAAACAGGAATGTAATACTCTGGTTTCTTTTCTGAGTGTATAAATCTTTCACTTTTAACAATAGTAATGTATCAGCTTGATGCCTGGATTCTCCGCGGTAGGGGGCTGAGGCAGTGAGACCTGGAGTTGGGGGCTAGCCTGGGCTACAGATGAAACCTTGCATCAAAAAAAAAAAAAATCAAGAGACTAAAAACAACAATGACAGCAACACACACACACCCTCCACCCAGCCCAAAATAGTAATGGAATCATTAAGTATTGTATAAATAGCAAAAAAATGTTATGAAAATAACTATTTTCCCAAAACAAAAATCCCAAGAGGAGTGGCACTGTTCTGCAGTTTGCTTCAATGTCTCATTTAACAGAAGACAGCTGGGTTCCCATCTCCGCCTCTGCATTCAATTTGTTGGAAAGCATGGGAAAGCAATCCTACATCACAACAGCTACATAGCTGGCGAGCAGAGTTGGCAAACAGATTCTTAGTCTCAGAGGTCTTCAAACCTCACTTTTAGACCCTCAACTAGAGGCAGCTGGGAAGTAAAGAAAAGGCTGGTGCTGGACAGCAGATAGTTCCTGTCCAGAAGAAAAAGCAGGGCCATGGCTAAACCCAGCTCCTTAGGGACTGATTGCATCATCTCCAGAGGAGTCTTCTTGTTCTTATTTAATGTTACATTTTACTCTGTTTCTGTCAGTGCTTTGTTGGTCAGTGTCAGAGGCTGCTGCCTTGGGGAGCTGTTCCTCTTCAGATCTTTGTTTTGTTGTATTTGCATGAATGCTCGTGCATTTAATAGGATAGTCACAGGAGAGCAGGACCCTAGCTTTCTGACATTCTAGGCCCTCAGTGCTGGTGAGCGAGCAAATCCAGAAGCATGCCTGATTTATCTGTATTTGGTGACCCACAGTTACACACAAACAGGTCTCAGGAGTTTGAGGAGCTAGGTGCTAGGGAGTTGAGGAAAGCCACAGAGAGTGCTTTTTGTGTTGCAAGGCTGACATGTTTCTCATCTGCCCGTGCTCTCTGGCGGGGGCTAGGAAGCGCTCATGGAGGAGTATGCCATCGCAGCCCAAGTGTGGAAGCTGAGTACGTGTGACCTGTGTGAGATTGCCAGGAACAGCGTGCTGCAGAGCGGCCTCTCACATCAGGTGTGTGTGAGGGCTGTCTGTCCCTCTGCCCTTCAGTGTAGGAGCACACAGAATGCTGTGCACAGGGTGTCTTCCCAGGCACCGGGATGGGTGACAAGCTGAACAAGCCAGGTCTCAGGAGCACTGACACTCAGGCCCTGTGAAAACCTTGAGAGGTCACAAAGGCTGCCCCTCATCTATCTCAGACCTGCCCTCAGAGAGAGGCCTTCCCTGGCTTCCTTCTTTCTCCTTATCTATTTTTTCCCATAGTATGCATCACTGCAAACACTGCCATGCATTTCCTATGTGTTTTCCAGTTTCCCTTTTGAAAGGAAGTTGAGTGCAGAAGTTCATTCCCTACATTCCCAGGCCCTAAAATAGTGTTGGCACAGAGCAGGCAGAGTGCACGCACGAGACCCAGCCTGTTTCTATGGCTCCTTTAAGAATCGGATGTGGAACCAACACTGAGAACCTGGGCATCTGCCCAGGGATGTCATTTAACAGAAAGAGATATCCTTACATGGTCTTGGGGAAGATGACAGTTAACGGCCTAAGTGCTGTGAGTCGTTCTGGGATCCGGCTCTCCAGGAACATGACTGTTTGCCATGTCACTTCTCAGGACAGATTCCTGGTCTTAGTCCCTTACCTCACCCAATGTAGGCCCATCAATTTCGTACTTCTCTTGCACAACAATGGAGAGAATGACTGGTCAGGGTCACAGCATGGAGGTCCAGGGAGATTGGAGTCCCATGGGAGGAAGATGTCCTATTGAAGATCAGCAATAGGGGCCCTGTCTGTGTGCTGGGGCTCATATTCAAAGCTGCCTCTGCAGATCTAGAGATTAATCTGGTTCCACTTCTTTTTCTCTTGGCCCACAGGAGAAGCAGAAGTTTTTGGGTCAGAATTATTACAAGGAAGGACCAGAGGGCAATGACATCCGAAAGACAAATGTTGCACAGATCCGGATGGCATTCCGCTACGAGACCCTGTGTAACGAGCTCAGCTTTCTGTCCGATGCCATGAAGTCAGAGGAGATCACAGCCCTGACCAAGTAGGCCCAGCGGTCCACACATGCTTTCACCTTTTGGTTTAATGTCAGGTCTGCTGGGGCTAATGGTGGCCACGACCTCAAACTAGGGCTTCCGTCTGTGATAAGGACACCTCTGAAGAAATCTCAGACTCCCGATTTTGGTTGCACTCTATGAACATGCTCACTTGGTTAGCATTTCTGAGCCAGAGGCTGGCTCCCTCCCGTGGGGATCTGGGAGCTGGCACTGTGTACACCTGTCCCTGATTGTCTACATCTCTTGTGATTGCCAGTGCTTACATGGTTGGGGCTGGACTTTGCAAGGCCAAATGCCAAGTGACACAAGGCCTGTGTGGTATCTGCCACACTCCTCAGCAGGCCCTATAGAGTAGTTCTCATTTTGGTGTCTGGCTGGCTGCCTGCCTTAAACCCCCAGCAAAGCTCCCTTTCATAAAGGGGCTATCTTGAGAGAAAATACAAAGCTCCCCTGTTGACTATTTGTGCATTTTTTAGAAAGTTTCTTTCCCTGTTAGCATCCCTCTTTCCTGTCTGGTTAGGAAGCCCAGCGCATCCTCTGAGGTCATCACTTCTGTTCTATGTTATTTTCCTCATCTAGGACTCAACGAGTCATCTTAAACCATGTTCTGTGAATCCATCTTATGGTCCACTCCTGGGCTGGGGAGGATACAGGGTGAGGTTCTGGGGCTGGTCTCACTTTTTTTTTTTTTTTAAATGAAGGCCTTTGAAAAGCACAGGACCTCTGTTCCTTTTGGCTCTAATATCCTACAACTGTAGCTGTCACCACCTCTCCCAGGAGTCAGACCAGGGACTCCTCAAGGCAGTGAAGTGTGCTTCAGGACACACAGGACTAGAGCCAAGTTCCTGATCCAGTCACATCCTGCCTCCAATTCCCCTGCCTCCTCCTACTGTTTTAGGCTTC
This sequence comes from Mastomys natalensis, assembly GCA_021653895.1. Classification (NCBI taxonomy): domain Eukaryota; kingdom Metazoa; phylum Chordata; class Mammalia; order Rodentia; family Muridae; genus Mastomys; species Mastomys natalensis. The sequence continues at coordinate 690,036 of JAJTUV010000434.1, forward strand.
ACATATTTTAGATTTTTAAAATAAAATCACTCTAACATAGTGCATTTTATTTTAAAGCAGATTTCTTCAGAAGCTATCATGGTCCCAGGGACCAGGTAGAGTTTTTAAGTTTAACATGGACTTTAGCTTTATCAGACTACTCGTCTTTGTTACTAGTGCCTAGAACATAGTAGGTGCTCAATAAATAAATATGAAGTAATTGAATGACTTTCTCTTTTGGCATCTGTATGTGCAGAATACTCAACAATGCTCAAAGACCTTCCTAATTACTCACAAGGCCGGAAGTCTTGCACCATAGTTAGATGAACCTAATTGTACCTGGAAGATGCTCATTTAACTAATTATCCCGTCCTGTGACTCTGTCATCCTTCCAGTGGTCACATAGTGTTTGAAACCATGTCATCCTTTTACTAGGCATATACACATACTATCTTACCCAGCTGATTATGAAACTGAAAACCTGTCATTATGAGGGATTATTTTTGAAAAGCCTCCATTTGTATACATTTGCCCAAACATAACGAGTATTGTACAGTTTTTTCATTGTATCAAATACTTTTTAAAGACTACAAATAAAGTCTGTTAGGACTGTGACCCAACAGAGCAAATGTTTCTTTAGTTTACTTTTGAGATGGGAAACGTGAAAACCTGTGGGCAGTGGAGAACTGACAATGAAAACCCACAATTTGCAAGCCAAAGCTCAGGCAACCTTGTGGTCATATCTGGCACCTCAGCCTAGCTTCTGTCCGGCCCACAGACATCAGCAAAGCCACATCTAGATGGAGTTCTTTGCCTCAGATATGTCTTAGTTTGTTCACCAGTGTGTGTTGGTTTTACTTGTCCTGAAAGCTTCTCGGACACCTGTTTCTCTAACACTTTTATTAGATCCTTGTGCTCCCTGACCCTCTTGGGGTGTGTGTGTGTGTGTGTGTGTGTTGTGTGTGTGTGTGTGTGTGTGTATATAAATCCCTCCTTTTGCCTGAAGCCAAGGCAACTGTATATGGGCTCAGGTTCCAGAGTACTCTCTGGCTGATTCCTAAGGGTGGATGGTTACCTTATACCCTACTTAACCTGTACTGTTGAAAGTCAGCACCATCTCCCCACTTGGTGAATCCACACTTTTGTCTGGAATGAAAGCAGGTCTGAGCGTCCCTGGCTGGCTCTCTCAGTAGTTACTGTTTGCTGAGGGGTGGACTCATGACACAACACTCATCTTTCTCTGGTTCTCAAACACAGAGGAGAATGATTGGTTATGATGCACCTAAATGTGGTGTCTGCACCATGATTGTCAGAATAACCATAACATCAGGAAAAGGGGCACACATCACAGACATGCAGCCTCTGGCTCCCGTGCTCTCATCTTTTTGGTGTACGCCATTAAAACAAGTCAATGAAGAGCTAAGACTATAGAGTGGTAATTTAGCAAAGTATATTTGAGGAACTCTTGTGCTTTTGATAGTAATGTGTATTTCTCCACAGTATGGCTGACAGGCACCAAAGCTGCCACCTCCTTCTGCTTTTCCCCTTCGGCACTAAGACTTGAAGATGCTTCTCTACATGGAAAAGCAATCTCTACATCCTTTTACATGGAAAGCACAGAACTGCCAGAGCCCAGTGCTCAATCCTTTATTCTGTCTAATGGGTACTAGGACAGAAAAGCTAATTGAAGTCACAGCAGCTGCTTACACTGCCGTCCGTCGTGCTGCCCCTCATAAATGTAGGTGATGAGCTGACAGGCAAAGTACGCTTCAGTTGAGAACCCTCTCTCCCAAAACAAAGAAACTCCCAACACTTATGAATGCAAGTTATTCAGACTATCTTTTAATGAACCCAACTTCCAGTGTTAAAAAATCAGAGAACCAAAGGTTTCCAAGCAGCCTTATTACCCAGTTGTACATTAATACAAGAAAATCACCTCAAAACAGCGCACAAATACCACGACCCCCAGAGCACAATATAAAACAGTCCTCAAATAAATATAAATATTTAGTATATAAGAATGTGAAATTACATAAGCAAAAGTCTTTTTAGTTAGCTAATGTTCACTTGCAAAGTTTACTTATTGCACAGTGTATCAGTTTCTAAGAATAAAACGGGCTTTGCTGTTCTCAGCCTTTACATCGGTGCACAAACTTTCTGAAACGCAGTGTCTACAGGATCCGAGTCAACCCACTGTTACTGAGTGAGTACAGCACTAACATACAATTTACAATTCCCTAAAGCAGGAGGCAGGTCACACATCTGAAGGCACACAATTTCCTACCATGGTAAGTGTATTTATGTAGTTCTTATTTTAAAAAGACAAAGCTGTACAGAATAGAAAAGGTATATATTTTATTCATGAGACAAATGTACAACTTTTATGATTAGACCCTATGGTGAACTCTACCTACTATTGACATCTGAAGAGTCGCCACCCAGTTCAATGGAATGCATAGAGAACCCTGCTCACTACTTGATAAGGCAGGTGGAGACACTGACACTTCACAGTAGACCAGTTAGCAAGCATCTCGGAGCTCACACTTTAAGTAAAGGGCAGTGGGCAATAGCAAGTCACTGGACTCTTTCAGTTCTTTCAAAAGGGAACAATTCTGGGGAACAGAAGTATTGGCTATTGCTAGAAATATCCCCAACCCCTAAACTATGCATTTCATTTCAGAAACACCTTGAAATTAGATAATTTGAATTAAATCCAGCAAGTCTAAACCCAAAAGGACAACTTTAGGGCTAGAAAACACCTCAGAAGATCACTTATCCCAAGGCTTAAAGAATGTGTTCTATGGAGCACTTGAGACTCAACAGAGGAGCTTGAATCATCTGCTAATATGAATTTTAAAATGTTTTAAGATTTGTTTTTGTTAGTGTGTGTCTCTGTATGTAACATGCATGGGGTGTCCTAGAGGTCAGAAGAGCACCGGTGTTGAACCCCCTGGAGCTGGAGATACAGGTGGTTGTGAACCACTAATGTGGATGCAGGGGAGTCAACGCTGCTCTTCTGCACGAACAGCAAGTGCTCTTAGCATTGAGTTCCCTCTCTAGCCTGACCACCCCCAATTTTTTTTTTTTTTTTTTGAAACAGCGTTTCAACATAGCCCAGGCTATTCTTGAACTATGTGGTGGAGGATGACCTGGCACTTCTGGTCTTCCTGCTTCCTCCTTTCAAGTGCTGGGGTAGCAGGGGTGTGCCTGCAGCACTGTTTCTATGAGTGCTGGATGGAGCCCAGGCTTTATATACACTAGACAAGCACTCTCAACTGAGCTACACCTCTAGCCCTGAATTATTATTTTTACAAAACAGAAGTTTTTCATTCACAAATTCTAATGAAACTGTGTCACCAATGCATTTTCACATTTTCATATACTGACTTAAAAGTAATCACATTGTTAAAGTTTATATAAGAAAACCTCTATTAATAAAACGTAGCTTCTCTATAATGGGGTAGCATGTGTTATGTACTCAATTCGAACAGACTCTCAAACTTTACTTGAAATGCTAATGTTTGAAATGCAGTCTCAGTTCCTCAATAGGAACCTACAGCAGATAAGGCTTTCTCAAGGTCATGAAACCCTCACAGCTAAGGTATGATAGACAACAGCACTGTGCAGGACGACTTAGCCATTTGGTATGTATGTCACTGTCCTGTCGTTACAGTGAGTGGACTACTGACATCTTCAGTGTTTGGGGTGCAGAATTAAGTCAGACCTTTTTCTTTGAAAGGGATTTTATTTGAATGTTCATTAAAATCTGAATCAAGTCAGATCTTTTTCTGTGAAAGGGATTTTATTTGAATGTTCACTAAAAGCTGAATCAAAAATCAATAAGCAGTAACTTCAATTATGTATGTCTATACTTAGGAAAACAGGAACATTTGCAACTTGCCAAAAATCAGTGAGAAGATTTCTATGGAATGTTAAAATTTCTTAAGGGGACTTATTTCATGCACTAACTTTTTTATAGGCTGAACTGTTATCATTAACATTCTTCCTCCATAAGCCACTGCCGAGGTCGCTACAGCTGCACTCCTGTTACTGTTCTCTCTCCAGAAGCTTGAATAGTGCAGAGAAATGGGAAGAAATCCAATCGAGGTCTGGATTTTGGAGTTTTACAACTGCATGGTGAAGAACTTTACCGGATCTTCCTCTTCTTTTAATCTGAGAAATCCGAGGAAACTGAAGCCTCGGAAAGCTATCTTTACCTAAAATGCAGTCTAGCTCAGGATTGCATGACTCAGTGTAACCTGGAAATATAAAATGTGTGTTCCTATAAAGAAAAATTCCTTCTGAAAACTCAAGCTACATGGGCATTATGAAAAATCCAGTGGACACCTATTTAGGTCCAGAGATGCATTTCTAAAACAGCCATGAAGATCCCTCCAGTATAGCTCATTTTCGAGACAGAGTCCCAACCAGACAGTCCTAATCTGTATGCTACATCATGGCAACATAAAGAGTTGTTCCAGAACCCAAGGCCAAAAGTGACATATAACTTCAGGAAGCAATTGGGCCACAGTACTGAAGGATCCAGAATGAACCACAAGGGGGCAGAGCACACACGCCTCAGGTTCCAGCTGAGACTTTAGTTTCAGTCACTTATCTCAGATGGCTACAACCGTCAACACTCTAAAATGAAAACCCACTAAGAAGATGCCAGAACAGTCCCTCCCGCCCTGAAAAGCAGTAGTGTCAAGTATTGCTGCTATCTGTAGCAAAGGGCTCAAGAGCAACATAGAATAGGTGGGCTATGGGAAATATGGCTAAACAGTAGCAAACTGTAGCCCACCATTCATGGAAGACATGGGAGTTTATTTAAGAACGGGACATATTATCAGAATAGCAAAAATAAGAGGGTGGGAAAACTGATATTTCTACATGTGCCACAATGTCCCTCCCCTCCTCCTCTATGACAACAGTGTATTTGTAGTTTGGAATAACAACAGGAAGTCTTCCCCAAGTCAAGGCCTGTGGGGCTGGCCCGCCTCATCGGCCATGTTAAGAATATAGTTAGCCATGTCATCCTCAGTGGGTGCATCGGACACCACCCATGATTCATTTGCTCCAGTCATCTGTAGGCGACAAATGGGGCAGTTCCTGTGGCGATCACTCCTGTCAGGGAAATCCAAGCAAAACAAGTTTTTCTTTTCTAAAAGAACAAGTTTGTTTGAAAAGAACATGGCTTTAAAAATGCAAACAACATAAAAGTGTACAATAAAGAATTAAATTAATCGTTCTCTTTATCCCAACCTTTAATTCTCTTTCCCAGGGTCAACTAGTTGCCTCCATATTTTACTAGAATGACTGAAAATGTCAAATATGTGGGAAAAGAGGGAGTATGTATGTTCTCGCTGACCTTGTACCTCCATCTTATAAACCATTGTGTACCGGTGTATGTAATCTTTTTTTCTTTCTCCTCTGAGTAGCCTTGGTGGCTTGCCGTCCTCCTGCTCCAGCCTTCTCAGGGCTGGGGACTGCAGCATGCTCTCACACCTGAGTTTACTCTTCGTCAGAAACATGGATTGCATGGATATGCTGCAGAGTATCTAATCCTCTCCAGTAGAAAGATACCTAGACTCCTCATCTAGTTTGCTACTGGCAGCCAAAAGCTTCAATTCTTATTTCTGTACCCACGTTTTCCTTAGTAAGAATTCCTCTTGTGTCCTAAGGGGAAGCCCCTTCGTACCAATGGGAGAGTTAGTCAAAGTGTAAAATGTGTAAAGTTTAAGTATTTATTTTTAATTTAAGTGGAAACCACTGCACCTTGGGACTCGTGTTTGGCCAGTGGTAGGCACACTTAGCAGAAAGGGTATTACTACTTATTATTTTGAGAAATTAAGGTCATTTTTTAAAAAAGATATTGAGTCTCTATGTAGCCCTGGTTGGCATAGAACTTGCTATATAGACCAGGCTGGCTTTGGACTCAGAGAGCTCTGTCTGCCTCTGCCTCCTCAAGTGCTGGGATTAAAGGTGTGCACCACCACATGCATCTAAAGAAAAGAATTTTGACAAGTTATTACAATTAAAAGTCTGATAAAATGACCTTCGGCTTAAAACCAAAAAGACTTTACGGAAGTTGTATGGGGATGGCACGTTTGAGGTTTAAGACTAGAGGTGACACCCAAATGCAGAGTAACTTCTGACACAGAACACACACATGATCACTTAAGATTATGCTTTGCAAAGGGATTTTTCTCATCAAATACTATTTCAGAAACTTAAATACCATGGTTTGAGCTAGAAATACATTACAAAGGAAAAGGCAATGTTTTTTCTCATCTCTTAGTGAAATCTAATGCCAAAACAGTCCGTTTATCAACTGTGCTTTGGCTTTTGTACAAACACTGAGAAACTTATTCCAAAAACTATGTGTGAAATTTAGAGTTGGCATACATTATTTGGTTGATTTTGGGTTCCCCAGGGATGGTTTACAAGATGGGCTTTTTCTGTACATAAAACATCACAATTTAAAAGCAGTCAAATTCTGCTTCTGGTCAACAGGAACCAGATTTATCTTCCCACTAAAAACAACTGACACACAGGACACAATGTCCAGAAGAATGGTGTTAGGTGAGGTTTAATATAAAGCACTGGACATCAGGCAGGTGCGACTCCACGAGCTGAGAAGCAAAGTGAGCCTGTGGTTGGAAGTCAGCTGCCCTGTGAGAGTTTGCAGGACTCAGAAAAAGAAGGAGGGGATCTTGGAGGCCTGGCTGGCTGTTGAAAAACAGTTGAAGCCAAGGTAGCTAGAGATCACAGGGCAGAGCACTGCACAGCAGAGAGCCACAGAAGCACCAAGAGACAGCAGGTCCCTCTACTGACCACTAGAGCCAGCCAGTGTGGGCAAATGCCAGGAGGCTGAAGCTCTGTGAGATGTATGCAAAGGCCACAGAGAGCATTGGTGGTGCTTCCAACTCTAGGAGCACCACGTACAGCACTCTGAAGGAATTTGTCTCCTCAGTGGGAAAGGAGTAACAGGAAACTAAACTTTGCTCCGGGCCTCCTAACAAACTGTAAAAGGTCCTTCTAAGTAAGCAAACCATATTTCAAAACAAAGCTTGGTTATTTACAGTATTAAAAATATTTACTACCTAGATAGGTAAAATTCACATCTGGAAGGCAAATGAGCAGCAGAAAAACATTGTAAGACATGATGAAGAGGAAAACAATAAAGCCATGCAGAACTGACGAGACATTAGAGGTAGCAGATAAATGAGAAGCTGTAAGTACAGTCACTGTACAAGAGTCTCCATATCCACTGAACGCAGAAATGGAGGCTAGAACATGAGGTAAACAAACACAAGGCACTGGTGAGTGCAACCATAGAGCAACGGCTGAGACTGAGGACAAGTTCAGGGTCAACACATGGTAATGGAGGCCAAAGGAAGGGAGTAGAGAAAAGCAGACAGACAAGATTTGAGAAAACAATGGCTGAAAAATTTCCAATATCAACAGTGCCGTCGCCCTACTATATAAACACATTCCAAGCACAAGAAAGCTGAGTGGGTGGGGTGGTGACAAGGCATCTCCTACTCAAATTGCCTAAAAGCAGTGGAAAGATAAAGACCTTACAACAACCACACTGCCCCAGAGGAGAGGGATGCAAAGGCTCCTACGACACAAAACGAGATGAAGTAGACCAACTGTGAAGCCTGCAAGGAAAAACTCTTAGCCTAGAATTTTGTAACAGAAAAAGCATCTTTGGAAAACAATGTTCAGATGTTTAATAGAATCATCAAGATATTCAATAGAATCTGCAGAAGGCTACCAAAAAGTAAGTGGATTTCATAAGACTTTAGGATACAAGATGGTCATAAAACTATTTGTCTTCTTATGTAGTAGCAACAAACAAAAACTATTTAGAACAGCACAAAACTATAAAATATCCCAAACTGCCAACACTGAACACTATAAAACTGCCTGCACAAATCAGAGGCTGAGCATTAAGAAACCAACCGTCCCAAACTGATGTAGTCAATATGGTATCAATCAATGTCTCTGCAGGCTCCTTTGTGAAGCCTGGTACACTGATTCTAAACTCCCTATTAAAACATATGGATAGTGCACATGACTCTAGACAGGGAGACTTGTAAGGCAGCAAGAACCAGGACAGCATGAGATTGGAGTGAAACAGACTGAGATCAGTGGATAGAAGAGCTGTGTACTTGAACAAACAATTTCAAAAAAGGTTCAAAGGTTAGTAAAGATAGTCTTTCAGCAAATTATATAAAACTGGAGTACAGGCTTAAATGTGAAACCCCAAACTTGTAGAAGATTAATAACTTCTGTGCCCGTGGAGCAGGAAAAGATTGTATAGAAGGGATCACTGTCACAAACTGAAATTTAGCCTCACTGAAACAAAAACTTCTCCTTCAGAGACATTCTCAAAAGAAAGACAAGCCATAGAAGGAGAGGAAACATGTACAGTCATATGATAATAACTCCCAATAATTAAATGGACAAAGACTTGAATAGACCATCATTTAAGAGGCACAGATGATAATTTGGCAGCCAGTAGGGGATGTAAGGGAGAGCCATAGAGACACTGCCCATGCCTGATTACAATGCTGGCTAGCACAGGCAAAGGCAGTGGAACTCCTACGTGGTATGGGAGAGGGCACAAAAAAAGATGAGAAGGAGCCAGGCATGGTGGCACACATCTATCCCAAATTTGAGAGGCTGAGGCAGGAGGATTACCACAAGATGCAAATGAGACCTTCTTGGCCTCTACACTGCTAGATCTTGTCTCAACAAACAAACAACATTTTTTTTTTTAAAGTATGACTTCTTTTGGGAGTGAGCTGGCAATTTCTTGAGAAACACCTGCTATATGACCTGACCACCTGAGGTAGCCACCCAAGAACAAGTCAAAATAGATGTCCATAAAACTACTAGTCCACAAACAGATAAAGAAGCCTTTATCTGCCAGTTATCTACACTTACAACATGGTTAAATCTTGAGCTGATTACACTGAATGAAAGACACTAGACAATAGAGAGAACACTCTGTATGGTGCTACTTTAAAAAGTCTAGGAAATCCAAAGTATTGTTAGCAAATGATAGCAATTAACAGCTGCTTAAGAACAGGTGATTCTGGAAGTGATGGATTTGCTCTTCATATTGTGACAGCTTTCATGAGTGTGCACATAAATTAAAGCATTTATATTTAGACACATATAGCTTACTCCAGGTCATTATACATTCTCCTAAATGTTCCATTATCCTGTAAGAAAATGACTTCAATTAACTGACCTAATATCCCTCCAGATCCCACAGTTGAGGATTTGGTTCCTACACACACACATATAGAGAATTATGGGGGGGAGGGGTGCAAAAAAGAAAACTGATTCTAGATCCAAATCAGGCATCAAGACTCTTAAAGTAAATGTGTCAAAACCATGCTGTGTCCCCACACTTCACAAGCATTAGGTATAAAAACACTGAGCTAGGGGGCAGCATATCACAGACACTACTCAGAGGACTAGAGAGCAAAGCTCTCATGGTTAGCACTCAAGTATTTCTATTTCCAGTTGTTGATTCAGTCCCAGCTGACCTCTGCTATCCCCAAGGACAGTGGATAACTTACCATTTATCAATACACTTCTGACAGAAGCTGTGAGCACAGGGCAGGATGAGGTCAGCTCGCCCGTCCATGCAGATACAACACTCCTCCTCATCAGTCAGCTGCTTCACCCTGAGTGGACAACTGAGCTGGACAATGACAGTCTCTGTGCATATGCTTCCTACTTTGTCTCACTGCCTTAAAAAGCACCAGTAAACAAACACCCACAGTATAAATACAGCACGACTTACATACAGAGCAAAGGTCAGACCAAAATTGACATCTTCTGGGCATAGCAAATATGTTAGGGAAGAAACACTTAATGTTAAGTTTCTAAAGACGGTAAAAGACAAATCCTGTGCAGGTGAAAGAAAACTCAATCTGAACAAAAACTGCACATTTAAGTCTTTCTGAAACAACTCAGCCTATTTTAGGCATATTGAATTTACATACAGGAAATCAACCAGTATAGAATTTATTTGCCATAAGGGACACACAGATGCCTCGTCATCAGGGCCTTACAGTGGCACTGACAGTATCGGAGGAGAGAAGAGGCAGCAGGGTCCTATGACCAGACTCCAGAGAGAACACAAAAGGACTGGAGCACAGCTGGGACTTAGGGAGCTCTGGGAGAGAACCTTCTACTGACGCTGGCTACAGCCAGCACCACAGGAGCCCTGCCCCTTTGTACATGGAGTTTAGTCAATTCCAACTCCAGTAGCTAGCTTAAATATCCATTTCCTTCTGCTCTCAAAACCAACTTCAGCCTCAATTAAATGATTTAAAAATTGCATACAGCTGTTCCTTGGTTAGTCACCCCATAGGTTAGTTTTTTGAATGTAGTGTTTCCAAAAGTGATTTTCAATGTTTTATTCTTTGTGCTTTCCTGTAGCTTTAAACGGAATGTTTCAAAGGGTAGGAGCTGTGTCTGATATAATTTCCATTCCCTGCTGTATTTATAGCGCAGCATGAAAGTTGGCAATAACACTTGGAATTTGTGACCTGAATATAATATAAAGAAATGCCAAATGTACAGCACGTATAGTATGTGCCAAGTAAAGTACACACTTTTGGAAATGTGAGAGGAAAAAAAAAATCACAGAACTTTAACAGAGAACTAGGAGCATAAAGTAAGTCATGGAGGCATAAAAGAAAACATGAAGCCTGTGTGTGTGTGTTGTATGTGTGTGTGTGTCTGTGTGTCTCTCTCTCGTGTGTGTGTGTGTGTGTGTGTGTGTGTGTGTGTGTGTGCACGCGAAAGCGCCTGTAAGGCTACATGATGCTCGGTGGAGAGGAAAAAACCGAGAGGAAAAGACTGATTATATAGCAAAGACGATCTGATTCTTTAATGTCAAAGTACTAACTCTGAACTTGTTCTAACAGGCAAACTAGAAGCAGCATGAGCTCCTGCTGATACAGGACTTTAGGAAAGTTAACTGAGAGTGGAAACCAGGTAGAACCTCGTCTCACAGCTCTTGAGAGACTGGTTTAAGGAGCATTACAACAGACATGCTGTTAGGGGGAGGTAACAGATTAATGTTTGCTCTGGTCATGGAGAAAAGCATGTCCATGAATTGAAATGGTGAAATGGGTGAAAACCTATATGCATAGAAATCTGATATGTGCTCACACATACATTTGTGTATATACACATATACACAATACATCAGTCACATATAAATAGACATATCAACATCTCTATACATATCTGACATTTTAATGCCTTTTCAGATCCACTGATTTAGCATTTCTGCTTATGGGCTTCAAATCTTCACCTGAGGATGTCAGCGACAGAGACTATAACAGACTCCCCAAAGAGTGACAGGGTGTTCTGACAGGAAAGTTTCAGAGTTAGGAGCAGACGGCTATAAATAACAGCACTGTAGCCTAAGAAGAATGAGACACAGTGATTGCCAGAGGAAGGTACCCCATGCCCACACTGTCTGCCACCTTTCCAGCAGCACAGTGACAGGACAGCCTCTAGGGTACGGACAGCCACGTGAACAAAAGCTGGAGACACTACTCTGGAGAGCAAGGCTCAATGGGAATTTGTGTAGTTTTCAAACATTTGAAGGGCAGGCAGAAGATATCAGACTTGTTTGGTGGAATTCCAGAGGGTATGGCCTCTGCACTCAAGGACACTCGAATGATTTAATAATGGTGACAGGGAACTCACCCACACATACCATTACATGCAGGGCACCTTCTGTGTGTCCCATCTATTAACTCACTTAACTGCCCCAACAGTCGTCTGGGGCACTTGCCCTTGTTCTCATCCTCTTAAAAAGGTGAGGAACTGATGAAAGAGAAGAGTGAAAGCTCAAGCATAGGCCAATTGGTTCCAGGGCCTTTGCTGTGCTGCCTCCAGAGGGCCAGACTACTCTGAGGCAAACGGGAAAAGGAAAACTTTCACACTAGTAAAGCTATCTAGGTGAGCAGATTGCTTCTTTGAGGCAGTGAATCTCACAGAGCTGTGCAAGTTAGTAGTAATGCAACTTTTAAGTACAAGCTGGCTTCCATTTGGTTAACTATGGCTCAGATATGCTAGTGCAGAGACAGACAGACAGAGCAGCTCCTGGGACTAGTGGCATTGGAGCACCACAGAGCTGGCCAATCTCTAGCTCCTCCTCCAAACCACTGAGCTGCAATGGGCTAAACATTTGAGTCTCACCTATGTCAGCTTCTAGTTATGCACTTACTTCTTCTAAATCTACTTCCTCATCTGATCAACTGTATCCCCATGGAGTCACTGTTAGGATTTAATGAACTGCAAATTCGCCACAAAACTAGCCATTATAGAACAACACATCCAACATGAAGCAAAACTGTAGAAGGCTCCCAGACTCTCCTTCTACATACAAAGTCCTTTTTCTATGACCTGGTATCAGGGTACCAGTGGAGGCTCACAACACGTGAAGCCAAGTGCTGGCTCACCCAACCAGCTGGCACTGCTCTCCTAGTCTTTGAGTCACACTTTCACCACCTTCCTGAACATGACCGCAACAGGAACTTTTTACTTGTTGTGGTGTGGCTACAGAGGCAAGTAAAAAATCACTCTCAGTTTCAAAACACTTAGAAAAAGATCACCACTCTGAAGTCAGAGAAGAAAAGAGCAGAAAATCAGACCTCTGACAGGCCTAAGCACTGCTACAGCACTGTGACACTCACACAGCAGGCTGGTAACATAGCCCACTAGTAAATCTAACAGGGAATCCAAATGGAAAATACAAGTCAACGACAACAGTGCAGCACGTGGAAACCAGTTATTACAAGTGAAGCAAAAAGCAACTGTACCTGAAGCAATAGAGAGAAACTCCCGTCAGACACTAACTCTAGGAGGACAGAGTTGACGCAGATTCTGTGTCACACCACCCAGTGTCACAGTAAGACAGAACGTTAACAAGCCTGGAACCACAGAATCCTTTTTCCAGTGAGGTATTTACAAATTTAATTATGTTACATCAAGCAGCAACAGGTGGAAGCTTTCACACCCTAAAAGCATAGGGGGAGAGCTTAGAAAGAACGGTAGTATATGAGGCCCAAGTGAACAAGCACCGTCATGGCAAACTGAAGCTGACATCACTTCCTCCTATGCAGTGTCCATATGTGCACCACTGCTTTTCTTCCCTGAGTAGACACCAAGGCCTGAAGACAATATTTAAAAACTTAACTTCCAATTAAATAACTTTTGAAATGATTTTGCCAGATTATTGGACCTAATGTTATAAAGGGCTTTGACTGTTTAAAAATCTGTTAAAGGGAAGGCATCAGTATCTCCATCTAAACGTAAGAGACGAGAGTGGATTCCTGGACAGTGAGCTGACATTTCCTGCTGTAAGCCGGCTTAATCTGGGACTGAAATGAATGGAAGGACAGACTAACCTACAACTGACCTGCCCATGACAGGCTGAGACAGCAGAACTGAGGGTGTCACAGAGCACTAGGGAGAACGTACTGTCATTTTAGCACTTTGCTATTCACTGTACTGTGGCTCACACACCTGCCCATCCAGAGACTAGCCTGACAAGACGTTACAGAGGATGGGTTCCCATCAGGCTCTTCAGAGGTGGAGCTCTGAGCCAACACCCCAGCGGCTTGGCTTGTGATGTCTTTATATAGCTGGATAAACTGGTATAAATTCATGATCCGTGACGCTTCCACAATGCCACTGCTTTTGTTAATCTAAAAACACAAAAGGAAAGGGGACATAGATACACAGCAGTCAGTCAAATGTCCTGGGAAATAGAACTTTACAGTGCACAATATATCTAGGAAAATAAGAGTCTAAATAAAAGAACATACACATTTTCTTCAGTTCTCCTCAGAAAAGGGAAGCCCCCCTTGGGTACTACCCCACCCTGGGGCACCTCGTCCCAGCAGGACTAGATACCATCTATGGAAGATGTCCAAGCCACTGATTCACTTCATTTGTGAAATCGCAAAATTCAATTGCTTTTCATAGTTTAATGTAGCATTCTGGTTTTAGTTTAAAATACAAAATGGAGCATAAATGTATACAAGAAGGGGCTGAAGAAATAGCTCAGTTGGTAGAGTGTATTGCATTTGATCCCTAGAACCCATGTTTAAAAAAAAAAAAAAAAAGCCAAGCATTGCAGGACTGAGGAGGCAGAGACAGGTATATCTCTAGGGTCTGTGACTCACTAACAAATTACTTTCAGTATATTATCCCATTCATCCTAGTGACACACACACACACACACACACACAAAATTATCATATGCATTATATCATAAAATCATATCATAAAAAGTTTTTTCCTTTTTTTAATTAATGAAATCCAATGAAATTAATTAAATCATCTTCTGAGATAACTCTAACTCTTCAGACTACCTTTTATCCTTCAAGATTTGCTTAACAATAGTAGATTCCATCCATGTCCATAAACAGAGTGTTATCATTTATATAATGTATTTTAGACTGTCAAGTGACTCATCTGGGCAGAGTCTGACTGGTCAGGAATGGACTTCTGGGCATTCACAACTGTGTAAATTATGGCTTGTATGGCTTGTCTTACCTTTTAGAAGAAGGCTTGAGACTGAAGAGAGCTAATAAAACTCATTTCCTCTCAAAGGCCTGTGGATAAGAACTGCTATTCTAATTAACTTACTGGGAGCAGAAAGCTTTCTGCAACAGCTTCCATGATATTTTCAGCAGTTATCTACAATACAAAAACTAAACTACAAGATAGCACATCTCTCATAAAAGGTCCACACCATAACTCAAAATCACTACAACCTCTCTGATGGATTGTTCTTACATGAATGTAATCCAATGTTTTCAAAAGGAGGGATTTCCTGAGATAACCATTTTTTAAGGTCTCATCTCAGAGCTAACTATGGTGTCCTCTGAGGGCTCTACAGCAAGCTAAAGCTTCAGAAGACAGTTGGGGGTGGGCATAATTTGATTGCCACTTCCTCTGATTGCAATAATCTCTCTGACTTGGCAATTAAAGAACAGTGAGAGTCAAACAGCTCAAAGGCAACAACAGTATCAAACGATACTGTGAGATGGCTCAGTAGCATGCCAGCCACACAGGAATGAAGATTCAAGCTCAGTTACTCAGAAACAACATAAAATCTGGGTACAATGGCATATGTATGTAAGCCCAGTGCTGGGGAGCAGAGACAAGCAGATCCTGGGCATGGGGTGGGGTGTGGGGTACATAGCCTGCCAGTCTAGAAAAAGACAGCAAGTGAGTTTCAGGTTCTGTGAAAGACCCTGTCTCAAAAAAAAAAAAAAGGTGAAGACTGACAGAGGCAGACATCTGATGTCGACCTCTGGTCTCAACCATGATGTACGCATGCATATATAGACTACCACACATACCAACCCCCTACACACACACCCCTAAGCTTTATAAGACTAACAAATCAATGACATTTATTTACAAAATCTGTTACATTATTAAATGTGCCTCTAACTACCAAAACGGTATAAACTCTGAAACAGAAGACTCTACCAATCTTACCTTGGTACAGACCACTCGCACAACTACTTTCCAAAAGGCAGAGGAATCAGACCCAGGTTGTACCTCAAAGAGAAGATGCTTTTCCTGGCCAGCAGCTACCTTAGCAGTTCTGAAAGAGGCAAGCACAATTGTTATTTTTATGAAAAGGTAATAGAGCTTTGAAACCAGACTCAAGAAACCCTTTCCAAGAGGGAAGGAAATAAGTCAGAGACAGCAGAAGTGATTACAATAGACTCCTATAACACAGGAACAGAGAATGTTCTGAACATACACTCCGGATTTTTGAGTATCCAAAAAAGATGTTTTGAAAAAAATTAGTCCAAGGCTGGGCATGGTGACACCAGCCCTTGACAGCACTTGGCAGATAGAAGGACAGTAGATCAGGAGTTCAAGGAGAGCTTGAGGCTAGCCTGGGCTGCATGAGGTCCTGCCTAAAATAAAACAAGCAAGAACAACACTGACAAACATAGCCCAAGAAACCTGGGACTTTAAGTAAGAGTTTACTGGCTTAGTGTTCACAAATGCTGACCAAATGCACACAGCCTGAGGAATACCATAGTCTTGCTTGAGTTCTGTTACATAACCACATTAACATACCTTTTGGAAAGCTTTTAATTTATAGTAATTTTAGATTTGGCCAGGCAAAACAAATAGTTTGTGGTATTAAGTATAGTTCTATTGCCCTTTCCTCATGAAGTGGTTACAAGCCACGCTAGCATAAAGACCACACAACACTTTCAGTATCTTGCTATCAACACCAACTACAATCAATCTGAAGACCTAAGACTGCAGTTCCCTTTATTACTGCTTACTGTTGTCTGAACACTAGCAGGACAGCTGCAAACAGTAAGTGTCTTTCAGCTAAGTAATGCAAGTAATGCAACCGGCCTCAGTCAGTACAGTCAGCCAAAGGAAACAACTCAGCTCTGCCAGCTTCCAGTTGTTTCCTGGATCCCAGCCACACCTCTATAGGACTGACTTCATGGCTGGAGGGCAGCAGGAAGCACTGCACCTATGCAGTGTCCAATAGTAGCCCATGGAAATGAGTTTCAAGCTACAGTGCTGGCATTGCTTAGTATGCAGACACCAGCAAGAACTTAGGCTTGTTTCTCAACACTATTAGAACAGAAACAAAACAAAGCAAGAAACCTATCAAAAATAAACAAACAAACTCCTCAAACCCACTCAAATATCCTGTGCCAAATAAGTAAAAGGAATGTATTTTTACTATTACCCAATAATTTAGCACACAGGTGGTATCACAGAACACAGTTTTTCCTAGAACCTTTAGATCAATAAGGAAAATTTCATCAACTAATCTGAGTTTACATATATAAATTTAAGGACTAAAGGATGGTAAATGTTATTAAATTCCTAGGAGTTGGAACAATGCATGGGAGAAATGGCCCAGTGCTTGGCAAGGCCCTGGCCATCAATCCTGACCACCCAAGTTCAATTCCTGGGATGCTCATGGTAGGAGAGAACGAATCCCGGCAAGTTACCTCTGACCTCTACATGTACACTTCCTCCATAAATAATGTATTCTGTTTTTTAAAAAGCTGGAACAAGAATAAGGTAACCAATTCTTCTAATACTGCTAAATTCTTCGTCTTGTTTTATTCCTTACACATATGACCTCAGAAACAAGCTATTTTTCTTTTTTTAATAAGTAAAATCCAGTGTTCTTAAAAGAAAGCAATTCCTGATAAAACCTTAAGACTGTCCTTTAGTCTTCATAACTGACTGAAAATACTACAGCTACGTTCATAAACAAAGTATGATCTTCTTACCTAACATGTTTCATATTGTTAGTATGTCCTTTATGTCATAAATGCCTCTGGAACCAGTACATACAAATCACTGAATGCTATTAATAGTGACTATACTATTATATACAAGTTTGTATATAGTGGTCCTGGACTTTGAGGTGGTTGAATAAGAAGTAATGTAGGATAATGGAAGAAACTTCCAATTTAGAGATGGTTAGAAGTGTCATCAATATTTGAGTAATCAATTAAAATGGTTAATCAGTTAAAATGTTCAAGCCCTTGGCACAGTGCTTTGTGAATATTATGTGCTCAGCGATAACAGGTTAGAGTGAAGAGACTAGGGAGAACCTTTAGATCTTACTTAAGTGGGCTGGAAAGATGGCTTGGTGGTTAAGAACACTGACTACTCCTCCAGGTGACCTGGGTTCAATTTTTTTTTTTTTTTTTTTGGTTTTTCGAGACAGGGTTTCTCTGTGTAGCCCAGGCTGGCCTGGAACTCACTCTGTAGACCAGGCTGGCCTCGAACTCAGAAATCCACCTGTCTCTGCCTCCCAAGTGCTGGGATTAAAGGCGTGCGCCACCACTGCCCGGCTTGACCTTAGTTCAATTTTTAGCACCCACATGACAGCTCATAATGGTCTGTAACTCCATTCCCACTGGATCTGGTGCCCTTTTCTGGCTTCTACAGGCACCAGGCAAACATGTGGTGCACAAACATATGCAGGAAAACTTCATACACATAAAATAAAATATGAATATTTTAAAAGATATTATTTAAAATATATTTTAAAAGATATTATTTAAAATATCTTAGGCGAGTTTTAATTAAACTCCCAAAGAGACAGAAGACTCATACAGAATAAAGAAAAGTAGAAGTAGGTGCTACCAGAGGAAGGTTTAAGAGGAAAAACTGTCACCCACCCTTCTGCCACAGCAGGAACAAAACAGCAATATTGAGAAAGCATAGGGAACTGAGGCCATTCAAGGGCAAAGAGCCCTTTGTATTTTAAAAGCTTCTCTATCAATCAGCACAAAAACTGAGGTGAAATCTATAAAGAAAGACTAAGTTTAAGGTGGAGAAATTGGCACTCTATCCTAGACAGAGATTCACTCAGGAGAGGTAAAAAGACTTAAAGTGACCCCTCACTGCATGTGCACACTAGTGAACAACAGACAGTCACACACACTGGTACACTGGGATGCTTCTTTTAGTGATAGTGGAATTCTCTTCTGTTTATGTGCTCCTTTAAGTGCAAGTACTTTTACACAAGAGTCAATTAGTCTCTTAGTATACAATGGCTGAGCTACAGTACATTTTAGAATTGCTTTGCTATACCCATTGCCTGTATTCTAAATATCATTTTAAGTTCCTCCTGCCCTCTGTTCCTTTTCCACATTTTAAAATAGCTACACTGAAGTCTACTTAGAGCAGACAGTCAATGTAGTACTTTCTAACTTATGCTAAAAAGCTCATTCTAACCATCAGTGCATTCGGTCACCTCCTACGGTCATGACAAATGTTGGCATGAAGGGAAAAGAGGATAAAGATGAGCAGGCCTTACACATCATTGAGTTCAGCTACTCGCCCGAGAAACTCTTCATAAGTTAAGGAGCCACTTTCTCGAACCAAGGTGACGTGCTTTACTACTTTTTCTGGTAACTTGTTAATAACCAACTGCGTCTGATCCGAAATTTGCTGTCCCATGGTGAAATGATGTCTTTCAGAATTCAGAAAGAGTTCTGTTTCACATAGTTTCTGTTAAATACAATGCAAAAGTTATTTTACATAAATATAAAAAACACCAATATACCCTTTGTCCTAGTTAGGGTTATTATTGCTGTGATGAAACACCATGACCAAAAGCAACTTGGGAGCAAAGAGTTTATTTGGCTTACATTTCTTTATCATTGTTAATCACTGAAGAAAGTCAGGACAGCCAAACAGGGCAGGAATCTGGAGGCAGGAGCGGATGCTGCTTACTGGCCTGCTCCTTATGGCTGGCTCACTCTGCTTTCCTATAGAACCCAGGAGCACCAACCCAGGATGACCCCACTCACAATGGACTGAGCCCTCCCCCATTGATCACCAATTAACAAGATGACCTACAGGCTTGCTTACAGCTCCATCTTATGGAAGCAATTTCTCAGATGAGGTTATCCCTCTCAGATGTCTTTAGCTTAGATAAAGTTGACATAAAAATATTCAGTACACCCATCCTTCAAAAAGCAAAGAAAAACTACAAGCACCAGAAGTGGGTATTCAGTTAACTCAAATGAATCTGACATACAATGTATTTAACCATAGGCTTTAAAGTAAAGATTTATGTTAATTTTTCAGAATCATATAGCTAAATGATTAAGGTATTAGAAGAGGGAATGGGTCTCTAACTACCAAAAAAAGGTCATTAAACACACAGAGACACAGACACACACACAGACACACACACAGACACACACACACACACACACACAGAGAGAGAGAGAGAGAGAGAGAGAGAGAGAGAGAGAGAGAGAGAGAGAGAGAGAGAAAGGGATAGTCAAGTGACTGCATTTTCCTAAGAACATTTCCAGGCTGTCTACTATATGTCACACTCCAAACTAAATGTTTTCCATATATGACGTCAGTTATTATTCATAGTATCCTATAGGGTAGATGTATTTTTGTATCCTTATTCTATGAGTAAGGAAATGGTTAAGTCCATGGTATGAGACAGATGTGAAGTTAGAACTCCCACCTCAAGAAATTCCATTTCATTTACCATTAACATTTCATTTACCATTAAAAAAAAAAATCTATCTTTTACTTTTACTCAATTAACACCTTTAACCACATAAAGCAAGTAGTAACAATTACACAGAAAAGAATTTTAGCTTGCTTTATCACTTAATAAAAATGACATTATAGCTATAAATATAAATGTAAATGTAAGTATAAATATAAAAATAGGGCTGGCAAGGTGACAAAGGCACTTGCTGCCAAGGCTGACAACTTGAGTTCTATTCCCAGGACTCACAAGATGGAAAGAGAGAACCAACTCCTGAAAGTTGCCTCTGACCTCCACATATGCACTGTATGTAGCATGTGCAGCCCTAGACACATATACACATACACACGAGACAAACATTTAAAAATATGACTTCAAAGTATATGACCATAAATATGTGTCACTTTCAGTATTAAAATTTAATGTACTGCCTGAGAATTATTTAAAAGTTACTTTAAATATAGCAAAAGTGTAATTATACTAAAAACAAAATTCCCCCATTACTATTTTGAATCTGAACATATATGGTAGCAATAAATACTGTACCAGAGGAATAATGAAAAACAAGGAAACTCAGACTACTAAAACCTAATCTCTGAAGGCAAAAGACTGCATTTTAAGTATGCCCAAGTATAATAGGTTTGCACCAAGTACATCCAAAGAGGAACCATTAAGATTCCCAGCTCAGAGAAGGTGTCCAGGGAATTCACCTTAGTGGTTCCTGGGTGGCACAAACTAGTGACATCTCTAAACACAACAGTGTTGAAGTCCATTGAATTCTAAACAAGGACAGTTTCCAAACAAAATTTCCCAAATTCCCAAAACCTAAGAAAAAATATAAAATAGAACTTATAAAGTGAAAATTAGGATATGGCAAAAAGCAAAACAAACAAACAAAAAACAAAAAAAAAAAACTATCAAGAAAAGCAGTAACTTTACACTTAAGGAATATAGATATTTAAACGACATGCTATCTTTACCCTTCATGTTCTGGTTCAGATGTGTGGAAATAACATAAGTAAATGTCAACAGAGCAGCTGGAAACAACTGTCATGCATGGTCTTTCTAAAAATTCTGTTTATCTGGGTGGTGGTAGTGTACATCTTTGATTCCACCACCTGGGAGGCAGAGGCAGGCGACTGCTGTGAGTTTGAGGACAGCCTGGTCTACAGACTGAGTACAGGACAGCCATGATTACACAGAGAAACCCTGTCTTGAAAACTAAAAATAAATAAAGAAATAAAAATATATTTAATAAGTACTGTGTGTGGTGCTTATGTCTTAGAGACAAGACAGTGAGCAAACTTGAAAAGACAGGGTTCTTGGCACCACAGGGCACCCAACACAACTGGGGGAAGGGCAATAGTGATATAAATAAGTATATAATTACAAAACAAGAAACACTAAACCAAACAAGTACAGGGTGCCTTGAAAGCCTGGAAGAAGGTGAAAGACACTGGTCATGAGTTGGAAAAGAAATTCTGGGCAAACACTTGAGTCCAGAAAGATAGCCTGGGTTTGTAACAGAGTTAGGGTATGGTGGGAGGCCATCATAGCAGAGGTCTCCCACAGCATCTGAGATAGCTAGATCGCAGTACCTTTGAGGGAAATAAAACACACTAGGGTTACTTAGAGAAAGGAGATACTGACATCAAAACAAAAAAACAAATCAAGATGGATATTTAAGATTTTTTTCAGATAATTGGAAGACAAGATTAGGTACGCTTGCCCAATCTGGCTGACTGAAAGTAGAATGAATGAACCATATCTACTGAATAAAGAGACTTGCTAAGTCTATAACTACAGCAAGATATTAACTCTTGAATGTGTTCTGAAAAGCTGACTGCACAAAAGCACCAAGGTAAGATGTGCTTTAAAGCAGCACAAAAACAGAAGTAATGAGGTTTTAGATTAAAATAACATTATAATAGGTCTAGCAAAGATGTCAAAATAATTCTAAATTCCTGCTAGATGCAGATGTCTACAGAAAGGAGCCTCCCACTCTACTGGGTTAAACAGGAGGGCATTTGTTTGTTTGATTGATTTTCAGCTCAAAGCAGTCACACCTTTAAAAGAGTAGAACATATTCAAGTCTCAGGTCTAGAAACAGAAACAAGGCAACTTACTGTGGCTAAGCACAACTAGGTAATGACCAGGCAGCACAACAGCCTGTTCAAATATTTGATGAGCTGTCACATGGAAAAGGAAGTGAGATTTTTACATGCGTACAAAGAGATTAGCCAATAAGTACAGAGGGAAAGCCTAGACTTACTGTAAGAATGCCCTACCACCCAGCGACTGAAAGGGCTACTGTAACATACGTGAACTTCTCAACGACAAATACGAAAATGTTTAAAGATTGCAAGTTCATCCAATGAGCGGCATAGAGAGTTTTCCAGGTGCAAAGTGGAAGCATTAATGTCTAACCCAGCGATTCTCAGCCCCAAAAGAACATAAGAAAGCACAAATATTTCCATGATTGTAACAGTGTCAAAAACACAGTTATGAAGTAGCAAACCTAATTTTATGGTTGGGGTCATCATAACATAAGGAACTGTATTTAAGGGTCACAGCATTAGCAAAGTTGAGAACCACTACTCTCAAAATAAAACTTAACTTCCTCAAGCTTTGCTGTATCAGCTTAATAAACAGTCAGACTCTAATCAGACAGCCTGAAACTTCCAATTCCATCTACATTACCTAACAAAGTAAACCAAACTTCTGAAATGGTCTCAAGACTTAATGGAACTCATGACAACTGAATTAAAATTTGTAGGGCGATAACAGTTCCTTCCTTTACTTTTGGGTCTCCAGCTGTTCCAAAGAATAACTGAAATAAATAGAAGAAAACTACACACATTGTGTGGGGAAGTCTTCACAAGAAAAATAAGACTCTAACTAGGACCCAGGGCAAATATACTTACTGGACAAAGACCAGTAAATTGTGAAAAGATGACAAGACAATAGACTTGGGGGTAGGGCTCATGGGAAAGTAATGAGGAACAAGTTACTCAGACAAGTCTGTAGTGATTTCTCTTGACTTTGAGATCTATCTCTGATGGTAAGATGTCTTCCTTTCTCCTGGTAAAGGTACTTTCACATGACTGCCTCATCTCTCTCTTTAAGGAAGAAAAAGACAGATTCCAGTACACTTCTTTTATCTGCTGTTTTTGTACCTTAAAAGGCTTCTCATGCCCAAGTGTCTTATTTTGATGCCCTACATTGCTCATCAAAACCCATCTGAAAAGAAGCCTTTGTTGTTTCTTGAATTAGAAAATGTTGCATTGTCTCCCTGGTACCCTAACTTTGAATGGCAAGGTTTATAGTGTGAGGTAGCATATTGTTTTCCTGTAATTGCATTTAATATCCAGAAAACTGATTCAGTGACTCATGCCTACCTGAGGGCACAGAATGAGGGTGTTCACACTGGCTAGGAGGGAAGACCCTGCATTTAATATTAACCAATTTCATCAGTAGTGTAAAAATATTATTTATGTGTATGGAGCCACTGAGATGAGTATCCACAAAAGCAATCTGCTGAGACCACCCTTCAGTCACTTCTCAGTATTGCTCTTTGAAGATTTATATATTGTTATCACAGCATGTACCATTCAATGAAGTCACTTTACACACTTTCCCCATGAGTTCTTCAGGACACACACCTGTGCTCTTGCTTCTGGGTAGTAGGTAAGTATATAGTATTTCTCTAGTCAATATAGAAATA
This sequence comes from Mastomys natalensis, assembly GCA_021653895.1. Classification (NCBI taxonomy): domain Eukaryota; kingdom Metazoa; phylum Chordata; class Mammalia; order Rodentia; family Muridae; genus Mastomys; species Mastomys natalensis. Next base: position 713,837 of record JAJTUV010000434.1, read on the forward strand.
CTTTTTACTTTTTTATCATTCATCTAGTATTCTTTTATTAGGTCAGTCATCCACACTAACATGACATAGAATTTAAAATTATATTTATGGATAAAATTGTGAAAACTTATCACACACATGATATTTTCACAACAAAGTATCTCTCTCGAAATCATAGAGCAGTAGTATTGCTTACATAGTATGCAAACCACTGGCAATACATTTCAGTAAAATACAAGTCTGTGGTCAAGATTCCTCAAGGAGCTGTGACCTCTTCTAGTAAGAAAGAGATGTGCTTCCTGACAGCAGCCTGATGATTTTCTAAGTAAGAGTTGTTATTCTGAAACTCCCAGGAACATCAAGGATTCCAAGAATATGCCACATTCTTCAGTGGGTGGCATATACAGTTAACTGCTTCTTTTTCTAACAAATGAGTTGCTGTAGTTCAAGTATTCCTTATAAGAATGTAACAACTGCATCACTAATAATTCTCACACAAGGAACTCCCTGAAAATGGGAAACATAAGCCATTCAGAAATGACACAGAGGGAAACTGAGTCCATCAAAGTGCCAGACGACTGGGCGAGGGCTGGAAAGTTCAGCTGGGAAAGCGCTTCCAGGAAGCACCAGGCCCTCAGTTCTATCTCTGAACCCATGTGAAAAGACAGAGCAGTGGCACCCTTGTGATCTTAGTGCTGGGAGGGCAGAGTCAGGAGGACCCCTGGGACTTGCTGGCCACTAGATGTAGTACCCAAGGCTGACTTCTGGTGTCATACCAGATGACTAGTGGACAATGACTGCAGTATCAAAGGCACCTTTGAAATTTGTTAAATTCTGTAACATCTTCCATCTTAGTAATACATACTAAGTTCTACAACTGGGACTCGAAGGATACTACTTACCTTATTATTCGCTATTTACACAAACTCTAAATTGACAAAGAGGTACTAGCTGTGGAAACGAACACAGATATCCAATGATTAGGCTGGTCAGAGTCCGTATAAAATCTAGAATGTCTGTTCTGGGGTCAAAGGTACTAAGGAGGAGAAATAAAACTAAAGAAATCTCAAAAAGAAAATAAAAAACAAACAAACAAACAAACTGAAAACCTATATACAGAGTACTGAGTAATTGCTGGGGTTCTAATAGCACCAGTGTGTTCAGTAAGTACACTTCCGACTTGGAAAAAAAATATATATTCTCTTTGCACTTTCTCTACCTTTTTAGAAAGAGAAATCAACTTCAAAGAATAGATATCATATATGTCTCTTATATATACGGTTCCCCTATACCAAATGACAAAGACAACATATACTTGAAAAACACAATCATATTAAGGAGGAAAATAGAAACTGAAACCAGCCAGCACGAAAGAGGTAAAACAAAATCCATGCAACTCCTGAGGGTTCTGAACTCAGAAGGCATTACTTCTCAAAGACAACTATCAGTCCACAGCCCAGGTAAAATTCTGAAGGATGAACTTCATTCTATAGCAAGCATGGTAAGGGGTGTATGGAAAAGATAATCTTAGTTGGAGAAATAAGGATTAAAAGCAACTCAAAGTGTTACTGGAGCTACATGTATGCCAGTAGAAGGACATGAAATGCTGGGCATCAGGAAATGGAGCTGGGTCAGAATATGAAGGTACACTGCCATTTATTTAATAGGTAGGCTGGAGACAAATTCCAACAATAGTAACCCCACACTTTGTAATGAAACTGCACACAGAAGACAACTTACCCTACAATTATGATTAGCAAGGAAACTTTTTTTTTTAATGTCGGTTCTCAAGGTAGCAATTAGCTTGACAAGCAAAGGCCTAGGTGCACTGCCAGGGCGGGTTTAGTAGGAGGGCTGGCGGACACCACAGGCCCAGGCTTTCCCCTCAGAAGCCTTGCCCTGTGGCCACCCTCCCGCCCCGGCTCCCGCCCCTAGGCCCCTCCTTGGCGCACCTGCTCCGCTAACCAACAGCTAAACTGCTCAGTGCGCCAGCGCCAAGATTCAAAACAGCGCGAACTGTCCCTGAAACCTCTCCTCGGCGCCACCACGAAGGCAGACCCAGAATAGCCACCCGCCCCTGGAATCGGTGCCCAAAGCCCGCAGCCGAGGCCCTGACTAGTGGGCCCTAGCTCCCCTGAAGCCCGGTTCCACACCCTGGTGCTGCCCAGGCCTCCACTCCCTGCTCCAGGACCGTGGAGCGGCTGGGAAGGGACGCAGCGAGGGGGCGGCGCTGCAAGGCTCACCCTGTTCAAGGCATCGCTCTCCCCGCGCCAGGGACGCCGCCTTGGCCGCTGCTTAGCTAAACCCACTAGGCGGCAGCGGCGCGGTCCGCAAACCAGTCGCACCTCAGTGACGTACGACCACGCCCTTGCGCGTTGCCTGGAGACGGAGCTCCACCCCCACCCCTTGCTGGCTTTGGAGGCTTCTGTGGCAGACACAGGCAGGCAAAATAGTCACATACATAAAAATCAATAAAATAAAATAAATTTGTAAAAAACACAAAAAATGATGTCTGATATCGTTATGCAAATTAGAAGGAAAATGAATTATCAATACAATACCACAGTGGCTAAAATGAAAAGAACTGTATTCAATATTGACAAAGATGCTGAATGAGTAGAATTATAGATTGTGCTGTTGTAAAACAATACAATCATTGTGGAAAGAGATTGTGGCCATTTCTTTAAAACCTAAGCACAAACATTCCAACCACATAATCCAGTCATCCTGCTTCTAGAATTCATGAAGACTAGTACACCAACATCAGATACCTGCTGTGGTTTGATTAAAAATGGTCTCCATAGGCTCACAGGGAATGGCACTATTAGGAAGTGTAGCCTTGTTGGAATAGATAAGGCTTTGTTGGAGAAAATATGTCACTGTGGGTGGGCTTTGAGGTTTCAGATGCCTAGGCCAGGCCCGGTGTCACTCTCTCTTCCTGCTGCCTGCTGATCCAGATGTAGAACTCCAGCTACCTGTCCAGCACCATGTCTGCCTGTGTGCCCCCATGCTTCCCACCATGACTATTATGGACTAAACTGCTGAACTCTAAGCCAGCCCCAATTAATTGTTTTCCTTTACAAGAATTTCTGTGATCATGGTCTCTCTTCACAGCAATAGAAACCCTATGACACATATCAACAGGTGAATGGAAAACAACTAAAGTAAAGCCACACAATGGAATATTATTCAGCAATGATAAAGAATACATGATTAACACGCTTAACAATGTGGATGAACCTGAAATACTTAGACTGAAAGAAGATGGACCTTCCAAAAATATTCTAGAACAGCCCCCACCAGCAGGAATCTTTAGTGACAAAATCAGATCCAAAGTTGCTTAGAGGACAGTGTCAGGTAGGAAACACTAGAGTGTTAAAATGGGGATTAGAGGTGACTCACTCAGTGGTAAAACACCTGCCTAATATGCTTAAGCCTTGGCTCAGATTCAAACACCAGTCCTCCAAACCTTCAAAGGGTAAGAAGAAACATTTTAGGGTACTAGCTATGTTCCCTGTCTCAGAGCTTGATTTCCACACACACACGTGAATGTAATATGAAAACTTCTCCAACTGTACACCTTACTCATATATATTCTACTATATGCCAACTACATTCTCAAAAAGATATGGGGGAAATATGTAGCTTCTTCATTTTTAAAAGATTCATAGTTCTGTCTAATCTGAGCCTAGAAGTCAGAAAAATCACTCTCTATAAAGTACAGTTTTATAAAGTGGGACCTGTATTCTTTTTTATAGTGAGCATTACAAAGACTGAAATAAAGGAGAGATTACAAGACCAAGATGATATAAGGTGATAGTTATATTTTTAAAAAAAGTAATGACTATCTAGACAGCTGCTGCTTAGCATAAAAAGTTCCTTTTTAAGTTTGCAATAGCATAGTGAAGAACCTAGAAGGTAAACAAAATAAGATCACTATTTTATTAATAAGTGTTACTCTAAACATATGTCTTAGTCACTTTCTGTTGCTGTCAAGAGACACCATGACCATGGCATCTCTTATGAAAGAAAGTATTAACTGCAGTCTGGCTTACAGTTTCAGAGGCTTGGCCCATGTTCATCATGCATGATACTGAAGAAGTCGCTGCCAGCTACCTCCTGACCCACAGGTCAAGAAAGAACTACTGGGCCTGGAGTGGGCTTTTGAAACCTCAAAGCTTCAAACTTCAAACCAGTGACATATTTCCTCTAACAAGGCAACACTTATTAATCCTTCTAATCCTTTCAAATAGTGCCACTCCCTGATGACTAAGCATTCAAATATAAGAGCCTATGGGGGCCATTCTTATCCAAATCAACCACAAAGTATCAATGATTAACCATCCTCTGTCATAAGGTTATTCTGTAGCAGGACAAGAAGATGTTTTTCTTGCATATAACAAAAGTGTTGAAATGTTTATAGGAAATTAGATAGATAGATAGATAGATAGATAGATAGATAGATGATAGATAGATCATAAGAGTTATAGAAGAAATTTCTAAGTTCATCTTCCTAAACAAGACTGTTTTTTTTTTTTTTCAATAAACAATGTAATTTGTCATGTGTATTCAGAGCTTCACAGTTTAGGAATTTTCCACTCAGTGATAATATGAGGATTGAATGCACTCGAGTGAAAACAGTCCTGTAGTGGTGCTCAGAAGCATTTGTCTTTTGAAATGTATATTTTTTTCTAGGAAGGTATGTCCTAGGCCTCCTATCAGTCTGTAAGGTCACTGAACATCTGTGTCAGGACTGTGGGAATACTGGGGAAGACTGAGTGGCAAACACTATCCACTTCCTGTATGTGATTGATGAAACTGCAAGGTTGACAGCGCTGACTTACAATCATCTACTCCAACATTCCTTATAAACGAGGAAACGGAGATCAGGGGTAAGAAGTGATGCACACAGGAACTACAAAGCGAGTGGGTATAAGTGGGTTAGCCTCCAGAGTTCCCAGGCTACCACTCTGCTTTCCTTCACAGTATATAGTATCACCTTCAGTTCTCAGGGTAGAACACAGAAAAACCAGTTATTCATGGTTAAAATCAAATCTTGGGCTGGACAGTGGTGGCACCTTCTTTCAATCCCAGCAGAGACAGGAGGGTCTCTAAGTTGGAGACTAGACTGGTCTATAGAGTGAGTTCCAGGACAGCCAGGGCTACCCAGAAAAGCCCTGTCTCAGGGATTAAAAAAACAAACAACAAACAAAAAAAAACCAAAAAGACCGAACCATCAAACCTCCGTTGTCTTCTAAGATGCTGCACTCTGGTGTTTCTATACCCCAGTCCATCCTTTCTTTTGTCTGCTTCTACACTCTGTATAGGACACTATGGGCCCTATGGTCTGCTCTTAACCCTCAGATTTTATTCTCAAATCCTTTGGGAACTCAAACATTCCTAGCTTTATTTTACTTATTGCCAATTCTTGTATTTCATTGGCAATCTAACCCTGCATTGCCATATTAACAGAAGGGAGTTCTTATTGGCATGAATGAACTGTAGCAAAGACACCAAAAGTCAACAATTTTCACATCAAAGTGGCTTCAGGATCCAAGTGTCAGCGTTGGTGTCAGCAATACCAACTGAAGAGATGGCAGTGCCCAGAGGACTCTGTGGTGGTGGAGGAAGTGACATCCGTCTCCAGGAGAAGGGTGTCGTCTGAGAGAAAGCACTGTGATATTTACAATGGTGCCAGGGAAGCAGTGTGCTGTCTGGCAAGGTCAATGGGCAGTGCCAGGAGGATGTAGGAGCTGTGTTCAGTGGAGTCAGTGGAACTGGTAGATGAGGTGGCACCTAGAGGAAATGGTCACAGTGCTTAGTGGGAAATGGAAAAACCAGCAGAGATAGTTGGTGTGCTCTGTGGAAGGCACAGCAGTGAGTGGAGCAGAATTAGACCAAGAACAATGGGAAAACTCAATGGATGGATGAACCACACTGACTTGTGAGCATGTTGAGTAATATGCTTGTGGACAGCCTGGGGGGTTGGTACACTGCTCCAGGAGCGTCTTTCTGATTTTAGATAAACCAGAAGGGTTGGGCATCTGCTTTAACAGAGCCAGGGAAAGAAGGCTGTAGCAGTGCCTCTTGAACCATAGTTTTGGGAGAGGGAAATAAAGGAAGTCTAACCATTACAACAAGGATAATTTCCTCTTCTCCATGTTGTGTTAAATCAGCCATTTGCCCCACCCCCCACCGCTCCCCTGCCTGCTCAGTCCCAGAGTTTCCAAGGAAGCTATTCTGTTGGCATAGCTGGAGACTTAAGTAGGATTCATAATGAGAAGTATACAATGGGAGTTAAAGATCTATTTATCAAACCTCATTAGTCAGTTCTGATTGATTCAACGAGACTCTCCTCCACACAGATGGAAACCTCAGCTTGCCACTGGACTTTGCCATTCTGAGTGAGCATCGTTGTTTTGGTTTAACTGCACTGGAAATTCCCATGCAGGACGAGAGTCCAGCAGACAAAGTCTTAGTTCCATCTAAGTTAGGATCAGGTTTGCCTCTTGTCTCTGACTTTATCTCTAATGCCTACCAATTCTACACACATAAATGCAACCCCTCCCTGCCCAATATCAAAATTTTGCCCATGATTGCTCTTGATTGCAGAGGTAAGTTGATGTCAACTCAGAGAGAAAAGGTCATGTTTAATTGTCTTGATTTATCCTTTTGGTTAGTTGACAGCTGCATTCTGCACCAAGGAAAGCCATCCAGACAAAACTAGGTCAGCAGGAACAATTGGGTGTATAGAAAATACTCTTAGCACTTAATACTGGTCTCAAAGTTTCCACACATTCACTCATTCAGCATTTACTGAGAGCCTAACTTTATTTATTTTTAAAGCAATATATTTACTTTTATTGATATGTATGCAGTTCTATCTGCATGTATGTCTGTGCACCACCACATGTATGTCTGGTGCTTACGGAGATGAAACAACGGTGTTGGACCCCCTGAAACTGGATTGATGATGGTTGTGAGCTGCCATGTGGGTTCTGGGAACAGAACCTAGGTCTTTTTCAAGAGCAGCAATGCTCTTAACACTGAGGCATCCCTGCAGCCCTCTGAGAACTTGCATTGTATGTGATATCTTTATGTATCTGCACAGATGTTAAGAATGAAAAGAAAGATGATGCATGCAATTATAACAATGCTAGGTGGCATACCCTAGCATGGCAACATAAGCAAGCTGCACATGGGAGCAGGAAGAATTCATTACCTAGTAGGAGACAATCATCTAAAGTGGCTCTCCGAGATCCCCACTTCCTGGTATGCATGCATGCTTGCATATGCCTCTCTTTCTATGAGTGCACTGGACATAGTGCTTACTTCTGACTTATTTATTATTGTTACAACTTCCAAGATTAAAGCTAAAAGATGATGACTGCTCTCACTCTTGCTCTCTGGCTCGTCCCTTGCTGCCTCTAATGTGAATCTGAAACAGAATGAGGTGTAGGACCAAGCCCCAAGTAACAGGCTACAGTGTATAAACCTGATGTGTAGCCATTGTCTTACAGCTGTGGCCAAATAGCAGAGAGGAGAGAAAGATTTGTTCCCAGTTTGAAGGTACAGCTCATCACAGTGGGAAGGCATGGTAGTGGGAGCAGCTAGAGTCTGTGACAGCAGGAGCATCAGGCTGCTGGCTCATGTCTCCATGGACCAGGAAGCAAAGAAAGGATGGAAAGTACATCTGAGCTATAAACTTTAAAGCCTGCCCCAGATCTATTTCCTCTATATAAAGCCTAGCTCCTCAAGGGTCCACAACTTCCCAGAGCAGCAGAATCAGGGGGAGACCAAATGTTCAACCACACAAGCCTATGAGAGATGTTTCACATTAAATCGTGACACTGACCAACTTAAATGAGACCATTTGAAGCAAAGACAGCCCACAGGGTGATATATGTATTTCTGTGTCCATTTTACTTTTGCTAAGTAAAGATTATGATGCATCCCTTAAATTTTGCACAAACAGTGTTTCTATAGAAACAAAGGAACAAAGAAGTTTCTAAATGCTTTATTTGTTTGGGGCACAAATATTTCTTCTCCTCTCAGGTTCTTCTTGCTGGAAAAAAATGAGAGCTGATAATGCGTTTGTTAAAGGCACACAAAGTGTATGTGTGGGTACATAGAGGTATTAATACACTTTCAAATACATTAATAATAAATTAAAGTTGAAGTCATTGCTGTATTAGAGAAAATGAATGGATTAGTCTCAGCAACAAAAAATTAGCTCAGAAGTAGATAAGCTAGAGAAATCAAAGCTGGAAAAAATATTAGCTTCAGATGACACTCCACTGTACATGAGTATGCGTTGAGTAACATCAGTTATGGGATGCCATGCCTTCCATAGCCCCTCACAGCTTTAATCCAAAAATCTAAGGCTAAGTATATAAGGGATGCTGAAACATAAGTAAACTTCATATTCAGACCGAGTCCCACTAATATATCATTATGTATGCGAAGGTATCCCAGACTTCAAACATAATTTGAAATTTGTAACACTGTTGGTACCAAGCATTTCAGGTAAAGTGTTCTCAGCTTGTAGTAGATTATCTGACAACAATTTTTTTTTGTACTTTTCTTTTTTTACCTTTTAACATAGTTGTTTCTCAGCAATGGGTCCTGTAATTCTAGTAAAAATGGAAATGCATAGTTTTGTTTGTTTCTTTGTGTATATGGGGAGTGGGTGGAATCTGGGGGTTGGACTGGAAGCCTTGTTTGTACATGCCAGGCAAGTGCTTTACCACTGAGCCAGCTCCTGGCCTCTCCTGGTTTTAGGTTTCTTATAAAAGTGTATTTGTCTCTAGAGAACATCAGCAACAGCAAAGAGAAAATAAAGTGTGTCTACGTTTTTAAAAGTGATGCAGATCAATTAACTGAGAGGCTTCCCGGCCCCAGCCTGTATTTACAGTCTCTGCCAACAAGGCTGCTATCGGTGCCCCCAGCTCTCATCTCATGCTCTGTTTATTTTGGCTTTCCAGAGATTAGGTGTCAAGTCACTAGGCTCTCTATGATCTTCTGTTCTTTTCCTTTCCTTATTTTATGTGTGCCTGGTTCCAAAGAACATGACCAGGTGGTGCATTTCCCTGTGGGAAGATTTTGAACTCTGGGGCTGGCCATGTCTCAGGGACTCTGGCCTTCATCTGGGGTCAGGCAGCCTGGATGCCTGTCACTAGTGTGAGCTGAGCAGCTGTTTTAGGACCTGGTGCTTTGAAACCTCCACTCTCTGGTCTGCTGTGAGACGCCGATGGGCTAGGGAGGCTGTGGAAAGGTTGGAGGCCAGAGGTAGATTCCGGAGAAGACTGCAGTAAGGAGAGGGTTCCTTCTGGTGAACTCTGCAGTCTTTTTCTGCAGGAACCAACAGTGGCTTGCTTCTTTGGTTCCGGGGCGATGAAACTTGCCTCAGCTGTACCTTCTCCACTCTCTCACATCTAAACTTCAGCTTCTAAGCATCGCACCGTAGTTTGGGGTGGACTCTTCAGCTCCTCTGGGTTTTTAATGGTTTTCTTTGATTCTTCATTAGCATTGACGTCATCAGCCTTCTCTTCCTTTACAACCTTGGTTTCAATCATTTCCTTCTGTTGATTCTTGTTTGTGAAAGGGAAGGCCTTCACATACCTGTAGGAACACACATATCACAAGGATAGACTTTAGGTGACACACATCACAACAAATAGGACTTTGTCTACCATGGGGCAGACTGGCACAGTCCCCTGGGCACCTTTACTTCAAGGTTATGCTAATATAGTTATACTCAAATATATCACTGTCACATTTTAGTGTCACATTTAGTTCATTCATATTGGACAGTACCCATAGGCTGGACTTTGGATGTCTTCATCATTCGCTCTCAAACCCCAACTCAAATACAGCCTAAGATTTTCCCTAAATGTTGACCTCTCCATTTTCATTTCTTGACTTTGATGCCCACTGACCACTGTCTACTGTCTAGATGACATACATGTGGAAAGGTCAGATGGTAGTGACATCTAAAAGGGCTGCCATCACCATTTTGACCAAATGCCAATAGCAACCATGGAAGAGCACAAGCTAGTTGCACAGCAAAGGTGACAAGATTAGAGATGTGTCTGCAACCTCACCTTTTCACGTAGCAAACAGCCAGCACAGCCGCAGCACCAAAGAAGAGGAGAGCCAGCACCAGCAGGGCTGTGGGGACACCTGGAGGGAAGACAGGGTCCATTGGTCTTTTGCTTGCACGTGTGTGTCTGTTCATGCAATGATTTATTTTTACATGGGGTATAGATAAGAAATAGTGTATAGATAAGAAATAGCCTTCTTTGTGACTATTTTAATCAACACACACACACACACACACACAGACACACACGCAATTTTATTTTCTGCATTGTATGTGTGCATGTGTGTAGGTAGGTGGGTGCAAGCTCTAAAGTGACACGGTCTAAATGTGGATGTCAGAGGACACTTGTGGGAATCAGTTCTCTCCTTCCACCATGTGGGTTCTGGGTTTGAACTTATATTGTTGGGTTTTGGCAGCAAGTGCCTTCACCCACCCAGCCACCTCACCAGCCCTCTATTTGCAATGTGGGGGGTTCTTTATATCTCCTTTATCACTGCAATGTGAAGAGTGGAATTTGTTTCTTGAAGCCCTGAGACCAATCTCACAGGTCCATGTGAGAAACTGGCATTTGGGTTAAAGTCACATGCCATGAAGATATGTATTTTTTATCTATAGTAATGGATAATAATTTATTTTGTGAAAAATGCAAGTTTTCATCAGGGAAGCTCTTTTATGCTCATGATGTGTCGCCTGATCCTTTACAAAGCTAGCTCTGAGTCTATTTGTGAGTCTTTTATTTGTCCCTGGTGGGTGCTGAGTGCTCTGTCTGGGGATGAGCTGGGTAATGTGCACTGTCTGTTGAATACAGTTGCTCATGGCATACAGACTCAGAAGACATTCACCTCCAAACCCAGCTGCTTCATTCTTGAATGCTGCTCCACTTTCAACAGATGCTTCTGTTTCTGTATCCATGGTGATAGGTTCTGTATAAACTTCCGTGATACAAATCATTTTTGTCTTCCGTGCCATGGAGGTTAAAGGTGGAGCCGGTGTGGCAGAAGCTCGGTGGTGACAGAAGCCGGGTGGTGGCAGAAGCCCGGGTGGTGGCAGAAGCAGGCATTGTGGAGTCTAGGGATGAAGCCAAGTAGGCGCTGCTGCTGACAGGAATCTCTGTTTCGGGTGTTTGAGTGTCGAACATGGGATCGAATGTGGTAATGATTTCTGGAATGCAGGAGTTGACCCAGGTGTCTGTCCGGAGAAAGGAAAGGGAAAGGAGAAGTAAGTCTGGCAGCAGGACCTCACCAGGCCTGCAGTCAGAACTCAAGTCTCATCAAGATTCAGATCTAATCTCAATTTCCTTCCTTAGCATCCTGCAGCATCAGCCTCCACTAAAGCCAGTGAGATCCCTGTGAGCCCACCCAACCAATCATGAGACTAGAAGACTCAAAAACTCAGGCTTCATCTCCACAACCTTGCTATCCCGCCAGCCCCTCGGCTATTGCTACAAGTTCTCAATCACCCCGGCTTTCTCTGTGATGCCTTTCCTACCCTTATAACCCCTGTCTGCTCTTAGTCAATTCTCCCCAGCTGTCAGGTTAACCAGGCCTTGCCAGACTTCCCTAGACTGGGTCTCTGGTTGCACATCCTTGTCCCTGCCTGATCTTGTCATCTTGTTCTCATCATTTTGTCCCCCTCTGGACTGAATGGGACCTACTTGGCAAGAGGAGACAAGTCTGATTTGATGATCACGGTCCTTCCTCTGTGCCTAGCATATAGTATATGCTCAGTGAATATTTGATAAAGAAGAAATGGAGAAAGATAAAGAAAAAATGAAAGAAAGGAAGGAGTAACTGGGGGTGTACATAAGATACCACTTTAGGACCAGATCTAAAATAAAATCTCTCTGTGCTCAAGGAGGGAGTGGGGAGGGAGGTACATAGTGTTTTTCAATCTGTTGGATAGGATTGCTAGGAAACACATCTGTTGTCTTTTTTACTCTGGGTCATCCATGGTACCAGGTGTTTAGCATTTATCAAGGTTTCATTTACACAGGAAGATGCTGAAGTTCATAGACATCAAGTTCTCTTGCTCAGCCACAGTTAGGAAATGACAGAGCCACACAGTGTCTTACATTACAAATTTACATCTATTTTAAACCCCTAATTATTTATAGCAGCAGATGCCACCGGCCAGAATTGTAGCTATGAAAGAAATGGTTTCATTAAATTGATTTGCCTTTGAAAATTAATTGAGTCACCAGTTATGGGTTTATGGAATAGTGCCAATAAAATGTTTGACCACACTTGCATCAAGTCAGTATTTTATTCTATTCATGTTTCTTTGAAAACAGCCTTGTTCAAATAAACATCATCATTGACCTTTGTCACCTTGAACCTTTAGTCCTGTTTCCCATTCTTTAGCATTTGCTAAGTTCTTCCCTCAGAGAATCAACATTTTAAAGCAAGGAAAGGAAACACAGAGAGCTCAATAGACACTGCTGGGTTCTAAAACACACAAGCTTATAAAGTACATACAGTTCTTCTGGCATGACTTAGGGAAAGCTGTGTGGAAGGCTGATGGCACTTATTTAACAGAAACTTACAGAGTACCATCTCCATGCCAGGCCCATGCTCTAGATGCCAGAGACATAGTCCCTGTTCTTAAGAGGCTTCTGAACCATTGGAAGAACAGAGATGATAAAAGATAAATAAGCCATGGATTTCAGAATATTATAAATAATGAAACGAAACTTAATCAGGGTGTCAGTTAAACTGGTAAAGGTGGAAATGAAGGCTGCATCCTTGACTAGGGTGACAAGAGGAAGTATCCTGGGGAGACAGTACTTAACCTGAGACCCAGTGGTCAACAGTGGCCAGTCACTAGAGATCTAGGGCAGACACTGGAAGAAAACAAAAAGTGAAAGAGCAAGAACTCAACTCAGCTGAGCCCATTCGATGAACAAGAAACCCAGTGTGGCTGAAACAGAGCAGGGCTCATTTGTAGGGAGAGAACAGGATATCCTGGGCAGCAGGATGTGCGTGATCCAAGAACAGAGAAGTGGGCAAGTTCAGCCAGGTCAGGAAAATGAGCAGGAGTCAAATGTGGCTCTAAAGAATAGTGTGAATGTGACTGGCAAGAGAAAGCCTGCAAGCAGGAGGCGAGGCTGGAAAGATAGCTTGGCCAGGGTATCCAGACTGCAAGTTACAGTGTTTAATGACTTGGAATTTACTCTGTAGGAGAGGGCATTTTCTCCTGGGGTCCACAACCCTTTTTAATCATATTCACGAGGCTTTGTATACATTCTATTTTTATATGCAAAAGACATCACATGCTACATACTGCATTACCTGGGACGTCACCCAAGGCTGTGGGGCAAACAGAAGAATAAGTTACCAATGGCGGAGGGATAGGATAGGGGCCAGATGCAGAGGGAGGGAGGACGTCCAGGAATAGAGAAGGAGAGTTCTTGCAAACTGCATAGAAATAGGAGAATCTGGAAATATCTGGTTCCTAAAACTTAGAAAGATTAGGAAGAGCACAAAAGTCCACCAATAGAAGGCAGGCTGAATAAATAACTCTACAGACAGCCACTCGAGCATATTAAAAACATAGCCATTAAGAATTAGAAATGTCTCTGTGAGTTGATCCAGACTAGTTTCAAGGCTATAAGTGGAAAAGCTATGCACAGAGTAGTGCATGGTATTCCAGCTTTGCTTCTGTGAGAAAAGTAAACACTATCCCATCTACCTGTCTTTATGTGCAAAACAGAGGCACAGGCAAGAAATGCATAAAGATGGAAGGATTAGGAGTCACACTTCCCTGATTATTTTGAATAGCAGCCTGTTGGTGCTGTATGTATTTGAGAAAATTGAAGCAATAAAAATTAAGCCCTATAACAAACCACAAACAGAAGCAAATACATTTCTATTCTTCTCAAATGAGATTCTAATCACAACAGAGGTGGGGCTTGTCCAATCACTTCTACACGGAGTTCCCTGGCCACCTGTCCTTGCAGAACTTTCTTCTGGAGTGAGGGAAGGGGTGAAGCAAGCCTCAGTTTTACTCAATAGATTTGTTTCCCAAAGATACTGGCTTTGCTATTTTGAAACTGTTGTGGCACAAAAAGATGTATTATCTATGAAGAACTAAGATTCTGAGTGTAGGAGAAGATAAATAAAGCAAAGTCAGAAAAAGTAAATTATTAAATTTGAGTTGGGAACATCAATATAAATGCACAGTTCACACACACACACACACACGTGCATGTCACACACACACACGCTCTCTCTGTCTCTCTCTCTCTGTCTCTCTCTCTGTCTCTCTTCTCTCTCTCTCTCTCTCTCTCTCTCTCTCCTCTTCTCTCTCTCTCTCTCTGCTGAGACTCAATGGAAATGCCACTAGTAATGTGAAACGCAGATCTTGGTTTCTGGTTAGCATTTTGTACCCAAAAGAACCAGAGGTCCATATGGAAATGAGCTGTTATCTCTCCACCAGGAACAGAGACGGTACCAGGTGAACCTGGGCCTGCCTCATTGGTTAAGAAGCAGTAGTCACCTAAGACTCCCACATGCTAGATTTGGAACATGCACAGGACTTGAAAGAATAATAAGTATAAAATTTATTATAATGTGCTTGATACATTGAATAAATCAAACCTCACATGTCTGTGGTAGCATAAGGTGGAGGAAGTATGTGTATACATGCATGCGTGTGTATGGGTGTGTGTGAGGGTGGATAGAGTCCCCTATATAATAACCATTTCCAGCAAGGACCCCAATAGTAGTTTGGGGTGAGGATATTTGCATGGTACTAAATATCATATGTAAGGTTACCCACTAACTACAAATGAGAAAACATCCTTCTCACTTCATTTTCAATCTGTTAGTCACCATCTTAATCAAATAATCAAAGTAAAACAGTCAGTAATAGGAACTATTGCCATTTGGTGCTGTCTGTTAGGCTGTGATCCTCACTACCCGATACTCCCTATAGCATGCAGCACACATTGACTGGAAGTTGAAGAAGTCTCTTGACCTTTCAGGGTGTAGGAAGTAATGTGGGCTGAGAGTATAACATAAACAAAAGCAGGAGGAAACAGATGAGTCTGAGGCCCCTTCCTCTCTTCTGTTTAGTCAGAGATGGGCACCATAGCACTGTGCCGCCAGCAGGTGGGGAAGCAAACCAGGACAGCTCACAGGAATGGGGTGATGAGAAAGACAGGCACACAGATAACTAACTCTTTAGCTAAGACAGGCTGGAGGGACAGAGAACGATGGAGACATCATCAGCGTGGAAGGAGAATGACTGCAAGTCTTGACTCTGCTGCCAACTCCCCACCCCCAAAAACACACACTCTGAACTGTTGGTAAGGGGAGGAACAGGACAGGGCATCTCTAAGATCACTTCTTTTATCAAAGCTCTCTGCTTCAGAGAATTGCTTGGAATTCCTGGATCCAATTTTGCTGATGTTGTTTGGCAAACAGTATCTCTTAGATCTTACAAATTAGTATTGAAATCTCTCTTGTGTATATATGACCACTTGCTAGCTAACCTTCAGGAAGTCGGACATATGAGTATATGTGACAAGAAATGAGTCAAGCAGCCTTCTTATGACACAGAGAACAACTAACGGGTAGTAGTTGAAAGAAATGCTTGAGAAATAGCATAGGAAAGCCATTAGATTAGGGCAACCAAGGTCTATGAGCAAGACCATCGAGATGACTGCAAATCAGACCTACTCTCTAGGTTTCAACATCTTCCTTCAAAAAAGGGAGATTGGTCTTTGTTCTCAAAATGTCAGGTGCAACATGTGAGTTATGTGAGATAGTGGAAAGGATTGGTTTCAGAGTTAGACTCAAGCATGGCTCAAGTGTATCCTCCAATGTTTCTGTGTTAGAATCCAATGTGGCAATGCCAAGAGGTGGTAGGACCTTTAAGGGGTGGAGCCTAGCAGGAGGTCATGAAGGGTATTGAAGGAATCAGTGGGACCCTGGTTGGTGCAGAGATGCATACACTCCTGCATCCCTCTCTGGCTTCCAATCTCAGCACATGTACCTCTTCTTCCACACATTCCTCCCCTTGTGATGACATAAAATCCTCCCCCAGGTCAAGTTGCTGCTATGCCACGACCTTGACTATCCAGAAATTGAGCTACTCTTCCTTTCTTTATAAATTGCTCAGCTGTAGGTATTTCATCACATAATGGAGAATGTCCAACACAGATACATAAGACAAGTGGATTAAAGTTCCCATGGCTACATTTCCTTGTTTGTAGATGGGATTACAAGGCTTCCTCGGAGAAGTTCAAAGTTCTGCAAGATAGCTAACTTCTCAACTACTTTGTCCAGAGAGATGCATCCATATAGACATCTGTTTATTTCCCACTTCCTGTTTATCTTACAGGAAACTTGGGCAGTGGAGGTAATAACCAAGCCTCTGGGAACCCCTGTTCTTATGCTACCAACTCAGTCTTATTTTCCCTAATATTTTCCTCTGAAAGACACATTGCTCCCCACAGCTAGCCTGGTAATATTTAGATAACCCATGCCACTCATCCCAGGCAGGTCCCAGATCTTGAGACACCCAGAAAATGTGCCACATGAGGTGTTTCGGGGTCTGACTCACCAGATGAGTTGTGGCAATAGGCTTTGAACTTTTGGCTGGGGAAGCGTTCCAAATCAGGACACCTTTGCCATTCTTCCCACACTTGGGGTTTGAGAAAATCCGAGGGATGACTGAGACCCGTTCTCCAACCCATCCGTAGCTGTAGGAGGATACACATTGGTTGAACTGACAGAGGTTAGAAGGCACCATGTCTACCGCTAAGCAAGAACACTGGCTTTAGTGAAGCTCTTTCTTACCTGCAAGTCTCGAAGCCAGATTTCTGTGCTGATTCCACCTGGTCCCTGCTGGCTAGAGTCAGTTTCAGCATCTTACAGGCCTCCTTAGCTTCTGTGAAATTCATCTGTGGGTTTACATTTCTCCAACAAGTGCAACACCCATGATTCTGCATGTAGAAATGGAAAGGTCTGGAAAGAAATCATAAAGTCTTCAGTTTGCTTCTGGCCTTGTTCCCAGCTCTCAGGCTCTCCTTCCTCTCAGAGAATCATTGTCTTGATCCTGGTCTGTGATGCTGGTATTGAATTTAGTTATGATAATACAAGCCAAGAATATCTCACAAGGACTGCTGCTGGGTAGGTTAGATGCTTGTATTACCTGATCGAGGCTGTAAATCTCCAGATCCCGAGTCCATTGAGCACTCTGCACTAAGGAAGCTGCCAATGACACTAGGGCTTTAGCTATCAATCGGTCCTGGTGTTGGGGTCTAAGTGATTTAGATGCTGCAAACTTTTTTTTTTTTTAAGTCTATGTAAGGAAGCCTCTGAGAGTTTAAGAAAGAAGTCAGAGCTCTGGTTAACAGCATAATCACTAGCAATACTCTAAAGTAATGTGTCCCTGTTTTGAAAGAGGCTGTCCATGTACTTGCTAGAAGAGAATGTGAGTTCTATTTCAGGTCCCTTTCTGACCATTGGAGGACAGGCTTACTCAGAAATTCCTGGAGGAGCTGGCAGGAAATCTTGCAGGGCAGGGAAACTAAATAAAGGAAGTTGAGTTTCAGAGTCAGGGCAGGCTTGGCTATCACCTGCTCTCTGTAACTCCGAGATCTTGCGCTTGTTACTTTATCTTTTTGAGCCCATTTCCTTATTTGGAATACAGAGAGTAATGATCTACTGGGCAGAGGGTAGTCGGAGTTAAATGAGTGAGTTCTAGCAGGACTTAGCATCTGCCATATTCTAGGTACTAATAGATAGTATAGAGAGTAGTGTCATTTGGATTTCAAATTTCTTGGGAACGTTGAGGCAGTGGGACTGGTCAGAATATTTTCTCAAAATCTAGTGGATTTGGGAACTCTTTTGACACACTTCTCTAGGAGAACTTATGGACCTATATAAAATTGCCATGTTGTATTATATTCCTTATATTCCCTTACTCCCGTTGAGCTTTAACTATGAAAATCCATAAAAAGGCAGGCCCTTTAGCCTTGCAAAGAGTGGCTATGCAAGGCTCTGGCAGTGCTCAGCCTGTGGCCTATGGACCTACACAAACTCTAAGATAGTCTAATGGCTCAAAATTGTAAACTTACTTAAAACATTGTGAAATTTTCTTGTGAGATCCTCTCATACCTTCCCTGCCCTATCTGTTAAGCTCCGTCTATGAAAGTTCATTGTAAATTCCCAAGCCTGTTTGAAACACTCTGTGCCTCTCCTGCTGTTAATTGACCCTTGGGATCTTGGGGACCAGTTAGGGCTTTCATCTGTAAGTTACATCTTGTCAGGAGTTGTAGTCAGAATTAAATGAGGTAACTTGTACCTAGCAGAGCTCCAATCCATGGAAAACAGTCGAATATATAAATTTCATGCTTTCCAATTTCACTTAGAAATTCTAACATCAAGCTGGAATCCAAGGTTACACTCCAGTCAAACCTTCCATAAGACTCTTAGAAATGTCACAGAGCATAGGAGCCATGTGTTCTTGGGAGTCTGATAGGGTGGGGTCAATGACAAGAGTTAGGACCCACTACCGTGTGTTGATGAGTCCTTGGATGCACTAAGACTGTTTTTTCCACATAGGAAATGTTTTCCTGAAGAGAAGTCAGTGAGACTTTAATATGCTCAATTCTGAATCTCTCTGTAACATGCCTTTTAAGACATTCCCACCTGCACCCATTCCTCACCTCAGTACCATTGAGGCCAGCTGCATGATGGGAACTTTCTGCTCTTTCCAAGAATTTAATTTCCTTAGGAAAAAAAATTGCCCTTATTGAGGACAAAGCAAATAGTGTGGTCGGGATCCAAGAGCTAAGGACGTGGCTCAGTTTGGAGTGCTTGCCGAGCCTGCAAAAGCCTGCACTTCCCGCTTCCTCACAGACTGGACACTACCACCCGTAATCCCTACATCTACTAGGTGAAGGTAAAAAGGATCAGGAATTCAAGATCATTCTCAGCTACATAATGAACATGTGGTTAGCCTGGGCTACAAGAGACCCCCCCCCAAAAAAAAAAAAAAACCCAAACCAAACCAAGAAAACCCTTCCAAAAAAAAAAAACTGGTGTAACTGCAGCATTACAAGGTGTGTGTGTGTGTGTGTGTGTGTGTGTGTGTGTGTGTGTCCTCCTGATGGCATTTCTAAGAGAACCAGGTTTATTTTAAAGTGACAGTTCTGGTATGTGGGAGGGGGTGACGGCGACATAATCATCTACTCTAACCTAGCATAAAAGTCAAATCTGGAAATATATAAATTAACTCCGAACATCCGATCTTGATACATCTCCTCTTCAGCGCATCTTCAGCAGAAGAATGGTTTCTCTTTAATAAACCTATTACTTCACTTGCCAAGGACAGTAATAAGTGGCATGTGGCTTTGGTGTTTTTCCTAATATGTCAAATAAGGCTTCCATGAATGCATCTCACAAACACACAAGCAACTAGAGTTTCACAGCTGCTGATGGTAAAAATTTTAAACCCAAACTTTCAGTTAACTCCCTGCATATTAAATTTACTGCAGATTTAAACATCACATTCCACTGGTGGCAGAATATCCTTGCGATTAAAACAATTACACTAACATAGCAGTATAAAGTGTGCAGTATTTAATAATGGTTACCTATTTTTCCTGAGACTTGATGACTGCCTTCAATGTTTGTAACCTTGGCTTACTTTTTGAAAGAAACCCTTTAAAAACAAATGACTTCTCATTTTTTTTTAAATTTCAAACTATTATCATTAAAAACTTTCCATAACCCAAAATAAAAATTCTAAGTGATGTAAATGTGAAAATGAGTCATTTGGAGACTCTAGCAGAGCAGTTGAGCCTCTCTGGCTGAGCAACAAGCCCTAGGCAACCTCACAAGTCTCCCCCATGCCCAACAGTCCATGGTCAAGAGCAGGGGGAGCCTAAGATGCTTCCCAAGACCTTGTGTAGCCTCAGTTTAGAAACCTGATAAGACACCTACCTTGCACTTGGATGGCACCTTGGACTGGGTGCCTAGTGGTCCAAATAGAGGCGAGGAGTAACACCAGCTAAAGTGTTCGAGCATTGTGCAGATCCCTCTGGAGCACTGTGGCTGGCCACCCCACAATAAGGGAGACAGATGCTCAATCATCAAGCTGGATGGAGAGTTCTGGAAATATGTTGAGGATTTCCCTGCTTTCAAGCTTCTGATTTGTCAAAATCACTGGAGGAAATGAGTGACATCCCTTGAACGCCCAGGCTGTACTTTGTGGATGGCTTTCTGGAACATTTAGCTAATGCTGACTCAGAAAGCACACAAGTGAGGAAAGCAGATAGCACCGTGTCAGCTGCTGAAGATTTCCCAGTTCCCATATTCCTCTGTGGGCTCAGTTCCCACACTCTCCAGTGTGATGCTTTGCAGAGCCCATTCATTCACATACTCCCGTGACTGTCTCTGCCTCTAAGAGAGAATGAAGATGGATTGTGTTTCTTTCCTTTCTACAATCAGTACCCACCGCTTCTCAGATGCATTGCCTAGTAATGTGTAAGGAACTAATGGTGAGGTTTAGGATAGTGAAAGCTCGCTAAAACACCACTCCTTCCTTTGGAACTTCTTACATACACTGAACAGATCAACATTGCTAGGAGATTCATTTTTCAGAGAGACGAGACTCATAAAAAGTCTTATCTAGGGCTGAAATGGTAGCTCAACAGTTAAGAGCATAAGCTGCCCTTCCAGAGGACCTGAGTTTGGATCCCAGAACCTATACTGGGCAGCTCATAACCACAGGGCATCTATACCATCTTCTAATTTCTGCAGACACCCACACTCATGGCACATACCCACTCACAAGTGTGCATACATATTAATTAATAGTTTTTTTAAAATCATAGTTATAAAACACATGTAAAAAAAACATTTATTTTTTGAAAATTAGACACTTTGCACCTTACAAAAGGGGATTTGATTTGTATAACAGTGATCACCACAGGGATTATTGTGTCACAGATCCTGTAGTTACTTTTAGCTGGATGCTGATGGATTCAACTCAGACGCCAACGTCTTCATCTGACACATGTGGGAGATAGCCACACTGTGTTAAATCAGAATGCACTATGTATCTCCAAATGGAATTTCCAGTGGCTCTTCTTCAATAATTACAGTTGGAGCTTTGGAGTAATGCCTTGAGCAAAGGGTTGTGAGTTCTCTTCAAAAGTAGGTGTCCTTTATGGGAGTGATATTCTTTTCGAAGATTCGTTTTTATTTTTTTTAATTAATGTGTGCGTGTGTGTGTCCATATGTGGCTATGTGCACATGAAAACAAATATCCAGGGAAGCCAAAAGAAGGTGTCAGACCCTAAAGAGTTGGAGTTACACATAGTTATGAGCTGCCCAACATGGGTGCTGGGAACTGAACTCAGGTCCTCTGCAAGAACAGAACTTAGTTTTGTCCAGACTGAGTGTTGCCTGTTTAATTCAACACCTGAATCACGAGGATAACTAGCTCTACTTAATTGTACTGGTAACATATTTAGATATATATGTAGAAAATGTCAATAATGAAACTCTATTCTTCACAAACACTGAGAGCTTCTAGGAAAGCAAGGAAATAGCCCCTGAATATTCCAATGTAAACTTGTTACTTGTTTGCACACAAGCCCTGGGGCCCGCATAAAAACATGTGACTCTAGCAATGTAGTTCCAGAAAAAGAGGTGGGAATCATGTCCTTTTTAAATCATCCTTGATGCTTAACATCATGAGAGAAAGAATAAATCACAACAAGAAGGGAGAGAGGACAGCAGGAAGGGAAAAATTAGCTGTAGAAGGCAAAGCGTGTGAAATAACTTAGGAGCAATGAGACGACACTGGGTTTTATAAATGAAAGGGCAGATGGGGCTTCTTGGATAAAGGGGGTCTGAATGATTGCAGGGCTAAGCAGTGAGTTACCAAAATAAGGAAACAATTTGTTCATGACCCGGGTGAGAGAAGAATTTAGCCACTGTTAGAATATGACTGGAAATAAATATTGCTTTCAAGATAGGCTCTTACTATGTAGTTAAAGCTGCCTAGACCTTTTTTTTATTAAAAAATGACAATATTATACATGTAGATAATGTGTTTTGATAATATTCACCCCATTTCCATCTCTTCTTAGCTCTTTCCTGCTCTTGTTCAACTCTTTCTTCTCAGCGTCTCCCTCCTATGCTCATGGCCTTTTCCTGTAACCCACCGAGTTTAATTAAGGCTGTTCACGTGTGCATGGAAGTGGAGCTGTTTGCTGTACCATGGACAACTTAGTAGTGGCTAATTTCTGAAGAAAAATGACTTCTCCTCTAGCAGCCATTAACTGCCAATGGCTGTTCGTGAGCAGCCTTCCCTGGCTGGGATGGAATGTGATGGAATCTTGGCCCACGTGACCACAGCTGCTACGCTTCATCATGCCCCAAAGACGGACCTCACAGCACTCTTTCTAACCGCAGCGCTTATACTCTTTCTGCCCCCTCGTCTACCTATGTTCCTTTAGTCTTGGGGTGGGGTGGGGATGGGATGAGGAATGGTATAAATATTCTGATTAGGTCTGAGCACTCAGCAGCTGCCTAGTCTCAGCATTCTGAGCAACTAAAAATCTATGTTTAAGAAGTCTACCACCAGCCAGCCAGCGGTGCGCACCACTGCAGGTCGCCGTGCTCTGGAGTCCGAGACAGCCGTCTGTCTCTCCCGAGTTCGGATCTAGAATTCACTGCCTCTCCAAATATTACATATATATTATATATTACTATATCATATACACACATATATATGTGAATATATGACTTTGATCTGAGTAAGAATTTTAGTTGCTTTTCAAGTTCAACACATGCAATCGCAGCTTGTATGGAGTAGAAGTTTTGAAAAATGGCAGTACAGAAATACAGTACTATCCAGAGTACTGGGCGAGGATGATGTCCATATTGAGTTTAAATTCTCACACTAAAAATCCACGTGCCCTGGAGCATATTTTAAGAGCACTTAAATTCTCTGGGCCTCAGTTTTCACTGCCTGCCAAACGATGGAGTTACAGAACTTAAAAATAACAGTAGTTCTATGGTCCTAGGTAAGGATTATTTTTAAGAAATATACAGGTGGACAAATGTATTTTTATTCACTGAAGTCTGACTGCTGCCACCAACAACCCCATAACTCAATGGCTGGCTTGAAAAGTCTATGGTGTCCCGGTGGCTGACAGGAGGTGATGGTGGGAATAGTGGGTGTGAATACTGAGGACTCCACAGCACAGTTTTGTCACAGAGAGAGGGTGCTTCCATCTGTCTTCTACTACCTCCAGAGTTCTCTTCCTGGATCTTCACAGTAACCAGCAACCCAGTACAGAGTGTAGATCATGGTGCTGACGAATGAGTTCAAGGCCAAGCCTGGAATGTGTCGCTCTCTGTTTATAGTTGAGCAATCAGAACTTAGTCACATGTTCCCATCTAACCTGATTAAGGAGTTTTAATTCAGCTATGTACTCCAAGTTGCTGAACATGGAATGATCTGTGCTTGGTGTCCCTACCTAGTCACCCAATATTCAACTCACCGTTTCTCCCTTTTGCAGAACATAATACATTTCTCAAGGAAGGCCACTCAAGGTCCTAGGCTGCACAGAGTCCATGATCTCTGAGCTATGCCCTGTTTTAGTTATTTTTCAATTTCAACGATAAACCATGACCAAGGCAATTTATAAAAGAAAATGTTTAGTGGGAGCTTATAGTTTCAGATGGAGAGCCAATGACTATCATGGCAGGGAGCATAGTGCTGGAGTAGTAGCTGGGAGTCTACATCCTGATCCATAGACCATGGGCCTTTTGAAACCTCAAAGCTTGCCTCTATTGATACATCTCCTTCAATGAGGCCACACCTTCTAATCCTTCCCAAACAGTTCCACCAAACTGGCGACTAAGTATTCAAATAGATAAGCCTATGGAGGCCATTCTCATTCAAACCACTTCATGCTCAGAACTCCAATCAAGTATAGCTGTGGCAATTTGTAGTCTGGTGACCTACGGGTTTAAAAGGTTGTATACCACTCCCCATGTGTACTGCTGAGGCAGGATCTGGATGATCTCAATGGAAGTTCCCACTCATCAAGGGGAAGGATAGAAGTCACAGCAATCCAGGTTTAAGAGGTTCAGTAATGCCAGAGAAATGATATAATGAAGATCATTGCTGGGGATGGGATGCAGTTTGCATGCTACTCAAGGGTCCAATGTGATTAAATACTGGCTCTCCAGGGTGGTACCATGTTAGGAAGAAGGTTCTAGAGGGGAGTTTTCCTTGGGAGTTCTTATGAGAGAGTTGTTATATAAGGAGCAAGCCTAGCCTGGTCACCCCCTTTCTCTCTGCTTCTAACTTTGACACGAGACTGCTGGCTCCAACACCCACTCCTGTCACTACCATTTGTCCCTTTACTAGGAGTTCCTTGTCAGAACCAAATGGATAAAGGCACCATGACCTTGAACCTTCAGCACTGTGAAGCAAATGAACCTCTTCTTAAACTGAATGTGGTCATGCATGCCTGTAATCCCATCACTCACAAGGTAGATTCAGGAGGATCGTGAGTTTGAGGTCAGTCTGGACTACAAAGTAAGAACCTGTCTCCAAACAAACAAACAAGGCCCTGGGGACTGTTGAGGTGATTCAGTGGGTAAAGGTGCTTCTCTCACTGACTCTTAAAACTGAGTTCAATCCTCAGGGCCTACAGGGCAGAAGGAGAGAACTGTCTCCCACAAGAACTGGATTCTCTATCTTAGGGCTAACAGTCCCATCCAATGTAACATACCAGCAAGAATTGTATCTCACAGTCAGAAGCTCCAGGAGCTGGAGGATGGCCATTGTCAAATTGATCAAATCTAGAATCATCTAGGTCCTGGACTCTAAGAGATGAGCCTCTGGCATGCCTATAGTGGATTATCTTAGGTTTACTGAGGTGGGGAGACCTGCCCACTTTGGATTGTGCCATTGCTTGGGATGGAATCCTGGACTGTATGACATGGACGGCAGAAAGTGGGCCGAGGACATTCATTACTCTGCTTCCTGACTACAGCTGCAGTGTGACCAGCTGCCTTATGCCCCTGCTGCCAGAATTCCCCACCGCAACAAACTGTACCATTGACTCATGAGCCAAAATAAACCCTTCCCATTAGGTTGGTTTTGCCAGGGTATGTTAGCAACAGGAAAAGTAACAGACATCTCTGGAGCAAATTTTAGAAGGGTTACTTATTCTAGATTAGACCCTGATTGTGTTTTCTGGGAGAAATTCAAGTCTATAGTTTTTTGTGGATCTAATTCAGCACTGTAGAAGGATTAGGGTTAGTCTCACAACAAAGAGACTTCAGCCACTGGTTTGGAAATGTGCATTTATTTTAAAACTCAGCTATGTGACACTCTAGAGTTCAACACTGCCACACCTACCTGTGCGAGGCTTAACAGCATTAGGGACTGACAGCCGGTGACATGTACGTCCAGTGCCTCCCTTGCCATAGCCTCTTCCAGACTGCACAAAAGAGACAGCCCATATGACGTCATGGCTAGAACGTGAAAGTCCTTTTAGGAAGTGACATCAGTGGTGATGCAAACACATCCTTGGCAATAGAAGGCTGGCAACCAGACTCTCAGGCTTAAGCAGAAATGCCAGCTTTCAGGGGCATCTTGAGTGGAAACTTTTATTCCATTTCACAGTTACATCTGGAACCACAAGGCTGGCTTCCATGTCACTGGCCATGTGTGGCAGCAGCTTCGACTGCTCCAAGTTGTTCCTTGCTTTCTGAAAGGGTAGACCAACAAGTGTGTTTTCAGCCATGCCATTCCAAATAAGGCCATGCTCTTTGGAGAGGCCCTTTTCCTCAACTGTCCTTACAGCTGGAGCAAAGTGGTTGCTGGTCTGCGCCTGAGGACTCCTGCAGGCTTTGGAGGCCGGTGGCGATGCTGAAACAGTTCACTGGTGTTCTCCTCAACTCTGTCTCACCCAGAACAGGGGTGGGCAATCTGAGGCCAAGTGGACACTGGGCTCACTCAGGCTGGGTCTTCTTTTGCTGTGGGGGTGGGCTGAGACTGGACACCTCCCCCGCAGAGTCCTGCCTAACAGCTGCTCTTTCTTCATTCCCTGCACACCCTGAATTTGTCTCAGAGGTGTTTATGTAGTTAAATCTCCTTCAGCTGTATCTAATCCCATGGAAGCCTCCAGGTAAGCCCTACCCCTGCCTGCAAAATCCCTCAGCCTGGCTCTGCACCTCATTACCTTTAATAGCACATCCTTGGGCTTCTCTCTGTGTCTGCCATTTTCTAGCCACTGTAAAGATGTTTCTTCAAAAACAGTATTTTAAAGTGAGGCCTAGTTGGGGGAGGGCATGTCTCTTTATAGGGACTGATTGCAGAGTCAGGTTCTTGGACTTGAAAATGGTGTTGCTATAGTCTGACTTCATTCTTGCTCTCTCAGAGAAGATATAAATGAGGTCATGAATCAGTCATGACAGCTTTCGAATGGGAATAGGAATCGCCATAAAGGTGACAGTACTGAGCCACATCAAAACATCAAGTGTTCTAGGCTGCTCTCCGCTTTGAACATTTACTTGTTCTTTTAACCAACATTAAATGACTCGCTCCCAAGGGTTTGCCATGCTAGGTACCTAGACAAGAACTGCTAAGACATAGCACTTGAGGAAAAACATCCAGGGAGACAGAGATATAAAAAAGTTAGATAGTAGATACAGTTCAATGATTAAAGTCTAACAAGTACCAGAAGCACTAAGTGGGTGCCACCCATTAGGTTGGGTATGTGAGAGTGTTGAAAGGAGGTCACAGAGGCCTGTACAGAGGGGTGGTGCTTATGCTTAGTCCTCAAGAGCACTGAGAAAGAGAACAAAGACAGCAAAGATGCTCCTGACTTAGAGGACAATGGGAGACATAATGTCATTGGGAACCATGGCTGGCCTGGAGGAGCTGAAGGGCCAGCTGGGGGAGTGGGATCAGACTGGAAGGCACCCAGCTGGAGAAGGTACCCATAGGTAAAGAAGATCAGGAGTACAGTCCCTGGAGCCAGACCACTATAGTTTCAATGACTTATTAGCAATATATGCTTGACAAGTTGAATTGTTGTATGTGTGTATGTGTGCACTTGTGTGTGTGTGTATGTGTGTGTGTGTATATACGTGTGTGTACTCTTGTATCATTTATGCTTCTGTTTCCTTTTTTGAACATGGGGAGAGTGATACCTATTTCAGATTTTGTTTTTCTTGAGGACTAATGAATTACTGCCTATATAACACAGCGAGTTTTTGGATCACAATACATTCTACATGAGTGATAGCAACAAAACCAATGAAACAGAAAAGCAACCACAAGAGAAGCCCCATCTCCTACTGAAGAGAGCTGAATGAAGGAAACCAGCGAGCAGGTTGGAGAGCCACCATGCTGCCTTCAGTTTGATGCTGAACGGGTCCTTGGAAGGACACATATGGGTAGGAAATATCATGAAAACTGCAGTCCTGAGGTGCAAAGCAGAGTGAGAGGCAGAAGTGGAAGGCACACCTTTTCTTACCCAAGAGGCGGGTTAACTGTGTAGGATCGCTTTCAAACGGAGCAAGCAACCAGGGAACAGACTGTGCTAAACAGCAACTCCAACCTGACATAGAAGTGGAACGAAGACATGACTTCTCAGGGGAGTCAAACATCTTTGGAGTGTGTGGAGGGCTCACTGTGTTTGTGCCTGGTGACTGCTGATCCATACCTTGTGAAAACCAATTGGTTGGCATAACATGGATGCCACCGAACAGAACACACTTCCAGACAGTGGGTGTCTTTGTGCACAAATTCGTGTATTGTCCACATGTATACAGATTCATTGTATATTAATTCACATCTTCCTGTTTCCTTTCTACATGGGGCTACTTTTAGCCCGTGTATTTTTATGAGAAAGCTTTTCCACTCTCTGAAAAGAAATGGTGATTCCAAAAGGGAGAGAGAAGACGAAAGAACAGTTGTGATACATGAAGTGGAAAGTGGGACAATATCTATGTTGTGACTCCAAGGCTGAGCCTTATGGTCAGTACTGGCCACTAAGTACAATTCTTACTGACCATGAAACATAGGAAAAAGGGGAAGGCAAGCTTCTCATTTTCCCCTGAATGAAGAGGTTTCAGTTCTCCCAATCCATCTGAGCCAGGGGCAGGACTCTTCCCTTGGGCTAGAGTCCTTAATGAAGGTCGATTCTTTATTAACCAGACACTTTCCCAGAGCATGATTCGATCTTTTGTTGATCCTTTCAAAGCATCAGGTTATTGTGAGTAGCTTCCACGAGTGACAGAAGAGTGCCTCCTTGTTCCCCAATGGGATGGGTGGCCACATGTGCAAACCAGGCCTGACACACTGTACTTAGGGGCAGGGTGTTGGGGTGAATGAAGTAGAGCAGGGCATGGCTAGGGAGTTCAGTATCCTACTGCTCTGCTGGCAGCTCTTGCTGGAGTCCCGAGCTCCACCAGGAGTCCCGCTGGGCTGCAGAGCAGGTGGATCTCCCAGCGGGCCCATCGGCCTGCTCTGTGCAGGAGTTATAGGAACTGTAGAGCCCAAGCACAACACTCAAGACCAGCATCACTGCAGCCATCATCCAGATCACTTGCCAGTGTTGACACAATTTAGGATACATGACTTGTAGGAAGTGGACCAGTTCTTCAAGTTTGCTATCAATAAAATATAGATAGAGAGATTAGTATACCAGGCACATGTCTAATGCTCAGACCTATAGTTCCCTGCCTGGGGATACCTTCTATGCTGTCTAAAGCAGTGGTTCTTAAGTTCAACAATACAGAGCACCACCTGCGCCACCTGCACCACCTGCACCACCTGCACCACCTGCACCACCTGCACCACCTGCACCACCTGCACCACCTGCACCACCTGCACCACCTGCACCACCTGCACCAACCACCTGCACCACCTGTACCACCTGCACCACCTGCACCACCTGCACCACCTGCACCAACCACCTGCACCACCTGCACCACCTGCACCACCTGCACCACCTGCACCACCTGCACCACCTGCACCACCTGCACCACCTGCACCACCTGTACCACCTGCACCACCTGCACCACCTGCACCACCTGGTAGATTGTATTCAAAATATCCCAGGCCTTCTGAATGAGAATCCCACAGCTAACATATAAGAATCCCTGGGTAATTTTGGTGCCACTGGTCCATACTGTGGGAGGCTCATGTAGATGTTTGTCAATCTCTTTATCTCCATCCTTTTCTTCTCCCACTTTCTCCAAATCCTGTTTTCTCCATTCCTGCCTCTCTTCTCAATTGCCACATTCCCCTATCTTATTTTCCAACTTTCTCCCAGCCCATCCTCTCTCTTTTCAGCTTAGTAAAAAGACATTGATCAGAGTCCCATCCTAGAGCTTTCTGGAGATGTCCTGCACACTTTAAGCAAGCTATATTTTTCTCCTGTATCTAAGTCCAATTCTATGATTTGTAAAGCAAAATTATTGAGGGTTACCAGACCAAAGAGGTGGGGAGAATGACTGAAGGCTTCCTGTAGATACCAAGTCACACCATAGACACTGAAGTGCTCATACTAGCTGCCTGGCAAGCTTGAAGCTTGAACAGAGAGCTGGTAGGAAGTAGAAGGCTTGCCATGGGTCAAAATATTCAGCAAATGTTCTCCTAAGAAAGAGGCTAGGTCCTTGAAATGCTTGCCTTGGATGCCAGGGGCACAGGGAGCAGCAGTTGGTCACTTGTCTATGTGGGGACCCCATCAAGCCATTCTAGCTGTAAAAGTCACTACATGAATGGGAAGTAGACCAATCTCAGCTGTACAAGCCATTACATGACAGCTTAGTATGTTTGCTTCTGAGAAAAATCATTGGCTACTTATGCAACTATTGGAAAGGGAGAGATTAGAATTACAAGCTTCCTTCCTTCAAAGCCCTATTTATTTTTGGATCCTAGTGGGATACAGCTGGAATCCAAAATGGAGTCATTTTTTGAGCTCTATTTCTGTAGTCCAAAACAGGCCGCTGGTGTGGCGAGAAGCCCACTCTAAATCCATGCTTAAAGATTTATTTTTTTAAATTATATGTGGGGAGGGGAGTATGCACACTGGAGTGCAGGTGCCTGTGGAGCCAGAGCATCAGATCCCCTGGAACTGGATTTCCAGGAGGTTATAAATTCAGATCTTCTGAAAGAGCAGGATGTGCTCTTAACTGCCAAGCCATCTTTCCAGCCCCTAAACCCATCCACAGTCTACAAAAGAGCAGATCAAGATCTGGGTGCATGATCCTTAACTGGTCACCTAGTTTTTAACCCATAAGAGAAACTGGAAATAAAATTAGGCCAGAAATAGAATTCCTTTGGGTCAGTTTTTGATGGCTAAAGTTTCTGTTTCCTGAGCATTATTGGAAAAGTGAAGGCACCTGCTTAAGTTCCATTTCGACTGCATAGACCAAGTCTGAATCAGTGGTGAGAAAAAAACAAACATACAAACCAGTTTTATGTTATAAATTATGAATCTTATTTGCATTCCTAATAATGCCACAGATTGCATTAAGAGAATGTTGGGTTACTTCACCCAATGTTCCTCCAGTGATCAACATTTATAACAGATTACTTTATTACATATAATAGAGAAGAAACTTAAACACAGAGCCTTATAGTTTGATGTTGAAGCCTTTAAATAAGGCGCTAGTTGCTAGGCTTAGTTCAGGCTAGGCTTAGTTCAGAGGCTTTTATTTATTTCTATATTTTTAAAATTTATTTAATTTGTGTGTGTGTGAATGTTTTGCCTGCACATATGTATGTGCACTATATGCATGCCTGGTTCCCATGAAGGCAGAAGAAGGCATCAAATACCCTGAACATGGAGTCAGGACAGTTGTGAGACATGATGTGTATGCTGGGAACTAAATTTGGGTCCTCTGCAAGAGCATAAGTACTCTAAACCACTAGGCCATCTCTCCAGCCCGATGTTTCTTAAAATGTATAAAATAAGACATAAAATTTCCTGTGTATGTATATGAGAGTGTGTGTGTGTGTGCGCCACACATGTGCATGCACCTATGGACGCACATGAAGGTCAGAAGAGGACACAGGATGTTTCCCTCTATCCTCCCCTATCCCTTGTGGAAGGGTCTCTCCTTGAACCTGGAGTCCATGTTTACTTAGGTAACTAGAAGTCAGCAAGCTGCAGTGATCCTTTTGCCTTTGTCACTGTTGGAGCTGGAGTTACAAGACGTGCACAGAATGCCTGGCTTGCTATGTGAGTGCTGGGGTCCAAACTCCAGTCCTCATGATTATGTAACAAGTGTTCTTAATAACTGAGACATTTTTCAGCCCACATGGAACTTTTGGTAACTTCTGCTTGCTAGTGAAGTACCAACGTTTCACAGAGGTCTCACACTCAAGTGAAGGCTCCTGTAGGTAACTCTGGTTCTAGCAGATTCCACAATGGACTGAGCATCGTCTGGCATTAAGCACGACAGCTCTTGGGACCAGTCTGGCTTGGGTTATGGGTGAGAGAGGGGCTTTATGACAGTGGGTGTGCAATTTATATGATAAACGTGAAGACGGACTGAGTCTGAAAAAGTGAAGCTGTACTCCTGTGCTGGAGACTAAGGCTCTTTGGAGGGCATGACTCTGGTCTTGTATCAGTCATCTGAGGAAGTTATCTCCACCAAACTTAAAAAACTCTAATCAGGCATGAAGGATGGGAGTCTGATGGGGCCTCTACAGACCCAGGTGCTGCAAATGGCCATTGTCCAGTGTTGCTCACAAGCTGGGCAGAAGGGGACCCAGGCAAAGTCTTGCTTCCCCTGGCTTTCATGAGACAGGAGGGGGATGCTATTTGCCGGCGACCAACTTAGCTAGATAAGGCCTGTGTTTTGCAAGCCAGACTGTTTATAGTCATGTGCCTGCTCTGTTTCTCTTTTGTTCTGTGTGTGGAAGTGCTGAAAATTCTAGCCTGTCTTAGATGAATTCAAGGTGCCAACAGAAGGGCTGTATCCAGGCTTAGGCTTGACAAAGGCAGTCTGGTGGTCTGCAAAATAAATGCAGATGACTCCCAAGAGGGAGGACGGACCCGGATGCAGTTGCCAGGTGTCAGGGTTGTGCTTCCACGGTTCAACTTGAGGGTCTTTCACCAGAGAAGGTGGTGTAACTGGCACAGGCATGTTCACCATGAGGAAGCATTTCCCTGGCACTCTGAAAAAGCTCTTCCCTTGACAATGGGGTTGACCCAGGCAAGCTGAGCCCCCTCCTGCTGGTTGCATCTTCTACCACTATGCTTTGTCAATGGCATCTACAGCCTTTGAAATACAGTTATCATCTTTCCAGTCTTTACTTACTACCTTATTCATTACACATAAGTAGGTTCTGGGGCTTGCCAGCAGGAGGTTGAGATCACAGACACTGTGTCTGAGGTCAGTGGCAGATGATAATACAGCTAACCGTTTTACCCAGAGAAGTTCTGGACTTGGCCAAGGGGATCTAAAAGAAGATTTCAGTGAAGTGTTCCAAGACTGCTATAACTGTATTTGAGAAAAACAAAGCAAAACCAAGGTCTTCATGTACTAATAGAGACAGTTGGGCAGAATCTATGAAATTAGGGCTTTTCTAAAAATCTAGGGTGTTGATATAGTCCTTAGAGCAGTGTATGCCTCTTCTCAGGGATAGTTTATTCTGTCCTTAAACACATTCCTGTGTGGGATAGTCCTGGCCTAGTAGGGCTATGACTTCATTGCATGGAATGCCCTGCAACTAACAAGGTTATTTCTGTTGTTCTTAGTCTGGGGATGTACCTCATACGCACTTGCCTACTGTGTGCGAGATCCTGGGTTCAGTCGCTGGTGCCAGTTTTGTCTTCTTTTGTTTTTAATATACTGTTCTGCATGGTACAGTGAGACCTACACCTACAGAGGAACAAGAACACAGAATTTCTCTCTGTGTGTTCCATCTGTTTCCACTGGTTAGAAGGAGATATCTTGAAACAGAAAATATTTCATTTCCAACCTAAAGTGAAGACACCATTCAAATGACTGAGTGTTTGGTCAACATAGCAGGGTCATGGTAGAGACTGAACTTTGCCATTGACCTAAATTTGTTCCCTGCCTCGCTGTTCCCCCTGCTTCCCTCAACTGTTCTTGTTTTTCTCTAAACCCTCTCTAGGAATTCAGGCCAGCTCCTTTGATCTAGACTTTTCTATGATGGAAGCTGTGGAATGGGCTGACCAGAGCTTGGCTGGGAGTCCACAAAGAGTCCCTCTCCCTTTCTCAGTTCCTAAGAACTATTAATGGCTCCCTGCCTTGTCCATGACTTCCTCTGATGCCTTCAGCTCTTGCAAATATATATGCCACTGACAACTTGATTTTCTCGCTTTTTATACTTATTGCCTTCTTGAATTCTGCTAGCCAAGAATTTGCGTTTCATCTGCCAATAATTTGGGCTCCAGATCTACTGCCATTGAGTTTCTATCCATTTTGTGCAGTTAAATGACTTGCAACCCATTTGGAATCCAAGTGTAGGCTTCCAACCTGCTTTTCTGGTCTTTTTTGTCCTCCTGCGTTTCTTCTACCTCTTCTGGTTCCTCAGGACTCTCTGACTTCTGTTCTTCTTCCTCCTCCTCCTTCAGATCTTGAAGTTCTTCTGTCTTCTTCACCCCTTCCTGGTATCTAGAAGGCAAAGAGGAACAATTGAGTCTGGGAGAACCAGACTCAGGACATTCCTGCCTGAGGCCCTGGGGGAGGGGATTCAAGAACCCCCAGTCATTGCGCACTTCCTGTGGCTCCATACAACAGGAAAAAGCTGGGAGGCATAGCTGAACCACACCACGACTCATGTCAGTACCATTTCCCCTTACTCCTCAGCCATCCTTCCTGTTTATGTGACAGTGTGACAAACTGACTGGAAAAAAAAATATGGGACAGGGTCTACTGCTGGTTGTTATCCTATAAAACATTCCCCAGAGATAAGATTGCATTTTCCCTGTAGAACCTAGGAGCGTCAACCTTAGGGGGCCCCTCATCTCAGGATACTGGGGTATTTCTCAGATGTGCTAGGGATTGACATAGGAAGGTACACAGTAAATATTGACAGAACCAACGGAGGGACTTTGCTCTCCTGTTTTGGGGGAAAACTTTCCTTAAAGGCCCCTAGTGATTCTTTTTTGGATTACATATTTCCATGAATACAATATGGTCACTTGTCAGACAGCCAGGTGTCTAACTTCATTTGTTTGACTGGAATGACTCCACCCATGACTGAGTGACTACACACAGATACCATGGGGTTCTGTGCCCATGGTAAGTTGAACCTCCCTCAGGAATCCATGGGGTACCATGCTAAGTTAAAGGTGAGCTTCTATCTTGAGTCCTAGCCTTTGACCCTGCTCAGCGCTCTCTCCCAGTGCCGGATAGCTGGCCCTGGTTGCTAATGCAGCTCATTTACAGATAGGCAAGGGTGGAAGTGGTGGACAAGGACAGGAAGGAGGAGGCCCAATTTATACAGAAGATCAGAGAAATTCTGGGAAGCTCAGTTGAAGGTGGCTCTGGGCACTGTTGGCAATAACTACACATGTGTCAGGAAGCCTCAGGCAGCACCAAGAAGAACCTAGCCTAGGCCCTTAATGTTTAGACATTTCTAGGCAGCAGCATCATTCCTGAAAGAGAGGAGTCTAGTCAAGTCTAGCCATTGTCTGAGCACACCCTGTGGCCTGCTTCCCTGAAGGAGAGGCTTTGGGCCCATTGATTGCTTCCAGAAGACTACACTGAAGCAAGCCAGGGTGTGGGAAACTCTCTTCTGGGACCTGCCAGGTGCCCTCGGGGTGTCGAGGTCTGACTCACCCTTTGTTGTAGGCTTCTTCCTCTGCCCTGGCCTTGGCCTCCTGGCTCATCTCCTCCAGGCAGCTTGGGAGTGGCACAGGGGCACACACTTCACAGTTAGCCTCTGCATTTGTCTTTCCACTGTGAGAGGAGGGAAGTGCAGGGCGTCATTGCAGGGAGAGACTGCACATCTGCAGACAGAACCATATCTTTGGCCTAGTTCCTGATTCAAAAAGAAAACTTGGGATCTTTCACTGACTTTTGGGTTTTAAAACATCTACCTTGAGATGAGATTTCATAAAGACACAATCCATGAATCTTTCCCAGACCACTGAGGCAGACCCTACATCATTCCTTTAGCTTTGTATCCCCATCCAACTTTATTCTTATTTGAGGAGGTACTATAACTGGACAGGCAAGTATCACATGTGGCAGAGCACTGCCACAAGGAGACCGACAGAAATATCATAAGCTGCCCTGTGTCTCATGACTTTCATTTATCCTTTCAACTGTGCAACTGAGTATGATAATGTGACAGGTACAAGACGATATGGATCTACCGGAGGAAAAGAGAAACCTCTCATTTTTTTTCTAGTGTAGAATTTTGCAAAAGGAAAAGGTAATGATATTAATTATGAATTATAATATTTATGAAAGAAACTATTCAGTGACAGAAAATGACAAAGGAGAGGATGGTCACAAAGAATGGATGGTCACAAAAGATCTTTCTGAGGTGCTGAAGTTGAAGCCCCAGCCTCAGAGATGAAATATCTGTGCAGAGATCATCTGAGGCAAGAGATAGAGAATAAATAGACTTTGAGATGCAAGGGATGCTGGGAGATTGGAGTTGCCGAGAACAATCAATATGGCAGAAGCTAAGTTTGGAGCAGAATAAATTGTCATGCATATGAAGTGTCCAAGAACAGATGTTGGGCGGACAGTTGGAGATGCCCAAATGAGGCAAAGATGAGTTCTTCGCTAGAGATAGTTGTTTGATGTTGTAGGAACATAAAGGACAGATGGTGGCTTAAGGAGAGAGCATGAGGAGAGAGGAGCCAGATAAAACAACAGAAGTAGCAGCCTGAGAGGTGGGTGCAAGCTAGAAGAGGGCGGAGGCTTGGGAGTCAGGGAGTAAGGGCTTACTGTGTTTCACTGTGTCTTCTGAAACTCTGTGTCCCTGGGGGGTGTGATATGCAAGGCTCACAAGGAGCCTTGAGAAAATGGATGAATGGGCTTAACCAAAGGGAAGTAAGAAATGCACAGCCACAGCTTGAGTAGGGAGGGGAGCAGGGTGTGACTGGCTGGGCTGCTCAGCTGAATAAGCGGCTCTAGGGTGCAAACAAATTCAAGCACAGGGAGAAAGGGCCCAGCAGAGAGAATGAGAGAAGGTAGCCAAAGGGACACTGCTTTTAACTAAAGCAATTGAGATCTTAGAAAAGTAAGAGAAACCTCTCCATAAGTGGGACAAAGAGTAGAAGCGAAGGACAGTGGGGCGGAGACCTGACAAAACATGATCTGCCTCCTACCTGGTGAAAAGCTAAAATGTTGTTTGTAAGGGCAATGCCAGGTCTTCTTCAAAGCGTGAAGGGACAGGGATCTGAGAGGGCCGAGAAACAGCAGGAAGTACAAGCATCGTGTAGAATAGTAGGAAAAGAAGCACACTAGCCAATCCCCTCAGGATGGTTGGGCATGCTTGGAACCTGTCTAATGAATGAATGGAGCAGAAAGTTCAAAGGAAGCAACCTAAGAGGCACTTCCTCCTTATAGATGCACTCCTCGGCCATCTTGGTGCCCCTAATCCCACTAGGAGTGACAGTGTCATGAAGGAGCCTAGAAACGAAGCCACCTCTGTCAGCTGAGCCTTGCAGCAGGGAGCTAAAGGGTCACCACTGCCTTTCCTTAGGCAGGGCCCAAGCCTCCAGCATGCTTCCTACTCTTGGTCTCAACTTCTTATCTCTTAGCTTTCTTTCCTTCAGCCCTTGAAAGCATATGTTTCATTAGGCTAGAAACCAAAACCCATCATGAACAAGGAAGATAATGCTCTAAAAATACCAGCTATTCATAACATTTCTCCTCCTGCAAATTATACTCTCCACTCCTGTTCCCGAGACCTTTGCCTGATGTGCAGTTTCCTATCTGTCCACTGACTGAGCAAATGAAGAAAAACACAATTAGAGTCAGGGGCAAGGACGACTGCTATCTCTGAAGTATATTTATATGTTAGAAGTGAAATGCAGCCCTCACACTTTCAGCTTCTTTTCTCTGTAGCTGCCCATGTTACAGTCCTAAAGCCAGACAGGTACAAAGAGAACTTGCTGGAGACAGGCTTAATGAAACCCCAGGCTCAGAGACCCTAACTAACCAGCCTGAGGTTGGGCAAGCTTGTAACCCCACTTGCCTGGATGAGGATATTCTAATAGAAAAGATGCCCGTAGCTTCCCCTTGGCTATCAGACTATTGAAACAGTATTCCCTAAGAAAGTGAAATCTCCTCAGGAATCTTATGCTAGCAGATGATTAGAAGCCTAGGCCAGCCAGGAAGGAAATTTGTCTCCTGGAAAAAGACATGCAACTTGCCAGGTCACCTAGTGGAGCTGAGACTGGTGGGCCAATGACAGAGGAAGCACACCTTGACTAGAACTGTTGAATTATGTGGACCTCTGGCCCTCTACTTAAACCCAACCCTTCTGTCAGGACTGTGAACATAGATTGGGTCGAGGGTAGATCTCTGTTTTAATTCCCAATCTAATCATAATGAATAAATCCTTTCCTGCTTTCTACTATTAATTTGGCCTTTTTAATTGGCTGATTGAGGGTAGGTGATTGAGCCTGACTTGTTAGGGCTGCCAGGGCACAGACTATGACCTTAACTCTAGTAACAGTGTGTGAGAAGGTTCAAATTTAGCCTTGCTGCAGGTTAATGCTGACCCGTGCTTCAACTAGGCACTGTCCTTGTGAGGAATTCTGTCCTGGCAGATAAGAGACAATGCCATACTTGCCACCACTCACATTACTGATGTTGGTTGGGCTGTTCTCTTTGGCCCACTAACTTCCTGTCAAGATGAGCTTTCTTCCTTGGGACCTCTGCCAATTCTCTTCTGGGGCTCTGCCTGCTGTATAAGGCCCAAGGCATCTGCTGAATGAAGCTGTTCCCACCTCATTCCCATAGCCAGCAATGCTCCTTCCTCCACAGACTGCTTCAAGTAAGAGAGGCTGGGAGAGCCTTGGTTTCACACCAAGCAGGAAGCTGGGATTGGAGGTGGAACAAATATAGTGATGCACAAAGTGCTGTCATTATTTTCTGATTTTTAGACTTAGTTTGGAGTCCCCTAAGAATCTTCTCCAACTACCTGGAAGTTTCTCCTTGTGTATCTTTAGGACTTGGGTCAAATCCTCTTCACTCTGGGATCTTTGTTGATGTTCTACTGTCTCCCAGGCCAACTGGCTAAAGTGACTCTGTCACCATACTTCCAGAACAATGGGAGAATGCTCCACACCTGCACATCCCCTCCCTGGGACTTTGATCAAAGACTGGCCTATGTTTGAAAGGTGCCTGGTGCAGACTACAGTTCTTTTGTTCCTCCAACCCCTCAATGATATGCCTGATCCTTGCATATGAAGTTAGTAAGAAGACAGGTCCTATCTGCAAGTGAGGACTTCCATAGAACCTAGAACTTGACTTGGGCTAAGAGAATCCATATTAAGCTCTGTAAATGAGAGCCGGAAATCGCTGGGTGGACTTTAGCATTCATCCTCGCCCTGGGATCCTGTGCCTTCTTTCTGGGGTGAGTCATTAAACTGTGGCTGTTTTTATCATTGTGTTCATCTCTCAGTCACCTGAGGTCTGTTTGTTCAAAGTAAATCGTAAGTCAAGCCAGTTGTCAGTTTATTGGTGAATAGTATTCAAGCCTTTCCAAAAGGCCAGTCTTGCTTCTTGGGCTCAGA
The DNA here is from genome assembly GCA_021653895.1 of Mastomys natalensis. Lineage (NCBI taxonomy): Eukaryota > Metazoa > Chordata > Mammalia > Rodentia > Muridae > Mastomys > Mastomys natalensis. Next base: position 752,662 of record JAJTUV010000434.1, read on the forward strand.
AATGCTGCTAAATCATCTCAGTTCAGTGGCTTCCTTTGATAAACCCAAGCCATAGGACCTGAGTCATGGGACCGTTCTTACTGCCTCACATCCAGTCCCAGATTCTTGAGTGATAATTATCCGGGGTATAATATTTTCCAGGACATAAACAACAAGGGAATAGATTACACTTGCTCTACAGATTTACTGATCTTGTTGCTTCAAAAGCACAAAAGACATCAATTTTTTTTTTTTTTTTGCTGTTTTCTAAAATTTATTAAGACAGAAAACAAGTGGCTAAAAATTAGGTAAATCTAGGTAACTGAAGCCAAAAATGGCCACAGTTTATCTGCCTCTACTTCTGTGTCCTGTTAGTCCTAATTATTTTCTATTGGCAATGCATTCAGTAGAGACATACCAGCCTCCTTTCAGATCTGACTCTAGATAACTTCTCTTTCTGGCCAGGGTGCTGCCTATTAACCTTCTTGCAGGAGGCTGACTTGGACCAGGCTGTGACTTCCTAGCTTTCCTAATTACACTTTTTTTTATTTTTAATTTATTTAGTTATTTAAATCACATCGTAATTTACTTATTTACACAGAGGTTATAAACACAAAAAGGCAGGATGTGGGGAAGGGAATGGCACCAGAGCATAGGTGTTCAGGGGGAGTACAGATACCTTTCAGAACAGGGTATCAGCTGGGTGAAGGTTCAGGGGACAGGTCACTATGGCTCTGCCTATGATTCACTTGTCCTTATCTAAGTTGGTACTGTCCACCGAGGCTGCCTATTTATAGACCTATGACTACTAGGTCTGGTAAATTTCCACAGAAGCTGCCTGTTTACAATAGCTTATAGCCTTCTGTTTTCAGTGCTTTTCCACAGAGACCCAAGACTTTGTGTTAGCATGCATGTATGTCAGGCCTATTGCTGACTTTAGGCCTATGGCTGATTTTAGGCCTTTAGTGTATATGCAGGGCTGCTCCTGACATCTCCTCCCTTCTCTAAGTATAGAAGGGCCTTGGCGATTCTATTCTTGCAAAGGTGGGGATAGAGGCCTGACCTCCAATGATTGAAGGGGACCTTGTAATGGCTCCGGTCCTCCTGAAAAGACATCGATTTTAAAGACCATAGCTAACACAGTACTGTGACATGCTAGCATCATGGCCTGTTTATGAAACTAATCTGCTAACACTCTCACATCCCAGCTTTGCTGTCCTTGGGAGTGGTCCTGCACACACTCTCTCCTCCCCTGCTCTATCCTACACTCCATGCCAATCTACTCACTGGTTCTCTCCCAAAGACTTCTCTTTTCTACCCTTTCCTCTGTAGTCACAATGAATGTCCTCTGGTTTTCTATTAGGAGGTTAAGAGCATGAGCCATGGTATCCTTTAGCTGTGTGAGGTCAGGGAGTGTATCTCTGGGCGTCATCTTCCTCATCAATAAGACAGAGATGTTAATAATGTATCCACCTCATGAGGTCCTTAGCAGGGTTAACAAGAAATGGACAGCAATTAGGATAAAAGGTGCCTGGCATACAGAGAATGAGTTATAGCTAGTAACATGAACTGTCATCACCATCGTCATCATCTTTCTCTGAGTTCACTGCTACCTCAAAATGCTGTTCACCTAGTTGATGATAAAATCTTCAGACTTAATTTTAAAAGCAGATTCCTAGGGGGAAGTATTTTCTGAGCCCTGACCCTTCTTACACCCACACAGGGTTAGGGGCACGTTTTCTCATGTGTTGGTCCCTTAGCAACCACACTTCCTTATGACAACATTCATCACACCATGGAATAATAGGCTGCTTCCTGTCCTACTTTCCCACTAGACTGGTACTCCTTGAGAACATTCCATGTGACTGACCTGAGAGCACATGTCAAAAGAATGAAAGAATAAAAGACCACAGACATACAGCTCCTCCTGTGTGCATCTTTCAGGGTAACTAAAAACCTCTCTCTAGCCATATGTTTAAATGTATACATTTCTAGACATTTGATGAGTTGAAGAGTGGTTTGTTATGAGGTGACCTGCAAGAGCAAGACTCAATGCTCTAAGCTCACATGAAATAGTATTGTCAGCTGGACTGTACTGTGGACTGGCCACAGGCTACTCGATCGTCCTGTTGCATGCCTAGCCAGTTCTGTCCCTTATATGGAATACTTAGGAAATGGGGAATCATTTAACATGAAGCTCAATGCAGCTATGAATGTCTGATAAGTTATAACACATTATTTCTCTTCAACATGACTAGGCAAACTGGAATAGGTGGCATCTGCATATAAGAAAAGACATGAATTCATATTCACTGGCAAATTGTTTCATGATTGGCCGCTTAGGGATCTACAATGCATCCAGTTCTATGCATTTGGAGAAAAAAGCAAGTTAGCACCTCTTGTAAGTCCATAGGAAGGAGCTGCTATTATTTGGAGTCTCTGGAGTCTCTCTTCCATTAGACCTCCCTGCCCTCTTTGCAGCCACCTTTATTTGGGTATATTTCCAGTAGTTGAGTACACAATGTATACATGGCCAGTGGCAATTTTGAGTTAGCCTAAGAGGGAGCTACAAACTCCCTCTTGGAAACTTCTGGCTTGAGTCTGAGACTCACTTGGGCCTTTTAGCTCCTGATTCCAAGCCTGTGAATAGCAGCACTATCCCTTATCCTCACTCAGTTACTCTGCAGGTTGGGGGCTATCCTGTAGATTCTCCTACCGAAGACATCTCGAGTGCTTACTAATCCCCAGTGTCTTGGATATGAGCACTCAGCAGGCCTGAACACTAGTTTTGAATGAGAGTCTATCAAGGAGGGCAGAGACCTAGATCTTCGGCTTTGGCCGGGTCTGTAGGCATAGATCTGGGAAGAAGCCCTTCATGAAAGTGCTCTAACATGGACTTGTGAGGCCAAAGTGAAGGCTGACAGAATTTCAGAGAGTATAAGTGATCATTTCTCCGTAGGTTCAAAGACCATGACTTAGGCATTGTGGCTCTATATGGTAAGATTTGTAACCTTAGATACTCTTGTTTAGTGACTCATTTGTCATCTCTTGAAAGCTTTCCTCGAGTGATCATAGGCAAGAGGAAAAAAGAGAATACACTTCATGATATAAAGAAAGGACTATATGCTGGTAGGTGGCAAAGGGTATAAATACTGGGCAAATGTTGACAGTAACCAGAAGGGTCCTTAGTAGGAACTTGGCAGTCACACATCCTGAGAGTGAGGAACACAGGCTGAGTCTTGAGGCAGAGAGTTTGGGAGCCTCTCTGAACTGACAGAGACCAGCATTCACATTCCCAGCCAGCCAGACAACACAAAGTCTTCTACCAGCAACAGAAAGTGAAAACCGCGTCAAGGTAAAGAAGAAATAAGGTCTACACTCCACCAACTGAGGAAAGACACAAAGTGAGCCTTGAGAGGTGGAAGCTGTGGTCCAGGTGTTTCCCAAGGAGCAAATGAAAAAATTCACAACATAAGCTGTAAGCTCCTCCCATCACAGAGGAACAGCCTTAGCACTCTGGCTTAGCAGCAAATGACCTGCAGATTGCTTGGAGGCCTGGGGAAACCAGGTCCAGGAAGCTAATGTGTCTTCCTTCCCACTACTTGATAGAAAGAAGACATTTTTAAAAAATATTTTCTTTCTATTTATTTTATTTATATTAGTACACTGTAGCTATCAGACACACCAGAAGAGGGCATCGGATCCCATTACAGATGGTTGTAAGCCGCCATGTGGTTGCTGGAATTGAACTCAGGACCTCTGGAAGAGCAGTCAACTCAACGCTCTTAACTACTGGACTGTCTCTCTAGCCAGAAAGAAGACTTTTTAAAAAGGAATTTACCTTTCCCAAAGTTACTGTGCTTTGGGGATCCCTACCCCCCTCTACAATAGTTTAAACCCATATAATGATTCTATTCCCAAATGGAAGAAATGTATTCATCTTCCTCTACCTATGGTCTTGTCTAGGATTCCAGGACCTGGCAGCCATTTGTTACAAGCCTGATGACGGCATTACCACGAAGTGGCCAGAGTCAAGGGAACCAGAGAGATAGAACCTTGCCACACTGGAGCAGCATACCCTGGACTTGCTATCTAAGCCCTGTTGAATTGGTGTGTGTGTGTGTGTGTGTGTGTGTGTGTGTGTGTGTGTGTGTGTGTGTATCCCCAAGGAACCTCAACTAATGAGGAGTCTTTCTACCTTTCAGGGGCTCTTAGGCAGGGTGTAGTTGGCCTCAGCTACAGTATCTTCCCAGTCCAAGACTTTTACACTTGAGATCTGAAACCTTGGTGGGTCGCAGAGAACCATTCATTTCCCCCCTAGAACTTAAGTTTGTTTCTATTTCATTTTTGGTTTGAAAATGAGAGGAAAGAAAGAAAGTCAGAAGTTTTCCTTAAGGATTCCCCAATATTAAGTAGAAAACAGAGAAACTTACTTTTCCAAAAGTGCAGGCAGAGCTGGGGAGACGGAGATGCTGCTTTTCCCATTGGGCGATTCAGACTGGATGGAAACAGGACTGAGGATGAGAGAGGCAGCCAGGCCTCGGATGGACAACACTGGGGAAGGCTGCAACTCTCCCTTCTCTTTCCTTTCTTCTCCCCCGCTACCCCCATAGTTTTCCAATCAGCATTCTGAGGCTCCATCCTAGCAGGGAGCCGTCAGTGTTCCTCTGTCCCATTTCCTGAGGACCAGAAGGCCTCCTACCCAGTATGGGCTTAGAATTCCTTGGGATGGACTCATACAAGCACCACTGCTCCCACAGGTACTGTTCCAAGCACAAACCTCAGGAGGTGCCTAATGTCACAATGTGCCCAAGCTGGCAAACGTTTCTGTGAAGTTACCCCATGCTGGTCTGCAGCAGTGGGTAGGGTCAAAGCATAGGCTTTCTAGTCTGTGCCCATGCTAAAATCACCACAGTGGGGTAACAGTACTGATCCATTCCAGAATTCTGGGGTGGGGCCCATGATCAGGGTGATTTCAATGCAGCCTTTGTGATTTTAAAGTGTAGTTCTCCTTGTTAACCATTCATGTAAAGGTATACATTCAGTAACCGTGTATCTATGAAAAGATCTCTTGCTAACTAGCCTTTTCGAGACTCTTCAAAGAATTTTTTTTTTTTTTTAGTTTAAAAAAATGTTGTGTATGAATGTATATGTGCCATAAACTTGCATTGAACTTAGAGGCCATATCAGGGTACTGGATCCCCTGGGATTGGAAATACAGATGTTTGTGAGCTGCCATGTGGGTACCGGGGATTGAACCTGGGTCCTTTGGAAGAGTAGGTACTCTTAACTGCTGAGCCATTTCCCCAGGACCTTCAGGTTTCTTTGTATTGGTGATGTGGAAGTTTAAGTTCATTTCACAGACAAAATACTTAGAAGGTAAAAGAAATCTAACAGTGATTGCTAGCTATGGGTACGTGGAGCTTTCGAGCTTGACTTGACCAGTTTCTTTCACACGGAACCTCTCTGTACAGCTGTGCTAGAATGCACAACGATTAGAGAAATCATTGGAGGAAGGTATTTAAAGGTTTTAGAGAGAAGTCACTAGACTCACAAAGACTTTAGGTGTAGAAAAGATTTTCTTATATATTGAAATTGTCTTCATCTAGAATGAAATGGACATTTTTCTCTACCTTTCTTTTTATACTCTGTAGAAATATTTAAAAATAAAGAAGGAAATTTAAATAATTTGTTTTATTGTTGTTCAGAAATAACCATTATTGTGATGATTAATTTTTAATTATCAACTTGCCACAGCCTAGAGTCATTTGGGAAGACACCCTCATTGAGGAATAGTCTAGATTAGCTTGGTCTGTGGTCATGCCTGGGGGGGAGTTGCTAATTAATGTAAGAAGGCCCAGCTCTGGTCTGTGGATGCGATGGCTAAGTCCTGCCTTGATATACCCTTAATGAGGGATGATAGCCTGAAATTGTAAGCCAAATAAACCCTTTCCCCCCAACTTTATTTTTGTGAAGATATTTTTATTACAACAGAAATGAACCTAGAACAAATTATTAAATTTCAAATGATTTTTCATGATTTTCAAATTTTAAAAGTACATTTTAAGAACTACAAAATGGAATTATATTACATATGCTCCAATACATGTGTTTATTTTATATAGAAGCTGCTATTTCTTCTCAATAAATCATGGGTGATAAGTCTACAGAAATTCTTTATGACGGTATTTACAGTTCGCTGCCAATGTCCTGTTGATAAGCAGTGCTACCTTCAGGGTTCCATTGTTGGAAACAATGGTATAGTGACTTAGGACAGGATGAGACCCAGTTCATGAACTCCAGCTCTGCAGTCCAAGTTTTGCTTCTGCCATATCTGACACAACCCACTGTATGTCTTGAAGGTGCTTCTAAAAAAGCATACCCTCCTTAAAGAAAGAGGTTTGGTTTCATTTAAAGAGGTAACTGCTTATGTGGTACACTTCCTGAGCCATCTGGGCTTTGCTTGAGAGCACAGAGATCCTTTCTCAGAACAGCGGGGTGGGTTACCCTAGGTTGCTTTGTGTACCTCTATCAATATTGTATGCTGGAAATGTCCTTTCCCTGCTGACCCTGGATCCATCTACGACCCCTCCATAGTAGGCATGTGAGGGAAAGGAAGAAACGGGCAGGCAATACCATACTCACCAGAGCTGGTAGGGAGGGCATGGGTGATGAGCTGGGGGCTTGGCCAGGCAGGTTCAAGGCATTAAACTTGGGAACCACAGCAACGCTGACCCTCCGGCGGGGCATGTTCTGTGGGAAGAGAAGCAATTCAGGCCTCCTGTCTTGAGAAGAACAACAGTCATGGTTCTGAGGGTATGAGGAAAGCTTGCTAACTTCTAACATTCAATAGATAGTTTGGTTTGGGAGTGGTGATGATGCTGGGAATCACTGTGGGAAGAGTGAACCAAAGCTGACCCAAACTTTCTGTTGATCATGAGTGATCTCTCAACACATCCCCATTTCACATTTTGAGACTCCATTCTCTGAGTACCATCCTAGATAGTGTGTAAAAACTGTCTATGGCAAAACTGAAATGTACGCATCATTTCACATCCAGTTAATGAAGGGTTGGGAAGACTACACCTGAGTAAGAAAGATGGGGTGTCAGAGGCCATGTGAGCAAATGTGAAATCTGAATACCCTACTTGTACCCACAGGTCCAAGAGTGAATGACCATTGGATGACCATGAAAACTTGCCATGTTTCTTCAGGGAGCTCTGGAGCTCCTCAGCCATGCATACCTTTCCCATCGTGAGGGACATAGATCGCGCCGTGCGAGGAACCCCGTCTTCTATAGTAGGAAACAACAGAAAAAAATTGATATGAGTTTCAGGTGGGGTACCAACAAGACATAGACAGACAGAAATTAAACCAAGCTATGCATGGGTCATACATGGCCTTGGCAGGAATGGCTCAGAGATCTGGGCACTGGGGGCCCTTTATTGTCTGATGCTTCACAGTCTATAAAAAGCATCTGCAGCAAAGGGATTGTCTTGACTAAACATTTATTTTAACTCCACCAGACACTACAAGAAGCCCCTATCTTGGGTTTCTGGGCTTCATTTGAAATGTGTCTGGGATCACCCAGGATGGTATGTGAGCCGGACTCTGCAAGCTTGAAGCATTGACTCATTCCCTGATCACTCACATGAGGAGTGATTGGTGACTCTATAAACAAGGAGGATGTGATGTTAAGAATGAAAATTCACTAATAGAAGTCATTTCAATGTGTTACCTACACCATGACTTTGGATAAAGGAAGCTACCACTTTAAGAACTTTTTCTCCTTACTGTGTATATCAAATGATATCATTCATATTTGGTGTTCAACACTATACCTGCATAAAAGTACTACCAGAAAACAACTGGATACATGAAAAGTATTCTAATTTTTCAAAAATGTAAATCTTGCCCTTTTGAATATATTTTCATATATGATTTGTTCAAAATTATCAGAAAAGTATCATCAAGGTCAGTTGGGTTCTCATTACTTTTAAGATCTTCACTTATCCTTTTTCTTTCCTTTTCTTTTTTCTTTTCTCTTCTCTTCTTTGTGTCTGTGATGTATGCACCCAGACATGCGTGTGTCTATGTGTGTGTTCATGCTCAAACAGGTCAGAGGTCAACACTGGGCATGTTTTTCCTATCTCTGTCTACTTTATATTTTTGAGACAAGGCTTCTTACTGAAGCAGGATCTTGCCCCTTCAGCTTAGACTGGCTGGTCAGAGGTCCTGGGGTTTGCCTGCCTCCAGTTCCTCAGTGCTGGAGTAATAGGTGCACACCACAATGCTTTAGTTTTGTGTGGGTGCTGGGGATCCAAACTCTGGTCCCCATGTTTGCACAGCCAGGGTTTGCACCCACCAGGCTGTCTCTTCATTCTGTATTTTTTTTTTATGCTTGCATTTCATGTGAATTGTATTTTTTCTGTGCCTAATTTCCCCCTTATAGACCATGTGGCAAATGAATTGTAGGCTGTCCCCCATACTCCGTGTGTCAAAAGCCTTCTTTCATGTTTTAATCACTGTATCCATTCAACTGCATTTTGGGTAATTCTTTCAAATCTTCCAGTCAACATGAACAGGTTAATATTCTAGAAGGGTGGTGCTCATCAGATCAGAAGGAAGAAAATTAGGGTCACATGCACACTAGTTCTTATGGGGTTCAGGCCAGATGTGACTCGGCTCATCCACAAAGCCTTCCACAATGCCTGATCTATCTTCTAGGGAAGGTTTTCTCAACCTGTGGGTCAAGACCTCTTTGGGGGTTAAGTGACCCTTTCAAGGGGTTGCATATCAGATATCTTACATATCAAATATTTACATTATTATTCATAACAGTAGACAATTATAGTTGTAAAATAGCAATGAAAATAATTTTATGATTAGGGGTCACCGCAACATGAGGAACCCTGTTAAAGGATGCAGCATTAGTAAGATTGAGAACCACAGCTCTAGGGAATGGAAAATAAGTCAGGGGAGAGGAATTCAGAATACTGAGAAACCTCCTCTACCATGGCTATCATACCTACCAAGTCTCCCTCACCCCTGACTTCTTGTTCTGAAGAGTTCTAGTTCTGTCATAACTATCATTTGATCCTGTGTTTTCCATCTGCTTTTCTATGTCTCTGCTGATTTTAAAATTCTGATTACTTGACTATCTGATGTTCATAGATGTAATGTTATATTTGGTGGGCCTAATGATTTGTGCTCATGGTGGACTGCTCCATTGTGTATCTGCGCTGTGTCTTCACCCAGGCCTATGGAGGGTTCTGTGTGTACTGGTGTAGGGTGCGTCTCTCGCAGTGGCTGACTGTGCTTCTGGAGACCTTCTGCTGTTCTTTCCAATTTTCCCCAGATTACACCACTGCGGCTGTCATTCATGTACTTTCTCTATGAGGAAGGAGAGAGTATTTTGTTTCCTCCCAGGATACAGGGTGAAACAGGCTAGCTTCCTATTTGCTTCTCTGCTGGCTGGCGAGGGAGGCTTTTTATTCCTTGCAGAGATTCTATCCTGAGGCACAGTCCCTAGAAGGTCTTAGCTTTGCACATGGAGCTCATTGTCCTCTCTGGCATCAGGGCTCAAAGGTTGCTTTCAGATAGTACTGAAGGCAAACAGTTCCAGATAAGCAGGGTGGCTCTGGCTCCAGCAAGCCACAGGGTCGGTGTGGTTTCAGTTCTCTTCTTGGTTTTGGCTGTTTCCATTCCCTTCTTGTGGGCTCAGCTGTTCTTTTAGATGCCTTGTTTTATTTTGTCCAGCAGGAAGTTTAAGCATTTTGGTTAAAAGATTTTTAAGTTTTCTGGTCACCCCAAAAAGCAGAACCAGAAAAAATTCTCTATATGTATAGAATTCAAATACATTTCCAATCTTGCAGCTGGGATAATCAGAGAATTCACAAAATAGAAGTACACATGTTTAACAAATGCATGGAAGGGCATCAAACTGTGAATCAAAACTATGAGTTAAACAATTTATGTCTATGAAATTATAAATATATTTCAGAAGAAAGAACAAGTTTGGCAGTCAGTGTACAGTGAATCTCAACCATTAGCATAACCCACTAAATGACTATGTCAATGAATTACTGGAAAATAATTTATTTATAAATATTTACTTTCCCTAATCTAGTAATGTTTTAATTTAACTAGATTTTTAGTTAGCAAGCAAAAGAATATATTTTATTATAACATTTTCACACATGTATGTCATTGTACTAGGCGCATATCTGCCCACCTCACTGCTCTCCCTGTCCCTTGCCCACTGGTCCCCTTTCACTCTACAAATAGTCCCCCCTCTTTCAGCTAGTATTTATATTTCTAGAGGTTTGTTGGAGGGAAATAATCCAAAATGCAGATAATCAGCATGTTGCATGTTTCAAAACTGGTTTTTATGAGCAACTTATGTTTTTAATTAAGGATCTTTTATTTCACTTCAGTCTTTGAGTCTTCAAAGTCTCAGCCATAGACAGACTGCCAGAAGTCATGTAAAGGCTTTTTTAAAAATATGCTTGCTGTTCAGTCCTGGAGAGATGGCTTAGTGATTAAGAGCATTGACTGCTCTTCCAGAGGACCTGGGTTCAATCCCCAGCACCTACATGGCAGCTCACACCTGTCTGTAACTCCAGTTCCAGGGGATTTGACACTAATGCACATGAACACAAGAAAGCTGTTGTTAGAGAATGGTCATGGCACATCACACAGACACACTGCTGACCTAGATTCACCAATGCTCATCTCTCTGCAGCAGCCACAGTGAAGGAAGAGCTTGGAAAAACCAAAGTGGGACCAAATATCTCCAGCCATTAGTCTTTGGAAGACTTGGCTCTTGAAGACCTTTGGTCTTGCTAGCACTTTCTCAACCCCTAGACTGGATTGTGGGACTCTAATGAGCCCATCTCACCCCAGAGTGTCTCCCTTTATTGCTTGCCACCATATTTTTTAGACAGGGCCTCTCACTGAACTCGAGTTCACCAATTCTCTAGACAAGCTAGTCAGCAAGCTTCAGGGACCGGCTCGTCTCTTCCTCCCCAGCACTGGAGTAACAGATCTGTGTGGCTGCATCTGGCTTTGCACACAGAAGCCAGGAATCTGAACTCAGGTCCTCATGCTTACATGGTGAGAGCTTTTCCCACTGAGCCATCTCCCCAGCCCAGTGCTAGTACTGGGGCTATGTCATGTGGGGCATACCAAAAGTGCTCAAAAAGCATCTTAGAATGAAAGAATAAGACCCTTGGGTAACCAATTATCCCATAGAACATTTGGTGTTTTATTTCAGACAGGCTCTTGTTCTATAGCCCGAGCTGGCCTCAAACTCATGGTAATCCTGTCTTTGCCTCCCAGGTGCTAGGATTATAAGATTCTACTGTGAAGACAATCACTTCATCTGCAAAATTCTGGTACATTGGTTTGCAGGAGACATGAACCTTGTGCAGAAATAATTACCAGAATCAACATGCTAGGATTTTCTTGGAATTGACTCCCCATTTGTAGCAGAGAGAAGTTTGTTAGAGACCCAGATGCCTGTGGCTGGGGAACCTGGCTGTTGAGATCCGAAGCAGACAGCCCTGAGCACATGTTCATGGCCTTTGGACTCTGGCAAGTCTCACTGATATTCCCCAGGAAGCTTGTGGAGCCTCCTGTTTATAAAGGTTTTCAGTCTGTTATACTTTCCCCCTCCTGTTCTTGGTAACGCGGATGTTTGCATTCCGCAGGAGTTCCTGATGTGACAAGCTGTTTGCTCCAGCTAGCACCCTCCTGGACCAGACTCGAAGCCCTGGCAGCACCCAGGGAGACATATTCTGGTCCAATGCACTGTCATTTTCCTCTTGGACTGAGCAAGAGTCTCTGAGCTCATCTTTCCCTAATTCAGCTTTGATACTTTGCAAACATAGTGTGCTTGCTGGAGTCAGAGTAGCACAAACATAAAATATGGATATGTCCTGTGATGTGCTTCCCACTGACTCCCTGTTCCTACAGGACAAAGCATAGTTGCTACTGTGGCCTGGAAGGTGGCCTTGATCTGCCAGGGCTTATATTCAGCCTCTGAACATCACCCCAGCACTGCAACCTGTGTCACACAGGTTGTTTCCTCCTGCTCCCCCACCCCCCACATCTTTACACACACTGCTTCCTCCACCTGAAAGCTGGCCACCAATACCTCCTCCTCTTCCTCCTCCTCCTCCTTTACTTTAAAACCCTGCAGAGATGACCCCTGAAAGTATCTATCCCTGACTCCCTTGAGCAGACTCAGATGGGCCCTTCTCTGTCTTCTTACACCAATTTGCATAGAACTTCTAAAATATTAAGAAAAGAATCCCTGGAGCGTGTGTCTTACTCATGCATCTGCTGTTTATCACAGGAATAACTCACTCAGCTTAGGCCTTTGCTCTGCCCCACTGCCCTGACTCCAACCCTGCCCTGGACTGTTGCAATATTCTCACAAATACAGAATGTTTTCTGGTTCTGCTCTTTTGGGTGACTAGAAAAATTAAATATCCTTTGACTGGAATGCTTAAACATTTCTACTGGACACAATGGAATAAGCAGTCTCATGAGTTTGAGGCCAGCTTGGACTAGGGATGGCGATTTGCTCGTTATGTAACTGATGAACTATACTTAGAGCGAGCCACTTCAGTGGTCATGTTTACCTGATGGAAAGCCTTGGATCCTTCATGCTTTCTAGAATAAGGCCTAATTTCTTAGCATGTGATGTTCAAAGGGGGAATCCCAAGGGGTGTGGAGTCATCACAAAGTATGCTTGGCATCTGCCACTTTGCTGTCAGAGTTGGGAAACTTTTGGTACCTTTTATGTTTCTGATTCCAGGACCCCATCCCCACTGGAGCAGCTGCTATAAAGGCTCCAAGAGTGGCTCTGGGCAAAGGTGGGGGGGTTTCAATCAGCCATGTACAGCCCCTGAGCTGTCCTGATCCCTGAGGCCCAAGCCATGGGGACCTGACCTCACAACAAGGGCAGAAGCCTGGTTCTTACCAGAGGGCCCACAGCTGCGACTGGAATTCTGATTTGCGAGTTTCTTAAATTCCATGAGCTCAGCATGGTCCTTCTCGTACGTTCTCTTCAGATTCTCCACATACTGCATCATCACTTCCGTGGCTTTTGACATGCGCTTTTCCTGCAAGGAATGAGGGCACAGGTGCATGGGGACAGCTGAAGAAAGGCACCAGTTACACTGCTCTGAGCTCAGCCAGGATTGAAAAGCCGCAGGGATCAGATCTGTCCTGAGAGTTTGTTGCCTGTGGCATTGGGCTGAGAGGTGGCATTCCAGGGAGGAGAAAGACACAGCCACAGGCTGTAAAAGGTGAGATAAGGAAGGAATTGGTTTATTCTGGGAGAGAGTAGATGGGGATGGCTTTCTGGATATAGCCTGAAGCCACCAATGTGGGGTGTAGGCACATAGACATGGGCAGGATAGACAAAGGCCCAAGGCCAGAGAACTTCAAGGCATCCAGAGGCAGAGGCAGTTCCTCACAGGACCTGCATGTAGAAGGTCTATCCTCCAGACAGGAATCCTTTAGGAGGAAAGTGAGCCCCATTCCATATTATGCTGGGGCACTGAGCATATCCAAGGGCTTCTACAAGTCAGCATAGCACTTGTATATGAATTCCCCGCTTCATGTAAAAGATGAACAAGCACACGGGTTTGCTGGGAAGAAGCTCTCTAGGGCTGGGTCATGAAGGACTTAATGTGCTAGATGAAGGAATCTTATTGTGCAGAAAAAGAGGAATTACTGATCGTGTTAAAGTGAGGGTGATTGAGTCAGGAACGGAGACAGGACAGATGTGAATGAGACTTGTGGAGTGAGAGCTATGAAGTTGTCTGGACCAACTAAGTTTCTAAGCTAGTCCAGACGAAGCAGGGAGGAAAGCAAGAGTTGAGACACAGAAGATGGGGGTGGGGGAGGCACAAGGCGAGGGGAACCAGAAGCAGGGTGGGGGACCACAAGGCAGGGTGGAAGACCAGAAGCAGGGTAGGATACAGAAGGCAGGGTTGGGGACCACATTACAAAGGATACAAGCCAGGTATGGTGGTGCATGTCTATATCTTAGCACTCAGGTAGTTGAGGCAAAAGGATCACGAATTTGAAGTCAGACTATACTACATAGTTCAATTCTGCATGAAAGTAAATAAATAGGGGCTGGAGAGACGGCTCAGTGGCTAAAAGCACTGACTGTTCTTCCAGGGGACTCGGTTTTAGTTCCTAGCACCCACATGGCAGTTCATTACTGTCTGAAACTCCAGTCCCAGGGGATCTGATGCCCTCTTCTGGCTTTTCCTGGCACTAGGTAGTGCATAGATATACATGCACGCAAAATACCCATACACATATTAAAAACACATAAAAATTAAAAATAAACAAGAGTAAAGGTAAAATTAATATATGGAGAACTAGAAATATATTTGGAAGGGTTACATACAATGGAAGTGGGTTTTTCTTTTCCCATACTCCCTGGAGTCCACAAAAAGACCCAGCTTAGGCCCTGTCTATCCTAGAAGGATTTCCCTATAAATGGCCCCGATACTGTGTGGGGCTGAGCCCCACCTCTTCCCTAGCCTCCTTCTGATGTTGTTCCCCACTGGGCTACTTCCTAGGTCACAACGCTGAGTCAGCCACCCTTTCTCCAGAAAGACACAAGGGTGGTCAGTCCCGTGGCTTGGCCGCCTTTCACTCTGCAGGCAGTGCTTACAGATGTACCCTCAGCACATCCACTCACACAAGCTGCACTGTACGAACGGGTACAGCAGCGTTGCACAACATTTATGTGCTGTCCATGGATTTTGTCAGTCCTACATGGCAGACACTGTTAGCAGCTCTGGTTTACAGCTCAGCGCGCTCACATGTGAAGAGCTCTGTGGAGCTCTGTGGAGAGCCACAGTGTGAATGAGAGAGTCTGGAGGGGAACTCAGCAGTGGGCATGGACACATTGTGTGGGGGCCCCATGTGCTCTAAGTGGACAGGGTGGGGAGCCTAACCTGGGCGACACCCAGCCTGCCACTCACTCACTAATGCCAGAACAGCTTCAATATCCCTGACCCAGAATGCTTACTGAAAATGTTTGGGACTTTGTCAGGTTTGGGAATATTGCATATACACGATGAAGTATCTTGGGAATAGGACCTGAGTCTAATTATGTTCAGCATATACCTTGTTGTACATGTGGCCCAGAGATAACTTTGCACATTTTTAGTGGATTTTGGCTGTGTTGTTTTCTACTTGTGATGTAATGGAGGCACTCAGAACATTTGGAATATTTGGGATTTTCCACCACCAAAAAGCTATATCTTTCTGAAAATATTCAACATCACTGGGAGCAGAGATGGGGGTGGAGGCCACTTTGCAGGGTTACTGGGTGTTTTAAATGAAATAGCACTTTTTCCTGAAGCATGCTCTGCCCAGCGCTGGTTCAGTAGAAGCTGAGTATGTATTCTGTGAGAACATTGAAGAGGGAGAGCCTCCCAAGTCACGTACACTTACAAAACACACAGGAAAAAGCTCAACAGACTTCTTCAGTAGGGAATTCTCTAACTTAACTACTGTAGATTGGCTCTAAGAGGGGAAGGTGGTTACACAGTCTACCTCAAATGTCAATGCCCCCTGAAAACAATTCCTGAAGGAATAATTCAAAGGTTTATTTGGTGCCAAATATGTCTCAATATTTCAACAACTTATATAGAATGCCTGGCCTAAGTCAGTTATCAAGAGGTGATACCTCTCTGTGGTGGTTTGTATATTCTTGGCCCAGGGAGTGGGACTATTAGAAGGTATGGCCTTGTTGGAATAGGTGTATCACTATGGGTGAGGGCTTTAAGACCCTCTTCCTAGCTGCCTGGAAGCCAGTTTTCTGCTAACAGCCTTCAGATGAAGATGTAGAACTCTTAGCTCCTCCTGCATCATGCCTGCCTTGATGATAATGGACTGAACCTTTGAACCTGTAAGCAGCCCCAACCAATTAAATGTTCTTAAAAGAGTTGCCTTAGTCATGGTGGCTGTTCACAGCAGTAACACCCTAACTAAGACACTCTCCTTGCTCCTGTTTGTGCCATGGTGCAAATTACTCCAAGTGGAACAGTGCCAGCCAGCAAGGCCAAGGGCTATGGGACTCACCTGGCGCACAGCACCCACCACTTCAGCCCGGCTAGAGAGACGGCAGCCAGACGATGCAAGACAGCAATGTCTTCCAGAAGCTTCTGATAGGTCTCCCGGTGTTCACAGTGATACCAGATGGATGCTGAGGACTGAGGGACAATAAGGAGCATCACCCAGAGTCCTCAATCTGAGAGCCTGACCCCAATGTGCAGGTTGGGGGATGGGCCCTCAGGAAGTGACTAGGTCACTAGGGTGGAGCCCTTAGCAATGGAATTTCTGCTCATACATCAGGGGCCCCAGAACTTTCTCTTAACTTTCTACTGTGTCAGGCCATAATGAGAGGTTATCAGTTTCACTATAGCCTCAGTGTGGACCTGACCTTGCTGGAACCCCGAGCTTAACCTTCTAGTGCCCCAGAGCTAAGAGAGTGTTTTTGTTTCTTAAACCACCCAGCCTATGTTAATTTATTATAGTAGCTTGAGCTAAGAAAGCATACCAACCCTGGATTCATTTTCATGAGACAAGCCCAGGCCACAGTGTCTTCCAGATACAAGAGAAGCTCAGTGGAGACACACTACATCTGGCTGGCCTGAAAGGAGTCATGTCTGAGCCAACCATCCCTCTTCTAAGGAGCTGCCAGGGTGCCTAACACCAAACCCTCAGGACCTCTGCCTCAGCCCCTCCCTGCCCTTTGAGGAAGACTCTCTCAGGATCCCTTCTCATTTCCGGAGACTACTTTGCTAGTGAGAGAAGTGTGAATTTGGGCCCAGCCCTTAGAGACGGTTGCTCAATTACCGTTAGGGAGGCTTTGAAGTTTTCCAGTTCCTTCTCAGTGTTCTCTTCTGTCAGGTTGCGTTCCCTTTCAGCCTGGTTAATTCTAGACTCCAAGGTGTAGCTGTCATTTCTAAAGGCCAAGGACAGTTGTACAAACACGTTCTGTTGGGAACAAGAGTGAGGTAGAGGTGCTGGGAGGAGCCACTGCTGCCCGAGGCTGCAGGTGGGGTGCTTGCTCAAGCCCTTTCACCAGGAACTAGTCACCAAGGCCCCCATGTGCACATGAAGTAGTCACCAAGGCCCCCATGTGCACATGAACTTCCTTTCATGATGAAACACACCAAAACAGACAAATTGCAACCCTTGAGGCCCAGGTGAGGTCTTTCCCTGGACCAGAGGCCAAATGTAACCATGAGACAATAGCATTCTGCCTTTCCCAGAATTAAGAGTGCTGATGTTTGGGTTAAGATAGGCTTAGGCCAGCACTGTGTAAGCAGTTTGGACTCATACTGAGGCCTATTGTAGGGGATTTGGGAGGTCTGCATCAAACCTCTGTATCTGAAGAAGTGCCAGCTCAGCAGCAGGCTTGTAGATTTAAAACAAACTTCAGTTTATAACCTTGTTATCTCAAATTCCTGTGTCACCTTTAAGTGTGTGTGTGTGTATGTGTGTGTGTGTGTGTGTGTGTGTGTGTGTAGCAACAGTATGCGTGTAGAGGTCGAAAAGAGCATCTAGGAGTTGGTTCTGTCTACTGTGGGGTCATGAGATTGTCAGGCTTGCATAGGACTTTACTCACTAAGCTGTCTCACCAGCTCATACTCTGTGGTCACTGACCCCGCCTGGCTTCTGAAGTTCATATTACAGGGCCAATGGCAGTTATTCCAGACAAGAACTGTCTCCTAGATGACAGTGGTGATTCTATTGAAAATGACCCCTTATTGACCATCATGGTTGTGAATTTTGTAAACCGTGCTACATTTAACCCCACAACAACTCTCTGGAGGACTCTTACACCCATTTCACAGGTGAAGAGACCAAGACTAGAGACATCATTAACTTGTTCAAGGTGACACATGACTAGCAGAGCGAGGACTTGACCTTAGAACATCTGATTCCCAAGTCTGATTTACTTCTGCATGCTGATGGCTGTTAGCACACATCTGAGGAAAGGATCTGATGTTAACTGAGTTGGCATGATCAGCCTCCATAAACGCTAGAGTGGGCTTTGACTCACAGCCCAGTGATGAGGATTCTCTCTCCTACCCAGCTTGAGCCTATGAGCAGTTTCAGTGCTTAGCTCTCTATACCTGACAGGAAGGGTCCTGAGATCAGTTGGAATATTTGTATCCAACTCTTAATCTTGTTAACTCCTGAGTCTGGGAGCTTGGGCGAGGTGTTCGATTGCCCAGCTTCTCTTCTTCTTCAAGTTTTGATCTACCTACTTTGTAGAGCTACTAGGAGATCAGCTTGGCGGGGGGCGGGGGGTGCTGTGAATGTGCTTACAGTGGTAATGTCTGGATCAAGGTCATTGTGTTACCTGGTCGGGGTAGGGAATAGTTGTCTCAGGTTGTCTATCTTCCTTTGCTCATCTGCTCCACTTCTCCAACCCTCCCTAACTCACCTCTGCTACATTTCTTGTCCATCTGTCCTTTCACCAGAATGAAAATTCTCAGCTCACCCATCATCAGCATTGGGACAAGGGGTCAAATCAGAGAAGCAGTGCCAAGAACTTTGACACTGTCAGCTGAGCTGGCCTTCTTGCAACCCAAACTCTCAGGAGGCCTTTGTCCTCCACGCCAAACTCTGAAGCTCGAAACATGGCCACATTTTAAAATTTTGAAATAAATTTGATATACTTGTAAAGTCTCCTGGCTAGCTTTGTATTGGAAGCTCATCCATCAAGAGACATTGACAGGCTTTGACGGTGACAGCTCTGGCAACCTTCTTACCTCTGACCAGATTTGTCAAAATGAATGGAGGCAGGCTTGGGAAACTCAGCAGTGGCTGGGAACAAATATCCAGAACAACTCACAGTCACTTGTCACTTTTGTGTAAAAACGTTAGAGCCACAGGCTGGGGGAAGGAATGTGTGGATGAATCTCTCAGTAACACAGAGCCCGTGAGCCACTTACCTCGACTTCCTTTTCAGTGAGTGGAGGGGCGCTGTGAAGAAGAAAAATGTACAGGTGAACTTTATTCCGCCTACTAAATAAAGCAGAAGGTGACTTCGAATGACCAGCAGGGCATGCATTTCCAGAAGAGGAGTGAGCAGAGCTGGCGAGATGAAAAGATACAGTCCTTTGTGTCCTCCCTGTCATCTGTGACCACTGACCTTTATAGAGGGGATGTGGAATATTAGATGTTGGGGTCAGCACCCAACACAGCCACAATGATCCCTCTAAGTTCCAGCTTGCTCATATGTAAAATCAGAATAATAGTGCCTATATCGTATAAGCCTTATAGGAATATACATATACATCTTATACATGTGTGCACATACACATATGTATTCATGAATGTGTGTACTGTGTGTATAAATACAGTCAACCTTTCTCAGCCACATGTTCGGACTTCTTTTAACCAACCACTCTATATTGAAAACTTTAAAACAGTGTCTATACAAAATTTATTTAGACTTCTTTTGGCCATATTCTCTAAGCAACACAGAATAGCACCTATTTATATAGAATTTACACTATATTGGGTATTATAAATCATGCAGAGATTATTAAAAAGTGTTGGAGGGTTGTAGAGACTATATGTAAGTAATATGCCATTTTATACAAGGTGTTGAGCATTTAAATTTTGGTGTCTGTGTAGTGTGTGTATGTGCATGTCCCGGAACCAATGCCCACTGCACATTAGCTGTATATGGCACCTTGGCTATTATTACTGTTCACCCATAGACTGTGAGAAATCAGAAAACACGCATGCATTTGTCATTTTCAAACTGTGTGTCTGAGGTAAACTGTAGCATTCGAGGGCTTCCCTAGCTCTGTAAAGACTGATCCTTCCTTCCTAGACTCCGAGAACTGTGACAAACATCTACTTGGTCTAGATACTTCAAGGCAAGAGAAGGGTTGGTAGAGCTCACCGCAGCAAGAGCCTCCAAACCCTGGAATCGAGGTGGCCAGTGAGTACCAGCTGACATAGAGGTGACCTTCTGAGAGGTTCCTGAGCAGTTCCCACAGCCTGCCCCAGTTAACAGAGTCCTTATCTGCACAGCCACTCTGTATAGCTGCCTGTGCAGCTCTTAGTAACTAAAGTTGGCCTCACTGGAAGCCCAGATAACATAAATACCACACAGGCGCTTTCCTGTGCTGGGTGGGGAGGCCAGGAGGGGTCCAACTCACGTCACAGGACTTGGCGAGCAAGCACGCCATCAATAAACTTTTCAGGAAACACAATTTTCCTCCCTTGTACGGGTACAGAGAGACCCTGAGAGTAAAGGTAGATGGGTCAGCCATTTCTGCAAAGGGCTGGTTCTCACTCTTGACCGAGGACAGCAAGAGCCTTCCTGTCAGGATGAGACAACAAGACCCTGTGGCCATCAAGCCTCAGAAAACAGAGCATGGGGACAAACAATGACAAAGATGTCACATGCCTACAATTCTTGTCACAGGCCCTGTCCTCTCAGGGTCAACATACCCTTATTTTTCTACTTTGGTGATTCACATTCTACTTTGTGCTACAGAACACACACAAACAGTAAGGAACTGGGTGGTATGATGTAGGTCAAGTGGGCACACGGCACAGCCAGTTCTTAAGGCAGAGCTCTAGACCTGCCTAAGCAACAAGAAGGCAGAACCATGGTCCTCTAAGACAATGGAGAGTAATGTTGTATCTTCTCAGGTACCCTTTGTGCACTCTCTTTGAAATCTAAATTTTATCAAATCACAAGAATTCTTTATAGAATCATGTACCTTACCAGGTAAATGAATATTTCTTCCCATGCCGTGAGTCACCTTCCACTTTCTGAGCAGCGTTGATGGCACAGGCTTTTTGTTAGGATTATGATGACGACTTATTTTTCACCTGTTCTTTTTAAACCTTCTATTGTGCTTTCCTGTCTAATCTGGAACCCAAGCTCATGGCTCATGAGATTGCTTGCCTCTTGTATTTTCCCCTAAGCATTCCATGGTATTATCCCTGATATTTAGGTCTGCGGTCCATTGTGAGCTGGTGTTTGTGTATTATGGTAGCTTCACTGTTTTCTGTATTTTATGTTTATGAATACTCTATTTGCATGCATTCATGGATGACAGAAGGTGGCATCAGATCCCATTGTGGATGATTCTGAGCCACCATGTGGGTGCTGGGAATTGAATTCAGCACCTCAGGAAGAGCAACCAGCGCTCTTACTCCCTGAGTCATCTCTCCAGCCCCTAGCTTCGCTCTTTTGCATTGATTCGCCAGTTGTCTCCTTGACGTTAAAACCACTTCTTTTTGTTTGGAAAACTATCCGACAAAGTCTTTGCATGTGTAGCTTCTTCTTGTCACTGTGACCCAGATTCCTGACTACCCTGTCATACAGGTCTTCTTTGACTCACTCCCCAGTGTCTCACTTGGATTGTTCTCGGGACTGCCCTATCTCATGGTGCTCCTAGAAACTTCATCATCTCAAATCCTCTCTCTTTACTTTCTAATCCAGCTATCAACGATGTGTTCTGTGCTGACATTGTCCTAAGCCCTGCCCACAGACGGTCTCATTAGTGCATCCTGCCAATGGCGGAGCACTTACAACTCTTCTATAGGCAATGAAGCCAAAACTCAGAAAGGAAAGAAACTTTCTCCCTGTGAGTAGAAGTCTTGGGGGGCTTTCTGTTCAGTTCTTCATTTGATTTTGGATGTTGTGCATCTCTCCATATACTTACTGTCTGTCCCACAGGGAAGTGATTTGAAATGTATATCCCCTGGCCCAAAGCCCACCACTCTCACCTCTGGGGACCCTCGTGTCCTCAAAGGTTCTTGCCTGTGAATTCCATATACTCTTGGAGTTGGAAATACCAACATGTCCCATTCTGTGCTTTGTGTTTTGGGTTCATCAGCCCAGCCTGGACAACTGGACTGCATCCCTTTCAGGATGAAAACCAAGACTGTTACTCCGCTGTGTTCACCCATGCTCTAACACAGGAGTCCCCTGAAAGATCTTTGAAAGCTCATGTCCTGATTTACCTTCCAGTGAGTGACTTGTGAACCCTAAGTTTGCGCAGCAATACGTCAGAAATGTTGGGCATCACATCCAGACCACTCTTTGACTCTTCTTCCTCAGCTGCTGGGGCAAGTTCAGATGAGACTCCTGAAAAAATAAGAGTTTTCCTTATAGTATGCCTGTTTGAAATCATACTAGTACTATTGGCAGCTGGCTTCAGGTCCAGGAAAGCTGTCAACACTTGTAAGCACTTTGTTACACTCCAGAAACCTTATTAACTGTCTTCTATCTTACTTTACCTCATAGTGATCTGAAGAGCTGCTTCTTAACCATCCCTTATTACAGGGGACAGTATAAGGCTCAATAAGTTGGTAGCTTGCTGACGATTACAGGCACAACAAATGGCACAACCCAACAGCAAACTAACATCTATCTGTCCCCACTCGTTTCTTCCCATAATCCCCAGTGTCAAGTACTATCATGTGTCAGCATTTAGATGTTGGTTTCTGGCAACCAGAAGCTGACTGACTCTTTGATTATGGTATTTGGGAAAACCTCTCTATTTGGCATGCTCTTAAAGGATATCTTGACTGATAATTACCAAATAAATTCAAAAGCACTGTCTTCTTCTCCTACCTAGAAATCAGTGTCCGGTTTGCCACTAGATAGTAACAGAAGTGGTATTTTCCAGGATAAAGCTAAGGTCATGAGCCTTGTCACAGGTCTCAGAATACGGATGTCTGCTAGTCAACAGAGCCAACAAACAGCATGTGTTGCCTCCTGAAATGATGCAGGACTGTAACCGGGAAACAGAAAGAGCAAACCATAAATCTCTCCTCTGCTTGAGTAGCTCTCATACCCTCAGCAAAAGAGGCCTCTCCTGCAACTGTCTCCTATTTCCCAGTTGCTCTCTGAGGAATCCTAGGGTTTGTGGTCTCTAGACCCCACCCCATGCCTTTACATATTCTGCCTTGTTGCTGTTTGAGAGACCCAGATGGACTTTAGCAAGTTTAACCCAGAATACTGGCCAACACCCTGGGCACTGACCTTCACATCCACACAAGACAGACCTGCTGTGCCTTACTGTGTTCTTACAGCATATTTAGGGTGAAGTAAAAACCTCAGACATCTTTCATTTGAGCCGACCTCAGGATCCCTGTCCTGTCCAGTTGATGTGCTGCATTTACACGCAGCTGTCTGCCCACAGTTTTTACTGTCTGCCATGGCTTTTGACCTAGCAGTGTTCCAATTTGTTTGTCTGTTTTCCAGAATTGCAGGTCAGGTGAGAGGTCAGCACAGAAGGCAGAGTTGTACCAGTCATCTGGCTGGAATTAAGATTGGGATTCCTGTCACCAAGGGAGACAAAGCAGGGAGAGGAGGGGGCACAGTTGGGTTCACAGCAAATGCGTTTTTAACAGTTTGAGTCTGCTCAATAACAGAAAAGTATTACAGGTCCCTTGCTATTCCAGTTATTCAGATGAAGGCTACAGGGCCATCTGTCATGCACAGGACAGCCAAAACTACATCTCTAGGTGTAATATTAGACCAGAAGTTCCTGTAGCTACCTGTCAGCTCTTGGGTTTTCGGCTGGCATTCGTTGCTCACTGACAGCTCCATGTGTTGCCTGTGGCCTTGCTCTGTATCTATGCACCTCCGCCACACTTAGCAGAGAGCCAGTTAAGCAGTGGGCTCCTGAGGATGGTGTATGTGTGTCTGAAACATCAAATCTAACACCAAATGAAGAACACACCAGGGGCTTCTGCCTAAAACATTCCTCTAAGTTGAGGGAAAATGAGGGGAAGGAGGAGGAACAAAAATAGAAAGGAGAAAAGAAACTAATTAGGGCTACCCGCTCTTATAAAATAGATGTGCCATACATAACTCGATACCAGAACCAAATACTCGTCCCTGAATGCAACTAAATTAACAACCAAAAAACATAATACCAACTCTATATGTGCCAACAATGTTTAAATACAGAAAAAGGAAGTATTGAAAATAATAATAATAACTAAAAATGAATTTCCTAGAAATAAGTGGGGTGTCCCACCTTTGATTCCCTGTCTTCCTCCCTCAAAGAACAGGAGTATGTCGGGTTTGTTTGCTTTGAGTCAGAGTGCCACTATGTCTTCCAGGCCTCTTGTCTCGGCCTCTTGCATGCTGGGATTACAAGTATGCATCTCAACACCTGGCTTAAGAATGGATGCTGGGGGGGTGAAGAGTTGGTCAGTGGTTAAGAGCATTTATTGCTCTTGCAAAGGAGCTAGGTTCAATTCTCAGCATCCACAGTGGGGCTCACCACTGCCTCAAGCATTAGATGTGCATGTAGCACACAGACACACATGCAGACAAAATACTCATGCAAACAAAATATTAAAAAATAAATAAATTTTGACAGGAGGTGGTGGTGCATGCCTTTAATCTGGCACTCTGGAGGGATTTCTGAGTTCAAGGCCAGATAAGCCTACAGAATAAGTTCCAGGACAGCCAGGACTACACTGAGAAACCCTGTCTTTTTTTTTTTTAATGGATTCTGGATAAGGACACTTCTAAGAATACAATACAAGATCACAAAACAAGAAAGAGTGGACAGAATGAGTAAGTAGGCAGCCTGCAGAGGAACATCAGAAGGAAAGTTTCTCTAGAAAGTCCTATACTCTACCATATGATCACTGCCAAGAAGAGAAAGAGAAAGTATTGGCATTTAGCTTTCCCTACCAAGATGGAGGAAAGAAGAAAGGAGGAATGGGTATCTGATATTGTATTAGAATTACTTGAATAATGTGTAGGGGCTTACCAGAAGGGAAGATTTAAAACAACTAAACAAGTAAAGCAAGCTCTTCAGACGGAGTGAGCAGCAGGAGCCGAATGGAAAGCTCCAACTGAAGCTCCACACAAACCACGCTAGAAAATAGCACAGGAGCTAGCATCCTTGACTTCATCTATCCTTTTCTTCCTTTGCCTGGCTGAAGAGTGAATGGCTCCTGGGAGGGGGTGGGTCAGGTCTAGACAATAAACATCTGGACAGATTCTCACTACAATTCCATCCTAAACGGCTGCTCCAAACTTCGCTAATCCCCAGCTGGAGGAACAGAAATATCTCAATTTGGCATAATAAACTCCAGTTTTGGACTCTGAACAAAGTTATAGAAAAGCAGAAAGCCTACGAATGTTGCTGCTAACAGCTTTGTCTGAATTTCCTCTTTCCTCCCACTCAAGCAGCAAAGAAGTACCCATGAGCACCCAGTCCGCAGTACTGAGCGAAGAGGACAGAGATCTCAGATGCAGCAGAAGGGAGTGAATGAAAACCCTCCTCCCCAACACATTCAAGAAAGGAGATCCTGATGGAAATGTCCAGATCACAAACAGATGAAATGGAAACCAATGACATGGCAGCTAGACAAAAATACTAGAGTGAAAAGAGGAAGGAAAGACGGAAGGTGGGAAAGGAAGGAAGAATGGAAACACACAAGAGGCAGATGTCAGGATGGACACATAGATGCAAGGAACACAGGAGAAAAAAAAAAAAGAAAAACTGCATTTCTGTGCAAAATATATACTGTAACTGCTTAACTCTGGAGGAAATTAGAATCTGAAAAAAAAATGAGAATAAGAAATTAGGACAAGATAAGAAGACCACACACAATGGACAAGGATTCTATTTAAGGAAACAAATTAAAGACCAATAGTAGAATGAATAAGAGATTGAAAAAACAGAACTAGTCAGTGTGTAACATGCGCAGCTTTACTTGAACTAGTAAGATGGGCAAGATAGATTGGCTGATCATAAAGAACGTAAAGAGAAAAAGAAAAATTGAAGAAGGCAGGTCCTAAGTTGAGCCCGATTGACCTTTTCACTGAACAACTAATATAATCAAAGGCATAACAGAAGGAAAATTGTTCTGAGTGGAGGGGAAGGATGAACTCGGAGGTTGACTGTAGATACGATGCTTTTCTTTTCTTTTAAAGGTGTGTCTATAAAGAAATGCTACTGTTTTTATTCCTAACAGGAAAAAAAATGCACACGCAGGAAACCAGCTGGCTTTGGGCTTCTCTACAACACTGAACGCAATGAGATAACATTTCATAGAAAGGAGTTAGCCAAGAATTTTATAGTTATGTGGCCTATTGCTAAATAAGATGTCTTCAAATATGCTATAACTCAGGACACAGAATACTTCTGGTGCCTCCCAGGAAAACTAGATAATGAGAAAATTAGATAATGAGATCCAGGTAAACAAAACACAAATCAAAATAAAATGCTTAAGGATGGTCGGCCACAAGGAAGGAATAGCAGGAAGTATGAAACCCTTTTATTCTGGTGCACAGCTGGACAACTGTGAAAGCTGGTTACAGAGTAAAATGTAAATGTTAAAACCTGGACAACACACAGAGGAGAAGTCAGCATCTAGTCAGGCAGAGACGGGAAAGCTGAAAGAAATCGCTGGCAAAGAAAATATGTAACAAGATGTTCTGCTTTTTCTGTTTTCTTTTTTTTTTTTTTTTTTTTTTTTTTGTTTTTTTTGTTTGTTTGTTTGTTTTTTGTTTGTTTGTTTGTTTTTCAAGACAGAGTTTCTCTGTTTAGCCCTGGCTGTCCTGGAACTCACTCTGTAGACCAGGCTGGCCTCCAACTCAGAAATCCACCTGCCTCTGCCTCCCAAGTGCTGGGATTAAAGGCGTGCGCCACCATTGCCCGGTCTGTTTTCTTGATACTCCAGTCTTAGGGTCTTCATTCTTGGAAAGACTGACTCTCCTCGGCTAGTTCATTGAAGGAGACAGAAGGAAAACTCTCCTTTGAGTACACCTTTGATATCTAAACCAACCCAATCAACCTAGAACCTATATTTCCAACCGTCTTCCTTTTTTCCATTCCTTACATACCAAGGCAATATTCATCCTTTCCCCACATTATCAAGTATCCAACAATTAGACACCTCTCTCCTTTCCAGAGCCTGCTAAAATTACTCAAAATCCCTGATTCTAAGCTTACTCAGGGTAGTTACTCTGCTCAGCTCACTCCTTGCCATGAAAACCCCAGTAAAGATACTTCCCACCCACCTTCTACCTCCTAGCTGACCCTGGTGATTTTCTATTTGGCCCAGAGAGTATACTGTGCCCTTGTGTTAGGGAATCTGTGAATATAAACTTCTCTCATGACTACTATTTCTGGTCTTTGTGTCTTGCCATACGTGACTGACGCTGTGCTGTGTAAAGAATTTAGAACAATTACTCCAAACAAAAGCATTAATGCCAGAAAATTCCACAACTCTAAACCCTTAATATATCCCCTAATACATTGTCAAAACTAATTTCTCCTCTGTGGAGGAAGTAATAACAGAGATTCAGCAAGTCCCAGAGTTTCACTTCACTTCAACTCAAACTCAATGAAATTGTAATGTTTTTATCTTGAAGGGTACATCTACTATAATCTCTCTCCTTCCTCTATTTGTGTATTTGTGTAAAGGGAGATATTTCAGTACAACAAGGAGGTTTTTACTTTCTTCCAAGGTCAGAGCCACTCATTAGAATACATTTCTTTGCATCTGTCTTCTCAGGAAGGCATCTTCCCTATGTGAGACATGAGTCTGTAGCCCAGCCTTGAGCTGTGTATAAGGACCATCCATCTTCCTTGGAATCCTGGTCAGACATCCAACAACCCTGTAGACATCCCCAACTAGATACAGAAAATTAATCATTGTTCCAACACTACCATTCATGGGACACCAGCCACACATTACTCTTCCTTGTTGACTGTCTAGAGTTGTTCTGCTAAGTCAATACTGCTAAGCTATGGAAGCTGAAGACCAGTTAGGGTTTATAGATTCCTCCAGAGCCAAGCTCATCCATAGTAGAGCCAGGATGTAAAAATGAGTCTATCAAACTGTTACATCTCAGCTGTGTTCCTGGGCACTCAATATGTACAAATCCAGATACTTGGTCTTCACAAGGGAGTTCTCCCTACTGAGATCTGAGACCTGGTACTATCACCATTACCCACATGGCCACACATGCAGATTCCTGGTGGTTTTCTGGTGCCTTGCTCACTATGTCCAGCTATTCTCACCTCCAAATGGCTTTCAAACTATCCTTCCACGATCCTGTCATCCCTTGTCCCTCACCAGACCATTTCCAGATTGTTTTACATAGTGTCTTTTACAAAGGGATGTCTCCAATGACAGTAATTGGAATGAGGCATCTCTCAATGGCAGGGCCTGGGCCTTTATAAATTCTGACTATCTCCCATCTCAGGCCAGTTGTAATCTCTTCAAAAGAATTAGGCTGAGATGTAGGCTCCCTTTCCTGTAGGCATCTCTGGCTCACCAAGTATCTTAACTCATTACTAGACCTTGAGGCCTTCACCCTCCCTGACCCAAGTCGGATGCTCAGCCTCAGGGTCACACAGCTCATCTCCCTGGGGCACACATTACACAGTGGATTCAGCTGAGATTCTGTTTCTGAAGCATGCCAGGCACCAGAGATGTGCTTTTGTTCCTTCTGCTTGCCCTGCCTGTGTGCCTTTCTCTTCCAGAGCAAAGTTGTCCCTCCGGCCTTCGTTGACTCACTCCCACTAAGCTAGCTGCTTCTTCCGCCTTGTTCCCAAGGACCTCTGTTCATTCCCAGTTGCACTATGATGTATTATAGTGACTCTGCCTTTAGGTTTCCTCTCACAGAGAGTGCAGGTGAGTCCATTCATTCGTGAATCATTTCCCTAATTACTGAGTACTTACTATGTCCCAGGCAAGGGGGCTGGAGCCAAGGATAGATGCTATATTAAGCAAAACTTTCACACAACTGTCCCTTTCAGAAATTATTGTTTAAGAGGACAGAGATTAATTAGAGGAAAATCTAAAATGGGAGTTCACTGGACAAAGAAGAAGAGAAAACCTTCCATGTAGGGAGAAATTGCAGAAGGGAGGATGAAGGAGCTGCAGAAGGAAAGGCAAATGTTGACAGCTGGGATAGGGTGGTTCTGGGTGACGCTCGCTCAGGAGCTGAGTGGGGCTGGCCACAGAGCCTCGGAGGGCCCTCCAAGGTTCCAGTGCTCATCCTAAAAACAGAACTCCAGAGAACAGAACGAGGCCCAGAGATAAGAGTGCACTACAGAGACTCTGGATGCTGAGTGAGCCGCAAGAATGTGGGCCAAAGGTCTCATTAGGAGACAGATGAAACGCTAATGTTTGTGGGGACAAGGCCATCTCCTTGATGGTATGGTCTGAGCCCTGCCCCCTTAGTCCCCATCACATTCCCAGAAAACAACTTGGGGAGTGGCCTGTATCAGCTTCATATCTTTGTCTTGAAACAATGATCAAAGACAGTGTACAGAATGATCCTGGGAAGGGAACAGGTTGAATTGTTGGGAAGGTCAGATTTACTGGGGAAACTGAGAGCCAAGGTTCTGGAGACTCCAGAACACCCTGATAAGGGCCTTTCCTGTTCTCCCCATGGAACAGCCAATAAGATTAAAGTTTTCTCACAAGATCATCAGCAGAGATTAGTTTTTTCCTGTGAGCTCTGTTGAATTTAGAGCAGTAGTTCTCAGCCTTCCTAATGCAACAACCCTTTAACACAGTTCCTCGTGCTGTGGTGATGCCCAAACATAATGCTATTTTCATTACTACTTCATAACTGTAATTTTGCTACTGTTATGAATTGTGATGTAAACATTTTTGAAGATGGAAGTTTATTAAAAGCGCCACAGGTGGAGAACCACTGGTTTAGAGCTTGGACATATTCTCTGAGTCAGAGCTCAGAGGCTCCCAGGTCTTTTGTTCTGGGTACATGATGGGAAGGGGCCTGTGGATGACTGCAGCCCAATGCTGTCCTGTCACATTTGGTTGACAAGATAGAGTCCCACAGTTCAGCAACTGTCAAAGAAAGAATGGCAGGATCTAACTGAACTTAAGACTAGGGTCACACAAAACATTATGTTAGGTTAATAAGGACAATAGGTGCCATAATTATTCCCATTGTAGAGCTGGGTAAACTGAGGTGTCAAGACCAAGAAACTTGCCGAAAGTTCAGCAGCCAGTAAATGATGAAACTTGGATTTTTAATCATCTATACACTAGACCTGAGAGAATATAGGTGTTTATTTATTGAACACCCTGGGTTCATTTTTTTTTTAATGTTTTGTGCGTGCGTGCATGCATACGTGCATGCGTTTTTGTGTGTGTGTGTGTGTGTGTGTGTGGTGTGTGAAGTTAAATGACAACCTCAGGGACCAGTCCTTGCCTTCTACATTGCTTGAGACCCTGTGTCATGTCTGCCCCTGTGTCTGCCCCTGACTTCACCCCATCTAACCACAGAAGTGCTGTAACTACAGATGCGTGCTGCAGTGTTGGGCTTTCCATGGCTTCTGGGGATCCACAGTCTTCATGTTTTCACAGCAAGCACTTCACCACCGAGCCATGCCTCCAGCATAATTTCTTTTTAAAATTGGGAGCTTATAGGAGTCAAATTCACTTACCTACTCATAAAGCTCCATGACTGTCTATCAACATAGACAGTAAGACTTTGCTACAGGCTAGGTATGTCTAGATTAGCATAATTTTATAGAAAAGTTTGACTATCTACACACAACACACACACATACATGTAAAAAATACCTTTTAATCCACCCATTTTACCTATAGGATGGCATCTCTTAGAAAATAATCATTTCTGTAACGTGTGAGAGAGAGTTCATCGTACCATTATTTACTGAAGAGAGAAATGTGGGGAAATGAATATGATCAGTTTAATTTTTATTTAAAAAAAATTAAAGTTCCATAGGTATTTAATGGGAAACAGTCTAGGTTATTGTTAAATTGAAAAGGTGAATTGACAGGGACCTAGCTGACCACTACAATCTATCACATGAATGGGTTTGAACATGGCATAAGGCCAGCCCTCAGGCTAGCAACCATACTCCCAGCTTCTCTTGCTATTTGTGAAGCAGTGCTTCGACAGAGCTGAAGTGAAAGAGGAGTTACAGTCCACACTCTGCTCTGAATCTGATCACACTCCCTCCCCATACCACTACCCCCTCCCACCACCATCACTCCCTCCCACCACCACCACCCCCTCCCATTCTAAGCTGTGGGACTCCAGGTTGGCTCAAGAGTCTGCAGAAAAGATAACAAAAAGTACATGAGGGTCCCTAGATGCCTGGGTGGAGCAAAGCCTGCCTGCACCAGAACAATGTACTCTGGAATTGAACTGAAGAACAAATGATAGCATAGTTGCATCTCGATTCCCTGAGTCCCAAAAAATTAAGATTTTAATTTACCTAATCAAAAAAAAATTGCAGATACTCCAACAAACACAGATACGGACTTGGATGGTGGCTATAAAGAAAATATACCAAGTACTCATACAAAGAAAGAAAGAAGGAAAGAAAGAAAGAAAGGAAAGGAAGGAAGGAAGGAAAAAAGAAGAAAGAAAGAAAGAAGAGAGAGAAAGAAGAAGAAGGAAGAAAGGAAAGAAACAAAGAGAAAAAAAATTACTAAATTAATTGAATAATATGTAATCTTCAACAAATATATTTGATAGACTTAACACCAATTTTGAAACTTGAGAAAGAAAACATATAAAATGCTTTAATTATATAGTAATTAAAACTGTATAATAGAATTTTAGATATATAATATATAACTATATATACATATATAACAATAAAAGATTAAATAATATTGTGTTGGTCAGTTTTGTCAATTTGACACAAATGAGGCATGTCTAGGAAGAGGAATTGCCTCTATTAGACTTTCTTTTGGACATCTCTGTGGGGCATTTTCTTGACTAATGACAGGCTTGGGAGGGTCCCGCCCACTGTGGTCCTGGCTGGTATAAGAACCCAAGCAGAGCACGCCAGCAAGCGGCTTTCCTCCATGGTTCCTGCCCCTGCTCCTACTTGGAATCCTCCCCAGATCTTTCTCCATGGTGGCCTGTGATCAGAACTTGTAAGCCAAATAAACTTTTTCTGCCTCCTAGTTGTTTTGGTCAGTGTTTCATCACAGCAATAGAGAGACGTAACTAGACAATAGCATGTTTTATAATTATAACTTATATTTTATATCAAATCATATAAATATGGTTTTAAGTAGTACATTTATTTAATAAGATACATGACTCTTGGAAAACAAAAAGAACACACTAAAATTCACTCGAAAAGAGAAGCGGGGCAGACGCTCTCCTCATCACCACTTTCGAGTTAGATAACGGCACCGAAGTAATAAAGCACACACAGATGCAGAGATGCATGTGGCCTCCCACAGGCAGGACAGCTGAGGCGATGCCAAGCCAGAGAAAATAAAAGTAACAGGAGGTTGAGTTGTAAATTCAGAAAGAAAGATGTTCTGCAAAGGGGTCAGAGTCCTCAGAAGTTACACACATCCAGACTCTGATCCTGCTCTTACAGTTGAGAGACACACCACTGTAGCAATCACAAGCCTCAGTGTCTTTGTGTGTCACATGACTACAGCAGGACTGTTTGCTTCTTGTAGTTCTTGTGAGTAGAGTCTACCAGGGTCAAGCCCAGTATCTGGCATGCAGAGGTCACTCTGGTTGCAATCCTTGTACCAGTCCCCAGAGTCAGCACTCTACCATTTAAGAGCAATATTTAGAATGCAGGAAACATGTGACACAGGGCCACATTCATCTCCACTACTAGTGATTGGTCAGGAAATCCAGTGAACTAAGATAAGAGTCCTGGTTACCAATAAATAAGGTTACACAGAGTGTGACAAGAGCCATATGCAAAGAACATTAAATGCTCTGGAAGAGAAAACAGAAATACCTAAATGTGTCCAATTGAGACATGAGTGTCTACAAGGTTAGTAAACTAACAGCTTACAAATTTCAAAGCAAATAAAGCGTGGGTAATCTTTCTGAATCCAGCATTCAAGGTGCACAAGACAGTGTAATTCTCAAATGTGAAGGAGGCATACAGATGTCAGGAAAACTTTCACTTATGGTGAATAGACTCCTGTCTCCTGGCCTCTGACCTCTTGCTCATTGCTCATTCTGCAATCTTGACTTGAATCTATGTAAAATATGCACAAATATGTTACAGAAGAAAAGTACAGAGACAGGGATAACCCCACTACACAGAAGAACATATTCTCCTTAAAGCCATGACTCAAAAGAGACATCTCGGCCAGAATGAAACAGAGCCAAGCTGGGTATGGTGGGACATATCTGTAATCCCAGCATTCAGAAGACTCAGGCATAAGAATTGCTACTTCTAGGCCAGTTCAGGCTACAGAATGAGACTATGTCTCAAACAAACAACAAGAAACAAAACAATTAAACAACAACAAAAAAGCCACCTCCCAAAATTCACTAAAATACTATAAAAACAAAGAAAAGAAAACAAATAGAATCAATAACAACAGCAAACAGAACCCTGCTCTCCATAAATATATTTGAATGTAACATATGACTGTCACAAAGAAAAGAAACTATCAAAGTGTTATTGTAGTGATGAGCTCTTAAGTCTCAATATACCTAGATCTTAAAATGAAGCTCAGAGGACCAGCTGTAGTGGTGCACCATCAATCCCAGCACTTGGAAGACAGGAAGTTAGATCACTAGGCATTCATGACCAGCTTGCTCTAAATAGTAAGTTCCAGGCTACATGTAAAACTCCATGTCAAAAACTAAAATACAACAACAAAAAACATGAAGTTCTTATTAGCAAGATGAAGAGATATTAGTAAAATAAACACAAATAAATCAATCTATAAATATGTGGAGCACGGTACGTGCATCCACCACACATCATGTGTAGATCCATGGCCGTGGTGAAACCCACATACACACACACACACATCACACACCACACATACAAAACCTGTACATGTATGACCATGCAAGAAAATACACACACACATTAAACTAAAGACTTTAAAAATTGGGGGCTGGAGAGATGCTCAGCAGTTAAGAGCACTGGCTGCTCTTGGAGAGGATCTGGGTTCTATTCCCAGCACCCACATGTTGCCTCTGTCTTTTGCTCCAATGTTTCAGGAAATCCGATGCCCCCTTCTGGTGTCTTTGGGCCCTGCATGACGTGGTGCATAGATTGACATACAGGCAAAACACCCGTACACATAAAATAAGATAAAATAATTTTAAATATTGAGAGAAAACATTCGTATCTGTTATACAACTTCACATATAATACTAACAATGGATTGATATAAAGCTAAGAAGTTACTACCAAGGAGAAAAATGTAAGTTTGAGCATGCTAGAATATTAACTGAAATAAAAGCAAAGTGTCACTTTGCATCAATGATAATATCATATTGTAACTGTAGTCCTTTTTGTTTGCTTGTTTTGAATATAGTCTCACTGTGGAGCCCAGGCTGCCCTCAACTTGGAGTCCCCCTGACTCATCCTACTGCCTGCTAGGATTACAGACTTGCCCTCATGGCTGGTGTTCTGATTTGCTTCTCTGTTGCTGTGCTGAAACAGCGACCAAAAGTAATGAGGGAGAGGAAAGGGTTTATTTGGCTTACAGCTTACAGTCCATCAAGGAGGGAAGCCAGGGCACAGGCTCAAAGCAGGAACCTGATGGCAGGAACTGGAGCAGAGCCAGGGGACAGCACTACTTAATGGCCTGCATTTTGGTTGATTCCAGATTCAGTCAGTTGACAATCAAGATCAGCCACCACACCTGGCTATAAACTGTCATGATTATTGATTGCCTGTTTCTTACTCTACTATACTCTAGCTAAGAAAGACCAAAGCAACATCCAGAAATTATCATGCTAAGAAGAATAATATATGCAATGTCGGAACATTTTATAAGAGGCAAGTATTTCTACACTCTGACCCAGAGACTCTCAAGTCTGAGAATGTATCCTAAGGGAATTACTTTAAAAAAAAAAAAAAAAAAAAGAAAAGAAAAGAAAAAAACCCACAAGCACAAAGACAAAACTGTTTACAACAGACAGAAAACTATAAACATCTGAAATATTTTACAATAGAGACAGTCATACAGGAGGAAATATGAACCCACTCAGCCATAAATATGAGATCTAAATACATGTAATTGTTTGTGATAACTTCAGTGAAACAAACCTTTAAAAGGAAGTTGTATCTATACCATCAAATCAACTTAGGAAAATTATAAATATTGGAAAGAATAAAGCTTTGATGGGGCTATGGATAAGAGCTTTTTACAAAGATTTGTTATTTTTATGTGTGTGAGTGGTTTGCATGCATGTATACCATATGGGTTCTGGTGCTGCAGGAGGCTAGAAGAGGGTGTTGGCTCCCTGGAACCAGAATTACAGACAGTTATGAGCTGCCATGTGGGTGCTGGAAGCAAACCCATTCCTCTTGCGAGAGCAGCAATGCTCTTAACTGCTGAGCCATCTCTCCAGCCTCATTTATATAAAATCTTAAGTTTTTCTAGTGTTTTCATAAAAAATTAAAAGTGAAGAAGTATACATTTAAAAGGATATCTCTAAATATTGTTAATGCTTTGTGTGTATTTATAAATGTATGTGATTTATGCCTGTGTGCGTGTGTGTGTGTGTGTGTGTGTGTGTGTGTGTGTGTGTGTGTGTACAAAGGGCAGAGAGAGATGTCGGGTGTTCTTGCTCTGTAATTCTTTGCCTTGAGGTATCTGGAGATAGGCTGACAGCCAACAAACCATAGCAATCCTCCTGTCTTCATTCCTCACAGCTCTGGTGCTACAGGTGTGCATTGTGGCTATGCCTTGTGACTGGCTTTTTATGTGGGTTCTAGGGATTCAAACTCAGATCCTCAGCTTGCAGAGCAAGCATTCTTACCCCTGAGACATCTCCCCATCTGAAAGTGGTTTGTTTGTTTGTTTTCTTGCTTGTTTGCATTAGCCTTTTGAGACAAGGGGCTTGATACATAGCCCTGACTATCCTGTAACTCAGTATGTAGTTAAAGTCTGCCCTCAAACTCACAGGGAGCTTTCTGCTTCTGCCTCCAAAGTGCTGGTATTAAAGGCACATGCCACCATACCCAGCTAGATGTTAATTTTAAAAAATAATTCAGTCCTTCAGTCAATAGACCTCTGGAGCTTTGTAACTGAGAAGGGTGGTTATTGTATTTCAGCCCAGAATTTTGCACTCCCTGATGACATCCAGAATAATCTCACGTGGTGATTCATAAGGTGACTGACACCAGCCACAGACGGGGGTGCGGGGGCAGGTAGTATGCCTTTCCAGAGGTGCTCTGTGAAGCCTGGGGCTCACTGGTGCCCACAGGAGAGAGCCGGCAGTTTGGGGAAACTGACTTGGCACTCACTGCCCTGCTCCCTAAACTGGCCTCCTCTGGATTAGTTTATCTAAAATAAAGCTAAAACATGTTTCAGAACTGCTCCTGGGATGGCAAAACCATGTGATGAACTCCGTAGTTCTTTGGACCTCAATTTCCCTAACAATAAGATGACAGCAAAAATCCTGCCTCTTAGTTTCCTGGGAGAGGACTAAATCTGAGTTGCCAATGACTTAGAGTCTGCAAAACGCTAGAGAGAATTTATTGAGATGACATTAGAAGAAGTAGGTAAAATATTGTATGTTTTGTTTACATGAGGGACTAGAGAAGACATAACCCACAGAAACAGGAAGTGGAATTGGAGTTGCAAGGGGCTGGTGGAGGGGGCACAGACAGCTGTGTCTCGTGGGTGTGGCTGCAACTGAGGAAGACGAAAAGGTTCTGTCGATGGACAGTGGTGATGGCTGCACAATATAGCAAGACTGGACTTAAGGCCACTGTCCCACGTGCCGGAAATGATTAAAATGGTAGCGTTAATGTCATATACATAATGTTACATATACATTGTACATATCACCACTTAACAAATTAATAAACACCAACAAAAGAGATAGCTATAGACATAAATACAAAATAAGGAATGGGGCGGTATTTTAGAGCAGGTGGATGGACCTGCTCCTTTAAGACACAGGTACAATGATTCAAGAGAACACATAGAGACAAGGGGTGGGTGTCCACACGGAAGAGGAAGAGGGAAGAACAGAGAGCCTGCCCTTCTAGAAGCATCCCTCCAAACACGTTCATTCTTCTCTGGCCATCATGGAACATTCTGGTTATTGGTTGCTTTTATGCAACTACCTCAGTATCTCCCCTGTGCACTCTTTCACAACCTCACGCATTTGTTCAGTTAAGTACTTACTCAGGCTTATTAGTGCCAGGCAGCACTGTGAGTGTAAGCATGTAACTTACAGCTTATGTACAGACACACATGCACACACAGACATACCTCCAGATAGAAATACTGGCTCTCGGGGTCCAGTAGAGACTCTGGGGTCTTGATAGTTGGCACCTAGTCAACACTCACTTGTACCAGGTACTGTTCTAGGCACTTTGTAAATACAGTTTCATTGTGTACTCTTCTTGATAAGGTTCAAGGCAACTCTGACAGCCCCGTGTAAAAGGTGAGGTATGGGGATCAGGCCCGGTGAGGCCACAGAGCTTGTTCATTCAGTAGCAGAGCCAGGATGAACAGCTGTGGCTCACCCCAGGGCATCAGAGAACTCAGAGGAAGAGCACACTAAGGCAGGAAACGGGGGTGTCTAGCCTCTGTCCGTATTTTCAGAGAAGTGTGGTAGAGTGTGTATCATGGTGGAGAGAAGAAGGCTTGGAGAAGGGATGTGCAGTCACCCAGTAGGGCAGGTCTGGGTTATGGACTTTGTGGTGACAGCAGATTAAAAAGAGAGAGCTCTGGTGTCTTGAAAAGAGGAACCGATCTATTTGGGTAGCTTCCTGGGTGTGAGGGAAAAGCAATGTCAAAAGTTCAGGCCTGGGGCACCTTCCAGACCCAATACCTCTAACAGGGATAGGGCGGGGTGGTAGGAAGGAGACAGGCTTGTGCATGCTCTGCCTCAGTGGGTTCTACAATCTGTTTCCTTCACTCATGCACAAAGACTGACGGGAAATCAAGTGTTTACACATACATCGCCAGCGGCCTAACCAGCCCTGGGAGGGCAAACAGGTCCCCACAGCCTACCTTTGTCCTGCTCTGCGGCTTCACTCAGTTCAGGGAGCTTGAACCCCACCAGGTTCTGGTTTCTCATCAGGATGTGTTCCTTGGTGAGAGGAAGAAGGAACATGGTTCAGGTGGCAACACAGGGCGTAATTCTTAGATACTAAGAACTTTGGGACATTAATGAAGCTGCTCTGGAAGTAATTCTTGATGGTCTCAGTGCTGGAAGCAGCTTCCTGCCCTGCCCTTCTGTGTAAATGACAGTCCTTCCTCAATGGTCTTTGTAGCACCTCCAGACAAATGAAACCTGAGAGCCGCTGCTTGGGGGACTGAGTTTGCAGAGCTAGGTTGGAGGACCCAATAAACTATCCTTGCCGCAAGCCAATCCATGTCAGACTAAGGCCATCTTGGAATGCCTGGGTCCTTTCCTGGCTCCTGGTGACATCCAAGGGTTCTCAGCGTCCCAAGTGACAAAAGTCTCTTGAGTAACTGGCCTCTGGGTAAAAGGAAAGAAAGGAGCTAACAAAGAGTGCCCAGGATCCAGAGAGAACCCAGGTCATGCCCTTGCTATATACTTAGCAAGCCAGAGGTCCACAGCCCCTCAGCTGCCAGCACACTCGAGAGGATACAGAGGAGGTCTCAGTGCCAGACCAGCTGGTAGCATGAGCTTCCAGATTCTCTGTGACTTCCCTTGGTGGGTGAGAGTGACCTGGAGGGATGTGGAGAGTTCTGAGGGAGTGGCCTACTCTCCCTGCCTCTGAATCCATGAAGGTGAATCTTCCACTGTCTGGCCCCTTTGTCTTCGCTTGCCTCCACAGATGTGAGATGTGGACCACTTTAGGTGGCTCTGCTCAACCTTTTCCTAAGCTACTTGTATTGGAGGGTAGGAGTTTTATGTGAATTGTTCATCTTTTTAAGCCTCTACCCCAGAACATCATAGAAGATCAAGATTATCTATCTATCTATTTATCTATCTATCTATCATTTATCATCTACCTATCATCTATATATCAATCTATCATCTATCTATCTATCTATCTATCTATCTATCTATCTATCTATCTATCTATCATCTATCTATCTATCTCTGACTGACTTCAAACTTCCTATATAGCTGGACATGACATTGAATTTCTGATCCACCTGCCTCTACCTCTCTGGTCCTGGAATTACAGGCAGGAGCTACCACTACACATGGTTTTATGTGACGCTGGGAACCCGAGGCTTTGTACATGCTAGTAGAGCACTCTACTAACTGAGCCACTTCCCCTCTGAAGCTCTCTGAACAGCACAGTGGCCTGTTACAACGTGTCCTTGCTAGTAGATATTCTCACTGGAGCTGGAGTGTTACTGGTCCTCACTTCCTTCCTTGCCCTTATTGCCTCAATAGACGAGCCTGAGGACTTTGTCCTATTCCAGGCTCTAATTCCTAGGCTCCCAGTCTCCTTGACCTGGATTGAGGTTGGGATCTGAGAGAGAAGGGACTGGGTCAGGATCTTTGATCCAGTTAAGTCTTCTATTTTACACTCAGATCTCTCCTTTACCCCTCCACATCTGGATTTTCTCAATCACTCATTGATTAGCAGGGCAGCCCCTGACTGACCACTATTCCTAGTTTGATGACCAATGGACATTGGGGACACCATGGACACTGGAAGAAATTCACCATGGAGGAGCATCCACTTATGGCCATTGTCATAGTGGTACTTGGGTCTAAGACCCTGGGTTAGCAGGTACCAAGAGGGCAGAATGGATGACTTTAGCTCACTTATCCTGGTTTTGCCCTATTCTGGGCATGACCAGATGCTCCATCAGAGGTTCCCCTCACCAAGTCTAGATGGAGGAGGAAGACAGCTCAGGATAGGGAGTCCATGTGGCTAACTTCCCCAGAACTGTGGCTAAGTGTGACCACTGTATTCCAGGCTGGCTTCTATACATTAACAGGAGCAAAGGCACCTGAAGCTGGTGCTATGGAGGTGTGACACTGATGGAACTGGCTTCTCAGGGCCAAGAAGTTTGGGACTTCATGAGGTGAGCTGTCTTGTCCCAGGGCCCAGCTTGAGTGCAAACATCTGTAGCTCAGGGGGCCCTGGCATGCACACACTGTGCATCAGGACAGAAACCCACCTCCCGGAGCTTGGTCAGCTTCTGCATGCGCACTGGCTGTACTTGTATCTGGAAGTCTTTGAGCCCGGGTGGCTTGGCTGGCTTGGCTTTGCCTGGAAACCGCTTCTCTTCCTCTGCCAGAGGCAGCTTAGCGAGCACCTTTTGCAGCAGAGGACCAGGTTCTTCAGGGCTGCTGTCCCAAGAGACCCCCCGAATCAGGGGGGGCCGGGACACAGGGGGCCTCAGCTCAGCCTTGGAGCCAGCCTTGGGCCCCATAGGCTCTCCAGCAGAGCCCTGACCCTGGGAATGTGGGGAGACCGTTCCTCCTGAGCCCTGGATTGTGGTTCTAGGCAGAGGGTTGCCCTCCCTGGCTGTCTTCAGGAGCTGCCTCCCCAGCTCCACCTCAGCAGGTCCAGGCTGGGGGCTGTTCAGCGCCATTTTCCCACTGATGCTTGCTCCAGAAGCCTGGGCCATGGGTGTGGCTTCCAGACGTGAAGGGGATCAAAGTTTTCCTTTTGTTCTACTGTAAGTTCTTTGGATTTCTCTGCTGTGGGAGAACGAGGAGCCAGTCTGCCTTGAGACACTTTCCTCTGGTCATTCTGCTTCCAGTCAGCTAGCCCTTTGGAGACATTCTGAAAGAGATGAGATAGAGTTGAGACCCTGGAGGTAGTCTGAGGAGACCCAGATCTTGACAACAGCCCATTGTGTGTATGTGAATGGGGTCTGAACCTGCCTTACAGCTTTCCCCCTCAGAGTTCCAACTCATAAGACAGAGAAGTCTTCTGCTTACACCAGAGCCCACCCTCTACTCACATCTGGGTCCTGCTAGGCTTCTGAAACCACATTCCCCACATTCAAATCATGGCAAGTGAGCAAAGCACAAACTCACAGGCTCTCCGAGGTGAGGCGAGGAAACACCGTCCTCATGCCCCTTTTGCTGAAGAAGAAGAAAAGCAGATCAATAACAGTGGGAAGAGGCCTGCCCCCCTTGAAGCTTAGCTCCTCCACCTCCCTAATTCAGGTGTTACAGAGGGTCCAGACATGTTAGGGACAAGAGATCCAATGGCATAGAAATGGCATGCCCGTGTGTTGTTACCTGTGGTGGTGTTCCCGGTAGAGGGGATTGTGGGCCACTGCATGTGTCCAAACCTGCAATGGGCCAGGGCAGGTAAGTGATGCCCATCACCTAGTCCCCTGCTTGTCAATTTAACAACATACACACACACACACACACACACACACACAAGAGAGAGAGAGAGAGAGAGAGAGAGAGAGAGAGAGAGAGAGAGAGAGAGAGGAGATCTGGCAGCCAAAAACACTGTTGTTGCTCACACGCCACCATAGAAACCAAATAAGGAAACTGAGTCATGGGGGAGCTTGAGGTCTGATAATCAGGAAGCATCTGTGAATGTAGGATCCTGGGCTAGCCTTCCAGCACTGACAAAGGCAGACTGCCCACCGTGCATCCATTGTCTGAGGGCGTGACTCTGGACACAGTCCAGAAAGGAAGAGACCAACATGCGTAATGGGCTTGGAGATGGAGTTCAGTGGTTGAGTGCTTACCTAGCGTGTGTGGACCTAAGTTCAAATCCCAGCACTATGGGATAAACGAAATTCATAGTGGTCCAAACAAGAGGATTCAAAATAAACTGTGACAACTTCTCTCTGAGCGAAGAGCAGCCATTAGAGTCTGCTTCCCATGAGGTAGGGCTTATTCTCACTCAGCCTGTCCAGCTGCCTCTTCTCCACCAGAAAGGGCGGGGTCAGCCTCACCTGGTGGTGTGGAGATGGTGAGCGAGCAGCTCCTAGAGGATGCAGGAGAAGCTCCAGAGCTCAGGTTTGGAGAGACAGCTGTGGAAACAAATGCCAATTGGCTGGCATTCATGAAGAGCTAGGACTTCTGCCACCAAACAGATCATTCTCTAAGAGAGAGTTCACTCCTGGCAACCCAGACTGCCTTGTCAAGGCCAGGGGCTGATTCTAAACCACCATTAAGGTTCTTATTACAACCTAACTTTTGATACAGCCAGCCCAGCAGAGGGTTCCTCAGGTAATTTCTAAGACATGGGGTCACATTCCTTAACCCGCTGGGCCTGACCTCAGAGAACTTCCCAGAGAACTCTGAAGACCTGGCATTGATTGACAGGAAAAGCATGCACGGCTGTACTTTCTAGATGCCATAGGACCAGTCTGATTTCCAACACTCTCCTTGTCCTCCAAGGCCATTTGGACGTCTTTAAAACGTGCTTCATCTTTGTACGCAGGAAGGAGAGGGACCACAACACAAGCTGGCAAAGGATCCTTGTCTCTCCTCCAGAGTTCCTGGGTCCTTGGATACCAGACTCAGGGAGCCTAGGATGGCCTCCTCAGACCTTTTCTGGGGAGATGCCCACCACAGACAAGGTCATCGTAGGGAGGATGAGGATGTTAGACAGACACCGCCATGCAAGGTTATGCAAGGGTCAGTGTGTATGGAATTGCACAGGGTTTCTCTGTATTAGAGCTAAGGACATAGTTCAATTAATAACGTGGGCATCACATGAAATGGCATTTGTCCATACATAGGCAAGTCCCAAATAGTCACACATAGGCCAGAAAGCAAAACACAGCAGAGTTCTCAGGGGTAAAGTTGAGTAGGTGTTTTAGAACTCTAGAAGCTGAGCACAAAGACTTCTTGAAGGGGTCACCTCCACAAGGCTTGGGTCATATAGAACCTGGAGGCTAAGGGGACAGGACACTTATACCTGCCCTCTTGGAAACAAGGTTGATCAGCAGCTAGAGCTTGGTCCTCTCTTCCCTCCCCCAGTCCAGCCTCAGAGGGGCTCAGGGTAGCTACCTTCCTACTGTTGGTCCTCCCCTACCTGATGGGGAGTCTCCGAGGCTGCTTCTTGATTTCCTCCCGCGTCGGGTCAGGAACCGCTCACTCACCAACTTGGCTTCTTCCAGAAGTGCCAGGTTTTTCTTCTTGTCCTCTTCTGAGATGCTGATGTCTGGCAGCTGGTCATTTACCAGGTCAATGACATGCCCCGTGGGATCTGCAGAGTGAGAATGGGCTTCCAGTGAGAGTCACCTCATCTTAGAGGCCTCTTCCAGCAGTGGCCCTTCATTTTCACTGGAGAAACTCTCTGAATTACCATTAAGTGATTCAGGGAAGCAAGCCATCCCCACTCACAAGCTTCAAGAAGCAAGGCTGAATGGTAGTGGGTCCCAAACCAGCTTTGGCCAGTTGAGCAATACCATCTAGGCAGCCACAGGGATCAGATAGGGTTGACCACATAAGGCTAGTGAAAAGCAATTTTGGGAAATGAGAGGGAAGAAGGGCATCACAGATAAGACGGAGACTTGGAGGTCCAGGCAACCATTTTTTCCCATGAATAGAAGGTCTTCCCAAGAAGAGAGCTCATATATGAATATACATATATAGAATATATAGAATAGTACATATATAGAATAGTACAATAACCAATAACCCAAATTAAGTACCTGGATCCAGCAGGTACCTGAAACCATTGACCCTGAACGGGGAGCAGACAGTAATGGAGGAAGACGACAAGAAGGCAGGGCAGGGGCAGAATTCTATTATTTTGGAGTAAGCTAATATGAATTGGGGCTCCATAGTTTTCAGTGGTCATGACACATACACTCGGGACAGCACTCTACAGCACTCTACAGCACTCTACAGCACTCTACAGCACTCTACAGTACTCTACATCAGTACTCTACAGCACTCTACAGCACTCTACAGTACTCTACAGTACTCTACAGCACTCTACAGCACTCTACAGTACTCTCAGCACTCTACAGTACTCTACAGTACTCTACAGTACTCTACAGCACTCTACAGCACTCTACAGAACTCTACAGCACTCTACAGCACTCTACAGCACTCTACAGCACTCTACAGCACTCTACAGCACTCTACAGCACTCTA
The DNA here is from genome assembly GCA_021653895.1 of Mastomys natalensis. Taxonomy (NCBI): domain Eukaryota; kingdom Metazoa; phylum Chordata; class Mammalia; order Rodentia; family Muridae; genus Mastomys; species Mastomys natalensis. The sequence continues at coordinate 796,670 of JAJTUV010000434.1, forward strand.
CAGTACTCTACAGCACTCTACAGCACTCTACAGTACTCTACAGTACTCTGCAGCACTCTACAGTACTCTAGGTGGTTCCTGCTTCCCACCAAGTCTCTTCTTCCACCTAGAGTGCCGTCCCTCCCTCCTGTGTGTCTGTCTCTTTAAAGCAAAACTCAAATACCACTTCCCCTGGAATGTCTGCACATCTTTCCTCTTTGGGGATAAGTGGTCCCTTCTTACCTTGCCTTCCTTAGTTCTCTCATGAAGGCCCATTATCAATTCTATCTACTCACTTCCCAACCTCCTTAGAAAGTGTAATCAACACTGAATACAAAGCCCAGGTCTATGTGACCCCTATCCTTCAATGGTCCCCCAAAGGTGTGAAAACCCTGAGTAAGAACCAGCAGGGATCCTAGCCATCAGCCTTTCACATGGGCACACTCCCACCTGGCTGTGTAACTGCCCATACAGCCGCAGGACTCTGACCTTTGAGCCCAATGGTGAGTGAGCATCACTTCTGTCTGCTCTGACGTCATCTTCCTCTTCTTTCTGACACTGAAACTAGACATCATTTCTTCTGGACCCAAACATAGAGGGGTTGATCTCCCCTACCCATTGGATTTGGGGAGAAGGAAAGGGGCTGAGTCCAACTAAACCCGGGCAATTCATGCTTGCTGCTCAAGCAAATGCTCATATTGACCCAGTCCTTACCCACAGAAGTCAGCGAAGCAGTGGAGATCTTCAGGTGTCGGTGGGAAAGCCTGCGGTGGGGGCTGGGAGCCCTGAAAGACAGAACTGGTCATCCTATTAGGAAATCTACTTGGGGTTAGACAAATGAGGTGACTGTACAGTCTCTCAGGGTCACCCCAGAGCATCATCTATGGCACACACAAGGGTCCTCTGACTGTCACCTTGGAAGCATGTTAGATGGGTGAATTCCCAGGCTATACCCCAGTCTCCAACATCAGAGCCCTTGGGAGGACCAACTCAGCAAGTCTCTATGCCATTGTGCTGCCCACTCAAGTGGACTTGGATACAAGTCCGCTCTCAAGAGATAAAACCTTACTATAGTATTAGTATTTACTCTCCATGAGGAGCCAGACTTTATGCTAGATCTATCTTGTGGGAGCCTTACCAAACACACATGGAGTCTGGTAGAGACACAGATAATTTATTTTTGAAAGAGAAAATAGAAACACAGTTTCACTACCCTGCAAAACATAGAGCTCTTTTTAAAGAGTCATTTTTAATTATATATGTGTCTGCCTGTATGTACAGATGCATGTGGAGGCTAGAGGCATCAGATTCTCCTGGACCTGGAGTTACAGGTGGTTGTGAGCCACCTGCTTTGGGTAATGAGAACCGATCTCAGGTCCTCTGCAAGAACAGTGTGTGCTCTTGACTATTGAGCCAACTCTCCCACCCCATGAAGCTGTCTTATGTCTGACTTAACCATTTTATTTGGCTTTTTCCACCCTCTCCCACATTGATTATGCATGTATATTCATTTCTTATATTCTCCTTAGTATTCACTCTGCTCTTTTGCCTCTACCCTTAGTTAATGGATGAAGAAGCCTTTGGCATGCATACTCACTCTGTCCTATGGTAATTACTCTCTTACATGTGTTGTCACCCGTCAGACTCAGGCCTCGCATTTGCTAGGCAAACACCTTCCCACTGACCTGTATCCCCAGCCCTGAGGATTATCTTTTAAATTTATTAAAAGTGATATCCAGACAACTTTATTTCAGCTAGATAAATTCAGGGACCCTTGGTAAGGGAAACACTAGTGACATCCCTGTGATGGTGATCCAGTGTCCCTCCTTCTTCCATGAAGGACCTGCTTTGGCCATGGCAGGATTCTACAGTTAAAGATCCACACCTTCCAGGCTTCTGTGGGAAATCCTGGGCTTATATTATGGGACTTTTCCATGCTATGATGTCTTGTGCTTTTCTTAAAATCTAACAGTGTGTACAAGGCCAAATTCAAGAGCAAAAACATCATCTTGGGAAAGAAGATAATGGGGGAAAAAAATCCTAGGTTCTCATCTTGAAAAACTGTTTGATAATATGTATTTTATTTTTGAGATAAGGTCTCTTATACCCCCGGGTGGATTTGAACCCCTCATGGAAACAAGGATGACCTTGGAACTTCTGATCCTCCTGTTTCTACATGAGTGCTGGGGTTACAGGTGTTCCCCACCAGGTACAGTTTATGTGATACTGGACATTGAACCCAAGGTCTAACACAACCTTGGCAAGAAGTACTCTACAAACTGGGCCATATCCTCAAGCCCTCTTTGACAGCATCTTCATCAATAAAGTGATTCAGAGAAAAAGAAAGATGGAAGTATTTCTAGAAATGCAGCTATTTGATCCCCGCTAAGGATTGCTCGTCTGTCTGGGCTGCGTACCTGTTGACCAGGGTTTTGTCAGTCTCTCCTTCAGGTGAACTGGCATCCCCCGTCAAGATGATTGTGGGAGGGCTATGAAATGGTCCTGCAGAGGGAGAGTCCTGGTGGTTTCGAGCAAAACACAAATGGAGTTAGGCCTGGGCTGGGGAGAACATGCAGGGCCTGGAACTGTGGCACTGTGAACAGTGTGACTCCCAAGGCCATTGTCACGGGTCACCAACTCTGTATGTCGGTTTGTCTGTTTCAGCTTCATTAAGATATAATTGAGAAATGGAAATCACATATATTCAAGGTGTGATGTTTGATGTGAGTGTAGAGTGTGACATGACTACAGATGAATTAATGAACATATTGACTACCTCAGTTTCTCTCTCTCTCTCTCTCTCTCTCTCTCTCTTTTTCTCTCTCTCTCTCTCCCTCTGTTCTTCCCCACCTCTCTCCTACCAGGTGGGTGTATGTGCTGCCGTGGGTGCCAGAAATCAAATCCATGCTCTTAACTGCTGAGCCATGTCCCCAGCCCCTTGCTTCCTGCTTTTGGAACAGCCCTTTAAACGAGCACTTCTTAGAGCCCATGGTGCAGCTTTAACAAATTCCCAGCATAAACTGGTGCTGAAAAAGAAGATTTTATTTTAATTCATTAACACTCTGACTCCTTTCCAAATCAACCAACAAGAAAATTTCAGCTAGAGAAACCTGAAAGCATAAAAATGCTGAGCAATTTGATGGCTGTAAGTGCCCATAAGAGATAAAATGAACACTTCCTCCCTCTAGTGGCCTATGGTTGGCGCTAAGCTAAGCTGTTTGTCCTCATACCCTGTGGAGCTGTGATCCCCCTAGGCTTGGCTCTGAGAAGTGCTGGCTTAAAGGGTTGTTCCAAAGCTTCATTCATTTCACCTCTCCAAGGACATAAAAAGAGAATGAATCTTGAGACTGGATGCAGACAAAACACTCATACACATAAAATTAAATGTTTAAAAAAGAGAAGAAAAAAATGAATTAACTTCTTTCTCCACCTCTTGCCCCTTTTCTGTCCTTTACTTCACATATCACACACTCTCAACATCTACTTGTGTACCTTCCTGCCCAAATCTTCCTTAGCCATCTCTTTATCTCTCCATGTAGTCATTCATCCATCTATCCATCAATGCAAGCATTTATTTGTGTCTCTTCCCATCCATCTATCTCTATGGATCTACATAAATGCTTGTGTTCATTCATGTCTCTTCCCCTGTCCATCCATTTATCCATATCCCTGTCTCTCCACCATTCATCCATTCCCCCTCTCTAAATATTTTCTTTATCCATCAGTAAGTTAATCTCTTTCCCTGGCTATCCATTGATTTACCCATTCATATATCTCTTATCCATTCATCCATTTGTCCATTCCTTTCTGTCTCCCTATCCACTCACTAATTAACCATCCATTTAGCCATTAGTCTCTTGCATTCTGCTCATTCATCTATTCCTCTATTTCCCTTTCATCTATAAATCTATCAATCCATCTCTCTCCTCACTGCTTTCTCTACTATCCATCCATTCGACTGTATACTGCTCCCCAATCTATCACCAACCTAACCATTTATTTCTCTCTCCTCCTACATCTATCCCCCACACTCCCTGCAGCTCCTCTTACTCATCGTCTGCATACTGTCTTAATGCCTGCTTTATATCCGACTTACACCAGTCTACAAACAAGTGTTGTGAGGAAAGGTTTTTTTCTGAAGAGAGAGGCTGCTATGCTGGGAGTGGCAAGATTCTCTTTGTGCTCATAAAGATTGTGAACACGTACACACCCCTACTCACTACTCTATCCGTTTTTCCAGCAAACAGTTCTGGGATGTCCACTGTGGGTCTTTGCCTTGGCTGAGGAGACAAGGATGATGTAAGCAGATTTGAGATGCTTTCTGCTAGCAGATAGGCTTCAGGGGAAGGGATGGAAGGCCCATTCCCTATAAGCCTAGACCTATAAGGTTACTGGCCTTTGAGACACTAGAGGGAGCTGGTTTCTGGTTGGCATTTTCTCTGCCTTCTGGGACTTGCTGGGACCACAGAGGGCACAGAGCAGGAGTAACTATTCTGATAGGCAAAACCAAGCCAGAATTGATAAGTGCTACACATGTAATCATGAACACATACTTACTATCAAGCTACTCGCAACCCAAAAGGATTGAAGTCAACTGGAGGAAATCCCTCTAATATCCTGGTAGACATTCTAGAAAGATCTTCTCTCTCTCTCCTGTCATTGGATCCAAAATATATAAGTCATATAACAGAAGTGTTCTTTCACTAACTAGTTTACGGAACGGTTGAGCAGACTGGGAATGTCTAGCTTTCTTCCAAGCTGTATTGTGGGACCATTTCTGAGGAATACAGACTGTTTTCTTTTTTTCCTTTTCTTTACTCTAGACTGGAAAGATGGGAGTTTAAGAAAGAGTGCAGGGTACATTTCCAGGGAGCACTTGGGAGAGTTTTGCCAAGCTTAGTGCAGTACAAATATCGACCTTCTCCCACTTGGAGCTCCTACGGGAAGGCAAGACTCCAGAAAGCTTGATTCTGGCAATATATATTATTGAATACAATACAGAATATATTAGATAGAATATAGGCAAACTCCTGGATTGGGGACTGTAAGAGCCTCAGACTCAAGGGTCACCATATTAGGCCATAATTTCTTCTTAGCAGCTATGTGACCCTTGAACAAGTAACCTTGTGTCTTGGTGTCTTGATCACTTTGTCTAGTTCACAGAATTTCTATGACAATTAAACAGGTCGAGTAGAGCTCAGCATTAAGAGTATTTGCCAGTCTTCCAGAGGACCTGAGTTTGGTTCCCAGAACTCCTAACAGTTCACAACTGCATACAACTTCAGCTCCAAGGAATCTGAGGCCCTCCTCTGGCCTCCAAAGGCACTGTGCTCAAATATGCACGCACACATGCACGAACATACTCAAACACACACACGCAAATAAATCCTTAAAATTTAAACAAACTGATATAGAAATATTTAAATTTCAAATTCATAGAGGACAGATCTTGGGATTGTGTCCCAGTATTGCATAGACCTGACTACTTTCATTCATCAAATCTTAGCCCCGGATAGAAAGGCCATGGAACCACTGTTAGCACATAGCAAAGCTCAGTATTCCCTTCACAGCTGAGTTTATCACTTTGGAATTTGATTTCTAGGAAACTGATGTTCTTGATCTTGGGCCTGGTTGACAATTTAAAGCTAAATCAGGAGTTCATGAAGGCATCAGATTGGCCCTTCTGCTAACAGAGCCAACAAGCACACCACACCACCACCACCACCACCCAAGACATTTGGTCACAAAAGCTCTGTCAGTCATCTTCACCTGGCTCCACTCCTTTCTCACCAACTTCTTCTCAAACAAAGGGAAGTCCCATGTGGGACACAGACATAGAGGAAAAGGCCAGCTTCTCTGACCTCTTGCACCTTGGCATTGTTCCAAACCCTAATCTTTTTTTTGTTGTTGTTGTTTGGCCCATCAATTCTGCAGGTTACTCAGCAACACATTAGGGGTAATGTGATGGTTTGAATATGCTCAGCCCAGGGAGTGGCAGTATTAGAAGACGTGGCCCTGTTGAAGTAAGTGTGGCCTTGTTGGAGTAGGTGTGTCACTGCGGGTATGGGCTTTAAGAGCCTCATCCTAGCTGCCTGGAAGCTAGCATTCTATTAGCAGCCTTCAGATGAAAATGTAGAATTCTCAGCTCCTCCTGCACCATGCTTGCCTGGATGTTGATGATAATGGACTGAACCTGTGAACCTGTAAGCCAACCCCAATGAAATGTTGTTCATATAAGAGTTGCCTTGGGGGGGCTGGAGAAATGGGCTCAACTGTTAAGAACACTAACTGCTCTTCCAGAGAGCCTGAGTTCAATTCCCAGCAACCATATGGTGGCTCACAACCATCTGTAATGGGATCTGATGCCCTCTTCTGGTGTGTCTGAAGACAGCTACAGTGCTCATATACATAAAAAATAAATAAAATCTTTAAAAAAAAAAAAAAAAGAGTTGCCTTGGTCGTGGTGTCTGTTCACAGTAGTAAAACCCTAACTAAGACAGGTAATAATTCCCGCTATCCTCTGAAAATCATGAAAGGAAAATGAGAAGATGGAAAATCTGTCCATTGAAAATAGTACTTTGCCCCAGGGCCACACCAGACACTGGCAGACATACTTTCCCACTGTGCTGCGATGCTCCTCTGTTTGTCACTGTCATTGTTCACACCTTCCCTGGTTTCTGATGTCCTTCAGACAATCTTCTCTTAGTCCTCTACATTGCACATTTCCTCCTGAGGATGTCTCTTCCTCCAAGAAGCCCTGAATCCAGATTAGCAGAACACACAGCAAGAGGGAAGCAGGCTGCGGCAGCACTGCTTTGGGGCTCTTGTCCCTCTTCCTGGTCTGTGGACCCTGCTTCCCCAGGGGTCCATCTCTCTTCTCTGGAGGGTCAGCCAAGCTCTGTGGGGCCGTGCCACCTCCAGCAAGCTCACTCCAATCATAAGCAGCAGGTCACATTTCATGTCCCTCTAATAAATCTTATAGAAATATCCAAATGTTTATTTCACTTATAAATTCCCAAGGGTGCATGATAGTTTCCTATGCTCCTGAGCACAGGGATAAATATAGAACGATGTCATAGATGGGAATATGAGCCTCAAATCCTCAATATCACATGACTAGGTCTGGGCTAGGACTCTTTAGGAACAGCTCTAGGTCTAGCTCAGGCAAGTGTGGGGAGTATGGTTGCTGTAATGGCCTGGGGTGACAGTGAGACAGGGACCCTACTGCATCCGTGTGAACAGGAGAGAAGCTAGATGGACCTACAATGACATCTCAGCTGGATGACCCCCAGGGGGATATTTTATTTCTCTGATCTTGGTGTTTATAAACATCAAATGAAGCTAATACTCCCCTAGACTGGCTTCAAAAATAAACACAGATAAAGCAGTAGGAATGGTGACAGGGGAGGGATGGGAGGAGGATACACATTGTTTGAACATATCCGCAGTCTATCTGTTATAGCCTGGAAGGCAGGCAGGCACTCCCTTGGGAGGGGAATTTGTGCTCTTAAGACAAAATAAAAAGATTCTCAGGGGACTTGCAAGAAAATGATGATTCCAGTGTCAAGTCCCGAGGCCATGGGAGAGAGGGTAAGGGCCTCTGTGGGGCATGTAGCTCCTCCATGTAAAGCATGAGGCACACTTTTGCCCCACAACCCTGAAGGCTTGCTGACTAACATATGCACTCATTCTGGCTCTGTCAGTCTCTGTCAGTGTCCACTCAGCTCCCAGAAGGCAGGGATCCATAGTAATCAGATTTTCCTGCTCTCTTTAGCCCTGGTCTTACTCTCAGGCTATCACATGTGGATTGGTACACAAAGAGTGTTGACCATACTTTGTAAAATGTCGCTCGGTCAGCCAGCCAGCCAGCCAGCCTTTTATCCTGCATCATCTTCTGTACTCTCTTCTGGATGCTATTCCTTCTTCCATGTCTTCCTCCCCTCAATATAAATATCCAGCTACCCAAACTGTAACACGATCATCCATCCATCTATCCATCTATCCATCCATCATCCAGGCATCCACCCAATCATCAATCCATCCATGCATTATCCATCTATACATCCAATCATCCAGCCAGAATCAATCTTCATTCCTTCTTCTCTTCCTTCTCTCTCTTTCTCTCCTTCTTTTCTTCCTTCCTTCCTATCTTACTTCCGCTAAGATCCTACCATACTCTAGGTCTGTGCTAAGAATAGAGATACATGTGCAAATGATATGACCCCTGACCCCAGGTTGCTCACATATTGTTTAAGGAGAGACAGAAACAGGACAAGCCACTCTATTGCTCACAGTGGGGACTGAGGATGAGCCATCATGATATGCATTCCTGACTGTGATCATCATTTCTGAAACGCATTCTACTTTAACTGAAGCCCTCCTACAGCTGTCTCATAGCTTTTGTGCTGTAACAGTCCTCTTGACTCTTCTTTCCCAAGCCTCCTCTCCATCTAACCCTAGAAGATGAAACATCAGTACCCACTCCCCACACCTGAGGTCACTGGAGCTCAGTACAGTGTCTGGAAAGAGGAGGCAAAGAAGACAGGATCATATACGCAAGGAATCTTCAGTTTGATTCTACATTTAATTGTGACGTGGCTATGTGACTTTTGACAAATATATAACATCTTAGGTCCAGTGCCTTCATCTATAATAAGGTGAAGATGATAATATCTAGCTTGGATCAATGAATAGTAGGTGCCAACAACTGTTATCATCACCTCCTACACTAGATCCTAATGCCTTATCTAAACTTCTATAAAGATATTTCATTTTAGATCTTAACTGAGACCACCTGAAGGCATGCAATGGCATAAGTGAATGCTACGGTTCAAATATAAAATGTCCCTAACAGGCTCTCAGGTTGAAGTCTAGGTCCCCAGTTGATAGTACTGTTTTGGTGGTTACTGCAAACTTTAGGGGAGTGGAGCCTAACTAGAGGAAGGTAGGTTAGCTCACCAATATCCTAGAAGAATCTACCTTGTCACCACCCTTTTCCTGTCAAGCTTCCTGTTTCTTGTCCATCATAGGATGAGTGGCCTTGCTTCACCACATTCTCACTGCTGTGATGTTCTCCCTCACCCTGAGCCCAGGAGTAGCAGGAACAATAGATCACAGGTTGAAACTTCTAAAACCGTGAGATGAAGAAGAATAATTTCTAAATTGACCTCAGGTATTTTAATCATAGATATGGAAGACAAATTATGGCAGTTAGACATCTCAAGGAAGATGACACCAGCACATCCCAGGTGGAGGGTGTAGTTACTTCTTCCAGTTCTAGAGGCAGACCTGTACATGACTCATCTGGGTATTCACATCTATAAACTAACAATACCTGCCCCCTGGTATTGTGAAGCTACCTGTGCTGAGGACATACAACAGGAAAATGGGATGAAAGTTCTCACTGGGTGACTGTGGAAGGACATCCCTGCTCCAGGGGGTCCTTACAAGATTACAAGGATTACATATGTATCACTAATTTCATCTCCATCTCATTCTGCTAGAGAATTGGCTATTTAAATCTGGTAACAGTAAGTATTGTCAACCTGACATAATTGGGGATCATTTGGAATTCACCAGAATGTTAAGCCCATGTACTCTGCCATGCTGCTTACACCTATATGCCTGGGACCCAGAAGCATTCTCTGTCTTTTATGGGACTTTCTAGCTGCTTAGGGGATGTTACTTTGTCATCTCATCTTACAAGAGGACAGACCAGTGTGGTAGGCTAAGTGCTCCAACTGTCTGAGGGTAAGGACAGAATGGGTCCTGACTACATTGACACCAGCACAGGGAACTTCTGAAGATACTGTGGCGGCACTTACTAGGGTCTCCAATTCTGATCCCAAGAAGAGGAGCCTGGTGGCTTTAAGACCAGAGGTCCCCAAGTCTCCATGAAGGGATTCTCTCCTTAGAGCCTATGTCCGTTACATTTGTCACTACTGTTCCAAAATTCCCAACAAAAGTAGCTTAAAGATGGAAGGGTTGACTTTGATTCGTGGCTTGAGGATGCAGTCCTTCATGGGAGAGAAGGCATGATGTTAGAGTGTTTGGTGACTGGTCATACTGCATCCATTGTCAGGAAGCAGAGAGCAGCGGTGGAGGCTGGTGCTCTGCTTACCTTCTCCTTTGATTTATTCTGGGAGCCCAGCCCATGGGATGGTGCCACCTACATTCAAGCGCATCTTCCCAATCAGTTAAACTCTCTCTAGAAACACCTCACAGACACACCCAGAAGTATGTTTCCTAGGAGGCTCTCAATCCCAACAAGTTGATGGTTAAGGTTGGCCATCACAGGGCCACACCCAGAGGGCTGTTTCTCCAGCACCTATCTCAACCTCATCTCAATTATTTATAAACTGGGGACAGAAAAGGGAGGTAATGCCCCTGAATAGCCAAGTACCACGATGATCTCCAGCCACAAGAGCTGCTGTGTGATTGGACAGTAACATCTGTTGGAGCATCAAAGCCTGAAGGACCAGCAGGTGCTTTGGGAGAGCTGGAGCACCTCAGAGCTGTGGCCTAAGCTAGTTTTAGTCTGGCAGAATGTGGTTTTGGGAGCCAGGGAGCTACACTGTGCTATTAAGTCAGCAAATACCTTGAAAAGGATTTTGACCTGAGCTTGTGCTCCTGAGGGGACAGTTATAGAGGGAATTTGGGAAGACACTCTGCCACAAGCTTCAGTGCACTAAAAGTTAAATCTGTTACTTTGGATGCAAGACATAAAGGAATCAACCCAGAATGCCCTTTTCTGCCTTCGGACTTACATATCGCCAGATGGTGCTATGCAGGATACTGTGGGAGAAAAGACACCAACCACCTTACCCAGTAATGGACCCTGCATGCTACAATACTGACCTGCCGGCAAGATGTGCCCACTGATGGAATAGTGGTATGATGATTATGAGGGTAATAATCCTGGTTGATGTGAGCCCTGATCTCCAGGATGAATTTTATACCTAGTGCTATAAACCTGATCAAAAATCCATGACTTAGGGAGATTGTAGATCATAGGGTAGAACCTATTATTGTTTTGCTAAATGGTCATACTGTCTAACTGCCTTCTAAATATGTATATTTATGTCCATAGATTTGTGTTGCTCTCAATTTTACAGAGAAACTTCTTTTCACAGTGGATAGTAGTTAATGCAGAGACTCATAATTGATCAAGGTGCTGAGTATACATAACTGTGAGTGCCCAGCTGTCAATGGGTCATCTTATCAACCTCTGGTCAACCAAGGCTCAGGGGACATCTCAGAAGAGGGGGCAAAAAGAATAAAATGCTAACCTTTAGCATGACAAGATTGTTGAATACACCAACTGACAGCAGCTGTGCTTACCTACACAAGACCATCATAAGATCAAGCCAGTCAAAATCCCAGCATGGGTTTGAGAGGGATCCCCCCAACACCTTTAGCAGAGGAACTATTGTGAGTTGGTAGCTATGGAAGAGGAAGAGTCACTCTCCATCTGGAAAGCAGCTGCTAGCAGGTTGGCTATGCCTTCTTGTGCGTATGGAATAAGCAACACTAAGTGAACTCAGGTAGTTATTAATAACAAAAGGGGACAAGAAATTGCGGGGGAGATAGGTGGGCACTCTGGAGAATTGAAGGAGGGAGTGGTGGGTGGGTAGGATCAAAATACATTGTACAAATGTAGGAAGCTTTCCAAAGAGTCACTTTTTAACCTAAAGCTAAATGTATTAATATAGTTGGCTAGTTTCTGGTGCCTGGAGGCCTATCATTATCAAGTGGCTTTGTGTGCAGGGAGGCTGAAGACAGAGGTGGAGTAGTGAATGCCGAAGCTGACAACAGGAAGGCAGATGCTCTGTCCATGGGCTACAGCAACCTGTCCCTAGAGACTTCTAGAAACCCCTAAAGGAGAAAGGAACTTGGACAAGTGGAACCCAGGGTTTTACTAACATGAGCCCCTACACCCCAAGTGTGCCAAGCACCTCTGAGAGTGCATGTTGTCCCAATGAGTCATCTTCTTAAGTGGTTTCTGGTCACAGCTCAGGAAACCACTGATGACTTGGTCACATTGCATCTGGGGTCTGTGACTGCACAGTGAAGAAGGGCCAGGCCAGCATGCACTCTCCATGCATTCTGCTCTAGGTCCCCACCTGAATTCCCTCAGTAATGTACTGATACTTGGAAGTGAAACATAAAATAAACCCTTTCCTCCCCAGGCTACATTTTGTCGTGATGTTTATCTCATCAACAAAAAGCAAACTAAGACATGGTGATCTAAGATCCTTCCAACTGACAATCTGTCGTTCTGTGGTCCCTAAAGATCCTAGGCATGTGTCCCAACAGCTTCAATTCAGTCAGCATCCTGAGAATAATCTCTGTGTCCTTGCCTGGGCCTGGGCTGCAGAGAATGGATGCTGCTGAGGACACACTACAGTCATTGCCAGAAGGCTTTGTTTCACTGTAGGGATGGATTACAGCTTCCAATTAGCAGTTGCAGTGATGAGAACAATCTAACTCTCCGACTCCAGGGGTTTTGTTGTGAGGACTCAGCTAGCACTCAGGCTAGTGGTGGGAAACAGAGGCTTGGGACTGGAGTATTCAAAACTAGGGCTGGACCCCAGGGAGCTATAAACTTGGAAGGATGCTCTGTTCCTTGCCTGTTTTACAGAGTGGGAATTTACACAGAACGGGGACTTCCGGCTGAATCCTGGCCAGCCTCGCTTTCCTGGCTGCCTGGCTTCTGTACTCCCAGGCAGTCAGGCTTCTGCCCCTGGAGGCTCCAGCTAGCTTGGGAGATCTGAACCTCCCCTGTGGCTGTGCTGCCTCAGGAGCCCAGTGTGGGCAGAGGCTCTTTATGAACCATGCCTATCTGGCTTCCTGGGAACTCGGAGAGGCCCAGAGCCTGGTAGCAAGACCAGAAAGTAAAAGAATGAAAATCTCATGTGGACCTTGAACCTCTGTGTAAGGGTCTAAATTGCCTCAGGGCTGAGCTGACCAGACTGAACAGAAGTGGTGACAGCTAACACTTGTTCAAAGTAGGATACAGGGAACCACTTGACTTCCAGGTCTCTGGATGAGGATGCAGAGAAGCTGGAATTCAAGGCCAATGTGGTCAGACCACAGAGATCATAGTCTTAAACCCTGTTCTCTGTCTTCTCTGAGGGACCTGGGCCTCCTGGATCCCATTTGGCTTGAGTCCCTCAAGCATCCTCCACCAGGTTCCAGTGCTGTCTCAGCCACTGCAACTTGCAAGATAATTTCAGGATAGCTTCAGATTCCTACAAGCCCAGAGACAGAATCACAGCACCCGAAAAGCCTTCAGAGACCATCAGAACCTACCTCATTATTCTGTAAATATTAGTTCACTCCAGGTCACAGGTAGGAGTAGCTTGTGGGGAACTGACATTCAGGGCTCCTACTGTCCAATCAAGGGTCTTACCACTGACTCTACAGCAAGCTCATGGGTTCTTCCCAATGCTGTACCTTTAAGAAGCTTCACCCAGGCCCTGGTCCTCATGCAGCTGGATCAACAAGCAGGTAACAACCATAGGGATAACAAGGGGGAGTGGCTTAATATGGTTTGAAAGTAATTTAAAAAAATATTTACTTTTCTTTTTAAGTAAGTGTGTGTGTGTGTGTGTGTGTGTGTGTGTGTGTGTGTGTACCAGAAGACAGCATCAGACATCTTGAAGCAGGAGTTGCAGGCAGCTCTAGGTGGGTGCTAGAAACTGAACTCAGGTCCTCTACAAGAGCAGCACCCTCTCTTAAGTGCTGAGAGCTACAGATGTAGAAAGATTAGGACTCTGCTGATTCTTCATCTAGGGATGAGGCTGTATCCTTACTAATCTTTTATGATACTTGCTTTAGAAATGCTTTTATTTGTAGAGGCACAGAGGTCTCTGTGCGCACAGACAAGCACTAGGGGAACATGAAATGTCTAACACACAGGTTGTTTCTTCAAAAGAAGAGATGTACGACCTGTTATATGAACACAAGTCTGGGAGCAGACGTGGTTAATAGCCTTTGTGTTACATGTATGACCAAGGCCACACTGAAATCTCCCCTAGACCCTTATTAAAAGCTTGTTTTTCCTTAATCATAGAACCATTTAATGGATGGTGTCACATATACTTTACAAAGAGTTTCGATATAGTCACACCTGAACTTTATTTAGCTTCATGTGTGCTTCATTGTACACACAGGGTTGAGTTCATTATCACCGGGAAGTTTTCACCAAATTGTGCTGTGCTTAAATATGCCTAAAATAACCACTCCAAGTCAGACTCCGCAGTGTGAACCAACACGGCTACTTAGTCATGTTCATCTGAACTAACTACCTTCTTGCCTCCCACAGATGGTTATTCTGCTGGCTGTGGTGGTCACAAAAACTCACATTTATTCATTGGTTAACTGGGGAAATTGCTCAAGATTTGGGATCCAGGTTTTGCATGAGAATGTGAGTTTAGTGTGCTACCATTGTTAGTGAGGGTACCATAAGGGTCAGAGATGACCATTATGGGAAGAACACAGAAGTGACAGAGTTGAAAAAAGCTGGATTGGAGCAACCACACTTGAATCTGCTCGCCAACATCTGTCTTCTGCCTTGGCCCTCTTTTCCTTCCCCCAATCCCCTAGCCCTCAGCTGTCTTGAGGGTTGCTAATGAACAGCACCCACTATGGGCTCAAGATGCCCCAGGATGGTTGTGGAGCTTTCTCTAGAACCTGGAGCTACTATGGTCTGCAGATAGAGAGATGGGAGTTTGGCTCGTTGTTTTTTAGATGTTCAAGGAAAAGACACTCCCCAACCCCTAAGCTGCCAAGTTCACATCTCAAGCTCATGAACCTGGAATGTAAAGATACGAGGAACTATTCACTTCTAAATGATTGCTTAGTCCACACCATTATAATATGTAAGAAAGTAACTGTTGTCACCACATAAAAACATTCACCAGGAATCTGGCCATCTGAAAAAATGACGCTCACTCACACACTCTTCTCTTGCTTAGCAAGCCTGTTTCATCTGGCTCTGGTCAGCGTGGGACTGTGGTCAGATGCAAGAGGAAAGCGCAAGTTCAGTGCAAACCAACTGTAAAGCTCAAGTCAAAGTAAATAACGCTGGTGACTTTCATAAGCACGGCCTTTAATCTGAGAGGATCAGATGGAGCTGGGTCGGTGACCAGCTAAAGAAAACATGATAGTGATGGAGAGATAGGTTCTTAGGAAGGGAGTGACTTCAGCATCTTGGGGAGATGGATGTAGCCTTTCACTTTAAACATTCTCTTGATGGCATTGCTATGAAACAAGATGTAAAGAGTATGGGATCATGCGATCGCATCGTTTGCTGGTCAGAAAAAATAAGCAGAGGCTGGGGAGATGGTCCAGTCAGAAAGTCCCTATTGTGCAAGCATGAGAACTTGAGTTTGTCCCCTTTAGTACCCACACAAAAAAGGACAGGGGTAGCGTGAGGAACAGTCAGGAAGACCCTTAGGGATTTCTAGCCAGCCAGTTTTATTAAATGGATGAGTTCCAGGTTCTATGAGAGACCCTGTCTCAAAAGAATAAAGTGGAGGACAGTAGAAGGCACTCAACATCAACCTCTGGCTTCTATGTGCATGAATACACATGTGTACACTACATATACAAAAATAAAACAAAACAAATAATATACCAACAGCAAAATGCTTGACTCTTTGCTCAATAACATAATCTATACTTTATGATATATAGAGAGAGCTAAAACTTACTTAATTTCATTTGCAAAACAAAGCCTCAGCGATACCTTCTTTGCTGTTATTTGTCTGGGGTTTTGTGGTTTTCGAGATAGGGTCTCAGGTTGTAGCCTAGGCTGGTCTGGAACTCACTGTGATTTGCTACCTCTGTTTCCTGAAGGCAGGATTACAGGCCGCCATGCCTGCTTCATTAAGGGTACTCTTAATGAACGTTTTTTAAATCATTTTTATTTTATCATCAATTTTTACTGAAACCCTTCCTATTCTTTACTATGAACTTTTGGTGCTCATTTTAAGTAGATTGTTTCAAAGTAGCCTTTGGCTGTCTGCTACCCTGTCTTTTGTACATCTTTCTCAAGTGTAGGAGGAAGCATTTTGGGCCAAGGTGATTTGACTTCTCATAAAGCCTTAGTCATTTACTCTCTAGATGGTTTCACACTCAGGATTCACGGGACCCTGGCCATTTAAATGAACTCAGGGTAGCATATTCTTCAGAGTGAAAGCCACACACCTTCCCCAGGTACCCACTGCAGTCTACACTGGCCACCCACTGTGGCCAGTTTGAAAGCTGTGGCCTCAGCCAAGAACGCTTAGTTTGGCCCCCACCCAGGCTAGCCATGGGCAGGAAGGGGCACTTACTTGGGTCTGGGCTGCCTGTGGCTCTCCGGGGGGCTCCTCATCCTCAGGAATGTGGGGCATGGCAGCCGCCTGGGTGGAGTGGCTGTGCGTGCCTGGAACCTCTGCTGTGCCAACCCCAAAGATGCTCCAAGAGGCTTGGGCTCTGCAGGCTGGGGAGATGCCAAAAGGACAAGTCAAACTCCTTCCCATCCCTGTCCCAAGCTGGGTTCCATTTCCAGGATCCAAGAGCCACAGATGAGCTGTTTGGTTCTGCATCAACACTGGAGGTCAGGCGAGGCAAGGCTGGGAGCAGGCATTGGGAATTTCACTGCCTCCTGCTCTCTGGCTTTGTTTACATGGGCAGAGGTGACCTTTTGCATCTAATTTGGTCCTTACAGTAAACACAGCTATTCCAGAAGAGAAACATTCCAGCTCCTCAAAGCTATAGCTAAGGGAGGACAGTTTGTTGAAATCAGATGCCATCTACTGAGCTCCTACTGACCTCATGACTACCATTACCGCACTGACTCCTTGTGATGGCCTTTGATGTAAGTTGGCATCAATAGTCCCATTCTATAGGTGAAGGAAGAGCCTCTCAGGTTGGAAGCCACTTGTCCTGAGTCACGTAGAAAACTAATTGTTTGTACACAGGTCTTCCTGATTGGAGGCCTATACCATATAGCCTTTCCTGTGGTCTGCCTCCTCCCCACAAGGAGAAGAAAGGACAATGTCATTAACTGAGTAAGCACTGTGTCATAGGTCCTAGGTGAGTGTCTGCTGAGTGCTGGAGCCTATAGGAAAAGCCAGAAAGCTCTGCTGTTTCCCATGACATCCTTTCTTTTCCATAGAGAGGGCCTGGAACGTTCTCCAAACCAGAGTGCTGCAATCCAGGATGACATCTGGCATTAGCCGCAGCACACAGCACCCCCTGGACCTGGCTCTCTGAGGCAGGGAAGGTGTCTGATTTGTTATAAATATTCAAAATATACATTTAAAATGGTGGTTGCTTTGTGTTTAAAGAATTGGAGACATTAAGACCAGAAGCTGTCAAAGGGGTGTCTTCTTGGCTTTTGCATTCATTCTAATAGGTAGCCCTATGCCTAATTCTAATAGGTCTTAGTCTAATAGGTCAGCCCTCGCCTAACCTCCAGGGTTGAAGCATTTGGGGTGACCCCTGCTGGTCATCTTGAAAATCTCATCTCAACCAAGGTATTCATGCACTGAATTTTTTTTCTTTCTTCTTCCTTTTCTTTCTTTCTTTCTTTCTTTTTCTTTCTTTCTTTCTTTCTTTCTTTCTTCTTTCTTTCTTTCTTTCTCTTTCTTCCTTCCTTCCTCCTTCCTTCCTTTCTTTCTTTTCCTTCTTTCTTTCTTTTTCTTTCTTTCTTTCTTAATGGTTTAAGACAAAATTTATGTAACTTTGAGAGTTGGCTTTGAACTCATGTAGCTGAGGCTGACTGATTCCCCTTTTCTCCACCACCCACATGCTAGGATTCCAGGAATATGCCACCATGCTTGGCTGTCTTTCTTTCTCCACAAACAAACTTTTTATTAAGTCTGTGCCCATGTGACAGAAAGAGAGTGGGGGTATAGTTTTTGGCCTTCACAAGGTCCTGAGTCCAGTGTTGGAAGACAACTGAAAAACTGATTGGTATAAACACTTCAAAATGTGGAGTTATGAGACTTCAAGCAAGAGTCCCTAGCTATGCAGGCTGAGCACATAAAAAGCAGTTTTAGGGATGGGTCTTCGTTATGGAAGGAGTTTGAGATGAGCTATAACACAGAAATAAGAATGGAACTTATCTATTTGCAGAATAGCCTCAGGGCTGAGCAGAGCAGATGAGCTGGCAGAGAAGAAGCCATGCTGGGCTGGGCTCCAAACAGAGTTATCCTGACTCTAGAGACTAAGAGCTGTGGGGCCAGGACCATGATGTCTTCCATTCCCAAAGGCTACTGGATTAGGGAACTGAACATCGTTTCCCTAAAAGATGAGCTCTTCGAATAATTTCATCATCTTTACTGAGACATCAGCATCAGCAGCAATGGCATCAGGAGTGCTGGGGGACTGCATGGTAATGGAGGGTGGGGGAATTGAGGGAAACACGTAGGCTGGCCTTCTCAGGTCACGTCACTGCCTCATCCCCACAAGTCAACCTTTCTTAATAGGAACCTTTTCCAAAGTCCGGGAGGCAGCCATTCCACTTCCTGTTTAGGTCTTAATCTACACAGAGCATACTGTGTACTAAGGATTAAGATAAGCAAAACCATGCTCAGAGAAGAGAAAGAACATTCTATGAGGGCTCAAGACTTTACCCCAGGACAGAGAAGCTGCAAGGGAAAAGAAATCTCTTCTTAGATAGCTAAAAGATAGTCATGTGGCCCTGGGGTCTCCAGAAAGCAGGTGTATGGCGAGGACTCAACAGCCAATCGAGAAGGCAAAGGAACCTTCTAGTGGCCAGAGCCAGTTAAAGATGAAACAGACCACAACTTCAAGGTCAAGAATTTGCTGTTGCTGGGAGACTTTCAATACTGGCTGGCTCCAGAGGTCACAGAAATTCCAACCACTGCCGTGGCTTTTCCCTACTCTGAAGTCCCAGACTCTATCTAGACACAACCAGCCACAAGGAGCTCCCAGCCCAGGGTCCATTCAGAGACCCTAGGATTATAAAGCCATACCAGAAATATCCCATTCCCTAACCTTCTTCTTCTCTCTCTTGATGACAGACCTATGACAGTCCCAGGCCAGCCAGAAACAAAATGTCATGAATGAGGTCAGACACACCTGGAGGTGCTGGGTGAGTGAAGATGGAGGCCGGCTGCAGTCCCACAGGTGAACAAGATGGAGCCCACAAGGCTCTATGGGAACCCCTGCAGTCCTACTGAGGGCCATCACCATGCTGCTCAGGTTCTGTGTGCTTTCCCACCATTATTATAAACTCACTGCTTAAAATAGCAAGGTTAAAAACCCAGTCAGGCCCCCAGGGTGACATCTGGGGGGTCTGCAGGGGCTAATGTGCATGTGGACCTCAGATTCATCATAGCACAGTTTGGAATACAGCCTCCAGGAAGCCATGGTCTGGAGTGCCAGCCCATAAAAGGAGAGAACACTGAGTCATGGTTGTCTCCCTGCCTCCCTTTCAATCCACTTCCAAATATTTCCTGATGCTTCTCTAGCCAGGTCAGGTTATGTGAGTCACGCCAAGAACCAATCAGCTCTTTGGATTCTATTCATCTGGCCTCTTACCAATAGTTAAACAGAACCTGGTCCATTTTACAGGGAAGAAAACTGAGGCATAGAGGGGAGAAACAAATAAGATGGGGTTCAGTTATCTTTGTACTAAGGCAAACTACCCAAGAGCCTCTGCTGGGATAATCATCCAATCATTTGTGTAAGTGAAGAGGCTAGGAGTCCCTAAACCATCCTTAGATATTTTACTTGCTTCATGAAAGAAAGCAAAATAATATGCCTTTGACATCCATACAGCAGTTTCCCTACTGGGTATCCAACACTACTGTGTATGGTCACATGCTCATGCTTAACCCCTACAAGACAGGGGGTGTGTTTATTTAGTTTTGTTTTCATGCAATGCTGGGAATTGAACCCAAGGCTTTGAACATGCTAAGCAAATGCTAGCCTCACACTTATACCCAGGAGCAGGGGCTCACGGACCTTTTCTGAAGCTGTCCTTCTCCCCTGACTGAACTATACCCCAGCCCTTTCTTGTAAGTTTTATTACCTTCATTTAATATAATAAAGCACTGAAGCAGAGAGACAATCAACAAGGCCATATAGCTAGTGAGTCTGAGTCCAAAGGCATCATCTTCTCTCTTACCTAGGGGATAGCCAAAAACCCTTGTGCACGGCCCCCCTCCAGGACGGAGAACTGGGGTATAAGCTCCCAGAAGCAGGGAGAGGAAGAAGCACTGAACCTTTGGTTGCCAGGCCAAGTATCTTCTGAGGGTAAAGGAAGGGGCCCGGCTTTGGGAGATGGCTCAATAGGTAAGGTGCTTGCCATACAAGCATGAGGACCTGAGTTCAAATCTCCAGAGTCCACATAACACTGGATGTGACAGCAGGATCTGTGATCCCATTGCTTCTAAGGAACGATAAGGGGAGAAGACAGGAAAATTCAAGAAGCTGGTAGGCCACCTTGCCTGGTGTATGTAGCACAAACAAGATATCCTGCCACAAACAAGGTGGATATGACTAACTGACCTCCGAATGTGAGTTTGCCCACATGTGAGACTTGCCCAGAGAAGGTCATAGCTTGAGGTTTCATGTCCCTGATATGTGGTGTAACGATGTGTTCATTCACTGTGAGAGTCAGAGGCCCACTCGTTG
The DNA here is from genome assembly GCA_021653895.1 of Mastomys natalensis. Lineage (NCBI taxonomy): Eukaryota > Metazoa > Chordata > Mammalia > Rodentia > Muridae > Mastomys > Mastomys natalensis. Next base: position 817,307 of record JAJTUV010000434.1, read on the forward strand.
GCCTCACTTCTTACTCTTCTAGTCACACAACTGTCCAGAGACTTGTCATTGAACCATTCATGCCAGAAAGCCTCGTGCTAAGGTCAAAAGCATAGGCTCTGTCCCGTAGAGAGCTGCCTTAGAACCCTGTGTGGGTTGTCAGGGGACAGGCAGGGGGGAAAGGCAGGAGGGCTCTGGCAATGCAGGCCACACTTTATTCTATTCCCAGAAGTCCTGGGGAACTTGAAGTATCTAGAGTAGATATAGGAAATTCAGCCCACCTGGTAGGTTCCATCAGCTCGCCATACCTCAGCAAGCACCAGGCTGTCTTCAGGAGTCAGGGGCAGCCATGAACAGTCTTTACGGAAGTATTCTCAGTGCTCTCAGCCTCCCTGCCAGGTGGCAGTGAACGTTCTAACACTTAACACAATTAGTCCCATTTGGCAGATGACAGAGGCCTGAAGACATCACCCAGGAATGGCGGTGGCAGGCATGCCCGGTATATCTGCCTGACTCTGCAGCTCCCTGTGGGGCCAAGCTGCTGGCCTCTCTCAGAGCCTTGTGACTTGCCCAGAAAAGATCAAACCCCTCACTTGAAGCCACAGTGTCCCAGGAGCATGGTGTGCGTGCTGTGAGGCTCTGACTAGCTCTGTTCATCTAGAAGAGCTAAGAGGTCCTCGTGGGAAGCAAGGGGTTAAGCAAGCCTCATGGACCTCACTGGGGTGACTCAGGCTTCTCAGAAGGGAGGGCTCTGTTCTTCCAGCTTGGGATTTTTGCTTTCATTTAGCACTCAAAGAATGTGAGTGTGATTAGGTTGCTATTAATATCCAGCCTAGCTTCTCTCTGGACAAAGGGTTGAGGCAGGAGACTGCTTGGAGTAACAGTACACCCATCACTCTCAACCCCTCTACAAATTTACAAAGGCAGGAGGCTGCTTCCCCTGTTCCCACTTTTGCAGATGGGGAGCTGAAGCCGAGAGAAGGGGAGGAATTTGACCAAGGCCCATGTCTACAGAAGGTCAGCTTCAGAAAAGGACTGTGAGCCCTTGCCCCTGGGGGGATGAGTGAGGCTGGATGAGGGCAGAAGACAAGCCAGTGTGAGAGCAGAGCCTCTAGTCTCCCCTTCTACTCATGGTCTCACTCACAGAAAAGAGGATCCTCTCTCTTGTCCTCAGCCTGGGTGGCCTCAGAGAATGTCCTCACGCTAGCTAAGTACTGGGCAGAATCTCTATGGCCTGGCCAATTGCAGATCTGTGTCCTGTACGCTTAGTGGGCTGGGTGTATACCTCCTTCATGCTGTAAGAGTCCAAGAGCTCAGCAGATACAGTTGCAACTCTCCTAGTTCTACCTTGCTGGGTTAGTATACCTTGGCCTCTGGTGTTTTTGTTTTGTTTTGTTTTGTTTTTTTTTTGTTTTTGTTTTTCAAGACAGGGTTTCTCTGTGTAGCCCTGGCTGTCCTGGAACTCACTCTGTAGACCAGGCTGGCCTCGAACTCAGAAATCCGCCTGCCTCTGCCTCCCAAGTGCTGGGATTAAAGGCAGTGTGCCACCACCCCCCGCCAGCCTCTGTTTTCTCATTTGTAAAAAGAAGGTGATTGTGTGTACCTTTTAGGATTGGTGTAAGAGTAAGAGTAGTAAATTCCTGTGACATGCAGGTATAACAGGCTTTCTGGAACTTTCCAAGCCTGCTCTAAATAGCCATCTGAGTTGTCCCAGCTGCAGTCACCAAAACCTGAGCAAAGCCCCAAAATTTTGTTGCTTATCCCAGTGGCTCAGAATCATACAGGGTGCTTTGCCTGGCCAGGGCTTCTTCCCTGTATACACAGTAGATAAATGAGCATTCAATGTGACAGGGACCATGAGGTCTATAACCACTGGCAACGCCCACACTTCTACTGCTAGACAGCCAGTGGCTTCAGAAAGAGGTCTGAAAGGCATTCAGCAAACACTTTACTTAGCTGAGGAAGAGGGCGCAGGGTTGGGGCTATCCTGGTCTGTGATGTCATCAGTCCCAGCTTGTGCCATGGTTAACTTTGGGACTGTGCTGGTGTCAGGCCCAGGAGTCTGTACCATTAGTCCTGGGTCTGCCTAGTTCAAAGTCCCAGTTATTTCTGTACCTCTGTGGTAATGGTGAATCCCAAAGGTTTCCATGCACAAGTGACAGGTCACCCCCACCTCCAAGAGAAAGCTTTCCATAGTGACACTCCTTGTGGTGTCTGGACAAATGGATGCATGAATGAACACTTACACCATCTGTCTGACAATGGGCTCCCAGATTCTCTCCTGAAAGCATATTTGAGTTGCTGGGAAGAATGAGGGGAAGGATGGAGAAGGTAGAAATGGGGATGTAAACGATTAGAAGGCATTTCCCCAAGACTGTCCCCTTAGCATCACCTCTGTAGTCTGTAAGGCCAAAAGCACAGGGCAGCGCCTGGCTGTGCACTCAGAAGGCATCTCCAGCACACCAGATTCCTGAGATAGGCCCTTGTCTGGGACACCATTCTGGAGCCCAGTTTTCTCTGGCCACACCAGCTACTCCTGAGGTGTCCTAGTAAGCCAGTCCTGCTCAGAGTGGGCCAGGCCACACCAGGAGCGTCTGGGACCAGCATATGTGTTGACTGTGTAGGTAGTGAGAGAGTTCCCCAAGACAAGAGTGCCACTGAGTTCTCTCCCCCAGGTCATGTTCCTCTTGTGTGTGTCTGTGGGGTGTGTGTGGGGGGGTGGGGGAAGGGGTTTGTGTACACGTGAGGGAGTGGAAAAGGAGGAGGCTTGGCTCTGCCTTGTCAGCCTCAGGCAGAACGGAAAAGGGCTCCAAAAACAAAAGATGTATCACTCAAGCTCCACCTGGGAAACTTAGTGAAACTCTGTCTTGAAATTAAAAATACAATCATGTATAGGTGTAGTGGCAGCGCACTTGTCTAGCATGAAACCCCAGCTTTGATCTTCAGTCCCACAAAGAGAAAACTTAAGAGTTAAATCAAAGAGCTTGAAGCATTTGTTTCTGTATCTAGACACAGCAGGGAAGAATAGTGATATAATAAAGGCTGTATAAAAGCCACAGATAAGTAACAAGTATTTATCAATGTGGGGTACAAACTGGAAACAGAGTTAAGAAAAAGCAGAACGATTCAGTGTGGCTTGGGCAAATTTCCTAAGTTCTTGGATACTTTTCTCTGTCGTTCTCACAGTGATCTCATTTAACAGTCACTTTCATTGTGAGTTATGTGATTATACAAGTACAGGAGAGGGGAGAAAAAGAAAAGGGGGGAGACAAATTCAAGTAAAAGCAACCCTCCTTCCCAGGATGATGGGGTGAGGGAAAGGCAGTGACAGTGCTGAGGCTGGGCTGTCCCAGAGGGACCTACTCCCAGTTCTCTGGGAAGGTGAACAGCCCATAGTCTGAAGTCTTGGGCCTGTTTCCCAGACAGAATTCTAAGGAAGAGATCCCCAAAGAAATATGTCAAAATAGACCATGCTCAGGGACATCCTCTGAAGGCTGTGACATGATTGGGATGGCCTAGTCACTTCAGTGTCCAGACCTGGGGTGGCCTTGAGAAGGATTAGGGTGTCCCTGTGATTGCCCATTCACTTGTTTGCCAACAGCTGGCAATCACCTACAAACCAAGGCACACTATCATGTAAAGGACACAGCACCATGTAAGAGGGCACACTATCTAGACAAGGCAAACAACCATGTACAATGGCACACCATCATGTATAAGGGGACACCGACAACCACCATGTACAAGGGCATACAATCATGTACAATGGCACACCATCATGTACAAGGGCACACCACCATGTACAAGGGCACACCATCATGTACAAGGGCACAGCACCATGTAAGAGGACACATCACCATCTACAAGGGCACACCATCATGTGCATACCCATCAGGACCACGTTCCCTCCTGCCCTGATACTTAGAAAGTCCATGGTGCAAAAGCCCCTGGAACACAGGGAGGCTTGGGCCAGCCCTGGTTATCCATGCTGACATCCTTCAGCCTCTGAAGAATGCTTAGGCCAGGGCCAGACCTCCCTGACCCTACCCACTTCCTCTCCCCATCATGACAGGAAATGAGCCAAAACATCTCCCCAGGTTTCCTCTCCAGCTTGTTCACTTCAGCAGTTCTTTTTTTAAAAAATAAGTCTGCTTGAAAACTTTTTTTTTCTTCTTGGAAATATGTGGGATTGCTCAATCCGAGGCAGTTCAAAGGACCGGCAATGGCAGGAAAGTATCTGGACTCCTATTTGGCTCCAAGCAGAAATAAATCTTACCCAGTTCCCTTTGTGCCTGGCTATCCAGAGACACTTCTCCAGTCACTCATGCCAAGGTGACGTGAGTCACCACTGGAGTCAAGGACCACGTGGTACGCCAAGCTCCAAGAGACCCTATAAAGAATAGGGCCCCTAAGGGATGCTTAGAATAAATGGAGGGTCAGGACCACTCTCAGGCTCTGGGATAGGCTCTGCCTTGCCCAGGTGGGTGAATCTGAGAATTATTAAACCTGGCTGAACTTGAATCCTAGGCCTTGTGTTTTAGACAAGCTTCTGTGGTGGGGTTTAGGAACTGGTCACCTGGCTCACAAGGACCAACTTATATTTTCTAGCTAACCTAACAGGCAAGCCCCAAGTTCCAACAAGAGACTCTATCTCAAAACAACAGTTAACTAGGAACAACACTAGAGGTTGACCTCTGGCCTCCATGCACACATCCACACACACACACACCAACCATTCAACACACAACATGCACACATGCACACATGCACACACACTCCAGTACAAATACAAAAATCAAGTTACACAGACTTACAACTGAATAAGTTAGCTAAAACGAAGGACGTCAATCCTTGACCACTCTTTGGAATCTTGTTAGGTCTCACTAGGACCTGTGCTCTCCAGAGGCTTCCGCAGTGGAACTGTCAGTGATACGCCACTGTCCACCTCGACTCTGCTGTCATTAATGACATCCACTTACAGTAATAGGAGCGTCTGCAAACAGAGCTGAGGGCCTCCACGAGGGCCTCCTCTTCTCCCAGAGTGCTGGCCGTTAGTGTTTGCTGCACACTGAACTAGGCAAGCCTGGCTTTTATTCCTGCCAGGTGCATACAGAACCCTATCATCCTGGCTATGAGCCTTCCAGTTGCCTTTAGACAAGTCCTCCCGGAAGTACCACAGAAGCTGTATGTTCTGCCCACAGTGCCCAACAAATAGCCACCCGGGGATGCTCACTGCATTTTTGATAACCTTTGCACACATCTTCTCCCTGAGCTTTTTTTGATCCCCGAAAAACTCCTACTTGTCCTTCAAAACCCCAATCAAACACCCCCTCCTTCCTAAACCATTCCTCCTCTTCACCCCAGGAGAAGTGATTCCTTTCCTGTCTTTTCCTACTGCTGTTACAGCCAATCACCACTAACGTGGTGATGTAAAGCAACACAAATTTATTATCTTACAATACCCATGTTGAAAGTCAACTTCCCTTATAGTGGGCTAAAATCTTAGTGTTGGGCAGAGGCTGGAAAAATGGCTCATCAGTTAGGAGCACTGGCTACTTTTCAGAGGACTTGGGTTCTATTCCCAGCACCCACAACCATCTGTAACTCCAACTGTAGGAGATCTGACACCCTCTTCTGGCCTCTGTGGACATCAGGAATGTAAGTAGGGCACAGACATACATGCAGGCAACACACACACTCACATAAAACAAAACTATCAACATCTCAGAATAAATAGATAAAATCTGAGTGCTAGCAGAACTGTTCTTCCAGGATGCTCAAGGGAAGGAAGCCATCTCCTCACCTCTGCTGGGGCTGCCTTGAGCCCCAACTCCTGGGGCACCCCCTTCTCCTTGTTCCCAGCCTGCAAAGAAGCGGGCATCTTCTCTGACCTCTGACCTTGGCCTCCGTGTGTACATTTCCTGTTCTGACTTTGTACTCCCTGATGTAAGGACTCCAGTGACTCTGATGTTACATCTGTCCCTGCAGGTGACCCAGGTGATCTCCCCATTTGTGATCCATCTTCAGGAACCCGTTTTGCATTTCAGGTGACATGGTCACAGGTTCCACTATGACTTCTCCCAGACAGCTTTGCATAGATCTCAGCTCAGTTAGAATCTAAATGTTCAATAGCAAGAACTTGTCTCATTCATACTTTCATGATAAAGGAATATCCTTATAAATATTCGTTATAAAGATATAAATATTCATATCTCAATGCAGTCCAGTACAGGAACAAACAAAGAAGAGCCACTCTCTGTTTGTTGAATGAATCAACTGCAGCCAATCTGTAATAATAGATAAGGAGGCTTTGCTTAATTGAGAAGCAGCTTCTGAGAAAATAGGGTTCATGAAGAATAGTACACACATCTCCTCTGGGACCAGGCAAGTAAGATGAATGGCAGGGCCTCCTCTGTGGATTGATGGGGTCTGTGGTGGTAGAGAGCACAACTGTCACTTAACTAGGGCGGCTACTATTCAGTTTTGGGGTCAGGAAGAAATATCATCTTTTGTTGGCAAGCACTTCCAGTTTCCAAGAAAAGCCAAAACTCTAGTGCTAAAAATAAAATCACCTGATTTAGAAACATTAAAGCTAATACCAAAAAAAAAAAAAAAAAAAAAAAAGTATAGAAATACCTCAAGGACCAAACATGCGTCTCTGGGGACTCAGACTGCAGCTACCAGTTGCCACCCCTGATTTATGCCCTCAAGTACGTTCCTCTGGGCCTCACATACAAATTGATCTAATTCATTCTCAGCAGCAGTGCCAGCATGAGCAGCACCCTCGGGAAGGCCAGGGAGCAAAGCAGAGTCTGGTCTTTCCAAAAGGCTGGTGGTGCCTCATCAGGTGCACATAGAATTCTGTCCCCAGGGTTGTGTGGGCCCTGGGGAAGCTCCTTGATGTCCAGGCCTAGATATGGTTGCCATACATGGCCTCATTTCTTCATGATGGCCAGGTCTTGCATCAGTGAAGTACCTCTCAAGCCAATGACCATATGCCTAGAAATGTCACCACTTCATACACAGCCCAGCATCAATGGAAGTCACACAGCTCGTCACAGAGTGGGTGATGGCGATCTTAGCAGGAGATAGACCTGGCTCCCTCCTAGCTCTGCCTCACAACTCAGAGAGCCTGACGAGGAATGAACTCAGGCTTCAGTCTGTGGGCTGGCAAAGAGGACTAAGCCCCTTCTAACAACTGCCACAGGTATAAACAGCAGGGAGTGTTCAAGTAAGGGGTACATGCAGACACTTCCGTGTTTCTTAACTCAACTAAGGATAACACTGACAACTCAAGTCCTCTTTTGTGACAGTTTGAACATAAAAATGTCCACCACAGACTTCTGTGTTCAAATACTTGGTCTCTAAACTGATAGTGCTATTTTGAAAGGCTGTGGACCAGCATAGATGTGTGGCCTAGCTAAAGGAAGTGGATTGATCTCTGGAGGGTGGGCCTTGAGGTTTATGGCCCCATCTGGCTTCCTCTCTTGTCTCTGCTTCCTGTTCCTGGCCTTAAACACCACCACACTCCCCACCCTCTTACCCCCCCAACTCCTCACCCCCACCCTCCTCCACAATGGACTGTCCCTGAAAAATAAAACATTTCTTCCTCAGTTTGCTTCCTATCAGGCATTTGATGACTTAGACAAAAACAGTAACTAACACACCTTTGCCCGGCCTTCCTCCCACATCCTCTCTTCCTCTTCCTTGGCTACATTTCTTTTCAGACTCAAGTATAGACAGTGGGGCCTGAACTAAAAACCAGCATGCAATTCACCTCTGAGGGTTTCTTAAGAAGCTAAATGACTGAGTGAAGAAAAAAAAAGTGTCACAAACTCCACAAAACAGATGTTAGAAGTCCAAGTCCTGGGTCTGAGGCTACCTGAGGATCTGTGACCCCTCCAGGACTGGAGACCCCATCATGGCTTTTGGAGATCCCCACATAAGAAGTGGGGAGGACCTAGCCCTATGTTATATCTTCCAGGAGAGAAGTAAGCACGTATGTACCAGTTGGGTTGCTGTACATTCAGGGGTATGGCCGTGTCCACCCACACCCCAGACGGCTTCCCCAGGTTAGCTTCTGATTTTTCCTTTTCAACCTGTTTGAACATGAAATGTCCCCCACAGGCTCACATGTCTGAACACTCCTCTCCCAGCTGGTGGTGTCATTTAGAGTGTTGGGGAGCCTTTAAGGAAGAGAACCTCACTGAAGGAAGTGGGTATCAGGGGGCTCCCACCTTGAGGTTGTATGGGTCAGCCCAACTCCCTGCTCACTCTCCACTTTCTGAATGTGTCACTATGTGCCAGCTGCCTCACACTCCTGCTGCCATGCCTTCCCCGCCATGATGGACCATATCCTCAAACTGGAAAAAAGAGAAAAAGCCTTCCTCCTCGAATTCCTTCTTGGCAGGTATTTGGCCACAGCGTGAGACAAATAACTACATCAACCATGTTTCTTGGTTTTTCTGCCACATATGCATGTAAACTTCCCCCAGAGAATTCCATCATGGCACCCTCTCAAAGTGCAGAGCTCTCTCCTTTTCACTTCCAGGCCCCTGTCATCCCACCCAGGAGTTCTCCACAAACTGACTTTTAGAACAGACTTAGCAATGGGACCTGCAGTTTCAACCTCGATCTGCACTAGGTCTCTAAATACACCCACTGGTCTCTCCAGGGCCCTGAGAGCTAGCCACGGCACCCATGAAAATGGGGGTGTGTTCTTAGAGGAGGCAGAAGCCCAGTGTCCACTGCCTTGGCACTCGTGGAACCTCCTTCTCAACAGAGGGCAGCCATAGGGTATGCAAGGTGGAAATAGCCTTGAAACCCAAGCCCCAATTCCTTTCTCCAATATGGGGACAGACTGGCACTTCTCACTTGGTGCCTGGAGTCACACATTCCTGTGAGGTAGGCCTTTGGGACCGCTTGTCTCTTGTTACAGGCAGAGGACTAGACACAACATACCAGTTTGCCAGCCCAGTTCTGGCTGCACTGCACACACAGACCCTGAGAAGCCAGCGTGTGCATCTGGATCAAAGCCAACAACAGCATGTTTGTGGAGCTTGAACATCTGTACCTTAAGACAAGCATTCCTTTGGACTGGAGTGAGGATGGGAGAAGGGATTTTATTCACATAAGATCTGAAAAATGTCAACCCAGAAAACCAGTAGCAACAGCCTTCCCTTCCAAACTTTGTAACAGACTAAAACAAACTTTCCACTCAGTACCTCCCATCACCCTCCCAAACTTCCCATTCCCAGCATGCTTGTCTTTTGCTCCCTGCTCTCCTTCTTTACCTCCCTTCCAAGTTTTATTCTGGAAAGTACCCATTGGGATCTCTATGCAGAACCTGGTTTGGAGATGCTGTCTACGATGGGCGTCTGAGTCATCCATCCCTCAGCAAGACACGTCAGGTGCAACCCTCCCAGGCACCAAGCATCAACCCAGACCCTGGGGCTTCACAGTGAGTCTGAGGGATATGCCCTCCCAGAAGCCTTCCCTGACCTCTCCTGGATGCTCTGTCTTCTTGGCCTGAGGAAACACGTGTGGGTATCTCCACTGGCCACGCAGTAGCTTCTGTTTCCTGCACATGTATGTCATCCCCAGTCCAATCCAGGGCAGACAGCTCACTTTCTAGAAGCTTCTGTGGGTGTGGCACAGGTCCAGCATCACTCAGCACCTATAGTCTCTTTTGAGGCATGTATTCCTATGACCAAATCTCATTCTCAGATAGCACATGTATCCAGCACAGACAGAGGCTCTGGGGCCAGGGACTGTATCTCCATTTTAGCAAATGAAAAAAAAAAAAAAAATCAAACTGCGTCATGGATACTGGACACACAGTCAGAAGATACAGGATTAAAGCTGGGTCTCCTAGCCCAGCATGGTGTCTCACGCCTGTAGTCCAGCACTTGGGAGGCTGAAGCAGAAGGAATAGGAGTTCCAGGCTAGCCCAGGTTACGTAGCAAGATCCTGTCTCAAAATGAAACAAGAAATAAGCTGGGGCCGGGCAGTGGTGGTGCATGCCTTTAATCCCAGAACTTGGGAGGCAGAGGCAGGCGAATTTCTGAGTTCGAGGCCATCCTGGTCTACAGAGTGAGTTCCAGGACAGCTAGGGCTACACAGAGAGAAACCCTGTCTTGAAAAACCAAAACCCAAAACCCAAAACCCAAAAAACAAAAACAAAAACAAAAAAAAAAAAACAGAAATAAGCTGGGGAGATAGCACAGTAGACAGATGTTTTCAACACAAGCATGATGGCCTATTTTAAATACCCAGAACCCAGGTTTTTAAAAATGCTGGACATGGTGACCATGCTTCTAATCCCAGTGCTGGAGTGGCAGAGACAGGAGGATCCCAGAGGTTCACTTGGTGAGCTGCAGGTCAAGGAAAGATGAGGTCCCAACAATAAAACAAAGTGGAACAACACCTAAGGTTGATCTCTGGCTTCCATATGCACATATACCATGTGAACACTCACATGTGTGCTCACTAATATACAAAAACATAAAATCAAGCAAACAAGAACAAAACACGCAAAGTTGCCATACCCGGACTGTTCTCTGCACCAGCAACAGTCGGCAATGGGAAGTGTTTCCTGACTTCTCAGGTTCCTAGTCCTACCTCAAGACCAGTATTGCCAACCAGGACATGCCCTGCGGTGTACAGTTCTCTGAGAGCTAAAAGTCCTCAAAGTATCCCCAGGATAGAAAAGAAGTAGCTGAGATCAGAGACAAAGGGAGAGAACCTTTCCAAAGCAGGTAGGATGGAGTATCTCCGACTGAGGTGCTTTCACCCTAGTCATCTCCATGCTGGAAATTTCGAGTTTCAGAGACCATAGAAATGCTACCATAGCTTGGGGTTGGGCTTCAGAACAGAGTCAGGTCTAGTATGGCTCCAGGAGGTCAAGAGCAGCTTTGGATGAGCCTTTTTGAGAATGAACTGCCATGCAGAATGACATCATCACCACTTGGGTCCCAGTCTCCCTATCTCTACAGCACAGTGTTGATGTTTCTAGCTGCACCCCACTTTCTGTCTCTTGAGTCCATGCTTCCCATTGCTTATGAAGAGATGAGAATCCAGGAGACTAGGTAACAACACCAGGGCAGGAGGCGACCCCACGGTGGGAGGTGGCCTGTGGAAGGCTACCTATCACATCCCTTGCTCACAGAAATTGGCTAAAAGGAGACATATGACTGAACCGCAGCAAACGAAACACAGTAAGACCTTGCTGGGCATGCTGGGAGGTTCCACTCTTAACTAGAGAATGTAGACTGAGAATGTAAGAGAGAAAGCCTGAATTCTTGCTGAGGTGATGAACTTGTTTAAGGATGAAGTCAATGTGAAAAGGTGCACAGCGAGTAAAAAGAAGTCCCCAGGGCTAGCCTCCAACATCCTGGTGAGGTGAGGTTGCTATCTCTGGCTTTTCCTGTTTTGAGAAACAATACTTTCTTTTTCCCTCTGACACTGGCTTTTGTTGGCTTTAGGCACTGATAATAATGAGCTGCACCTCATGCAAACAGTGTGGCTTTACAAAGCAGGGTTTACTAGGGCCTTCTATACAACAGACTCTTCCCTCACCTCTCTGTTCTGCCACTTGCCTGAAAGTCCCAGCTGGAAAAGCAGATCTATGGCAAATAGACTTGTCCTGAGCTCGTCTGTAAGTAAGAATATCCCCATGACCCTGTCCATTCCACTGGGCTTAATCACCTTCCACATCCCTGCCTAAAACAGCATGACATGCGTTGAGGTATACTGTCTCATAGCACAGACAAGAAGGAACCACGGGGCACTTTCCTCTGGTTGTCGTTGGGAGACTATTAACATTTACCAGAACTCGGGCTCCACCTGACTTTACAGCCTTTGTCTGACCTCGCTCTAACAACAACCTGCATTTGCTGATGCTCAGGAGGATGAGCCAGCATGTCCAAGCGCTATGACTGCTAGGTATGCACCCTAAACAGGTCCAAGCCCAGGGTTCTGTTCAGTATCCCATAGTGAGGCTTCTACACTCGCTATGCACTGTTCAGAGCAAAGCATCTGCAGCTTGAGCGTCAACAATAACCACCACCCAAGCCATTGACATGGGACCAGAGGCAGTTCATCTGCCTAAGCCTTCAGCAGTGCATCACAGAAAAGGTCTTGTCTTTAACAACCAGATCCACATTGTCCCAGCTGCCACACCACCATTTGATATCTTTGCAAGAGCTCAACCTAAGTCAACTGTTAGGTAAACAACAAGGAGTTCAATCCCAGAGTTAAGCTGAGCCATTTTCATGGAATATCCCTGCCTCTTATAAAAGCCTGACTTATAGAGCCCTGGACAGGAAGCGGCAGCCAGGAATAGATGGGACAATCCTTCTGTGGTCCTGCAGGGGCCATCCTGGGAAGGAAAGGTAAGCCATCAGGCCCCCTTTCCAGGATGGGCCCCAAAGACCCCATACCTGGAAAGTCACTGGTGTTGGCAGGGTTTATTAGGTCTGGACAGGCTTACAGACCTGGGAACTCCCACATCTCAGAGGACATTTGCCCTTGGTGACCTGTAGTAGGCAGGCTCCTTCTCTAGCTTTCTGTGCTATTTGCTTCTGGAATTTTGAATCATTTAGTTATGAACATAAATATCACCCTTCCTAGCTCTTGACTTTTGACTTTGACTCTTAACTCAAAGTCCTCTTAAATTATTATGAAGATAAGTATGTAATTATATGCAAATCAAACATAGGGTGCCTACCATTGAATCTAGCACAAAGCAGCTACTGAGATGGTAGCTTTTGTTATTGTTATTCCCATATTATTACAAGCACTCCTTTAGCAGAGTTGAAGAAATTACCCACTGTGCATCAAACATGATTGGCCCAATAAGCAAGGTGCACTGGGATACAGCCACATTCATTTATGTAATTTGGTGGTTTTCCCTCCTACAAGGACAGATGAATACCTCAGACACACATTATCTAACTCAAAAATAAAACAAAACAAAAAAATGTATTTACTACCTTTTTGTGGAAAAGTTAGTCAACCCTGTTCCAACATAGTTACAACTGTTTGTTTTCAGGGTAATGGCCTCCACTTGGCTAACACTTCCAGGGTTGTCCTGGCAGACTCCTGTGTGTTCTTCCAAAGTCAGTGTTTCTCATCTGCATATTTCTAACCCTTCAGGTGTGATTAGGGCTCAGCAAATGTTGTACTGAAAGGAATCCTTTCCAACACACTTTGAGCACACACCTCCAGAGAGCTCCTGTGGGGAGACGGGTAGAGTTTTCCTGAGAATGAAGCCAAGGGATTCAGTGACAAATGGGAATCTTAAAAAGAACATTTGTGAATGAAGTGTTCTCAGCAGCCTCTGGTGAGAGGACAGCTCTCCCTTCTGCTAACTCGGTCTCCATATCTCACTCTTTCCCCACAATGAGGTCAGCACCGGGACCTTGGCTAGGGATTAGTTTCCCTAGTGGACAGGAGAGGAAACCCTCCTTTAGGAGATTGGCTTGCAAAGTTAATGACTACCTACCACCCAAGAGGGCACACATGGATGACCAGCATGTCACAGTGACCCCTCTGGTCCTGACTGTGGCCAATTTGGCTTACTCATTTTCAATAAACCACCTGGCCAGTGCTTTTGGTCTCCTCTGCATATTGTTTAGTTTCAGCCACCCATGTGCTCACATTTTTCTGAGCAAACCTTGGTGGAGGAGAACTAGAATTTTCCAAAGCACGATGACCAACCATCCGATTGCAAGCCAGGTATGAAATCATACTGCCACCTTGACCAGCAGTCTCCCACCCCAGCCTCCCTGGCTTTTCCTCTTTGGCTTTTCAGATTCCATACAATGGCTTTTAGACTTTCAGTTCCCTCAAGTGCTGGCCAGAGGACTGGCCTCCCTATCTTCTGGTGACATAAGGCCCGACAACAGACAGCATGACAGAGACCCTCCCCCTCCCACACTGTGGTCACTGTATCACGTCCCTTCCCATCAAGTATGACAACTCTCTCCTGTGGCTCTTTCTGTGGTTTAAGGAACACACTGTAGCTCTGAAACAGATCATTAGAAGAGTTTAAAAAGCAAATGAAAAACAAAACAAAAACCCACTGATATGAAGAACTTTGAGCACGCAGCTCTCCCAGAGAGCTGATGGGAAGCTATACATGGACAAAAACCAACACTCATTCTTCATCCAGGCTCAGGTAGCCCACCACTTGCTCAGAAGCAATGTTCCCTCCTCTCTCCTCTCTCCCGTAGATATCCCCATGGACCCAAATACTGAGCCTGCAGCACCTTGATTATCAGAGGAATCAGTCCTCCTGAAGTTTGTGCTCACCTTCATGGATTGGCCTGTGAGTGATTTGTAACTGCCTACTTCCTAAAACGACTTGCAGCCGGATATCAATAAAAATACTCAGAGGCTCAGAGAATTAAAAGTAACAACTGACAACTGACAAAGGAAGCAGGACCGAGGGAGACTCCTGAACTGCAGGGGGGATGGCTCTGAGTCCCAGGGGAATTTCCAGGCCCAGATGGAGCAAGATCATTGAAAGGGTCACAGAGCAGAGAGCAGCTAACAGTTAAGTAATCCCAAATGGACCCTGTGCTCTAACGGGAGCAAAGCAGGAAGGAGATTTTGTAATTTGGGATTTTTCAAGTTCATGCAGAGAAGAATTCCATATACACATATGTTGTATGTCATCATGCTCTTTACACATCGGGATTTGGGATGGCCTTTGCTTTGCTTTCTTTTTTATTTTTAATCTTTAAAGTTTATTTTTATTATTATTATTATTCCTAGAGTGGGGAGGGGCTTGTGTACGAAGGTCAAAGGACAACGTTGTGGGACCTGTTCTCTTCCATGTTACACACTTAGTCATGTTGCCCATCTGCTTTTCCTTCTTTTTTTTTAAATTAGTTTTTAGGGCTTGGGAGGTGGCTCAATAGGTAAAATGTGTTTGCTGTGTGAATATGAATATCTGAGTAGGGTAAGGGTGTTGGCTAAGTGAGCATTTATCTGTCTGTACAGTCACACACACACACACACATTTTGTTGTTGTTGTTTGTTTGTTTGTTTGTTTGTTTTAAGGCATGACCATACCTGTAACCAAAGCCCTGAAGGATGGAGACAAGGGTGTCACTGGGCTTGCTGGTGTGCAGCCTAGTTGAAAAGCAACAGTGAGACCCTATCTCAAGAGAATAAGATTGACAGTGATGGAGAAAGACACTCAACACCCTCTTCTGGCCTCTACTTAGGTATATGGCATGCTCACTACGTGAGCATGAATATCTGAGTTTGGATTCCCAGCACACATATTTTTAACAAGCACACATTTTGACTATCAACAAAAACATTAATAATCAAAGATGCACAACCACCAAGGAAATAGAACTCAGAACAACAACACAATATCGACTCACTCAACAAGAGGGAAATCATGCCTGGTACTGGAAACCTAGCCACGTGCTAGTGACATCATGGATCTTGGAAGAGAGAACCTACAGCCACCACTTCACTAACCGAGCACCATCCCTACGACATTGTACATATTTGTTCTTGTACCTACAGGTCAGTGTGGTCTTCAACCCTCATCAAAGGAACGTTTCTTTGCAATAGACAGAGGCCTTTATGGAAAACTACAACCAATCAAAATGCAGTTATAGAGACCAGTTCCATAGTACAACTCCTACCCCAAGGCTCTTGGGACATTGTGGAAGAAGGGGTGGAAAGGTTATAAGAATCAGAGGAACAGGGAGTTTGCTGTGGAACTGTGTCTCCTAGGAATGTCAGAAGCTACACCCATAAAGGTTCACCAACATGTCTGCCTAAACATAAACAAGAATGACACCAATAGACATGCCAAAGTGGAGAGGAGGAAGATCATGAGGCCTCGGACCAACAGGCAACTAAGGAATGCTGAGAATGGGAAAAAGTCTTCTCCAGGGAAGAAAACATCTATTAGTTATCCAATACCAAATGGTCAGCCCTGAAAATATACACATCATAGATGGACAAGTACATTACATAGAATAAGCAGATTGTATTTACATACTTGCATATTTAGAATATTTACATAATATTTACATATTTAGAAGAAAGCAAGATGAACAAGCCAGGGAAGCAAGCCAAAAGTGACATCCCTCCGTGGCCTCTGCATTAGCTCCTGCTTCCTGACCTGCTTGAGTTCCAGTCCTGACTTCCTTTGGTGATGAACAGCAATGTGGAAAGTGTAAGCTGAATAAACCCTCTCCTCCCCAGCTTGCTTCTTGGTCATGATGTTTGTGTAGGAATAGAAACCCTGACTAAGACACTGCTCTTGCAAAGGACCTGAGTTAGATTCCCAGCATCCATATCAGACAGCTCACAACCAACAGTAACTGCAGCTCCAGGTAGAGCCAACACCCTCTCCTGGCCTCCACAGGTACTGCACTCATGTGCACATACACCCTCCCACACACATGCTTAAATAAAAATAATAAAAATAGTAGTGAGAAGTTTCCTCAAACATCAAAGGTGTGTACTGGAGCCTAAGTTCAGCAGTGCTGGTCTGCCATGTGCAGATACTGAGTTCACCCCCAACTCTGCAGAACCAAACCAAAACATAAAGACAGAAGACATCAAGTGAGGTGGAATCTAAATCCTCAAGTGTCCATAATGCAAGAAAGACAGGTGAGAGAAGACATGGAGTTTGCTTCTCTGCTGGGGTCAGGTTGGAAGATGTGAAGAGAAAGACAAGGAAGAGCCTGAAAGAAGAGAAAAGGAGAAGAGACGGGACTTATCAAAGCTACAGCAGACAGGCGAGTACAAGCAGGGCCAAAACAAGCTGGATGCCACAGTCTAGACAAGATCACGGGTGCATTCGAAAACACACATACATGCACTCACATGAATGCACACATATGTGCACACATAACATACACACACTCTCACACACACACACGCATGTATGCATTCACTCATACATACAAATTCACACACATGCATGCACTTACACACAAATGCACACACATGCACTCACATAAATGCACATGTACGAATGCACACACATGCACACATAACATACACACGCTCGTGCATGCGCACACACACACTTGCACATGCACATACACATGTATGCACTACTCACTCATACAGACAAATGCACACACACATACACATGCACACGTGTGCACTCACACACAAATGAACACACATGTGCACACTCACACACACAAATGCACACACATGCGCACATACACACACACACATACACTCACTCGTACACATATACATCAGTTTCAAAATAGGACTTTTTGGGGCAGGGGCGGGCTATGTACCGTTTCTCATGGGACAAACTTGGAATTCTTCAGCAAAAGCATTCACAAAGATGTGCTTTATGAGCACAGCACAAATGGAGACTGTGTCTTGCATTTCACTCCTTGAAGTCAAACAGAGGCAGGATTTATTCCACAGTCAGAGACTCCCAGACCTGTTTTGTCTCCATCAGTAGGGAGAGACTTGGGGAAACAGGACTGTGAGCTATTCCAAGCTCACAGGGTCATTCCTCTGGGATTTCAGCTGAGAACTTCCCAGAGATGTTCTGACCACCTCCCTGTTCACCCGCTCCCAGTGTGTCCATCACAATGAGGATATCATGTTACAGTGACCCCTCGCTTAAGGCTCTCCTGCTGTTGATGGACGCCTGAAAAAGAAGTTAAGCTCAGCAGGAAGGGTAGCTGTAATCTCCACACTGTGTTAGCTTCCTCACAACTCAGCTGAGAGAGAAGGCCAGAGAAATTTCTGGATGTTTTTGTTCTGTTCTCTTCTCCCCACCCCACAAACTCTAGGCTTAGCCAGAACCCAAGCTGCCCAGTGTACCTGAAATGACCTTGTCATTTCCCAAGATGGCAGACTGGAGAAGTTAGTGTTGTTTCCAATGCTGGGTACCACAGAGAAACAGGAAGCAGTCTTGGGTTGGAAGGGCATAGACAAGGGCCTGCAGATTCCAAGCATGCTACACCAACGCTGGGTAGAGAGCAGCCTTTGAGCTCCTTCAGGGCTCCCTAAATGTCCACCATTTAAAGCAGCAATAAGCTAATGTGATTCTATCTCCAAAAATAGTCGTCAGAGCATCTAAAATTGCCTTCCATCCTTAGCTAGGCCAGTCCCTCGGGAATGATGTCGCTATTTCTAAAACATCCCTGTTTTCCCAGCATGCCTTTGTCAGATCCTAACTTCCATCCTGGCTGCCCTAGGCTCTCCTGGTTCATTCCCCTTTTGCCTGGTCCCTCTCTGCCCTGCATTGGCCGAGCTGTCTCCCAAGTAGGAAATTCTCAAGTTGTGCCTTCCACTTGTTACTGAACTGGAGACCTTTAACCTGGCATGTGGCTTAGGAGAGCAGAAACACCCACCTGGGAAACTCCTAGCACTTTGGAGGTACAGACGAGAAGAGTTCAAGGCCAGCCTTGACTACATAAGGAGTCTGAGGCCAGCCTGAGCTGCATGAGACCCTTAATAAAAATTATAATGATGATGATAGTAATAATAACATAATAGTGATAACAATGAAATAAGTTTTTAAAAATATATGGTCCCTTGGATAAGTGCTGTGGATGGTTCTCTGTCTCTTAATTCCTAAGAATGAATGTTTGAGAGTGAAATCACACTCCCACAGGGCTGAACTTCCCTAAGAGATATATTCTGGGAGTTGGGAGATAGCTCTAATGTGCTTTCTCCATATACAGGTTTATCTGTTCTGGAAACATACAGTGTGGGATTCTGTGTCATTTGGAAGCTCATCTGTGTTGTAGCATTTATCAGAACCTCATTTCTTTCTATAGCTGACTAATATTCCATTGTACAGTTATCTCCTATTTTGTTTATTCATTTACCAGTTCATAGACATGTGGATTATTTCTGCCTTTTAGCTATTGGAAATAGCACTGCTGTAAATATTACTATATCCACTTTTGTTGGAACACCTATTTTTAGTTGTTTTATGTAAATGCCTAAAAGTGGAACTTCCAAGCCATGTGACTTAATCTCATTACCTCTCCTCCTTACCAACACAAGTAGTCTTTGTTTAGATGATGTCATGAGATGAGAGGCCAAGGTTCCTTCATGGGATTTCATCATGGTTTCCCTGTCCTTATGGCTCCTTGAAAGGGACTGTTTTAATCTCCTTCTGTTTGGAACCTTTCTATTGCATAAGCCATGTCCTGTTTAGTGCTTAATATATGCATACAATAATACTCTCAGGCAGATAATGTTAGGTCTGCCCTATAGTTGCAGAAGGGACTTGGCAAGGCCACATGACCATGAAGGTTCAGCCAAGACTAACACTCCAACCTAGCCCTTTCTACACCACCACAGGGCCCTCTGGTTCTCTATCTCTCTGTCGAAGGTCATTTTGAAATAGGCCTTTGTGAAATAGGTTCTGAAATTGGGTCACCATTATTTAGATACAGCCCCTGCTGGGTGATGGGTCAGGCCTGGCTAGCCTTCTGTGAACACTGCCACAAAACTAAAAATTTTAAATTTTATTTTGCACTTCTAAAGATGGAATTAGAAAGCCTAGACATGCTAGGCAAGTGCTCTGCCACCAAACTATATCCCTGGCACATTTTCAACATTTTAATTTTAAGCCTCACTAAGTTGCCCAGGATGGCCCTGGATTCACAATTCTCAGCCTCCCCAATAGCTAAGGTCACATGCTTACACCACTAGGCCTGGATGGCATCTCATTTTTAATCTGCCTTTTCTTCTGGGGCAGATTCTGCTCATTCCCTGGAGAATAATGTGTACCTTTCCTGTGTAGCCCACTACTGTATAGAATCATAGCTGGGTGGTCTCTTCTCATCTTTCCACCAAGGTGACCCTAACACAGCTCAGCCAAAGCACTATGGATTTCCTCCTTGACTTTTTGTTGGTCACAGGAGTGCACCCTCCATTTTCAAGGAGAAACCAGCTCTTGGACTAAGGAATCCTAGTGACCTCCAAACCAAAGTGATAGAGCCATGCTGGCCTGTGTACTGGGGGCTTCCACATCCACATGGGGACAGGAGATAACAAAAAATAAGACAGGCAAGAGATGACAGGACACAGTGTCAACTTTCCCTGTTCACAGGAGGCCTGCCACAGGCCTTGAGACATCAAAGCTTCCTATGAGAAGATGCCATTTCAAACAAGGAGGCTGGAGTTCCATGAAGTACCACGATGCTTCCAGAGTCACAGGTGATGGGAGCCTATGGGGGACCACAAGCCTTCGGATCCCATTTTCCCTATTCTCACCCACCATCTGCCTTCCAAGTAGGAGCTTTGGAGATGAGATGGCCTTCACTGGTGGTTCTGCAAGAGCTGAGGATCCTGTAGTTATTTGGCAATCTAACACACATCCATTCATCCCAAGTATGTCTAAGTGAAGGGAAGAGCTCTGAAAAGCTAACGTGTCACTCCATCTGGGGATCTTGGCACGATAGACTTCGGCCCTGCATGGCATCTCCAAGCGCTTAGGGCACAAATGCACAAGATAAATCTCCAGAACAGTATGACAGAATTTATCATCTTCCAGCCTTATTTGGTCAAGCCATTTTTTTTCTAGGCCAAGTGTCCCCTATAAAACATAAGTCTAGGGTGCCCTAAGACCTTTTGGATTAGATGGTATCTGGAGGTGGGAGAGGAGGGTGTCTTTAAGAATAGTCACTTAGGGTTGTACATAGATCTGTGTCACCCCTGGGCTGAGGGCTGGCTTCCTGTAGAGATGGCTCCAGAATACTGATGCCTCAGAAGAAAACCAGGAGCAGTAACCCAGAAGAGGATTAATGACCTTTGTCTCACTTGTCCCTAGGGGAGGGCATAGAGGAGGAGGAGGGAGCACAAGGTCATCCAGGAATGTTGATTTTTATATGGCTTTTAAATGTTGGATACACCTTCCATATTGGACTGTGTGTGCCTGTGTGTATGCACATGTATGCATGTGTATGTTAAGTCCAGAGGTCAGGAGGCATTAACCTTACTTTTTTCTTTGTTTGGGACAGGGTCTCTTGTTGAGACTGACCAAGTAGGTCCAGGTTGACTATCCAATGAGACCAATGTCTCCCTTCCTGGTGCTAGTGTTACAAGCGTATACCACCACACCTAGCTGTCGGTTCTGGGAATCCAACTTAGATCCTCATGTTTAAGGAGCAAGCACTTTACTGACTAAGCCATGTCCTGAGAGTCCATCCTGGAGGGAAACTGTTTCTTGGGACCCAGCCATTTTCAGCGTGCCAGAGGGTAGATTTATAGACTATGCCTAGGGCCTGGTTCAGAGTGTAAAGTTGTGCATGTGTGGCATCCCTTAGGATTTTGCAGCTGTCCCTCAATTCCAGGTGATGCTGGCACCACAGTCTCCAGATGTATTCAAGGTAACCAAGTAACATGGAACATCACTAACTTCTCCATCAGACACAGAGGGACCAGAGCCAAGAACCCACAAAAGTGCTTGGATTCCAAAATCAGAAGGAAAAATGGACTTTTAGGTCAAAGAATGTTTCAGTAGATATGTTTATCTTCCCACCAGCCTAGAAAATAACACTTTAAGTTTGGGTTTATTATTTAGTCTCTTTAGCCAAGGATGACCTTAGACTTCTGAACCTCCTCCTCCACCTCTTGAGTGCTGGGATTCCAGATGTGGGCCATCACTTCCAGTTTTATGGCATGGATCACAGGGCTCCGTGCATGCTTAAGCAAATATTCAGTCAACTGAGCAGCATTCCTAGTCTGTAAATACTCTCCTGAAGGAGGAAGAACCCCATGAAGACAAAAGTTCCTGGGGCCCACAAGATGCTAATGAGGACCTGGGGACAGGGCAGGTGGCAGTGAGCTTGGTTTGCCACTTAACCATGGCTAAAAATGAACTCCGGAGGATACCTGAAAAGCCACACAGGTCCAGGTTCTATGGTCATTGGGAGGATATAGGAAAGCATCAAAATGAGTGCTGTGTGGGTGGGTGTTGGCTGCACAGTCTCCTGGGTCTTCTTGAGTTCGATAATTCTCCACTTTGGTAACCCTGAAGATGTGCCCAAGGTTTGCTGGACTTGTCCGAATTCTGATAACTACTAAGTCCATCCCTTCCCAGGAACCGAACTCCATGGTCTATGAGTACTCTCCTCCTCCCAAAGCCAGAGAGCCTGGAACAACCAAACCCATAGCCTGAGGAAAGGGACCAGGCTATCACAGCTCTGCTAAGGATGAAAACAAGACCATCAGCTCTGATCTGAGAGGTGAATGTCTAAACCGAAGCATGAATCAAGTGTCTTGTTAACAAAATGATGGGAAACAGGCATTCCTCCAACAGTAAATGTTTCCTTAAGCACAGACTGATGCCAGCCCAGCTGTCCCCAGGGGCACTGCAGGGCCTTTCAGAGAGTGAGCCATAACAGCTGGCTCTTAAACACACCTGCAAGGCCCCTCCTTGTCACCCACACAGTGTCTGTCACAATTATTGCCCTGGGATGGCCTTAATCATGCAACTGTCGGGTATATCCCTAGACCTTGCAGAATAAACAGTTTATGGTGAGGAATCGAGTCCCTGGAAAAACAAGACAGTTTGCCCACGGGCACAGCGTGAGCCAGGCTCAGAAGCAAGGATCACCCCTTGTATATTAGCTCCCTTTCTTCTCAGGACATGGCACACCAGGAGTGGGTATTGACCAACCATCACTGTCTTCAAACCTTGGAGGGTCCTCTCATCTAGACAGGCTCTGCCTGCCATGGACCCATGAAAACCCTGCCACAATACTACCTTTCCTTATACATCTCTGGAAACCCACAATGAGGAGACTTTTTTTTTAATGTTTCTTACTATGGGTCTGAGTGTTTTGTCAGCAGGTATGCAGGTGCACCATATGTATGCAATGCCAACAAAGACCAGAAGAGTGTTGGATCCCCTGGAACTGGAGTTACAAATGGTTGTGAGTTGCCATTAGAGTACTGGGGGCGGGGGGGGAGAATCCATGCCTTTTCCAAGAGCAGCAAATGCTCTTAACCCCTGAGCCATCTCTCCAGCCCTCTAGGCTAACCTTTTTGACATCTTACTAACTCAACCTATACTTCCCTCCTGGCCTGGTCAACTCCCACGTGTGAATCCCACCTCCCCTTGCTCTCACTATTTATTGCTCCTGCTTTCTCTCTCTAGACAAGGTGTTACTTTGGAGTTGGCTTGGAAATCACTATGTAACCCAGGCTGGCCTCAAACTCATAGAGATCTGCCTGCCTCTGCCTCCTAACTGCAGGGATTAGAATTTCTATCCCTCGACGTGCTGTGTGCACTTGGCAAGCAAGGGCAATGTAGCGTTGGCACTGATACTTTCCACCTGTGTGGTCCTGGCTCAATTTTCTTAAAAAGGAAGGAGATAACTACCTCACAGAGAGCAAAAATAATATAGATAATGCACCAGACACAGTATTTAGCTGACACTCAATAAATGATGGCTATTATAATAATAATAACAACAAGCATTGTTGTTGTTGTTCTTATCACGCGCGCGCGCACGCACTCGCACTCGCACGCACACGCACACACACCACATCACTATACTTTATTAAATGGATTATTCCTCTCTGAACTCTGAAAAGGTGCTTTGTGTACATAAATGACTTTGGTGCCTTCCAAACTGTAGAAATGCTGATCTAGGGACAATGTGCCAAGCATCTCTGGGTCTAAGACATGAAATCCTTGAAAGCCAACACCTCCCATACCTGTTTTCCTCTGTTGGGCCCAGCAGAACTAAGAAATAATCTGCCTCCAAGTCAGGGAAAGTCCTAGATGGCTGTATATGTTGGCCACACAGGGCGAGAGAGAAGTAAGACTCCTGTCCAGTGGGTAAAAGTAAAACTCCCACAGTGATGGATACCATTCTCTGTGAACAATAGGGCAGAAAGGCCACCCCGCATTAGAAAGGTCACTCCAAGCTAACAAGTCAAAACTTCTTTTGAAGAATCTGTTGATTTTAGCAGTTTCCCCTTCTTGAGGAAACCCTGCATATAAGACAGTGGTTCTCAACCTTCCTAATTCTGTGACCCTTTAATACAGTTCCTCATGCTGTGGTGACCCCCAACCATAACATTATTTTGTTGTTGCTTCATAACTGTAATTTTGCTACTGTTATAAATCACAATGTAAATATCTGATATGCAAGATATCTGATATGTAAACACTATGAAAGGGGTGTTCCATCCCCCAAAGGTGTCAGGACCCAAAGATTGAGAACCATTGATATAACCATAACTACATCCTGATCCTTGACCTTGACCACTAGCACTGCTGATCTCATGCTGGGTCATTCAAGATCTTTCTTCTGAAAACCTAGAGACTAGGAATCACCAGAGCCTGGGCAGGCTGGGCTTGTGTCCTAGAGCAATGGCCTCATTGGCCCACCCTTGAAATATGAGCCATGCCAGGCCTACCGGTCTGCTGTATGCAGGCAATCCCACCATTTGGGCCATTAGGCAACAGAATCATGAGTTCAAGGCCAACCTGGGAAACATAACAAGATCTTGTCTCCAAAATAAGCAAAAGAAACAAACAAATAAACAAAAATACAAGATAGCCCAACAGAACATAGGAAAAAACTTGGAAACTGTTTTCTGTTTTTATTTTTAAAATAGAAACAAATAAACTTCCTTAATATTTCATAACTATTTCCCAGTGGTGGCATCATGTGTCAATATGTTGACATGTCACAGTCATGATCACCATAATGTCTATCTTGGTAACAATTGTTCTTGATTGTCAACTTGATTGGGTTCAGAAACATCTAGGGCATTGGTGAGGCACACCCTTGGGTATATCTGTGAGGATATTTCCAGAGAGAAGATCCACTCCAAATATGAGCAGCACCCATATTTGGGTCCTGGGTCCTGGACTGAATATAAGGGAGAAAGGAGAAAGCCAACTGAACACCAGATTCCTCCTTCCTGTGGTTCCTGATCTACCCAGTGAGCAGGCAGCTCACCCTGTCACAGACTCAAGCTGCTCCTGGGGCCGTGTTTTCTGACAAGATGGCTTATATCCTAACTGAGGATCTGAACTCAAATCCTCACACTTTTACTGCAAGCACTTTACCTCTGAGCCCTTTCCTAAGGCCTAATCATGGTGATTTAAAAGAGGGCTTTACATGTGCAATGATTCAGAGAAATACCCTCTTCATAGTGACCCTTTGCGAATCCTACTGACAAAATTTTAGTATGAGAACGGAAGAGAAAGGTCAGGCCTTTTGCCTAAGGGCACAAGGCAACCTGACTGCCTCTGTTTAATGTGTCAGCAAGAGAAGTGGCTATGGCCTGTGTGTCCCTCCAAAAGGGAGGCCACTCTAGGAACTGCATCCCCCCACACACACTGCAGGCTGTGAACAGTGAGCATGCTCATCCCTCGTGGGGTTGAGCTCCCCCAACACTAGCTCTGTTACCTGTTGTTCAACAGGCTATTGGCTAACTGGGTCTTTGCACATGACCCTGATCAGTTTTGCTCTGCCTATTCATCTATTTACTTAATATCCTTTCATTTATGAGCAATGAACCAAGGTGGAAATCTGGGCTCTACTACTTACTAAATTCATGTTGTTGGGTAAGTTCCTTGTCCTTCCCTCTCTGTGCCTCATCTGGATGCTGAAAACCACAATGGCAGCTGCCTGGTAGGGTTGCCATGATAGCTTCATGAGCCACCTTTGTGAAGTGCTGGCAATCACCCAGCACACAGCAGGTTTTCAGTGTGTGCCAGCAACCATCATTGCATTTATTTAAAAGGGATGCTCTATGTCCTATCTAAAGTGAAAAGTCAGCACCAGTTAACATAAATAGAGAGCTATAAACACAATCAAAACAATTATTACATTCCAGCTATGGCCCACCAAAGGTTCTGCACCAAGACCTGCTCTCGTTTTACCAAGAGACAGGGAAGTGTAAGAAAGCTGTTAAAGTCACACTGGACTCAAATGAGGGTGAGCGCTTCCCGATCTGCCCAGGCAGGTTTTAACAATTCTCATTCCCAGACACTGGTCTTCAAATACAGAATCCCTCCTTGGGTACAAAAGACCAAGAGGACCCAGAAATAGTTCTGTGTGATTCCCTGTATGTAAAGCTGGCCAGTGGCCCACTGACAGACATCAGGCCACACAGCACATATCCACCTCTGAGAACTACAACTGCTGCAAACATGGAACAGCAAACATGTCATGTGTGTCCCTCAGATAATCCTCTAGGGAAACCCACATTGCAAATACCACTAACAGGAAGGCCGATTAAACATCCACAGCTAATGTGACTCTGCACTGTGAATCCATTGCAAAACCATTGTGCTTGAAGAATCATTAACAACACAGATAGAAGATCACAGTGGGATGTACAGCTAAAACTATCAGACTACAAAGCCATTGAAGGTCTTAGTTTTATAAAAATATAGAACAATATAAAGACTCTACAGGCTACAGCTCAGTTGAAAGCTGCTTGCCTAGTGTTCAAGTTTGCTTTCTGTTGCTGTGATAAAACCATGATCAAAAGCAACATGAGGAGAGAGAAGCCAAGGCAGGAACTCAAGGCAAGAGCTCAATGCAAAAACCACAGAAGAATGTGTCTTACCTGTGGCTTGCTCAGCTACCTTTCTTATATAGACCAGGTTCAACTCACTTGGAGGTGGAACCTCCACCACACTGGGCCCTTCCACATCAACCATTAGTTAAGAAAATGCCCCCACAGACATGGCCATGGGCCAATCTGATAGAGGCAATTTCCCAGTTAGTCTTAGGTTTGTGTCAAATTGACAAAAATAACTATGACTCACACTAAGCCCTAAATTTAAGCTTCAACACATGTACTGAGAGTAGCGGTGGGTACCCAGGCATAAGATCACAAGTTCAAGGCCATCTTCAGCTACTTGTTGAGTTTGAGGCCAGTCTGGGCTACCTAAGACCTGGTCTCAAAAGATAGAAAATGGTGGAGAGTAGAAAGACAGAGAGGAACATATAGATGTATTTCTCGAAACATGCCCAATCACACCATTTCAGAAGCTAAGCAGAGTCTGGCCTGGTCAGTATTTACATGACAAAAGTATAAATAAGAAATCTACCATAATATTAGCCATACTTATTTCTGAATGAAGAGATTCTGAAGTGATTCTTCTCTTTATAATTACTTCTGAATTTCTTTTCTATACTCATTTCTATATTTCCCCAAGAAAGTTTAGTAGGAGCAAAAACTACTTTTACTACTGGAAAATAACTGAGTAAAAATTATAAATAAAGGAAAATAAAAAGTAACCAGTGCTGATTAAGACCAGTTCCTTTTGTAGTAACAACTTTAATTATATTATTTAATCATGCTGTTATTGAAAAAACATTTGGTTGAGTTTCATTGTTTTGACAATTTCATACACAATGCACTGTTGATCAAATTCACCCTCAACACTCTCACCCCCAATTCCTGCTCCCCCTCTCTTCCATTAGTCTTCATCTTCTGTGCTGTTTTAAATTTTTATTTATTTTTTACTCACTGAGTTAACTAAGGTCTTCTCTGTAAGCATGGGTAAGGAGTTACTTCCTAGAGTATAGGCAACTTAATGTCTACACCAATGAAGAAAATGACACCAGGTTACCATTAACTGCCAACACCTCCTCAGGGAGGGGTGGAGCTTCTTGAGCCCCTCCCTCATCCATGATGGAATGTAGAAGGGTCCAATCTTGTGCCCAAGCCCAGTCTTAGCACACCTTTTTGCATCTGTCACTGGCTGGGGAAGTTTTTCTTCCACTTTCTTTCTATCACCCCTAGAGAAGTCCCAGGCAGGGAAGGCGAGGTTTGTTCAAGGTCACAGCCTAAGGTCACAAGCAGGAGTTACCTCTGCTCAGATGCCAGGTCCAATGGTCTATCATGTGAGACAGACCTAGACTGTCACCTGAAGCCTCAAATCCACAGGACTGGTATGATGGCTGCTTTTCCTCTCTTCTTGATTTCCCCTGTTCAGATAGCAACACTTAGTAACTACTCCTGAGACTTGAGTTAGTAACTACAAGCAGGGTGACATCTACTACAGAAGTTGTCCTGTCCTAGAGAGAACCAGCCTGAGCTGGAACCCACCACAAGTAGCAGCATCTGTGTGCCTCTAAGCTACAGCATCCTGAGTCTGAGTTGTAACATAACTAGTAACTTGTCCGTGGGGACAAAGTTTGAGCATACAGTAGCAATTCAGTTAACATCCTTTTCTCCTCCTTTCCTTTGCACTTACTATACCAGAACTCAGTTTTCCGTCTCCCTCCCTGCTCTGACTCAGCTCCCCAAGGTGCAAGGGCAGTTATTGTCTCTTTACCTGGACCCTGGGCATTAAACGGACTGTCAAACCACACTGAAGATGGCTGTCCAGCCCAGTGGCCCTGTGGAGGCTACTTGGTTGAAAAAGCAGGGAGGGATATATAGATAGCACTTCCCCAAACAGCATCTTTTAAGCCAGACAGCAAGATTCTGGCCAGCAGAAGCAAGTGCTCAACAAACCCGAGTCCTTTTAACCAAGACAAATCTTAGATGTATTACATCTGTTCATTCATCCAAAAATGAGTCTGAACACTCAGTAGGCACCCAGCATCATTTGGGGCACAGGACACACAGTGTGGACTCTGTTTTTACAGACTTCAGTCTTCTGGCTGGAACTCATTCATCACGTAAACAATCCAGTTTCCTCCTATGGACTCCAAGAATGCTTTTTCCCCAAACTAAGAGCCCTGAGGCCTACTGGGAACTGGGAATCACTGGCTCTTAATCCACCTAAGATACTAGGTCACTCTGTGGCGCTAAACACCTTCAAGCCCAAGTGCCCCACTTGTAAAGCTGAGGGACAGCTAAAGCTGTCCTAGCAATGCTGTGGGGTCATGTGACACTTCATGTGACAGTCTCAGATGTCACATGACAGTATGTGCTCCTACCACCATCCTCTCAGAAACAGGACCCAGCAGAGGTGAATGGGGCATGGGGGTTGGGGGTGGAAGTGTCAAGAGCAGAACCCTTAGAGATGGCCAACTGAGGTCAAATCGGCTGTGCCACTTCTCTGTGGCTCAGAGACTACATTTATGGGCAATGTCTTATTCATGTTGTAGCAATTAGCAGTTTTCCTTCTGAGAGGGTCATAAAGAGTACATGGAAATGACTCGCCACCACACATATGGGAAGAGACATGGGCTTGAACACAAACAGCTATCTCCAACACATGCCACTGAATTATGAACCAAATATAATGGTGACAACTGCATTATCACTTAGTTGAAAATCAGAGGCCGCTATTGGAGGTGCTCACAGTTGTCAGGTGGGGACCCATGTAGGCATGCTTTCAAATCCTAGCTCTCGCCCTTCTTGTGTGATGTAGGCAAGTCGATGAAATAAGGAGGAACTGCATATGCCCTGCTAGCATGTGTCACCCCTTGTTGGGGGAGAGGCCCTTCCTCCAGGCCTGCCTCACTCCTACTCTAGCCTGACAGCCCTAGCAACTCTCTCCTCCTCCGTGTAGACTACAGCTCAGCCAAGTTCAGGGCTGCCTTGCTTTCTATGCCACCCGAGAGCTGCCTGAAGAGTGTTAAAGAGCAGCAGCTGTCACTTGTGGAGGCAGGAGCGCCAGCCAGGGGTCCTGGGGCCATGCTGCTGTTTATGCAGACTATGAGGCCTCTCCAGCTTTTACAACTGTTTACTGCGCAGGAAGCAGCAGGCAGCTGGGCTTTTCCTGAGCCTTGCTCTGCTACCTTCTCTTTGAAAAAGCCTGCCTGAGTGCCACTCACTCTAGGAATAGCTTCCAATGACCTCTGGAGAGGTGCAGGCTAGGACACAGGCTCAGACACACACACACACACTCATGCACACACACACTCACACACACACTCATGCACACACACACACTCACACACACACACTCATGCACACACACACTCAAACACACACACTCAGAGAGAGAGAAAGAGAGGCACTGTGAAAGGGGACACGATGTGGTAGGCCAGGGGACAGGTACAAAAAGAGAGATGAGGACAGAGATGGAAACGGGGCTGTGACCAGAGCACAGGTCAGGAAAGTCAAGCATAGAAATGGACAGAGTCAATGATGAAGATGGATGGACAAACGGGTTCACACACACAGACTTGAGAGGGAACAAAGGAGAGACACAGGAAGTCCCAGGGAAGAAAGGCCACCCTGCCTGTTTTGCACAGCTCCGGCATTTCTCTACTGTCACAAAGGATCCAGCAGGAAAGCCAAGAGTAAGGGGCTTAGTGAGCAGTCACATCTTTACCCCAAACTGTGCGTGCTTTCCAACAGTAAGTAGAAGGGGCAGGATTTAGTGAGGATTGAGCGTTTTGTTTCTTACTTAAAATTTAAGACAGCAACAATAAAAAGACTCGGCTAAAATATCACCCAACCAGGCCACCTCCCCTGCAACTTAAAGTTAAGTGCCCCCATCCCAGAGCCCTGTACCTTTAAGGAGGAGAAGATGCCTCTCTGCTTCCCTCAGGCTGAAGAGGCAGGTTATTCTAGGCAATAGCGATGACTTACCTAAAACTGAGTTATTCCCCTTTCCTCCCCGGCCAGCCTCTCTTCACTCTGGGGAGCTTTTACCATTTAAGGTCAATGTTACATCTGGCTCCAGAGCTCCAAGCTGAAAAGCTCTGGCTGCAGAGGCCCGGCCGCCTGCCTCCTCCTCAGAGAGGGGCTGGATGAGGGGCTGGGACTGGGAACCAGTGTTCCACCAGGGCCCCCTGCAGCCTGGTTCTGGGTTAAAAGCAGGAGAAGCCTTCCAGCCAGTCTCGGGGTTCAAGGAAGGTTGGGCCTGAATAGTAGCCCCTAACCCTGGGCTTTTGAAGGAGCACCCCCATAGCTGATGGGGGTGCCTACGGGGGCAGTTGAAGATACTGGACTCTACCTTCACCAGAAGGGGATTAAGGGGACATCTGCAGACCAGCCTCCCACCCTGAGTGTCCAGCAAGCATGTGAGCCTAGATAAGTTCCTGGCTCACTGCCAGGAGAAGCTGGGAATGTTTCCTGTCCCAGGGATTTGGAGGCGGAGGCTGCTCCCATCTTAAACCCTCGGGATTGCCAGAGAGAACAGGGGCATGGTAAAGGGGATTAACTAAGTCTAGGCCTGGCAGCAGCCCCAAGGGTCAGTCCCAGCTCTTCCACTTAACAGTCCTGTGGTCTTAACATGCCAAGTCTCAGTCTACTCATCGCTGAAGTGGGACAATAGTGAAAAATCAGGACACTATGGTTCAGGGTCTCATAGGTACTAGAAAGGCTCGGAAGAGCTTCCAACCCCGAATAACCTCAACTCAGGTGGAGCAGGCTGCCTTTCTTCTGGAAGTCCACACCCTGCCCATGTTTGGTCCTCACCATCCTCAGATACAGTGCCCAAGGCTGGGATCACAGACTGTCAACCCTAACACAACCACATGGGGGCCCCACAGCCCCTTCTGCAGTTAGAGACAGCAACAGAGAACCCCTTAGGAGGGGTGGCCAGATAACCAGATACTCAAATTTAAATCTCAAATGAAATGCAATTATTTCCAAATAAGGATGCCCCCAAATACATACTTGTACCACAAGATTGTATGTTGCTCATTTGAAATGAAACTGGGTAGTTTTACTTGCTAAACCTGAGAACTCCACAGAGGCCATCACTTGTTGGTCCTGTGTATTACAGGAACCCCTGCGAGCCAGAGGCTAAAACTAAACCTAAGGCTTTGCATGCTTGCAAGTGTATGCACATACTAGTATGTATGTAAACCTCTTAGTAAACACCCACTATATTCCTAAGAATGCATTAGATACTTTTCCTGGAAGCAGGTGTCTATCTTGCAAGTGTCTTATCAAACAGAACCATTGCATCTTTCTTTTGAAAAGGAAATCGAGGCTCAAAGAAATAGAACAACTCTTCAAGTGCTCTGCAGCTTGAGTGTCGGGGCCTAGATGTGAGCTGAGGCGGTTCCATCTACGGCTCCTTCCTCTTTACCATCTACCACCCTCTCCACCATGGCTCTAAACTCAGGGGTCAGGGATGGCCTTGGTGAGTCTCTGAGCCAGCACTTGGTTCTGGTTCATGTTTCTCTTGGTAGTGGCCCAAAGCTTTCACCAGACTCGCAGAGCAGTCACCAAGTGGCTTTTTAAAACTCACTTCAATTACAAGCATTTTATAAAACATCACTTGGAGCAGACTCTATAGAGGTCACATCAGCACTGACAAGGTTATAAGGCCCGTGCCCTGTGACCCAGTTCTACTTCTAGGAATTTATTTTATAAACAACTCCCACACTTGGGAAATGACAGATGAGCACGGTTACTCATCGCAGCATTGTTTATAAAAGCAAAGGGATTAGGAATGACATAAATGTCCGCTACTTGGGGGCCATAAAAGAAGACGGGTGCAGCCATAACAAAGGAGGGAGCCCTTACTGTAGTGATAGGAGAAGCCGCTAGGTCAGTGGTTCTCAATCTGTGGTCGTGACCCCACTGGGTTTGCGTATCAGACATCCTGTATGTCAGATATTTACATTACACTCCATAACAGTAGCAACATTACAGTTAGGAAGTAGCAATGAAATAACTTTATGGTTAGGGGGTCACCACATAATGAGGAACTGTATTGAAGGGTCACAACATTAGGAAGGTTGAGAACTGCTCTAAGGTGTATTAGTACATGGAGAAGTATCTAAAAGAATATCTTCTACCACATGGATGGGAAAAGTGTATGTAGAAGTATATTTGCATAAATACAAAGACACTTATTCATGTCTACCCACATTCACAAGTTTATGTGTGTGTGTGTGTGTGTGTGTACATACAAAAGCTGTCACAAGTCAATAATAGTAAAACATCCATGGGAAATGAATCTAAGTTGTGAGTTTAGTGAGATGGCCCAGGGGTTAAAGGTTCCTGCTGGCAAGCCTAGACACCTGAATTCAATTACCAGGACCCAGATGGTGGAAGAGAGAACTAACTCCAAAAAGCTGTCCTCTGACCTCTGACCTCTGACCTCTTCATACCCACCATGACATGCACATGCCCACATATATGCACAAGCAAAATAAAAATGAAATTTAAAAAGTGTAAAGACTAACTACTGCATTCACTGTGACTTGGTTGTGCATTTAAAGTCCTAGGCCACAGGAATAAGGCAAAAAGTGCACATTCTTTTATATCAGTAATAATAAGGAATAAGGCAAAAAGCATTGCTCTGGGCAGAGATTTAATTAGTTTGTCCTCCAGTGCCACCTCCTCCAACTGTCAGGGATGCTGGGAAGATTCCGACTAAAGGTTATTTGGGTGTGTGTGTTTTAACTTTTATTTTGGAATAATTACAGGCACACAGGAAGTTATAAAGACAGTAGAGTGCCCAAATCCTCCTTCATCGGGTTCTCTCAATGGTAGCACTTATATCATAGTTATGTATTTCAGAATGGGAAAATGACATTGAGATGTTACTGTTAGCTAGATGCTCTTCTCCCATGGTTATTGTTAAAATATAATCCTTTCATTCACGCACTCAAGATGTTCATTGCTACAAAGGGGCTGCAGAGATGGTTAAGAGCATGAACCTCTTTGACCGAGGACTCCAACTTCAGGTCCCAGCAAGCTCACAGTGGTCTATAACTCCAGCTCCAGGGGATCTAACAACCCCTCTGACCTCCAAGGGCCCCTGCATTCACATGTAGACACATACAAAGGCACATAATTAAAATAACAATTAAAGCCCAGCAGCGGTGGCATGCATCTTTAATTCCAGCAGAGGCTTGGAACTCTGTGAGTTCCAAGATAGCCTGGTCTACAATGCAAGTTCCAGGACAGCCAGGGTTGTTACATAGAGAAACCCTGTCTCAAAGAGCAACACAACAACAAAAGTTTAAAAAGTGTTGATTGAATTCCTTCGGTAAGCTGACCCAGGATTGGCTAACAGGATGAATAAGGACACCTGTAGTCTATCTGTGCCCTCTCAGTGACCCCTAAAGTCATGTGACAGTAGCGTCACTGAGGCCTAGGATCCAGCAATGCACAAGGAGTGCTGACCACAGCTCTAAAAAAGGAACTGTGTCCCTTGCTGTCCTGGTCACGGAGCTTCACAGCTTGCCCGAAAGCTGACTTTTAATCCTTAAAAGAACATAAGCAATTACTCTGGCTATATTTATCCATGTTCCTGGAGCCACACAGGGATTTGGCCTCACTCTACCAAAATCTCCAGCTCATCACTCATCCCATCAGCGACCATCATGTGTCCTCGTCTCAAAAGCAATGAGCCAATAGAGGCAGACTGGTCCACAGCTCAGGGAGGCTCTTGACTGGCCATCTGACCTTTGGCCAGGGAAGAAGTTTTAAGGCCCAGGAAAACAAAAGCTCATCCTGGGACAGAGGGACGCCAAGGGAGGAGACATGACTTCTTGCCAAGAACACAGCCAGCCCTGGGGTTGATTGCTGGACAGCTTCTCTGGGAGCTTGCCCTGTTAACTTAGGGACTCCCAGAAGGCTGAGCACTTAGCAGGCCCTACCCTAAGTGAAGGGACAATGAGAGGCCAACTCAGCAGGCATGGCAACCAACAGGTGTCATTCAGCTTGGGATCAGGCACTGTGCCAGACACTTTGCATACAAGGTCTAATATTGCCATCATTGCTCAATACACATGTTGTGGTGCTTCCCATCCCTGCATCCTAAATGAAAAATCCACCGTGGAGAGCTGAGGGACCTTGCCCACCATCTTGCAGTGTACAAACTCTGGTCTCTGTGACTCTAGCGTCCTCAAGTGACTAACCACAGAATGCAAACACAAGACCTCCGATCTCTGTCTCCCTCCACCAAGAGTATCCCTTTCCTCCTATCATCCCAATAAAATGCTAGCAGGGACTCCTTTAAAAGGAATGTATAATTAGGCTGGAAGTGGAACACACACTAATCCCAGGGCTTGGGAGGCTGAGACAGAAGCATGGTGAGTCCAGGAAGCATGGGCATTGTAGAAAGATGCTGCCTCAAAAAAAAATAAGTAAATAGAAAGAGAAAATAAAGTAAAAGAGAGGAAAAGATAATAATAGATCTTAGCCACAAAGAGACTGGGAGGGAGGGGACACAAACACACATTCTGGAGGCTTACAGGACAGTAACAGTGGAGGAGCAGTTGGTGCCTTACAGATCAGGGGACAGAACTGAACTGCACACAGCATACAGAGAAGGACTTCTATAGCCAAGACATCACTCATACCTGCTCTGAGACTCCTGAGAGGCTCGGGTGTGACAAGGTTAGGGATGAGATGGCTGGAAAAGAGGTGGCAGAAAGTTCTGGACAGAAGTGGTAGAAAGGAATGGATCCAGGTAACCTTTGTACAAGACTTAGATGAGTGGTCTTAGGCTAACGTCAGGGAGAACTGTGAACTAGCTATTGAGTATATTTCTTTTTCGTAGATATTTGAGTTAATAATTTGGAAAATATTTTCTATACATTTTATCACTAACCAAATTAGCAAGCACAGTGTGGCTAATGAGAGCCAAGCTTTTTGCTGTTAACTGTGGAGAGAGAACAGAATAATTATATACTGTCCCAAAGTGGATGAGAGACACAGAGATAGGATAGCTAGTGGATAAAGACATAACAGATATGCAGGTGTAAATGTATATAGGTGCCCTTGACTTAGGATGGAGTCCCATCCTGACATACTCATTGTAAGCTAAAAATAATGTTAGTTGGAAATTCATTTAATATACATAACCCACTCAGCATCATCACTCAGCCTAGACTGTTCTAAGCACTCTGCTCAGAATACACATTCATTAACAAGTAGCTTATTTTATAAAAAATGTGAGATAATTTATTGATCACCTATATCGAAAACTAGCAATGGTTCGGTATAGAATCTAAGTTGTTTCCAGTAGGTCTGTGTGGCTGAGTAGGCTCTGCCACTCACTGCCGCCACCCAGCATATGGAAGAGTATAGTGTTGCATATTTCTAGGAATTTTTTCACTCAAAACTTTATTTCTACTGAACAACTTGTAATACCGAAAAATCATTGAGCTGAACCATCATAATCCAGGTACTGTCTCTCTATAGATAGCCTCATATCATTCATACATACTTACATACATACATACATACACACATACATACACGTGTTTGTGCATAAATCTTCACCTATTTTTCCAGCTCTGGCCACTGGGGAGACCTGCAATAAGGATGCTCCAGGAACAGGCAGCATATTTTATACTCAATTTTTGTTTGTCAATACCATTCTCCAATAAAAAGGAACCATTGTCTTTCTTCCTTTCTCTCAGTCTCTTTCTTTCTATCTTTATTTCTCTTCCTTCCTTCTTCCTTCCTTCCTTCCTTCCTTCCTTCCTTCCTTCCTTCCTTCCTCTCTCTCTATCTTCTTCTTTCTTTCTTTCTTTCTTTCTTTCTTTCTTTCTTTCTTTCTTTCTTTCATGTGTGTATGTTGTATACATGTGATGAGGGTCATGTGTGTGTATGTGCAGGGTAGAGGTTGAGGACAAGTGTCTTCCTTAATCACTGTCTACCTTACTTTTTGAGAGTCTCCTACTGAACATAGAATTCAGTGATTTGGCTACACTGGCTGCTGTCCAGCCCTAGGGGTACTCCTGTCTCTGCCTCTCCATGTAGGATGTAGGCTCCGATAGGTCACATCTGAGACAATGTAAGTGTGCTGGCTAGTGTTATGTCAACATTGTATAAGCTGGAATCATTTGGGAAGATGGAAGTTCAGTTGAGAAAATGCTCCCACCAGACTGGCCTGTGGACAAGCCTATGGTGCATTTTCTTGTTTGTTTATTTGCTTTGGTTTTGTTTTTCTCATTGTTGTTTTTATTCTTTACATACATAACACCCCAACTGTAGTTTCCACTCCTCCCAGTCCACCCCCCCCCAGATCCACTCCTCCTCTATTTCCCTTCCAAAAAAAAAAAGAAGCAGGCCTCCCAGGGATATCAATAAGACCAGACACAAACCCTCACATCAAAACTGGACAAGGCAACCCAATAGAAGGAAAAGGATTCCAAGTTCAGGAAAAAGCATCAGAGACACTCCCACTCCCACTGTTAGGAATCCCACAAGAACACCAAGCTATACAACCATAACACATATACAAAGTTCAGACCCATGCAGGCTCTGTTGCTTCAGTCTCTGTGAGCCCATAGGAGCCCTGTTTAGTTGATTCTCTGACTTATGTTCTTATGGTGTCCTCAACTGCTCTGGCTCCTACAATCCTTTCTCACTGTCTTTTTTGGGCTCCCCTGGTTTCACCTAGTGTTTGACTGTAGCATCTACTCCTCTCAGTTGTTGAGTGATGCCTCTCAGATGACAATTGGGCTAGCAGTATAGCAGAATATCATCAGGAATCTTTTCTTTTTCTTTTTTCTTTTTTTTTTTTGGGGGGGGGGTGATATTGAAGGGCCCAGATCACTGTGAACACTCCTGGGCAGGTAGGCCTGGGTGTTGTAAGAAAGCAAGTCAAGCAAACCATGAGAAGCAAGTTAGTAAGCAGCATTCCTCCATAGATAGCCTCAGCATCAGCTCCTGCCTCCAGTTCCTGCCCTAACTGTAGGAGAATGGTCTGATGCTACTTGTATTCAAATGCTAAATACTGGCCCCAAGATCTGCATACCCTCCCCCATGAGGAGATCCTCAGGATGAGGAGAGCCTCACGTGTACCAAATGAAGCTATATAACCTTGCTCCCCAAGTAAATTAGTCAATAAAAGGCTACTGCCTGTGATTGGGCAGTAGATAGAGGGAGGAGGGTTTTCAGTTACATAGCTGGGGATTGCAAGCAGAGAGAGAAAGGAAAAGGGACATGGGCAGAGGAGGAGCCCACCATGAGAGGAGATGAACCATGAGCACATGGGCAGGAGAAACAGAAAGTAACAAGGGGTACGTGGCTGGGAAATAAGTTAGAATAGCTCCAAACCTGTCCAATCTAGGTTTACAGTTTGTAAATAAAATACCTGGATTGTGTGTCTTTTATAGGGCTGGCTAGAATTTAATTCCTTTTATACCAGACTTCCTTCAGTGATGAACTGTGATGTGGAATATAAGTTGAAATAAACTCTTTCTCTTCGTGGTGTTTTATCATAGCAATAGAAAGCTACAACAATGGGCATCCAAATAACTAATGCTAATAAAGTTATAGCCCATTGAATAAAATAAGAATTATGAGTTCATGCTGATAAAAAAGAAAAACCAAAAAAACAAACCCAGGAGAAAGGGAAATTCTAATTTGTAGCCAAACAAAATCTTTGATGATTGTAGAATGTTAAAACTAGACCATTGTGGTTTGATAGTCGTGTTATTTTTTGATGGGGAGGGGACACTAATGAATGTTCAAACTCCTGGTTAGAAGTTTATGACTCACAGGCATTTACATAGTCTCAAAATATTTCCTTCACGATATGCTAATTAAGAAGCTTCACAGAGAGAAACTTGGTACAGCCAAGTGAACAAGATTTCCAGTACTTGTCCTGGGAGACTGACACAGAAAAGCCTCAGACACCCAGGGAAAAGAGAGCTCCAGGGCCTAGGGCTGAGAGGGTCTGTGGGGGCTCTGCACGTGGGCCAGCTGAGTGAGAAGACTATGCAGGGCCGAATGGCCAGAACAGGTCTCACCATGGAGGCCTCTTGGAGTTACAAGCACCGGAAACCAGCTCTGGCTAGCTCAAGGAGAAAAAAAGCTTGTGCCGAGGATAATTCAGACTCCACAGGGCCCAAGGACAGGAGAGGAAGTGCATACAAGCCTCAGGGGACCAGAGAGCTGTCAGAACCCAGGCTGTTGCTGTCTTCCTCCTCTCGCCTCTATTTGTCCCTTCTTTAGCTGCCTACTCATTGGCTATGACCCATAATAACCTCACAGCTCCAGGCTTGTTGAGCCCTTCTTTCAAACTGGTAGGAGAAATCTGACCCACCAGTGTGTGCTTAATTGGGTCTAGTATACCATGAGCTGTCTTGGAGGCAACAAACCCTAATAGCTCCCATATGATAGCTGGAGACACGTGCAGGCATCATGAGCTGCTTTACTAGGCTGCAAAGCAATCAAGGATGTCACTGTAAAAGAGTGAGGGAAGGGACCTCACTCACGGCCACCACACTCTCACCACATGCCAAATGTTTGCTGGGGGACCTGAAGCCACTTTACCTACCGGTGGCACAGTGAGGTGCATTTCAGTATTCCTATTTTACAAATGGAGAAACTACACTGAAGGGAAGGTGAGCACTCATTTAGGATCTCAGGGGCAGCTGATGAGAATATAAATAGAAGCTCGCCTGAGTACAAAGTTCACATTCTTTCTTCAGGAACACTGCCTGGGGACTTGCTTTGTTGAGCCAGTGAGGAACCATAGGACTTAGTGAAGGAAGACCACAGAGGTCTTTATAGCCTCAATGTGCTTGCTATGGCAAGACAGTCCCCCCTTTTAGAACCTCAAACCTCAGAAAATCTGACAAAAACTATAGACTTTGTTGCCAGGTAACCCCATACATCATAGTATATATCATACTTGGATAGAGTACACAGATGCACCTGAAGCTCCTCCGTTGCCTTCCTCAAGCCTCTCTACAGCACTCCCAACTACCAGTGGTTCACACCCCCACACACACTCTGATTCTGCAGGAGAGAGAACTCACTGCTTTCCCTAGCTTCTAACTAGGTCCCATGTCACAACAGATTGCTTATCTCACCAATGGAACAATCCAACCTTTCTCAGATTCTCCCTTCTGGCCTCACATGGTTTTCCTGTTGGATGGAAAAGTGAAAGAGATGTGAAGCAGAAGATTTTTGAGGTTTTGGAGCTGACATTCCACTGAGATGAATGCTAACCAGAGCCTAATTTCACTAATCCTGAAAGGACTGTGCTGGCCTTCCTCCCCAGCCTGGGGTACGGAGCTGTCTTTTGAAAAGCCTTTGAAGTTGCAAAGAGCACGCATCACTTTTTAAGAGCACACCCCAGAGCTGTTTTGGAAGCACCTTTTTTTCAAGTGAAGGCTAACTGAATTAGAGAAAAATAGTTGTTTTTCATAATGATAACGAGAGAAGCAAGAAGGATTGAGGGGACATATTTGTTCCTCCCCATCTTCCTGATGTGCAACTGCTGAACTGCCTCAGGCTCACGCCTCAGACCTAGATTTTCTTCTGTATATGCTCATCATCAAAACTACCTTAGCCAAGCTCCAGATTCCAAACACCATCTATGCACTGAAGACCATATTTCCCCTATCATGAAAATCTCTGTCTGTGCATGTGTGTGCACAAGTGCATGTGGGTTCACATATGTGTGAGTGAATGCCAGAGAGCAAGCCCAGGTCTGGTTCCTCAGATGTTCGCCATGTTTTTAAAATTATTTATTTATTTTTATCTTACATACATTAGTGTTTTGCCTCCATGTATGTCTGTGTGAGGGTGTCAAATCCCCTGGAACTGGTATGACAGACAGTTGTGAGCTGCCATGTGGGAATTGAACCTGGATCCTCTAGAAGAACAGCCAACCCTCCCAACCACTGAGCCATCTCTCCTCTGTCCACTGTGTTTTTAAGGCATGGCCTCTCACTGGTTTGCCTTGCAGACGTGGCTAGGCTGTCTGGCCAGTGAGCTCCAGAGGTCTGCCTGTCTCATCCTCAAAGCTAGGATTATCAGTGCTTGTCACCATGCCCAGCTTTTCCCATCAGTCCTGGGTATAGGGCTTAGGTCCTTATGCTTACATAGCAAGCACTTTACCAACTGAGCTGTCTCCCTAGTTGCTATACTCTGAACACTCTGAAAAGTTTATAGCAAGCCTGAACCTGTCCTTCAGCCCCCCGAGTCAAACATCCAACTGTCACTCAACACCTCTTCTCATGGATCCCTCTAAATTCATGCATCCAACCTGAGTCCCTGCTCTTGGCCCCATGTCAGTGAGAAGCCAACCCATCCTCCAAGTTTCTCAAGTATAAAATGTAAACACTGTCCATTATACCTGTCTTACTCACCACACACCCCCAGGAAACCCATCCAAAAACTCTGCCAGCTTTATCTACATATGTCCAAAATGTGACCACCTCCCTCACCCACCCTGGCCTAAACCACCATACTTCCCTGTACCGTGATTAACCCAGTCACCCTCTAACTGTTCCCTTCCCCCTCGGCAGTGCAGAAGAGTTATGTCAGACCCTGCTCTCTGCTCATAACACTCCAGTGGCTTCACATCCATTCAGCATGAAAAGCTAATTTGGGGCTGTAACAGCATTTGCCTGTAACTCCAGTGCTCAGGAGACCAAGGCAGGAGGAGTGTGAGTTATAGACCAACCTGGACTACGCAGTGAAACTTCACCTCAAAAAAAAAAAAAAAAAAAAAAGAAAGAAAGAAAAGAAAGAAATTTGCTGCTGACGGGAACTATTACAGAGATCCACAACTGGACAAAATGGAGAGAATAAATAAGCATGGGGTGCCCCGGCATAATGGTACATCTATGATGCAACACCTACACCTAAGGCTCGGGAACATCTCATCTGAGGCTGACTAGAAATGTTGTTAAGAGCCACAGGACCATGATGCCTGCTTTGAGATTGTCTTTTAGCAATAACAGAGAAGCTGCACCCATGAAACCTCAACAAAACGGTTGCTTAAACAGGACTTGCATAACGACACCACCAGTCATAACATGTTGGAGGTTGGTCTGGTGCTGCTATGTATTCAAATGCTAAATCCTGGCCCCCAAGATCTGGTTTCCCCCAACAAGCAGATCCTCACGTACACCAAGTGATGCTGTGTAAACCTTGCTCCACAATTTAAAACTATTAGTTAAATAAAGGTGGCTATACCCATTTACTGGGGAGAATAGAAGAGACAGAGTTTCAGTTACTGGGCTCAGGGTCGCAGGTAGAGACCATGAGGGGAAGAGAAAGGGAAGTGAGTGAAGAAGGAGGAAGATAGAAAGACCAGGAGAGCCCCCTTAGATGTGATGGATCACACGTACGTACCCAAAGGAAATGGACCCTGAGGACGTGCTGATGGAACAGAAGTAACCCCTGGGAGGATTCAAACAGCATGTGCTTGGTAACACAGCTGGGAAATAGACAGTCTAGCAAGTAGAAATATAATTATAGATAATTTCCAGCAATTGTGCTAAAGCTGATTTTTAAAATCCATAGGACTCTATCTTAATTATTGGGGGACTGGCACAGTCATATTAATAACTAATAAAGTCTATTAAACTCCATTTACAAAGACAGGCAACAAGGATGGATAAATAACACAAGGCTCCACCTCTAAATAAAGAGCTAATGGCAATTGATGGACACTGAGAGAGGAATTAGTTTTCTCCTGGGAAGAGCTACCTGATATCTAATTCCAAGTGACTAGCCTCAAACACTTATGCATGTAAGGAACACTAAATGACTCAGTAGGCTGTATATAAATATACACATATATGTAACAATAATAATTATAGGAGATGTCATAAACTTGAGTGGGGCACATTAGCAGCTGGGAGGAGAGTGAAGGAGTCTTTCCACAGCCTGAGAGACCCAACACAATGAGATCCTCTTCTCTTGGACCTCACCACCATCTCACTGACTGAGATGGCTACTCTTGGTTGTCAACTTGACTACATCTGGAATTAACTAAAACCCAAAAATAGAGGGCACCTATAAGAGATTTTTGCTTAATTTGAACTGGGAAGATCTTTTAACTCAGATCTTTGAGACAGGAAGACATGCTTTTAATCCAGATCTTTTGAACTGGAAAAACTAATTCAGATCTTGAGAGGGGGAGACACAACTTTAATCCAGATCGTTTGATCTGGGAAAACCCACCTCTAATCTGGGCACACCTTCTGCTAAAAGCCTATATAAGGACATGGAAGAAGGAAGCTCTTGCTCTTCGCCTGCTTGCCCTCACCTTGCTAGCACATCCATTCCTTCACTGGCGTCGGAGTCTAGTTCTTCAGGATTCCATCAGCTACTGAAGACCAGCTAAGACATCCAATCTCATGGATTGACTCTTAGGCTTTCCATTCACAATCAGCCATTGTTGAATTAGCTGGACCACAAACTTTCATTCTAACAAATCCCCTTTATTTATTTATCTATATAAAAGTATAAGTCTTTTTCATAGGCTTCCAGCAGAAAGTGTTGACCCAGATTAGAGGTCAGTTTTCCCAGTTCAAATGATCTAGGAGAGAGAGAGAGAAAGAGAGAGAGAGAGAGAGGAGAGAGAGAGAGAGAGAGAGATTGATTTAGTCTATAAAGTCTGTTGCTCCAGAGAACACTGGCTAACACATTGGCTTCATGCCTGGCCCTATGCTCACCATTGCTCTGCACCACACCCGTCCTCAGCCGTCATCTGCTGACCATCCCTCCGTGAGCTTGCATCTCTTCTATAAGCATCTCTTCCACCTTGTAGCTCTGCATCTGCTCTTCCATTGCTTTCTTGCACTTGTTACTACTAAATGGTATAAACTTAGTTTGTTAGTCTTCTGTCAGATCCCAGTGCCTTCAACCTCTGGAGGATGTTTACATTTCGTGCTTGAGTAACTTGGAGGATGGACTGGCCACTCACTGAGATAGAGAAGACTGAGAGATGTGCACACTCAGGAGATATTCCGGGATGACTGGATGAATGGACGGAGGACCTACTAAGTGCTATAATATTCTGACTCACACTTTACATGAGCTATCTAGACTCAAGGATCTCTTAGGTGTTGAAAGCCAAGATGTGAACCCATATCCAAGGAAGAAAACTGGAAATGTTGGAAATGGAGATGGGGAGGGGTGCAGAGGAGAGGAGCCCAGCAAATCCCCAAGGAGCAAAGACCCCTCAGGGACTAAACAGATTATCCTAAGAATGCACTCCTAAAGATGTTCCGCCCACTTCTTCCAGTTAAGAGGCTAAAGCTTGGAGAAAGGAAACACTGTTTGCAGGGTCACACATCTGCTTGTGGCAGAACTAAGCCTAACCATCCCAAGGTCTGTGTTCAAAGAAAAGGAAGGCCTGGACCCCGTGGCTGAAACAGAGTTCAATACCCACCTCAACCCCCAGGAAATCAAATTTTAAAAAGATGCCTGCTGGAGTCAATGCCATCTAAATGCAAGTTAATAAAACGGATAAACGAAGTCAGGTAGGCCAGGGTGGGAGAAACAGGGAGGACTTCCTCTGCTCTTGGCAGGAGCTTGCTGGCCAGTTTACTCTATTGAACCAGCTATCTGCTATTTATGTTCATGTTAGTATGACTACAATACCTAAGACAATTTAAGAAAGGGAAGAAGGCTTATTTCCAGAGGGAGCCAATCTACCACTCGGAGACGGCAAGGCAGAGGTCCTGGCTGCAGGAGCACATGGTGACGGTTTGTTCACCACAGAGATCAGAGAGCATCGGCTCAGGACTATAACCTTTGAAAGACAGTCCCAGTGACTACATATGCGAGCCAGGCACTGTCTTCTAAGAATCCACAGCTCCCCAAATAGCTCCAGCATTTGGGGAGTAAGTATTCAAAACATAAATGTGAGGGGCAGTTCAAATTTAAACTCTAACAGCATGGTTTCTACGAATGCAAGCCAGGATCACTGCTTGGGATGCAATGTTCTGTAGTCTCAGCACCTCTTTTATTTCAACAATGACCAAGAAATCGAACAATTATCTGAGCATGTCCTCCAAACATAGAGAAGTATCTTTG
The DNA here is from genome assembly GCA_021653895.1 of Mastomys natalensis. Classification (NCBI taxonomy): domain Eukaryota; kingdom Metazoa; phylum Chordata; class Mammalia; order Rodentia; family Muridae; genus Mastomys; species Mastomys natalensis. The sequence continues at coordinate 861,920 of JAJTUV010000434.1, forward strand.
CCTCAGAACTCACAAATGCACTAGGCAAACCGTTTGTTTTCGTAAACGTGAACTTTCATATTTAAAATAAGCCATGTCCTAGACAAGAGAATTCAATTTGGATCTGAGCCTTCCTTTGTGATCTTCCTTCCTCTCCCTGGATTAAAAGCAAGCATCTTAGAGTCTCAGAGCCTGGATTGGAGTCTCCCAGTGACAGTGTTAAGGGGAGCTAGGACTTTGCTTATGTCTCCTGGGTTGAACTAGTTAGTGCCCAGTGTGCTTTGAAAGCATCTTGGCATTGAAACACTACAACATGAGACTCTGAGGTGGGCACTTGGGTCATGGGTCCACAGGAACAGCGAGGGCCTCAACAGAGTGGTCCACCCTGTCCAAGTCTGCTTTCTGTCGCTATGACAACAGACCAAGAACAACTTAGAGAGGAAAGGGTTTGTTTGGGTTACACTTCAGATCACAGTCCACCATTGGAGGAAGTCAGGGCAGGAACCTAAAGGCAGAAAACCAAGCAGAGACTATGGGGGGATGGTACTTACCAGCTTGCTCCCAGGATCACCTGCCCAGGTATGCCACCTTCCAAAGTGAGCTGGGCCCTTCCATATCAATCATTAATCAAGACAGCTCCCCACCCCACAACTTGCACACAAGCCATTCTGATGGAGGCATTTCCGCAGTTGAGGTTCTCACCTCTAAGGTGACTCTAGTTTGTGTCAAGTTGACAAAAAACTAGCCAGCCCAGTCCCTTACTGGTGCATGGCCCTCAGCAGTACCATGGCTCTGCATGTGAGCTGCCGTCCTATGGCCCAGAGAGTACGCACCTGCTCTTTGAGTTCAGATGTGGGGCATAAGGGGTGTTGGTGCTGTTAGGCTAAAAGTAATATAAACCAGAGAGGCTGTGAGAGAGGCTGTGCTATTATGCAAGCCACTGTGCAAACTACAGGAGATCTCAGAGAAGTGGAGTTCACCAGAGCACAGAACAGGACTTACCTTCAGCTGCTGATGGAGTTCCATACGAACCAGAGAACACAGACCAGACAGGACAGGAGGGGCTGGGAGTAAAGTTCAGTTAGTGGAGTGCTTGTCTAGCATGCACAAAGCCCTGGGTTCAGTCCCCAACACAGAATAAACCAGATGTAGCGGCACATGCCTGTACTCTGAGGACTCATGGGCACAGGCCAGCCTGGCCTAGAGACACTGTCAGAAGAGTGGGGTCCAAGTTCTTAGCAGGAGATGGTTTTACTCCTCCAGAAGCCTAAAGACTTGCCACTGTTCTTAGAGAATTGGCAGAACCCAAAACCACAGCTTAATAATAATATCCACAGCTCAGTATTCATTCATTCAAAAGACCCTGTTCCATGCCTTGCATTCATGCCATCTGGCAGAGGGGCCCAGACACCAGCAATGGAAAGGACTCCATCCTTTACATTCCCCATTCACATCTTTGTTTTTCTTTTTTTTTTTTTATTGGAATTTTATTTACGTTTCAGATGTTATCCTCTTTCCCTATTTCCCCCCACCCAGGAACTCCTATCCTATCCCCCCTCCTCCTGCTTCTATAAGGATGTGCCCCCACCCACCCATTCCCACCTCCCCACCGTGAATTCCCCCACACTGGGGCATCCAACCTTCACGGGACCTTCCTCTGAAAGCCAAGATGTGAACCCATATCCAAGGAAGAAAACTGGAAATGTTGGAAATGGAGATGGGGAGGGGTGCAGAGGAGAGGAGCCCAGCAAATCCCCAAGGAGCAAAGACCCCTCAGGGACTAAACAGATTATCCTAAGAATGCACTCCTAAAGATGTTCCGCCCACTTCTTCCAGTTAAGAGGCTAAAGCTTGGAGAAAGGAAACACTGTTTGCAGGGTCACACATCTGCTTGTGGCAGAACTAAGCCTAACCATCCCAAGGTCTGTGTTCAAAGAAAAGGAAGGCCTGGACCCCGTGGCTGAAACAGAGTTCAATACCCACCTCAACCCCCAGGAAATCAAATTTTAAAAAGATGCCTGCTGGAGTCAATGCCATCTAAATGCAAGTTAATAAAACGGATAAACGAAGTCAGGTAGGCCAGGGTGGGAGAAACAGGGAGGACTTCCTCTGCTCTTGGCAGGAGCTTGCTGGCCAGTTTACTCTATTGAACCAGCTATCTGCTATTTATGTTCATGTTAGTATGACTACAATACCTAAGACAATTTAAGAAAGGGAAGAAGGCTTATTTCCAGAGGGAGCCAATCTACCACTCGGAGACGGCAAGGCAGAGGTCCTGGCTGCAGGAGCACATGGTGACGGTTTGTTCACCACAGAGATCAGAGAGCATCGGCTCAGGACTATAACCTTTGAAAGACAGTCCCAGTGACTACATATGCGAGCCAGGCACTGTCTTCTAAGAATCCACAGCTCCCCAAATAGCTCCAGCATTTGGGGAGTAAGTATTCAAAACATAAATGTGAGGGGCAGTTCAAATTTAAACTCTAACAGCATGGTTTCTACGAATGCAAGCCAGGATCACTGCTTGGGATGCAATGTTCTGTAGTCTCAGCACCTCTTTTATTTCAACAATGACCAAGAAATCGAACAATTATCTGAGCATGTCCTCCAAACATAGAGAAGTATCTTTGCCTCAGAACTCACAAATGCACTAGGCAAACCGTTTGTTTTCGTAAACGTGAACTTTCATATTTAAAATAAGCCATGTCCTAGACAAGAGAATTCAATTTGGATCTGAGCCTTCCTTTGTGATCTTCCTTCCTCTCCCTGGATTAAAAGCAAGCATCTTAGAGTCTCAGAGCCTGGATTGGAGTCTCCCAGTGACAGTGTTAAGGGGAGCTAGGACTTTGCTTATGTCTCCTGGGTTGAACTAGTTAGTGCCCAGTGTGCTTTGAAAGCATCTTGGCATTGAAACACTACAACATGAGACTCTGAGGTGGGCACTTGGGTCATGGGTCCACAGGAACAGCGAGGGCCTCAACAGAGTGGTCCACCCTGTCCAAGTCTGCTTTCTGTCGCTATGACAACAGACCAAGAACAACTTAGAGAGGAAAGGGTTTGTTTGGGTTACACTTCAGATCACAGTCCACCATTGGAGGAAGTCAGGGCAGGAACCTAAAGGCAGAAAACCAAGCAGAGACTATGGGGGGATGGTACTTACCAGCTTGCTCCCAGGATCACCTGCCCAGGTATGCCACCTTCCAAAGTGAGCTGGGCCCTTCCATATCAATCATTAATCAAGACAGCTCCCCACCCCACAACTTGCACACAAGCCATTCTGATGGAGGCATTTCCGCAGTTGAGGTTCTCACCTCTAAGGTGACTCTAGTTTGTGTCAAGTTGACAAAAAACTAGCCAGCCCAGTCCCTTACTGGTGCATGGCCCTCAGCAGTACCATGGCTCTGCATGTGAGCTGCCGTCCTATGGCCCAGAGAGTACGCACCTGCTCTTTGAGTTCAGATGTGGGGCATAAGGGGTGTTGGTGCTGTTAGGCTAAAAGTAATATAAACCAGAGAGGCTGTGAGAGAGGCTGTGCTATTATGCAAGCCACTGTGCAAACTACAGGAGATCTCAGAGAAGTGGAGTTCACCAGAGCACAGAACAGGACTTACCTTCAGCTGCTGATGGAGTTCCATACGAACCAGAGAACACAGACCAGACAGGACAGGAGGGGCTGGGAGTAAAGTTCAGTTAGTGGAGTGCTTGTCTAGCATGCACAAAGCCCTGGGTTCAGTCCCCAACACAGAATAAACCAGATGTAGCGGCACATGCCTGTACTCTGAGGACTCATGGGCACAGGCCAGCCTGGCCTAGAGACACTGTCAGAAGAGTGGGGTCCAAGTCTTAGCAGGAGATGGTTTTACTCCTCCAGAAGCCTAAAGACTTGCCACTGTTCTTAGAGAATTGGCAGAACCCAAAACCACAGCTTAATAATAATATCCACAGCTCAGTATTCATTCATTCAAAAGACCCTGTTCCATGCCTTGCATTCATGCCATCTGGCAGAGGGGCCCAGACACCAGCAATGGAAAGGACTCCATCCTTTACATTCCCCATTCACATCTTTGTTTTCTTCTTTTTTTTTTTTTATTGGATATTTTATTTACGTTTCAGATGTTATCCTCTTTCCCTATTTCCCCCCACCCAGGAACTCCCTATCCTATCCCCCCTCCTCCTGCTTCTATAAGGATGTGCCCCCACCCACCCATTCCCACCTCCCCACCGTTGAATTCCCCCACACTGGGGCATCCAACCTTCACGGGACCTTCCTCTGCTGCTGCAAAGCTGGGAGCCTTCTCCAAGGGGGCAAAAGACCCCCATCTCCATCCTTACCCCTGAAAATCCAAACGCCTGCTATAAAAAAGAAATCCAACAGACAACAACAAAAGCTTGGGAGTACAACATGGGACTTTCCTAGTCTCACTGTTTACATGCTAAGCACACAAAACAAAAAGGAAATGTGACAAATGTGGAAGAAGAAGAAGGAGGAGAAGGAGAAGGAGGAGAAGGAGAAGGAGAAGGAGAAGGAGAAGGAGAAGGAGAAGGAGAAGGAAGAAGGAGAAGGAGAAGGGAGAAGGAGAAGGAGAAATAGTCCCTAAATATGTTCTGATTTTAGATCTTCATATTATTGCTTCCATATAGCTCATGTGGTTTTTCACATACACCAAGATAAAAGGAAATAGAACTAAAAGTTTGCCAGATATTCCACATCCTATTTTGATAAATTTCTTGCCTATCACACTTACTACTTGCTACTCACATTTTCACAGTAACTTTGTACAAAAGAGCTATCTAATCCCAGTGCTCAGGAGGCAGAGGCAGGTGAATCTCTGAATTCAAAGCCAGCCTGGTCTCCATAGTAAGTTCTAGGCTAACCTAGAGATATATAGTGAGACCTTGACACACAGGAAAACAAAAGAAACCACCAGCAGCTGCCCAGTCCCAGCTTCAGTGGTCAAGGATATTCTGGAGTATAATAATGTCCCAGTAACAAGCCAAATCACAATTGGGCATCAAATGAATTAATTGGTCTTTCTTACAGAATAGGGTAAGGGGCTATTGGCAGGAATGTAGGGGACCCCAAAGCAGCCACACTAGAAAGTCTTCATTCCACATGGATGTGGCCCCAAAGCCACATAAATGAAGCCCTCTCCTCAAGTAACTTCCTCTAGCCTATATATGTTCTAGCTCCTCCTGGAGTTGATTAATTAGGACAGAATTGTATACAAATGGCTAAGAGGAACAGTTGGGGTCTCAGAGGAAGGCTCAATGACCCTCTGCACCCTTCCTTCTATGAGGGAGTGTCAACAGTCTACAGTTTTGAAGGGTGGACTCTTGTAAGAAGCACAGCTGAGCTAATGAAGATGGCACTTGTTTTACCAGGAGGACCACGACTGAGGTCTACTATAGCACTACTGACTCCATACTCCTTCCTCACTGGTCAAAAACAGCCACCTTCCCTGTGAGGCCACCTCGGACCGCACTCCTCTACACACACACACAACACACACACACACACACACACACACACACATATGCACACATGCTAGGCTTCCAGCATGGCTAAAAAAGAGGAGGAAGGAGTAAATTCCCAGAAGCAGAGCCCAGAGCGACTGGTGTAACACTAACTTGGCCTTGTTCACCGAAGAGGACCCCATTCTGCAGGAAGCAAAGCTATTAAGCAAAGACCAACTCCAGACCTTTAAAACACTGAGGCACACAAGTGCCCAGGTCCTTTATCAGCTCAGACTGGTCAAGACCTTAGGCAGCTCAGCACTTGGCATTTGACAAATACGCTGTAACTATTGCCTCTGAATAGATAAGGAAGACAAGGTAAAAGGGGTGGGAGGGTGTTTCGTCCTCACTGAGAGATAAACAAACTAAACAAAAAATGTCTCTTGAAGATCTAACATTCCTATCACATTGGGTTTGCATTGAGCAAATCTCCTGTATAGACCACACTGACGTTCTACCCTCCCCCATCTGTCTAGTCAGTCTTAAAGACCCCATGTCTTCTACAGCAGTGAGTGTGTGCCACATGTGTCTCCTGTGATGCACACTCAAAGTGTCATTCTGGGATTCTACTTCAGACTGGAGGCTTGAAGGTGACATGGAAGTCTGTCATCGCTAAGAAGCTTTCTCAGAAACAAGCTACTGAAATCCAAAGACAGTCCCAACTTGTGAACAATGGAAGTCAGACACTAGGAGCTCATGTAAAATGAAAGAATCCCCCAAATGCCTGTCATTCCTCTCAGAAACCACTGCACGTGATTATTTGCAGAAGACTGTTCTAAACAGGGAAGCAGGGATGAGAACACTTCCTTTCGAATATAATAATAAAAATTCTGGAATGGAAGATTGTCAGAGGTTCGAGGATCACATAGAGACAGGGCATTCACTCTGTGTCCTCGTTGACTGGCAACTCAGAACAGACTCGGGCTGGAGAGTAGCTGGCAGTCTGTCTGCTGACCGGGCCATTGCAACAGCCTCCACTTCCTGCCTCTAGCTCTACCACACCAACCCAGTCATTGCACAGAAAACTAGACAATTAGTGTGTGTGTGTGTGTGTGTGTATGTGTGTATGTGAGAGAGAGAGAGAGAAGAGAGAGAGAGAGAGAGAGAGAGAGAGAGAGAGAGGGAGGGAGAGGGGGAGGAGAGAGAGAGAGAGAGAGAGAGAGAGAGAGAGAGAGAGTTATATGTGTGGGTGTTATATATGTCTAAGTGTGTTTTATATGTGTATGTGTAACTATGTGTGTGAGTGTGTGTGTGTGTTTTATTGTGTGTGTGTGTGTGTGTGAGAGAGAGAGAGAGAGAGAGAGAGAGAGAGAGAGAGAGAAGAGAGAGTTATATGTGTGGGTGTTATATATGTCTAAGTGTGTTTTATATGTGTATGTGTAACTATGTGTGTGAGTGTGTGTGTGTGTATGTGTGTGTGTGTGTGCGTGAGTGTGTGTGTATCCCAGGTGTTCTGTTCTATCAGTTTCCACCTTATCCCCTTAAGACAGAGTCTTTCACTGAACCTGAAGCTTGACTTCTTTTTGCCCAGGCCATATGGCCAGCCTGCAAGTCTCAATGATCCTTCTGTCTCCACCCTCATACCCAGAGCTGGGGTTATAATCACATGTGGCCAGGCCTGATGGGCATCAGAACTTAGGTCCTTACGTCTGCACAGCAAGCCCTTTACCAACTGAGCCATCTCCCTTGCCCTGATTAATCTTCTTAAAAATACAAGATTTTAATTATTTTATTTTTATTTTTATGTGTGTGTGTGTGTGTTGTGTGTGTGTGTGTGTGTGTGTGTTGTTAAGTGCAGGTGCCAAAGGAGAGATCACATCAGACATCAGATCCCTCTAGAGCTAGAGTTACTTACATACAGGTAGTTTTGAGCGGGCTGATATGGGTGCTGGAAATCAAATCTGGGTCCTCTACAAGACTTAGACTCTTAACCACTGTGCCATCTCTCCAGTACCCTTGAGACACAGTGTGGACCAGACTGTCCATATCAACCAAATTCCTTTCTAATGCCATCCATGCTGCTTACAGAATAGAATTTAAGTCCCTCAATCTCAGTTCATCTGAATGCCTAACGTGCCTGGCTTCCTGCCTTTGCCTTGGCTGCTCCTCTCACCCATCCCTCTGGACTCATGGAAATCCCATCAATTTGTCACAACTCCAGGTGACTAAGCACCTCCTCCACAAAACCTCAGGTGACAATAACCACTCGCTTCTCGTGTGCATGTGTGTGGGTACATGTGTATATGTGTTCATGTACATATGTGTGCAGGTGCACATGCAAGTGTGTGTAAGAGGAAGCCAATGATCAATTTAAAGCATTATGCCTCAGGAGCTGCTCATCTTGTTTTTGAGCCTGGGTTTTGCATTGGCCTGGGGCTCACCTATTCAGCTAGGCTGGCTGGCCAGCAGAGCCCCAGGGATCTGCTTGTCTCTGCCTCCCAGCATAGGGGTTGCAAGTGTGTGCCACCATGCTCGGGTTCTGGGGATGAAGTCAGGTCTGCATGCTTATACAGCAGGCGCTGTCCTGACTGAGCCATCTCTCCAGCTCCTCTCTCTGTCTCTCCAGACTGGCTTTCCTCCACGTAGCCATCACTGTCACACTCGCTGCCTGTGTTTCCATGTGCTTTTCCCTCATCACTTTTCACCATGGAGAATGTAAACTCTTAGCTCAGGATCCTACCTATGCATAATTGCCAACATGACATGAATAATCAATAAATTCTTGCTGAATCTGAGCTGGGTTAGAAGATAAGTTCATGGATCGGGGGTAGTTCCTAAAGGATACAGCCTGGTTCCAGGTCCTCCACAAAGGCAGCACAGACTCCAGAGTGAAGATGAGGGCTAAGGCACAGCATCTCAGGCTGGGCTACACCCAAGGGTTCACCACCAATCCCCAGGGGCCACCAGCCAGGGGTCAGGAAGGCCAGGACATTGCTATCATGCTCACAAACAGATCCCTGACCTGATGAGAGGCAGAAATGACAACTGTTCTAAGGACAGGCCACTTAGGTACACCAGTGAACACCCCAAATATTTAAATGTCCCACTTTCATCCCTGCCTTTCAGAGTGGGGCATCCCCAAATGTGGCTTCCCTTGGAGAGCAACCATGACATTAGGCTCCAGCTAATGGCATAAAGACAGACTGAGGGGCCAGGGGTGTAACTCAGGTGGTACAGTGGTTGTCTCACATTCATGGAGTTCTCGTTCAATATTCAACACAGCATAAACTGGCCCAGAGGTCCAACACGGACACCTGACCTGCATGACCCTTGGATGATACCTCGTTCTTTGTTGGCACAGTTTGGGCCAGGAGGAAAGCAGAGCAGAGCAAAAGACCCTTTCCAGACTTAGCTTCCACATATGAGCTGCTCCTCTTAGGGTGTGACTAGCATGCAGCTCAACAGAAGGGCTCCTTGGGAGGCTCCACAAAAAATCTCTTCAGTAACCAAGGCTTTAGTAAAGCTTCTGAGAGTGTTAATTACTGTTATGAGTTGTGCTGTTACCCCAAAATTCACATGTAAGTCCTAGTCTCCAGTACCTCAGAATATGACCTTATTTGGGAATAAGGGTGTTGTAGTTATAGATGTAATTAGTTAAGATGAGATCATTAGAGTGGGCCTTAGTCCAATATGACTATTAGTTTAAAAAAGAAAAGGATATTTGGGCACTGAGAGTCCCTCAGAGGGAGAGCAGCACCTCAAAGAGAGACAGAAAGAGAAGCTGTCTGAATCAGGGCCTTCCCTCAGAGAATCTAACCCCAGAATGCTTTCATTTCAGTGTTAGAGCCATGATTTAATGATTTTCTGCTGTTTAAGCGGGTCTTCCTGTGGCAATTTGCTACAGCAATTTTAGCAAACTAGCACTATATTACAGACTTATTGATGTTAGTTATCTTTATATTTATCTTTACCTTAACTCAAAGAATTGAGTACTTTTATTTATTCTGATTGTCCAAGAAGTACCTGAGGTAAAGGTGGCTGAGTCATTCATTATTGAACTCTGCTGCCCATCTCTGGAGCCCTGCGCTTCACTCGTTGTCACACACTGCTGTTGTAGAAGGGATTCCTTGTGAGTAATGCCGCCACATGTCTTAAAGCTCACAACCTTAGTCTAGCTCCAGCTCTGAGGGCAACTGCACTCACATGTGCACAGGCACACACATGCACATGCCCGCACATGTACATGTACACATGGCACACATTCACACACACACATACTCATACTCACACACACACACACACACACACGCACACATTCACATACACACATGCACGCATACTCACACACACACACTTTTTTAAAGGTAATGTAAGAAGGGTTTGTTTTGGCTCAGCACTTGAGGGTATAATTCATTGTAGAAAGGAAGATATGAAGGTGAGAATGCTGTAGTTATAACAACAGGAACATGAGGTGGCTAGTCACACTGTGCCTCCAGTCACAAAGCAGTGACACCTGGCACCTGCATGGCAGGATGCCACCAACATTCAGAGTGAATCTTCCTACCTCAGGTAAACTTCTCTGGAAATTTCCTCAGAGACAGGCCCAGATACTCAGAGATGTACCCCCTAGATGATTGTAAATCCTGTCGGGTTGACAACCCAGATCAACCATCACAGCCAAGTAACCACAGCATTGCTCAAACACTGTTGCTGTCAACACAAACAGGTCTCCTGCTCATGCTGATGAGAACATACAGCATGTGTGACAGCTCCAAGATGGTCACACAAGAGCTGGGGCAGCCAGCAGGTCAGTAAGATGACAGTGGAGGCCAGGCTACCAACAGGAGTCAGGAAGAAGATGCAAGCAAACATAACAGGCTTGTGTCATGAGATCAAAGTCAGAGTAAGGATAATTGGGAGAAAAAAAGAGGAACGGAAAGGATAGGAAGGGGGGAGAGAGCTGTGTTAGCTGAACAGGTGAGGCAGGCTAAGAAAAGCATGTAAAATGATGCCCCCCTTAAATAAAGGAGGCTTGGAAATTTTAATCTGAACCGAAAAAATATTTATCTGGGGTACTGTGGAGTCTGGCACATTCCTGAGCATGTTTAAGATATGTGCTCAGTTCAAGGTCATAACTCAAAAAGGAAATGGGAGATGGGAACTCCCCTGGGTATTCTTAGCTTATGTCAAAAAGATAACAGTCACCTTGGTGTTAGGCCTGCTGCTGGTGGCCTGGGCACTTCTAAGAGCTGTCTGCAGAATGGAGATCATAAATTAGGGCTAGGGAATGTCCTTGCAAGTGTCCCAGAAAGATTTCAACTGCAGCCAAAAGAAAGGGCACTTTGAAGATGAGTTAATATAGCAAGTTTGCCGCCCTACCAACCAGGATGCCTGTCTGTCTTAGCTGCTAACAGTAACCAGTGTTTATGGGCCTGGTAGCCTAGGTCTAAGCTGTATGGAGTGATCTGAGTACAAGGAGAAGGCCTTAAGAATCCAGAGTGGGAAATGTTTTAAAAGATGGGCAGAAAACAGATCAGCAGTTGGGTAGAATGGAGCATAGGGATGTGAGGGGCTAAGGGAGGAGCAGAAATGGAGCATCCGGGACTCAGGGGGGCAGAAAAGCTGCAGTTCAAGGAAAGGATGATTTTAGGGCTGGCCAGGTCACATGAGGAGCATCCCTCAAGGAAGATGATGCCTCAGGTCAGAATTGAGTGTCTCAGGGGCTCACCTTCTTAGAGCTTAGTTGGGTGGGAATGAAGTGTAGCCGAAAGGGAAATAACATCCTTTACAAATGAAAAAAATAGAGAGTGCCTGTGCCCAATGATCCCCCCCACCAGCCCCCTCCAAAGTCACATAATGAGCTCACATTCATGCTTCCTTGGCTCAAGGTTAAGTTCAGGATCTTGCTAAAACACAATCCCTTCATTTACATTCTGATTCCAGGCCAGAGAGCATACTGACAAGTCCAGAAGATGTGCCCCAGGCACTTCCTGGGAGAGGGAGTGTTCTAGCTGCTATCAGCTGGCAACAATTGCTTTCCTGAGTGTCTGAGGGCTCAGATATGGGCTTTTGGGCTCACTAGATGGGGCCAAGGCCAGCCTGCAGAAAGTGAGTGGAAGGGAACATATTCCTCCTCTGGGCTCTGCCCATCCATCTTGCCAACACACTGACATTTTCTCCAGTGTATGTGCCTGCTTTGGACAGACATGAGTAAACATTTTAAGTCTAACATATATGTACAAAATGAAAATAAATTTTCTAGAAAAAGGCCAAATTTATGAATCTCATTTTAAGCCAAGCCTATAGCAGAGAAGAAAAATATGTTAGAAATGGCACATTGGATATCTAACTCTGGTTAGTAATGGCTCCCTGGAACATGATGTTGAGACTGTAGATACAGCCATTCTTGAAATTAGTATGGAAGTTTCTCAGAAAATTAAAATTACCATATGACCCAGCTAACTCCTGGGCAAATGCCCAAAGTGTTGGGGATGTGGAAGTCAACCTTGTGGAGGAATAAATTGGATAGAGAGTAAGGTGCCACAGGCTCCTGCAACTCCTCAAAGAATCCTGATCTGCCATGCATGGCATTAGATCTAAGATGGCTCCTGCATACCCATGAGACAGCAAAAAGGAACCAGGCTAGGGTGGTGGCCACTTCCCCCATCTTCATGGAAGTCCTAACAAGTGATGATATGTGTTTGTGTGTGGCCCCTTCTCCTTCTGAGTAACCTCATCAGGCAGGGCTTTCACTGGGGCATGGTGACGTTGTGGAGAGATACAATTGACTGAGACTTTAGGGCTTGGGATTGGCTCAAACACTGTATATAAGATTATATGCTGCACAATAAACTCAGATCTGCACCCTGATGCTGGTCTCTGGAGCCTGATTTCCCCAGATTCATCACATGACTCCGTCACCTCTCACCCCGCATCCTCCATCCTGTTCCCACACCAAAGGACTCTAGATCCTACTGTCCAGACACTTGCATATCCATATTTATTACTACTCTATTCACAACAGCAAGGAAATGGAATCAATCTAACTATCTATCAAAAGATGAATGGGTAATGAAAATGTGGTACGCATATGCACACAGGACTATTCAGCTAAAGAGAAGAAAGAAAAAGTGTCACTTGCAGGAAAATGGGTGGAATTGGAAATCATATTGTGTCGAATAAACAAGATCCAGAAGGACAATGTCACATGTTTCTCTCATACATGGAACCTCGGCCCCTGGGTACATACATGTATACACATGACATAACAAGAGTTGAGGGAAAAAGGAAGCAGGTTAAGGACAGGAGAGGGTAGTAGGTGAATGTGGTCACAGCTCATGATATTTTGAACAAAATGTTATGAAGCCATGACTTTGTACAATGAGTATACACCAATGAAAGACTTAAAAATCATGAGCTGAGGAGCCTTCTCAGTCTAGTCAAAGTGCTTGATACACAAGTGTGAGGATCTGGGTTCGAAACCCCAGCATCCACATAAGGCCAGGTGTAGTAGTGTGTGCCTGTAAGCCCCGTCCTAGGAAGAAGAGACAAGATGGGTTTCAGGGCTTGCTAGCCTGCTGGTCCAACTAAAGCAGTGAGCTCCAGCTTCCGTGAAAGGGCCTATCTCATAAGGTAGGCAGTGTTAGAGGGAGCCACTCAGTTTGACCTCTGGCTTCTACAACTGCATGTATGGGTGCATGTACCTAGTTACGTCTGCATACACATCTACCACATACACCTTAAAAAGTCATATCATGGACTGGAGAGGTGGCTCAGTTAAGAGCACTTTCTACTCTTACAGAGGATCAGGGTTTGGTTCCCAGCACCTTTGTGGCTGTTAACAATTGTCTGTGTGACTCTAGCTCCAAGGAATCTGATACCCTCTTCTAGCTTCTGTAGGCACCAGGCATACATGTCATGTACAGACATACATGGAGACCAAACATTCATACACATGAAATAAAATAAACCAAAAAAAAAAAAAAAAATCGTATCTCCACGATGAGATATGATGAAGGTGATTTGTTCGTTGTTTAAGACTTTTTACTCTATTAATTGTTGATTTACTTAGTAAAATAAAATTTGAATTGTTTTAGAGGTTAAAAAACAAAGTCGCTTTTCAAAACTCAAACCCATCTTTTTACACCAGGCTTCCATGCAGGCTGAGCACCCATAGTGCTCTACAGCTCACGGGCTATGCGGCTAACCTGCCATCAGCGTCTGGTTTTAGCATTCATTTAACCATGATCTCAGCCAAATAGTACATGCTGGTAGTGTCTCCCGCCATGCAGCCTCATCTACAGCATGTCCATTTTCAGAGATGTCAACAAGCCAAGCTGATCCCAGCAAAGCTCGTGTGGTTGAGATCCACACTGTCTATGCAGTCCAGCTTGCCCTCTCTTAAACTATAAATGTGTACCAAGTGATTGTGGGGCTGTTGGCTTGGAAGAGTGTTGGAGGTAGTAGTGGTGTGTGTGTGTGTGTGTGTGTGTGTGTGTGTCCCAAGGTGCTGGGTCTGTGATGCTGATCTTAGAGGTAGAAGATGAGAATAGGGTGTGGCTGTACCTACCTGTAATCCCTGCACTGAAGATGTAGAAGCAGAAGGATCAGAAATTCAAGACCAGTCTCAACTCCACGGAGTATGTAAAACCCTGTCTGGAAAGCAAACAGCAGCAATGGCAAGATGGAAGATGAACAGTAAAATTCCATCACAAATCCAAGTCTCCACTTGTGTCCCTGTACTACACTCTGCATGAAATTCAGGCACTCCTTTTGACTCAGTGCCTCCCTCCACTGCCACCAAACGAACAAACAAATAGGGAAGGAAGATGAAAGGAAGGAAGGAAGGAAGGAAGGAAGGAAGGAAGGAAGGAAGGAAGGAAGGAAGAAAGATGGATGGATGGATCACACCAAGCATATGCACAATCTTTGTGGAAAACATGAAGCTGGAGTCCTGAAAAAGGGTGTTACAGTACAGCACATGGCCTAAAACCATCCAGGAACCTTCTGCCTCTAGCTACATTTCTGTGTACCTCTCTCCAGGCTCAGCTCAATGCATCCTTCACACGCGCGCGCGCGCGCGAACACACACACACAAGAAGGGAGGGGCGGGGGGCGGGGAGTATGCATACACACATTCTCTGAGAACAATCCCGCAATCACAGCGTCTTCATCCCATTTGGACTGCTTAGCTGAAGAGAAAGTCCACTCTGGCTACAGTCAGCCAGCCCAGATTCATGTCAGGGTAAGCATCTTACAGGATCACCAGAAGGGAGTTAGAAAACAGTTTAGTCTGAGCTTCCAGCAAGGCTCCAGAAAACCTGGGCCACTGAGCAGGCACCTACCTTCTCTGGAGTCGATGCTGCTATAAAGGCCCAACTAAATGCACACCCCTTGCTTCCCAGTGTCCAAGCTGATGGCTGAAGGATGTCTGCCTGCACTTCCAGAGAAAGGCCGTCAGACGTGTGGCCTCTGATCTCCCAAGGTGCTTCAGAGATCCCTTGTATGTCCCACCTGCATGGGATTCTAGAAAATGTGGGTTTTAGATTTCCTTTCTTTGCTATGTTAGAGACCCAGATGGTAAGAACTAAAGAAAGCTTCCAGGCACCATCCAGAAAAGAATCAAAGCCTACTAATACATGTGAGTAAACCTAGATATGTCCCCAGTCACCTAATGACTAAGCCATAGGTGACATCTTGATTCTTCCTGTGGACACTCTGAAACTGGACCAGATAAGCTGAGCTGGAGTCCTGAGCTACAAATATGAAAGCTTTGAGCATCTCTGCCACAGTGCAATAGATTCTGAGGTGCTTTCTTTCACACTATACTCAACTTCACTTCTGGGCATAGCTGTCCCTGTGAGGGAACAGGAGAAAGAAGCATTATTTTCTTATGTAGTTCCTTGACGTCAGACCTCTGAGAATATGGACCTGAGTCAGATCTCTTGTTCTGCCTAGAAAGTAATGTATCCAGCTGAGCACTCATTCTTAAGATGTAGAAAACACACACAGAGAGGCACATAAGCACATACACAGAAGCAGAGAGGCACACAGACACACACACAGAAGCACAGACACACACACACAGGTACACAGGCACACACACACAGAGGTACACAGACATACACACACACACATAGGCATATAGGCACATGTAGACACACAAACACAGAGACATACAGGCACACAGACACACAGAGGTACACAGACACACACAGGGTACACAGGTGCGTGTGCGTATACACACACACACCACTTAGCAGACACCATCTCCCTTGCTCTGTAACAGGGGCAGTGATGGGAAGCCAGCTTCCCTGCGTGGGTACAAGGTGAGGGGAGGCAAGGAAGGTGTCTCACATCCTAAGTTATGGGAGATACCCCTGTCAGGCTCATGCAAGATCAGGGTGCTAAGAAAACCAGTGTCTCCTTAAATGTGTGCCCTGTATACCCTCTCACTCCTTTCTCTCCCATTTGTTCCAAAAGTAGACCTAACATACACAACTTCCTGAACTTGCTATCCTTGAGGGTCCTGGTCAGGCATGGTGGCCAGACTTCCTGACACACCCAGTCTGATTCTCAGGCCCCATGTGAGAGGGGCTCGGACTCTGAGGACAACCTCTTTTCTGCCAGCTGCGATAGTTATTGGTCTTACTGCTGTGACAGAATTCCTGATGAAAGCAGCTTAAGGAAGGAAGGGCTTGTTCTGGCTCCTGGTTTAAGAAGTTCATCATGATGGCGAAGACACCAGCCACAGGATGAACCTCCTCAGTTAAACGTCTCTGGAAACACCAGACACCCCAGAGGTGTATCTCCTAGATGCCTCTAAATCCAGACAAGCTGACAGTGAAGGTTAACATCAGGATTACTGGACTCAGAAGCCTTCAACCATGTCTTGATGCCTCCATGGGGCCACCAACTCTCTGCTCATGCTCTGAGGAACTCTTCCTTCTTTCCCACTCAGTACCAGAGGCAGCATGTGGCTCAGCCTGCTCCTTGCCCACCAGCCTGCCCACACCCACTGCTCCCAAGGGATAAAAGAAAAAGGAAGAATTGCCATGCACTGCCTCCCTGCCTGCTCCCATACTGAATGGGGCATTTGTTAATGAGAAAGGACTCCGGGGTGCCTGCAAGCCTGCTAACCACTGTGTGTCTTAATGCAGGGTGGGAACAGCTGCTCTTCGGGGAGCCCTGAGTTACGTGCTTTACTTGTGGGTTTTGGTTGGACATACACCGAAACCAAAGGAGGTAGCTCTCATGTTCAAACCTGAAACTCAAAACTTGACAGTTTCCTGTACTGTGACATCCTACAGCAAACACATCATGGCCCGAGAATTTGAAGCCATAGCTGTGTCCAGGTCTAGGTTCCAGTTCCTGTGCTGCAGGCCCATTCCCGAGAGGAGCTGTTTTCTTTTCTCCTTCCTTTTGTGTATGTATGTGTGTGTTCACGTGGTGAGTGTTCATGTAGGTGGGTGTTTATGTGTGTGCTCATGTATATGTTTCTGTGTTATGTTCATGTATGTGTGTGTGTTCATGTGTGTTCATGTAGGAGGGTGTTCATGTGGGTGGGTAGGTGTTCTTATAAGTGTAGATTCATGTGAGTGTACATGTGCGCGCACAGGAATGTGGAGGTCAAAGCATAATCTCAGATGTCATTTCTTAGGGAGAACCATCCGTTTTTTGTTTTTAAGGTGTGTTCATTTGTATTTTATGTGTATGAGTGTTTTGCCTGCATGTCTATGAGTGTACCAGGTGACTGCAGTACCTAAGGCAGCAAGAAGAGGGTGCTGAATCTCCTGGAACTGAAGTTACAGGTAGCTGTGAGCTGCTATATGGGTGCTGGGAATCAAACCAGATCCTCTGAGGCACTAAGCCATTTTTCTAGCCTTCTGTCATGATTTTTAAAACTATGTCTTTTACTGTGACCTGGGGCTGGCCTGGTGGCCTAGGCCTGTCCCTATGTCCCCAGAGCTTACATATGTGCACTACCACATTTGGTTTGGTTTTTTTTGTTTTTTGTTTTTTTTTAAACCATGGTGCTGGGGACCAGCCTCAGGTCCTTGTGCTTCAAGCACTTTACCTGCTGAGCCATGGCCCCAGCCCAGAACTGACTTTCTAAGGTCCACCTTGCCTATCCTACCTACCACAATGAGAACCTACTGTAAGGTCCTCTTCCCTACTTCTTCCACCACTCTGGAGAGAGTCAGATCAAGTTAGATACAAGAACATTTGAGGTCTTAGTTCTTTATTACCCTTTTCTCCTCCAAAGAGCCTACCCAAAGCGGATCACACAAACAGTCTGAGTTCCCTCCTGGAAAGGCACCCATAAGCTTTTGAGCCAAAAGATCCTCTGTGTTGAGCAGAAGACATCCTCTCTGAGACATCTTCATAATCCATCTTCAAAGTAGGATAAGTAATGTTCACTCTCAGAGTGGTTAGAGAGATTGGAGGGAGGAATGGGGCAACAGTGAAGATTTTCTGCCCTCCTAATACAAAGGCACTGGGCTGAGTCTCATCTCAGGCTCTACAAAAAAACTGAAGATCTGTGTCTGTGTAGAGAGCCATTCTTCTCTGGGTTTGAATTGTGTCACTTTGAAAAAAAAAAAAAAAAAAGAAAGCCGGGTGGTGGTGGCGCACGCCTTTAATCCCAGCACTTGGGAGGCAGAGGCAGGCGGATTTCTGAGTTCGAGGCCAGCCTGGTCTACAGAGTGAGTTCCAGGACAGCCCGAGCTACACAGAGAAACCCTGTCTCAAAAAAAACCAGAAAAAAAAAAAAAAAAAAAGAATTGTGTCACTTTGTTTAGAAGAGAGACGCTGCCATCCATCCTGGTTTAAGCACAACTGTCTTCTATATGAAGTTCCAAGAAATGCACACAGTGCCTTGTGGTCACACTAAGGATCAAAAGGCCAAAAGAAGGAAAGGAGGGGAAGAAGAGGCTGGGCCTGTTCCCAGCTTTCCCATCAAGAATTCTGACAGGAGTTGCTCCTCATTGAGAATCCTGGAAATAAGAAACAGAAACACGCAATATGAACGAATTAAAAACCCATGGCCATGTAATATCAGAACCTAAAGTCCAGAGATGACAAAGGCTGTTCCAAGGCACCAAATATTGGGGATGGGGGAAACCACTGCCAACTCCAACTCTGTCTGTAAGCCTCTCATCTGCACATCCCCCTCAGCTTTTTCTGACTTGGCCTTTTTTGGGGTAACAGAATAGCAGCTGACAGCTTCCACAGCTACTTGCTCCTTGATTCACTCTTAAAACAGTGGCAGTCACCAAGGTGATGTCAGGGGACTGGGGTTGTGTTGGTGCCATTAGGTGCAAGGGACTGAGAGTAGTTGGTTTGATCCTAGACTTAAATCACACTGTTGCTCTCTCTGCACAGGAACCTGGAGGTGAGGAAGAGGAGCCTGGAATACATCCATAAAACCCACAGCAGAGCCCCCCAAAGCATGTTAAACTGTGTGTCAGCATGATGGGTCATAAGTGGCATGTATGCCTTAGAGCACATGAATGAATGTTACATGGGTGATGTGTGCACATAAGTACGTGCATGTGGTTTGTGGATTTTTGTTGTGGCTTGCATTCATGCAAAGTGTATGAGCTGAGAAACCAGAATCCTGGACTAATCAGTTTCCATGCAAGCCCTTGCACTCTGGTCACTGCTGCTGTGACTTCAATGGCCCCAATGACCTGCTGCAAAATCCCCTTCCCCAGCAGCACCCATGATAGGTTGGACATTTAAAACAAACACAAAACCCCATACCAACATAAAAGGAGGACAGAAGGAAAACTAATTTAGAGAACAAAAGAAACAAAGTTATTTCTGACCATGTATGTCCTGGGACCAGCACTTTCACCCTTCCTAGCTCCCTGCTTGACTGGAGCAAAAAGGGTCCCAAATCCCACTTGAAGTCACTATTCCACCCTGTTGTCACGTCCACTCGCCTTCCCACCTCATTTTTCCCTTTTCCAGGTACCCACACTGGCACTCAGTGCTGTATCAGCAGATCTTAACACACTCTCTGTCTTGACTCTGTCAAGCACCAGTTCAGCAGAGAACTAGGGAAGCCCAGGCAATGCCGGGAGTCCCCGCTTTGCATGGCCCTCTGCTGCCCCCTGCTGGGTCCTGAGCTACACAGCCTCTGGCGCCCCAGCAACTACCCATTCATGGACCTTAAAACAGGCTCGCCAACATTTCACTACTCACTATGCTGGAACCTGTGAAAAGTCACCTTCTTGTTCCAAGGATCCTGTCCTCGATTTGTTTCTTTAAAAACAAAAAGGTAGAAAGGGGTTAAAGCTACTTTACAGAGTCACAGTCAAGTTTAAAAAAAAGCTTCCTGAATCAAACTTACTACATGTAGGCCTGCTATTTGCTAGATACTATGTCAGAACTAAAGATAAGAAAAGAAACAAAAAAGAAACAATCCCTGGCACTTCTTATCCTGAATCAACACAGCAGTGACTCTGGCTGAAAATTAAAACAAAACAAAACAAGACCTGCTGTGGGTGGGAGGCTCTGGAAAGGAGAGGCCAGGAGTCAAGAGAGACAAAGCCAGAAGCACAGGGGCTCGCCTGTCCTGTAAAAGCACTGGGAGCCACAGAAGGCTGCAAAGCAAGACTGGGAGATGGAGTCCATCCCTCTTTCTGCCCCTGTTCCTGGATGACCCCTCCAGTCTCTGGGAACAAGCATCCCTCAGGGTCTGTCTCCTGCTCTTTTCTGTCCACACACTCTTGCTCCATTGTAATGATTCTAAACAACATCTGTATGTGGGCTGGTGTCTCCATGTAGACCTCTCTGCAGACTACAGATGACATAAACACTTTTCTGCCTGCATATGGGTTTCCTAGACACCTGCCCTCTTTAGTCTAATGTTTTGGTAAGTACACAGAGAGGACTTGCACTGTGACGCATTCATACACAACACCATCATTCCTTCTTTCTCTGCCCCACATACGCTGTCCCTCCCATGCACAAAGCCCCATTCGCTGGTCCCTTTCCTTCCCACATGGTCTCCATTCTGCTTTCCTGACACTATATTCCATGATCCTCTTCCCACCCTCCATCCTCTCCTCTCATGGTCTCAGTTCTCCTTTCATATCACACACACACACACACACACACACACACACACACAAGCACACACACACACAAACCATACAAAAAACACCAAAAAAATTTAATCTAGATTTTGTATCAAGTGAAAATACATAATATTTGTCTTTCTCTGGCTAATTTTGTGTATCACAATGGTCTCTAGTTCCATCTACTTTCCTGAAAATGTCAGAATTTCATTCTTTACAACTAAACGTAATCCCACTGTGTATTTGTACATTTCCTTTTCCGTGCATCTGTTGATGAGCATCTAAGCTAGCCTCATTCCCTAGATGTTGGGACTACAGCAGATGAAGCCTACATGTGCAAGTGTCTCTACGCTTGCTGAGCTCTTTAAATATAAACCCAGCTCAGCAGAGTCCTAGCCCCTTTCTCCAATAACTCTTCCCCATTTCAGCAAATCCAACACTCTCTGAGGTCTTACAATGTCAATAAGCCCAAATACGATGTTAAGTCCTTCAACATTCCTTGAGCCACCAGCATTTTAAATACATGTGTAAATGAGGTGGTTAGGGTGAATAGTCCAGAAAGGCTGCACATGATGAGGCTCTTTGGGAATGAGCCTCCCTTCCTTCCTGTTCTCACTCTGCACCCAGTCTTGACTTCCCATCTTTTTTTTCTGTACTGCCCACACAGGTGATCTACACCTTCGGGCCTGGTCCACTGTGGCAGCTCTGAACAGGCCTCTTGGTGCAGACCTCCACATGACAGCCAGAATGACATTGCCATTCTCTGGGAAACTGCTTGTCACCACTACCGCACCCCACCCATGTCCCCAGCTTCAAATCTAGAGGTTTTACCAAATCTGGCCCACATTGCTAGAAAATTGGCTCAGCTACTAAAAGCACTTGTGGCTCTTGCCAAAGACCTGGGTTTGGATCACACAACTCACAATCATCTGTAACTCCAGTTCCAAGGAATGCAACACCTACTTCTAACCTTCCTGGGCATAAGGTACATGCATAGAGCACAAACATACATGTAGACAAAATACTCATGCACATAAAGTAAGATAAATAAGTCTAAAAATGTGTTTTAATCTGGCCGTCTTTCCAAGCCATCTCATCCTTTAATACCCTGCTTACCATGCTCACGACACAGGTCTTTCTTTCATAGTTCCTTCAAACAGGCCAGGCTGTTTCCTGCCTTCTCTTCAGGCATGCCACTTCCTGTACCCAGAACACTCCTGCCTCCTCTTTATGAAGCTGACTACCTCGTATTCACCTAGTTAACAAGACCTCCTCTCTCTCCCCTTTACCAACTGTCTTCCCACGTCAAGATGGATTTTGAAGTTCCAACCAATAAACAATCTAACAGGAAGAAAGTACTGAAGCCAACAAAACATCAGAAATCAACTCAAATAGCAGGCAATGTATTGTACTGTACAGAGAAAGGGTCAAAACAGGGCTAAGTAGGGTTGAGGTGCCATCATCAAAGCCAAGCCCAGCCCAGCCCTGAGTGGCCTCCACTGTTCAGAACCTAGAGATGAGGCAGCTGTTTGCCACCTTTGAGACTACATGAGTTCTTGTCTCACCCATTACCCTCACAGTCACTCCAGATGAAGGAATGTTCAGATGTAAACACTAACTCATAAAGTCGCTTAAAATACAAATTATTTTATTACCAATCCAAGAAAAACAAAGGCTCTTCTAAGATGACTATAAGACCCAGGGGCCTTAAAGAAAGAAGCCAATAAATTTGCACAAATAGCAATATTGTTTGGGTCTAAAAAGAGAAGTTCACTCAAAAGACTAACTTCCAAACCAGAGAAAATATATCTTAGAGAGAGTGGGAGCCCTTTTGCCCTGGCTGCCGGACCGATCCCCGAACGGAATCAGGATGCCATAGTGTATGTGGGAGGTCTGGACAGGAAAGTGAATGAGCCACTTCTGTGGGAGCTGCTTCTCCAGGCAGGGCCAGTGGTCAACACCCACATGCCCAAGGATAGAGTCATTGGCCAGCACCAAGGCTATGGCTTTGTTGAATTCCTGAGTGAGGAAGATGCTGACTATGCCATTAAAATTATGAACATGATTAAACTCTATGGGAAGCCAATACGTGTTGTGGATAGCCTCAGCCTTGTATTTTGATCCTAGTTCCACCCTCCTGGGAGGGGCTGCAGAGGAGGATTGAATCAATGTTGTAGATAGCCCCAGACTTGTATTTTGATCCTAGTTCCACCCTCCTGGGAGGGGCTGCAGAGGAGGATTGAATCTGTACACAGTTGACGCCTTGTAAACCTTCTGTCCCAATTAAAACCTGTAAAATAAAGGCTAGAGTCAGAGATTGGGCAATAGAAGGGGAGGCGGAGAAAAAGGCTTAGGGAGGAGAGAGTGAGAGAAATTCGATATAAAAGGAGGCAGAAGCAGAAAACAGAAGAAGAGGCAGAACAGAGGAAGAAGCAGGATGCATCAAATTGCAGTTTCATTTTAGAATCTATACCAAAATTTAAAAGGTTTGTTTCTATTCATCTAGCAAATAATTTCAGTATGTTCTATTATACTTACATATACATGTAGATCTGTATAGAGAGAGATTATCCTTGTGTATGTAGACAGTTCTTGACAGAATTTTTATGAAAGCAAAACTCAAAGTATATATCAAAGTACACAAATTAGGGTCTGGGAGAATGGCTCAGCTGGTAAGTGCACTTGCCTGACAATTGTGAGGACCATAATTTAGATCCCAGCACCCACACAACAACCGGGTGTGGCCTTGCTGATGCCTGTGACCCCAGCACTGAGACAGACAGAGGCAGGAAAATCTTGGAGGTACTCAGGGTGCCAGCCTAGCTGAAAGAGAAAAGCTGGTCATTGAGTTGATAACTGGTCATACCTTCATGGTGATGCCTCCACAAAAATCCCTGACTGACCATTCAGATAACTCTGTGATGCCTGGATACAGGAGGGTGGGATGCCTCGGGAGGGCGGAGAGGCCCAACACCCCTTCTCTACCAAACCTGTTCTGTGATTCCTTTTCCAGCCATCCATCCTTTTCAACTATGATCAGCCTGTAATCCAGTGCCACTGTGAGTCTTCGAGCCTCTCTCTCAAGCTAATAAACCTGGAGGACGGCATCACTGGAAACCCCAGTTCATAGCTGAAGTCGGAAGTGCTAGTTTACAACTCAGAGCTTGAGATCTGCCACTGAATGAGGTGGCGGCCTCTAGGTAGTGAGCCTTAATCTGTGGGCTGTGGGTCTATCCCCCAGTAGACAGTGCTCAAACTGAGTCAAATTACAGGACCTCCAGTTTGGGACTTCTGGAGAATTCACTAACACATGGGAAACACCTCATATACATGTTAATGACTGGAAGCGTCTGTGTTGAGTGGTAAATAGGAAATGATAAAGACACAATACGTAGCAGTGACCCCAGCACTGGGACCTGTTGCTGAAGGGAGGACCAGGAATTTAAGGCCAGCTTCAGCTGTGCAGCTGTGGCTGATCATATCTGTAACTCAGCACTTAGGAGGCTGAGAGGGGAGAAGCTGAACTCTGAGGCCAGCCTGGGCTACATAGCAAACCTGAGACCAGTCTAACCTGTGAAAATCCCTCCCTCAAGAAACAAACACAACTGAGTGTTGTGGTTCACACCTTTGATCCCAGCACTTGGGAAACAGAGGCAAGCAGATCTCTGAGTTTCAGGACAGCCAGGGCTACACAGGGAAACCTTGTCTGGGAGTGGGTGGACAAAAGAAATAAAAGAAAAACTAAAAGAAACAAATGAGTATCCTTGAATGCAGGGAGAACTAGAGAAAGTTTCATCTAGATAGATAAACTTATTTTAATGGATACAGTTTGGATCTGAAGACAGAAAAATCCTTTCTGTTACTGTGTGCTCTTAGACAATTCAGCAAATAAGCTCCAGGCCCTTCACCTGAAGCAGGGGCACACTTGCACTTGTGGAGTTCTTGCACACTGAATACCTGCCACACCATCAGGGTTCAGGGACTGATGATAACTTGTCGTTCTACAGTCTGCCTAAACAACCCTCCAGCCCCAGGTTCTCAAAGTACGGTGGACCAGCAGCATCAGTATCGGCTGGAGACTAAATACAAATGGATGTTATCCACTCCCAGGAATCCGACACTGGGGAGCTACCCAGAAATCTGAGTTTAACTCTCCCCCAGGTGAAGCCTGGTACACTGATAAACTCGAGTAGCAGAGCTCTTGGGGACAGACTTGTCTCTGAAACACAAAAAGATCTCTCCAAACCTTAAAAAGCTCTCTTTCAGCCGGGGTGGGTGGTGGCGCACGCCTTTGGGAGGCAGAGGCAGGTGGATTTCTGAGTTCGAGGCCAGCCTGGTCTACAGAGTGAGTTCCAGGACAGAGGCCCACGGGCTACACAGAGAAACCCTGTCTCGGGGGGGGGGGGAAAGAAAGCTCTCTTTTTAGACTAGTCATTTCGGTGGTGAATGCCTTAAATCGCAGCACTGGGAAATAGAAGCAGATGGATCTGTGTGATTTCAAGACCAGCCTGGTCTACACAGTGAGTACCAGGATAGCCAGGGCTATGTAGAGACAGCCTGTCTCAAAAAAGCAAAGAGCTCTCCTTCCATCTCATCATGACAGAAAGTTATTTTAAAATGCTATTAATGTTGGAAGAGAATCTTTCCAAACAAAGCAAAAAGACTTGAAACAAAAATAGTGCTGACATTTTAATTCCAATGCCTTTTTCAATTATCTCTGTAAACAGGTCTGCTACATGAGAGCAGCCTGCCCTGTGGCAAAGGCATGTCAGTATGACCTGGACTTGAACTCTCTTTGGCCAAAACTCACTGACAAAGTTGGCAAATTTTACTACTCTGCTTAAGCCATAGATTTCACTAGCCACCACGCCATAGTCAGGTTGACTTTCCACATAATTGAGGGGATAAACAGGTACAATAGTTGGGAAAGAATTTCTTAAATCATTATATTATTCTTTCGGCATAAAATCACGTGAGTGATAAGCAAAAGAGTCTCCCCTAAAGAGCAAGTTGGTTCATTTTGTTTTGTCTTGTTTGGTGTTTTTCTCTGCCATAACAAGTTCAGAACTCAAAGGTCTGTCTTTTGGTTTTGTTTTTTGTATGTCTGAGCATTTGCCTACATGTATATCTATATACTACATGCATGCCTGGTACCCACAGAGGCCAAAAGAGGGCTTCAGATGCCCTGAATCTGGAGTGCCAGATGGCTATGGAGCAGCCTTGCAGGTGCCCACCACACTGGGAGCCACACTGTTGAGCCATTTTAGTAGAATTTTAACAGAAGGCTGCCGAGAGCACAGGGGGTCTAGTGGCTCTTTGGGGACCTGGAAAGCAGGGAGAGAAGAGCTAAGAGACCTTTCTCACTTTAAGTGAGAGAAAGCACAAAGTGCACATGGATGGTGGATGATGTACAAACAGTTTCGACCAAACATGGTTCATTTCATCTCATTCTCCCACCAGCCACAGGAGACAGATGTGACTGCTGCCTACCTCCCATGGCCTGTACCACTGATCACAGTCCGCATGCCATGGGTTGTTCTGAAAACAGTAAATGACTTTCAGAATGAATGTTCTGGCACAAATAAACATTCATAGCCTGCTAGTTACTATTACTCAATTATTACCAGAAGAAATAAGAATTGACTAAAGAGGTTAAGTAACCTTCCCAGGCATTCTAAGGATAGCACACACTTAGGGACCATTTCTACATTTACTCCTTGGCTTGAGGAGTCCCGGACCAGGCAAACGAACCTGATACAGACCTGTGCAAACACTATCCTATAGCTTTTTAAAAAGATTTTTTCATTTTTAAAATCTCAATCCCTCTCCTGCCCCCACGTCCCCACTGTGTAGAGCTGGAGTGCTCAGGTCCTCTGCAAGAGCAGCAAATGCTTTTAACCATGGAGCCCTAGCTCTAGCCCCCAAACTTAACTTTCATACCTTCACGCCAGACTGTCACCTGTATTGGTGGAATTCTTTCAGCCTTTCTTTTTTCTTATTCTTTTAAGGAATGTCTGAGGCTCCAAGCCTGTATCCTTACAAATCTCAAAATACAAATCCCCAGAATATGGGGACACCGCCCTGCTTGCACTGTTGTTCTATGGGAGCCCTGGTGAAGGCTTAAACACCAAATCCTCAGGTGGCTCAGTCAAGCAGGTTTTTGTTGTTGTTGTTGTTGTTTTTATTAGCATTCTGTTAAACTCCAGCTCCACAGCTTCCTGGCAACAGCTAGGTATGCTCCTCCCCAAAGCTACCTGGGAACGGCCAGGTAGCCCTGCCCACTATTATAAGAGGGGCTGTCTGGCCCCTCCTCTCTCTCTTGCTCCTGTGACCCCGCCCCTGCAGGTCATATCTGACCTTTTCCCCTTCCCTTCCCCCCTCCGCATGGTCATGGCCGGCCACCTCTCTCTGCTCTCCCCTCTGCCCTAAATAAATTTCTCCTCCTGGAACCCTCTGCCACCGTTTTTCTTTTTTTAAAATAATAACAGTTTTGCTCTGTGTTTTTTTAAGGATGTACATTCTTTTTTAATTCAGCAAATCTGGGCATTTTTTAGCAGGGAAGATTTCTAGTTACTGTAATCTCCTGAAACAAACTTCCCATGTTAAAGTCTTGAGTTCCAGTACTCAGAAAGTGTTTAAACACAGAAGCACTGACAACATAATGATATTAAAGTGGGGTCACTAAGATACTCCTCATCAACAGAAGTGATCTCCTTATAAGCAGAGGCAGGAAGAACTTAGACACAGAGGCAGTGACTCTGAAACAGGGAGAAAACAAGCCAGCACAAGCCAAGAAAAGATGCCTCAGGAGAAAAAAAAATAAACAGCCCCACCAACATCGCGGTCTCTAACTCTCAGCCTCAGAGCTGGGAGAAAATGATTTTCTGTGAAGTCATCCAGACTGAGGAATTTATTACTTAAGCCATAGCAAATGATGTACAGTTTCTCAAACCTTCTTAACAATGTGTACAAACTACCCAAAATATTTCCTTTTGTGTACTGATTCTCAAAAGATATCTAACTGAAGAAGTAGAATATTCTTTGTTAAGTTGAAGTATTCTTTATGACTTTTAACAGTGAGATATTGTATCAATATATGAAGTAGCCTGCTTTCCTGGTTGCCTCATTGTGTGTTTAACGGGGCCACTGACTACAATGTCAACAACAGAGAACAGCCTCATGGCCTGTTCTAATATGCACTTTGCATGCTCCAGGTGCTTCACCCTGACCAGAAGCCCCAGAGGCCCAGCACGGAGCTCAGAATTGTTGCCGTTGTTTTGGATGAGGTCTCACTATTTAGCCCTGGCTGATCTGGAACTGTGTAGACCAGCCAGGCTAGTTGCCAAACTCACAGAGATCCACTTGCCTCTACCTCCTGAGAGCCAGAATTCAAGGCATGTACCACCATGTCCAGCAGAGCACAGCATTTAGTGAGCAGACTTTGCACAATCAAGCTAACTGAATTGAAAGCACTCTGAGACTGGACCCACAGCTTCAAAACATCCAATCTAATCATTGTCTGCTACAGACAGTGAAAACAAAGGACTGCAGCAGGTGGTCCTCTGCCTACCACGCCTCTCGGTGATCCCCTGCTGACTACCCTGACTCACCTTCTGTGCCTAAAAGTGCCTCAGGGCCTGGACCCTTCTCAACTCCGGCTCCAATTTCTCTCTAGAGTATCTCAGCCAGTCCTGTTGTGTTTTTGCTTGTTTGTTTGTTGGTTGGTTCATTTTGTTTTGTTTCTGGCTTTTCAAGACAGGGTTTCTCTGTGTAGCCTGGACTGTCCTGGAACTCACTCTACACACCAGGATGGCCTGAACTCAGATCTGCTGCTGCTGCCACCACTCTCCAACTCCTATCCCCACCCCCAGTCCTATACATTGTTTTAAATTTCATTTATATGCCAGTAGCTCTCAGGCTTACTTCTCCAAGTCAGGAACCGTCCTTCAGATCTTCAGATCCAGCTGCTTACCTGATGCCTGACTTTGGCTGTCTCGGACATATCAGCTGATGGATCAGTGACTAGACAGACGCACCTTAAACCACTCACTCCTCCTCCACTACCTCTGGGATGCAGCATGCCACTGGGACAGGAGTCTCCTAAGCAGTCTAGCCACATTCTTTCACCTTCCAGTCTATCTGCAAACGCACACGACAATCTTCTAAAGCCACTGATGCATATACATCTTTTAAAACTTTTCAGTCACAATGCACCTAAGTCACAAACCCGAACCCAGGGAGTGGGGGTGGGAGGGCTACAGATGGTTCAGTGGTTACAAGTGTGTTCTGCGCTTCCAAGTTTGGTTCCCAGCACCCACATTGAGCAACTCACAATTGCAACTGTCTGTAACTCCTTGTCCAGGGTATCCAACACCCTCCTCTAGTCTCCACAGGCACCTGAAGACATGTGGTATAAAGCACACACACACACACACCCCCACACACTCACAAGCTTAAATAAAAGTAAGTCCGAAGGAAGAAGGGAGGGGGAGGGGCACCCAAAGTGGAACTGTTAGAGCAATCACTTACAGTGAAAATATCTGTGGGCTAGTGAGATGGCTCTGTGGATAAAAGCCCTTGATGTGCAAGCCTGACATCAGAGGTTGATCCCTGGAACCCTTGATGGAAAGAAAGAAGAGACACCTGAGAGTTGTCTTCTGTCCTCCACACACACAATAATAAATAATAAATACAATTTTTAAGTTAAAACATTTGGAAGAGTTTTTAAGTGAGTTCAGACTTAAAAGGACTGCTTCATCAAATGTATACACACCAGAGTTTCCAGGTTTTTTAAAAAAACTATTTATTTATTTCGAGACAGGGTTTCTCTGTACAGTCCTGCTGTCCTGGAACTCACTCTGTAGACCAGGCTGGCCTCAAACTCAGAAATCCCCTGCCTCTGCCTCCCAAGTGCTGGGATTAAAGGCGCGCACCACCACTGCCTGGCTCAGAGTTTCCAGTTTTATAATTGGTCAGTTAATAGTGGAAAAGGGACTATTTTCTCACATGATTCTAAATGATCTCATATCACCAAACTTTCACACTTAAAGTCTGCAATTAAATTGTTCTGTCAGAGAACCAGTGTCATTTGAGAAATGTTAAATATTTTCCTCTTCAGAGAAGAGGTAGGTAGTTAAACATTGTCCCATACTGGTTCATGTTCAAAGCACAAAGTACTCTGCACTTCCTGCTGTGCCTCCGGACATCAGCGCTGACTGATAACCATGAGCTTTTGTTCTACATGGCTGATGTCAGCATGCTTGAAGTTGGACTCTTCAACTCCCCTACTCTCCTCGCACCCAAGCTTTACGGTCCAGTCTCACGGTGTCCTTCTGGATTCATGAAGCTCTTCTCTCTAGTACACACCCACCCAAATCAAATTAAATTTCCCATTAATTATCACTTCTTCCAAATCCCCAAACTAAATCGAGTTCCCCTATTAACCAAACCTCTAGTTCTACATAATCAGGATATCTTCAGTTACCGGTAAACAAAAGACCAAACGTCTGGACAGGGACTTTCATACCAGGGAGGCTTTGGGGCATGTGTATGTGTGTTTATGTGGTTCTTTATAAGCTTTGTCATGTTTTAAGCAGAATTTAGTGTACTTCCCAAAACAATATTCATTAACTGCATGTGAGGACATTTAAAATATGGCTTATTCAAGTGGATTGTAATTTATTGAAATTATGGAAAACTGAGGTTGTGACTAGCTTTTCCAACTGTAAATCTTAGGAAATCTAAATATTGCCAGGCAGTGGTGGCGCACTTGGGAGGCAGAGGCAGGTGGATTTCTGAGTTCGAGGCCAGCCTGGTCTACAGAGTGAGTTCCTGGACAGCCAGGGCTATACAAAGAAACCCTGTCTCGAAAAACCAAAAAAAAAAAAAAAAAAAAAAGGAAATCTAAATATTGACTCAAATAAAATTAAACAACTAAATTAAGTATCTACATTTAAAAGACATGCTAAATTTCTTTTAAAGATCTAATAGGAAAAATGTAAATTACAACTCAACTTTAATATTGACCATTAGTTGAAATGATAGTATCCTGGCTATAGTGAGTTAAATAAAATATATTACTAAAATTAATTTATTCTGGCTTTTATATTTTAATGTGGCTGCTAACATTTTTTAACTTATGATGGGCATGGTGACTCACCCAGCATTGCACAAGCAGAGCCAGACAGATCATCTCTGTGAGTTCAAGACCAACCTAATCTAGATAGTAGTGAGTTACAGGCTACACAGTGAGACCTTGTCTAAAAAAATTTTTTTAAGATTACATATATAGTTAGCACTCTATTTATATTGGCAAGCACTGTTCTAAACATTTAAATAGTTACACAAGTCAAACATAAATTAATTAAGTCAAAACATAAACTTAATTCAGTTTCTCCTCGAGGGTTTTAAGGGAGTTGAGCGGAAAATCATAAATGAACTGGTATTGTATCTGAAACTAGGTTGGAGTTTGGAGCCAGAGAAGATGAAGAATCAAGTGAAGATGGCAGAGGCAGTAGTAGCTTCAGCTCAGCAAGAGTCGGGGAGAAAGAGCAGGGAGTATCTCCAAAAATACTTGCTAGTGGGGGCGGAAGGGGGCTCTGTTTTGAGACAGGATCTCTGTTCTGTAACCCCAGATTAGCCTGGAACTCCACATACAGAGCAAGGTAACCTAAAGTTCAGAGAGAGTCACCTGTTCCTCCGTCCTGAGAGCTGAGATTAAAGGCATGTGCCACCATGTTCAGCCAAACTGACCCTTTTGATTCAATTATTTATTAAGAGCCTTCCCTTATTTATTCCAAGCACAAAAAACTATTTAATACTCTTTTTTGTTGTTGTTGTTGTTTTGTTTGTTTGTTTGTTTTTTCGAGACAGGGTTTCTCTGTGTAGCCCTGGCTGTCCTGGAACTCACTCTGTAGACCAGGCTGGCCTCCAACTCAGAAATCCACCTGCCTCTGCCTCCCAAGTGCTGGGATTAAAGGTGTGCGCCACCACCGCCCGGCTTAATACTCTTCTATAATGAAATCATTAGCTAAAATGTTTTTAAATTCTATAATTTCATTATTTAGGTTTAATCGAATTCTTCTGATTTTATTTAAATCAAATCTAGTGGTTCCTTTTCATTGTGCTCCCAAAGAAATATAAGTACATAAAGAAATATATAAAAGCCAGGTGCCCAAGTTTATGCCCATAACTGCAGCAGTAAGAAAGCTGAGATCGCCGGGCAGTGGTGGCACATGCCTTTAATCTCAGCACTTGAGAGGCAGAGGCAACGGCAGGCGGATTTCTGAGTTCGAGGCCAGCTTGGTCTACAGAGTGAGTTCCAGGACAGCCAGGGCTACACAGAGAAACCTTGTCTCGAAAAAAAAAAAAAAAGAAGAAGAAGAAGAAAGAAAGAAAAGGAAAAAAAAAAAAAGAAGAAGAAGAAGAGGCTGAGATCGGGAGTTTCAGGTAAACCTTGGGTACAGAATATCTCAAAAAATAAAATAGGGCTGGCAAGAAGATTCAGCGGGTAAAGTTGCCCAATGCTGACTACCTGAGTTCGATCCCTACGACCTTCAGAGTAGGAGAAAACTGATTCCCACAAGACGTCCCCTGACCTCCATTCGCCACACCATCGCTCACGTGTATCCATATACAAATATGCAATGCACCATCCGTGCATTATTACCATAACTTCAGATAATCCCAGCACTTGGGAGGCAGAGGGCACTTGGGAGGCAGAGGCAGGAGGATTTCTGAGTTCGAGGCCAGTCTGGTCTACAGAGTGAGTTCCAGGACAGCCAACACTACACAGAAAAACTCTGTCTGGAAAAAAACAAAAACAACAACAACAACAACAAAAAAAAAAAAAAAAAAAAAAATTAAGATGTCCTCAAGAAGCTTCTGTGGCCGAAGAGGCACCGCCCATAGAATGTCACCAGAGGCCCCGCCCACAGAGGCGTGGTTTCACCTCACCACCACCGCTCCCGCCCCGGCGCAGGTCTGTGAGGTACTCAATTTGGACTACTTAGTGGCAGAGACCACGGACCCAAAGGCGCTTGGTCACCTACGGCTGACACAACGATAATCTCGGGACTATCAGTCTTTCCAAAGAAGGGACAGACCAGAGCCGCTGGGCGGAGCTCGCGTGGTACACGCCCTCCCGGTAGTGCTTCCGGGACAGGGGGCGGGGCCTCCGGAAGTGGCCGGTCGCGGTCTGAAGCTCGTTGTTTCAGCGGCCGACAGGGAAGGAGAAGGTGGTTCTCAGGCAGCTCCGCTGAGTGTGAGGTGTAGTAACCTCTGCAAGGCTGGAAGCCGGGACTACGAGCTGCGGAGCGGCAGGGTGAGAAGCGCCTGCTTTCAGAGCCCACCATGTCGCGGGGCTCCATCGAGATTCCCCTCCGGGATACTGACGAGGTGGGTGCCGAGTGTGGAGCGGGGGAGGGCTATGAACTTGGACAATCCCAGCGCCGACTTTGCTCCGCTTGGTTTTTTTGTGGGGAGAGCAGCA
Organism: Mastomys natalensis; assembly: GCA_021653895.1. Taxonomy (NCBI): domain Eukaryota; kingdom Metazoa; phylum Chordata; class Mammalia; order Rodentia; family Muridae; genus Mastomys; species Mastomys natalensis. The sequence continues at coordinate 894,929 of JAJTUV010000434.1, forward strand.
GTCGAGCTCCTCGGCCCAGGCACCACTCAGCTGGTCACCTTTCTGGCTGCAAGACTTCGGGAAAGTTCGCCTGCAGCCTGCTCCTTGTTGACAGTCGGCTGTCTTCCGGGGCGCAGGGGTGTGAGCGCGGAGTAAACCTCACTGATTACAGAGGGGGCTCGATGTCCCCGGGGCTACCTGCTGATCCAACTTGCGGATTTTTTTTTTTTTAACTTATCTCCCTGGGGATCTGAGAGGTGGCTCTTGAAAGAAAAGTCTGTCAAGGCTCACTGTTAACACGGCTCTCTCGGCGAGATAAGGGGCCTGAGATTTAGCCGCTCCTGTGTGCTGGTGGCCACGACCCATTTTCATCCATGGGTGGCGTGCAGTTTGTCTGAATAAAGCTCCAGCTCTGCTCCAGCCTGACTGGATTTTTCACACTTTTATTTTTGATCAAGGTAGAATTCATTTATAAAATCTGGTGGTCTTGGGTATATTCCAGAATATTTTTCTTCTAATTTTTGGTGCCCATATTTTAGGCATGTATATGACACACGATACCCCCTTCGTGATTTAAGTGTATGTTGATATTCAACTTTGCCTGACCTCTGGGATCCGTGTTTCATTGGTTTATAAGTTGGTTTATACAAGGTTTCATTTTGATTTTGAGTAAGCAAGTCATTGAGAATTTTATAGTTTTAGTCGATCTGAAGGCAACTAACAGGATTTGTCTGCTTTTCTATGCTTTGACCAAACTAGACTACAACTTATTTGCCATATGTTTCCTAAATAGGAGCATATGTTAGTTCACCCCATTGAAAGTGAGTACATACCCTTTGTGTATGAGCATTGATGAGTATTCAAAACAGGAAGAAGAGAGAAATTGTGAATTTAAAAAGGTAACGAAATGTTTATTCTGTGTTTTATTTAGGTCATTGAACTTGACTTCGATCAGTTACCAGAGGGAGATGAAGTTATCAGTATTCTGAAGCAGGAGCACACACAACTGCACATATGGATTGCTTTGGCGGTCAGTATTACTATGGCAGATTTTTCTGTTGACCGGAAAAACATGTGATTTGACTTTCAAGTACAGTAATAGCCAACATGATTAAATAAGTTGTACATGATTAAATAAGTTGTACATGATTAAATCATCTGTATGAAAATTAGTTATGGCCAGGCAGTGGTGGCGCACGCCTTTAATCCCAGCACTTGGGAGGCAGAGGCAGGCGGATTTCTAAGTTCGAGGCCAGCCTGGTCTACCAAGTGAGTTCCTGGACAGCCAGGGCTACACAGAGAAACCCTGTCTCGAAAAACCATATTAAAAAAAAAAAAAAAAGTGAAAATGCTAGGCAAACACTCATTTACTAAGCTGTATCCCCAGCCTTGTTTTTACCTTTTATTATGAGGCAGAGTCTCACTAAGTTCCCCAGGCTGCCCTTGACCTTTAGTCTTCTTGCTCAGCCTTCCAGGTATTCATTTTAAAAAATATATAATAGTTAATGCACATTGTACCTGTTAATGGCTTACTCTGAGACATTTCTCTATATGCATATATTGTGTGTTGATCATATCCTGCCCCCAACCCCTCTCAGCCCCATACCCTGCTGTAATCCATCTACTTTGAGGGTTTTTTTTTTTTTTTTTTAACTTTTCTCAATTCCAACTCATATTAAAAAAAAAAATCTATACCATACTTAGAGTTTTGTATATTATCCTCTAGTTCCATCCATTTTCCTGAAACTGACATGGTTCATTCTTTATAGCTAGGTAAAACTCTCTCACATGTATAGTATATTTACCATTCACCTATTGATGAGCACCTAGTTAATCCCATAGCCTGGCTATTGTGAACAGTCACACTAAATGTGGATGCACAGGTAGTGTTTGTGTGCTGACATTTTCCTTTGGATATGACTGGGAGTGGTATAGGAGGGTCATAGGATCATCCTACTTTTAGACTATGAGGAACTTCCCTACTGATTTTCCTCATCCTTGCCAACATTTGTTATTGTTGTTATTATTGGTAATAACCATTTTTACTAGGGCAAAGTAGAATCCCAACTTTTTAAATTTTGGTTGGTTGGTTTTTTTTTTTTTTTTTTTGAATTTTTTTGTTTTTAAAGATTTATTCATATTTTATGTGTATGAGTGCTTTACCTGTGTATATTCTAATATACTACAAGTATGCCTGATGTTTTCAAAACCAAAGAGCCCCTGGAGTTGGAGGTATAGACAGTTGTTAGAGTCCACTCACGTGCTGGGAACCAAACCCCCACCCTTGCTGCTCTTAACTACTGAGCCATCTTTCCATCCTCTGGTTTATTTATTGTTGTTGTTTGGGGTGATCTTGTTTGAAACAGAATTTCATGGCCTCAAACCAGCTATTTGTCTAAGACTGGCCTTGAACTCTTGAGCTTCTTGCCTTCACCTCCCAAGTGCTAGGAGGTTTATGCCTCTGTGCCCAGTTTACAGTGTACTTTTCATTTTCATGCACACTTGCCTACTGACTAAAGATACTGGACATTTTCATGGACTTAGTAGTTTGTACTTAGCCTTTTGGGAAGCATCTGTTATGACATTGGCCTGTTTGTTGATTGGCTTATTTGTTTTTGTGTTTGTTGGATGGTTGGTTTTTGAGTTCTTCATGTATTCTAAAGATGGATTCTCTGTTAGGTGAATAGCTGGCAAAGATTTTTCTCCATTCTGTAAGCCATCTCCTTCACTCTGTTAACTCCTTTGCTTTGCAGACACTCAGTTTATTGTAGTTCTGTGTGTCTGTTTGTGCTTCTGTTTTCTGAAATGTCTATTCTAAGAGAATCTTCCCAGCTGGGTGCAGTGGCCAGAGTTTCAGAGTCTGAGGCAGGAGGATTGCAAGTTTGAAGCTAGTCTAGGCTCCATATTGAAACTGTTTCCAAACAAAAAAAAAAAACCCAACAACAACAAAATGTCTTCCATTCACATGTGGATATACAAAAAAGTATTTCTTCAAACAGACTTTGCCATTAAGGCTACAACAGTCAACTTTTCCTATTCCCTGGAGATCAAGCCATTGATCCTGTTATTAATTGGTAGAATTGGTATTAATGGTAGAATAAACTGATAAAGCTTTGTAGATTGGGTTACTGTTGGGGAAACTGTAGTCTTAGGTTTAAAGAAGACTTTGTTCAAGTTCCAACATGACTGCTGTTTGTCCTTAAACAATACTCTTAATTTCTGAGGCTATTTCCTCAAAACTATGAAGATGTTAGTACTCACTTTATTGGGTAGTTGTAAGGATCAAGGAAATGTATGTAGATCCTGGTGTAGTATGTGACCTATAGACAGTAGTTAATATAGAGTAGATATTCCTTTTATATTATCTATGAAGCATATGCCTAGAGAAGTTAATAATCTGTCCAAAAGTCACTGATAATTTTTGGTAGAGGCAAAACCAGAGCCTAAGTGAGTTTTTTGAGACAGAGTCTCTTGTAGCATGCTTATTCTGTTTATTCTTTACTGTGGGGGTGAGGTTAGTATATATGCTATATGCATCTGTTTGTATGTTACCTTTGTGTATACATGTGGAGACCAGAGGCCAACATTAGTTATCCGTATTTTTTTTTTCTTGGAGACAGGGTCTCAACATGTATCCCTGTCTGGCCTGGAACTTATATGTAGACCAGGCTGACCTCAAACTCACAGAGATCCATCTGTCTCCACATTATTTTTTGAGACAAGGTCTCTCATTAAACATAGAGCTCCCCATTTGAGTTGGCTGGCCAATAAGCTCCCAGGTTCACTAGTGCAGTTGCACTCTCTCTTTCCCTCCCCCTTCTCGTTTTCTCAGTACTGGGGTTAAACTATTACTAGATGAGAAACAGATATATCTTTTGTGATTCCAATTTTAATAGCTGTATTCAAGTTTAATTGACTTTGATAAACTGCTCATGTATGAATTGTACCACTTGGTATTGAGTCTGGGTGTTCCTGTGGAGCTGCCACCATGGTCACTTGAGGTCAGAGAGTATATCCAGTGCCCCAAAGTCCTTCTCAGCCCTTCTGTTTCCAGCCAGCACTGATCTGCACTACTTGCATTTTTGCTGTTCAGCATTTTCTAGTCTTACAGAAAATCACAGATTTTCTATAGAATCACATATTGTGTATTCTTTTGGTAGACAGCTTCTTTTAGCATAATTAATTTGAGATTTTTTTTATTTTGTAATTGCTGTCGATAGTTCACTTTGCATCACAGAAATATACCACAACTGTTTTATGAATTCACTTGTTAATTTGGCTTCCCTTTTTTACTATTACAAATAAAGGTTCTATAAACATTTGTGTTGTTTTGTGTGTGGACACATGATTTAGTGATTTTTATTTCATCCTTTGCCTAAAGCTGGAGTATTACAAGCAAGGGAAAACAAGAAGAGTTTGTGAAGCTGCTGGAGGCAGCACGGATAGATGGCAATTTGGACTATCGAGATCACGAGAAAGACCAGATGACGTGCTTGGATACATTGGCAGCCTACTATGTACAACAGGCTCGGAAAGAAAAGAACAAAGACAATAAGAAGGACCTTATTACGCAAGCAACTTTGTTGTATACAATGGCTGATAAAATTATTATGTATGATCAGGTAAACCAAATTTATTGCAATTTACAAGAGCACAGAATACCACATGAAAGCAAAATATATGTATAGCAGATTCTTTGTGAAAGATTTTTACTAAAATAATTGTTGATACACTCAAAAAAGTAGAATTTATTGAAATTAGAATTGCATTAGTCCTTAAACTTATATTTGGGCAAATTTAGTGTATATGTACATGTTGAGTCCATATTCCCAGTATCTGGGGTGAATTTCAAGCAAGTTTTAAGGCTTGTGACTTTTGTCTTGTTGTTGTCTTAGGCACAGATTTGCATTCAGGGTAAGCTTCTCATTTGTACTTAGAGATTCTTCCTGGTAGCCAGCTACTCTGGTCACAGAGGAATGCCGAGCTTCCACCCTCTCTGCCTGGTAAATTGTCTCTAGTCTTAGTAAAGTCTGTACATTACAGAACCATTTGTTGGGAAGAGCCTGCTTCTGCCTGCTCGAGGGTGACAAAATGGATCAAGCTGACGCACAGTTTCATTTTGTACTTAACCAGTCTCCAAACAATATTCCAGCCCTTCTTGGTGAGTGAGCTTCAGCAGCGACCTTAGGTGCTGGGCAGCACTGACTGGGAGCTTTATGTGTGTGTGTGTGTGTGTGTGTGTGTGGGTGGAGGGTGTGAGAGAGAGAGAGAGAGAGAGAAGGGGAGGGGAGGAATATGAGCGTATGTGTTTTGTGTGTGTATAGTGTATAAGTATATATTATAATATATATATAAATAGAGTAAGCTAGTATGCGTGTATATGTCTATATAGAGAGTCCTGGTTATTTTTTATCAATTTGACCCAAGGTAGAGTGAAGTGGGAAAAGGAATCTGTAGAGCATTTTTTTTTTTTTTATTGTTTTTCGAGACAGGGTTTCTCTGTATAGCCTTGGCTGTCCTGGAACTCACTCTGTAGACCAGGCTGGCCTCGAACTCAGAAATCGCCTGCCTCTGCCTCCCAAGTGCTGGGATTAAAGGCGTGCGCCACCCCCCACCCCCGGCTGTAGAGCATTTTCTTGATTGATAATTGATAGAGGAGGGTCTAAGCCCCTAGAACAGTGCCTCCCCTGGGGAGACAGTTTTGGGTGGTATAAAAGAAGCAGGCTGAGCAAGTCAGAAGGAGTAAGCCAGGAAGCAGCATTCCTCCGTGGCCTCTGCTTCAGTTTCTGCCTCCAGGTTTCTGCTTGAGTTCCTGCCCTGACTTGCCTTCATGACAGACTAAACTGTAAGCTAAAATATGCCCTTTCCTCCCCAAGTTGTTATGGTCCTGGTGTTTATCACAGCAATCAAAAGCAAAATTGAATAAGTTATTGTTTGCTTCCAAAGAATCAACAAATAATCTCTTCATAGAATAACTACAAGGTAGTTATTTATATTGTTATTTTACATAAAGATTTTAGGACTAAAATATTACATTACCTATGGAAAACACATTTTTAATGTGATAATTCTCTATTTTCAAGTATTTCTTACTAAGATATAAATTAGTGTAAAACATAATAAATTTGTGTTCTTTAATCAACTATGTTGTTTCTTTAAATAACCACAGGGAAAGCTTGTATTTCATTCAACAAGAAGGATTACAGAGGAGCTCTTGCTTACTATAAAAAAGCATTGCGCACTAACCCAGGATGTCCAGGTAGGGGGGATTTTAATTCTAAGCTGTTTGTGATCCAACTTAAAATGTTGAAAATTGTTATAAGAAGATACTTTAGGAGAAATGAAATGACAGGCTCAAAGTTGTTTTGTTCTGGGGTTGGGGAAATGGTTGAGTGGATAAAGTGCTTGCTGCCCCAGAGTGAGGCCTGGAATTTGGAGCCCCTGCTCTTATCGAAAAGTCGGGCAAGTGTGGTAGCCATCTGTAATCCCAGCACTCAGAAGGCAGAGATGGGATGCTGGCACAAGGCAGCTAGCTACACTTACCAGAGTTAGTAAGTTCTGGTTTGTTGAGAGAGTCTGCATGGATAAATTAGGTGAAGAAGGATGGAGGAAGACACCCAATATCAGCCTTCCCCCCACCCCCCAGATTATTTTTCTTTAGTGTTTATTTGATTTAAAAACCTGGATGGCAGATCTTTGACCTGTGCTACTTTTCTTCCCAAATATTTTTCATTTAGTATATTTTTGTTGTGTATCAACTATGTGCTAGGCACCGTTCTGTGCAGAGAGATGCAGCCATGAACCAAAAGATAAAAGTTTCTGCCTGCTCCTGTGATTCACCTTCCAGTGAACTAAATAAGACAAACAGAGACTGTGAGAGGTTGAGAACTAGAAACAAAATAGGGCTATAAAAGCACTGAGAGTTACTTAGAACGGGTGGCCAGGGAGATTTACCAGGGATATAAAGTGTCAGAATAACCAAGGGCCATGCAGACGTATGGGAGAGCGTCATCCTGGGAAAGCACAGTGGGTATACAGGTCCTCAGAAAATAGCTTAGCAAATCTGCAAAATACCACGGAGGCCAGTGTATCCAGAACAGAAATGGATGGAAAGTAGTAAGAAATGAGATCAAAAGCCGGGCGGTGGTGGCGCACACCTTTAATCCCAGCACTTGGGAGGCAGAGGCAGGCGGATTTCTGAGTTCGAGGCCAGCCTGGTCTACAGAGTGAGTTCCAGGACGGCCAGGGCTACACAGAGAAACCCTGTCTCGAAAAACCAAAAAAAAAAAAAAAAAAAAAATGAGATCAAAGATACTGCCCAGTGCTTTTCATGTTGAGCGTCTGAGTCTATATTAGATACTTCAAGCTTTTGATAGAAATGAGAACCCTTGGGGGGCTCTGGGCAGAAGAATGTGTGATCTCACTTGTGCTTAAGAGTACTGTTGAGGGGCTGGAGAGGTGGCTCAGTGGTTAAGAGCATTGACTGCTCTTCCAAAGGTCCTAAGTTCAGTTCCCAGCAACCACATGGTTGCTCACAATCATCTGCAATAGGGTCTGATGCCCTCTTCTGGTGTGTCTGAAGAGAGCAATGGTGAATACATAAAATAAATAAATAAATCTTAAAAAAAAAAAAAAAAAAGTACTGTTGAGGGGCTGGAAAGGGGGCTCAGCGGTTAGGAGCACTGGCTGCTCTTCCAGAGAATTAAATTCTCTACACCCAAATGACAGCTTAAAATTATAACTCCAGTTCTGGGAGACCTGACTACCTCACACAGACATACATGCAGATAAAACACCAGTGCACACATAAAATTTTAAGAAAAGAGTACCACTGAGCTAGAGTCTAGAGTAGGAGGTGAGTGAGTAGGTAAGGGCAGAGGCAGCATGAACTGGGGAGAAGGTTCTTGCAAGTATGCAGGTCACAGACGATGAAAGTTCACAACTGAGGTGATAAAGGTAGGTGGTGCATGTGGTCACAGTCTCGTATTTTGTAAGGAGAGCCGATGTGATACGTGAAGCAAAAAGCCCAAGAATCAAAAGCAGAACAAGTCTTAAGAGTGGAGCTACATTTTACTACATTTAGAAAACAGTCCAAGAGAAACTTGGTTAGACATGAAAAGATTGAGTATCTGTCTGAGGTACTAGAGGGAAGGCTTATCTTGGAGCTCATGAAAGAAGTCTGTGATGAACAGATTAACTTGAAAACCAGTGTATTGATGGTACAGAAGCCAGGAGTGCATGAAGACAGGATGGAAGGAAGTATGGACAGGAAAGTGCCCTGGGACACACTAGAGCAGTGGTCCTCAGCCTTCCTAATGCTGCCATCCTTTAATACAGTTCCTCATGCTGTGGTGACCGCAACCATAATGTTATTTTTGTTGCTACTTCATAACTAATTTTGCTACTATTATGAATTATAATATATCTGGGTTTTGGTTTTTTGTGTTTTTTTTTTTTTTTTTTTTTTTTTTTTTTTGTTTTTCGAGACAGGGTTTCTCTGTAGAGCCCTGGCTGTTCTGGAACTCACTCTGTAGACCAGGCTGGCCTCGAACTCAGAAATCCCCTGCCTCTGCCTCCCAAGTGCTGGGATTAAAGGCGTGTGCCATCACGCCCAGCAAATATCTGTTTTCTAATGGTCTTCAGTGACCCCTATGAAAGTGTTGTCTGAACCCACAAGTTGAGAACAGCTGCTCTAAAGTATAAAGGTTAGGGAAATAGAAAATTTGGAAAAGTAGCCTAAGGAGTAGCCAGAGATAAGGAGTGGGGGAGGGGGGAAACCTCAAAGTAATGCCCTCAAAGCCAAATGTGAAACATTTTGCAAGGGTTATAGACTCTCTCATTGTCTGGTTAGGCCAGTGAAATGGGCAGAATTGATGAGCAGAATGCAAATCACTAGTGACCATGGTTAGATAGTTTTACTGGAGTGGTGGGCATAACACCTCACTAGAGTGGATGCCAGAGGAAACAGAAGAAAGAAATTAGAGGCATTGAGGGTTTCATCAGTTGAGGAGTCTGTTGTCTGGAAGAACAGCAATGGGCTGGCAGTCAGAAAGGAAATGGAATCAAGAGACTTTTCTGTAAGATGGTAGAATATTTGAATATGGCTGAGAATGGTCCAGAGAAGAAAATATAATGCAGGGAAAATGAGAGACAGTACTGTCTTGATGTCTTCAAATAGATGAGAAAGGATCCCATGACCACTGGAATGTAGCCTTAGGGAGGACATGTTTGTGTTCTCCTATGACCTTGAAATAAGGTAGATTGTATGAGCATAGCTCAGAAATGAATGACACCAGCTCTGTGTACTCAGACATAGACTGAAGGTCTTGATGAGGGGTTTATTCTCTATTTAAATAGTAGAGTTATTCATGCATGCACTAGAGTGTATGCATTCACATTCATGTGTGTATACACACATATACATAATAATTTTTAAATGGAAATAGAGCCAGTGGTGGTGGTTTACTGCAGTGGGTGCTATAAGAAAAGTGCCATTATTATAGATATTCTTTTGTATAGTGAGAGGTACCCATAAGAGGAGAGAAGGATTAGAATGATATGGTCTAACTACTAATGAAATCAAGTTTGTATTAGGCCAACAAGTCTTAAAGAGTCCAGACACAGGACATTGAACTCATTAAAGTATCCTAGATTGACAGGACAAATGACTTGATCTTATTTATTTTTTAGCTGAAGTTCGTTTAGGAATGGGCCATTGCTTTGTCAAACTTAACAAACTGGAAAAAGCTCGACTAGCATTCAGCAGAGCCCTGGAACTCAACTCTAAGTGTGTGGGAGCACTGGTTGGACTGGCTGTTCTAGAACTCAACAATAAAGAGGTATGAGAAGAAAGACGACCTCTAGCTTTAGGTTTATCAGGCCTACTGTCCCTTATCTAGGGCTCCTAGAACGAGTTATGCTTTAGAGATCTAGATTCTGGGTTCTAGATAGAAAATGTGTTACCTGGGCTGCAGGCACCATGCTGAAAGCAAACATATTTCTGTGATATAGCCATATGAAGATAGCCTCACAGCTTATGTTGTCCCTGCCATCTGCTTTAAGACAAGCACACATACCACACACACCCCTCAAAAATGGCTTTAGAACTTTGTGAAGTTTAGAATCTCAGATGAGATATTGTAGGCCCATAGATCTGTCTAACATGTATCTGACAAAGTAACAAATCCACACTGCACTGATTTAAACATTAACAGTTATAATTCACTAAACAAAGTGTCTCAGATCTTACACTCAACACCACAGTGTTATCAGTCAGTGATTTTCAATAACTGTGTTGACCCTTCCTTAATGTATGACTTTCCCCTATATCTGTCACCTTACAGTCATTGGATAGTTGCTGCTTGTTCCATTCCTCTTACAGAAAGGAACGAAGCAAGAGGCTTTTCTGTAGGGCCTTCCCTCAGAAGTTACAGCTAATATGGAAAGTCTGTTCCTGTCCTGCTTCTATATTTAATTGTCCAAAAGGTTGCCAGGGTTTTCTCTGTGTCAACAGTGTTGACAGTTGAGCCTTGAGTTGTCTTTGAGTAACTGTCCTCTTGACTGAATGTTTACCAGCTTCTCTGGCCTTTACCATTAAACCCCAGTACCATCTCCATAGTAGTAATGACAAAACCTGACATTGTCCCCAGTGAGAATTTCTTCCTTAGGTCAGTCTCTGGAGGAGAGGAATAGATTATCTTGACTAGTTACTCAATCATGATTTGTCACCTGGGATTGAAAAAAGGAAAAGAACTTGCAGGAAATCAATCTGTCTCACAGACTACAAAAACTGTTGTGAGGCCAGGCATGGTGAGGCATGGTTGTCTCTACCACTCAGAAAACAAATGTAGACAGATCTGTGAGTCTGGGGCCAGGTTTGTCTACATGGAGGACTCCAGGCCAGTGTACATGTTAAGACCATGTATTATAAAGAAAGAACAGAAAGAAGGAAGCAAGCTGTGTTCCTTAGCAAGGTAAAATGGCTGCCACACCAAGAAGCAGCTGAGGCAGGACTAATAAGTGGACAACCTCAAGCAAAAACTGAATAAAATAAGGAAAGTGGCACACCCACAGCCCATACACACACTGTCTTAGTTATGGTTTTACTGCTGTGAACAGACACCATGGCCAAGACAACTCTTATAAGGACAACATTTAATTGGGGCTGCTTACAGGTTCAGAGGTTCAATCTATCATCAAGGTGGGAATATGGCAGCATCCAGGCAGGCATGGTACAGCTGGAGCTGAGAGTTCTACATCTTCATCTGCAGACTGCCAGTAGAATACTTACTTCTAGGCAACTAGGATGAGGGTCTTAAAGCCCACACCCACAGTGACACACCTATTCTAGCAAGGCCCCATCTCCAAATAGTGCCACTCCCTGGGCTAAGCACATTCAAACCACGACACACACAAAATCAAATACTGAGATTAAAATGGGGATTTCATTACAAATGGATTTTTAAAAATCCTAAGATGGTTCATCAGTTAAGAGTGCTTGCTGCTCTTGCAGAGGACCTGAGTTCAGCACCCACATTGTATCTCACAGCTCTCTATGACTGCAGCTCCAGAGAGTCTGATGCTTTCCTCTGGTCTCCACAGTCACTGTACACACACGTATACATGTATACAGGCAAAATGTTCAAACATATCAGTAAAAATAAATAAGTCTTAGAAATATGTTTTCTATTCTTTGTTCTCAGAGTCAGCATAAGTTATTAAGACTGGTACCAAATATACTTTTGTTAAGAAAACTATATTATAACAATTTGGTATTTCCTTATTTGGAACTTTACATCGTTTATGAAGAATAGCAACCTGTCTTATGGTGTTGAACTATAAATATAGGACCTTATTTCTGGACAGTGCTAATTAAGTGATGTTTTTCACTCCATTGTGTTACATTTTTTTTTAGGCTGATTCCATCAAAAATGGTGTGCAGCTTCTTTCCAGAGCCTATACTATTGATCCTAGCAACCCTATGGTACTGAACCATTTGGCAAACCACTTTTTCTTCAAGAAGGTAAAAATATTTTTATTTATTTATTTTGAAATCTGTTTTTCCTGAATATAGTCAGTGCATGATTTTTGCTTAACTTGGGAAGAAATTTGAAAATGTCATTTGTTTTTGTTTTACTCCCAAATTAGAGCTTGGATTAGTTGCCTGAGAATGAGTACATGCATTCATTCACTAACTTCATACGCATTGGCACTGTGTGCAGCCTGGGATGGGAGATGAGTAAGACTGCTGTCTGCACTCAGGCAAAGGCCTTTGCCACACAGAGAAATGAGCGAGTGGTAAGGGTGATGTCACCACAGTGCAGAAGCTGTTAAACTCGGTGTCACTAGGTAGTTGGAAGAGGACAGGCATGGGCTGGAGGAAGCCTCAGCCTTTGGAGAAGTCAGGACACAGCGTGCAGTAGACTACAAGAGGTGCTGCGTTAGGCCCAGTTAGGAAGCACTTGCTTCATATCATTTGACGGTAGGTGTACATATATCAGTCATTGGTGGTTCTGTTTATTTTCACACGTTGATCTTGCCTGTTAATTCCACCATTTTTGTTGTTGTTGTTGTTGTTTTGTTTTCTGTTTTTCCGATACAGGGTTTCTCTGTGTAGCTCTGGCTGTCCTGGAACTCACTCTGTAGACCAGGCTGGCCTTGAACTCAGAAATCCGCCTGCCTCTGCCTCCCAAGTGCTGGGACTGAAGGCGTGCGCCAGCACTGCCTGGCTAATTCCACCATTTTTGTGGAACAGTATTTTAGATTTCTTAACATACCAAATTCAAGGTACAATTGATAAAATTTTTCATTTTTAAAGTTTTTATTAGCATATATTAGTCATACATAATGAGTTTCACTGTGACATTTTCTCATATATATATATATATTATACCTTGATCATATCCCTCCATTTTCCTCTCATCCCCCCTTCTGCTGATCCTTTCCTTTTTCCAATTAGTCCCTCTGCTTTTTTGTCTTTTTTCACTAATTTATTTATTCCCTTTACATCCCAATCTGTGTCTGACTCTGTTGCCTGCCGTTGGATTCCCTTCCCCTACCTGGACTGCCTGGTTGAGCCTCAGTGGGAGAGGATGTGTTTTTTATATCTTGTTTGGTGACCCAATGGGTCTAATTAGGATTGCTTGTAGCAGCTTGGGTGAGGGGTTGTTTATAAGCTTACGGGCAGCTTACCAGAGGCTATACTGCTAAACAAAATCTCTCTCTCACCCACCAATGACAGTTTTTATACAATAAACAGGAAAGTTTAACCTGCTATATTAGAACCAGGGACTAAATTGCACTATAAACTTTAAAATACTTGAGTAACAATTTAGGTAAAAGTTGACTGTTTATCAGCCTTACTAATATGAGCTCCTGTGTTGTTACATATGTACCCGGTGCTTACTAAATCCTAAGCATTGTTAACAGTGCATGCCCAGTACTCACTTCTGTTACGCTCCCAGCTAACCGGCGAGGTCAGTAGCTGATCCTTCTTCCCTTTCTTGAGAGAGAGGGGGTGGGGGAACATATGAATACACAGTTGTGTGAGTTGTGTGGAGGCAAGAGGTCAGTGTCAGGTGTCTTCCTCAATTACCGGTTACCTTTTTTTTTTTTTTTTTTTTTTTAAAAAAAGGTTTTTTTTATTTTTTGTGTTTATGAGTGTTTTGCCTGCATGTGTGTATGTGCACCACATGGTGTCTCATAGCTCAGGAGATTAGAAGAGCATTGGATCCCTGGAACTGGAGTTAGAGAACATTGTGAGCTGCCATGTAGGTGCTGGGAACCGAACCTGGGGCTTCTGCAGGAGCAGCGGCTCTTGACTGCTGTGTCATTTCTTCAATCCCTCTCATCTGATTTTTTGAGATGGCATCTCCCTGACTCTAGAGCTCATTGATTCATTTAAACTGGGTGGCCTTTGTGCTCTCCCTGTCTCTGTCTCCCAGCACTAAGCTTACAGATGCATGGCCACTTTTGCATGAGTGCTGGGGATCTGCACACAAGTCCTCATGACTACATAGCTCTTTCCAGCTAAGCTGTCTGTCCAGCCTGTGCCCGTTTTCTTTTTTTGGTTTTTCGAGACAGGGTTTCTCTGTGTAGCCCTGGCTGTCCTGGAACTCACTCTGTAGACCAGGCTGGCCTCGAAGTCAGAAATCCGCCTGTCTCTGCCTCCCAAGCGCTGGGATTAAAGGCGTGCGCCACCACCGCCCGGCACTGTGCCCATTTTCTTGATGAGTAAGTTGAGGCAGAGTTATTAGCTTAGAGCTTGACGCCACATCATTCTTAATTGCTGATTTACACGTCACAGTTATGATTATTATGTCGTGATTATTCATGAAGGTTATAACTGTTACAATGCTGACGTTCAACTATTTAGGAAGAAGATGAAAATATACCTTACAGCTAAATGAAATGTTACCAATTAAAGTGAATTACTATTCAAGCAACCTTCTGACATCAACTTTTTTCTGGTATCAAATTCAGGATTATAGTAAAGTGCAGCACCTGGCTCTCCACGCATTCCACAACACAGAGGTGGAGGCAATGCAAGCAGAAAGCTGTTACCAGCTGGCTCGGTCCTTCCATGTTCAGGTGAGGCCATTATCATCTTCCTAAGTAGTCCTTTTACTTAGAGCGTTTCAGGCTTCTGACCACATCGAGTGTTGTTGGTCTTGTTTTATTCTCGTTTCTCAGGAAGATTATGACCAGGCCTTTCAGTACTACTATCAAGCCACACAGTTTGCTTCATCTTCCTTTGTCCTACCATTTTTTGGTTTGGGACAAATGTATATTTATCGAGGTGACAAAGAGAATGCATCTCAGTGCTTCGAGAAAGTTCTGAAAGCTTATCCGAACAATTATGAAACTATGAAAATTCTTGGCTCTCTCTATGCTGCTTCAGAAGATCAGGAGAAACGAGACATAGCCAAGGTGTGTTCTAAATCTTTGGTACCCTGAGACTTCAGCTGTAGCTAGTACAGCTGTGAGCAGTGTATGGTTAGCTGAGTGCCAAATCTTTGGCTTCTTAAGCAGGTTGCGGTAGCCATGTTTATTGTTGCCGTTGTTTAGTTTGACGACGTTATTTTATTGATCTCATTTATCCCAGGGCCATTTGAAGAAGGTCACAGAACAGTATCCTGATGACGTGGAAGCTTGGATTGAGTTGGCCCAGATTTTAGAGCAGACTGACATACAGGTATTAATGTCTGCTCCTCATATCCTAAATGATGTGTTCTGATAAGCTGGTGTAGTGGTTCTCTTTGATCTGTGAGTAACTCTTACTCTGTCCACTGTAAACATGCAGGGTGCCCTTTCAGCCTACGGAACAGCCACACGCATCCTGCAGGAGAAAGTGCAGGCCGATGTCCCTCCGGAGATTTTGAATAATGTTGGGGCCCTCCATTTTAGACTTGGGAACCTAGGCGAAGCAAAGGTGAGGAGACAGAAACCGTCCTTGTTTCTATGCTTGACCACGCTGCAGGCACTTGCTCAGCTGTATCCAGTAACATTGCCTTTTCTTCCTCACAGAAGTACTTCCTGGCCTCACTGGACCGCGCAAAGGCAGAGGCCGAGCATGATGAACACTATTACAATGCCATCTCTGTTACCACATCCTACAATTTAGCCAGGCTCTACGAGGCCATGTGTGAATTTCACGAAGCAGAGAAACTGTATAAAAACATTTTACGAGAGCATCCTAACTACGTTGATTGTAAGAATTTTAGGCGTGTGTGTGTGTTGAGGAGAGAGAGAGAGAGTTGTGGGGGGTCCTAAATTCCCATAATAACAGTAAAAACTTATTTAGGAAAGGAAGTCTTTGTTAAAGATGCAGCCTGGAGTGGTAGCAGTCTTCTGTAATCCTAGTACTCCAAGACAGAATGGATCAGGAGTTCAAGGCTAGCTAGCCTCCTTACCTAGCAGGTTTGAGGTCACCCTGGCTGTGTGTGAGGCCCTGTCTCAGAAACTAAAATAAAGGGCTGAGGAGATGGCTCAGCAGTTAAGAGCACTGGCCGTTCTTCCAGAGGATCCAGGTTCAACCCCCAGCACCCTCATAGCAGCTCACAACTGTCTGTAACTCCAGTTCCAAGGCACCTGACTCACTCACACAGACATACGTACATGCAGGCAGAATACCAATACACGTTTTAAAAAAAAAATAAATGGAGTACAACTAACATCACAGTTTTCTTACGCTGGAAAATACAGGGATCAACAAAAGTCACTCAGGTTGTGTTCAGCAGCAGTGAGTCAGCTGCCGAGCCTCTCCCTGGAGGGCTCGCTAGTGGGTGGACTCTGTAAGTGCTCTGCCTTGACTGGAGGTTTTTTTCTTGAAACAATTATTACTAAAACGGCCCTAGTTTGAGTTTTTACAACCATGGCACTATGAATGATTGGCATTTTAAAATTAATCTATATGCTCTGTAGCAGTTCCTTGTCTTCTAGGGTTTCACTCTCTGTAGTTTCATTTGCTACACTCAACTCTGCTCTCAAAATATTATGTGGAAAATTCTATACATAATTCCTAAATTTCAAATTGTGGACCATCCTGAGTGTGGTGATGAGATCTCATGCTTCTCCACTCCACCCAGCCCCGGATGTGAGTTATCCCAGTACTGTCGGTGACTGAGTAGACATTTCAGAGAGCAGCTTGTCTGTAGGCTGTCAGTATGTGTGTGCAGTGATCCCTATTGTATTTTATAGTGATCCCAGCCACGTATCTTTAATCCTAGCACTCCAGAGGCAAAAGCAGGGGGATCTCTTAGTTCCAGGCCATCCTGGTCTACATAGTGAATTACAAGCCAACCAAAACACAAACACAGAAAGACCCTGTCTCAAAATAGAAAAAGAAAAGAAGAAAGGTTGACTTAGTGATGTAATTTCTCTTTTTTCTAGCTAGAATGATGTGTCTCCATGTGTGGGGCCTTTCTATCTCATAGTATTAAAAAAACACAGCTGTTTCAAATGTCAGACTTCAGTGTTAGGACCCTTTAGACGTAAGGTGGTGAAGATAAATTAAATGTGCATTTTCAGGCTATCTGCGCCTAGGAGCCATGGCCAGAGATAAAGGAAACTTCTATGAAGCTTCAGATTGGTTTAAGGAGGCCCTTCAGATCAATCAGGTTAGTGGTATCAACTTGGTTTCAGAAGTTTTCTCCTTTTACCTTTCAAAATCAGTCTGTCCATTTAATGGCTGTGATATTTCCCGTAATCATGGCATCTCTGGGTTTAGTGGCTTGTTTTATCTTTGTCTCACTTGTTAAAGACTGTAAAGAGTATAATAGTTTGTATGACTAGTCATCTCATAATCAGAATCTTTTTTTTTAAATATATAAAGCTATTTCCCTTCTATTTTTTTCTCCGTGTCTGCCTCCTGTCTCCTGTACTGAGCTCTGTAGCCTGCTGAGAGCAGCTTCCAGAGTCGGTGTCTTAGCATTTATTTGTAGGTCATCTGGGCTTCTGACTGTGGTCACAGTAAGAAGACTGCACATTGAAAGACAGGTTTACAAGTCATTAGTTACTCTTCTGGTGGGCAGTACACTGTTGTTACTTCATTCCATTCTGTTGCACTTCGTAAGCTAATACAGACATTGATCTTGCAGCTCGCTTACAGGTCTCAACTCTCAGTCTGAAAACCACCATTGTGTTGTAGCTTTAAACCTCTTCAGCTATTAGCCATTTGGGAAAGAAGACTGGTTTTATCAGATCCCAGATTGCAAAATTTACTTCTTTATATGTACATAGGATCATCCGGATGCCTGGTCTTTGATTGGTAACCTCCATCTGGCAAAACAAGAATGGGGCCCAGGTCAGAAGAAGTTTGAGAGGATATTAAAACAGCCAGCCACACAGAGTGACACCTACTCTATGCTGGCCCTGGGCAATGTGTGGCTCCAGACTTTGCATCAGCCAACCCGAGACCGAGAAAAGGTAATCTCCTGTCTCCTTCAGCAAGGTTGGTGTCTGTATCCTTGTTGAATTTTTCAGTAATTCTTCTTTCCTATAGGAAAAGCGCCATCAAGACCGTGCCCTGGCCATCTACAAACAAGTCCTCAGAAATGATGCCAAGAACCTGTATGCTGCTAATGGCATAGGTGACTAGAAGCCTTGGTTCCAATAACAATAGTGAAGTTAATACTTTTGCGGGTGTTAGTAGATGTGGTCCTCCTGTTCAGGGTACTTTCAGTTGTTAAACAACAGTCAGGCCGTTCTCACTGCCAGCCTTTTGTAACTTTAGGAGCTGTCTTGGCCACAAAGGATACTTCCGTGAAGCTCGTGATGTCTTCGCCCAAGTGAGAGAAGCAACAGCAGATATCAGTGATGTGTGGCTGAACCTAGCACACATCTATGTGGAGCAGAAGCAGTATATCAGCGCTGTTCAGATGGTAACATCTTTGCCTCTCCAGATATTTGCATGTCATGTGGAGTCATTGCTTCCTTAACCCTTCTGGTCCCATCATGGACTTTCATGTAATCTCCTCTGATACTGTCTGTTCAGAAATTTATAACAATGTAATGACAAGGCCAGGTAGATAGGAGTCCCAGTTCCATGAATTCATGCCACAGTCTACAAAGTGGAGATCTAGAAGTTCAGAGGATCCAGTATGAAAAGAAATGGGCACTAACCAGTAGAACAAGTCTTCACTAAAAGGAAGATTTGGTATTTATTCTTTCAGTTTCTGAAGTGAACCATGTTTCAGTAATGTTAAGTGATGAAGCTGTTCATGTCGAGTCTCTCTGTATTGTCCTGGTTGACCTTAAGTACCTGTGTTAAAGTGTCCTCCCACATCAGCCTTCCAGGTAGCTAGGATTACAGTCACATGACAGCCCTTACTTTAAGTGGCTTATCTTAAATTTTTATTTCCCTTATATGTGTGTCTGAGTTGTATGAAAGCATGCCTTGTGGATTAGGATGCCTCAGGAGGCCAAAGAAGGCTTTACTCTGCTGGAGCTGGGCTTCAGGCTGTTGAGAATCACCTGTCCATGGGTGCTGGGAGCCAAGCTTAAGTCCTTTAAGAGCAGGAAGTATTCTTCATCACTGAACTCTCTATCCTGCTCACTGTTTATCTTTTAAGACAAAAGAAATACAAAAAATGGGAAAAAGACAAAACATGGAAACAAGGCTTATGCCTGTAGATTTTGTTAGTTTCTCGTGCTTGCTGAGTGCTTCAGTGTAAGGAAAAGTTACACTCACTGTTTTCAGGACACTAAGATAACAAAGCTCTTGGTGTCTGTGGGTAGAGTACGGTCAGAAAAAAATGAGGCTTCTGAACAAAGAAGGTAAGAGTCGTCCAAGCCTCGGGAGTTAAACTGATCGGGGGACTTGCAGAACTCAGATTGAGTGCTCAACCCAGAGGTTGTGTTTTTAGAGATAAGCGATCCCAATCTTCAGAATAGCAGCACTGCCTTCTAGAAGTGCAAATTAGCCATTAGAGATAGTCCAGGAAATTAGCTTTGGGGTCTAGGGAGATGACTATGTAGAAGTGCTTGCTTCATAGTCATGAGGACTAAGTTCAGATTCCTAGTACCCTTGAGAAATGTGTTCATTTTCTTAGTGCTGTTAGGAATGGAGACAGGAGAATCACTGGGATAGCAGAACAGGCTGTGAGGGTAAAGGGGTGGCAAGCTGCAGGTGAGAAATCCTGTCCATGAGATAAGGCAGCAAATGACAGATCAAGACAGATCAAGATACTGACATCTTCTGGCCCCTGTGTCCACTCCTTGCTTCACACACACAAGATATACATCATACACACTAGAGTAAAGAGGTGAAAAAAATTAACTCAGATGTCATTTGTTAGTCTGACCAATACATTAGCTGAAATGTGAGACTTTTATGCTCATTGATACTAGTCTCCACAGATCCCAGAGAAAGATGTTAAGAGTGTGTCACCCGTAAGGTCCAGGAGTGTGACTTGTCATGGTGGCCATGGTGAATTGATTCTGGATAAGTATCCTAAAAATAAGAGAAAGGGGTTTCCAAGCTAAGGTTGAGGCAGGCAGACAGACTTAAGTCTCTTTACCTTCCATTTAGTACTAGTCCAAATTCCATGTAAAAAAATATTTTGAGCCTAGTTTTTCTGTGATCAGATTTTTTACGTTGTAAATATATAAACTGACTAATGTCAGAAGTCAACTCCAGATTAGTCTCTGAAATTAACAAGAATGGAGTGTCTTTTCAGAACTTTAAAATTGCTTTGAGATCCTGACACAGCATGAGAATACCTCCCTGCTGTGTTCTGTTGTTTGTTTGTTTGTTTGTTTTTGAAACAGCTCTGGCTGTCCTGGAACTCAATCTGTAGAGCAGGCTGGCTGGCATTCAGAGATTGGCCTGCCTCTGCATCCTGAGTGCTGGGATTAAGGGAATGCACTACCACTGCCCAGCTCTGCTATGTTTCTAACTAGCATTTCCTTTTTGTAGTATGAGAACTGCCTCAGAAAGTTCTATAAGCACCAAAACACAGAAGTTGTGCTCTACCTGGCCCGTGCCCTCTTCAAGTGTGGCAAGTTGCAAGAGTGCAAGCAGACTCTGCTGAAGGTAACAGGACTGGGTCTGCCCACCACCCCGAATGGCTGCCTGGCTTTTACCTGCTAAAAGCCTTTGGTGGCATTCAATCATAAGAAGCTACGTACATTGCTTTCTGTTTACAGGCCAGACACGTGGCACCCAGTGACACAGTTCTGATGTTTAATGTGGCTTTGGTCTTGCAAAGATTAGCTACCTCTGTCCTGAAAGATGAAAAAAGTAATCTGAAGGAAGTCCTTAATGCTGTGAAAGAGCTGGAGCTTGCACACAGGTAAGAATTTTGAAGAAAAGGGACTTTACAATGGTTTTTTTCCTTCTGAGACAGTTTGTCTCAGAAGATTTAAAAAAAAATTCCCTCAACAACACACAACAACAAAAAAATTTATACAGAGAAACCCTGTCTCGAAAAACCAAAAAAAAACCCACACATTAGGGGAAAGCAGGCATTAGAGGTCTAGCAGTTTAGGTTAAGGTCAAAGTACACAGTTGCCACATGGTGGCGCCATACTGCAGGCAGAGTCCTGCCACACTGGGCTCTTGAAGCCTGATCCCTAGAGCTGGCTGGCTGGCTTAATCTCTCAGCCGCACGCACGAGCCAGTGTTTTACACTTGTGAGCTGTTTCTTCGCCACTTGTTTGGTTCCGTGTTGTGTTCCAGTGTGTTTTTATGGGATGCTGATTTTCATCAAGCTAGGATTAAAGAGCTTATCACTCACTGCTTACCAGACTTACTCAGCTCAGTTCACATGTGTTTAACCTTATAGGACTTAGCAGTTCAGTGTGTGGTAAAATGAAAGCTCCCATCTCTGATGATCAGCTGTGCTTATGTTCATCTCTGTTAATGTTTCTTGCTTCATCTGATGAAGTGTAAGTGCTCTCGTGACTTCGGCCCCACCCACCATGCTGACACAGTTAGTTAGTAAATTTAATGTTTACTACCTGTTTGCTATGGTTATTTTTAGTTTACTGACAGTATTAACTATGTTTTGCCTTTCTTGATGAACTTGTGTTTATTAAACGGGGCCTTAATGATGAGGATTGAGTGAAATATCTTTTATCTTCTTCCATTTAGGTACTTCAGTTACTTGAGTAAAGTTGGAGATAAAATGAGATTTGATTTGGCCCTTGCTGCTTCTGAAGCCAGGTAATACCCTGTTTACAGAAGGTGGCTTTTGGGGAGAAGTAGGAGTGGATTAGAAGAGTGTCACCATAACAAAGTGGTTCCTGACCTTCTCGGGGCCATTTATTCCCTCTCCTTGGGGAGTCCCTCACCCACAACACCTTTCCAGACTTTCAGAAAATTGATGTCGTATACTGAGGTTGTGGGAAAGTCCTTTCTCTTTGTGTTGTCTTTTTGACTAGACCAGAACTCAGGGTCCTCCTCTTGAGCTAGAAGTGCAGGCCTGAGCCACCGCTCCCAGCTAAGGACAACCCTGCTTCTCTCACATTATGTCAGTGAGTTTAAGGAGAGCAGGTGCTCCTAACTGCGATGTTGTGTCTTTGCCTCTGACATATTAGGCAGTGCTCCGACTTGCTGAGCCAGGCCCAGTACCATGTGGCCCGGGCACGCAAGCAGGATGAGGAAGAACGGGAGCTGCGGGCCAAGCAGGAGCAGGAGAAGGAGCTCTTAAGACAGAAGCTTCTCAAAGAACAGGTGCGTTTACACTAGAACTGAGGAGCGAAGTGTACATGCTGTGTGTTAGGATTGTTTTGTTCATTATAAGAACATTCTGATCAGTTCCTATATACCTCCTCCTCCCCCACTAGGAAGAGAAACGTCTCAGAGAAAAGGAAGAGCAAAAGAAACTTTTGGAACAGCGGGCCCAGTATGTGGAGAAGACCAAAAATATCCTCATGTTCACTGGCGAGACTGAAGCCACAAAGGAGAAGAAAAGAGGTGGAGGTGGAGGGCGGGTAAGATCTGGCCCGACATCTGCAGCAACTTCAGAGGCTGCCTTTGAGCTTTCTAAAACGAAGGGCTTGGTTTAGTTGGCTCTGTACTTACTTCTTAGCCCTGACTTCCTCTACCAAGGGATAGTCTTTTAACACAGATTGCAGTGTCTGGTGTGGGCAGTGGTCCCTGCTTTTGTGGTGGGTGTGGTGCTGTGGGTGAACATAGGCTCAACACATATGTGCTCTGCAGCTCTTAGACTGCTGGCCGCAGCAAGCCCCGAAGTCCCTGCTTCCATGGAAGCCTGACTTACAGGGCATACAGTGAGCATTTGGGAGAACCGTACTTTGAATCTTGGTCTTCTCCCAAGCTGAGGGATCTGGTATGACGTTTTTATGTGGTATTATGCAGCTCTGGGTAGCTGCAGAGACCTATACCTCCCAGTCAGCTACGTGGTCATGGGAGCAAACAACCATCGCCTCTCTGTGTTGTCAGAGCTAAGGTGGGTTAAATGCGTTTTTAATTGAAGGTGTGCTTGCCTTGTGCTGACTTCTCAGGATGTCTCATGATGAGTGTAGAACGTGTGGGCCCAGCCAAGCCCCTCTTCCATGTGACTTAGTAAAAGCTCTAAACTTGTCAGAGACCCACAAGAGCACTATCCAGCCTCCTGCACCCTAGCTGTGCTCTACCTGGAAGTGGCTGATTGTGGTCTCCCTGGGTTGTAGCGTTCCAAGAAAGGAGGCGAGTTTGATGAGTTTGTCAACGATGACACTGATGACGACCTCCCTACATCCAAAAAGAAGAGGAGAAGGAAGGGCAGTGGGAGTGAGCAGGAAGGCGAAGAGGAGGAAGGTGGAGAGAGGAAGAAGAAGAGGAGGAGAAGGTAGTGTCCTCATTACTGTTTAAGCGTCTACAAAGGCAACAGACCTTTTGTTTATAAACACTTCATCTTCCCAAGCTGCCTCCCTGCTTTAGCTTGTTTCAGAGTCTTGAGTGTTTAATTTGCTTGTATCTCTACGTTATTCCTTGAACAGCTGACAGTTACTATTGTCCTTCTTTTTATCATTTTGTTTCTTGAAATAGGGTTTATATATCCCATACTAGCCTTGAATTTACTCTGTATCCCAGGCTGGCCTTAAACTCACAGAGATTTATTTGTCTCTGCCTCCAGAGCACTGGGGTCACTGATGTGCACCACCACTCCCAGTCTTCTTTTCTTGTAATGTAGTTTGGGCACAGATGTGAAGTGAGCAGCCTGGGTGACAGATTCATTGACTGTGCATGTGCAGTACTGGCCGTCACTGAGCCGTTCCTCTCTGGAATGTGAATGAATGGTTGTGAAAGTGCCTTTAACCACCTAGTGCCATCTGTCATAAGATCCAGAACACCCCACACTTTCCTGCCTAGGAGTCTTTTGGCTATTTTATCCAGACCTGTCTTTCCTATCCCTTCCTATCCTTGAGAAAGAACCTGTTGACCCATTCAGACCATCACTTGTGAGGGTCTTGGTAGCAGCTGAGAACAAAGGGAAAGTTTTGAAGATCCAAAACATAGGTTCCTCACTCGGGCACTGCACTGTGTGCAGATGGCAGTGTAGATGAGGGAGGGAGCCGCAGCCTATTGGCAGCTGTCATGCAGACACGGCTGCAGACTGTAGACCTGCGCCCTCGAGTGCATAGCACAGCTGAGTCAGTATCCGTACAGAATGGTGCTACAGTGATGGCAGGGTAGCCTCAGGCCTGGCAGCTCTGAACCTCCTGACAGCCTCATTGTGTTCACTATTCAAGACCTCTAAAGGGAGAAGAAGGATCTGATGATGATGAAACAGAAAATGGCCCCAAACCAAAGAAGCGCCGTCCACCAAGAGCAGAGAAGAAGAAGGCTGTGAGTTCTAGAGCTATCATCCTGCCGTGTGTGTGTGTGTGTGTGTGTGTGTGTGTGTGTGTGTGTGTGTGTATGTATGTGTGTGTCTGTCTGTCTGTCTGTCTGTCTGTCTGTCTGTCTGACAGTCTGACAGAGTGTCCCAGTACATTCTTCTGCAGCTTCTTCCAGCACAAATGCTTGTTTTATTGGTGGCTGTTGACTCTGTTACTGTAATAAAACCTAGTCTGATAAGATGTCCCAATAATATGAGAACCCCAACTAATGAGTTATGCTTGACATTCTCTAGCCCAAGCCAGAACGCCTGCCTCCTTCAATGAAGGGAAAAATAAAATCCAAAGCCATTATATCATCAAGTGATGATTCTTCAGATGAGGATAAACTGAAAATTGCTGATGAAGGGTAAGAACCTCCCCCCTTAGTAAATTCTAATGGTCGATAAGTCCCAGTTTGATAGGGAACAAGAATCCTAGGATGCATTCTAGCTGTGGGGAGCCACAGTGGCGGCTAACCAGCCATCTGGATCTTTTGCTGTGTCTTTGTCTTTAGAGGGAAAACAAAATTGGAGACCCAGCGACTGGGAATAGTCAGTGTGCTGTCCTCTCACCAGCTTCAGGCTGGGCTTGTTCTCTCCGTGACCCTCCTGCCTCAGACTTGTACTCCATGCCTAGCTGTCTTGTAGCTAGAAGAAACCACAACAGACATGCCATTGAGAAGCTTAGCTGATATTTCGTAGATGGCACACTTATTCAAGTATCATTCCAGTTCCAAGCACTGACTGGCTAGCAGGTACTAATAGTAGCCTGGCCCTGGCCCTGTGGAGATGAGGAATTTAGTGTCTGTTTCTTCCCCTGCTGGGCTGGAGACACACCTCTGCCTTCCTTGGTGGACTTAGCTTACCGACTGAGCTCATAGCCTTGATGAAGTGACTCCTGACTGTGCTTGCCTCTGCTCACCCACCCACCCCTAGACTCCTGGAATAGAGCTTTCTGTACCATACTTCCTGCATTCCCCTGTGGCCATTGCTTCTTCATTCAGCCACCATTTATGTCCCTCCTGAGAGACTGGCAGGTGATGAGGATACCTACCTCAGTCCCAAACCACCTTGCAGTGGACTATACATGTCCACTTCACTTTCCCATTTGCTGCTCTGGTGAGCACACCCACCCTAGAATTGGTGGTGGTAGCTCTGTTTTTGGTAAGAGAAGGGGTGTTTAAATGCAGTGGGGGGAGGAAGAGTCCTGGCTGGTCAAAGTGGCTGTGGCACTGGTGAGGCACTAGCCTCAGCGCAACAGAACCATCTGTGGAGGTGTAATTTTCTTTTGCTTTGAAGATACTGGCTGACAGAAATCTGATTGCTTTCCCTGAAGGGCTGCTTTGCCCTTGTCTTCACAGTGCGCCCCCCCCCCCCCCCAGGCTGTGGTTAGCAGTCTGCAGGGCAGGGTTGAGGGGGAAATGCAGACTCGTGTCTATAGCCAAGGCCAAGTTTATGTATGCATTGGTATCCATTAAACTTTGTCCCAGTCACCATGATATGTCCGAGCATTGGGCCAAATGGAATGAAGTGGCCCATTGATTTTGAATGGATCTGCACAGCACATATCACTGTCATTGTGTCTCCTTGGTCACATCTCCATGTTCTCATGACTAAGTAGTGTATGTGTGGTTCCTTCTTTAAAACCTAGACACAAGGAGCCTTCCTTTAGTATGTAGGGATGCTTTCCATTCTGAAGAGTAACGTGATTCACTCCCTCACTCTTCCCGGTCTGAGTCCTGTTGGGATGCTTCATAGAAACCAAAACTGTCACCACAAGTCTGAAGCCGCCTCTCAGTGGTTAAGGGTGTGGTTCTAACCTATTGAAGCAGGAGGCCACTACCCCCAGCTGCTGCCACCTCCCTTTCTCTGACACATGTCAACTGACAGTGAAAGAACCTGGGAAGAAAAGTTAGTAAGCTGAAGGCCCCTTACTTAGCACTGGCTTCCTGTCTGATAACCTCATCCTTGTGAAGACCTGGTGCCTTCACAACCTCAGCACAGCACTGAGGTCACTGTTCTTCAGGTGTCTGTTGACATGGATATGTTAGGACAGGAAGTGTCCAGTCTTAGGACTTCTGAGCCTCAGCCACCATCAGAGGGCCCACATTTTACCTTTGTGCCTAGGATTTATTATAAGGTCAACTGAAGACTCTCTACTCTTTGCCCTTTTAAGTTTGAAGTTGAGAAATGCCTGCTAAACAGAACCTAATAGGGTGGGTATGAGTCGCCCTTCTGTTCATGCGCAGACTGGCTGCTGCGTGTGCTCCCTCACTGTTGATCTCAGGTTACAATAAGGGTCCATGTTCACAGAATAGCACACAAAACAAGTACCACAGGCACCAGGCATGACCAAGAACAGAAAGTGCTGTTGGCTCTCCTAGTGTCTCACCCACACCTCTCTCCTCCAGACATCCCAGGAATAGCAACAGCGATTCTGACGACGATGAGAGGCCCGACAGACGCGCCTCATCCGAGAGCGACTCAGATGACAACCAGAACAAGTCTGGCAGCGAGGCAGGCAGCCCTCGGAGGCCAGGTAGACAGGAGTCGGATGAAGATTCCGACAGTGACCAGCCATCCAGAAAGAGAAGGCGCTCCGGCTCTGAGCAGTCGGACAATGAGTCTGCACAGTCCGGGAGAAGCCCCTCCGGAGGTTCCGAGAATGAGAATGATTCTCGCCCTGTTTCTCCAAGTGCAGAGTCGGACCACGAATCCGAGCAGGGCTCTGACAATGAGGGTTCTGGCCAAGGCTCTGGAAATGAATCAGAGCCAGAGGGCTCAAACAATGAGGCCTCAGACCGAGGCTCAGAACATGGATCAGATGATAGCGACTAGGTCTGTTTCATCAAAGACTCCATGGGGGTGGGAGGAGCTTTATAATATATAAAAGCTGTGATAAAAAACATTTCAGATGGTTAGTCATTTGTGAAATTTTTCTTAAGGCAATTTTTTTTCTACTTGTATATTACTAACCTCCAAGAGACATTTCCTGTGCTGGAGAGTCCAGTGTCCGAAACTGGAGCAATGAGACTCCTGCACTGTGGTGCAGCTCCACCTGCCATATGTGAAAACTGCAGTGATAACACAGATGCTAAAGCATTCCCGCAAGGCTTGCCCAGGCTAGCCCTATCTCCTCTCCGGTAGGCAGCATGCTGCTATGTACGGTTTTTGTTGCAAACTTGTACCAAATGTTGCAGAAGCCAAGATATATGGCTTTGTTCCCTTTTGAGTTGAGACTGAAAGTTTTATTTCTAGAGGAAGAGATGTCCCTGAACTGAACTCTGAAAGGAAGGTGTTTACAGTGTGAGGTTGCAGCCAGGAGGCAGAGTGGCAAACACTGGGGATGGTGAAGTGTGGAGAGTGCTTTTCTGTTGTCAGAGTGGGAAGACCTCCCCAGCCACCTAATAAACCCTTTACCAACCATGCTGGCTACCTGTGTGTCCTTTTTTTTTTTCTTCTCAGTAACATATTTAAATATATTAAGCAAAAATTTGGGAAACTATCCAAACCAAAGGCAGTTTCCTCAAGGCTTTTCTAATTTGTGCCAGATTTCTGGAGGCTTTTTTTAAAAATACAAAAGAAGGCTATGGATTTTTTTGTTGTTTTGTTTCTTGAGGCAAGGTCTCTACATAGTCCTGTCTGTTCTGGAACTTAGTATGCAGATTAGGCTGGCCTTGAACTCACAAAAATCTGTCTTTCAAGTCCTGAAGTTAAAGGCATGTGCCACACCTAACTATTTTTTTGGGGGGGGGGGTTGTTTGTTTTGTTTTGTTTGTTTGTTTTTGGGTTTTTTTTTTTTTTCGAGACAGGGTTTCTCTGTGTAGCCCTGGCTGTCCTGGAACTCACTCTGTAGACCAGGCTGACCTCGAACTCAGAAATCTACCTGCCTCTGCCTCCCAAGTACTGGGATTAAAGGCGTGTACCACCACTGTCCGGCTGTATTTTTGTTTTTAGTAATTATTTTTGTAACCATTATAAGAAGTCTTTAATAATCAAATATCAAATGTGACAGTGAAATGAGGATGCAGAAGTAAATTGCCGTCTTCCAAAACCTCTGTAAATACAAGTTGTCCCCGTGGAATGAGGTGGAATGTAGTGTCTGCAGACTTCGGACACCAAGGACAAAGCAGACCAGGCAAGATTTCTTGAAAGACAGGAGACTGCAAGGCACTGGGCAGCCCTGCCTCATGGAGGACCTCTGAGGTGCTGCAGAGGCAAGTCCAGTGACTAAGGGTGCCAGAAACTCCTAGGAAGCTGAGAAGCCTGAGACCTGGGTCTGCTGCATGGGTGCAGGTCACACAGCTAATTTTATGAATTGTATATGAGAAGACAGGATTCTGATCACTTGTATCTGCACTTTCTAGAACACTAGTACTACTCAGATCTCCCCCCAAGTGACAAGAATCCAGTTCCTTTACTACAGGTAATAGCCCACCAGAAGGCAGGCTCTGAGAAAGTCAGAGAGAACATGTAGAGTGTGGTTTCTGTTAAGGTCAGGTTATGTACTCTTGGTTATTCCATTTAGAATAAAACTGGTATTCCAGGATGTTCCTTGTCCTAGGAGACAACATTTTCTAAACAAACTTTTTAAAAACTATGTGTGCCGCCGGGCGGTGGTGGCACACGCCTTTAATCCCAGCACTGGAGGCAGAGGCAGGCGATTTCTGAGTTCGAGCCAGCTGGTCTACCGAGCAAGTTCCAGGACAGCCCGGGCTACACAGAGAAACCCTGTCTCGAAAAACCAAAAAAAAAAAAAAAAAAAACTAGTGTGCCTATGTGTACCTAGGTTACCACATGCATACGATGCTTGAAGTCAGAAGAGGACATGGATCCCCTGAACTGGAAGTAGAGTTGTGAGCTATCTGGTATGCCGGAAACTGAACTACAGTTCTCTGGAAAAACACCAAACACTCTTAAATGCAGACCCATTTTTCCAGTTCTTACTCTATTTTGAGGGAGAGATGACAGCATTGTCTGATAGACCTCTAAATACCATCTGACAGGCACCACCCATCCAGCGTAGATTGATAGATGACTTACTCCTGAGAAAAGAAAGGATGTCACCCTGTAAGTGGATTTGGGTGAATTAAGACTGTAGGGGTGGGGGCTGGGGAGATGGCTCCGAAGTTAAAAGCAGCAGAGGTCCTGAGTTCAATTCCCAGCAAACACATGATGGCTCACAATCATCTGTAATGGGATCTGATGGATCTGATGCCTTCTGGTGTGTCTGAAGACAGCTACACTGTACTCACATAAATTAATTGAGAGACTAGGGGCATATGTAAGTATTAAAATCACATCAGGAGGTAGGGGCAGTTGGATCTCTGGCCAGCAGAGCTACATGGCAAAACCCTGTCTCAATGGAATTCAGGAGAATCAGGTGCAAGACTGTACTGGACACACCAACCAAGGGAAGAGTGTAACTGTCTTACCTGGTCCCCATAAGTGATGGAGCATGGTCTCACATCAACTTATTGTCTGATACCTGATGTGGGGGTCAAGGCCTCAGCACTGTCTGGAGCTTCAGCTAGACAAGGCCTACTTGGCTGCCACCTGTTCCCATTTACCCCTCTGGACCTGGACTTGGTCAGCTGTTTCCTACTCCTGACCCATATCCTGCTTCAGACAGGTTTACTCTTTCACCTGGCAGCTGTGCTCCGCAGCTTTTTTCTCACAGACCTGACTCCAGCAGCTCCCTTCAGGCACTCTCTGGTTCATTGTTCCTACAGGCAAATAGTCCTTTTTTAATGCCTCTCAAACTCTGCTGCGATATCATTAATACATACTCATTCTAAAGCCCTTATATAGAATGGGTGGTTTGAATAAGAATGGCCCCTGTAGGCTCATATATTTGAATGCTTGATCCACAGTTGCTGGAACGGTTTGGGAAGGATTAGGAGGTGTGACATTGCTGAGGGAAGTATGTTACTGGGTATGGATTTTGAGTTTCTAAAGCCCACACCATTCTCAGTTCTGTGTCTGTGTGTCTCTGTGTGTCTGTCTCTCTGTGTGTATCTCTCTCTATGTGTGTCTCTCTCTCCCTCTCTCCCTTTTTCTTCCTCTCTCCCTCTCTCCCTCTTTCTCTCTCCTCTCTCTCCCTTTCTCTCCTCTCTCCCCACTCTCTCTCCCTTTCTTTCCTCTTTCTCTCCCTCTCTTTCCTTTCTCCCCCTCTCTCTCCCTCTCTTTCCCTCTCTCTTTCCGTTTTCCCCCTCTCCCTCCCTCCTTCTCTCTCTGTGTCTGTGTATGTCTCCTCTCTCTCCCTCCATCCCTCCCTCCCCCGCCTTGTGCTTGTGGGTCAGATATAAGCTCTCAGCTACTGCTCCAGGACCATGCTTGCCTGCCGACTGCTACCCTTCCCACCATGATGGCCATGGATGTGTCCTCTGGAACTGTGAGCCCCAAATTAAATGCTTTCTTCTATAAATTGCCTAAGTCATAAGGTCTTAATGTAGCAATAGAAAAGAAACGACAGCCTATAGATATGTCGATACATTTCCTGTTGGGTGTGATACGAACATTAATAATAGTTAGACTGAAGTAAAAGAACCTGCATCTGCCTCAGCCAGGCTACCAAGTAGACAAATTATATTGCTATCACTTAAAACACTAAACCTTGTGATCTTATTGTCACTGGATAAATTCTGACATTGTGTTCCTATGTGTCTAGCATAGTATATTTGTGTTTCTGTGCTGATTTGGCCTCAGAGGTGCCTATGAGTAACACCCCATCTGTTTTTTGTTGAATCAGCGTGTTTCTGTGTCCCCAGACTACCAGAACAGCAATGTTTTCATAACCCTGGCCACACTGCCTGCCTCAGAAGACGCTGTGAGGTTTCCTCAGGCACAGCTTCCTTCAGTGCCTGGACAGTCACTACAGGAGTGATCCAGAGTGGGGAAGCCGTCTGACGAAGGACCTGGTCTCTGTTGCCCTGGGGCTGGGACCCTGCTTCCCAGGAGCATCAGCTCCACTTCCTTAGTAGGGCTAGAGTCAACAGAAGGCTGTGGAGAAGCCCCAGTCAGGGAGGAGCCCAGCCCCGGAGGTTGAGGATGTAACTCACTTGGTTTGGTATCTGTCGTACATGAGGACCAAGGTTTGCCTAGGTTACATGAAACCCTGGGTCCAGTCTTGGTCCCTACTGCTCAAAAGCTGTGTGACCTCGGGCATGTCCAGCTGACTTCTTGGCCTATCTAAAACAAACCATTTCTTGAATAGTGGGATCTGAGAAATCCTCATTTGAGGAAACAATTTTCCTTGTCTTTGTTGGTCAGTCAGAATTAGATGAGGCACAACCATAAAACTAGAACCACTGGGCTGGAAAATATATTTTGTTGCCATTTGTTAACATCTTATTCCAAACCAAAAACCTTAACTACCTCCTCCAGTAACTATTGTCAGATGTAGTAAGCAGACAGCTCTTTCCTAACAGCAGAGGAGTACACGGAGCTCTCAGGACGCTGGGGAGGATTCGAAGCAGATTATGTGGTGGAGATGTAAATTCCCAGAAAAGTCCTGTGAATGCATGCTCCTGTTTCTTGTGGCCCGCCTGTCTGGCCAATTGAGTGAGTTCAGACACCCCTTCATAGATTATTCTTTTGAAACTTCTTCCTTTCACCCACTCTTTGTGCCGTTCAGTCCTCTGAGCAAAACAACCGCCATCTTCCTCAGATGTGTTGTGCCTGTTGGCACTAGTCTGCCAGTATTGGGCCTATAAACTGTTAACATACTTCATAGAAAGGCAGTGAAGAGGGTCACCAGACCCTCATTGGAAATTCCCACTGCTCCTTTCAGCCATCTGCAGACAGTTCTGCCCTAATTGCACATGGCCTCAGGGGCTCAGGAGCTGCTGGAGTAAACAGGCTGTGGAAGGCCTGCTGAAGAGGGCACCATGCTATGAAGAAACCATCAATCCAAGCTGAGTAAAAACTCTTGGGTAAGACTACTTTGGGGACCCCATGCTCCTGCCATTAGCACCTCCCCCATGCTCCGTAAACCCAATGAAGTGGTTACTTTCCCAAGGTGAACTTTGTCTTTCCGACCTGAGGAGGAGTATAGATGCTGTCCACTCTCCAGTGAACCCCAGTATTCATCGAGAAAAATATTTGTAATCTAATGCAGTTGAAGTGCTTGAGATGTTTTGACATAATTGGAAATGGCATTTACTATTTCAGTTCTAAAATTTCATAGATATAGATAAATATACTACAGTTTTTCCTATAAATATATTATTTGGCTCCTGTTTCTTGATTTTTTTTTCTGCTTTGTTGAAGAAATGTTTCTGGCTAGTATTTTCCATTTTTAAATAATAATTCTTGGGAGAGACTTCAACTTGGAGGTAACCAAAAAAAAAAAATCTTTAATCTTAATTATGTATCTATTTTGTGTACTTGTGTATACTGAAGCTGATCCAACCTCGCTACTGCTGTCTCTCCAGGACTAAACTGTATTTGGTCATGAAAGCCGCAATTAACTAATGACTGAACACTGGGTAGGCGCGAGGCTTCCAGAAACTAGATTTTCAGATGTTTAATTACTGAATTGAGCTCACCGTCTCATCCAACTTGTCTTTCAAATAGATCTTTAAACCAATGAGTCTTTTTCATAGCACACAAAGCCTGCTTTAAGAAGTCCACAGACTGCTGGGTGATGGTGATGAATGGCTTTGATCCCAGCACTCGGGAGACAGAGACAGGTGGGAACTCTGTGAGTTTGAAACCAGCCTGGTCTACTGAGCTAGTTCCAGGACAGTTATGGCTACACAAAACAAAACAAACAAAAGAAAACCAAAACCTTGTCATGAAAACAAAAACAAACAATCAAAAAAAGAAAGTAAACAAAAAGATCAGCAGACAAGTTGTTAAAATGCTGGATTCTATAGTCCTGTGACAATTAGCAAAACTTTTGGTGTTTAACACGAGCTTGCCTGGATTGTACTGGGAGTGGAGCTGCCCTCATGGGAATTCTATAAGAGGAAAGTGGGGCTCAACTAGAAGACCCAGTGTTGGCAGGAATAGTGGCATAGAGTACACTCCAGAGCTGAGGCAGAAGGATCTCTGTCAGTTTAAGGCCAGCCTGGACTATATATAGTGAGATCTAGATGAGCCTGGGATACATTGTGAGACTTTATCTCAAACAAAACAAAATAAAACAAAACAAAACCAACCTTCCTAAACAAATAAGGCCCAGGGCTAAATATGTAATACAAAATTCAAGGCAGCTCCACCTGCCCTGCTCCTGAGGTGTCCTTATTGTTTTTAAGATGCATGTTGTTCTAATCCTGTATATGTGCTTGTATCTCTGTGAGGTATGTGGTACACATGAGTGCAAATGTCTGTAGGGATCAGAGACATTAGGACCTGAGTTTGGTTCCCAGCACATCTATGTTGGGTGGCTTGCAACAACTTGAAACTCCAGCTCCAGGAAAACAACAATCACTCTTAATCACTGAGCCATGTCTTCAGTCCCTAGGGATACTCTCTTCGAAAAGTGTTCTATATCATTTATTTGTGGGGAAGGAGAGGTAATGTGTATGCCATAGTACACATGAAGAGGACAGAGGAAAACTTGTGGCAGGTGGTTCTCTCCATCTACCATGTGGGGTCTGGGAATTGAATTCCCATCACCAGGCTTGATAGTAGATGTCCTGCCCTATTGAACCATCACACACACACACACACACACACACACACACACACACACACAGAGAGAGAGAGAGAGAGAAACTCATACACACAGACACACACACAGACACATTCACCACACACATAGATAGACACAGACACATAGACACAAACACACACCACACACAGACACAAACACATACCACACACATACACACACACAGACACAGACACACACATATATACATATACACACATACACATATGCTTTTTTTTTTTTTTTTTTTCTTTTTTGGTTTTTCAAGACAGGGTTTCTCTGTGTAGCCCTGGCTGTCCTGGAACTCATTCTGTAGACCAGGCTGGCCTCGAACTCAGAAATCCGCCTGCCTCTGCCTCCCAAGTGCTGGGATTAAAGGCGTGTGCCACCACTGCCCGGCTACACATGCTCTCTTAATTGCACTGTTCTCATTTCTCACAGAATGGGAGGTGGAGGTTACCTGTGTGCCACAGAACACATGTACAGGTCAGAGGACCAACTCCTGCCTCCATCCTGTTGAGTCTCTAACCTGAGACTTAAGGTCATCTTAGTGGCAAGCACCTTTACCATCTTGCCCACCCTCCCACAGCAGACTTCTGTGATCAGGATGTAAACTCTCTTGGGCTCGTGCAGGATTATAACTTAGATATTGCTCACTGTCATGTCATACTGAAGAGACTGTAGTATGTGTGACCCTATAGATCCTCACACTGCTAATGGAAATAGTCTGTTGGTAAGTCCCCAGCAGATAGAGAATTCGAAAATTCTGAGAGGTGTGTATGAGTGAGCATTCACGTCATGTCAAGGCCACCAATAACTCAGACCCACAGGGATGGCCAGGCCTTCCCTGGTCAGGCTCAGGGTGATGGCCAGGCCTTCCTCTGGACTGAGTATGGGTATTGAGCTTTCAGTGAAAACAGTCAGTCAAAAAGTACCAACTGAAGTCTCCCATCCTGGATAACCTCACTCACACTCTTGTGTGATGAGTTATTCTGAAAAATCTCTTATGTCAAAATACTGAAACTTTGCTGGACCCCACAGCCTGAGATGATAAGTAATGTGAGGTCACATAAGACTGACATCCTACTGTGTACTCAGCCTGTTTGTTTAACCTGCCTTTAGAGACTGATATAACAACCAACCTTACTGCCTTGGATTTCCCATGTATCAGTTTTTATGTAGAAACTGATGCTGAGCTGCAATCTTAAGACATGTACCTTCCATGCCCCTGACCTGAGAATGATGCAGTGTGTTTGTATGTGTGTTTTGTTAATCTTTTGTTGAAATGGGCTGAAAGTGGTTTTATAAAATGAATAGCCACCATAAATGCTGAATCATCATTTGGACATTGCTTGATAGTGTTTGCTTGAGTGTTGTCTGGGTCAGTTGAAGTCAGTGACTTAATTCCTTGTAAAACTGTATGAGAATTTCTATAAAGTATGCTCATTTCTTCAACATATGATGCTTTCTGTGTATTTCAATTTTAAAAGAAAGCAGAGCCCTTTGTTAGGGACAGACACATTCAGACACACAGACGAGGCAGATTCAGAATTTAAGCAAGCACAGATTCAGATTAATACGACAGGAATGACTGGGAGAGAATTCAAATCTGGGTTTGCTCTTGGTTAAATGATACCATGTCCAAGTGCCTCAGTGCAGCACCAATCAACGTATTCCTGGTGACTCTTGAGTCTATCATCCATGTACTCAAACTGATGAAACTCCACCTTGAGACTAACTCCACCCTGAGACTGCTCCCTTACAGAGATGCCCTAGTGAGACTCCTTTACTCACCTCACCATCCATGCACTGAGAATGCAGGCTTCGCCGGGCGGTGGTGGCTCACGCCTTTAATCCCAGCACTTGGGAGGCAGAGGCAGGCGGATTTCTGAGTTCGAGGCCAGCCTGGTCTACAGAGTGAGTTCTAGACAGCCCAGCTACACAGAGAAACCCTGTCTCGAAAAACCAAAAAAAAAAAAAAGAGAATGCAGGCTTCTGGCTCACCTCCATCTGAGTACAGGGCCCACCTGATGTCAGCTTTTACTTGAGTCTGTTTTCCTTAAGCAGCTGTTGTTCCCAGTCAGGTTTCCAGACCCCAGCCACAGCAAAGAATAGACCTAACATCTTTTATATCTATTTTCCAAGGCCCCCCAGCCATTAAGACTTAGAAAAAAAAAAAAAAAAAAAAGTTCATTTATTTTGTTGTTGTTATTGCTGTTCTTTACATTTCTTGACAGAAATGGTGGCTAGTCCCAGCCACCTAGAATTATCAGCAGAAGGCAAAAGGATCAAAAGTTTGGTGAAATTGAGTCTCAAACAACACAAACACATTTATCTAAAGATGGAATCTCTGGACAAGAATTTGACTCTTGGCTCTTGTATTGAGATCTTTGTAGTACTTTCTTCTCTCTCCCACTGTGAATTCTTTTAGCAAGTTTGTTCAGTTGTTTGGAGTCCTGTTGGCACGTGAACTGTAAAACAGCAGTCAGGTGGCATGAGGCAATACTGGGAAGGTCCTCTCTCTGCGCAAAAATGTTTTTTGAGTTCAGAAAGATGACTTAGCAGGTAGTGGTGCTTGCCCACAAGCCTACCCCCATCCCCAGGTCTCAAAATGGTGAAAGGATAGAGCCCTCAAGTGGTCTTCTGGTCTCCACATGCATATCATGGCTTGCATGGGCCCATACATATGCACACACATACACACTTTAATATGTAATTAACATAACATTTTATTAACTTAAATTTATAAGCCTTTGGGGGAGGTATGTGAAATAGTTCAATTACTAATATCTCATCATCGTTTTGTTAAAATGCACATTTAAAAGCTTGTATTACATGAATATATGTCAATAACTGGTACCTTCTGTCTACATTTCATAAAATTTCATTCAAACTCTATACAAAATCTTTAACCAGCAGCTTCCCTTGTGGTTTTTGAGAGAACATCACTATTATGTTGCTTAAAGTCCAGGCCTTAGGAATCTTTGTCCCTGAACATCTATAAACATTATACTGAGCTCTAGGCCTCACATAAGGATGGCTGGTTTTCCCACTTACCCAGTAGGTGGGTACTATCTTCATTCAATGTACTGCCTTTAGTTTTTTTTTTTTTTTTTTTTGGTTTTTTGAGACAGGAGTTTCTCTGTGTAGCCCTGGCTGTCCTGGAACTCACTCTGTAGACCAGGCTGACCTCAAACTCAGAAATCCGCCTGCCTCTATGTACTGCCTTTAAAAGTACTTGGAGCTGGAGCCATGGCTCAGTGGGTAAGAGCTCATTCAGCTTGCTCTTCCAGAGGACCCAAGTTCAGTTTCCAGCACCCATGCTGGGCAGCTCATAATTTCCTGTAATTCCAACTCCAGGGAGATCTGATACCTCTTGCCTCCATGGGTATCTTTACCCATGTGCACAATCCCACACAGATATATGCTTATAAACATAATTAGAAGTAATAAAAATAGCCAGGCAGTGGTGATGTTCATGCCTTTAATTCTAGCACTCAGGAGACAGAGGCAAGTGGATCTCTGAGTTCGAGGCCATCCTGGTCTACAGAGTGAGTTCTAGTACAGCAAAGGCTACACAGAGAAACCCACAAAGCCAACAACAATGACAAAAAAGAAATATGTCCTGGGCTAGAGAGATGGCTCAGTGGTAAAGAGGATATGAATTCAAGTCTAGGCACCATGTAACAGCTCATAGCCACATGTAACTTCAGGTCCAGGGGTGATGTCCTCTTCTGGCTCCCACAAGTGCTGAAAGCAAATGGTGCACATTAAGTTCATACATACAAACACAGACACACAATAAAAGTAGTCCTTTAAAATGCTTGTTTTGGCTTCTGATGACTCTTGAAATTGTACAGTCAAGACCCCAGAAAAGTGCTTAAGTCTTTCCATTTCTTTAAAAACCAACTCTTTCAAGGGCCTTTGTGAACATCACAGACTAGCAGTGGTTGGAACAATTTCAGAGGAACGTGTCATTCCCAAACAGAACACTGTTGTCCAAAACAAGTAACCGAAGGGCCTTGTATGGCTGGAAAAAAATGGGGAGAGATGGATTTTCATTCTTTTCTGAAGAGTAATTTGGAGATTAAAAACTGCAAGGCCAAGGAGGGGATGGTAGCTTAGCATAAGTCTTGCCTAGCATGGAGAGGCCCTAAGTTTCCTCTCCAGTATTAGAGACAAACAAAATACCACAAAATGGTCAGCATAGGTGGCTGTATCTGGGGGTTCCTCCTGTATATTTAGAAATAAACTCCAATATTTTTTGAGACAGGGGTTTCTCTGTGTAGTCCTGGTTGTTCTGAAACTCTCTCTGCAGACCAAGCTGGCCTTAATTCATAGAGATCCACCTGCCTCTGCCTCCTGAGTGCTGGGATTAAAGCCACCACTACCTGCCTGATTTTTTGAAGAGCTGTTTGTGGTCAACCTGAGGTGCATATGGCAGATTTTTATTTCTTAGTTTGCCATTAATTTATATGTGTTTTGAATCAGACATATTGGCAGTCTCCCCTCCTCCCCCACCCCCATGCTGCCATTTGCCTTTTATGGTTTAAGGATTTTCACATAAACATAATTTTCACTCAGGCCTCCTTGAAAGCCCTGCATCTGATTTTATAATTTTGTATTATAAATTATATAAACTTCAAGCTCCTCAAAATCCTAAACTTACTCAAAAGGTCATTCCCTACCAAATTATAGAAATTGTTAGTAAAATTACCTTTTTTTTCTTATTCTCTAATTTTTCATTGTTAAATGGAGGACTCCTATAAATTTTTCAGAACTCTGAGAATAGAGCAGCATTGTCCATTTGTTCACTCCATTACTCTTGATTTGTCTACACCAATGTTTCTCAACTTGTAGGTCAGGACCCCTTTGGCAAACCTCTGTCTCCAAAAAGATTTGCATTATGATTCATAACAGTAGTAAGATACATTATGAAGTAGCAATAAAAATGTTATGGTTGGGGTCATTACATAAGGAACTGACTGTATTAAAGGGTCCCAACATTACCACTGGTCTCTGCTCTGCTCTTAACCTTTGCATCCAATTAGGTGAAGCAGCTTTGGAGTTCTAGGGAGGTAGAGGAAGAGAGTGGAGCTAGAAGGCATGTCCTTATGGTCCTTGACGGGTGTTGGCGCTGGGCAAGAGCAGGTCTGTGGGCTCCCAGGGCTGCAGTAATCAGGTGTCTTAAAACCAGAGTTTTTTCCTCGAGGAGGAAGCACTTCCTGTTTGTCCGCACTTGGACATTCCACATCAGTGGCATCTCTATCTCTGCCGCTGTCATGACAGTGTCGTGTTTTCCAGGACATCATCCAGGCCATCCCCAGGACTTCGCCTGATTGGTCACATTGAAAAGACTTTTTTTAAGGGACACTTTGGTGTGATTTGGACATTTCAATGTGCACCCTATCTGCTTCGTCATCATAATGCTGTCTCTCTTTGTGGGAAAAGGTCCCATCATTTACTGCAAAACTTTTGAGGTTTGAGGGGATACAATCCAGCCCATCATAGGGGCATTTGGAGGCTGAGTATTCAGGACTCCAGGTCTCAGGGTCCAACCCGGAGGTGACTACAGCTTCAGTCACAAGTCAAGTGCATAAGTTACTTTCTTACTTTTCTGTTGCTGTGAAAAAATATCATAATCATACATGCCAATAAGCAACCATTGGCTTATGGTTGCAGAGGAGTCCATACGGTGAAGAAGGAATGGCAGCAGTGGCCAGAGCAGGGAGCTGGCTGATGTAATTTCTGCTGCACATAGGAAACAGTAGATGAGGCTATAAACCTTCAAATCCAGCCCCCAGTGACATAATTTCCCCCAGCAAGGGTCCACTTCCTAAAGATTTCCTAACTTCTCCAAATAGTACAATCAACTGGGAGAGCAAGTGTGCAGATGATATATGTACACGTACAGGGGCACTGCCCATTCAAACCACCAGTAACTTTTGTCAATGAGACCAAAAAAGCTAACAAGCCACTTATAGAAGCAAGGGTTTATTTGGTGATACAGTTCAAGAGCATATAGCCCATGATGGTAGGGAAGGCATGTTGGCATCAGTGTGAGGTCACTGGTCACACTGTACTCATAATCAGGAAGCAGAGAGAGACGTACTGGAAACCTCTTCATCCATGCTTCTGTTAAGAAATCCCATTAAGATTGGAGAGATGGCTCAGTGGTTAAGAGCACTGAATGCTCTTCCAGAGGTCCTGAGTTCAATTCCTAGCAACCAGATGGTGGCTCACAACCATCTGTAATGGGATCCAAGGCCCTCATCTGGTATGTCCGGAGACAGCTACAAGATCTGATGCCTCTTCTTGTGTATCTGAGCACAGTGACAGTGTACTCATATACATCCAATAAATAAATGTTTAAAAAGAAATCCCAATAAATTAGACTTGGATGAAATTTTGTTGTTGTCAGTCATCCAGGCTCTTTCTGGGGTGAATAGACACTTATTTACATCATTTCCATTCTAGTAAAAGTCACACAGGAGTGCTTAACCAGTATATAAAGTCACATATGATAGGATCCAGATACAGAAAAATAGAGGGGGCTGGAAGCATGGCACTCACTGCTTCAGGCCGGATGATCTGAACTGAATCCCAAGAACCAGCCTTAAAAGCTGTGGTGGCTCATGTTTGTAATTCCAGCACTCCTACAATGAGATGGAGACAGGAGAATCATACAGAAACTCATATTGCTGTGCTGTAGAGCAAGAGAGCCTTCCTCATAAATACCACAGAAGAGAATGGACTTATGAAAACCAAGTCCCGATACCCTGACCCTACCTCCCCTCCACAACATCTTACAAAATCTTAAAAAGGGCTCATCCCACAGGCGCAAAGCTTCTCTGGATTTGATGGTTAACCTTCCTTGCCAACTTGATTAAATTCATAATCACACCACATAAGGAAATCTGTGGGTATTTCCAGAAAGTTTTAACTAAAGAAAGAAGACCCACTTGAATGTGGTGGCATCATCCTTGAGCAAAGGGGGTGGAGGGTGGGGTTCTCAGACTCAATACAGAGGAAGTGAGCAGTAATTTGAATCACAATGCAAGATTTCATTCCATGCACCACTTTAAAAGAACCTCCAGGTGTGACAACTATATAAAGGTCTTGGAAGAAGTATGACTTATCTGGTCTGTTTCCTCATCAGTAAATTAAAGCATAGTACCCGGGAAGATTAGCATGAATCACAGTATGTCTACTCTGATCTGACATATTAAATGCTCAGTGAGTGCTGGCTATATTGACTAGAATAACCAAATCTAACAGACACTAGGTCATTTTAGTGAATAGTATCACTGCTAAATAGCATGGACAGCCCATGCCACTTTGAATAGGTGGATTGGTTCTACCAATGATTCCACCACTCTCCAGCTTCAGACCACTTTTCTCTGCCCAACCATCCTGACCTTGAAATTGTTTAACATCCATCTGCATCTCAGGGCCTGTGGTTTTGGTTTCTTGTCTAAAGGTTCTTCTTATAGGTAGTGGCTTGATTCCCTCCTGAAATTTATTTTTATATTCCCCCAAACATGGCATTCGACACCCTGTTCCAAGTAGCACCCACATGGCTCTCTTCCCCTTATCCTCAAGTTATTTTTTGTTACCCTTAAATGTTCCTGTTACAATAATGTATTCCAGATGTTTGTTTCAGCTGCCCTTAAGGTGTCACTACTACTGAGCTGTATATCATTCAGTTGGTGGGACAAAATTCTCACTTATCACTCCTTCAGGATCTATCACTCCACCAGGTCTTTCTGGATGCAGGACAAAGATCCTTGTATCTTATCAATGTCCTGGAGGGTAGATGGCTTTTCGTCCTGTTTTTCTGACCTAGTTCCAAGTGATGAGAGAGCCCATGTTCAGTTTCTGCTATTCTGCTCCAATGTCTTCCTGGACCAAGACTCTCCTCTTGTCAGGCTGTCTCTGACAGAGACAAGGTGGGGAAGAGCTTTGTAAATGTCTCCTGGTTTACCCAACATTTAAGAGTTACAGCTGATCCACAACATTCACCTCAAGCATTTGGAGGCTACTCATTTTGGGGGTATGTGAAAGGACTCTTGCCACACCATGAGGAGTCCTAGGGACTGCTTTCAAGGTATTCATTTTTCATTGTGCATATATAAAATTATAGTTATGTATATATGTATCTCACAAAATAATGTAACCACCGCACTGTGAAGGCCAAATAATGGGTTGGAGGCATTGTCCAATGCTAGGATCAAGTGGTGTAATAAATGAAGAAAAACCCAGGTCACTATCCAAGCATTTATTCATTACTAGTTTTTCTAGTGAGTGGTGTATACACAGATCATTTCAGTTAGTTCTTTTAGCCCTAACTCAGTTATCATGCAGTCAATCAAGCTTCAGATTCAAAGACAATCTTTTATCCAGAACATTTTGGATCCTAAACCTAATTTTGAATTGCTCTTAAATTTCTAATTACTGCAATTCTCTAAGATTGAAGCTCACAAAACTTAAATTCATCATCTCACTCAGAAATGACTGAAGATACAGCTACACTATCCCCTTGGAGCTCTGCTTTTACCATGGGCTGAATGCGTAGCGGACCACAGGCTAGGCTGAGATGTGGGATGGGCCTCCTTGGCTGTCCACTTTTCTTCCACTCTACTGCAAATCTTGGTAACAAGAGCCACCAAAGCAGACCATGGTTCTGCTGGGAGGCAGCAAGGGTTTATCTGTTCCCACTCTGCTTATAGTAAGTAGGCTCTGGTCACCAGGAGTTAGGGACACCTGAGAACAGATATTTGACAAGGGACACAGGACTTGACCACCAAGTCTATTTCTGTGGTCTACTGTTCTCTGGATTCCATGCCAAAGCACATTTTTTTTTCTTTTGCAGCAGAGTTTGATACAAACTTTGCACTGTCCCAGCAGAAAAGGGCTAGTTCTTTGACATTTATACCACATCTGAAGGTTAAAGGGTGAGGGGACCACTATTCCAGGTAAAGTAACTGAATATGCAAAGGCAAGAAAAATGAAAAGCAAGAGGGAGCCAATTATAGGATGACTTAAAGTTTGCTGGGTTCCAAAACCATGCAGCAGTTTTTCAGTTTCTTGTTCTGGTTGTTTTGTTGTGAAGAATAAATGGAGATTTAAGGGCTAAGCAGGTACCTTGGCAAAGAGGTTGGTGGATGAGACAAGCTTATTCCTAAGGTGCTTAGAAAGCAGAGCCAAAGAGTTGACACAAGGCCTGTAATGGTAAAGGTCAGATTAAATGGACAGTTCACATTACAACAA
The DNA here is from genome assembly GCA_021653895.1 of Mastomys natalensis. Taxonomy (NCBI): domain Eukaryota; kingdom Metazoa; phylum Chordata; class Mammalia; order Rodentia; family Muridae; genus Mastomys; species Mastomys natalensis. The sequence continues at coordinate 938,162 of JAJTUV010000434.1, forward strand.
GACTGATAGAGAACAGTCCCAAGGTGAAAAACTCAATGCTTGAATTAAGGGAAATTACTTTATAGGCTGAATCACTACTGATTAAGACTATGAAATTTAAAATTTCTGAAGTTCTTAAACTGAAATAAATCCATACCTCAAAACAAAATGAACAATTCTCCATAACTTTGCAGATACTATTTGAAGTCATGTACAACTACATCAAGTATCACAATGTTTATTGATAGATACAAGTATATAAAATCAGGGCATGAACATGACTTGATAAATTAAGTAGACTTAATTTCAATACTATAATAAGAGGGACCAATTCAAATTCTCACCATTTGTTTCACACCCACAAAAACCACTTCAAGGGCATTAATGATCTCTCAAACTGATCAGTTTTGTGCAAGTAAACCATGTTTCTTTTAAAAAGACTTGTGCACTTGCCCAGGCTCAAGGATTTTAAAATCTAGCACATAAAGCCCATTACTAGAGGTAGAAATACAGGCAATATACTATTACGGCAACAACCATCAATTACAGTTAAGAATTTTTCTGTAACAACCAAATGGATAATCAAATATTGCAACAACTCAAGTATTACTGAGCAAAGTGCATCTCTACAGTATTCAGTGTTGCTATTCAGTTTTCTAACTTAAAACAGCCTATGGTAACTGGCAGCAAAGAAGGTCCTTGCAATAGACTGCCTCTGCTTGAGAACTTAGGATGTAATTATTGCATGCTGCTAATATTCTATCTAAACATTAAGGATACTCCTAAAGTATTTGATGGTAGACTATGATTAAGACATCACACTACAAAAAACCTTTATGCAGAAGGAAACCTTACTGACGTGCTTCTGCTTTAAATATTGTGAAAAACGTTACAGCGGAATGAATTTTCGCAGTGGTTAGGTCAAATGCAGTTACATCATAGCAACAGTATGTTTTGCACAATTTAAGGCTTTGGCTGGTTCTTTAGTCAGCTTCTTCCTCTGATTCTTCTTCTTCAGCAGTTTCTAGCCAGGTTAGCCACTGATTCACCTGTAAATTAAATTAATGATTTAGTAAAACTTCCAAGTTTTGGATCAGGATATATACCAAAAGTGATTCTGGGATTAGAATTTTATCCAAGTCTTTTCCATAGCCTTCTAAAAATACTGTACAAGTGTTTTTCCTGTATGATATGCCTGTGCACCATGTGTGTGCAGGCCACAGAAGCCAGAAAGGGCCATTGGACCTTTGGAAACTGAGGACAAGTACTCTGAATTGCTGAGATGTCTCTCCAGTTCCCTACCAGACAAGGACTCACAGTCTAGTCCAGACTTTCCTTGAATTAAGCATGTAACAGAGGACAACTCTGAACCTAGTCCCTGTCCTTCTAATCCAAAGTGTTAAACTTTGAGGCATGCACCACACCTACCTTCAATTAACTAGTCTTACACTTCAGCCAGGAACACTGTAGTCTTTCTTATCTAGTCAAAGACAGCAAATCTTCCAAACCAAATTTTATCAGCACATAGATAGGGAAGGATAGCATGCCAAAATGCATACCAGAATTACTTATCAGACTTTCAAAAGTAGGATTAATCCTTAATGATTTTCACAAAGTAGCCTACAAGCCTATAAACCAGGGTTTCCTCAAATCCGAAGCCTAGAAAAAAACGAGTAGAGAACTATCTGAATTGTGCTAAATAAGAAACTTTAGTACCAGACTGGAATCCTATTATTAAACTCATTATTTATATACATTATAGATTATGGAATAGTTTGACGTCAAGTTCCACTTTAGGGCTCTAATTCCATTGATAACAGAAAACCAAACTAGATCATGAAAATATGCTTTTTTTCACCTAAAGTTTAACTAATTCTTTAACCATGCAAACAGCTTTACCACCAAAATTGTCACCTAATTTTAACACCTTTATATCACACTATGATTTCATCCTATAACTTTATCTCAGTTTGCTAACTGCCTACTTGACTGTAGCTTTTAACAGTGCTGACTGGCATACTTTTGGACACATTCAAGTTAGAAAGAGGGCCATTTAAATACTAAGAAAGAAAAACACAAACTCAGCCAAGCCAACAGCAAACACAAACCAACCAACCAACCAACCAACCAACCAACCAACCAACCAACCAACCAACCTACCTCAGCACTTACCTGGAACAAAGCCTTGCCTTTTCCTGGAAACTCTTGAGTTATGTCTTCCTTCCAAGCTAAGAAAGCTTCCTCTTCAATAATTTCCATGTCATAGAAATGAACGAAAAATCGAAGCAACATGCCTTTAAAAAAATACACACAATAAAATTCATAATTCAACGTGCTATTCACACTGCCCCTCAATTCTAACTCCTGAATAGTGGTCACCTCACCTTTTGGAAAGCTGCTGTTGTAACAGTGCACCTGCAGAGCATACAGGGCACTGACCTGTAGATCCACATGATCATGAAGAAATTTCTGCATCACTGGCTTAAAAGAGAGCAGCAGCTGTTTTTCCTGCTCTAACTGTTCTTTGGAAGGAGCAGAGGAAGAATCTGTTTCATCGCTGGGTGGGCTTACTTCACTAGAAATGTACTGTAAGAAGCTGAACGGCAAGTTTTTTGTTAGAAACCCAACAGTTGTTTAGCTCAAAACAAATTGTTATTGATTTTTTCTAGCAAATGAACTACTCATCTTACCTGGTCATTAAGATGTTCACAAATCCTTTATCTACATGAAGTTTGGGAGAGATGTTATCTTTAATCCATTTATATATAGTTTGAGGGGATGGATCCAGCTTAATTTGCTTCAGTAATTCCTTCTCCAATTTAAGGAGCGGGAATAAGAAACTCAGTCCCTTTCCTTCCAAAATCTCCAACATTCGATCCTTATTCTGATCAATTTCTGCAAACACAAAGCAATTTCTCATTTTATCAGGTCGGCCTTATCCAAACAGAGCTTTACAAATGATTTCTTAGCAAACAAAAATCCACCCAGGGACCCACATCTCCATTTAGTATTAAGTCAGTTGGCTCTTACCTGGCAGCATTTTCTGCATATTGACCTTGCTTTGTTGAAAAAGTTCGGTTAACCATTCTCGGTCTTGTAATTTAGCTAATTGTTGAAGACAAAGTAAGAAGAGAGGGAAATGGGTGCCACTCTCCAGTGGTTGAGCTAGTTCTGAAATGCTCACCAATTCTGAGATTATAGCACGAGCTGCAAACTGTGCCAAGTAAGATTTCACCAAGGGGATGTCAACCTCCAGTTTGGGGCACTGCTCCAATACATTCAGGAAAGCCTTGTGAAGAATATCCAAAAACAGTTTCATTAATTTCCAATCTTAACTGGAAAGAAGTTACCTTACCACACTATCAGTAGAATGCTCTACCTGCATGAAGTTGTCACTTGTGGCTATCCCTTCCTGTTTGAGTAAACTGATCAAAGAGCTTGCTTTTTCTTTATCTTCATCACTTCTATCAAGTGACAGGATGATCACTTTGCTTAACATCTCAGGAAGAAAGTGTTTTGGAGCTCTCATTTCTCTCACACCACTGACAGCATCGTTGGCATTTCCACTGTTCAGATATTCAGTCACAACAGCTTCCTAAGAACACAATTCAATTCCCATTAGTGCATTCCCTACCTTCAAATGTTTTCCAAGCAACAGAGATGACTATGAGGCTTTCTGAAACTTACGGTCAGTTTAAGTAGTTCTTCCTTTGATGGTGGTGGCTTTTTGCTAGTCTTGGCAGGCTTCTCTTGGATAAGTGGTGGATTAGTTTTGAGACCAAGTTGAGGTGTCTAAAGAAGAAACAACACACGTTTAATCAAAATGAAACAAACCAAAAATAACAGCACTACCATGAAGCAGAGGGAAGGAAACACTTGAGTCCTCATACACTTTCAGGGACACTGAGAAGTGTACTATACTTTGGGGGACCATACCTGTCCCAGAGGTGGTGTTTGAGTGCGTGGTGGCTGTGCACTGGGAGGAATCATAGTTATCTGGGGCTGAAGTTTTGGCACCTGATTTTTATTCATTAGAAACGACTGAGCAGGCCTCAAACTAATCTAAAATTGAAAACAAATCAACATACAACCAAGTTAACAGAACTAATGAACATAACTATTAACACTTTCAGTACCCCACAACTAATTCTACATAAATCTGACTATTATAGCAGATATAATTCTCCAAAAATTAGAAGTTATTTCACGTCACATAATAAATTTAAACTTACGGGAAAATTACCTGATTCAAAGAGTAAGATACTGAAACTTAAAAAAAAAAACTTCACAAACCTTATGTTTGTTCAAGTCTCCCAATATCAGCAATGCAGATAAACCCTTTATTCTACTTAGTATCTTTACCATTTTCTCATAACTATATAAATAACTTAGAAACTTGCCCTCATATCTCATAATCTTCGCTCATAGGACGCTGGACATCCAGAAAGAGAAAAAGAAGCAGAGAAAAGAAAGAAAAGAAAAGTTAAAGACAAAGAGTAGAGGAGAGAATAAAAGGAAAAGGATTCCAGCTTTAAGTCCTCTTTCGCGTCTTTTTATAATCATCGGGCAAGAAACTTCTGCACTGACAAACTACTGCATAGAAGTAATGTAGGCAAATGTACCTCATCTGCATTAAGCTGTCCTTTCTTAGAAAACCGAGGTGGCATATCCTTCGACTGTCCTTGTAGCTGGGATAAGAGTCCCTGACTCTGGTTATGGTAGAGCTGGCTTAGCCCCTATTTCAGAAAGGGAGAAAGAAAGTCTAGATAAAAATTATGGTAATCAAGTACCAAAGGGATGAGCCAAGCTATTGCTTTGCCCAGAAAAGGTGAAACAGGGAAGAATATCTAACCTAACTGTTGAATAAAGTGATGTGAGTTTTACTATCTTAAGGATAAGCATCTTACTCAATTTGAAACAACTGTCAGATGGAAATATGCTAAGGAAAAAAAAAAAAAAAAAAAAAGGCATCAAAACTCAGCTTCATTTAAAAATAAAGGGTAAAAGGTATTAGACCTAAAGCTAGCCCTAACACTATTCAATGTCTTACCTGGCTTTTCATAAACTTGCCCCCCATCTCTCCAAACTGCGATTGCGTGGGAGGCATGATGTGTCCCCCATGGCCATTGAAAAGTTGATTTGAACGATGACGTCCCATTGTGGGTGAAAATCTATCCTGGATAACTCCTGGACCAGTACCAATTCCACTACCTTAAAATACAAACAATTCTTAGACATTCACTAAAAAATTTAAAACTTTTAGTTTTACCAAAACACTGCTGTTAAAATTACCTGGCATTTGTCCAAACATATCAGCAAGTCCCCCAAGTGGGTCCCTATCCATTTTCATCCTTGGCGGCATGAACGGTCCCTCCAGGAAGAAGTCATTCCTCCCTTGAGCCATAGGAGCAGGAATAAATACTCCTAGATCCTTAGAGAAGGAAATGGGTAAGTACTGTCCTTATTACTAAGATGTAATGCTACCATTCTCCAAGTGGGATGAAGGACACTACAAAGCAATACCAATTCTAATTTTTTAAGAGCTAACAAAGGGAGGGACTGTGCCAAGATAAAACAAGGAATCAAAAACCTCTTACTTTTACCGCATCTTGACGGATTTGATTGATCGTCTTTGGTCCATTGTCAAGAAAAGCCTTGCGAGGAACCCAATGGTGCTCTCGCAACTCTACGGTATCCTATAATTTTAAAAATATAAGTTTTATTTTACCATTCCAAATGAAAAACTCAAAAGTTTGAACACTGTTAAAAACCATCTTACCTGCAGTAGGAAACGAATCCTGGCTGGCAATTCCTTACTTAACATTAAGGAACACATTCTGGCAAAGTACTGATCCATTAAGGACTGATAAAGAGACAAAAACAAAAACAAAACAAAACACAATTAGATATAAGGCAGATGTGTACTAAGATGCTTTGGATTATTATGCTATAAAAGTCATGACTAGAGCAAATATCACCTCACAAGACACCTTTTACACTGTTATCAACAAAAACATACCTTGGCTCGTTCATGGTCTAATCGAGGTCCCACTGTCCTCATTATCTGACAGAGGCACTCCAAATCCTCTCCCATATCTTTGAGTTGGACTCTCTTCTTCTTTTCCAAAAGCTACCAAAAGAACATGTTTACAATCATAAGTTATTCTTGTTTATGTTGTTTTTCCTCCTTAGATTTGGACTGGCTCATTTGTAATTCCTAAAGCATGTAAGACAATGCTTTCCTACTGGTCTGTGTTGAAGAAACCCTCTAAGAATTTTTAACACAGGCAATCTGTTCTGTCTCTACTTTATAAAGCATACTACAAAATCCCCTAAGTTATCTCTGGTTATCAAAATTTGAGTAATTGCCTAATTTTCCCCAAATAAGGATGCTTTCATTGACTACCTCACCCCTAAGCCACTACACCTCGAGTCCTACTTACTGTTTTGATGCACTTATGAAGGATAGATTCATGAATAAGATCAAGCTTGCCAAGTTCTCCAATGAATTTGATGTTCCCCAACATCTTGATCTTAGCAATGGCTCTCTGTTCCTCCTCCTCAGGGAGGAGAGGATTTTCACGCTTATCATAGACTGAGGGAAGGGAAGCAAACAAAATTAAAGAACACTTAGAACCACTCTTTTGTTTTTTTTCTTTGAGATAGGGTTTCTCTGTCTGTGTGGAACCCTAGGCTGGCCTCGAACTCAGAAATCCGCCTGCCTCTGCCTCCCAAGTGCTGGGATTAAAGGCGTGTGCCACCACTGCCCGGCTCTTAGAACCATCTTAAGTGTTCTGACCTCTACACTTAGGCCATGGAACGCAAGCATGCACGCATGCATGCACACGCACACACAAATGTAATAAAAACACCCAGTACTAGTTAATAGCAAATTTAAATTCTTACCATCAACATTTCTGGTTCGGTTTTCAAATTCATCTTGCAATTTGGAAATCAAGAGGCGTCTGAATGTCTATTTGAAAACAAAAAGTATTATAAGCTTTGTAAAAAAAAAAAATTTTTCAAATTAATTTCAAAACAAAGAAAACAAAAATAGCCACTCACTGTGCTTTGCTTCTGTCCTGGTTGACCCTCTGCTGCTGGGCCATCAAAGTTTGGTGCATCTTCTGCCAATCGCAGACATAGCTGAGCATACAGCGAGCTATACTTTGGCTCTTCTAGGGCTTTGTCCACAATCTATATTAAAAGTCATTAAAAAAACAAACCAGCATGAACTGGAAGCTGAAATAGCCCCCCTTTAAAACAGTCGTACTCTTACATTTCACAACAAATTACAATCTCAATTTGAACACCTCAGAAAAAAACTTTAAAATTTAACATGTCTGGTACCATCTAATAGATCTCATGTTATATATTGCCTCCCCAGTTAGAAATGAATTATTAAGTAATAAACCAGAGATGCTGGATTTGGGATCCAACTCTGTGGTAGTCATGCAAAACAAGATGCCAGAATTTGGTATCAATTATCATAAAATTTCCAAAACTACTTTCACAAAAGGAAAACAACAGCTATTTCTGGACAGCATGGTCAACCAAAACAAATGGTTTACCCCTTGGATCTTGATACCATTAAATGTGTTTCTTTTTATTAGCATCATTACTCAATCATATCTATCATACATGTATATATCTCAAGCATATCAGATATGTATATATCACATCCTTATCTATATCTAGGAACCGTATCTCACTATTTAATGCAATAATTCAGTTAAACTTGGGTCTGTTAAATTTCTCCCCCTCTTCTAAGCTAACATTTTAAACTTACCAGCAGTATGACCCCTTTAAGGATGAGTTTAGACTCTACACCCACATTGAGGAGCTCAAGGCATAGCTTGTCAAACTTTTCAGGAGTAAGCTTATTTAGTATGCTGAGGGGAAAACACAAAGTGTGACTTAAAAAAAATTTTTGAGCTAAAAAATAGCATTTAAAATTTGACTTTCCCTTTACTAGCTCCCTAAACAACAAAATGTTTCTTTCCCCCCCAACTTTTGAGAATTCCATAGTGTATTTTTAAATCATATCTTTTCTGACTCCCAACTCCCCCATATGTTCTATAATTTATTCCTGAGTCTAAGACTTGCGTTGAGTGTGGCTAATATATCAACTGATACTCCATGGCAGAAAAAAAAATTCCCTCTCCCAGCAGCACGTATTTGTTAGTAGCTTCTTGGCTAGGAGTAGGGCTTTTGTCTGGCTTGAGCAAATCTTGAACATGGTATTATAGACGTGCTCATTTTTCATCCAGAGATGCTGGAATCACCTCTCAGTTACAACATCTGAATCGTATTGGATTTTCCTGCTGTTTCACAAGAAACCACTTTAAACCCAAGATGAGTAGGTCTTCATTATATGGATAAACCATGGGTTAAGGTGTTGTATTACCTATATCTGAGTTACACACTAGAGCAACATGGAAATGCCAGCATAAGCTTGTGGGTTGTAAACAAATAACCCTTGCTGTCAAATACCAATAGGCTACTGTTCTTCTGCTTAAGATTCTTTAAAATATCGCTGACATCAGAATTCAATACAATGTAATCGATGCCTAATGAATCATGTCTGATGAATTTTTCAGTACACATACTAAGAATACAACTCCTTTACTTCCCTCAGAACAGAACTTGGCACTTACCCTCTTACTTTCCTGAAGATTGCATCATGTCGTTCTTTTTCATTTGCGGAGTTGTTTGCTGCGGAGTTGTCATCTCGTCTAGTGCTTCGTGCAGGAATCCATTTCTGAGCGTTTTGCCCTGGGGTTTTCCCCAGGAACTCGCTAGTTTAATAAAACATCAATGAAGTGGCTTACAATTAAGAAAAAAAATTTTAAACACAACATCCAATCACAACAAATGCCATACCACCCCCTAAAACTGCTAAACAGAGGGAAAAAGAACCACCAAACCAAAACCTTAGGCTTTACTATTTCCCCACAACAATCCTAAAAATCATTTTCAAACAGCATCAGAGTTGTTCAGATGACTTCTTAGACTGAAAAGGCTCATTCCCAGTTTCTGTAATGGTGGGTTTGGGGTAGTACCTGAGAATTTCCATTTCTGAATATATATATTCCCAGGCAAAGCCAAAACTGCTGGCCCAGGCACCAAACCTTTAGATTTAATACTAAAGGTAAGCAAATTCCACATAGACCACTTCACAAATACCCTATAGTAGGGACAGTCATTTGGAATACCAGCAAACATAAACCCAGAGGATGAAAAGCAGTTTGAAATTATGAATCCACATCAAGATTACTGATGACTTCTCAAGAATTATCCTGTTAGGCATGGAGAAGTCTTTAATTAATCAAACTGACAGTTTTTGAAAGTTAACTGTCTTTACAAGTCTTACCATACCTGTTGCCAGCAGTCTTGGGATAGTGCTGAGGTGCACCCCTACTTCCTCCTCCGCCCGAAGAAGCACTATTCAAAAGAAAATTTTTACTATACCAATATACCTCACTTGAAAGGGAACCTATTTATATTTTAGAAATTGCACAACAAAGTGAACTTTAGCCTAAAAGAAAGTGAGCCAGAGTTTAGAGATGGCTCAGGCATTGAAAGCAGTTCCGGTTCCTAACATCCACATGGCAGCTCACAACTTTAACTTGGGTCCCAAGAGATCTGATGCCTTCTGATACTGTACAGAGAGGTACAGACATACATTCGGGCGATATGCCCCCGCCCCCACCAGTATTCCATTTACTCTTTATTCTAGAACCACAGCACATTAGTGGGATTTAGTAATGATTCTTATGACTGGCCTTTTCAGAACACCCCTTCCATGTATCTACTCACACCCCAAACCATACCTGAAACGAGAAGCACCCCCTTCTGCAATCGCACTCTCCACTTTGGCGGCTTGACAACGAAGAATCTTCAAAAGAATAATATTAATGGATGGGGTGGGGAGGGGAGGGGATGGTAGAAATGAAAAGCCTATAAAGAGAAAAAAAACACCAGAATTAGGTACTGCCATACAGAGCTATAAACTTTACATTTATTTTGGCTGTCAGCAGTGCAGCTGATTGAACTTTCACTGCATTGCAGCCCTCAGAAGACTAAAATAGAACGAAGTCAAAAACCACAAATACACAGTAAAATCTTGTTTAGCCACATGGATTCCCCTGGTATTCAAGGATGCAAAGAACAGCTTTTGTAGGAAAAAAAAAACCGAAAAAACAATCTGGATACTGCCTAGGAAGCAGTCATATTATGGGGCCTTTAAAATTTTACAGAAACGCGATCAACACCAGCGGTTCGACAAGGGAAATGTCTGCTGTACTAACATGGGTGGCCGGGGTGGTGACAGGCCGGTCAGAACCTCATTACCCGGTGTTGGGCAGTTTTCTCCTCCGATCGTCCTTAACCCCCCCCCCTTTTTTTTTCTTTAACACAGGGCGCGTGTGGAAAGCCGCCGGAAGAGCGGGGCCACAACATGGCAGCAAGCACCTCCGCCCCACTCTGCGCGAACAAAAGAGCAGCGAGTTCCTCCCCCAGGCCTAGTCAGGCTCAGCTTCCGACCGGCGACTAGCGAGGGCCCAGGACTGGGCGGGAGGCGCCCCCTCCGGGCTGGCCCTTTGTTCTCCCACAGGAAGACGGCCTCCTGCCCACCCGCCACCTCCACCATAAATCCCCCGGCTGACAGCGCCTCGGCTGCTATGGCCCACAAAGGGACAGAGACTCGCTCTCCGCTTCACCCGAATGGGGCATCCCGTAATAGGGCCCACACACCTCCTCCCCGCCGGGAGGCCGGCTCCGGACTCGTCCGCCTCGCTGGTCCCGCGCCAACGGCCGGGCCCTGCCGCGGGCCGCGTCCCTCCCGCCGAGGCGCGAGGCCTGCCACGCTCGCACGCTGTTCCCGGATCCCACGTCAGGATCCCGGCCGCGCCCGCCACTCGACTACTCGCCAGCCTAAGTTCTTTGGTCGGCACGGGAAGGAGCGCAGAGGCCATAGATTCCCAAGTAGCCCAGAGGCAGAGGAAAGGCCGCCCCGCCCGCGGCCGCCATTTTGTTCCACTCGACAAGAAGCGGCCAGGGGCGGCGGCCATCTTAGAGGGTTCCGCTCGGCGGCGGCGGCGACTCCACTCACCTTCACCGAGAACTCAGCAGCTGCTACCGCAGCTGCCTCCTCTGGATCCGGTCGTCGGGGACGGGGAAGGGAGGGGGAAGGGGAACGGAAAACAAAAAAGGGGGAGGGAAGGGGGAGGAAGGAGACGGGGCCGGCCTGAAACTCTCAGCTCAGAGGAGTAGCTGCTGCAGCCACCACCTGGTACCCGCCGCCACCTCCATAGAGCTCTGGCTCGCTGCTGGCGCTGAGGCGTGTCTGAAGCCGAACTTATCACTCTGCGGCGGCCGACCCACCAGAGCCTCCCCGAGTGGCTCCTTCGCTATCCAATCAGCAGCCGGGCTTCCGTCCGCTACCAATCCGCGCAGGGCGGCGGGGAGGAGCCAGCGGGCAAGCTCGGTTGCGGCGCAGCCCCGCCGCAGTGCGCAAAGCCATATTCGCGAAGGCTCTGGGGCCAAGCCAGTGGCGTAAGGGCGGCGGGCCGGCGGGCCGGCGGGCGGCGCGCGGCGCGCTGCGGGACTCTTGCGTAGCGCCGGGAGTCCAGTGAGTGTGCGTAGCCCGGCCGCCTGGTCTTCCTGGGCTGGCGCTTTGTTCCGGAGTCCGAGCCTCATGCTTGCCTAGAAGAACCTCTTCTTCGCCTCTCCTCCCTGACCCGCCCGGGCCTGGCGCCCCGAGACCTCGGCATGGCCTCGCGGCCTGTCCTCGGTCTGGAGTCTGGGAGCTTTGCTGAAGAGAGGGACGTGTACCCATCGATAGGAGAGCGTTCTGTTGGTCCTCCATCTGCAGAGTAACGAGAAAAGGATCAAAGGAAGGGCTTTGTACCTCAGGCTAGAGGCAGCTTTTCCTCAGAATGCTCGGCCTGCTGTCACCGAGCTTGAACCAGAATATGCTAGGCTGGCTTGAGAAGTGTTTGCAGAGCGCGGGCATTTGGAAAAATTTTAAATTGCAAACTAAATTTTAAGTTTTTCCTTCATTTTTAACAAACGTTAAAGACGGACAGCACAGTGTTTTTATTTTACTTAAGGGCTATATAGGAAAATGAAGCATTTCAAACTATACTTCCAGGTGGTATTTTGAAAGAAAGATGGGTTATGTATGCATGCCACTGTTTGTGACATTTTAGCTTTCCAAAAATGAAGGTATGTAAATGAGAAATGTCCCATCTCTGTTAAGAATGCTTTTTTTTTTTTTTTAAAATAGGTTACTAAACTAAAGCACGCGTCATTTCAACAATCATGATTTGAAATTCATTCCCAAGAGCTGTGTTTTCAAAGACCCAAACGTAATTTGACATGTCTTGGTGTTGAAAAGACCTAGTCCTTAAATAGAATTTTCAGCAGAGAATTGTACTTTCCTTAGTATTTAAGTCTGATAAGTGTGGCTTTGAAGGTTTATGATTCTAGCATCCTTAGATCTTTGCCTTAGAATTAATGCTATTGAATAAACTTTCACTTAACCCAAAAACTGTAAAAGCCATTTTCATGGGGGGGGGGCGGTTTATTTATGTGTAAAAAAGAAAAAAAATCATTTTTGGGAAAGGGACAATTTTTGAAATACAAGAGATTTCACTTTGTATAACTTCTGTAAGGCTTTATAACTAGTAGAAATATATAATGTGATATTTTAGTTTTTCACAAGTGATTTACATTCCTTATGATAAACTAAAGACATCTGTGTGGTAGAAGCACAGTGGTCAAAAACGGCATACTCACTATACTAGTGTATATGTTAAAGAATAGTCACTTGGTTCTAAAACATGGATGTCCTAAATATAAGGAACTAAAATATAAATAATCTTATATATTTATATTTATGTATAATATAAATAAAATATAAAAGCCAAAATATAAAGTCCTAAAATCAGAAACTTGAATTTAATTTAAAAATGTTTAAAAGGGACAGCAAGGTGGTCCTGCTGGTAAAGGCACCACTTGCTGCCAAGCCTCATGACTGAGCTCAAACTCCAGGTCCCACTTGGAATAAAGAAAGAAGGCATGGAGTGCTCTCTCTCTCTCACACAGACACACACATTTTAAAAAGTCTTTTCAAGCTTTGTTAATTGGAAAACTATTAACTTTATATGTAGGTATGTGAGATGCTGAGCTATCTGAGTAAACCAAGGTAGAACAAATAAAAACAAAGATAGAAATAAACATAGATTTAAAAATCTACTTTTTCTTTTCAGCCGGGCGGTGGTGGCACACGCCTTTAATCCCAGCACTTGGGAGGCAGAGGCAGGTGGATTTCTGAGTTGGAGGCCAGCCTGGTCTACAGAGTGAGTTCCAGGACAGCCAGGGCTACACAGAGAAACCCTGTCTTGAAAAACCAAAAAAAAAAAAAAAAAAATCTACTTTTCAGTCATAGAAATAAGCACTCACAAATTTAAAGTTTCCATCATATTTTAGATATGTAAAATTGCAAATAATTGGATTTGAAATGTAACCAAACAGCTTTATATGTTTATTTTATTCATTTCTAATAAGTCTGGAAAACTGCTAAGAGTCTTGACTTAATATATTTTCACTTTTTTTTTTTTTTTTTTTTTTGGTTTTTCAAGGCAGAGTTTCTCTGTGTAGCCCTGGCTGTCCTTGAACTCACTCTGTAGACCAGGCTGGCCTTGAACTCAGAAATCCGCCTGCCTCTGCCTCCCAAGTGTTGGGATTAAAGGCGTGGGCCACCACCGCCCGGCTTCACATTTTTTAAAATCCTGGCAGTATTACTTTTCTTTTTTGAGCCTCTCACCATGGAATTGAGGATGGCCTCAACCTTAGTATCTTCCTGCCTCAGCTTCCTAAGTGTTGGTGTCATCTATACCTGGGATTCCTACACCACCCACCTCATTGGTTACTATTCCAAGCACACACTGATGTGTCTACTGTCATTTCTGCATATGGATTCCCTAATCATGTAACTGAAGAACAGAGCTCTCACTTCTGAATTTCTAACATCTTCTTGATCAGAGAAGCAAACTTGTAGCCTTATTTGGTTTGAGCCACATAGTAGTTTTAAGCAACTTGACACTGAAATATTAAGAGATTATATACAAGGAAAAGATTTCCATCTTTTGTGATATTCTCTAGCCTTTACTGACAGTTTGTTGTTTTGAATTCTTCAGATTCAGTACATCAGTACTTGGTCTTGGGAGTAATTTGTTTGTTCTCTTCTGGTAAATGGAGTAATGAGATTTATAGAGTTGTAATGATTGAGAGATTATATATGGAAGGGATATAGCATAGTCACTGAACTGTAACGAGTCTGAATTATCCCTCTCAGGCATATTTTTTGAGCATTTATTCTCTGGTTAGTGGCACTTTTTGGAGGTTGTGGAGTCTTTTGGAGCCTGACCATGACTAATGAAATAGGTAACTGAAGCAGGCCTTTGTTAGCTACACTTACTCCTGGTGCTATCAATCTCTTTTCTGCTCCCTGATCTGGTAGCTTTACCTTACACTCTTATTATCTTGAAGAAGGCCACTCCTGCTACTGTGCTCCCCTTGTCTTGATGGACTGAAATCTCTGAAATTGTGAGTCAAAATATTTCTTCCCTTTAGTTGTTACTGTTACAACAATGAGAAAATCAAAACAGATATCCATGAGCCTATTGGGGGCTGCTTATGGCTTGAAAGTGATATGTCATCCACAGGCTCTTGCATTTGAACGCTTGGTCCCAGCTATTGATCCTAGATGAGATAATTCTGAATATTTGGTTTTGGAACCCAGACATCAATAGTATTTAAAGTTCTCATTTTATTTTCAGGTGCAATCAAGTTTTAAACCACTACCATAGAGAAGAGCATTATAGAAATTACATCTGCAGGCCATAAGAAAGGAAACTAGAGGCCGGGCGGTGGTGACGCACGCCTTTAATCCCAGCACTTTGGGAGGTAGAGGCAGGTGGATTTCTGAGGTCGAGGCCAGCCTGGTCTACGGAGTGAGTTCCAGGACAGCCAGAGCTACACAGAAAAACCCTGTCTCAGAAAAAGAAAAAGAAAAAGAAAATGGTAATTGTCTTTTTCAAAGCAGGGTAACAGAATTCGAACCCAAGAATCTCAGCTTTTAAGTCCTTTATATTCTGCTAAGCCTACCTTTCTGTTGGCCTTACTTTTCACCACCCCTATCTCTCAGGGAGCAAGTTAGACAGGTATTGCTGCCCTTAAAAATCAACTCCTGGGCAAGTGAGATGGCCCAGTGAGTAAAGGTGCTTGCCCCTGAGCTTGACAATGAGTTTGATCCCAAGGACCAATGCATATAAGTTGTCCTCTGACTTGAACAGGTGCACTGTGGTAGTCACACGTGACCCGTTCAACCCACACATACAAAATAAATATAAAAGTAATTTTAAAAAACATTCACACCTAATACTCTGCTGCATGCATTTATTTCCCTGCCATCTCCTTTCTGAAGTAACAGATATTAAGTATCAAACCCTTACTGTCCAATTGCTATGAAGAGATACCATGACCAAGGCAATTCTTATAAAAGAAAGCATTTAATTGTGGGCTTGCTTACAGCTCCATCCATCATAGCAGAGAGCATGGCAGCAGGCAGGCATGGTCCTGGAGGCGCAGCTGAGAACTACATCCTGATCTATAAGCAGAAAGAGAGTCTGGGCTTGGCATAGGCTTTTGAAACCTCAAAGCTCACTACCACTGCCATACTTCCTCTAACAAGGCCACACCTCCTAATCCTTTCAAATAGTGCCACTCCTTGGTTGCTAATCATTTTAAATATATGAGCCTATTAGGGCCATTCTTATTCAAACCACCACATTCCACTCCCCATACTCTTATAATGCAAAAGACATTAATTTCAATTTCAAAAGTCCTCATAGTTTATTATGTTTAAAAGTCCAAGACAGGGCTGGAGAGTTGGCTCAGTGGTTAAGAGCACTGATTGCTCTTCCGAGGTCCTGAGTTCAATTCCCAGCAACCACATGGTGGCTCACAACCGTCTATAATGAGATCCAATGCTTTCTTCTGGTGTGTATGAAGACAGCAACCCCATACTCATAAAAATAAATCTTTTGCTGGGGGTGGTGGCGCACGCCTTTAATCCCAGCACTTGGGAGGCAGAGGCTGGTGGATTCTGATGAGCCACCTGGTTACAGAGTGAGTTCCAGACAGCAGGATATACAGAGAAGCCCTGTCTTTTTTTTTTTTTTTTTTTTTTTTTTGGTTTTTTCGAGACAGGTTCTCTGTGTAGTCCGGGCTTCCTGGAACCCTCGTAGATCAGCTGGCCTCGAACTCAGAAATCCTGCTCTGCCTCCAAGTGCTGGGATAAGCGGCGCCACACGCCGGCGAAGCCCTGTCTCAAAAAACAAAAAAAAAAAAAAAAAAAAAAAAAAAAAGTCCAAGACAATCTCTTCTTTGTAATTCCTGTAAAACCAAAATCAAAAGCAGATCACAGACTTCCAACACACAGTGACACAGAATATACATTACCATTCCAAAAGGGAAAAAAGGGGCATAGTGAGAAAATACTGGACCAAAGCAAAACCAAAAGCCAGGAGGACAAACTCCAAATGCTGTATCTCTATGTCTGATGTCAAAACATTCTTCAGATCTCCAAGTCTTTTCAGCTTTGTTGACTACAACATACTTTTATCTCTTTGGCTAGTTCCATACCCAGTCTGCAACTTTTCTTGACAGGTATCCCATAACTCTGGCATCTCTAACATATTGGGGTCTCCAACAAAATCTAGGTTTCACCTTCAAGCTTCATGTAGAGTGGCCTTCCTGGATCTCGATGCAGGTATACCTCTGACACAAGCCTGATCATGGTAGCTTCCATTAGATGCAGAGGGTGATTCCATAATCTCTTCCTTGTATTCCCTGATTCTTAATACCAAAATCACATAGTCAAAATTGCCAAGTTCTGCAGTTAAGTGGGGCTAGGACGTAGCCCCCTCCAATTACATCACAACACCTAGCACTGCACTGAGCTCCATTATACTTCTGGTACTCCTTTTCTCTTCACACTACACAATTTGTATTTCTCTTTGTCCAGATTGCTCCTTTTCATTATAGATATGCATAGGAATGACTACTAATAACCACATGATAGATATAGTGTAATATTGGGCTATATTGAAATCTCTTCCTGCCAATGCCAGCCATTAATACAAATCTCTTCATTTTAGCCTCAGGCAAAAAGCAGCCACATTCTTTGCTGAAATATCACAAGAATAGTCTCTAGGACAGTTACTAATATTCTTTCCCTCTGAAACTTCTTGAGCCAGGCCATACTAATTTACATTGCTCTTAGTTCCATTGTCATCCACACACTTACTAGTATGGCCCATTAAGCCCTGCCTTAAGTATTTAACTGCTTTCCTAATCCAAAGTCCCAAAGCTCATATTTCACTAACAAGCAGCATGGTCAAGCTTGTCATGGCAATATCTCATTCCTGGTACCATACTCTGTCTTAGTCACTGTTCTATTGCTGTAAAGAGACATCTATGCGCCTATAAGGGCTGTTCTTATTCAAACCATCACACTACCTTTCCTCTAACAGAATAACTTCTGAATTCCTTTCCTTAGTTTGGCATTAAAGGACTTTTTCTGGTTTCACACTATTCCCCTATTCCTAGGCCCACCCTTCCTTCATTCCTGTAGTTAACCTAATCTAGTTCTATGGTACTCATGCTTTGCACCATTCCACCATGTTGTATATCAATGGTTCTCAACTCTCCCAATGCTGTGACCCTTTGATACAGTTCCTCGTGTTGTGGTGACTCCCAACCATAAAATTATTTTTGTTGCTACTTCATAACTACAGTTTTGCTACTGTTATGAATCATAATGTAAATATCTGCTTTTTAATGGTCATACGGTAACCCCTGTGAAAGAGCTGTTCAATGCATACCCCCAAGTTGTAACCCAAAGATTGAGAACTACTGTTCTATGATTAAAATTCAGTAGTTTTTGTCCATTTTGGGAAAGAAGTTAATGAATTAATATAATAATGATTATACGAGGAGTTTAGATATAGTTATTTTCAAGGGGTTTTACAGTATCACAAAAATAATTATGCTGATCTAACACTTGGGAGGTGGAGGCTGGCAGATCTCTGTGAGTTTGAGGCCAGCCTGGTCTACATAGAAAGTTCCAGGACAGCCAGGGCTACATAGTGAAACTATGTTGCAAAAATACAAAAAAAAAAAAAACAAACAAACAAAAACCAACCCCCCCCAACAAAACAAAACAAAAACAACAAAAAACCCCAACTAACCAAAAAAACAAAACAAAAATGGAAAGAAAAGAAAGAAAGGATGGAAGGAAAAAATATGTCAGTTATAAATTAAGGGCAGGGAAGGGTTGTACCAATGCTATATCGGACAACCAAGAAGAAAATTCTGTAATATTTTATATAAAGAATATTAGGAGATAAATCTGTGGACCTCTATCCATTATGGAACAATGCTTTGAGATTTGGCTATGCATGCAAAGAAAGTCCTTGAACATATCTGAACTCTGCTCAGTTTTGTTTAGGCTAATAACTTTTCATTGATGCGTGGATGGTTTTAGGGAAACTAACCACTATCACAAAAGCTTTCACCTGAGATTCTCACATAGCTGTTTTTTTTCACCCCATAGTTCAGGGTTCAACCTGGGCGATGCCTTTGAAGAAACCTTCACCCAGTTACAGATGTAGTTCAGTGACTGCCTAGCATGCACAAGGCCTTGGGATCAATCCCTAGAGCTGCAGGGGGTTGGAGGAGATATTCCCATTCTAAGTACTCTATTACATTCCTCTCACTTGGAAGTCCTTATTTTCTGAAATGACTTTCATTCTTATGTATTGTCTGCTCATTGCATTAGCATGTAAGCTCAATGAAAGGATGAACCTTGCCTGTCACGTTACATCACTCAGAGTTTTAAAAAAATGCCTGGTTTCTGGGTAGAAACAGGCAAAACTTTCTGTACTAGATAGGAGACACAAATGACCCTTTTGAAGAGGACAGCTGATGCTTTTTAGCTTACTGTGATTTATAATATATTTCCTTTAGAAAAAATAAAGTTGGGGAATGGATGATACTCATTACAAGAAGTATTCCTGGAAGTTGATCAAGAGTAACTGGCAGTGAGTTAAAGGAAAGCTGTTTCAAGTTGTGTATAATTCCTTTCCTCGTCTCTCCAAAGTAGTAAAAGATATATAAGTTACTGAGAATATTATTATAGAAATACCAAATCCTTTCTCCATTTTTCCTATCTTTTAGTTCTTTGAGAATCTCATATGAGAGTTCTGACCATATTCACTCTCTCTCCTAACTACTTCCAGATCACCCTTCTTTCCTGACCACCCAACTTTGTGTGTTCTTCTTTCCCCCACTGATTCAGTATATGTATTTATGGATGTGTAGTCTTCCACTGGAGTATGGTCAACCGAACAGGGGCAACTCTTTCAAAGAAAACAGATTCTCCTTCCCAGCAGCTATCATTTGCCAGTAGCTTCTCAGCTAGGGGTGGGACTTCATGTCTACCTTCCTTCTTCATTCTGGGATTTGGTCTGGCTTGAGCTTGCACAGGGCTTGTGTATGTAATGACTGCTGTGAGTCTATATGTACAGCTGTCCTGTGTGTCTGGAAGCTACTGTTTGTTTGTACTTATTCACGCCATTGGCTCTTATAGTCTTTCCATTCCCTCTTCCATAGAGATTCATGAGTTTGGGGAGGAGGAAGGATGATCAGTATAGATAGTTCATTTAGGGTTGAGCATTCTGCAGTGTCTTATTCTGTGCACCTCTTTGGCCATTTGTGGGTCTTTGAGTTAATCGCTGTCTACTGCAAATAGAAGTTTCTCTGATAGAGGTTGAGAGATGCACTAATCTGCATCTTTGTACTACCAAATCCTTTTTTATTTATTAAAAAGGAGAGTCACAGCTTAGTTTGGTGGTTCATGTCTATAATTATAGCAGTTGAGAGGCTGAGGAAGGAGGATTGCTGTAAGTTTTAAATCAGCCTGGGCTATAGACCATATCTCAATAAAACCATTTATATATTGAAATATTTTATATATTTTATTTGCAACAATATTAATAGTCCATTTTATAATCAATATCTGTAATCAAAATCTGCTAAAACAACACAGCTGAAGAACATTGTCTTAGAAAATAAAAATTCCCGAATTGCAATAAAAAGTTTAACTGCAATAAGCCAATATTTTATCAGGAGGAAAGTACATGTTATTCACACAGATTAGGAAGTTGGTTATCTCTCTTCACAATGTGTGTCCTAGAGACAGAACTCATTGGCAGCAAGCACTTCTACCTGCTGAGCCATCTTATGGGTCCTGAAGAATGCTTTTGTATACAAAGGAAAGAAATCTTTTGCTGCTAAGAGTTGAATTCAAGGCCTCAAATATAAGGTTCTGGGATTTCCATTATGGGAGAGTTCTATTACTGACTCAAATTCCTTACTCATTGGTCTTTTCAGATTTTCTATTTTTTCATTTTTTGTTTTGCTTTGGTAGTGTTCTTTATTGATTTTAGAATGAAAGTAAGATTTCAGATATATTCCTTCTTTGGATATAAAGTTAATGAAAGACCACTGGAATAAAAGTTTAATATAGATTTCAGTTTTTTGACCTATTTTTTTCTATAAAATGAAACTAATACTTCTTGTGGGCTGTGAATATGGCTCAGTGGTAGAACACGTAGTTAGCATAATAAATGATTTGGGGCCTGTGAGATGACTCAGTGGGTAAAGGTGCTTGCCATCAAGCCTAACAAGTTATGTGTCTACCTACACCCACACCCATACACAAGTGCACACAAACATAAAATGTGATAAATTTTGTAAAGATGATTTGCTATGGTTAGGTGGGATTCATCCAAGAGATGTAAATCTCTTTCAATGTCCAGACATGTATAAATGTAATATATCCATTAGCAGAATAAGGTAAAACATTCTATGATCACTTTAATAGACACAGTAAAGGGATTTGAAAAAAAATTTAACATTCATTCTTCCCTAAAACCATCAGCAAAGTTGATATAGAAGCAGGGCATCTCAGCATAATAAAACCAGGACAACCCACAGTTAAAATCATACTCAACAGAAAAATGATAAAAGCTTTTATTTTAATAGCGCATTGTAATAGAAGTTGGAACCAGAGAAATTGCATAAATGGCAGGAATCAGAAAAAAGAAATAGAAAGATATCACATGTTCATAGATTGGAAAAATACTGTTAAAATGTCCATTCTACATATACTAATCTATAGAATCAATGCAATCCTATCAACATATCAATAACATTTTTTATAGAAATAGAAAAAATTCTAAAGTTCATGTGGAAATAGCAAAACCCTGAATAGCCAACCCATACTACAGGACTTCAAAGCTATTTTTACCAAAGCAGCATGCTATCAGCATATAAATAGACAGACCAGTGGGACAGAACAGGGAACCCAGGAATAAATTCACACATTAATAGCCAACTGATATTCCAAAAAGTTGCCAAGAATACCCAATAGTTTTCTTATAATTATTTTTGGTAAATTTATCCACACAGGATATTCTGTGAATGCCCGCATGTCCGGAATCACTATGTAGACCAGCTGAATGATCGTAAACTAAGAAATATGTGCCCAGAATGGATTAAAGCTCGCACCCGCAGAAATATTGCTTCATAGAATGTTGGGAAACAGAATATCACACTAATATTTCTTATTGCTCATTTCTGTATTATATCAGACATTCACTGAATGAATTGGGCTTCTAAATCAATATAAGACCAGGACTGCATCGAACTCAGAAAATATCTCATAGCCATTCTGCCTGCAATGTTTCTGGATATAAGGCACAGCCATCAAACAAGCCCGCAAATGGAATTGATTCCATTGATACAGTTCCAGAAAACAGTCAACAAAAAAGGACAATATAGAAGAAACAATTATTTGTAAACTATGTATCTGCTAAGAGGTTTATGTCCAAAATATACAAAGAACTCAACCCCATAGCTAGGAAGCAAATAATCTGATTGAAAACCAGATAGAGAACCTAAACAGCATATCAAAAGACATAAAACCGCCAATACGTAATATTTAAAAAATGTTTATACAGGAAATATAAATTCAAAACACAATGAGATATATTGCCCTATATTTACTAGAATATTCATCACAATTGTTAGAGGGGCTATAGAACAAAGTGTTCTTTTGTATTCTTTGTGGGAATGAAACTTGGTTTGGTTATTGGGGAAAGCAGTATGGTGATTCCATAAAACACTAGACAAATTTAGCAGTTCTAATACTGGGTAAATATGGGAAGGAAATATACTCTATCAAGATATAGCTACATTTCCACATTTATTGTAGCATTACTTGGAATAGCCAAGACACGAAATCAACCTAAGTACCTATTAATAGATAAATGGAAAAAGAAAAATATTCCTTCTTTCCTCATCTACAATTGTTCCCTGCCTCTAGCCTGTTGGCTTATCTCATTTTATGTTGGCCTCACCAACACACACTCAAGTAAGTTAATTCCTTATTAACTCTATCTCTCTGTCTCTCTTTCTCTCAGTCTTTCTTACATACACATATACAAAGATTACACATACTACATACATACTCTTGGTTCTAGTACTCAGGAGAACTCTAATACAGTTGTTTGGAAGACTATTATGATATGTGGTCTTTCAGAAACTGGAATTAATCATATTTTCTCAATTTCTTTGCAACATTGATAATTTAAAAAGCTGTTAATTACAAAAGATTGCCTATCTGAACATGGTAATTCATGCTTATAATCCCAGTATTTGGGGACTAATACAGACGGATCAAGAATTCAAGGCCAGCCTGGGCACATCAGACCTTGTCTGGGGAAAGAAAAAAATGTGATACATATACACAATGGAACTTTATTCAGCCACAAAGAAAAATGTAGTTAATGAACTTTTCAGGCAAGAGGAGGGAACTGGAAAATACATCTAAGTGAGGCGACCCTGGCTCAGAATAACAAATAACGCATGCTTTCTCTCATGCAGACCCTAGGTTTTGAGTTTTGTGTATCTGTTTATGTGGTAGTAAGTATATGTAGAGGACAAGAAGCTGGAAGGAGGCCATGAAAAGGAGAAAGCATTAAGAAGAGTTATAATAGAGCAGATGTCCTAAGAAAGTAGCTGGGAGTGAATGATGGGAATAAAAAAATTTAAGCAGGGAGATGGGGGAGAGGAGGTTCAACCAAAACAAAGATTGCTTGAAAAGGATCCATAAGGAAACCTGTTAGCTGGGCAGTGGTGGCACACGCCTTTAATCCCAGCACTTGGGAGGCAGAGGCAGGCGGATTTCTGAGTTTGAGGCCAGCCTGGTCTACAAAGTGAGTTCCAGGACAGCCAGAGCTACACAGAGAAACCCTGTCTCGAAAAACCAAAATAAGAAAAATAAGAAAAAAAAAGAACACTTTCTAAAACAAACTATGAAGTTCTATATAAATGATGCCTGAGAATCAGAAGGAGGAGAGAGTGAAGCTTTAAGAAAGATATGGTGAATTAGCTAAAGAGGCATCTTTATTTGTGTACTGACAAGTACTATCTCGTCTGGAGGATGCTTAGCAGCCAGAATGTGAAAATGGATACATGGAAAACAGAGTACTGAGAGACAGATTAGTCTTCTGACAGCATCGCTTGTTTCACCAGTGTTGGCTTTCTGTGTGGAGTTCCCTGGTGCCACACACCCTTTACCTGATCAGCCATATTGACATGTAACTGTCAACAAATCAGGATGATTAAAGCTAAGGAAACGTAGGCATTTTTAGTTTAATAGCAACCAGAATTCACAAAAATTTGCCTTACTATTTTAAAATTTTCTATCCCTTCTAGATTTGACTCACCATTCTGACTATAAACTCAAAATCAACTGGTTATCATAAAACGTTTTTACTTTTATTTTATGACTTTATTGTTGGGGAGGGAGAATGGCTATACCATAACACATATGTGGAGGCCAGGGCACAACTCTGTGAATCATGTGGTAATTGAACTCAGGTCAACAGGCTTTGCAGCACCAACCAAGCTATTTAACTGACCACATATTTTTTAATAAATTATTAATCTCCCAACAATTTTATTTTATTTATTTATTTATTTTATTTATTTATTATTTTTTTTTTTTTTGGTTTTTCGAGACAGGGTTTCTCTGTGTAGCCCTGGCTGTCCTGGAACTCACTCTGTAGACCAGGCTGGCCTCGAACTCAGAAATCTGCCTGTCTCTGCCTCCCAAGTGCTGGGATTAAAGGCGTGCACCACCACCGCCCGGCTCTCCCAACAATTTTAAAATGATAAAAATTCTTCCAAAATTACCAATATAATAATATACTATAGACAATTTTTACACTGAATGAGGACAGCATTTAATTTCTTTTTAATTTGATAAGGAAAATTAAAGTTCTATATTTTAATTTTAATGTCAAAATTTAAGTATTTAAATAATGGGCTTCAGTTTTAATTTGATAATGGTAAAATATTTGCCTGGCATGTGGAAGGCCCTAGGATTCAGTCTTCAGCACTCACCTTTCCACAACACAGAGAGAGAGAGAAGAGAGAGAGAAGAGAGAGAGAGAGAGAGAGAGAGAGAGAGAGAAAGAGAGAGAGAGAAAAGACGGAAGGAGGAAGGACAGGACTGATTAAGCTATTAAATTTACCCATTGTTTCACCTGTCATCGCAAACATTCTCATTTTTTAATGTTCTCACATTATCTTTCTTATATCCACTAAAATTATCACCTAAAATTAAGACCCATTAAGAGCACCACACTTGCCGGGCAGTGGTGGCGCACGCCTTTAATCCCAGCACTTGGGAGGCAGAGGCAGGTGGATTTCTGAGTTGGAGGACAGCCTGGTCTACAGAGTAAGTTCCAGGACAGCCAGGGCTACACAGAGAAACCCTGTCTCGAAAAAAAAAAACAAAAAAAAAAAGAGCACCACACTCCAGGTCCAAATGTACTGGAATTCTTTATAGTCTTTACAGATATTTGAAATTCTCATACTTAAAGTTGACTATTTAATTAGTGTTCTGCTGCTGTGAAGAGACACCATGACCACAGTAGCACTTATAAAGGAAAGCATTTAACTGGAGCTGGCTTACAGTTCAGAGGTTTAGTCCATTGTCATCATGTCAGGGAGTATGGTAGCACATAAGACAGACATGGTGCTAGAGAAGTAGCTGAGAACTCCACATTCAGATCTGCAGGCAGCAGGAAGAGACACTTGGCCTGGCATGGGCTTTTGAAACCTTAAATCCCATCCCCAGAGACACGCTTCCTCTAACAAGACCACACCTTCTAATCCTTTCAAACAGTGCAACTACTTGGTGACCAAATATTCAAACCTATGAGTCTCTGAGGGCCATTCTGATTCAGACCACCACATGGTCTACCACCACCTAGGACATAGTAGTGGGAGGTAGTGGGAGGCAGAAGCAGGTAGATCTCTAAGTTCAAGGTCAGCCTGGTCTACAGAACACATTCAGGACAGCCAGGGCTACACAGAGAAACCATCTTAAAAAAAAAAAAAGAAGAAGAAGAAGAAAAGAAAAAAGATGTTTGTCTCTTTTCTACATATTCTCACTATAATCATAAGTCAGTGATAAATCCAGTCAGATCTGAGGAGCAACTGGTGAGAATGGCCCTAAACTGAGCATAGATCTCAACAGTCAAGTCTGACACCTTTCTGATTACAGTTTAATCCTCCCATCCTATAACAGCTAAAGGGAAAATGTATATACTAACAAACCACCAACTCAAAAAGCCAGAAAAAGAAAACCAAAAAGACTGGAACACGCTCAAGGTTTAAAGCAAAGACTTCTGAGAACTTAGAGAACCTTGAATATGAGGAATGACAGCATATAGTTTTGTTTTTGTTTGTTTTTTTGTTTTTTCCTTCTTCCTTTAAAAAAATCAAATTCATAGTTCACTAGTTTGCTCTGAGAATCCTGCCATCTTGTAAGGCTAGAATTACAGGCCAGTGGCCACACCCACTCAGTACTGACTCAGGTTCTGGGGGTCCACGCTGCAGTCTTCACGCTTGCATGGTAATGCTTTAACTGATGAGCTTTCCCACCATCTCTAATTTATTTTTATTTATTTATTTATTTATCTTTTGTTGCAAGGTTTTGCTTTGTTTGACAGCAGTTATGGGTTGAGGGGGCACACAGGCCTGACCCCGTGTTCCGTTTGACCATGTGAAGAGACCCGCGGCAATGCTGGTGGGCCTGGGGGACCAGCCTGAAGAGCTCAGCGGGAACCACTGGCTTCTTTGGCCCCTTCTCCATAGGCTTTCCGATGTCCTTCCCCTGGAGCTTGAGGCCAATGGCTCTGTGAATTTTGCCCAAAACCTGTTTCATGGTTTTGTTTTGTGTTTGTTTGTTTGTTTGTTTGCTCGTTTGTGTTCAGAATAGCCCACTTCCATAGTGATGACTTGTGGCTTCTCATTGATTTTCGTGGCCAGGTCCTTCTGTGTCAGGGCCTTTGCCCTGCCGGGCCCCACTGGATCACTTTGCCCACCTCCAGGGTCACCCTGTCGTGATGCAGATCCTCTGTCTCCCCATCTAGCTTGGCTGGGTTTGTAGTGATGGAATGCTGCTTGTTCTGGCCAGCAGTCCATTTCTTGGATGTCTCCACATCTTTTCCTTGTCGCTGAGTTGCTAAGATGGCCTGCTTAGACTTGGCCTGTGTGGCCGCGGGGCCCTTCTTGTGCAGAATCGTCTTGGTGTCCCAGTCACTCTTGGCCATGGTGCAGCGGGGGCAATGGTCTGCTAATTTTTTTTTTTTTTTTTTTTTTAATAATAGGGAAAGTTATAATTTTGACAGTTTCTGTTAAATTCAGTCAAGAGAAAGGGAATCATGCAGACCTACGAAGGCAAAATGTGCTTCTGTTCTTCTGAAGAAAACAATATATAGTAGCCATTACAAAAAGGTATTTTCCCCTGGGATATTAGGATATATACAACAGTCAATCAGGTAGCTTAGCAGCCAGGCATGGTGGCAAACCTTTAATTCCAGCACTCAGGAGGCAGAGGCAGGTAGATCTCTGTAAATTCGAGGCCAGTTGGTCTATATATAGAATTCCAGGGCAGGCTGAGCTCATAGAGAAACACTTTCTCAAAACAAACAAACAAACAAACAAACAAACACAAAACAAAACAAAACAAAACCATGAAACATTAGAAGTCAAGGTAAATATGTTTTCCTGTGGGGGAGGGTGGGGGGGGTACATCAACGTGGAGGCAGGAGGAGGGGAGAAAGGGATAGTGAGTTCCTGGGAGGGAGGGGGGGAAATGGGGTAAGGAGAGAACATCTGAAATGTAAATAAAATTTCCAATAAAAAAAAAAAAAAAAAGACAGATAATGGAAAAAAAATGTTTTCCTGCATTCAAAAGTAAACAGATCTGGTGAAATGGCTCAGCAGGACACACACAAACACACAAACACACACAGAGGAATGCTGGCACAAATCTATAATTCTAGCACTCAGGAAATGCAGAAGAGTTGCTATAAGTTTGAGAACAGCCTGTGCCATGTGGCAAGTTCAAGCCAGTCAATACTACTTAGCAACACCCTGTGTCAAAGAAACCAACCAAGCAGCCAGGCAGTGGTGGCACACACCTTTGATCCCAGCACTTGGGAAGCAGAGGCAGGCGGATTTCTGAGTTCGAGGCCAGCCTGGTCTACAAAGTGAGTTCCAGGACAGCCAGGGCTAAACAGAGAAACCCTCTCTGGAAAAAACAAAACAAAAAAAGAAACTGACCAAGCAAGTAGTAGAGATAATAATAAAGGGTCATCTAGAAGAACTGCTATTTCTTGCCATTAGGTTAGGACTGTCAATAGACCAAATGCTGCTCATGGAAGTTAGTATTAGGGTTTTCTTATCTTTGTGATCTGCCCAGCATACTGTCTGGCATCCACGGTTAATAAACAGTTGCTAACTTGCTACTGTGATATAAGTACCCCGAGTCTTTCTCAAGCATGGGTGAATACATAATAATAAACACAAATGTTCACCATGCTTCAGTTTATGTTCTAAATATTTCATATATATATAGATATTATGTCTTTAAATAGATAAGGTGAGACATACAAAAATAAATAAATAGTACTGAGATTTGAGACTAGGAAGCATAACTTCAAGAGGTATAAACTATACTAACACGTGTACTATCTCAGGTAAATAGGAAAAAAAAGAAACAATCCAGAGGTAACTCACTATATTAAACAAGAGTTGAATACCTATTTGACCCAAGAACCAAGGATGCTTGCTAGCTATAGAGTGAGTGAACTGGTTGATTCCCTCATATAATTTGTGTAGTGAATAACAGAGCAATGGCTTTCAAATAATCAATTTCTGGGATGATATAAGCAGACTACAGAGAGCCGGAGTGAGAGAAAACAATGAGGAGGAAAATGAAGAAGAGGTGGAAGGAGGAAACAGACAGAGGAAAACAGAAAGTCAAGTCAGAGACAAAACCTAGCAAGGGGGATAGAGGTATGGAACAGATGGAGTCAGAGGGTCAAGTTCAGAAGTTGACTTGTTTGCAGTGGCAGTAAGCTTAAACTTGGAATTTTAATATTTCTCCCTAACTCCAAAAATCTGACAAGTAGTAATGATCATGGCTTGAAAAACTATCTGCAGCCAGGCGTTGGTGGCGCACGCCTTTAATCCCAGCACTTGGGAGGCAGAGGCAGGCGGATTTCTGAATTCGAGGCCAGCCTGGTCTACCGAGCGAGTTCCAGGACAGCCCGGACTACACAGAGAAACCCTGTCTCGAAAAAAATCAAAAAAAAAAAAAAAAAAAAAAGAAAGAAAAACTATCTGCTATGGGGTGTAAAACGTGCTCTCTTAGGCCAATTTACATGCTGAAATCTTAACTCCCCAGGTGATAGGTTTAAGAAGTAAGGCCTTTGGGAGGTGATTAGATCACAAGGGGAGATCCCTTATTAATACAGTAGATACCCTGAGATAAAGGAGGACCAAGCGAGCTTATTTTGCTTCTTCATCATGTGAGTACACAGAGAGGAGATGAACCACCTAATGAATCAGAAGCAGGGCCCTTACCCAACATTGGATCTGCTAGGACCTTGGTTTTGACTTTCCAACCTCCAGACAAAAAATTGCCCAGTGAATGCAAATGTTATAGCCACTTGAGTGGACTAATATACTTTTGAATAAATTTTCTCTAACAAAAATATTAGAACTGGGGACTAGAGAGATAGCTCAGTAGAAGAGCACTGGCTGTTCTTCTGTAGGACCTGGATTCAAATCCCAGCACTCAGATGGCAGGCAGCTCACAACTGTAAATCCAAGATCTGACACCCTCATACAGACCTACATGCAGGCAAAATACCAATGCACATAAAATAAAATAATTTAAAAAATATTAGAAATGATATATGAAATTTAGTTTAACTTAATGAAGTTTAAAATATTTGTTGGGCTAAGTCTCTATAATAGAGGTAATCAAGAAGAAATGGCCTTGATTAGGTGAGAGACTTTTTTTCTTTCTCATTAACTGAAGAGACTTGCCAATTCTCTTGGTTCAACCACTACAGAGAAATTCAAAGAAAGAGTCTTCTCTTTTTATGCATCATTTATTTATTTTTATTTTATGTACATTGATGTTTTGCTTGCATATATGTCTGTGTGTGGGTACTGGATCCCTTAGAACTAGAGTTTCAGACAGTTGTGAGCTGCTATGTGGGTGCTAGGAATTAAACCTGGGTCCTCTGACGGAGTAGCCAGCCTCTTAACTGCTGAGCTATCTCCCTATCCCCAAAGATTCTTGTGCACTAGTGATTCCTCAAGACTCCTACATTGGAACTTGAGAGAACAAAGGGTAGGAAGTGCTAGTGTAGGATGATCAGGAGGGCTATAGAGCAAATCTAGTGACCCTAAACATTGTCATGTGCTAAAACAGGAAGTTACAAGTTACATTTTCAAGATTTAAAATTTCTTGTTTGTACTTTCCCTGGAGTTTTGTTTTTTTAAGTTTTTTGAGATAGGGTTTCTGTCCCTGCTCTGGCTGTCCTTGAATTTATCATGTAGAGCAGGCTGACCTCAAACTCACAGAAATTTGCCTGCCTATGCCTCCCAAGTGCTGAGATTAAAGGTAGTGTGCACTCCTATACCCAGCTAGGAGTCCATTTTGTTTTAATAACACATTTTGTGTAAAAAAAAGTTTAACTGCACTAAAAATGGGATAAATACATTTTGTTATTTACTAGTATGTGTCAGAAAGAAATCTGAAACAGTACTATATGTATCCAATAAATATCTACTGAATGTCTGCCATGTGCTAGGAGCTATGTAAGATGTTGGTGATGGAATAATAAAGGGAAGCAGAAATCATTTTGGCCTTCAAGTTAACTAAAGCTCTTTGGAAGAAAGACACTGACAATGAAATTGACATTCAATGTGTTATAAAACAGAAGTCCAGGGTGCTGTGGGTATTATGGCTAGAAAAGTTAGGAAGATGGAAACAGGCTCTGGCCATTTGAAGAGTGACTAGCTAAAGACAAATAAATGAGTAATTTGCACTGAAATCAAAAGCCAACGTAAAAAGTTGGGAGGGCTAAGAATGAGTCATAACAGAACCAAAGCTTGATTTGCTTTACTAGGTCGAATGGTTAAGGGTCCTATTTTTCTTTCTGGGCCTTCTGTCTAGAGAAGAGAGACATTCTGAAGGAGTTGGTCTGAATCCATTTCCTTGTTATCTTTATATATTAATTTTGTGACACATGAGTTAGCATAATGGCTCATTGACTAAAAGTGCTTGTTATGCAAGTATGACAACCTGAGTGCCATCCCCAGAACCCATGGTAGAAGAGAACTGACTTTTGAAAGCCGGTTGTAGAGCATGGATATCTGCACTCATACAACAATAAGTACTGTTAAGTACAATAAGCCTAGAGAATTGAGAAGTCTGGTTTGTTGTCCCCCAAATTGCTCTTAGTCTTCTGGGGGAAAGAGTGTATAAACACAAAATTAAAGAAGCCTATTAGATTATAAAGGATTAACTACACATTAATGAAGACAGAGGAAGTTATTGGCAGGAATGATAAGAGATAACATAATTTTATGCAGCTACTAGGTTGACAATCTAAGGATTATTGGGCATGCTCTAATAGCACTCAGGAGGCAGAGGAGAAAGAATCACAAACAAGTCAGAGTAGTCAACATAGTTGAATAACAAGCCAGTCAGGGCTATGTGATGAGGTCCAGTCTGAAAAACAAAAAAAAAAAAAAAAAAGGAATTGGGTCTAAAACTAAGGATTCCTCAACCCCAACACTATTGACATATAAGGGTCAAATGATCTTTGCTCTGAGAGTCTGTTTTGTGGAATATACTGTGGTATGTTTATCACACTTAGCCTCTATCTACTAGAACATTTCTTCCATCTGTGACAATGAAAAATGTCTTGCCAGAATTACCAAATGTCCTCTGGAAGACAAAAAAAATATGTCTCAGTTGACTATCCCTGCTTAGATACTGCCAGCATGTTGGGCTTGGGCGATGATAGAGGATAGTTTAGCAATATAGGGGATAGTTAAGGGTAAATAGCCAATCTATAGTTATGATGAAATAAATTGGCATCAAGATTGTGTGTTCTGGTATCCAGAAAGGCGTTTTCAGATTTCAGGGTCAGAACAAAACTTTCCTTTTTGAATGAAGAATCAGAGCATTTTTGCCCTTAAGAATAAAAATCCAGCCGGGCGGTGGTGGCGCACGCCTTTATCCCAGCACTTGGGAGGCAGAGGCAGGCAGATTTCTGAGTTCAAGGCCAGCCTGGTCTACAAAGTGAGTTCCAGGAGAGCCAGGGCTACACAGAGAAACCCTGTCTCGAAAAACAAACAAAAAAACAAAACAAAAAAACCAAACCAAAACAAAAAAAACCAACCAAACCAAACAAACAAACAAAAGAATAAAAATCCAGTGATTAAGACAAGATGGCTATTTTGGGGTCAAACAGCATACTAAGACTCGTTCAAAGGAAATATTTTTTTTGTTTGTTTGTTTGTTTTTCGAGACAGGGTTTCTCTGTGTAGCTCGGCTGTCCTGGAACTCACTCTGTAGACCAGGCTGGCCTCGAACTCAGAAATCCGCCTGCCTCTGCCTCCCAAGTGCTGGGATTAAAGGTGTGCGCCACCACCACCCGGCGGAAATGTTTTTAAAATCTTCCCAATAAGTATCAATCAGGGATATGAGGTACAATTGTGTCACCATACAGAGGATATCATGTCACTCACTACACAGATGAGTCATTGATGAGCTGGCAGGAAGAAACATGTGTAAAATTTTGTTCCCTTTGGTTTTGGGTTTATTAGTATTGTGGAGTATGCCTAGATTATCTTTTATGTTCTTTCCAACTCCTGAATTCTATGAGACGAGAGAGACATTTTAAGGATATTATATACCACCTGTATGTTTACTTCAGGCACTTTCATGTATTATTCTATTTGCACATCTCATTGAGGAAAGTATAAGTCTCACGGTACAGTTAAGGCTTAAAAAGGTTTAATAACTTGCTCAAGGTTACATGGCTACAAAGCAAAGGAGCCAACATTCAAACCCAAATTTGTCTGATCCCCAAATCCTTGAATTTTCTGTACTTATACACAGAAAGGTTCATAGTAAATACTGTATGAATTATTATAATCTCAAAGAATTATAAAAATAGTATAGTATTTAATTATGGTATTATGTTTTAGGGAGGTGCTAATAAAAGCAAGGAACCTAAATCTGTAAAAATTCTTATTTTTAAAGAACTGTGTAAAATATAGCCAATAACTAGCAAACCTACAGTGTAATGGCAATTCTCTGTGGGTGTGCATGCTTGTCAGTGAGCTCCAGTAACCCTGTCTTCACCTTCTCAGCACTGGAATCACTAGTTTGCACTGCTGCACTTGGCTATTTCACATGTATGCTGGGGATAGAACTCATGTCCTCCTGCATTTAACCAGCTGGCCTATCTCCCCAGTCTTAGCACAGTGATGCTTGATCTAATCAATATCAAGAGCTAGGAACTGATGCTATGAGTAAGTATATCATGGAAGTTCAATTCTTTTCTCATCTGAAAAACCTAGAAAGCTAACAAGTGACATTTCCTGGACTTCGATTTCACTTAGGATTCTAGATTCAGTCCAATGAACTGCACTAAGAGATTCAAAATTAAAATGTGAGAAAAGATGCGTGGATTGTAATGCACTATGTGAACTTGTTAGAGGCAACGTCTATGACTCTGCAGCCTTTTCTAACAGTAACAACAACATTGGTAATAGGATTGTATTGTGACAGCACTGGTGGCAACTACAGCCATAGGCTGGGAGCTTTTCTAATTACAGCAGAAATAAGAATTGCTATGAGTATTGAAGACGATTCCAAATAGTTGGACCTACAGCTTGCTCCTTTAGACTTTTTGGTGGGTTGTCATTCAGTCTATTGCATTAAATCCTTTCTTTTCTTATTTTTTGCCTAAACTATCCTTGATTTTCTTTTATGCAATTGAACCTATAAAGGCAGCAACAAAAGTTATAGCTGGGCACAATGACTCATACCTTTAATCCTACCATTTGGGAGGCTGAAGCAGGAAGACTACAATCAATTCAAGGCCAGCCAAGACTACATAATGAGTTTTCAGCCATCCTGGATTACAGTTTGAGGCCCTGTTCCTCCCAACCCTTAAACCAAAACCAACCAAACAAAAGTGTGCATATTAGTTTGTGTTTTGTTAACCAGAATCAACGTGGGGAGGGTATTAGTCAGGGTTCTCTAAAGTCACAGAACTTATGGATAGTCTCTATATAGTAAGGGAATTTGTTGATGACTTTCAGTCTGTAGTCCAACTCCCCAATAATGGTCAGCAGCAGCTGTGAATGCAAGTCCAAGGATCTAGCAGTTGCTCAGTCCCATAAAGCAAGCAGGTGAAGAAGAGTCTTCCTTCTTCCAATGTCCTTAGGTATGTCTCCAGCAGAAGGTGTGGCCCAGATCAAAGGTGTGTACAACCACGCCTGGATCTGGGACTGCTTTGTCCCAGATGACCTTGAACTCAGAGATCTCCTTGCTTTGACCTCCTGGGATTCATAGGCACTATGCCTCAAGATCTCCATGCCAAGATCCAGGTCAGAAACTTGTATCTCCCAGCCTCAAGATCAGGATCACTGGTGTGCCTTCCAATTCTGGATTGTAGTTCATTCCAGATATAGTCAAGTTGACAACCAGGAATAGCTACTTGGAGGAAAGAGTTTATTTCATTTACATGTCCTGAGCATAGTCCATCATTAAGGGACTTGAGGGCAGGAATCAAAGCAGGAACAGAAGAGGAAAGTTACATACTAGCTTGCTTGCTTCCTTCTCTCCTTCAGCTACCCTTCACATATAACCTAGGCCTCCCTACTCAGGGATGACACCATGCACAGTGTAAGGGAACAGCTATCACTAATTTTAGTCTTGGGAAATTCAGAGACAGAAGGCCTTGTGTAGAGTATACTGTGTACCTCTGAGAAAATATCCTGCATATAAAGGATATCGAAAGCATTACACATAAATCTTTCTCTCTCTCTTCCCTAAAAGGGACATAAAAGTAAATATGCATGGGCACAGGGGTAGGAATACATCACATCTTTAACGGAATTATTAGACAGCAGTGTTAATCCCTGATGGCCCAGAATGCTATACTCAACAAGACTCACTGGTTTTACTGTATACTATATTCCTTTACTGGCTGGTTTTGTATGTCAACTTGACATAAGCTGCTGTTATCACAGAGAAAGGAGCCTCCCTTGAGGAAAAGCCTCCATGAGATCCAGCTGTAAGGAATTCTTTCAATTGGTAATTAAGGGTGGGAAG
The DNA here is from genome assembly GCA_021653895.1 of Mastomys natalensis. Lineage (NCBI taxonomy): Eukaryota > Metazoa > Chordata > Mammalia > Rodentia > Muridae > Mastomys > Mastomys natalensis. Next base: position 973,071 of record JAJTUV010000434.1, read on the forward strand.
GCCCATTGTGGGTGATGCCATCCCTGGGCTGGTAGTCCTGGGTTCTGTAAGAAAGCACACTGAGCAAGCCAGGGGAAGCAATCCAGTAAGCAGCACCCCTCCATGGCCTCTGCATCAGCTCCTGCCTCCAAGTTCCTGCTCTGTGTGAGTTCTTGTCCTGACTTCCTTTGGTGAACAGCAATTTGGAAGTGTAAGCTGAATAAACCCTTTCCTCCCCAACTTTCTTTTTGGTCATGATGTTTTGTGCAGGAACACAAACCCTGACTAGGACAATCCCATTATCCACAAGTAGCTGGACTTTGGAGCTCTTGAATGGCTTTCTAAACTTAGCTTCAATGTCATCAGGAAGGGAGTACTTTGAAAATTTACAGTGCTAACACAGGGCTTAGCAAATTGTAGTCTAAGGGCAAATATGGCCTGTATCCTGTTTTTATACAGACTTTAAGAATGTTTTTATGCTGAGAGATAGTGGCATACACCTTTAGTCTCAGCACCCAGGAGGCAGAGACAAGTGAATCTCTGAATTCCAGGACAGCCAGGACTACATAGAGAAACCTTGTCTTGAAAAACAAAACAAAGAGAATATTCTTACGCCTTAAAAGGACTATAAACAAAATCAAAGACTATGGCCTCAAACTCACAGAGATATGCTATACAACCTCTACATTTTCTTCATTCTAGACTGTAATCCATGTCCTACAGCATTATCCTTAGGGAGCCAGCAGCAAGCATCAAGTGCTGTCTCTCATCTGTTATGCCTGATGATCCAACTCATAAATTGTGTTGCTTTCTAGTCCTACAACTTTGATGGTTTTGTTTTGTTTTGCCTAGAGATCTTAGTATCCATGGAAGTAATAATACTTTCCCCAGAAATCCCAAGAATAGCCTAACCTTCACTTAATTGGAAATTATGCTATAGTTTATTTTAGTGGATTTTGGTTTTGTTTTTTCTTTTTTGAGACAGAGTCTCTTTGCATAGCCCTAGCTGTCCTAGAACTCACTATGTAAGCCAGGTCTGACTCTGCTTCCCCAAGTGCTGGAATTAAAGGCATGCACCACCACACCAGGCCCTATTTTGGGCTTTTCATGCTACTGGAACAATGAAAGAATACAGAGTTCCATTTAGCCTTGAGATCAGGGAAAATATGGCTGCTGCTGCTTAACAAGAAACAATGACAATGGTTTGAAAGGGACATGTCCATTCATCTTATGTTGCCATGTACAGTGATAAGTGGTACAAGAAGTCCCAGCAATTCATTCAAATGGAAACATTAAGGACTCAAAATTTTTAAGACTGAGGGTTATCAAGTCACATGAAAACTCAAATCAGCAGAATGAACATTGAAGGTAACACAACATAGTAAACAGGTATAGAAATAAGGATGGAGTAACTATCAGTCTCTTTTTATTTAGCACCCATCTATACATGTTAATCATTCCCATTAATTTTGGGATCTTTTTGCCCTAGTATATATAAGGCATATTACTAATTTTTAAATGGCTTTGTTCTTTTAAAATTGATTTTAATCATTATTTCATGTTCACTTAAGGGGACTCTTTGTGAAGGTTATTTTTGAGACTTCTGTAAGCCTAAATTTACTTCATAATAAAGAGGTTGTGTATGTTTACATGTGTATGTGGGGGTTTTTGTTTTGTTTTTTGAGACAATGTCTTGCTATGTAGCTTGGCCAGTAGGAAACTCACTGATGTAGACCAGGCTAGCCTCGAACTAGTAGAGATACGCCTATGTCTGCCTCCCAAGTGCTTGGGGTAAAGGTATGCACCATCACACCCAGTTTTATACAGTGTTAAGAATTGAACAAAGGAGCGGGCGGTGGTGGCGCATGCCTTTAATCCTAACACTTGGGAGGCAGAGGCAGGCGGATTTCTGAGTTCGAGGCCAGCCTGGTCTACAGAGTGAGTTCCAGGACAGCCCGAGCTACACAGAGAAACCTGTCTCAAAAAACCAAAAAACCAAAAAAAAAAAAAAAAAAAGAATTGAACAAAGGTAGCCGGGCGGTGGTGGCGCATGCCTTTAATCCTAGTACTTGGGAGGCAGAGGCAGGCGGATTTCTGAGTTCGAGGCCAGCCTGGTCTACAGAGTGAGTTCCAGGAAAGCCAGGGCTATACAGAGAAAGCCCTGTCTCGAAAAACCAAAAAAAAAAAAAAAAAAAAAAAAAAAAGAATTGAACCCAGGGCTTCATGGACTTGAGGCACTTTACCAACTGAGCCGCACCCTCAACCCTCAATTATTCCTTTGGAGTAATTTTTAAAAACATGTTTCTGAAACTTACTCTTCCAGTTTTGTTAATATACTCTTCTCTAGAACACATGCTGTTTTGTTTGTCTTTTTCTTTTTTTTTTTTTTTTTTTTTTTGGCAGTACTGAATATTCAGTCTAGGATGTTATGCATGTGAAGTAAATGCTTTTAACTGTGAGGTAAAGCTCTGTCCCAGAACAAAGATCTAGTTTTGTTGTTGTTGTTGTTTTGAGAACTGGTTCAGAATGTCCTTAAAATTGTAAATCCACTCATTATCTAATCTTGGAACAACAACAATAAAACTCAGTGTCTTGGTTACCTGGAGGCTCAAAGTTTTCTTTTTCTTTGTATAAGTTCTTTGATTCATAAACGTTGGTCATATTTCTTGTCTGGACTTAACATTTTCTTGTACATGCTTTTATTTATTTACATATTTATGTCTATGTCCTTCCCTGACTACACTGTGAGTAAATTAACAAATGAAAGACATGTTCTCCAAAAGTCTGTTATACCAGCATATTTACTAAATTGTTTCCTTTAACCTTTGAAAGTATCTTCTTATACTTATTTTAAAAGGAAAATTCAAATACTTCTAAAATTTGAAAGTTATCTCTAACCAAAAATAAAAATAGTTTACCTCTTTGTATCTATGAAGAAAATGTTTAAGATGAACAACTCTAGGAAAAACAATTAGAATGGAAGCAGCTTATTCTAGCTTAGAGAACAAATATATTTTGAAAAAGTGAAGAATGATTAATTTCTAGCGGGATAAATGCTAGTTCAATATCACTATGCATTCACTAGGAAAAGAGTAATAGATGGGTACACTGGCCTTGTTCCTAGGCAGATAGAACTTGGAGTCTCAGGTTTGCTACCCATTACCTTCATGAAACTGGAAAAGCAAGTTCAACTCTCCCAGGCTGTGAGAGATGCCTCCTAAAATGGCTGACAATCATCTGTGCCACCTTGGACTTATCCTCTTGTGTAATACGCTCACACCTTCCATAGGAACAGGATCCATGTGACTTGTTTTGAATGGTAGAACACAGCTGAACAGGGGTATCAATTCTAAAACAACTAGATTATAATAGATGGACTTCAGACTGAGAGATGTAGTTCAGTACTGTAGGATTTATCCAGCATGCACAAGGCTGTCTCCCAAATAACAGCAACAAAAAGACTGACTTTAGTATTCCTGGCACTTTCACTAATTCATCTTAATGAGTCAGTTTATGTATGCTGTGATCTGCCCTACAGAAGTCCACATATCAAAGAACTTCAAACAGATTAAGGTAAACCACATCCTGCTGACACAAATAAGCTTGGAAGTACATTTTTCTCTAGTGGAGTCTCAAAATGAATACAGTCCTGGCCAACACTTGTACTACCAGCTTGTGAGAGATTCTGAAGCAGAGTTTGAAACTAGGCTGTATCTGATTCCTGACATCTTAAAAACTGAATTAAGGAATACTGCTGTGGCCAGAGATGTAGCTCAGTGGCAGAGTGCTTGTCAAGTATGAACAAGAGAAGATGACTTCCGGTCTAGGTCCAAGCACGGAGCAGATCCTGGGAGGCAGCTCTGCACCCAACCTCACAAAACCCGGCAAAAGTGGGGCTCCCAGGAGCTCTAACCCAGGCAGTATCTCAGGTAAAAATGAAACACCCGTGATGTCTGCTGGTAGAAGTTCTAATCCTGATGCTGTCCTCCAGACTTATACTACTCAGACCTTTGATAGGCCATTGACAAGGACATCAAACAGCTAGAGATTAACATTACTAATCTGAAGAAATCCCTCGTTTCGCTGTATGAAATGATCTCCAAAAATTGCAAAGGGCTTTATTGGACTTGATTTACTCTTTTACAATAGAAAAGACTGTGTACAGCTCTTGACTGTGTACAGCCCTTAAAGAAGAATGTTGCTTTTACATAGACAAGACAGGGATGGTTAAAGAGAGCATGAAAAAGGTCCGAGAAGGCTCTGAGAAAAGACAGAGAGAGAAAGATGAGAGCTGGTACAAGAATTGGTTTCCAACCTCTCCATGGTTGTCAACCCTACTTCCTCCCATCTTGGGACCATTAATTGGGTTATTTTTGCTTATTTGTTTTGGTCCCTGGGCCTTAAATAGGCTGACTAACTTTGTGAAACAACAGATAATTTGGTAGCAAAACCTATTCAGATACATTATCATAAGTTAGCTATGGAGGACCACGAGACTCAACATGAAGTTGTTACTCTATCCAGGGTGTTCCCAAAACCCATCTTCACTCAACCTAAAAGAGGGGACTTCCACCCCTAGACCAAGCAGAGAGGGGCCACCCAGAACCCCCTCTGACTGGCGATCTGAATTCTTGCTGAGGCTTTGAGGCTAAGCACTCCAAGGGAATATAAATAAACGTTAAAAATATCTCTCTGGGTTCCCTGAGGGACAAGCCTGACTGCATAGGGGTTGATGTCAAAAGTATCCCCTCTCCAGGAAAAAGACATCGGGATGGGTATGGCCCTCATACCACACTGGACAGGAGGACTGGAGCCATTACAAGGTCCCCTTTAATTATTGGAGGTCAGGCCTCTATCCCTGCCTTCGCAAGATTAGAATCGCCATGGCCCTTCTATACTTAAAGAAAAGGGAGGAGATGTCAGGGGCAGCCCTGCTTATACACTGAAAGCCTACAATCAGCCATAGGCCTGACATACATACATGCTAACACAAAGTCTTGGGTCTCTGTGGAAAAACACTGAAACAAATGGCTATAAGCTTTTGTAAACAGGCAGCTTTTGTGAAAATTTACCAGCCTGAGTAGTCATAGACCTTGTAAATAGGTAGCCTCAGTGGATAGTACCAACTTAGATAAGGACAAGTGAATCACAGGCGGAGTCATAGTGACCTGTCCCCTGAACCTTCACTCAGCCGATACCCTGTTCTGAAAGATATCTGTACTCCCCCTGAACACCTACACTCCGGTGTCATCCCCTTCCCCACGTCCTGCCTTTTGTGTTTATAACCCCTGTGTGAATAAGTAAAAATTACGATTTGATTTAAAGAAAGAAAAGAAAGAAAGAAAGAAAGAAAGAAAGAAAAAGAAAAGTAAAAAGTAGTTTCCCTGATCCCTAAAGCATTAATCTTATTCTCTCCAGTGATAGACACAAAATAATGTTTACTTTGCTAACATTAAAGTAACTATGCCATATGTGTTCATATAAAAAAAGGTATGGACAAGGCCCTTGGTTCAATATTTTAGTACATAAATATATAAACATAAAAGTTGATGTCTAAAAGCTAGTAAGTTTTAAGTTTTTTAAAATGCATCAAATTTAGTTTCCATATCTTTAAAACAGGGTTAATATAGGGCTGGAGAGATGGCTCAGTGGTTAAGAATATTGACTTCTCTTCCAGAGGTCCTGAGTTCAATTCCCAGCAAGCAACCACATGGTGGCTCACAACCATCTGTAATGGGATCCAATGCCCTCATCTGGTGTGTCTGGAGACAGCTACAGTGTACTCACATATATACAATAAATAAATAATTCTTTAAAAAAAAAAACAGAATTAATAGCTTACATTACATGTGTATTAAATAAGATTACATAAAGCAACTGGCACCCAGTATATTATTGAAAAGAAAAATGTTACTATGAATTCAAGTCTACATTTTGCAGGCCACATTGTGTTATAACACTGTGGTATAAAAATATTGTCTTTAAATAAGGCTATAGCATTTTCCATGGTGGTTTTATATAATCCAATCATTTGACTTTGCATAGATCAGAATATCATTCTTTGTTTTGAGATGGGGTCTCACGTAGCTAGGGCTAGTACTGAACTCATGTCCCTACCTTCACCTCTCAAGTGCTATAATTATAGGAGTTTTCTTGATTATAATAATATAATAATAATAATAATGTTCACATTATTATGCCTGGCCAATTATTATCTCCTCTCCCTTTAAGAGATAAATAAATTTAGGGTCAGAAGACTTAAGCAACTTGTTCATGGTTCTACAGTTAGAAAGTTATTAGACCTGACAGTCACACCTAATCTTTTTTCATCACTACTATGTAACATTTAATCTTTAACTATTAACCGTCAGGTATTATTTTAGGCTCAGAACACAAAGCTAAACTCAAAAGAATTTGTTTTTTTAAACTTATATTTCCTTTTATATACTATAATAAATTGGAAAAGGCAATTTAGGCTTTTATTAAGAAATACTCAAGCTTGTGTTTAAAACTATTTAGACTTGGAAATGCAATGTTTATCATTAGCTTTGTCATGACTTCTCTAAGGCTATTTAATGAGCAGTTATACAACATACGGCAGTGGCTTGGTTCATTTCACTGACTAAATTTCAGATAGAACTTTATATATACACTGATCAATTAATCATTGATTGTGATAACAGAATTTGAGTTCTCAACTTCAGATCTTTTACTTCATAAGCTTTATCTATCTCTTGGCACACAGTTTAGCTGATAAGAGTGTCTTTTCTCTCGAGTATAAAAACAATCAAAAGTATTACTTAGTAGTATTGCAGAATTTAGTGTTTGACTGATGATGAATCCAAGAACAATATGAAAATGTCTTAACTCAGTTAGCTTACTAAGTAAACGTGAGAAGTCACTAAACTAGATTTCTAAAGTACTCATAGATCAAAGCAAAATACTGTACTTGTCTGGTTACTGCAAGTTTTAGAGTAACTTGTTTTCTAGAATAAATATAATTTCCTGTTGGAACCTACCATCCCAACACATATACACAGATACGATTTTCTGAAAAAGATGGTTTAATTCCCGATGACAACTGTCTGATCAAACTATGGTGTTCTGATAAACATATGTGTACATTTAAATGATATGCAATTCACAAGTGAGTTGCTGTTAGCCAGAAGTATTCAGTTGTGTCTCTTGAAACAAGTTTCATTGAGAAAAGAAATAATGACTGAGAGTTGCTGAATGAAACTGGTAAGTTTCTTCAAGCACTCCCAGGGCATTTGAGTTTTTAAAAATACTAAAGCATTTCCTTTCACTAGTCTAACTAGTGTCTTTTCATTATTATCTGGAATAGTTAAAACTAACATTTGCCTTTTAAAGATTCCTGTCAAAAAAAAAAAAAGTATTTCCTAAGTGTTAAACAATGAATTCTTACACAGATATGATTTGGTTATATAAGTTATCAAGAATGCATAACCTAATATGAAGTGCTCTGAATAAGAATGGACTAATTTTTAAACAGTTTCAGATAGCAGAGAAAAGCTTTGGGATAAAGTCCTACTGTTCAAGTTCATTCCATCCTTTATTATTCAGATCACCATTCTCCTTTACATACTTAGGGAGTAAAGGATACTTCTTTATATAAGTCTTAAAAAATCATGATTCAAGGAGAATAGAATTTAAAAACTTAGCTTAAGAATTCCAACAATGGCCGGGCGGTGGTGGCCACGCCTTTAATCCCAGCACTTGGGAGGCAGAGGCAGGTGGATTTCTGAGTTCGAGGCCAGCCTGGTCTACAGAGGGAGTTCCAGGACAGCCAGAGCTACACAGAGAAACCCTGTCTCGAAAAACCAAAAAAAAAAAAAAAAAAAAAAAAAAAAAGAATTCCAACAATGAGCTGGGCAGTGGTGGTGCACGCCTTTAATCCCAGCACTTGGGAGCACACAGAGGCAGGCGGATTTCTGAGTTCGAGGCCAGCCTCGTCTACACAGTGAGTCCAGGACAGCCAGGGCTACACAGAGAAACCCTGTCTCGAAAAACCAAAAAAAAAAAAAGAATTCCAACAATGAAATGTACCCAATAAGATTTCCTGGATGAGAGGAATAGTAGGGAAGAGGCATAACAGCAAAGATCCAGCAGCTGTGCAGCTGAAGGTCCTAGCTAAGGACCTTCATTGGTAATTATCCCTTTCACTTGAAAAAAACAAAAGCAAATGTATTGGTGAGTTGTATGTCAACCTGACACAAGCTAGAGTCATCTTCAAGGAGACAGCCTCAGTTGAGAAAACGGCCCCATAAGATCTGGCTGTACAGCATTTTCTTAATTAGGGTTCAATGGGAGGGCCCAGTTCATTGTGGGTGGTGCCACCCCTGGGTTCTATAAGAAAGCAAGCTGAGCAAGCCAGTAAGCAGTACTCCTCTATGGTCTCTGCATCAGTTCCTGCTTCCAGGTTCCTGCCTTGTTTTGAACTCCTGACCTGACTTCCTTCCATGATGAACAGTGCTTTTTGGTCATGGTGTTTCATCACAGCAATAGAAACTCCAACTAAGACAGCAAATTTGGGGATTTTTATAGATTATAGGCCTGACTAGTATACTCTATTTCTCTAAGATAAAACAGGTAATTGTTCAAGTTACACAAAGAGCTTGGTATAAAAGGTGCTATATAGTATGGAAAGAAGCCCAAAGTACAGTCCCTACTCTTTGAAAAATGGAGTCTTAAGATAGAAACACCCAGCACTTGGGAGGCAGAGGCAGGCGGATTTCTGAGTTCGAGGCCAGCCTGGTCTATAGAGTGAGTTCCAGGACAGTCAGGACTACACAAAGAAACCTTGTCTCGAAAAACCAAAAAACAAAACAAAACAAACAACAAGATAGAAATAGTATTGATTACCTGTACTATTAGTACTTGGCAGGTGGATGTAAGACAGAATTCTAGGCTAGCTTGTGCTACAAAGAGGATTTTGTGCTATCTTGAGTTACAGAGTCCTTATCTCAAAGAAATGAAAATAGAAGATTGAGTCTCTTTCAACTACTATGTACATTTCTCAACATGGTCTTTAAAGTGAAAGATCTCAGAAATCTTTCAAAGTACAGCTAGCATATAAACTCAGTTTTTCAAGAGTATCTTGTATGGGTACTAACCTTATATTAAAGGTTCCTTTAGGGAGCTTATTTAAAGCTTTTGACAGAAAGCAACTTTTAAGGTAGAGAACTAGTCAAACAACTTCTGCCTGGTAATTCCTCTACAAATCCTGACTTACTAAGGTGTTTTTGTTTGTTTGTTTGTTTGTTTGTTTTAGATTTAATCATCTTTAGTAACCTTCAGCAAATTAAAGAAATTGAATAGGTCCTAATCTCTAATTTCAATTATATAGCCAAGTCAGGATGAACCTAGCCTAAGCTTAAAAAAAAAAAAAAAATCCATGAATTATCAATTTATTCCATGGAGAGAAAAGCCATTCAATGATATTGATCACCACCACATGTTCTGATTGAGCTCATCTATAAAATAGAAAAGATAACTGGACCTAACTCCTCACATTTTAGCCTTCCCTTAAATGTTTTCCAAATGTCAAAACATGTTTCCCTCTCTCCAAAACACTTCATTCTTTATAGTCAATATCCATGAAAGGACAATTTGTTAATTTTCATTTGACTGATAAAAAGTAAAATGACAAAAGAGTAATTGAAAAAAAGGTTAGCTTCTAAGAAAAAAATTAATTTTTTTTCGATTTTTTTTTAAATGTGTTTGAGTGTTTTGCCTGCAAGTATGTAAGTGTACCACATATGCGCCTGGTTCACACAGAGATCCAAAGAGTTGGATCCTCTAGAACTAGAGTTTCAGAAAGTTTTGAGCTGCAGTGAGGGTGCTGACAACCAAACTGGGTCCTCAAGCAGGAACAACAAGTATTCTGAACAGCTGATCCATATCTTCACAAATACCCCATATTTAAATTTCAAATAAATTTCAAATAGCTGAGTCCCTAATGAAATGGAAATTAAGGGTTCTTTGGAAAGTCGGTCGGATGGTGTTTTGCTGGAGCAAACATGTGAAGGGACATTTCATCTGTGGACACAGATGTGAAAGGCTAAGGCAGACTTGTGAAGAAACACTTTGCTGAAGCAGATACAGGAGAAAGGATGTTTTGCTAGAGCAAACACATGAAAGGACACATGATGAAGGATTCTTTGCTCATGACACACATGTATTGGTCGGCTTTACATTGCTTAGTAGAGCTGCATTTGTCAAGACTCCATAGAGAGAAACTCACCAAAAAACTTCTGGTGATATGCTGCAGTTTCTTGCTGCTTCTGTGGACTCAGGTTGATCTGCAGAGTGATGACAGAGAGACAGACACATGTGCTGAAGCAAGACCCATGGAGGACAGGAAATGTGTGGAGGGTATAAATAAGACTCTTTGGACAGTGCAGGAAGCAGAGCTTGGCTTGCTTATAGAGATAGCTGTGCAACACTTGTGGGTTTCATGTCTTTGCTGATCTTTCACTTCACTGAGAGGGGCACAACCAAGAACTTCTCCTAGCATTCCTCCTGGTCCTTCTTGCTGACTTGTGCTGAAGCTGAGGCCTCGATGTCTCTGCTAGGTTGTATGACCGATGTTGCTAACCTGACTCTACCGAACTGGACTGCTTGTGTATCCATGAGGTATTTGCAATGGATCAAGCTGCCGCTGCCTGTTAACCTGTGAAATGAACTGCTGATTTCCAGACAACACACACAGGAGTTGCCCCAGAGAACCTTTCTAAACAGGTCCACTTCTCCCCATATCTTTTCTTTCCCACTACCTCTGGTGGGTGGTGGGCTAAAAGGGAGATTAAAGCATTTAAGAACCATCATTAAAAATAGGCTTTGAAAAAAATTAAAGTTACACCCTAATCTTTATTTGAATTTAAAATTTGATCTTCTCTGGTAAGAATTTTAGAGCTCACTTCAGCTCAATCCCTTTCATTTAAAAAATTAACTAAAGTCTTGAGAGGGATGAACTTTAAGACAGTTAATTAGTTACAGAACACAAGTCTCTTGATACTTACTCTAGAATTCTTTCCATTGTGCTAATTAACAGTAGTCAGTTAGAGTAACTTAAAATGAAATATACAGCAGTTACACAGATAAATTTCCAAAGCTGAGAATCCATTTTACAAATCATAGGTAAATTACATTTTAGGGAATAAAACAATCTTAAGGCAATAGGGAATTTCCCTAGAGAAATGCTGCCTTTGAAGCTCTTGAAATACAGGCTCATTTTTAATTCTGTTTAAGGAAGGCTTCATAAAGTTACTCTCTCATGAATTCCATTTTACCTTTTAACTAGAAAATTCTATCCACTTTTCTTTCATTAGAAATCTGGCTGGGCAGTAGTGGCACATGCCTTTTGCCAGGATTGGGGTGGGGAGTGTTGAGACAGGTTTTTTTTCTGTATAGACCAGGCTGGCTGACACATGCCTTTAATCTCTGCAATTGGGAGACGGAGGCAGGCAGATCTCTGAGTTTGAGGCTACCTGGTAACAGAGCTAATTCCAGGACAGCCAGTACTATAGAGAAACAGGTCTTGAAGAAGAAGAAAGAAGAAAAGAAGAAGAAGGAGGAGGAGGAAGAGGAGGAGGAGGAAGAGAGGAGGGGAGAGGGGGAGGGGGAGGAGGAAGAAAAAAAGGAAGAAAGAGACCTTGACTACCATTGTGTTTATATGCAGATGTAAATCAAGACTAAAATGGAACAATTCTCATTAAGAAGTCTAAGTAATTTTAACTATTTGAAACAGAGATTAAAGATAAAGTTCTTTGGGGTTGGACATATCAAAGTGGCACTGCTTTATAGATATGCAGGTCAGGTAGCTATCATTGCTGGTGCCTTGAAAATGTCATTTAGACCCCAAGTAGCTATTTTATTAAGTGAAATTATATTTATTTCTCCTTTTAACATTTCTTGTGTGTGTGTTTAAGATATATCAGATAGTAGCTTCCCTTTGGCTGGAGAGAAAGGTTCCTGTACTGTTCTTAAAAGTGCTGTCTGGCACAATAAGCAAAGGGCTTGTAAACAGTCAAGAAAGGGAGATGGGCAGCATTGCTAACTCTGCGTTTTACAGAACAGCCAGTCAATTGTAAAGGACAGTAAGTGTTTAAACACAGAAGAAAAGAATCCTCTCTTTGGGGACTCGGTTGTAACGAACCCATCAGAATGACTTAGAAGTGTGGTATGGAGTTAGTCTAGTATCCAGCAGGCATCAGACCCACCTTTACATGCTAAAGTCCATTCTTCCCAGGTATGTACTTCATAATAGAATAGGCCAGATAGGTTTCAGAACATTTGAGTTGGTGTCAACTTGGGCAAGAGGTTTAATAGTAGGTAACAGGGTCCCAGTTAACATGACTGGATTTAAATAGAACAAACTGGACTGCTAAAAATGTGGTTCAGAAAAAGATAGGGAAACAATACATTTGAAGAGTGAGACATCCTGGAGAGAGATTTAATCAAGCTCAATTACCTAAGAATCTTTGAGTTATCAGAATTCAGTACAAGACAGATGCAGAAATAGCCTTGCACATGCTTCTCAAACTTGGGCATGTTTAATACTAGGGCTTGCACATAAAATGTGCATGTATAGGAAACTATGATGCATTTTTGAATATTAAGTTTATATTATAGAAAGTTGTATTTTTTTTATAGAAAAATAAAGTTATAAAGTAGATGATCCATTTTGGATGGATTTAGAAGAAAACATAGATTTCAAAGAAATATTCGGAAAATTTTAGGAGGGAATGTTGTGCTGAACTTATAAAGTCACTGTCTGATTTTCTTTGAAAAGTCTGAAAGGCAATGACAAGAAAAGAACCATCTTTGAGAAAGACTAAATTTTGCTACTCAGAGTGTAACCTCCCTCAAGCCCAAGTCCCACATTATTGTTATAAACATTAATCATAATATGTTTACTAAGGCAACTGACAGATAAATAAGATTTTTACTAAGCTGACAAAGGCAGGAGTAGGGAGGAAACCTGGACAAAAGTGCTTCATTTTGCCTCAGATCAAAATATGTGTTCTATTGAATGTCTTCATGAATTGCTGAATCAAATTTATCTGGGATGCTGGATATGGTAGAGGGCATATGCCATACACCTACTCTGGATCAGTCTTTAAACACATTCTCACTTAATTTTCAAAATCATCCTGAAAAGCTAATTTTATAAATAAATTAACTGAAGTTTAAGAAAGGTCAGAATGCTGTAGTCAAACATCTAGTTAAGTAGTAGAATGGACATTTGAGTCTAAGACATTTTACCACAATTTGCCAAAGCAGGAGAATAGATGTTTCAGTAAGTGAGATTAAATAATAACTACCTGTAGTAGCTCTTGAATACAGGAGCAACCCAAAATATCTAACAGAATTGGTTACCAAGGTTATACGACACGACATGGAAAAAGTAGTCAGTCCAGAGACAGCAAATCAACAAGAATTTTTAAAAAGTATTCCAAGATAGTGCCAATTAACAGTATTATAAATTAAACAAATAAGTCATCCAAGTATTTTACACACACAAAAAAAAATCTCATTAATTTACGCCACAGTACAATAGAATTTGCAATAGTCTAAAAAATTTGAAAAAATATCTACAATATGCTTTATACTTTTCCTTTCCCTCTGTTGTTCAGCCTCTATGTTACGACATTCCTAAATGACTTCTGCAGAAGGGTCACACTGAATTCTACCTGGCGGAATACCTAAGCCACAAGCAAAAACTCCAAAGTGTAATGCGTCACATCCCACCATACCAACCACTGAAGTAGGAATCTCTATTTCCAATTTTTGTTGGTTCTCCTTCACTATCCCATTCCCCTCCTTTTTACTGAATTTTAATAAAGGCTTTTGTCAGATAATGAAAGTAGAGAGCTAGGTAAGATCCTCTAAAAGTTCAGCACAGTAACATCTGAAATCATAACACACACACAAGCACACATACACATACACACACTACACCAGGATAAAATAGGGTAAAACCCTAAAATTTATAGAAAAAGCACTATGACAAATTAAGTTGTAGTATTGAAAAGTAGGAGTCACCAGAGACTATGTGGATGACTGAGACTTTTGAGACCTGAAAGCATGAAACTGCCATTTTTATGGAATGGAAAGACATTCGATAGAACTACATGTTTGTGGGGCAAGGATGGATAGAAAAAGGGCAGGGAGCATATCCTAAAGTGCTACACTAAGTAACCAGAATTGTGTTTTACAGATCATCATTTCCTAGTTGTAACTATGGAACCCTTTGAAATTTACAATGTAAGAAATAATAGCAATAACATGTTTGAATTTTTGACTCAGTTTCTTAAAATCTCAGTATTAGAGATGAATTCATCTTTTATTTTTATCTTACATTAACAATAGACATGCAAAACTCTTTAATTTCGATGAGAACAGTGTTTCTACGTCTTTTTACCACATATATTTTAGGGTTTTACCACATGTTGGTTTAATATTATGTGTAATGTTGCTAAGTCAGATTCACATATGAGTCACAGCATCAAGTCTTTTTCTGTATTTTGTTTTTGTTGCAGTATAATATGAAAACTCTGTGTCACACAGGTGCATTGCTGTAAAAGGAAGAAGTACATGAACAGCACCACGTCTTACAGTGTTTGGGCATTCTTGAATTAGGCTACTCCAAAAATCATTCAGTGTCAGTTCCCTGAATTTTTGCTTCACTTGAAATTTAGATGTTAAGTCATCAGGCTCTCATGGTTCCGAGCTACTAATGAGGCTGCTTTAACAGTTACTATAAATGAATTTCTAACTCAATAATTATTATCACTTGTCACAGAAAAATATTTAAAAGAGTAGAGCATAAACCCCTTAGATGCTGCATGATTGCACCACAGATATCTTTATCAATTATAGAATTAATTTCAGTCAAAAATTCACTAAGTGTAGGAAAACAAAGTTTTCTTCTTCTACAGATGAGGCCCAAAATTCCAATTTTTTTAACAATGAAGACATTTTATCAAACAATGTAAAGATTGTAACATTCTTTCTTGCGTTGATATATTAACATCACTTAATTTAGCAAAACTATCAGCAAGATATGCAAGTCTCAGCAGCCAAGATGAATTTGTTAAGCAATCAGAGTCAAAAAGCAGAATCCACAAAAAAGTGTTATAAGAACTTTACCTGAAGAAAGCCACCTTACTTTTGTAGTTAGAAGAAGAGCTGTGTGCTGAGCACCCATTTCTTCACATAAAAGTTTTAGTAACTGGGATTGATGTGATCGAGCTTTAATGTAACTGATAATGTACACTGCTTGATCTAGCACATTTTTTACAGATGGAGGCATTATTTTAACTGCTAATGCATGCCAATATAATAGGCAGTAACTACTGGTTCTTTCTGAAGCTACATGTTTTAAGGTGACAGCCTCAGCAATTTTCCCATCCACTACCCTAGAAGCGTCACTGCAAACAGCAACACATTTCTTCCATTCAATTTCATGTCTCTGCATAAAACTGTTGATACAGTTGAATATTTTTTCATCAGTTGCATTACTCTGTAAAGATTCACTTAAGAGTAGGTCCTCCTTGATAGATTTATTAAACCTATAACGAATAAACACAAGCAGCACAGCGAGTCCTGAAACATCAGCTGATTCATCAAGTTACAGTGAAAATCCATCACAAAATTTCAGTCTACAAACAAGTTCTTCTTCAATATCAGCATCTAGATCTTTAATTTGAAGGGTCACAGTACTGTTCGAGAGTTGTACTGCATCTATTTTTTTACTATACTGTTCATCACACATTTGAATCACATCTTTTGCACAATGTTTAATAAGCAATTTTCCAACAGTACGAGCCTCTCCACTCAGGGCTATGTTGTAACTTACATTGTATGATGCTTCTGTAGCACTTTTATTCTCTGTTTTGACAATCTTAGGTGTTGAAGGTTTTCTGTTTTCAAGTAAATCAAGATGCTGCTTAAAAAAGCTGATGTCTTTGTCTTTATATGAAGCATATTTAGTTTCTAAATGTCTTCGAAGCTTACTAGGGGCTAAAGAGCTATTGGATAGAATTTTCTTACATAGTACATACTAAGCATGAGGTGCATCTCAATTTCCAGAGTAAATAAATAAAGGACAAATAACTTTCATCATATTTTCTTTTTTTTTTTTTTTTTTTTTTTTTTTTTTACAAAATGTTGCTGTTTTATTGGAATTGAACACAAATTTGACCCTAGAAAGTTCACTTTCTGTTTTTTTTCAGAAACTGAAGATTGCAGGGGTTCATCTTTACTTTGTACTATGCCAACCTTTTGCCATTGTGATTAAGATATAAGCTGGTAACAAACAAGTCTACTTTTTATTTAAGATCTCCTTGTTTCAGCAAAAGATCCAAGGATAATGAGTTTGTGGTACAAAACATGGTTAATTTAGATTTAACACTGAATATCACAAATGTTTTGAAATTGTAAGACAAGAAATAAAGACGAGCCGGGCGGTGGTGGCGCACGCCTTTAATCCCAGCACTTGGGAGGCAGAGGCAGGCGGATTTCTGAGTTCGAGGCCAGCCTAGTCTACCGAGCGAGTTCCAGGACAGGTCGGACTACACAGAGAAACCCTGTCTCGAGAAACCAAAAAAAAAAAAAATAATAATAATAATAAAGAAATAAAGACGAGAGAGATCTATAGCAGCACATAAGTTAACTTGTAAATGCTACCTACACATCCTTATGAAGATGGACATCATTCCTCGTTCCTTTATCAGCTCATCTCTCATGCAGCTTCCTGGTGATCTCTGGTATGCACATCTTTCTTAAAGGTAGATTATCACATAAAAATTAAAAGCTATAGAAATGTGTGTAGTAGTCTTAAACTTACATTCAAATTGTTTTATATTAAAACTATAAAGAAAAACTATTATTGCTAGTATCATTTTTTTCTCAAAACACTCAAGAGAATATTAACATTCTAAAAAAATACCTGGGGAAGAAATAATAATAAGTTTGTATGTATACTTTTAAGGAAGGGATCTTTAGAAACAACTTTAGGAACACTTCCATGGCAAGGGTTGATAGATATTTAAGATCATACAGTAAAAATGCTTGCTCTGTTGGTCATACAGGCTCTGTTACAACTATTCAGCTCTGTAGTTATAGCATAACAACAGATGAAAGAATGGGTGGGTGTTCCAATAAAACTTTTATGTACCAAAACAGACTTTGTGGGCTGTAATTTGCCACCCTTATCTCATAGTGTATAATATCTTAGAATTTTTGTTTTATCTTTCGGTTAACTATTGCCATTAGATGCCATGATAGTATTTTATATCAGAAGTCTCCCTTCAGAACTGCAACAATTCTAATAAGCTACATTAAAAATGCACACTGTTCCAAGACAGAGAACTCTAGTGTATTCTAAGCATTGTGTGTTAACAATGAACTGCAGATCAAAAAGTAGACACTACTTTTCCAGACTTAAAAAGTTCATATAATATATACTTACATTATCTGAATTAAGATTTACTTAAAGTAATGCACATTGTTACTAGTTACTCTGCCTATTGTTGTGCCAAAGGTCAGAATCTTAAGAAAATATAAGCTCACTTTAATAGATTTTTCTCTCATGCAATAAAAGAAACACAAGGGTAATACAAACTTAAGACCATCTAATGAATACTGTTTCCTAAGTTTTAAATTAAATTTGTAAAGGTATACAGATTGTTCCTGTTGATTTAAATGTCATGTAATTAAGGATTAAGCTCTATTCTATCCTTTTAGATCTTCAATCAAAATGGTTCTTCTGTTAACAGCTAGTAGGTAAGATACCTGAAACAATGAACACTTCTTTCTGTAATCACTCTCTCCACCTTGATAGTTTGAACTGCAGATTCTTCAAGAGAATAAAATTAAGGGGTAGGGTGGGAATGGGAGTAACCAGAAGCCTAGAATAAGAAAAGTTAAAATCAGACACTGCAACAAGCAGAACTATAAACTTCTACTATAACAATGTATCATATTTTAAATACTGTCAGTACAAATGATTCTTCATTGCAGTGCAACTCTTGGGATATAAACAGAGAATGCCTACCTAGTATGTAGTAAAGTAAGCATGCTAATATTTTCATTCCACTTACTGTTCTGGTAATTTCCCTGCTTTGAAATGCTTTTTTACCCATTGACATTTGGAGGCATGGCGGTGGATGACAAAAACCAACTGAGCTTTTTTTTTTTTTTTTTTTTTTTAAGTACAGCCCCATTTCAATATTTCTAAAACTAAAAGTGGAATTAGATATGCAAGTGTTACATGACATATGCTGTTACTAAAACCAGTCTGGCCCCATCTAACAATTAATGCTTTCTGAGTAACTCTTGTATTTTCTGTGACCTGATAGTATCTGTGCCCAATTCCTCATATACGTTAATTCATCTAAGTGTCAAGAACTTGAGATTATCAATGACTGAATTTTAGAGAAAGACAGAGAAGTTGTCACCTGCTTAACACATTTTGTTAGTGAAGAGTAAAGAACAGAGCTCCCAAAAGTTTGACTTGTTCGGTCCAAGTGCCTAGACATTGTGAGTTTTCTCCTTCATCATGCACTACAAGCATCTGGTACTAGAAGTTGGTGTGTGTAAAAACAGATTGCCAGCGTGTTGTAACAGCCAAAGACAGCAATCTTAAACTGGGCAGCGTTAGAAAACCTACTCCTTTGCGGTGTACTCTCCTTCCAGCCTCGATTTGAATTTAGCAAAACAGAGCTTCATGGATCCACTGGTTCACCATAAAATTAAGATTTCCCCACCTTCTTGTCAAGTGGGCACAAAAAAAAGTAGCTTCGTTTTCTTAAAAGGGCACCTTATTCCTTTCTCTTCAGAGGTACTTCCCACCAGCTCTTGAGGACAAAGAATCTTGTTCTCCTAAGTTTCCAGTTAACTCCCTGAAAGGGAACACTAGGGTCTCCCCTTTGGGGTCTTTTGCTGCCAGGCTGTCCTAGGTGCAGACAATACCCTTGTGGACCGGAGCGCAGGCCAATCATAAAGGTTAGGAAGCAGGAGGGGCCGGGCAGCTCGACTGGGACCTAAGTATTTCACGCGGTCACTTAGCCCTGCGGCCAGTGACAGCTATCCCTCATGGACAGCTGTGCACTGCCCGCAGAGCACCACGCCCCCGGAGGCTCGCTTCCTGTCGTAGCCTACCCTTGCCTCAGGATTCCTCTCGCCCCGGGATGTCGCCTGTGCTGTCGACATGAAGTCGTGTCAACACCCGACACCTTTCCACTCCAGGTCCACTGGCCTACCGTCTCGGCCGCGGCTGGGCTGCACAGCAGTGTCGCGGTCCCCAGCCGAGCACGAGACCGCCATTTTAGACAGCTCAAGGCAGCGGCCATTTCGGAGCGGCCCACTCGCCGGCGGCTCAGCTCCTCACCTTCAGCGAGGGTCTAGAGCCAGGCGTCGCGGACTGGAGGGAGGAGAGAGAGAGAGGAAAAACAAAACAGAGGGAGGAAGATGCGGGGCGGGGTGATGCTATCAACTTAGGGATACCACGTAAGCCACCTCAAAGGGCTCAGACGCTCGAATGGCGCGGCTTTGGGTCTGAACGCACACTTAGTGCTCCACTGCGTCCAGACGCTATGGTCTGCGGGAGCGACATCGCTGCTGTCCAATCAGCGACAGTTTATCCCTACCACCAATCCGCGCTGAGCTGAGGCGGGACTAAGGGCCCAGGTTTGGTTGAGGCGCGGTGTGGCCTGGGAGCGGCTGAGAAGGCTCCCGAATAAGGAGCCGGCGAGCGAAGCGATTGTTCTCGTAGTTTCCCAGTCCGTCATGAGAGCGGATTCCGGGGCTTCTCCAATTCCAGGTGGCTAATGCTGTCAGACAGGTGGAAGCCGGGTCGGCATTTCCATCAACTCTGGCGCCCTGCAAGACAGCTGTGGATCCAGAGCTCACGAGCTTAGGCTGATGGGTCTTAGCGACTTTTCTTCTCCAAGGATCTACCCCGTGGCCTGGTCACTCAGTGCTTAGAAGCGGGGAGGAAAAAACTCACCTTCCTCAGCGTGCATAACAATCCTTAACCAGCCAGGGGTTTAGGCCCTACCAAGGTCAAACCTGATGTAGTTAGGCCTCCCGGGTAGCCCAGCAGGACCAAAAGGAAAATCCTTAGAACTCTTCTCTTTTTCTGAGGTTTACCTCAGAGTTACCAACTCATCTCTGTTGGGTGGGCTGATAACATTTGGGCGTTTTAAGCCATCCATCTCTATTCTCCCTCTTTTCCAAAAGGGCATGGCCAGACTTGAGGTCCTGTGTGTAGGGATTAAAAAGCATGTGCCACCATGCCCTGTGAAGCTTAATAGTAGTTATCAGAACCGATGGCAGTTGTCTAGCTTCTGTATAATTTTGGAATAAGATTTTATTTTAATTACATATTTATATATATACAGGTTCCCAATGTAAACTTGACATACCTGGTTTGTGTCTTTGTAAATTGGAAAATACTCATAAATAGGACAGTGGGAAGAATAACTAATTAAACATATTAGTGTATAATTAAAGACTAGGATTTGACTTAGGCCCTATACGCTGAAGAGTCTATAACGTTCTTGAAACATACAGATTTTTTTTCTGTAATTGCTGTGTCAAATTATTAAATTTATTACATATATATTTATATATAATTATTATAATATGTGTTGGTTCAGAGAAAAATACAGGCAATGTAGGACTCAGTAAATAGCATTGTTTAGAGTACACTAGGAGCCAGGGGCTGTTTTATGTACTTTTTGTTTTGTTTTGATTTTTGAGACATGGTTTCTTTGTGTAGTCTTGGCTGTCCTAGAACTAGCTCTCTAGACCAGGCCCTGAACTCACAGAGATCCACCTCTGCCTTGAGTACCAGAATTAAAGGGATGTCCCGTTACCACCTGGCTGCTTTGCATACTTTCTAATGTATTAACTCATTTACTCACCAGCAGACTAAGGTCAGCTCTTATTTACAGGCAGGGACATAGAGCATAGAGAAGTACATTTTGCAAATATGAACAAGTGATAGTCTGTGCTGGGTTCTTTTCTAGTTGTGTGAACCACAGATTGTGTATTTGCTTGAGGGCATGTGTGCACTCATGCAAGGTTAATTTATATTAGAAGACTTGTAAGATTACGACAATATATCAATTAAGAAGGTGGGGGGCCTTACTTTTAAAAAGGATCTGAAAGCTGGGTGTGTTGGCACACATTTGTAATCCCAGCACTGGAAGAAAAGATTACCACATAGACTGAGAAGTGTCAGACCACTGGGTTACAAAGCAAGACATTGTCTCCAAAAAAATGGAGGGAAGCCAGGCGTTGGTGGCACACACCTTTAATCCCAGCATTTGGGAGGCAGAGGCAGGTGGATTTCTGAGTTCAAGGCCAGCCTGGTCTACAGAGTGAGTTCCAGGACAGCCAGGACTACACAGAGAAACCCTGTCTTGAAAAAAAAACCAAAAAAAAAAAAAAAACCAAAAAAAAAAACAAAAAAAAGTTTAATCCCAGCACTTGGGAGGCAGAGGCAGGTGGATTTCTGAGTTCAAGGCCAGTCTGGTCTACAGAGTGAGTTCCAGGACAGCCAGGACTACACAGAGAAACCCTGTCTCGAAAAACAAAACAATTGCCGGGCGGTGGTGGCGCACGCCTTTAATCCCAGCACTTGGGAGGCAGAGGCAGGCGGATTTCTGAGTTCGAGGCCAGCCTGGTCTACCGAGCGAGTTCCAGGACAGCCCGGACTACACAGAGAAACCCTGTCTCGAAAAAAAAAACCAAAAAAAAAAAAAAAAAAAGAAAAAAAAAAAAAAAAGAAACTAGATGGCTCTTGAAGAATAATACCTGAGATTAATCTCTCACATGTGCACATACACACACCAAACAAAAAAATTGTAATCTGGGCCTCAAGTAAAACCATCACTGAATCAGTAACAAGAATTCAGTTCCTTTGGAAGAATGAGGTAGCAATTCTGCTGACCTTGGTTGTGGCTAGATTACACTACAATTCTTTAGGAAAGATGATGAGCCCAGAAGCTCTGAACCTAGTATTGTGAGTCAGGGTCCTGCTCTGGGATTTACAGTCTACCCTATCTTTCTCAGCTGGTAGATGCTCTGGAAGGGCATGATTGCCACCAGACCCTAAAAGAGTTGATACCTAGAGATCATCTTTCCCAAACAATGCAGCAAATCCTTTCTTAAAGGAAGACTAGTGATATACCTCCATTTTTTTTAAAAAAAAAACTATTTTAGAAATTATCATTTAACAATGATAGTATAGTTTCATTATTTCTGTGAACATTATCATTAATAGTATATGTTCTCTCAGCTTTTGATGTCTATGAAAATTGTATGTAAAGGTCACTTGTTTAGTGACCTCATGTATATGATTGGTTTATTGATATTAGATTTATAAAAGTTATGTAAATGTTCATAAAGGTCTTACTGCCTAAGATATTATTATATTTGTAATAATAGTTTCAAGTGTCTAAGAAAAGTTAATTAGTTGAATATATAAGTAACATTAACTATTTAAGAAATACTTAGTTAAGCTTGTGAATTAGATCATAGTAAAGTGGAATTGTCCATATTTTATGATTATAAAATTTAAAAACATATAATATTCATTAAGCTTAAAGACCTAGGAAGTAACTGTTGTATAATTTAACACATTTTGATTATATTAATAACCAAGCAAATCATGTTAAATTATCAGGTTTTTAAATAGCTTATATTCACCCCTGGAACTTTCACTATTTCTTTCATATTCATTTATGTGTATTCACCCATATACATAAAAAGTAGGTTGATAATAAAAATTTTAGGATTTTATATTCTTTTAAAGCCCTGCACGATTACACTTGGAGTCATCAATTTTTCTTGACTCATCTTCATCTCTTACAGATATAGGCATTGTCTTAGTCGAGAATTCTACATCTTGATCCAAAGACCAACAGGAAAAACTCTCTTCCAGCAGGCAGCCAGAAGAGACAGTCACACTGTTTAGACTTGAGCAAATATATGAGACCTCAAAGCCCTGCCTCCACAGTGACATACTTCCCCTAGCAAGGCTACACTTCCTCCAATAAGGCCACGCCTCCTAATAGTGCCACTTTCCATGGGCCAAGCATATTCAAACCACCATATTCCACTCCCTGATCTCCATAGGCTTATTCAAACACATGAGTCCATGGGGGCCATACCTAACCATAGCATAATGCAAAATACATTCAGTCCAACTTCAAAGGTCCTCATAGTCTATCAGTTTCAACCATGATTCAAAGTCTCTTCTGAGAGTCATGCAGTCTCTCAACTATGATACCCCATAAAATCAAAATAAAAAAGCAGATCACATACTTTCAACATCACAGGATATACATTACCATTCCAAAACACGATAGGAAATACTAGACCAAAGCAAGACCAAAAAAACCAGCTAGGCAAACCCCAAAATGAATCTCTGTGACAATGTCTGACTCCTTTTGGCTTTGTTGACTGAAACACAATTCTTTCTCTTGGGCTGGCTGGTTCCACTCCTTGTTAGCAACTTTCCTCAGCAGGTATCCCATGGCTTTGGCATTTCTAACATCTTAGAGTCTCCAAGGCAACTTCAACTTTACTACTTCTTGTTCCAGTGTCTGGGATCCACACATCATATGTGATCTTCCGGGCTCCTCCAACGGGCTTGAGTCACTTCTATAGCTCTGCCCTCTGTAGCACTCTAGGCTCTGGTTGATTTCCACTCTGTTGCTGTTGCTGTTCTTGGTGGTCATCCCATGGTACTGGCATCTCCAATACACTACAGTGTTCTGCTGTAACTAGGCTTCACCAATTGCTTTTCATAGGCTTTCTTCATGGTGCCTCCACTTCTCTGTGTGACCCCTTCAGTCCTCAGCCATCAACTGCAACTGAGGCTACATACCTTCACCAATGGCCTTTCCTGGCCTTTCATAGTGGTAAGCCTTAACTGCTCTCCGTGATCCCTTCATGCCTTCAAATCCAGTACCAACTGTGTGATTCTTACACATTATTAAGTCTGACTGCCAGCACTGAAGTCTATCTCTGGAACACAGCTTCATGTGTTCTCAGGAAATAATTCCCAGAAGATTTGATTTGAGTGTTGGTAGTACTCCTCCTCCTCTTCCTCTTCCTCCTTCTTCTTTAAATAAAGATTTATTTAATCTATATGAGTATAGATTAAATACTGTCACTGTCTTTAGATGAACCAGAAGAGGGCATTGGATCCTGTTACAGGTGGTTGTGAGCCACAGTGTGGTTGCTGGGAATGAACTCAGGACTTCTGGAAGAGCAATCAGTGCTCTTAACTTCTGAGCCATCTCTCCAGCCTAGTCTCTTCTTAATACAGTGATTACTTTTTATTAGTGTTTTTGTTAGTTTTTAATTTTGTGTGTGTTTTCCTTGCATGTATGTCTGTGTACCACTCTCATTCCTGGTGTTTGTAGAGGCCAAAAGTATTGGATTCACTAACTGGAGTTACAGATGGTTGAAACCAACCAGGTAGGTACTGAGAAACAAACCTGGGTCCTCTGTAAGAGTAGCCAATGCTTTTAACCACTGATCCATGTCTTCAGCCCTATATTAGTGGTTCTAGTGCTCATCCTCTTCCTTCTATCATCTTAAATGTCTCCTACACCAGGGTCAAGAAGAATTTTCAAAGTTACATTTATTCAGTGTGTGTGCCTGGATACTGGAGTGCACACCCAGGTGCTAGGTTTAGTCCCTTGCACTTCATAAAGCAGGTGTGGTGCACATGTGTGTAATCCCAGCACTCAGGAGAGGCTACAGCAGGAGGATGGCAAACTCAAGTTCTTAGGATATGTATTGTGACCCTGTCTGAATAAAGACCAGGATCATAAGTTCATCAGTATGGGCATGGGTAGATTCTATGGCTTAAAGTCTTTTCAACTCTATATTATGTTTATGTCTATTGATGATAAGCTCTCTCTTCATAGTATGATGATGTGTGACATCTCAAAACTTCTGGAGAGATAGAAGAACATTCTTTTTAGCAGCATTAGAAGAAGGCTCACAGAAAGGACTTTAATTTGAGGTTATGTTTCTGAACTAAACAGTTGTAATGTCCATTTTAGAATATATTCTCTCTCTCTCTCTCTTTCTCTCTCTCTCTCTCTCTCTCTCTCTCTCTCTCTCTCTCGTGTGTGTGTGTGCTTAAAGATTTATTTTTTCATTCATTCATATTCTCTCCTTCCCTTCTCCCCTTTCCTCTAGGGTGGGAGGTGGGGATTGGGGGAAGAAGGGTGTGCACAAGTGCTTACAGAGGCCAGAAATGGGCATCAGAACCCCTGGAGCTGGACTTTCGAGGCAGTTGTTATGCCCAGATCTCAGGATTCCCAGAAGAGCTCAAAGAATTACTGACCCGATGTAGTGAGACAAAAGAGTCTTTACTATATGATCCTGGTTCAGATCGCAATCCGTTCCCACCTCGAAGGGCAGGATTGCAACCATGAGTCTAGGGGCTTGGAATTTTTATACACAGGCAGATTCTGGGGCTTCAGGGTTACATGACAGGGGAGGTAATAAGGTAAGTCATCTCTCCAAACACAATACCATTTGTTTAGGAGGCAGGTGGGATTGCACAACTGGGGAGGGAAGCTCTTTTGGCCTTTATAGTGCTATCAGGGACTAGTGTTTTTTACAAACTGGCCACAGCAGTCTGGGAAAGCTTAATTGCCCCAAAATATGGCACTTATCTCTCCAAGGATGTTTGGTCTTGTGCTTTTCCCAAGGACAGCAGCCACCTGCACTGGGAAGTGCTTAACCATCCATCAGAGAGGGTGCCAGCCTCAGTGACACAGGGTGGGGGGGTTGGGGGGGTGGGGGCTGGAGCTGTTGCTGTTTATCTGTTCTCAAGCTGGCATTTGCTGTTCCCGGGAGAGAGTTTCATTAAGGAGTGCTACTATGAAATGGGGATAGCCATATGCCATATTTCGGCAACAGGTCGTGCCTCCTCTGAAAGGTCAGGCAGCAAGAAAGAGCAGGAGTTGGGGCAAGGGTGAGGGGAAGCTTATTCGAGTGAGAGTGCTGAGGCAAGGGGAAGCTTTGTGAGTGGTGAGAGTGTGGAGGCTAGCTGCCCAGCCTCTTCATTGTGAGCTGCCTGACATGAGTGCTAGGAACCAAAATTGGATCTTCTGAAGGAGCAGCAAGTGTTAACTGATGAGCCATCTCCTAAGTCTCTTTCCTGTTTTGAGGGCAGACTTATTCTCATCAACACTCAAATCCCATGGAATAGATGAGGGGCTGTGTCTAAAAGGAAGTAATTGTGGAAAGAAAAAGTGAGTGTTATGTGAAAAAACATGTTTGGGGAGATGCAACACACACCTCTGTTTACTCCGGATAGGGAACCCATAGCAGACTGAAGTACAGAGACCACCAAAGTCCAATTTGGTGAACCAGTGAGTTCGATGGTGTTACCGATGGTGTTACTGGAATAGGGTGAGGGTTACCTATACGAGCAGAAGTGACTCAAAGACAGCTGCATCACCAAAGTCCACTCCAGGATGGGTGATAGTTCATAAAACTAGGGGCCTGGAACACACTGCACAGCCTGCAGGAAACTAAACAGGTTGGAGAATGTCCTTTCCAGATGTCTCAGTTGGCCTTAACTTCTTCCAGGCTACTTGTCTGGTCTCAGAGTCTGGGAGTCTTCTGTTTGAGAGGGAACTCTCAGCTTTTATTTTATACTTTGGCAGGGAGGGGCTTAATGAACCTAGTCAGTTTCAGGGACTTCCTGAAGCTATTTTGAGTTGTTTACTGGTAAGCTTCCTTGTTGGACTATTCCAGTCTCAGAGGGAATGTACAGAACAATGGAAGACGCTAAACTTACTTTTGCTCCTCACATTTTACCAGGCAAGAAGCTCTCCATTAATAGATCACTCTGTCCATCCTTTTCTCTAGCCTTACTGTCACCATTTTAATTCTAGTCTATCTCCTAAGCAATCTCAAATGTGTGTGTGTGTGTGGTGTGTGTGTGTGTGTGTGTACTATGATGGTTAATATTGTCAACTTGACAAGACATAGTATCATCTAGGAGACAACCTCTGGTCAAGCCTATGAGGGATTATTAGATTAGGTTAATTGAGGTGGGAAGAGCCACCCTGAGTTAAATGGCATTAGGCCATGGCATGGGGTCTGTGCTTCATAAAAAGCAAGCACACTGAAGATCAGTGTTCATCCCTCTGTGCTCCCCTAGTGGATACAATTCGACTAGGAACCTCAGCTCCTCCCACTATAATCTCTCCAGCATGATAGATGGTACCCTTCAACCGTGAGCCAAAATAATCCTTTCCTGAAGTTGCTTTGGTCAGATATTTTACTACAGCAATGGAACAATTAATATAGATATTATTATAGACTTTCTGTATAATACAGATATTAAAGTCATTTTTTTCACTCACTGTTGGTGGGTAATGAATTCCTTTTGGCATGGCATTTAGGCTTTTCAGAAATAATAATGAATTTTTGTGTTTACATTTTTGTGTTTTTGAGACTGGGTCTCATATAGCTCAAGTTCGTCTTGGTCTCAGTAAATACGGACTTGAGGATGACCAGGAAATCCCAATCCTCCTGCCTTTACCTTCCTAGTACTGGGAATATACATCTGTACCATTATGCCCATCTTCCCCAAAATAATTTCTAATGTTCTTCAAGCTTATAGCAGCAGAATTGATAGGAAGCAAGACAATAAAGACAGCGTGTCTGGAATCCTCTTTAGCTAGGGGTCACTAGTTGTATGCATAACCATGAAGTTTCTGGTGAAGATGTTGTCCTGCCTATCAACGAATGACCTATCATTGTCCTGGCTCCTGTCTGCCCTGCAAGGTGGTCTGACAAGTTCTCAGAACTGTGTGGTATCTTTTCCTGGGAACCACGTTCTTCCTCAGACTGGCGCCAGACTTCAGCCCTCTTCTTTTCCCAACTCTTTGGAGAGCATCATTTCAATTGTCTGATAGCCAAAGGGAGGGGCACGACTGTCTTTCTTCATTCCTGCCAGAATGGTTATGTCAGGCCTGGAGCAAGATGGGTGGGTACAATAGTCTGATTAATAGTTTGGCATCTGATTGTTGATTACATCATAGATTGAAGAATTTAATTCTAATAGCAGGTCTTACTGTTTGAAGCTAGAAACATAGAGATTACATTTGCCAGAAGACCTTACAGGTTGGATTAGAACCCTAGTTCCTGTAAAACAGGTGTGCTTTAGGACTGTATGGGAGTTGAACATGGATGTTCGAGTGAAGACTATACTTTCGCCACATCTGTGGCTCCCACTAGAAAGGAATGCTTTTGTCTGTTCTTGTTTTTTTTTTTTTTCTGAGATAGTTCAAGCTGATGTCCCAGCATTGAGCTCCTACATTTCAAGGGTGAAAAGAGATAGAAAGTAGGGCATCCATTTTGCTGGTTCACATCCGGACTCCCAATTCTGTGTCACATAAGTGTGGTGGCCCAGGTTGGGCTAGTTCTGTAAAGGAGTTCTAGAAGTTGTCTCTGAAAGTCCAGCCTCAACCTTGTTGTTCCAACTCTTCTGGTACTTTTATAACCACCCAATTCCTCCTTGTAAATCTCTGTATTTAACTAGGTAAAGTGAAATCTGTTTTACATGCCGTTGAATCCTGGTACATCTTTAAAAATGTTTTGCCAGGCAGTGGTGGCACACACCTTTAATCCCAGCACTTGGAGGCAGAGGCAGGCAGATTTCTGAGTTTGAGGCCAGCCTGGTCTACAGAGTGAGTTCCAGGACAGCCAGGGCTAACAGAGAAACCCTGTCTCGAAAAACCAAAAATAAAAAATAAATAAATAAATAAATAAATAAATAAATAAATAAAATAAAAAGTCTAGAAACTGCTGCTGACCCATTGGCCTTGCCTCAGGCCAGGTAACAGGGCAGCTTCTGAGGCCTGGACTTGATTGGAATTGCCCAGTTCTTGGAAACAGAGATTCAGGCCTAGTCTCCTTAACTGCCAATTTGAAGCCTGTGGTGGAATCAGCCTAGCCTTCTCACATCTCACATCCACAGCTTCCCAAAATAGTGCCACCAGCTAGAGACCAAGTATTCAAGTGCATGGGTCCACTGGGGAAATTTCGTATTCAAACCATAACATGCTGGCCCTGGCTCTCATAGACTCTTGGCTATTTCATAACACAAAATGAAATCCACCTCCCTAAGTCCCTATAGGCTTAACAGTTCCAACACTTAAAAAAAAAATAGTCTGAAGTCTTTTCTGGTACTCATAATTTCTTGACTGTAAACTCCTGCAACACTAAAAAGGAAACTATTTACACACTTGCTGTGTGTGATTGCACAGAGCAAACATTCCTATTCCAAAAGGAGAAGCTGGAGAAGAGCAAGGAAAGACCAGAGCAAAGCAAGAGCAGAACCCAGCAGCGAAAACAATTCCTGCAGCTCCATGTCTGGCACCTGAAACTTGAGGTGACCTATTTTGAACAACAGGCTTAGGTAGACCCACTCCTCCAGGCTTACTCTCTGCTATGCATGTGCATTCTTTCTTGGGCTGGCTCTACTTAGTGGTTGCAGCTTTTTCTCATCGCACATTCTTAGCATTTTCCATATCCTGTAGTCTTTATTGCAATACAACTTCACCTTCAAAGCTTCATGGATCAGTCTCTTGGGCCTCTCTTCGGGGGAATCTGATCCTGCCACACATTGCCTGGCCACTGGGTTTTGGGGGCATTTGGCATAGACCTCCATGATGCTGTAACTCTTGCATTATGTGTGCCTGGAAAGCCAGAATCATATGTATAATGCCAGGTTACACCAGCTTGAGGTGCAGCCCCATTGAACCATGGCTGCAGCTGCATGGAATGCATAGCTGGCAGAACATGGAAAATAATTTTGGTAGGCTGCCTTGTTTCAGCAGGTTGCCTTAGGGGTTGTAACTTCTCAGATACTCTTGTTTTAAATGAAAGAATTCCGTATTTACATGCATTTTATACCCTGGAGCCTGTGATGACTAGAGTCTTTTTCTCAAAGCACCTTCCTTATTGTCTCAGTGCACAGTCTGAGATTTCTTCTTCATGGTACCAAGCTTTTTTATGATCATTTGGCCTGTGTCCATCTGCCTCATCTGCCCTGTTGGCAATTTTGAATATATATTAGTGCCTTTCTTTGATAAAATGCATATTTAAAAAAAGTCTTTCTGCTTTAATTTATGTTTGATTTCAGACCCAGGACAAGGAACTGAAGTACTTTTTTTTTTTTGGTTTTTTCGAGACAGGGTTTCTTTGTGTAGCCCGGGCTGTCCTGGAACTCACTCTGTAGACCAGGCTGGCCTCGAACTCAGAAATCTGCCTGCCTCTGCCTCCCAAGTGCTAGGATTAAAGGTGTGTGCCACCACCGCCCGGCTGTGAAGCACATATTTTACATACCACAGCAGATCTGGCCTCTAGGTTCTCCCGGTCGTCTCTCAGTCCCTACCTGGCATACTTTGTCCCTAACCGAAAACGTTCGAATCCAGAGGCTGGGCTAGCCTTCTCCCAGAGGCTCTTCCCTATATAATCCTGACATTTTGGTTTCTCTCTTCTGTCTTCTTTGTCTCCTTCTCTTCCTCTCTCCTTCCCTCCCTCCCTCCTCCCTCCCTCCCTCTATCTGCATGCACCTCCCTACCCCCCTTTCTCTCCCCTTGGCAACTTTCCTAGCTTCAGTCCTTGGGGCGGTGAACTTTTCGAAGAGCAGCTTCCTGCATTTAATATAATCTAATCTGGTTTGAATTGGCTCATTTCACCGCGGAGAAATAACATCACTCTTTGCTCTCTATTCTCAGTAACCTGCTAAGAGCAGTTAGCAGTAACCATACTGCAGCCTGAAAGCACAGCTAGCTTGACACTTCCTCTACCAAAAGAATTAGCCCACTGCTTCTGAATTCAGCCTCATTCAAGTTTTCAGGACATAGCCAAGAACGCTTTTTCAGAATGTAATGCCAACAGCTTCGGCTCTAGTTCCTGGTGAAGCTAGTCTCTGAGATCTCACAAGCTCAGCCTTCCCTGTCTGTCTGGGTTGGCATCCTGGTCTTCCAAGCTCTTTGCAGAATGGTTTAGCCAGTGCAGCCTGTAGCACTCTGGGGCTTCTTTCTCTAGCTGACAGCTCTAAATTTCTCTGCATTCCTTTTGCAATTTTGAAACCTACAAACTACATAGGTTGATTAGAACGGCAGCCACATTCCTGGTACCCATTTTCTATCTTAACAAGTTAAGGGAGGAAAGATTTATTTTGGCTCATACTTTAAAAGGATAGAATACATTATGGCAGGAAAGGTATAGAGCAGGATTCTGTCCACAGCTTCTCGAGGTGCCTTTTATATCTCAGTAGATCATGAAGCAGAAAGAGCTATCAGTCCAGTGTGGGGCCAGGCTATAGCTCTCAAAGCCCACCCTTTAGCAATCCATCTCCACTGGCTAGATCCCACTTCCTAAAAGATCCACAGTCTCCTCCAAACAGAACCACCATCTGGGAACCAAGTGTTCAGGCACATGAACCTATGTGGTACCTTTGTACATTCGAATCATAAAACAGACTGAGAGACTGGGGAAGGACTAGAAGGCATGGTTAGCATAGCTCCTGGAGGAAGATTGCATACAAATAACACCACCATATGCTACCTGCCCAACAGCCTTTGGTATCTGAATTTCCTCACCAGGAAAATAGGTTTAGTCACATATATAATTGCTGGATTTAAAATAAACAATATATGTAAAGCTCTTGGCATAGGGCCTGGTATGTAAAAAGCACACAATAAGTGTTCAGTTAGCAGTATGTTTTATTTCCACTTGCTTGGGTTGTATTTCAAAAGAGGCAAATATATATTGACATCCCTATGTGATGGTTAGTTCTCATTGTTGAATCATCTAGGGTTTGAGATCATCTAGGAGACATATCTCTGGATATGTCTGTGAGAGTGTTTCCAGAGGCTTAACTGACCAGGAAGGAGCTACTTTGGACATGGGTAGCAGCATCCTGTGAACTGGAGTCCCAGTCTGAGTAAAAAGGGGGAGAAAGAAGCCAACTGAATCCCAGTATTCACCTCTCTCTTCTCCCTCTTTGTGCCTACATGTGCAGTGCAACCTGCCTCACACTTCATCCACCATTCTTTCCTATCAGCCCTCCTCTTAGGTTGCTCTGTCAGGTATTTGTCATAGCAGTTGTGGGTCTGAGTTTCTGCCTCACTGCTGGGGTGTCAGAATGCTGCTGATAAGCTGCTCAGGGAGGTAAAACTCAGGGGTGCTAGGCTGTGTTTCCTCGATGCTGGGGTGCTGGACATGTCGCTCAGGGGAGGCAAAACACAGTCTAAGAGAGGGGTCTGTCTTAGTTAGGAGTTTACTGTTGTGAAGAGACACCATGACCAAGGCAATTCTTATAAATGACAACAAGCCAAGCTCTCTCTCCATCACTCCATGTAGTCCTATTTATATCCTCCAAACATCACATGTCCTCCATGTGCCTTGCCTCAACACATGTCTTGCCTCAGCACGTGCATCCAATCAGCCCGAGTCCTTGGAAACAGCAACAAACTGCAGTACACCACCAGAAATTTTTTGGTGCATTTCTCTCTATGGTGTCCTGACAAATGCAGCTTAATCAAGCAATGTAAGGCAGACCAATGCACGCATGTCATTAGCAAAGAATCTTTTAACATCCTCTCCCCTGTGTCTGCTTTAGGAAAATGTTCCTTCAAGAGTCTGCCTTAGCCTTTCACACCCGTGTCTACTTTAACAAAATGTTCCTTCAAGTGTTTAGCCCGGCATAACACCATCAAACTAACTTTCCAAAGAACCCTACTAAAGTTTCCACTTCAGATGAGGATTCATAGGACTTACTCAGAGTGAACCAGAAATTAAATACCTTTTTGGGGTTCTGAACTTTGATACTACCTTACCAGTTTTTCTGTCTGGTGGCATGGACCACTACCCCATGCCAGTGAGAAGCACCTGCTAACCAACATTCAAGAGTTTACCTGTGGATGCCTGAATTACCTATGTAGTGACTTTATATTCTAATGATGCTTCAGTACCCCTTATAGGTGAGTGATGTGAGCAACTGCCCAAATGCCCATCTTTTAATCCAGCTCTGGCTTTGGTTTAGGAAGTGTTAGACTTTGGGGTGCAGCTTAAAACAGACAACACCAGACCAAATGGTTCCATGGGGGAGGGGTTTATTCAGGGACAAAGGGCAAAGGTGGGGAGAGAAACGGGAGGAGATGGCAGAGTAAAAGAGCAAGGTCAGGGAGTTATGCCTATTTATATGGGCAGTGATGTAGCCTTTTCCTAAGTAAAGGTGAGGTAGCCAGGTCGATTCTGGGAGTGTATGGCGGTTGCCTTAATGATGTGGGGGTCGCCTAGATGTGACGTCACTGGGTTTGGGCCTGATACCAACAGGAAGTAGGGTCATGAAAGCAGAAACTGAAGGAAGGGACATTTTGTGCTGAAAAGGACTGTAACAGATACTGCAGTGAGAAGTAGCTCCAGTATAATGCTCTGACCAAGCCAGCTCAGTCAATCAATGGGTTCTCCAGTAGGGGAGTGAGGATTAAAAAAGAAAAAGGCAATTAGACAACATTGTAGCAGGACCCCAGCCAATTCTGAGGCTGAACTGGGTTTATTCTTTCCCAGTCTGCTTTTATACCATTTTAATTACATGCAAGTAATAAGGTCAGTTCTAGGTTAAGAAACAAGGCAATAAACACAAATAGTCAAGGAACAAACCGAGGCAATAAACAAGGTTCCTTGATCAGTGTTTCTAGGGGCTTATTCGGATGATCAACATATCTGAGCCTACTTCCTTGTCCTAGCCCAAAGTCAAATTCTTGCCCGAAGCCTACTTCTTTATTCTAGCCCCAAATCAGATTCCTGCCTGAGTTTACTTCTGTGTCCTGGCCCAATGTCAAATTCCTGCTTGAAGTCTACTTCCTTGTCCTAGCCCAAAGTCAAATTCTTGCCCGGAGCCTACTTCTTTATTCTAGCCCCAAATCAGATTCCTGCCTGAGTTTACTTCTGTGTTCTGGCCCAATGTCAAATTCCTGCTTGAAGTCTACTTCCTTGTCCTGGCCCAATGTCAAATTCCTGCCAAGTTTCTAAAAATGGTCCCTAAAGCTCTCCAAAATGCTCCCTAATCTTCGATTAAACCTGACACACCTAACAAGTTTTATATGCACCTTTTCAAGATGTTGAAGATGAGAACTCAGTCTAGAATTAAACTAAACAAAACAATTTCTGGGCTACCAGTGGAGAGACTTAAACTTAGCAAATCAGACATTTTATATTTTGAAGATGGAGTAGAAAAATACACTTAAATAAGAACTCCATTAATAATTGCTAAGTCTCAAGCCCTGGGACAAATGGTTGAGGTGCCTATTTATCATATCAAAGTGGATCTGTCCCTCAGGTTCTCCCAGCATCCTTCAGTCCTTATCTGTTACAGAGCATGATTGATGTACCCTGTCTTCTCCCCTGAACTCTCCAGCCCAGGGGCTGGGTTGCTCTTCCCCCAGAGGCTCTTCCCTATATAATCCAGCCATTTTGGTTATTAGCCCTTTTACCTTTGGCCCTCTTGGCTGCTGCTTCTCTCCTTTCTCTTCCCAGCCCCCAGCCCCCACTCAGGGTCATGTCCACTCTGGACTCTCCCAGATGTCTCTGCTTCTGGCTATGCTGTCCCTTTTATTTACAGTAAACTTTCTCCTCCATTATACCTAGGAGCAGTTATGTCTTTCATTTTTATTTATTTTTTTATTCAATAATAATGGTAGGTATATAACACTTCACAGTCTCTCTTATTTGAAACTTGAGACAGTCCATGCATTATCTTACAGATGAGGAATTTGGGATCATGGAATTTGATGGAGTTGCACATGAAGTTACTGGAAGAGGCAAGTTTTCCTCGATCAGTTTTCCTAATTCATTTATCTTCATACTTCCTTAAGAATGCTTTCAGAAGCCGGGCA
The DNA here is from genome assembly GCA_021653895.1 of Mastomys natalensis. Taxonomy (NCBI): domain Eukaryota; kingdom Metazoa; phylum Chordata; class Mammalia; order Rodentia; family Muridae; genus Mastomys; species Mastomys natalensis. The sequence continues at coordinate 1,008,044 of JAJTUV010000434.1, forward strand.
GTGGTGGTGCATGCCTTTAATCCCAGCACTTGGGAGGCAGAGGCAGGCGGATTTCTGAGTTCGAGGCCAGCCTGGTCTACAGAGTGAGTTCCAGGACAGCCAGGGCTACACAGAGAAACCCTGTCTCAAAAAAAAAAAAAAAAAATCCCAGAATTTGGGAGGCAGAGGCAGGTGGATTTCTGAGTTTGAGGCCAGCCTGGTTTACAGAGTGAGTTCAGGACAGCCAGGGCTACACAGAGAAACCCTGTCTCAAAAAACAAAAAAAAAAAAAAACAAAAAACAAAACAAAAAAAAGAATGCTTTCAGAATTAGAGCAATGCAGTTACAGAGTCCTCCTGCTAAGGTTTTGATCTTAGGAGAAATGGTATGATCAGAGCTGTCATTTGGGGGAAACACTATTTCTTCTAGAGTTTTACAGAAGATGAAAACAAATCTTATTCTCTTGACTTTCTTGGGAAGGTTGATGTTAAACTTTATAAAGCCATTACTTTAAAAAAGAATCCCAGACATAGGCAGTTTTTGATGCCAATGTGAGGGTTTGCAAGTCATTTAAACACTCAATTACTTGAGGAGAGACCAAGATGCCAGGGGATGGAGTATTTATAGCACTGCGCTGAGAGCCAGTGTGTATATTTATTTGTACAGGAGTGGAATTCTGTCTCTGGATCATTTCCTGACTTGTTTGAGAATCTGGGCAAGTCATTTATTATGTCTGTAGATTTTGGAATTATAGCCTTGCCTCAAAGATGTGCTGTGTGAATAAATGTGTTTCTGTTGTAAATCTTGCTTAAATTTCTCTGATGAGAGGTATATCAGTGTTGACAGTTGTGAAGGGTAAGGTGCTGACAATAGGAGTATAATAATACAAGTGCTTAGAACGGCTGCAGCACGGATGCTCTGAGAGCTTCCCGCCCAGCTTGTGGCTGGGCTGGGGGTGAGGGGCACACACATCCTCCCTAAACCCATCACCACAAACATTTTACTAGAAATAACTACTACTGCAATTGTAAAATACAGGATTGAGAAAAATACGTTCTCATCCCATCCTGTCTGATTACATTCTCCTGTGCTCATCACAGCCAATAGATATTTTAATATATTCATGTAAGTGAATGAAAAAAAAAAAAAGAAAGAAAGAAAGAGGAAAGGAAATATAACTGCTCCTAGGTATAGTGGAGGAGAAGGTTTACTGTAGGTTTTTGGGAGAACTTAGCAGAGTCAGGGACCTCTGGGATCATCCAGAGTACAGGATCACACTGAGCTGTTTCACGTGGGGAGCAGGGAGAGAGGGGAATCAGGTGCAGCAGCCAGGAGGCCCAAAGGTACAAAGAGATTGGGTAACCCAAATGGTTGGATTATATAGAGAATTGCTGCCCAGCTCCTGAGCTGAGGAGTTCAGGGTAGAGGCTGTGCCAGCCAGGTAGGGACCGAGGGGTTGCAGGGAAATGTGGCAGCTGGTATTCCCTTTGGTGTGTTAACTAGGCACCTCAGCCATTTGTTCCAGGTCTGAAACCTAAGGATAAGTGCATATACCAATGTACATAACTGATTTAAGTATCTGACATGATTTGGCAGCACAGTTTTGACTTTGTTAACATGGCGAGAAATTTCTAGCATATGAAGCTCTCTAGTGAAGCATAACCTTCCACTGAATTCATTGTTCCCTTATGGAAAGACTTTGAGGTTGACTAGAATGAATACTACAATAAATATCATGAGTGCATCTCTGTGTGTCCTTTTATTGGTTAGATTCCTAACCTGGCATCAATGGCTTAAACATTGGCCCAGTTAAACAATGGCTCATATTATACCCCTAAAGTCTACAGCAGTTTACACTTCTTGACTTAGCACAGAAGGGCCTACCTCTCCATACCTAAACCAATATATATTTTTTATATTATCAGTCTTTCTAACTTTTGCAATCCCTTGGTTACCAATGAGGCTGATTTTTTTAATGCCTATCACGGTGCCCAATCTCTTATATCACAGTGCATTGTCTGTTCAGAAGTTTCATTTTCTATTTGCAAAATCTCTTAAAATAATATGATTCTAAATGTGGTGTTAAGTCTGTTTCTCTTGGCTTTTAAGAGGTTGACTTTTTCTTTTCTTCTCTTTTGCTAAAATTTGCTCTCCAGTTTTCAATCCTTGTGGAGTCAATTACTCTGAATAGCCATGCGAAAGGAAAACATACCCACTAAGGCTGGGTGCGGTGATTCTTAATTCCTCCCACCACCTCACTGTGGGAGGCAGAAGCTGGCCCTTTAGTTCATGGCCAACCTGGTCTACATTAACAATTCCCAGGCAGCAGAGATATATGGTGGGACTCTGTCTTAAACAGACAGTAAAGTTCCCTCAAAGTTTAATAGTTGTTTCAAAACATTGTACTGGTCCATGAGTTTTTGTTGTATTTGGCATGTTTGTTAAGTCTCTTTCTCCCCTCTTTTTTTTTTTTTTTTTTTTTTTTTTGTATGTTTAAATTTGTATGCATCTGTGAACCAAATTCAACCCTGGTGTCATTTTTCAGGTGATTCCTGCCTTGTATTTGAGAAAAGGTCTTTCCCTGGTCTGGGGCTTTCTAAGCAAGCAATGTTGACTGACTGGCAAGCTCCAGGGATCCTTTTTTTTTTTTTTTTTTTTTTTTTTTTGGTTTTTCGAGACAGGGTTTCTCTGTGTAGCTCGGGTTGTCCTGGAACTCACTCTGTAGACCAGGCTGGCCTCGAACTCAGAAATCCGCCTGCCTCTGCCTCCCAAGTGCTGGGATTAAAGGCGTGCGCCACCACCGCCCGGCCCAGGGATCCTTTTTTATCCGTACCAAACCAGTGCTGGGTTTACAAGTACCTGTCACCTTTTATCTGAATTGTGGCAGTTGCCTTGCAAGGGGACACTTAGTCTTAAGACCTACTTCTGGTGTTTGGTATTTCCTAGTTTGGACCCAATAAGGGGCAGATATGAGGAGGTTCAACAAGACAAATGCAGACTCTGATCTAGAGAGAAATTGTTTGCTATTCTTCCCCTCCCCTCCCCTCCCCTCCCCTCCCCTCCCCTCCCCTCCCCTCCCCTCCCTCCCCTCCCCTCCCTTCCCCCTTCTCTTCTTCCTCCTCCTCTCTCCTCCTCCTCCTCCTCCTCCTCCTCCCCCTCTTCTCTTCTTCTTCTTCTTCTTCTTCTTCTTCTTCTTCTTTCTTCTTCTTCTTCCTCTTCTTCCTCTTCTTCCTTCTTCCTTCTTCCTTCTTTCTCCTCCTCCTCCTCTTCTTTTTCTTTAAAAGCACAGTATTTGATGACTCATACATAGTAGATACCATATATAGTAGAAACTCAGAAGTATGTGTAGAAATAGATTCTAAGGATGTAGGCCAAAAAAGAGTAGGATATAATTTTATATCAGGGTTAGCATAGGATATGAATATATCTACCAGTTATTCTGACTATACTCTTTTAAAGCTGGTAAGGGCTCTTATGGCTTGTTTAGATGACTAAAATTTGAGTTCAGGGAAGACTTACATTCAGAGGAGTTTGATGCCAGAAAACTCACTGATGGTGTATGGACAGACTAAGGAGATAGGAATTTTGGAAGCAGATTTCAGATGTGACCCCCACATCTACTTCCCTCCTGCACCTTCCAGGAAGTCCTAGAGGAGGTCTTCCCCAAACCCTAGGAAATGTGACAGTGGAGAAGGCACTGGGGCTCTTGGCAAGCTCTGTGGTACTTGTCCTCTGCAATCAGAAATGGTGGGGGAAGATATTTTGGCATTGAAACAGACACAATGCCACCTTCCAGCCGCCTTTAAACAATAGCTTTCTGCTTCTTCTCAAAAACATCATGTGCTCTTGTTTTCCTGGAGAGGGGAGTTGCTAGAGAAAGGGCAGATGTTTGTCTTGCAAATCTTTAGTGCTGTGTCTAGTGGACTGCTAGGCATGACGGTATGCATGAGAATAGAGACAAGAAAGCTTACTGAAGAAAATAGCAGATCTGGGACCCAGTGTGCTCTACCTACTACAAAACTAAGCAAAGCAAAACAAAACAAAACAAAACAAAACAAAACAATCTGCCTGCCTCTGCCTCCCAAGTGCTGGGATTAAAGGCGTGAGCCACCACCGCCCGGCATAAGAACTCATTCTTAAAAGAAAAGGAAAATTATGATAGGCTGAAAGAAAAGGTATCCCATCCTTTTCTGATCCACAGCCACCCAGCACTGGTTAACATCTTTAGTGCTTTCGGCCTAAATGGAGGACCAGCTGTGTAACTGTCATTTTCTGTGAGACTCTGACTACCTCTCACTTCCTGTAGTCTCTTTATCACTGTAGCAGCCAGGCCAGAGCCTGCTATGGTAACCATCCTAGGATATGTCAAGAAGAAAGCACCTGCCATAGTCATGAACTTGTATTTTGCCCAAGGACAGAGAGTCATAAACCGACAGCAGATTATTTCTTTTTATTATAGGTTATTTATTAATTTACTCAAACTCAGCTCAGTGTCTCCCTGTGTGAATGGACTGTATGGAAATACTTAACCTGTTTTCCCAAACTAGCTTTCTAATTGTAACTTCCAGCTCCTACTAGGGATCTTAGAAGTCCATGTTCCCTCAGGACTTTAAACTCATAAACAGTGTGCAGAAACTTACCAAAGAAGTTAAGGGGCATCACTGCTGTCCTCTGTCATCCTTCCTCCATTTGGGTTGCAGCTGGGCCACTTCTAATGCTCACCTTCCTGTCTCTCTATCCTTCCCACCCTCAACCAAACCAAAATGCAAAAGTGTTATGATTTTAAAACTCAAGACCACTTTGTACTCTTAAAAATCATGGAAAAGGTGTGGGGCTGGAGCTCTGTAGGTAGAGTGCATGCCCAACATGCATGAAGCCTCTAGCATTGGCCTCCAGCACAGCATAAAATGGGCTATGGTGGAACACTGTAATTCTAAACTAGTGGGTAGCGAGAGGGAGGGAGTGAAGACAGGAAGATTGAACGTTCATGGTTATCCTGGCTTTCATAGTACGTTCCAGGCCAGTCTGTGTAGAATACGTGTGACTCTGCCTCACAAACAAATCACTGAGGAGCCCAAACATCTTTTGTTTGTGAGGATTAACGTTTATTTGTAACTTTTATTGGAAATTGAAATAAGGGAAATTGAAGCTAGGCATGGTGACTTACGCCTGTAATTCCAGCACTGAGTGCTAGATGAGAAAGCCGAGGCTGTAAACTTCCTATGAACTTGAGGCAAATTCGAACTGTATACAGAGTTCCAGGCTATTTTGGGGTACACAGTGAGACCCTGTCTCAAAACACAAATGAACAAAATGGCTTCCATGTTTGTCATTGTTTGACCGTTGAGACAGGGTTTTTCCGTATGACAACTCTGGCTGTCATGGAACTTGCTTTGTAGATCAGGGTGGCCTTGAACTCACAGAGATCCACCAGCTTCTGCCTCTTGAGAGCTGAGAGCATGTGCCACCACATCTGGCAAAATGGTTACCATCCCCGAGGCAGTACACACAGAGAACTGCTGGTTTGTAGATGGGGCTGACATGAGAAAATAACTCTAAAATGTAAGCCTTTTACAGTTGCAAGCCTACACTTTATCCCATGAGCTCTACGTGATTGTTTGTGATGACTCCTTTGGGGAAGCTTATCTATTTACTCCACTAAACAAGTAATGGGTGTCTATTTAGACCTAATTTTTAAATACATTGAGTTACACTTACCTATGTACTTCATGTCTTCTAGAAATCCATTGACCTCTCATGTGGTGAGGATGTGACCGCTAAAAGTCATGTTATTGTTGTTTTTTAATAAACTTGGAAATTCTTTTTTTAAAAAAAGATTTATTATTTATTGTATGTATGTGAGTACACTGTAGCTGTCTTCAGACACACCCACCAGAAGAGGGAATCAGAACGCATTACAAAAGGTTGTGAGCTACCATGTGATTGCTGGGAATTGAACTCAGGACCTCTGGAAAAGTAGTCAGTGATCTTAACTGCTGAGGCATCTCTCCAGCCCTTAAAGTCATGTTTTAAGTTTACATTACTGTGCTTAAGAGATCTGTATTCTACAGAGTCCCAGGACAGCCAGGGCTACACAGAGAAACCCTGTCTCAAAAAAAAAAAAAAAAAAAAAAAAAAGAGAGAGAGAGAGAGAGAAGACACTACTTTTATGCCGGGCGGTGGTGGCGCACTCCTTTAATCCCAGCACTTGTGAGACAGAGGCAGGCAGATTTCTGAGTTCAAGGCCAGCCTGGTCTACAGAGTGAGTTCCAGGACAGCTGCTGTCCTGTAAGATAACAAGCTGTGTGTTTTTACTTCTGTAAACAAGCTTGGTTGCCCCAACTGCACAGAATGTGTTTGATCACATGTAGATGGGAAGTATGTCAGGATGAATGCTTGCCTCTGATTGGAGGGAGGTGTCAAGTACATAGCCTTGTGTGTTTTGCCTTCATAAACCTCTAACTAATGAATTTGGAGCCTTACACTGGGAATCCCAGGTATGGACCTGGTCAGTGTCCATTGCCCTGGCCAGTATTTAATAAAGCTTGCTTTAAAATTGGCTCAAAAATTGTGGTAGTGGTCTTATTCTTGCCTGGTGGGAGTAAGAGTGATAACTTTCTTTCTGGTTATTCTAGAATTGCTATTTGTTTCCTTTTATGACTTTATTATTTCAATTACTGTTTTAGATATGAGGAGTGGGAAAGCTTTTAATTTTATTAGCCATCTTTTTATGTGGCACTGGGGATCAAATCCAGGGTCTTGTACATGCTGGGCAAGCATTCTAGCACATTGAAAGCCTATTGCTTTCTGAAGTCTAGAGTGTGCCTTGTCCTTAGAAGTAAGAGTTTTAGCTTTCTATTAATTTGGAAGCATCTGGGTCTGGAGAAACTGTTCAGTAAAGAGCCTTTTCTGTTCTTACGGAGGATCAGAGTCCTGTTCCCAGAGCAGTGGGGTAGCTTCAGGGGCTCCAACACCTCTTTTCGCTTAATGGGCACCTGCAAGTATGAGTGCATGCACACACACAGACACAAACACATAAAAAGAAGTCTAAATATTTCAGAATGACCTCTCCTCTAATTGGCTTAGATAGGGAGATTTTAAGTACTTCTGTGAGAGGGAGGCACATGCCTTACCTCATTGTTGAGGTTGACTTTGCAGCCTCTCCCCAGAGTTCATTTCAAGGGCAGAGAGGTTATACAAGCCAGAGCTGTCATAGTGTATCTGCCCTTCTAGTTGGCTCAATCCCACAGTGATGTTCTGTTTATATTCCAAACAATTCTTCATTGAGTTTGGCAATGGGTGTTGGGTCTGGTTCTTTAAGGCCTTGTTAAAGATGACTCTCCTTTTCAGTATATTTTCATGACTTCAGTTTTTTTCTGATATGGAATTAAGATAAAAATATCTGTTCACCAAGTCCTAAACCAAACAGATGAAAACCCTCATGGGCGAGAGATGGGAAGGAGGGCTAGAATAAGGAGGCTCTGTGCTGTCAGCAGATGAAGTGATGCAGAATTAAGGACCATGGCATCAGTCACAAGTGTGTGTGTGTGTGTGTGTGTGTGTGTGTGTGTGTGGAGAGAGAGAGAGAGGAGAGAGAGAGAGAGAGAGAGAGAGGGCATGTACATGTGCACAAAAATTAGCAATCAAAGTTTGAAAGGCTAGGGAAGATTAGACTCTATATTGTATCTAAGTTGCTTCCTTTTTACTTTAACCAAGATAAAGTTCACAAAGATTTCTTCTAAAGGTTGAAGTAACAATTCTGACATCAGGGAGAGTTTTGCCAGAGAAATGTTTTCAAAAAAAGTATGTGTACTTTTGTCCCTAGCAATGGTCCAAAACCCACCTGCAGTGCTTTGCCATGTGCTCAGATACTTTGCTAAGTTCCTATTTAGGACTAGAAAAGAAAGCGTGCTGAAGTAAATGGTCTTGACTTGAGAATGTTGCTGCTAAGAATAAATCAAGATGTGAGTACTTATTGAGTCAGGGCAAAATGGATTAGAAGAATCTGAAAGTTTTAAATGGCTTTTAATGGTTGCAAGTTCAGCTGAGAGTTGTTTTCGTCATTTGCTTAGAATGCAACCTGCATGGTGAGTAACAGTAACCATAGCAAACTATAGGAATACTGGACTTAGAAATCAGATCTGCTTCAGCTTGGAGGACTCATCTTAAAATTCAATTTAATTTTATCATTGTGTGTGAATATGATGTGTTGTTGGTGTGTTGTGGGGTGCACACGCCCTAATGTGTGTTTGGAGGGCAGAGGCAATACTACCGAGTCAGCTCACTTCTACTTTTATTTGGATTCCAAGGACTGAACTCAGGTCACCAGGCTTGTGTAACAAGTACCCCCTGAGCCATCTCACCACCCCATTTATTGTTGTTTTGTTTTGTTTTTCGAGACAGGGTTTCTCTGTGTAGCCCTGGCTGTCCTGGAACTCACTCTGTAGACCAGGCTGGCCTCGAACTCAGAAATCCACCTGCCTCTGCCTCCCAAGGACTGGGATTAAAGGGTGCGCCACCACTGCCCGGCAAACATTTTTAAATGCTTAGCATTATCATTAATGTTTAGAAACACTTATACTACGATACTAGTAGTACTAAAATTCATAAGGTGTGACTTGGTCAAGGGTACATGCTGGGACTTGAACCTAATTTCTTTACATTGAATGCTCACCATCTTCCACTGTACCTCAGATGTGGCAAAGGGATCCTGTTGGTAACCTTAGATTTCTTCTAGTTTTCCATTTCCTAGACCCCAGAGACAAGAGGCCTTTTAGAAAATTCTTTTTCTGCGAGAGCTGACATCCAAGTTGTTTCATGGGTGAAGATGGTAAGGAACTGAGGAGAGGAAAACACCGTGGCCCAGGAGGCTCGTTCTAGTGGAAATGTGTTCCTGAGCTCCAATCAGAGCAGCATCAGAGGTATGATGGGGGAAAACTACATGCTTCAACTGTGTCCTTGGATGCCAGTTTCCCCATTAAAAAGGCACAGTGGGATGGTGGAGACTCCGTGGAGGCAAAGGGTTAGAGGATGAGGTAACTACAACCTTTTTTTTTTTTTTTTTTTTTTTTCCCCCGAGACAGTGTTTCTCTGTGTAGCCCAGGCTGTCCTGGAACTCACTCTGTAGACCAGGCTGTCCTCGAACTCAGAAATCTGCCTGCCTCTGCCTCCCAAGTGCTGGGATTAAAGGCGTGCGCCACCACCGCCCGGCTTAAAGATTTTTTTTTTTTTTTTTTTTCCCACTGAAGGACAGCGAGATCGAACTTGGGACAGACAGAGCGCCCTAGCGACAGAGCACGAGCACTACAGCGATGTGCCACCGCAGGCCGGTGGTAACTACAATCTTAACTAATAGTTTTCTGGTTAATGGTTATTCTAATAGACTGAGGCTCCTGGAGTAGAAGTCCATGACTTTTCCTGCAAGGAGACTCATCCTAACTGTATCTGCCAGTCACTTGGTATCAGGGTGGCTGTATTAGTCAGGGTTTTCTAGAGGAATAGAGCTTATAGAATAAATATAGTCTATGTGTGTGTATGATTTATTAGAATGGCTTATAGGCTGTGGTTCAGCCAGTCCAACAGTAGTTAGTTGTTCAGTCCACAAGGCTGGATATCTCAGTGTCAACTCCTCTTCAGTATGTGTCAGAATCTTGAAGAAGTTCTAACACTAGTAAAAGAATGGACTTGCTAGGGAGAGCTAGCTTCCTTCCCCAAGTCCTTTATATAGGCTGGCAGCAAAAAGTGTGGCCCAGATTAAAGGCAGATCTTCCTGCCTCAAAGATCTGGATTAGTGGTGGATCTTCCTATTTCAAATAATTAAGCAAAAAATCCTTTACAGGTGTACCCAGCCATTTGGGTTTTAGTTAATTCTAGATGCAGTCAGGATGACAACTGAGAAGAGCCATCACAGTAGCCACATGAAAAGAAATCCCTCCAAAGAGGGAGATTTTTGTGTAGTAGCAGCCAAATGTTCTTCCACAGCTCTGAGAGGAGATTGCTAGTGTCCTATTTTATGTTTATCTCGTAATGCATGTCAGTTTTTTTTCAAAGTGGTTATGATCTTGGCCTTGTCATTCCCACCACCAGACAGCTTCCAAATTGTCTATTCTTGGCAATGTTCAGTGGTGTGTCCCCTGTCCTTCTGTCAGGGGCTGCTCATTTGAGCTGCCAAGAGGGTTTGCTTTATGGCCCAGCTAGACAAGGATTGTGCTGCTTTATGGCATTTCAAAGTGAATCGATGATAGAAATTTCAATTTGTTTCAGAGGAGAGTTGACAACAGGCCTGGAGTTCAGAAAATGAGTGGGCCAGATCTTTAGAAAGAATTGATGTGTACACACATGGATGGAAGGCAGGCTGAATGCTGTTTCAGCGTATGATTATTCTTTGAACCTATCCTTATTTATACCTAAGCTCTGATGCTAAGGAATGGGTACTGAGGCTAATATTGCTGAGTAGAATGCCTTCCTATCTACTTTGCTAAATATAGTAATCATAGATTGTTTCTCTCTGTTCCTCCTCACTCTCAATACTTGTGATTTGGAAGAAGCTGATTGCACATCTGGTTCAAGGGTAGGCATGTAACCCAGGCCTGTCCAATAAGAAGCCTGGCTTTCATTTAGGAACGAACAAGTTTGCCGTAATAGTCAAATCCTGGAAATTGATGGCATTATATTTTCAAAGTGGGTTTTCAAATAAGTTTCCCACAGGGTTATGGGTAGATGTAGGGAAAATAACAACAGATAGTACAGTTTTGGGGGTAGGGGGACATATTTATGGTAAGGTATTGGTTTAGTATCACTTAGGTTGTAGAGGTAAGATAGATAGATATAGTAATAGATAATAGATAGAGATTGAAAGGGGGAGAATTTCAGGTCAACTGGACCTAACTATTGACTGAGAGGCACAGCTAATCCATATAGGGTTTTGCAAAGGAGCTGAGAGAAAGGAACTACTGAACCTTATTATTTCCCCTTCCTCCATCTCCCATGATTCTTTTTCTTGATAATACCCCAAAAGAAAACCCAAGGGGAAAGGAGCCATGGATGCATCTACACAGACCAAGCTGCTCCCTATAGAGGACAACTGTAAGGTAATTCTAAAGAAATGGACTACCCCAAAGAGGGATAAAGCAACCAGAGAGCTGAGAAGCTGAGTCACAGCCATCCTAACCTATTTTGTACATTCACAGCATGGCCAACAGGACTTAAATAAATGAGAACCAAAGGCTCGCACACAACCCCAGAATGAAAAATAGAGCAGCTGCAAACACAACCTACTAACACAGGTGTAAGATGGAGTCAGCCTCCTAAAAACTTACTCTAGTAACCAAAGCTGACTAATGAACTGCCTATAAAACAGTGTAGCTCAAGACATCAGCCAATCCTTTCTGTAAGCTCCAATCCCTCATTTGTATGAAGGTCCTGGACAAGGAACCTTTGATGAGAATCTTCTTATGTTAGTTACTTCTTTGCTTGCTTCCTGCCTTCCATTCTTTCCTTCCTTAGTTTGTTTGTTTCTTTTTGACAATCACCTACAGGTTTATTGGCAGTAACTTTATAAGATTTATTCATGATATCTGATGTTACAAACTATAGGGTCTTTGAGATATGATCTCTCTTGATGGTTTTTGTTATTTCTTTCCACAAAGACGTTTTATGTGTCTTCCTCAGTAAATGCACATAGCAAATGGAGCAATAAACTGGGACAAAAGCTGTACATACTGTACATTCTTAGAGTCTACACATTTCTTACACAAGATACACTCCTCCCAACCCCCAGAACAGGGTTTCTCTGTGTAGCCCTGGCTGTTCTAGAACTCACTATGTAGACTGGCCTCAAACTCACAGAGACCCACCTGCTTCTGTCTCCCAGTTAGTGGGATTAAAGGCAGATGCCGCCACTGCGTGGCACTTCTTAAGAGGTTCCTTAGGTTTTCCATTGGCCTGGGAGGATCCTCATTGCTATTTACCTCTTCTTGACAGCACTGTGTGAGTTCTGAGATCCTGAGACAGACAGCAGCCATCAACAAACCTCTTCCCCTACTCCACTGTGCACAGCAGCCATAGCTGCCATGTTTCTTCGATGTTCCTCTTCCTCTCCTTTTCCTTAATCCCTCTTTTTTTTTCTTTATGGAGCCTCCAGTGAGACTTCTCAGAACTGCATTTCTTGTCTTGCTCAAACAGATGTCCTTTCTTTCTTTCTTTCTTTTTTTTTTTTTTTTTGGTTTTTCGAGACAGGGTTTCTCTGTGTAGCCCTGGCTGTTCTGGAACTCACTCTGTAGACCAGGCTGGCCTCGAACTCAGAAATCTGCCTGCCTCTGCCTCCCAAGTGCTGGGATTCAAACAGATGTCCTAATAGACTTATCTGCATTCCCCTGGGTCTATTTTTATTTCTGGACCCAAAATTCTGGCTCCAGTAGCACTGAGATTTTTGATGGGACAATTGAGAAATGGGCTCTTATATCTATGTGCATTCTCTGTGACAAGTACACCTGAAGCTGTGTTGGTCACTATTACCATTATGGAGAAAATATTCAGAGTAAAGAAATTGGGACAATTTTTGATGATACAATCTAAGCATTTGTTTTCAATTATACTGAGAATTTTCAGCTAGGGATTAGAAATTTCTCCTCTGCTTTTAATGATCAGGTGTCAGTCAGTTATGTCTTAAAGATACATGACAAATGAACCATATGCCTAGTCTTATGCACAGCAGAATTCAGCTCCTTGAATCATACACCTGATCTGCTTCACAAACCAATGGCTTCTAATCGAGTCACTTAGCCAGTCAAATCTGGTTTCCTCAGACTGTGCAGATGTTAGCCGGTCTCTGTCCAAACTCATCCAGTGCCTGCCTCAGTTCTTCCTTGTTCTTCATCACTAAGAAATTCTAGAAGTCAATGCCCAGAGGCATAGTCGGGCAACATCTGGGATTTACAAATTCAGTGTGTTTTGGGAGACAGTATTTTAAAACATGCAGGGAATTAAAGACATGTCCCTTTTCATATGTAAAAAGGCCCAAATTGATATTGATTGACTTAAAGGAATTGAGGTCTTAAAATGTGCACAAATTTGGTAAAGTCAGGCAGATCAAATTATTTTATCACAGAATTACTTTTTGTTGTTGTTGTTGTTGTTTTGTTTTCAACACAGGGTTTCTCTGTTTAGCCCTGGCTATCCTGGAACTCTCTCTGTAGACAAGGCTGGCCTCAGACTCACAGAGATCCACCTGCCTCTACCTCTTAGTGCCAGGATCAAAGGTGTGTGCCACCACTACCCAGCGTCAACAGAACTATTTCTAATGTAAGAATAGCACATATTGCTGGGCAGTGGTGGTGCATGCCTTTAATCCCAGTACTTGGGAGGCAGAGGCAGGTGGATTTCTGAGTTGGAGGCCAGCCTGGTCTACAGAGTGAGTTCCAGGACAGCCAGAGCTACACAGAGAAATCCTGTCTCGAAACAAAACAACACAACAACAACAAAAGAATAGCACATATTTTTAGCATAAGGATAGGCCACTCCATTGGTAGGTTGGATATTAGCTCAGGATGAATAATGATTGTTCTGAAAAATAATTAGGCTCAAAACACATTCATCAGTCTTTGTCTTTGATAGGTGGCAAGTCCTAAACTTAGAGAGACCCTCCTTCTCCTCTTCCTCATTTTCTTCTTTTTCTTTCTTGTCCTCTTCCTCTTAAAAAAAAAGATTCATTTTAAATCATGCATATGTGTCTGTGGGTGATTATGTGCATGTGTGGGACCAAAGAGGGCATCAGATCTCTCATGGAGCATGGGTACTGGGAACCAAACACCAGTCTTCTGCAAAAGCAGTAGGCTATCTCTCCAGTGGCTCCACCAACTGTGTTGTTCATGTCTGAGTGTGGGCACGTACATGCCATGCTATGTGTATGAAGGTTAGAGGACACCTTTGGGTGTGCATCTGTGTGCATCTTTGCTTTCCACATCATTTGAGAAGGGGTTTCTTGTGGCTTTGCTTCTGTGTATGCCAGATTAGCTGATTTGGGAGCTTTGGGAGATTTTCCTGTCTCCAATTCCTATCTCACCATGGAAGTTCTGGGATTACAGACCCATGTTCTACCACTGAGCTTTATGTGGGGTCCTGGGATTAGAATGCAGGTCCTCACACTTGGACAGCAAGCACTTTTACCAGTTGAGTCACCTTCCTAGCCTACAATGGAACCTCCTCTGTCTGTTTGTGTATATGTGCATAAAACCAAATTAACTTTAATATACTTCTCACTAGCAAGCAAGAGAAATGGTTTGTGGGCTGACAGCTGAGAGCAATCAGCTTTCTTTAGTGAAGCTCTGAAACTATATGTACCTTCCTCCTAGACTACCTCTCCAACACTCCCTCCACCCATCAGGAGAAGTTGAAAGCTCCACTGTGCACTTGTGCAGATGGAGAGATGGGGAGGGATGAAGCACACTGTGGCAGAGCTGAGAGAACAGGCTTGCATGTGTTCCCGATTTTCTGGGATTTTGGCTTCACCTCTCTGAGCTCCTGCATCCTCCTTTATGTGGTGGAAAGTGTTCTTCTCGGGGCATGGTTTGAGGACTGATGAGACTGTATAAACAATGTTTCTAAAATACCGTGCAGTGAATTTCTTCATAATCGGCCTGAAGAGTAAGCGCATTGACAAATCCGGGCAAGCTGGATTGGCAGCATATCAAAGATTCCACTGGGATGCCTGACACAATTGCATAGTTTGTTTCTTCTTCCTGCTTTCCTGAGGAGTGCTCAGACTTCCCAGATAGACTCTTCTAACCTCATCTCAGGAAAGCATAAAGTGATTGAAGCAAAACAAGTTTGAAGCTTTAGTTTGTTTTGTTTGTTGGCCTACTAAGCCTGTTGCTGAGAACTGGCCTAAGAAATACTCTTAAATAAGTCCCTGGTGCTGAGATGCATACTAGAGACTCTTCCATGATGGTAGAAAAACACCAATATCCACTAGTCAGTTCAGTTATGGCAATTTAACTAAAAGCAGTGGCTCTCAAATCTTTCACAGGGGTCACATATCTGATATCCTGCATATCAGATATTCACATCATGGTCTATGACAGTAGCATAATTACAGTTATGAAGTAGCAATGAAAATAATTTTATGGTTGGAGTCACCATAATGTGAGGAACTGTGTTAAAGGATCACAGCATTAGAAAGGTTTAGAACCACTGCTAAAAGGGTTACTCTACAGTCACCGAGCTGGTGCTGGGGAAACGGCTCAAACAAACATGAGGACCTAAGTTCAATGCCCAGAATCCACATAAAAAGCCAGATACAGTGGTATGCAGTGGGAGGTAGGGACAGGGAGATCTCTGGGGTTTGCTGGTCTGATTGGTGAGCCCTAAGAGAAGAGACTCTGTCTTTAAATAACGACACCAAACCAAGATGGGAAGCTCCCGAGAATGATACCTACATGAGGTTGACCTTGAACTTCCACATACATCTGCACACACACACACACACACACACACACACACACTAAGACAAGCATATAAAATATAAACACACACACACACACACACACACCTCAAAGACTATTCTTTGTAGTGACATGGAAACTGTTTATGATTTAACATTAAGTCAAAGGAGGCATGCAGAATCCTGTGTATGTTATGACATACTATGACAGGTTTGTGTCCATGTGAGAGGCACCTCCAGGTGCCTTCTTCAGGTAACTTCTGGTCCCCTGGGCACAACAGGAATGTTACTCTTATATACTGGTTTATGGATTCTGATGGAGAGATTCTCCAATCTATTACAACTTGGCTTACTTTTTGACCAGTTATAGATGCTTGGCTAGGAATCTTAGGAGTAGCAGAAATTGAGATGAATTTTGATAATATTCAACTCCTGTTAATGGGGGAATTATTTAATAAATATTAGCAACAAAAATTGAAATAAATATGAGATGACCCTTCTTTTCCTGTTGATATAAAGCATTGACAAATTTTGTTTTGTTTTTTGAAAAATGGTCTCAGCAAGTCAAGCGCTGAGTCAAGGATATAGCTGCCTCAGGTGAGGGAGGGGCTCTAGAGATCTAAGTTAATGTGGAGCCAGCATGCAGGTCCCGGAAACCCTAGTGTGAGAACCAGAGGCCAGTTAAGACAGAGTCAGGGACATTGGAAGCTATCTACCAGCTATCCAGAAGCTGGCTGAGTTATGGGACCCTCATCGCAGACCAACAGGGAAACTGCTGTGCAGAAACAGATCGACTCAGAAACATGTGATAAGACTGTGGTCTAAAAAGGGAAGTTTAAGAGTCACCAGAGGGCCAGAAGCAGCTGCGACAAGGGATTAAGAGCCCAGGAGGTCAGAGCAGAAACAGGAAATCCAGGTAAACAGAATTGGCTAGAATAGGTGCTACTTGGGAGGAGAGTGGGGTGAGAATGAGGGGGCAGGGATGGTAGGGATACAAGTTCCTCTGAATTTAAGGGCCCTCACAGACACCAACAGCATCCAGAAGACACAGAACTCTTTGAGGAATTTCTCACCATAGCTCAGGCTCAGAATGAGAAAGTCAAGAAAGGGATTCCCCTGGTGAATCAGGCTGAGCCCAAGGGGAGGGGAAGGCTGTTTAGAGATAAGGACAAACCCTATTGGATGCTCGGGTAGAGAGACAAGTCTAGGCACTGGAGCCCTGCTTCTGTGGGTCCTGCATGCTCAGGCTTGCATGAGAAACTAGGGTTGGGGGAGAGACTGGCGGGTGAATCACAAGTCCCAGATGTGGGGCACACACTGCAGGCAGACCGTGGCTGCTGTCAGCAGATTTGACCATAACCTGGATTAGCTGTCAGGCTCAGGACACTGGCCCTGGTCTTAGGCCAGAGAAAGGAAGAACTGCCCTGGACTCTCCAATATGAACGGCCACAGAGCCCACAGAACCCTATCTGGGTGAGCAGAAGTATTTAGAGCCAGCTTTACAAGTTGATTTTATGATGCATCTGGGCTGAAGGTGAACCACCCCAGTCATTAGCTCACTTCCCCTGGGGCTGAATTCCGCAATGAGCCAGGGGAACGGTTTCTCCAGCACACACAGACCTGTCCATCAATGTTTGCTCAGAAAAATCCTTGGCACCTCAGAGGCTGTCCCTGGCTTACCTCTGAGACCATGTGCTTTTTCTTGCAGGCAATTTTGCTGGCTGTTCCCGGAATGGACAGGACAAAGGGACTATATTAAGGTTTCCCTAGGTTAGACAAGATTGGGACACATCAGCTGGCCAACTGCTAGAACATTGTGGTGTCCGGTATCATATATCCTCCCTCTATCCCTCTGTCCCTCTCTCTTTCCCTCCCTTCTCCTTCCTCTCTGTCTCTCTGTGTCTGTCTCTTTCTGTTTCTGTCTCCATTTTCCTCTTCCTCTCCCCTCCCTCCCCCCCACCTCTCTTGGTGTGTGTGTCCTTTAAATTCCAGCTTAACAGCCACATGATTTAGGCTACTTCTGTCCTCTTAAAATAGGACTCTGGCCACGTCTCCAAAGGAGGCCCCTGCAGCACATGGTGGGCTGACTGCCAGGGCTGGCGGAGGGAGATGTGTGCTAGAAATAAACTCAGAGTGTTTGCTTACAGATTCTTCCCCACCACCTCTCGGGTGAGTCAGATGACTTCTCACCCCACATTTTGTTCTTACCCACTTTTCTCTTCAGGGGTGGAGGTGGAGGATGCTGTCAGGTTTAAAATACACCCTCAAATTATACATATTTGTATGCTCATATACAACAGGGATTCATTCTTTCTTTAATGCAATACAGAATTATTTTTGGCTTTTTCAGGTTCATTCTGTTTTAAGTCATCCTTGGCTAGGGAGTGAACACCCAGAGTTGAGAGAGTGAGATCTCAAGTCCCCACCCTGCTTCTTAGTAACTGTGGAATTTGGGGCAAGGCAGTTCACCCCTGAAGGCTTCTCTCTCAGCCTAGGCCTCCCTTAGGCAAGGGCCTCTTTGTAGCCCTGGAGTCTGACCCTTGACCTTCATTTTCCAAGCTTGTCATGACAGTGGGTTAGGTCTGTTGTATAAATGTTTTGGAAACATGGGACATTCCTGTGAGGGGTAATTATCCCTAGTTTGTCTTCCCCACCTCCACTCCCATCTGTTTCTCAGAATTCTTCAGTCTTCACAGTCACTCAGCCTTGTCTGTGAATAAAGCGTTATGAATTGGAGACAAGTCATCTCTTTCTGGTTTTCAGGACACACTATCTCCCGAATGCCACTCACAGCATCTCTGTATCTGCTGCTTCCTAGAGATGGTCCATAAATTCCCATGTATTTGTTCATCATATGGTGAAATACACCACTTCTTGCTTTAGGCACATTTAGGTATCCAGTGCAGTGGCCTCAAGTATGTCACAGTGCTGCAAAATCAGCACCTGGGCCATTTCTAGAGCTTGCTTACTTAGTAAAACCAAGACTGCATCCAATCATCTAACTCTATACCCATTTCCCCTCCTCTGTCCTTCTGTCCTTTCTCACTGAATCTGACTGCTCTCAGCTAACCACAACCATACAGGTTTTTTTTATTTTTATTTTTATCATTTTGTGACTTGTGTCTTCAAGGATCATCCAGATTGTTTTGTAGGGAACTGAGAGAGAAGTTCTCAGAATGTCTAAGGATGAGATAGAAAAGACAACATTTTCTCCCAGGAACCACTGTAAAGGAAAGACTGAGTGGACTATATACTACTTTTTTTAGGTGCTATTTGTAGCTGTAGACTTTTTTTTTTTTGGCATACATGCATACATCTTGCGGACCACAAAGTTACTTTCTTAAAACAGATGTAAAAAACATGTGTATATCTGCACAGCTGGACCTCAGCTGGGCACGCAGAGCTGAGAGACACCAACATATGGACGCATGGAAGGATTACAGCTTTCTTCCCAAATGTTTATTTCTCTCTCACAATTTCCTGGCGACCAAAGAGCTCCTGAGAAAGACTGCTTAAGCCATTCCCACAGAGCGGGTCAGGCCTGTGACAGTCACTCTTAATTGTCAGTTTGGCTGGATTTATAATCATGTAGGAGACAGATCTTTGGCCATGTCTGTGAGGGTGTTTTCAGAGAGGATTAGCAGAGGAGGAAGGGAAGATGCACCCTGACTGGAACCCCACTCCACAGGCTGAGGGGCCCATACTGGATTAAAGTGGGAAAAGGAGAAAGCCAGATGAATTTCTGCATTTGTCTCTTTGTTCTGCTTTCGGTCCCTGGAGATGTGAGCAAGCAGCCATATTGCTAACACAGATGGGAGCTGGTCCTACTGTTATGCCTCATCATGACGGACTGGATCCCATGTGCCATAAGCCAACATAAACCTTCTTCACTTCTGTTGCTCCTTGACAGGTCATAGCAATCAGAAAAGTAATACAGGGGTGTACTGCACCCACTTTTCTTGCAGAGATAGGAGTGGTTCGAGGGGTTCTGGCTACAACCAAGTTTTAGAAGGCAATTTGGGAAGGAAAAGTAACTGAAGGGCAAGTGCAGCTGGCATGATAACTAGACCCAAGAGTGGGCCTAGGCACCAGTGGGAAGCAGCATTGGAGGTCTGGTGTGCTGACTAGAGTGGGCATTTAAGCAACTATGAAGGTGTAAAGTAGGCAGGAATCCCAGCTCTCAGGCCTGGTGGTAGACTCCTGATTTGGAGTGTTATACCATGGAGGCAGTGTCTTTGTTGTTATTTTAGATATCATGCTTGAATTCAATTAAACAGAACAGAAAATAGAGGTTGGGAAGGTGGCTCAATGGGTAAGGCTTTATCTTGCAAGTGTGAAGACCTAAGTTTGAATCTCTGGAAACCGTGTAAAGCTGGACACATATCTCAGGCACCTGTCATCCCAGAGATGCCACAGAGAGCTTCGAGACAGGGATGGAAAAATTCCCAGAAGTTTGAAAGCCAGCTAGTCGATGTACACAGTGTGGAACAACAAGAGACCCTGTGGTGGTTTGAATAAGAATAGACTCATGGGCTGGAGAGATGACTCAGTGGTTAAGAGCACTGACTGCTCTTCCAGAGGTCCTGAGTTCAATTCCCAGCAACCACATGGTGGCTCACAACCATCTGTCATGGGATCTGATGACTTCTTCTGGTGTGTCTGGAGAGAGCAATGGTGTACATCATACACATAAAATGAATAAATAAATCTTTAAAAAAAAAAAAAAAAGAATAGACTCATATATTTGAATACTTGGAATTAGGAGGTATGACTTTGTTGGAGTAGGTGTGGCCTTGTTGGAGGAAGTGTCTCTCAGGATGTGATTTGAGGTTTCAAAAGCCCAAACCAATCCCAATGTCTCTCTTCCTTCTGCCTGTGGATCCAGATAAGGAACTCTCAGCTACTTTGCCAGCACCATATCTGCCTGCATGTGGCTATGGTCCTCACTACGATGACAATGAGCTAAATTTCTGAAACTGTATGTAAGCCAGCCACAATTAAATGCTTTCCTTCATAAAAGTTGCTGTGGCCCATGGTGTCTCTTTGAAGCAATAAAACACTGACTAAGACAATCTTTTTTTTTTCTTTTTTTTTTTTGGTTTTTCGAGACAGGGTTTCTCTGTGTAGCCCTGGCTGTCCTGGAACTCACTCTGTAGACCAGGCTGGCCTCGAACTCAGAAATCCTCCTGCCTTTGCCTCCCAAGTGCTGGGATTAAAAGCGTGTGCCACCACTGCCCGACTGAATAAGACAATCTTATCTCAAACAGCTCAGAACACCAGATCAACACCCAAGGTTGCTCTTTGACCTCTATAAACCCACACTGAGGCACAAACAGGCCTGCATTCAATCATAAATGTGAACACACACACAGAGACAGAGAGATGAAGAGGGAAATGGGTTGAGGGGTGACTATACAAATATATGTGGAAGTTCCCATACCCAAATGTAGCCATTGATAACAACTTAAGGATGTGATGGCCACTTAGAGTAGTGCCTCAGAGACTTCAGCATATAAAGTAGCTGATGTGATTCAGGATTTTGGGATGAGGCCCAAGATTCTGTATTTCTAACAAGCTTGCAGGCAACATTGATGCTGTTGTTTAAGACTACTCCTGAAGGTCTAAGGAATGAGGGGGTACCGTCATGACGCCATAGTCTTCATAGTCTGGTACTCAGCAAGCCTGGAGTGGTACGGTCCGTAATTTTTATGTTCTGTTTTGAATCCAGAATGAATACAATTAAAGCATTTTCCTTTAGAGGAAAAAAATATGGTTAGAACCTGTATGAGGCTATTTATAAATTTTATTTCTGAGTTTACATGAATATCGCATTTTTATTATGAGTCTTTTGTTGTGTTTGATTATAAGAAGTTACTTTAGACTCTGTTGGGGTGATGCTGGTGAGGCATTTTACCATATTTTGGAGCCCCAAATTCTCAATCCTGAAATATTTTTTGACTATAAGAGTTTGTGCTGCATAGCAATTTCCTTTAACTTAAAACCTTCCAATTTGGAGGGAAGCTCATTAAGACAAGGAATCTTCTTCTTTAAAAAATATTTAATTAATTTTTAATTGAATATAGATTCTTCTCTCAGACGATACATCCCTACCACAGTTTCCTATCCCTCTACTCCCCAGCTCCCCTCCTCCCACCCTCTCCCTCAGATCCATTCCCCCTCCATTTCCTCTTCAGAAAAGAGCAGATCTCCAAGATATATCAGCCCAACAGGACAAAACAAGACACAATAAGACAAAGCAAAAGTCCTCATGTTGAGGCTGGACAAAGCAATCCAATAGGAGGAAAAGAGTCCCAAGAGCAGACAAAGAGTTGGAGACACACCTAGTCCCACAAATCACAAAGCTATCAGCTATAACATATATGCAGAGGACTTGGTACAGACCCATGCAGGCTTCTTGTTTGAGAGGGGATGGGTAAGAGAGTAGGACCACAAGGGATGTTCTAAAGTGAGGTGGAACACTCCATCCTGCAGGGAATCTCCTTAAACTTAAGATGTAAACAATGCAAAGGCTTCAGGAAGTTCCTAAAACTGACCAGTTCACTAGGTCTCTCCCTTCTCAAGCATATATAAGCATATATAGGCCTTAAGGATCACTGAGAGACACAATTTAACAAACTGATCTGTTAAAAGACACTCAACAAGCATGCAGCCCAGAAGAGGCTCAGATCAACAAAATTGCTTGGAAAGAACAGTCTCCCACCCATTGAGATGTCTACAGGCTGTACAATGTGCTCCAGGTAATAGCTTTTTTGAGCCATTGCCCATGTTAGTGTGGACTTTTGGTCATGCAACTGTCTTTGAATAATTTCTGCTGCTCTAAATAACCCCTCACCTATAAGTAACCCCAATAAAACTCATTGGTTCATCAAGTTGAACTTTTTTCTATTTCCTGTCTAGGGTGAATAGACTCATGTCTTCCCAGGAATAATATACACAGCAGCTGTTTGTCTGTGATAATCTGTAGATGTTTAACCCCATTCAAAGTCTTTCTCTGGGAATTGTGCTTAACTTTATGGAGAAAGGCTACTCAGTCCTCCTATGGGTAGACCCATGTCGAGGTGAACACATGGACAATTTGATAGGTAAAACACTCACTCCATTAGGCCCCTGAGTTATCTTTGTAGCCAGGACATACAGGTGATATAAGCAAGGACAGAGGCAGGTGAGGGGCAGCTTTCATTAGCTCACAATTGAGAAGCAGAGAAGACTGATATGCACACACACACACACACACACACACACACACACACACACACACACACAGAGAGAGAGAGAGAGAGAGAGAGAGAGAGAGAGAGAGAGAGAAAGGAACTCAGAGAGAGAAAGACATACATATACAGAGATGCACACACACAGAGACAGACAAATGCACACACAATACATACACACACACATATACCCAGACTCAGAGAGAGGGACTCAGAGAGAGAGAGAGAGAGAGAGAGAGGAGAGAGAGAGAGAGAGAGAGAGAGAGAGAGGTAGGGAGGGAGATATTCAGAGAGAGACACACACAGAGATGCACACACACAGACAGAGAGAGAGGAGAGAGAAAGGAAGAGAGGTAGGTGTGGGAGGAGGAGAGGAGAAGAGAAGGGTCAGGGTTTCAGTATCTCCTTCAAAGGGACACTCTCAATGACCTGCTCCCTCCAACTAGGCTGCATTTCCCGAAAGCTCCAGCACCTCCTAATGGTGCCACTGGTCAGGCATACAGGCCTTCAGAGGACACTTACTGACCAGAACTACATCTTCCAGAAAAATTGTGAACAGCAGGAGTGGAGAGTTTCTAGATTGGTGACTACAAGGACAAATTGAGAGGGTAGAGCACCCCAGTACCATGGGAAAAGAAGCTGTTGCACGTCAGTCCTTTACAGAACTTGATGTATACATCCTTTCACCTGATAGAGCCTTTGTATCATTTATGCTGCCCTTTATAGGAAACCAGGACACATAATGACAGCACTTCCTGCATTCTGTGAACTGTGATGGTAAACTGTTGAACTTGAAAAGAGAGCTGTTCAGTTAAGTCAGACTGAATGCAGATACTTGGGGACTCACTACATTCAGCTCCAGGCCAAAGTGTGGTTTATTTATGGAGCACTTGCTGCAATGAACATTAAAGTTAATGTCCAGTCTGAGAGACTGGAGCCATGCTCTACGGAGTCTGCAGTAACTACAGTTAGTTAGCGTCTGAGTTAGATGGCAGGACAGCTATCTGGTGTCTTCAGAGGAATGGAGTGTTGTCTGGGATGGAAACCTAATCCTTGGTGTCAGAAGTGTGAGCAGGGAGACACTTTTCAGTTTGATGTTTCAGCATTAACAACCTGTTCCCTTGAAGGTTGTGACAAGCAGCTACCCTCTTATGTAAATTTCTGCATTTTGTTAATGCAACCTAAAATAACTTCACTAAGATACTTTATAAAAAGTCTTTGGAGAACAGATGTGTACATGGAATTCTCAAGAGAATGCCAATTTATTAATTTCCATGCTGAGTAGCTGCCAGTGGGACCAAGAATACTCCGACTCTGGGTCAGCCTGTTCTCTCCCAGTAGGGAAATCTACAGGGGAAGCCAAATTATAATGAGAAGGCTGCCTGATGAGGGCAGACAGAGCAGGTAATTAGGGGATCTGAGCAGGCTGTTTCCAACTGGGGGTGGCTTGAGGCCCTTTTTCCTCCTCCAGCATGTACTGAACTGCCAAGTGGTGTACACGTGTGCTTGTGCTAGCTCACCCTTGGAAAATAGGCCATCTCACTAAAATCAGCTCATCCATAAGCCAAGTCAGCTAACGAGCTGTTTGCCTGAAATTAGTAATTGTGGAAACATCCCGTGTGTGATGGGTGACTTCCACCACTCTCTGAGTACCTTCCCCTGAGGTGACTGCTGACTTTTCCAAGTCCCCCCTCTCTCTTTCTCTCTCTCCTTCTCTCCTTCTCCTTCTCTCTCTCTCTCTCTCTCTCTCTCTCTCTCTCTCTCTCTCTCTCTCTCCCTCCCTCCCTCACCCTCTCCTGCTTTCTCTTCTGCCCTTATTTGAAAGCGATTTTTGTCCTTTACCCAAGGTTGCCTCCTTTCCACCATCACACTCCAGCCTGCTGTATATCATTTAAAAAGTTTTAAAAAATGTGTTTTATCTTTGTGTGCATGTACCTGCATGTCTATATATGTGAAGCTTGTGTATATCGTGCCTGAAGAGGTCAGACGAGGGCATTGGATCACCAGGGGAGAACTTACAGACAATGGTGAACCACCTGATATAGGTGCTGGAAACCTGGAGAGAGCAGGGATTGTTGGGAGGTGGGGTGGGAAGGTTGGGGGTTGGGTCTGAAGACACATCCAAATGAAGACTAAAGTGGTAGGACAAGTTCATCAACTGGAAGGCAAACAGACCAGATAGGACAGAATGCTGGCATGAATGGAGAACGTTCTGGAACCAGCAATGATGACAGTTGTTTTGTACATCTATTGCTGATTAACTGTGCTAGAATTTTCTGCTTCTCTAAAATTGTGGTATGTGCCTTTTGGTAAGATATCTGTGCAGAACTCAGTCTGCATACATTGAGAGTTGCTCAACTCAGGGTAGGGGAATTTTGTTTATGAGTCATCAAATTTCCTTTCTCCCTCCTCAGTTTAGCTTCTCTTTCTTGCTGCTTGGTGCCTACTTCCTGAAGCTTTGTGTACTAGATGTCATTATTAAGCAAATTGCTCCATATCTAATGTTTATTGGTGTGTAGTAAGGCATTGCTGTGTTGACGTGAGAATAATTAAAAACAAAACATAGTCCTCTGAAGCAGACTAAGTGCCATTGTTTTTTTGCATTATGATATATAAACAATGAAGAAATACTACACTGTGACTATTAACCCATGCCATTGTGTGTGTGGGTGTGTGTTGTATGTGCATGTGTTGCAGGACCTTTCCTGCCCATTGTATTTGCAGTGGAGCTTTGTGATTGGGCAGTAGAAGAAGTAGGTGGAACTAGGAGTTGGGAGGAGGAAGAATTGAGAAAGGAAGAAGAAAGAGAAGGAAGAGGAGAGGAAAGGTGGCAGGAGATGTTACCCTTGTGTCTCTAGCAGTTATTCATATCAAGGTTAGGTAATTGTGTTTGCAATTCTAATTGTGTGGGCATCTTGTGTATTGAGTATTTGCTGGTATATAAATCCATTGGATAATCTATAAGCATTAAGAGTCTTCATTCTACTGGGTACCACGAGCATGGCAGATATTGTTTGGGGTTGAGTCTAGCACTATGAGGGTGGCAGAGTTGGCACAAGGGCCGTACTTAGAGCCATAGAGTCCATGGAGCTGATTGGAGGAGGCAACAGCCCCCACAACATCTTGTGGGGTTGGGGCTGGCGCTCCTGGCCAACCAGTGCAGTTGTTAGAGCAGGAACATGGCCGGAGGCCAGGAGCTAGCAGGTCACACGACCGATTTTTCTAATACCTCCCGTACATGCATGTGTGCCCATGTGTTACTTCTAAATATCTTTTTAAAGCTCCTTTAAAATAAAGACAGTGCATCCATCTTAGGCTGGCAATCAACCTGATATGTGGCAGATATGTGGGGCTGGCGCTCCTGGCCAACCAGTGCAGCTGTTAGAGCAGGAACATGGCCGGAGGCCAGGAGCTAGCAGGTCACACGACCGATTTTTCAATAGCCTTTAGATGTTGTGGGGGCTGTTGCCTCCTCCAATCAGCTCCATGGACTCTATGGCTCTAAGTACGGCCCTTGTGCCAACTCTGCCACCCTCATAGTGCTAGGCTCAACCCCAAACAATTTCAATAGCCTTTAATTTGTTATCTCCCTTTCTCTACCTTCCCAGTGCTGGGATTTCAGGTGTGGGCCATAGTCATAATTCCATACGTGGTTAACGTTGGGCTGGGCTGGAGTCCAGAGCATATGTATGCTAGGCAAGCTCTCTATTTAAACTGAGCTCCATCCTGACGTCTTTAGGCTTCTTTTAAACAAATGAAATGTTTTAAGCAGGTTTTTTTTTTTTTTAAACCACAAAATAGCACATATTCGTATTTGTTTTTCAATTGCTGCTGTAACTGATTTTAAGTTTTTTTTTCTTCAAAGGAACAGACTTTATTAGTTTTCTTTGGTCTTCTCTGATGGGGCATTTGAAGGGCTCTCTGGCACCACCTCATTTTTTTCTTTTTTGGCAGCAGCTACAGCAGTTTTTAAGGCCCTTCTTTCCTGCTTCAGTTTTTGCACCTCCTGGTAAACCCGAATGCACAGAGCCTTCTTTGCCAGGAATCGACGGTGAACCTTTTGGAAATGCAGAGGGGGTAAGGTGTATTCCACCCCCAGCTCCTTGCACGTCTTTTCGAAGACATCATAGTTGGTCTGATGGAGCATTTTGAGCATATTTTTCCTCTTATCGATGTTCATCAGCAGATGGCATTTGTGGGCTTTGTCTTTTCGATGTTTTTGCATGTGTTCTTCATAATTTTGGATCCTGACAGTCAAGGCAACGATTCGAACCTCCAAGGTTCTGGGATCCTCAGGGTTTTCTCCAATCTTGTTCATCAGTTGTTCTTTGATTTTTAACTTCTCTTTCCTGTTGGCCATTTCCAAAGACAAGATTCTTTTCACAACATCATCAACCTTCTCCATGTTGGGGATGACGTTCTTGTATTCTTTGATGAATGTAGAAGAGGGTGGTTCTTGTCTTGCTTCGGTTGGACTGGTGTCTGGATGGCGTATGCATGCGCGGCATGCAAGAGACCTATGCAGAACAGAAATAGCTGAGACTCGTTTCCTTTCATACCCCCGCATGACCCTTCTACCACGGACTGCGTGCACCTGCACCTAACTAGCGCCTTATTTCCCTATCTCCCGCTTCATCACTCCTTTCCTAGCCAGCACCCTTTCTTTCTCATCCTGTCACTGCCTTTCTCTGGTCTCTGATTTTAAGTTTTAAGATCAAGTCATCAAAAGGGCTGTGTTTAGGGGGCTCTTGGGGAGAATTCCTTTCTTTGTCTTTCCTGCCTCTACATGCGACTATATCCTTCTCTGTCTTGAAAGTGGTGTGAAATCTTCCAGTTTCTTGAGCAAAATTCCTAGCACTGAGTATTTTGTAAAGAAAAAAGGCGTCCATTTAACTCACAGTTCTGGGGTGTGTTTGTGTGTCAAGGAACTGTCATTGGTACTGCTCCTGTGATGACCATGTGACAGAGGGCATCCTGGGAGGAGAGGGGCAGAGGAGAGAGTGTGTGATGAGTTTTGGGGGTGGGGTGGGGAGTTTGCTTTCCTATAACACCTATTCTTAACCCATTTTTACTGGAATGAACTGGGGTTCTGTGAGAGAACTACCTCATTCTTTTCTGAGGGGGTGCCTCCCGTGTGTTACCATCTTTCTTCAGACCCCACCACTTAAATGCACCATCATCTCACCACCATCACTCTGGACTGAACTTCTAGGACACAGCCTTTGAAGGACAAACTGCACCCAAACTTCAGCACTTGCTGAGCCCCTGTTTTTGTTTTTTTGTTTGTTTGTTTGTTTTCGAGACAGGGTTTCTCTGTGTAGCCCTGGCTGTCCTGGAACTCACTTTGTAGACCAGGCTGGCCTCGAACTCAGAAATCCGCCTGTCTCTGCCTTCCAAGTGCTGGGATTAAAGGTGTGCACCACCACTGCCCAGCCGAGCCCCTGTTTTTGAACCTTCCTTTCTCTACAAATACCTTTGAGATTCTACCATGCCACCCAGTTCCTCCAGGCCCATCTCCTCCATTATGAAATTCTTTCATGAGGTAACATATTCTCAGGTTCTAAGGTTAGGACATGAGTATCTTTGATGGTCTACCATAATGTTTTTTTTAATTGGCTTATCCTAATACTAATTTATGACATTTTAATAAAATAGAATTCAGAAAGGTATATCTTGTGGTTTTACTACTAAAAGAAATATAACAAATATTTGCTTCTAGCTTAAAAAAATACAAGCAATGTATGGTGACTTATACCTTTAATCCCATCGCTCAGGAGACAGAGACAACAAGGTCTTTGTGAGTTCAAGGCCATCCTGATCTACACAACACATTCCAGATTTACCAAGGCTACATACTGAGACCCTGTCTAAACAAACAAACTTTTTACATAGATACAATTATATTACATGTAACAGTTGAGATCCTGGATTTTTACTGAATATTGATTGTATACTGGTTTATTTCCCATATTCTACATAGTCTGATAGAATATATAATATTCTATCACTTGACTATACTATATTTTAGCTAAGCCATTTTAAATATTTTATTTTTAATTATGTGCATGTGTCTCTGTGGATATGTGAACATGAGTGCAGAGCCCACAGAGGCCAGAAGAGGGCGTGGAATCCTCTGGAGCTGGAGTTGTATAGGCAATTGTGAGCTGCCCAATGTGGGTGCTGGGAATTGAACTCAGGTTCTCTGCAAGAGCAGTCAGTGCTCTTAATCACTGGGCCACCCACCTCTCTAGCCCTACTTTTTACTTTTAGAAATTTGTCTTAAATTTTTTGATGTTATAAATAATATCAAATCATGTGACAAATATTTCAGCTTGCATGTATCTTTGTGTTTCTAGTTTTTCCCTGGGATAGATTCCCAGTTGTGGTTTTATTGAAGACATTTTTTTTTTTTTTCACAGCCTATGCTTTTCAGAGAGTGTAAAGAAATTGTTAGAATCCCTAGAAGTATGTTACCATCTATTTTACTAGAGTTCCATGGCTCTAAATAAAGCAGCAACACCACAAACTACATCTCTGCCAATCATGTAGATGGGATTCTTACCTTTTTTTTGTTTTTGTTTTTGTTTTTTTTGAGACAGGGTTTCTCTGTACAGCCCTGGCTGTCCTGGCACTCACTCTGTAGACCAGGCTGGCCTCGAACTCAGAAATCTGCCTGCCTCTACTTCCCAAGTGCTGGGATTAAAGGCGTGCTCCACCACCGCCCGGCTTTACCGTTTTTTTTTTTTTTTTTTTTTGTTTGTTTGTTGTTTAGTTTGCATACATTTGTTTACAAAGAAGGAGCGTGAATGATTTTCCTGGGCTTGCTTTTGAACTAGCTATAATTCTTTGATGAAATATTGATGAATGCCTTTCACACTAGGGAGATCAAGATAATTTTAAAATTATTTTATCAGAGCTTAATATTTTTAAAAGTTTATTTGGTATCTGTGATAATTGCCACATTTGTGTTCCTTACATTGTCACTAGAGGCTTTTATGCCTAGAAGTTTAGTGTTTGTTGGATTTTATTTATCTTCTTCTCCTGCTCCCACCCATTTCCTTCTTTTCACTTTTAAAATTCCTCTTGTCTGGGGCCAGAAGAATGGCTCAGCCAGTTAAGGTGCCTGCTACCAAGCCTGACATACTAGTTTGATTCCCATGCTCCACCTGGTAGAGGGAGAGAACTGAGTCTTGCAAGTTCCAACCTCTACATATTTGCTGTAGCATGCCCCGCTCCATGTACACAAATAAATGAATACATGTAATTAAACAAAGAGTTTTTTGTTTTTGTTTTTTTAAAAGTCCTTTTGTTCAAATGGCCAAATTCACAGTACATGTAATATTATAGTTCCTCCCATGGGCTGGATAGGTGTCGTTTTTCTCTCTGACTATGTGGTGAGTGTGTGTGGTGTGTGCATGTCCATGTGGAGACCCAAGGTTGATGTTAGGCACCTTCCTTGATCACTCTCCACCTAACATTTTGAGACTCTGGTCTCTCACTTGAGCCTAGAGCTTGCAGATTCAGCTAGTTTAGCTACCTAACTAACCCTAGTACACACCCATTCCCACCTCCTGAGTGCTGGGATTAGAGGTGGGCTGCCATACTTTCCTGGCATTTACATGGTACTGCAGATTCAAATTCAGGTCCTCATGCTTACAAGGCAAGTGGTATACTCACGAAGCCATCCAGCCTTTGGTAAGTGACATGTCATCTGGAGTTATGTGAGGACTCTACAGAGATGCCCTGACTACCTGCTTTAGTTTTACCCAGAGAAGGAGACTCATTTGTATTTCTGGGTCCTTGGCAAAGATGCACTTGCTTTTTCTTTCCTTTTTAAAATAAACGAAAGCAATGTCAGGATACCATGAATGCTCCTCCCCTGCCCCTCAACGTCCCCTTTTATGACTATGTTAACTTTCTCCAAATAGTCTTATCTTTTGAATATTTTTAGCTAAAACTGAGACAGAAGTATTTTTCAATAAGTTACCATTAGCTGAAGGAGTTAAAAAGGGAGCAAATGGGAAAAAGCAAAGCCAGGCTTGGCTTAAGTGACAGTTCAAGGTCCCTCCCTAAGTAGGAGGTTGAACTGGTGGGATCCTAATTTAGGTCTCTCCTGCATGATTATCTCTGGAGCATGGGCAGGATTTTCTAGAAGTTCAGACGTTGGCAGCAAATCTCCTTATCTTTCTGTTGACTTGGATCCAAAAAGCTCTCTCCTTCCAAAGTTGTTCTGGTTGTAGTGTTTTATTACAGCAACAGAAAGCAAACTTTTAAAGATATCTATTCTTCATAATTGTCTTTGAACGATATATTTTTATTCAGGAGTATAATTGACCAACCAATAAATACAATGAAAATAAAAATTTCTGGACTCTGTCGTGGCTTTCCTTAATTACTGTAATGGAATAGATTTCAGCTTCTAAAAGACACTTACAATTTCTAAAAGGTATGCTTGGCCATCCTTATAAGACTCAGAAATGGGTAATTTAACCTAAGAATGTCTCATATAGGATTCTTTGGTTGTAAGTATCAGAAAACTCTTGATCTCCCGAGTGCTGAGATTCAGGCATGCATCATCATGAGAGGCTTCCACTGGTATGAATGGAGATCTATCTGTCATCTCCCTCCCTCCAATCTATCTATCTGTTGTGAAGTAATTGCTACAATCAAGTCAGTTAACATACCTCCTGTCTGATACAGTTGCCTTTTGTGCTCACGTGTGCCTCCGGATACCTGCATGCGTACATGTAAGAACCAACACATTTTTGTTAATTATAGTCACCATGTTGTACATTAGACCACTGTCTTGCAAAACTGAAACCTTGAATCCTTTAACCATCTCACACTCATTGCTGGTCTTAGCTCCTGATTTTCATTCTATTCTCTGCATTTTATGACTTTATATAGAAGGAAGATTATATGATGTTTGTCTTTCTTCCTCTGACTTTTTCACCCAATAACACCTTCCCGATTCATTCATATTGTTACAAACAGCAGGATTTTCTTCCTTCAAAAATCTTTTATTTGGGCTGGAGAGATGGTTCAGTGGTTAAAAGCACTGACTACTCCTCCAGAGGTCCTGAGTTCAAATCCCAGCAACCACATGATAGCTTACAACCATCTGTAATGGGAATCTGATGCCCTCTTCTGTGTGTCCGAAGACAGCTACAGTGTACTTATATATAAATAAATAAACTTTAAAAAAAGAAGTGATTTTGAAGTTTTAAAAAAATCTTTTATTTTTACTTATGTGTATGTATGAATATCAATGTGAGTATGTGCTACATGTATGTGAGTGCCTGTGAGGTACACTGGATGCCCTGGAGCTAGAGTTACAGGTAGTTATAAACCACCTGACACAGGTGCTGGGAACTGAACTCCAGTCCTCTGGAAGAGTAGCAAGGGTTCCTAACCACTGAACTATCTCTACCCCAGGGTTTTCTTTCTTTCTTTTTTTTTTTTTTGATTTTTCAAGACAGGGTTTCTCTGTGTAGCCCTGGCTGTCCTGGCACTCACTCTGTAGACCAGGCTGGCCTCAAACTCAGAAATCGCCTGCCTCTGCCTCCCAAGTGCTGGGATTAAAGGCGTGCACCACCACTGCCCAGCTCAGGGTTTTCTTTTTAAAGATTGAATAATATTCCACTTCCATATACATAGACACTGCATTTTCTTTAGCATATGAACTTCTGGAGAACAGAGTCAGGTGGTTCCAGAGGGTGCAGCCAGGGAGAAGCACCAGAAGAAAAGTCAGTCAGTGCTGCATAGCAAAAACAGCCAATGCTCAGAACAAATGGTTCCTTGCTGTCATTCTTCCCTTAGGATAGTTTACAGTCTGTTTGTGTTTTTATAAAAGCTTAACTCATAGCCTTCTACAAGATAGAAAGGAGTGCTCTTTGCAAGAGAAACATTTGCCAGTCACTGCTGTGAGTGTGGGAACGTTCCTTCTTGGTTTAATATCTAGAACTGTTGAAGCTACACAAACGCTCAAACCCAGAACCCTCTTCTTAGATTCTACTGTTGCTATTGCCTTGTTCTCTAAGGTACTTTAACAAAATCTGAAAATAATGTTTTTGCAGAAAAGTTGGGGATAGGGAAAAAAAACCCAGGTTAATCATTATGCCCCTCCCTCATATTTAGGAAATAAGCTTGTGTAAAACTGGGAAAATAATCTCCATACTACACAATCATCAAAAGCTAACAAGGTATTGTGAATAGTTTGCCACAGTTTTATAAAGGTTTATATATATATAATATTTATATATTATAAATATAAAGGGTTTATATATATATATATATACCCTTAACAACTATGGCAATATATATATTACCTTGCATGTATGTATGTGCACAATATGCATGCCTAGTATTTGTGGAGCCTAGAGGAGGGTGTGGATTCCCTGGAACTGGAGTAACAGGCAGTTGTGGACCTCCATGTGGGTTCTGGGACCAGGCTGGGTCCTTAGGAAGATCAGCCAGTACTCCTAACTATTGAGCTGTCTGTCAAGTGTCTGCCTTTTTATTTATTTTTTTTTCTTTTTTGAAATTATTATCATGACCACCTGATAGTCCTCTAAGGGACACGCCACTGCTTTCTTGTCTCTCTCTAGCGTTGTGAAGACAGGCTGTCCTGCGGAGGCAGCACTGCAACAGATATCGGTGTGGACCCGTGCAGCTAGTTAGTTCTTCAGCATGCACTCAGAAGTGGCTTTTCTACCCTTGCAAGGCCAGACTACCATATTTGAGCTTTAAAATAGTAGCTGGAGAGCTGACAGAAAAGTCTCGCATGCTCACCCTTCTCTATGGAACACTGAGCATCTCGCGGTTTCCTGGGAAAGGTCACCAGGAAGACAGCTGAGCTGGTCTTAAAAAGGCACTAGACAGTCTGATTTTCTACTTATTTCCTCATCTAAGAGGCAAAAAGACTCATTTCCCTTGATGGTTACTGCTGGTTTGTTTTAGAGTCATATCAGGCCATTAGTCATGGATGACCAAGGCTGGGGGGTGGGGTGGTGTCCCTTACTGAGGCTGGGAAAGGACTCAGAGTGAAAACTAGGGCAGACTTTCTGAAAGTCGCAGGGCTTGATTGGTGTGATGATTAATCTTGAATGTCAACTTGATGGGATCTAAATGACCTAGAAGACAAACTCTGAGCATGCCTAGTGGAGCTAGGCTAACCTAGATTCTTGCTTCAGACAGTATCTTATGTTTCCCAGATTGATGTGGGATTTGCTACGTAAAGGATGTCCTTGACCTTCTGATCTTCCAGCTTCCAGGATCACAGATGTGCACCTTTAAACCCAGTGTATGTGGTACTGGGGATCAAACCCAGGGCTCTGGGTTGACCTACACCCCCCAGGCCCCTAAGTTCTTTTTAGGAAAAGATTTATTTCTTTTATTTTATGTATGTGAGTACACTGTAGTTGTTGTCTTCAGACACACCAGAAGAGGGCATTGGACTCCATTCCAGATGGCTGTGAGC
This sequence comes from Mastomys natalensis, assembly GCA_021653895.1. Lineage (NCBI taxonomy): Eukaryota > Metazoa > Chordata > Mammalia > Rodentia > Muridae > Mastomys > Mastomys natalensis. The sequence goes on from JAJTUV010000434.1 coordinate 1,042,170, forward strand.
CACCATGTGGTTGCTGGGAATTGAACTCAGGACCTCTGGAAGAGCTTTCAGTTCTGTAAATCCCTGTGCCATCTCTCCAACCCATGAGCTGGATTCCTCAGGGCATGAGCTGGAGCCCAGTTTCGGGAATGGACTTTGCTGCCTTTATTCTCTCTGGAAGCATCTGGGGGTAAGCTGCATTGTTTTTTATTTGCTATAGCCATTGGGTTGTTTTGGAAGTTGCAGGATTTAGTATTCCTGAGCTATCATGGCCTACTTGGTTTCAGTGGGTAAACACTTAAGTCATTTGCCTGAGGCTTGTTTTGGCTGAGTCTCTGAACACGCAGCACCTGCAGGTACTTCCCTTGGGATGAACAGTCCCAATGGGCAGGCTCTCTTTCTCCTTAATGAGAACCCTTAAAGTGCAAGCAAATGAGATTGCTGGGTGTAGAGGAATTGTGACAGACAATTGCACCCGGCCGTGTTCCCACTGTTGAAGGAAGCATGCGCAGTGTTATGAATCAGGGCCTTTACAAAGTGATTGATCAGGAGGGATTGATCCCTCAGGAATAGGTTTAGTGGCTCTCTATAGGAGCTTGAAGAACATGCCTTGGTCCCTTTGTCCTTCTGGAACAAGGACCCATGATTTATGCCACAGATATAGGAGGCTGACTAGTCACTTGAAGGGTACATGCTGACATGAAGGCCGTGAGACTCAAGCATAGGACCAGTTCTAATTGTGTAGCCCCACTGGCTTCCTAGGACAAAAAACCAAAACCTCGGGAATGGCTTGGGAATTGTTATTGAGTATTTAGCTCACTTAGCAGTTGCATTCAGGTCCGTTCAGACTTCCTCTATCAGGTAAAACCAGTAATTAAAGAAACATGAAATACTCCCACTTGAATTGTGAAGGCTTCAGAAATATTGCTTCTGATAGGTCACTTGAAGGCATGTCCAGCAGCAGGTCCAAGCTGGTGGAAAGGACAGATTTCAGAGCACTGTTCCCACTGTTTAAAGTTTCCCTGGGCTAAGTGCCTAGCAAGAGCAGCACCTCTTGGCCTTGTGTTCTGGACTTTGCACAATTCAGGTCCCAGGAACTAGCTCAGTCTGACCCACGATCCTCACAAAGATGACCTCTGTAAGAGTGAACTCTCATGACTCACATGCTAAGAAACACCCAGAGTAAGCTCTGGCGTGTCTTTAAGATCCTCCTGCTAGGTTTGAGGAGGTAGCTCAGTCAGTGATGCGCCTGCTGTGCAAGGGTGAGGGCCCGAGCTTGATCCCCAGCACCCGTGTGAAAGGCCAGATTTGGGGGGAGGTACACACTTGTAATCTCAGGGCTGGGGAAGTGAAAATGGGCAGTACCTCGGGCTTGTTAGCCAGCCACCCCGGCTCACTTGGTGAGCTCCAGGCCTGTGAAAGACTCTGTCTCAAAAAATAGAGTGGGTGCTACAGAGATGGCTCAACAATTACTAGTCTTTCCTGCTCTTCTAGAGGACCCAAGTTCTGTTCCCTGCACCCACACCAGGTGGTTCACAACCACCTGTAACTCCAGTTCTAAAGAATCTAATGCCCTCTCTGGCTTCCTGGGGCATCCAAATGCATGTTTACAGATACACACTCATACAGCTAAGTACATAATCTTAAAAAACAAAACCCAAAAAACCAAAAAATGTGTGTGACATCTGAGGAGTGACACTTAGAGTTGACCTCTGGTTTCTCTTTACACACACACACACACACACACACACACACACACACACACACACACAAACACACAAGCTCATGCACGAATGCACAATCCTCATGCCAACGGCAGGACCTCCATGCTGCTTATTTTGATCCCAGTTCTGGCTCACACAGGTGCCAGCATCTGCTGGAAGACTGGTCAGATAGTTGCGTGCTGCTAGGCTAGCACCAGTTCCAGCTGTCTGCACTCCTGTGTGCCTGATAATCTCAGTGCATAGTGCTATAGCTCTGAAATGAATGACCATGAGCTGGGGGCTTCCAGAGTGCAGAGGCGGCAGGTTTGGACTTTGGAGTCAGATACAGATGGGTCTTGTTGCTCAGCCACTGACTACTTGTGTGATTCCAACCCAGTCACTTGATCTTTGAGCTTCTGTTTCCTCATATATAAAATGACTGTCATAAAGTCTATTTATTTGACTATCAAGGGAATGAAATCAGATAACGCCTATAAAATGTCCAGCTATGTCCCTGGCACACATTGGGTGATCAGTAAACAGGCTTGTCTGGGACTGTGTGTGTCACCAGCTGCAATACTTCAGGATCCAGGTGGTGGAGGAAGGATACACTTCATGTGTGTATGTTTTGTGAAAGAAGGTTTCATATAGCCCAGGCTGGCCTTAACTTGCTATGTAATCAGCACTGGGCTTGGACTTCTGATCCTCCTGCTTCTACTACCAAAGCAGAGGGTAACAGATTTTTTTTCACATCAAGTAGGCATCCTATTAAGTAAGTTGTATCCCCCGCTCACATGTCACTGCTTTTAGAGGTGGTAGAACTGTGGATTCTTGTATTCACAGCTTGCTAGTATAGTGATTGGTGCCCACTGCTAACCTCATGGTCACGTGGACATTGAGTCATGAGCAAAAGGCTTGGAGGACTGAGGCACAGGAATCAGGTGAGGTCAGGGCTAGGATGAGGTCACACAGAGCCAATGAGACAGCTGGCTGGATTCTCAGGGTACAAGCTATGGATGAATTCATAGAAGTTATGGGATGGGAGAACTTCATCTGGGTCTTCTCTGGTCCTCAGCTTGGTGGAGTTTCCTCATCCTTCAAAGCTTGCTTCTGCTCTGTGGAGAAGAGTCTTCTCTGCCAAGGGACTTTATGTGAGCCATCATGACCATGAAATTTGACTCAGGCAAGACGAAACACTGGGTGAATTTTATTGTGAGTCCTGTATGCCAGGAACTCCTAGAATATGTTTTGTGAGAAAGCCCCAGAATGTGGAGACAGGAGGCAAGCTCAGCCCTGTCAGGCAGGAGGGTGATGATTCCACCTGCAGAATTTCAGTTGCTCAGGGTGCACTGGCCGTGCTGCGGGTGATGACTGAATTTTACCCTTGGTTATCAGTCATTTGCTTGACAAACATTCATTTCGCCTCCTTGCTTTCCTCCCAGGTGAAGCCATGGCCCAGTCAGAGTATGTGTCTGGGCTTATGCTGCGTCAGGAGCACGATGCGCTTCCACACAGCCTTGGTCATTTCTTTGGCTTCCATTCATGTGTATGAACACAGCAGGGTTTCTGACTTTCTAAGATTCCCCAGAGCTGCTGTGTGTGTGTGTGTGTGTGTGTATGCACTCACAGGTGCACACCAAGTGCACATGCACATGTTTCCAGGCGTGTTTGCACTGGAGTGCGGAGGTCAGCGGACAATGTCTTTGTGTGCATGTGGAGGTCAGAGGAAGATGCCAGGTGTCTCTTTTTGTCACTCTGCTTCATTCTTTTTGTGACAAGGTTGAGCCTGGAGCTAGGCCTGCAAACTCCAAAGAATCTTCTGGTCTCAGTATACCCCCACCCCTTTGCTGCAACCCTGGGGGTTATAGGCACATGGTGGCCATGCTCTTTTTTTTTAAGTAGGATTTGGGGATAATAAACTCAATCCTCATGTTTTCAAGGCACACACTTCAGCTGAGCTAACTGACCAGTCCGTAGAGCCTCTGAGAGAGTCAAGGTTCCCTGCAAAGGCATGGCGTACAGAGGCTGACCATGTGTACTCTGGAGAACTTTCTGGCTGAGCCTTTCTTTGTTCAGCACCTCTGAGCTCTGTCTGGCCCTCAGAAGATGGAGTGCCTCACTTGCAGCGCCAGAAGGGGTTGAAGGTTGCAGCAACAGGACTGTTACACATTTAACAACTGCAGAATGAGTCACTGTGGGACTCTGGGGAAGGACACGGCTGGAGGAGATGGAAGCCAACCCTAGCCCTTCTTTTTCTAGGAGCCTGCAAGACATGGTAGTGCTGAGTTGAGGTCAGAATCTACAGGTTCACAATTTCAGTGCTGCTGTTTCCCTGTCAAGTGACTTCCTTGCTTGGTGGATGAGTCAGGGGTGTTGCTTCCTTACACATAGAAGAGGCCATCCGAAGGGTCATATCCAGCTCCCACATTCCAGGGGTCAGAGTTCTCTGTTACAATGATTCCAGTTTCTAGAAGCTGAGTACAGATTAAGTGAGCATACCTTGTGTGTGTGGAGGGGTTCTGAGCAAGGAGTCTCAGACAGTTTACACTAGAGGGCTGAATCCCAGGGAGTGGACTGTCACTGGAGTTTCAGAGTTGCTGCTAGTTTTTAATGTGACAATCTTTGACAGCTAACTTCCTCTGGTAGGAAATTACTTTGATTAAATCCATGAACTTTGGAACTTGCTAGTGAACTTCTAGATCCCATTTTCAACATTATCAGTAATGATAAAAAGAACACCAACTACTTATCCAGTATGTAGGACTCGCAAAGCACTTCACATTTGCCCAGGCCACTTCCTCAGACATCCTGTAGGCCTATCCCTGTTCCCATATCTCAGATGTGAAAATTGAGGTTCGGGAACTTTCCCAATTTTTATTAATTTTATTTTAATAAGTTGATGCTAAGAGATATAAATTTGTTCAGTCTGACATCTAAGTCATGCTTTTTTTTTCATTTGCCATTTAGCTCAGGCTGACCCATAACTCTCTATATAGCCCAGGCTAGCCTCCAAACTCAGGAACTTCCTTCTTTAGCGTCTTACAGGTGTGAGCCACCACGCCAGCTTTCTTACTCTTACTGAATGTTTAGAAACAACAGTGCTTTGTAGCTCTTGTGACTATAACACCACAGGTATTGAGCTTGGAGGCAAAAAAATCCCTAAGGATTCTGAGAAAGCTTTATTGACAAGAGGGAACTATTTGGTTTCCTAAGAATGGGGGCTAAAAAGTATCCAGAGAGCAAGCCCAGGGGAGGAGAAGAGTCCTGGAGGCAGGAGCATACCTCAAATGATCTAGGGCTTGGGGAACAAGAACATTTGGGAGGGAGACTTAGGTGTGGGTCACCTGGTAAGGACACAAGGTACTCCATGAAAGCAACTGGCTGCCTGTTCTCTGGTTGTATCCTCTTAGTAAAGCAGAAAATGAGCAGCGTCTATACGATATTAGCTTGTTTCTGCTACATAAATAGAGTGATTCAGGCAGAAATTTCACCAAGGAAAACAAAGCGGTTTTGATAGAACAGCTGTAAGCCATCAGCTAATCTAGCATTTGCTTGCTCACTAACAGAGCTGCCTCTGACACTGCTTAGGTAAGTGGGCCTGTAGTGACTGGCCAGAACTGGAGAAAAAAAAGCAATCGAGCAGTTCCATAGGCCTAGTGGTTAGCTTAGCTGGTAGAGTGGCTTGCCTGGTGCACACACACAAGACCCTGGGTTCAATAACCTAGTACCAGGGAAAAAAAAGAGGGTCCAGATCTAGCCTCTGCTTTTCATGGGAAGAAAGCAAAAGTGACGTTTAATCCAGAAACTGGCAGTTCAGGCTAGGGGTGTAGCTCAGCCGGTAGAGTCCTTGGGCAGTGTGCACAGAGTCCTGAGACTGATTCTCCAGTGCCACACAACCCGGGTATGGTGGTTCATGCCTGGAATCTCAGCACTTGGGAGACACAGGTAGGTGAATCAGAAATTCACCTATATGAATTATGTAGCCTGGGCTACATAGTGAGTTTTGGGCTAGTTTGGGCTACATGAGCCCTTTTAAAGGTTGGTTGAATATTAGAATGAAATAGTAAGCTGACAGTATATGTAAGCTCTGTCATCTGCCATGCTGGGACGCTTGGAAAAATTCTGAATCAAATATTAACTGAACTACGTACTCAGAAATGTAGTTTTTAAAAAAGAGATCCATTTATTTATGTATTTACATCTTGTACAGCTGAGTATTTTTACCTGCATGTTTGTATGTATATACGCCTGGTACTTGACAAAGCCAGAAGAGGGTGCCAGATGTGGCCACTGAGAACTGAACCTGGGTCCTCCAAAAGAGCAGCAAGTGCCCTTGACTGCTTAGCCATCTGTCCAGCCTTGTCCCCAGTCCCTGGCCTCTCTTTCCCTACCTAGAAACTGGTTTTTACTATGTAGTTGTGGTGGGTCTGGAACTCAGAGAAATCCTCCTGTCTCTGTCTCCCTAGTGTTGGAATTAAAGGCACATGTTACCATGCCAGACAAATCACCCATTTCTGTGAATCCCTCTATTTTATCTACAGCTTTTCAGCTTAGTGTTTCTTTCCCACCAGCTCCTGGAAGACAGAGATCGCATGTCTGGCACACTGAATGATTGCATTTAAGAGGCGAGTGAAATAAAAATGGGAGTAAACTCTGATAAGGTGTGGGTGCTGGGCCTCTTCTGGAACCCACCCCTGGGGCTCACAGAGAGCATTCCCTGTTGTCTTCATTCCTGATAGAGTCAAGATAGAGGTATGGGGCCTGGGGGAGCTTTGGGACACGTCCCCTAGGGAGGGAAAACTCTGATGCTGGTCGTAGGAGGCCTGGAGGCTGTAATGAGGCCTCTAGAGGTCCAAGGGAAGGGCCCCCAGGTCTGCCGGTTCTGACGCAAGGCCCCAAGAGCCTGGCAGTCAGCTGACCTCCTTTGGAGAGAGGCCAAGGCTGGGCTGCACGGAAGAGAGTGTGGGAGGTCTGGGAAGGCAGAGGGGAAAAACTAGAGAGGCTAGGGGTAGAAGGAAGGGAGGAGGTGAGAGAGAAAAGGCCTGGGAAGAAGGGAGCTGGGGAGGAGGGGACAAGTAGGAAGAAGAATGGGAAGGGAGGGAAGAGGAGAATCAAGAGCAGGACCAGAGGCACTGAGGGAGCAGGCAGAGATGGGAGGAGAGGCTTGGCCAAGTCCCAGGAAAGAAATGGCTCCGGAGGCCTGGCAACTCCTTCAGCTAATACCACATGGAGGGGCCCGGGGTGGAGTGGGGAGTGGGGTGGGGAGGATGTTCTCTGTGACATAATGAGCAGCAGGGCAGGGGCTTCAGGGCTTGTTCTTTAGGTGGCTGAATTTGAGGAAAGGGATATAGGCCTTAGTGAAGGAGAGGAGAGAGACATGGGAAGGATTGAGCAAAGCCAGAGGAGAGGGTGCTTGTTGCTGGGCTGTAGCTGAGGGTCACAGATGGAAAGAGGCATATTTGCTTGCTTTCTTTATTCAACATATGTTTACTGAGAGGCAACAATATTTTGGACCCGGAGCTACCCCAGAGCCCCAGCATTAGCATGGTGGCTGTCTCCTGCTGCGAGCAGTTCTGCTGATAGAAACCCTTCCCAGCAGCATGGCTGGCTGTGTCTTCTCCACTGCCTGTGCCTTGCTTTCCTCGTCTATAACATCAACTTTAGTAGGAGACCCACTTTGTAGGTTTTTGAGGGTTAATGAAGTGCTTTGTATAAAGCTAATTGCTCACTGATGTGGAGGGAACATTCTGAAAGGATTTTCCTTGCTGACTCTGAGCAGCTGGATTGTGAAGGAGGAGGAGGTGTTTGTGGAGCAGGAGCAGAACCTTCTGGGCTGAGTACGCAGATGTTGTAAGATCGACTTTGGGAAGGCTGCTGTGGGGAGGTTGCTGCAGAGACTGACCTTTAGGTTTTGTGTAAGCCCGTTGGCTATGGGAAAAGCTCACTAAACACTCAGGTTCTGGGCTCTCCTTAGATCTGCTTGGGCCTTTGCACAAAGCCCAAGTGATAGATACAGGAAAGAGACTGTGTGTGTGTGTGTGTGTGTGTGTGGTGTGGTGTGTGAGTGAGAGTGCTTTATTTCACTCCCCAGAGATTTCTGATGAAATTCTTCCCACTTGATCCATAGACTCTGTCCTAGTGTAGGCCTTCCGGTGTTCAGCTTTATCAGTCCAGCCTTGAATTTACCCTTCTCTATTACCTTGCCCAAAGGACACTTCCTCTGGGACACCTTCCCTCATGGCGCAGGTCTGTTCCTACTGCAGCTGACCATTGCTCTATTCTTGCACTTAGGAAACCTGGGAAGCCATACCAGTTGTTGGCTCATGAGCCGTATTTCTCCCTGTGCCTACTTCTTACACAAAAAGATGTGGACTGGAGAGGGGGGTGGGAGTGGGGCTTCTAATTCACAGTGTGGCCAGCATAAGGTCGTCTAAAAGGCTGCTGCACCAAGTGCCACCTGATTCTCTGGAGGATGACTCTAGGATAACCCTCATGTGGGTTTGGCTTTTTCTTCCCTGTTTTATTTTGCTCCTTAGGGCTCACTCAGAGTCAGGTGATTCCTAAGGAAACTTTCTGGGCAGCGTTACCTCAGTCAGGCCCTTGAGAGTAGATCCCTCATGATGCTCCTGTGTGTATGAGAAGTCGTATGTATATGTATGTATGTAGATATGTGGATGTACATGGGTATAAATGTGTATATGCATGTATGTGTAGATAATGTATGTGTAGTACATATGTACATGCATGTGTTTGCATGTATGCATGTATGCATATATGATGTGTGTATTTGTGTGAGATGTCTTGGAGAGGATCCTTAGCTTCCTCATAATTCCCAGTACCTTGGATTTGAGGAGGCAGTGAGGAAACTGGTCTCTCCATAGCTGGGAGGAGCGACAGGCATCCACGGTTCATGGTTCTGGTGAGAAGAGGCAAAAGGGCCTGCTTGAAATTCTGCTTGTGCTGTAAGCTTCCCGACCTACCTGTCTGACCTGCCTTATTTGAGTGTTCTGCTTCCAGCCAGCTCACAGGCTTGTGTGGCTCCAGGGATCCTTCCTGTCCTGGAGGGGCGCCTGTGTCAGGGCTGCGGCCAGGCACTGTGCTGGGCATATTTCCTCAGACACTGTCTCATTCAGCTCTTAGAAACCTTGGAACTAGTTCCACCCTCTCCATCTACTAGACATAAAGGAGAGCAGGATACAGGGAAATTAAGGCCCCACAGACCATGAGTAGCACCACCATGGCTTAACCTGCCTGTGCCACTTGGTGATGGTGTTCTGAGTGACCACGCGCCCTAGTGGGTCAATGGCCCCCTCTCCACTTGAGAACACTAGAACTTACTAACCACTGACCAGCTCTGGGGAGATGGTGGTGAAAACCTTGACTGAGGCTGGGACATGCTGAGAGTCAGATGTCACGGAAAGGAAGGCACATTCCATGTGTGTGGATGCGATTGTCAGAGAACATCGAAGGAAATGGTTAGAAATAAAAATGGTGGTGTTAGACAGATAGTTAAGTGCCAACGTTAGCTTTTCCTTTCAATGTATCCCTAATGTCATTGCTTCATAGTGTTTAACTACTACAAAAAGGTCTTGGGCTTAATGTCATACTTGTTGTGGCCACATGGTGTCCCTCCAACTCAGTCTAAGTCTTTCAGACAGCTGACTCGATCTGGTCTCCAAGGATTTTTTTACAGCTGGCTCTGGCTGCTGATGCCCTCCAGCTGGAGAAAGGGAAAGGGACAGACAAGTGTTTCTCGGACCAAGAGTGGGGCGGCTGCTTGCTTGTTACTAAGAGTCTCAAGAGACAGTTCTGATAGTGAAGGCTCACTGTGAAAGGGAGGTTAGTGATGGCTCTCTGAAGGAGGGGGCAGCGGGAGGGCAGCTTCCTTGGGTGGTGGGACTGGATCTCTGGGTAGAGGCCTGGAAGGAGGCTGGAGTAGGAGCTGAGGAATGAGTAAGGACTGTGATGTTATGGGAAGGAGACATGGTGAGTTTGTTTGTAAACAAAGCACACATGCCGGGGGCGGTGGTGGCGCACGCCTTTAATCCCAGCACTTGGGAGGCAGAGGCAGGTGGATTTCTGAGTTCGAGGTCAGCCTGGTCTACTGAGTGAGTTCCAGGACAGCCAGGGCTATACAGAGAAACCCTGTCTCGAAAAACCAAACCAACCAACCAACCAAACAAAAAAACAAAGCACACGTACCATAAGAAGATACATTGACTAAGTAACTCCCTCTTCCCCATGTATCGCCAACTTTTCTTGCCAGTCTGGTTCCAAGCTGTGGTGTGTCGGAGGATGCTGATGTTGCTGGTTGGGAGCACTTGGGATATAAAGGAATTCTTGTCCTCACATGATCTGCCATTGTTTCTTCAATGATAATGATGATTGAGGCAGGGTCTCCCATACACACCCAGGCTGGCCTCCAATGTTCTATGTAGCCAAAGATGATATTCCTATCCTCCTGCTCTATTCCCTGAGTGCTGGGATTACCAGTGTGTGCCAGCACACCAGTTTATGCAGTTCAATCAGTTTATCCCTGATGGAACCCAGGGCTCCCTGCATACAGGTCAACACTCTTCCAGCTGAGCTACATTCCCAACTCCTCTTCCCTCTGTTTAAAGTCCCAAGCCAGAATCCAAGTCTTCTCCTTTTGGTGCACCAGAACCTCTGGAACATGTGTTTCAAGGCTGAGTTGTAATGGTGAGTGACTATATGGGAAAACAGCAGGCTCCTAATGATTGGATCTGTATGTTACCATGTTTCCTGTGCATGGTTACCTTGGGTTCTCCTGGGTCCCAAGTTTGGTATCCTCCATCTCTCTTTAGTCTCCTAGAGACAACAAATTTCTGGCTACTCTTAGCTAGAGTGACTACTGTTACTTGCAGTGAGATCCCTAACTCAGGTTCTCTCATTAGCGCAGCCTAGAGGAAACTGAGTCAAGTCAGGTGAGTGACAGCTGAGATCTGGAACCAGAGTCCCTGCCTCCCAGAGAAGGGCTCTGCTGTTGTGTGTATAGTCTCTACTTCTGGATGTACAGCAAGCTCTCCTCCCGGCCGTCCCTGGGAATAGCCCTTTGAGGATCAGTGCCTCAGATCCTCTGAAGCATAGTAGCACACATAATACATAAAGAAAGCTCTGTAGTGTTTCCCATCCCCAGTCTAAAACTCTAAAACACTACACACCCATGACTAATGTTTTTCTTAAAAAAAAAAAAAAGAAAGAAAGCTTTTAGCTCACTCTACAATTGTAGGTAGTTTTAAAAATGGCAGAACTCATATTGTCTTTAGCTATTTATCGTCAGTTTCCCCTCGTTTCAGAATTTCTGAACTCACTGAAATGGACTGTGATTTCCTACAGAAATAAGCTCTTGAATTCAAGTGGGTTCCTCTGCTCTCCCCTGAAACCTCCTCTAGTTTTCCTAGGCTGAGGAGGAAGAGGAGGATGGATGGCTGTAGTTTGCAGCCCTGGGCAGTGAGCTGGCCTTCCTCCTTTATGAAACACCAGCGGTCTCGAGCGCAGGCGCAGAGCTTCTGGCTCCCTGTGGACTGCCGAATGCCAGAGACAATGGTTCCATCTTAGCAACAGCAGTTACATTTTGGGCCTTGCATTAGTTTCTTATGACTGTTGCAGCAAATTAACACAAATGCCACACTGTAAAACAACACACATTTAATATCTTACTGACAGCTCTAGGCTAGAACTTTGAAATATATTTTATGAGGCTAAAGTCAAAGGCTGTGTTCATCCAGGAGGCTCCAAAGAGAATATCATCTTTGCCTTTTCAAACTTTTTGAGGCAGTCTGTGTAGACTAGACTCTTGGGCACAACATTCTAATCTCTATTTCCATCAAGACATCTCTGACAAGGATCTTGTGATTATTTGGAAATCAATCTCACCCACAAAGTCTCATTCAATATTCAAAGTTCTTAGGTTCTAGGGAGTGGAATATGGACATCTTGAAAAGGGGGATATCCATGGTGCTGATTTAATAAATCCAGTTAATTTTAACTTAAATCAAGTCAACTCAATAAAACACAATCAGATAAGTAGAAAGAAGATGGCGGGCTGGTGAGATGGCTAAGTATTTCAGCATTTGTCTGTAAACACGAGGAGCTGAGTTCAGAACCCCAGAACCTGTGTAAATGCCCAGTTGACATGGCAGTCTGCCTGTCGTTTCAGTACTCTGGAGGTGCAGACAGGAAATCCCCAGGTAAGCTGGGTAGCTAGCATAAGTGAATGGGCGAGTTCTGGGTTCAAGTGGGAGACCCTGCTTGAATATTTAATATTTAAGGTAGAGAGTAATCGGGATGTCAGCTGATGTCAGCTGTTGGCTTTCTCACACATACAGACACACACAGACACACAGAGGTATAACTCACGAAGTCCTCTGAAAGGTTTTCTTTCTTTTAAAGATTTATTTTTAATTATGTGTGAAGGTACATTAGCTTTATTTTAATTATGTGCTCATGTGTATGTGAAGGTATGTGCACATTATTATTATCATTAATCATTATTGTTTAGTTTTTCAAGACAGGGTTCTTCTGTCAAGGTAGTCCTGGGGACTCTCCTATAGACCACGCTGGCTTCAAACTCAGAGATTCACCTGCCTCTGCCTCCAAGTTCTGGGATTGAAGGCATGTGCCCCCACTGCCCAGTTATCAGTTTTTTTAATCATGTGATTGTGTATGTGTGTGAATGTATGTGCACATGGGTTTTATTTTTTAATTATGATGTGTGTGTATGTGTGTGTATGTGAAGGTATGTGGTTATACACACATGAGTGTAAGTATCTGTGGCAGCCAGAAGAGGACATTGGATCCTCTGGAGCTGGAGCAACAGTGAGTTGTGGGTCCCTTGATGTAGGTGTTAGGAACCAAACTCAGGTCCTCTGCAAGAGCAGTGCATGCTCTTGACTCCTGAACCAATTCTCCAGCCCTTCATTTTCATAAAAAAAGTTTTTACATAGTTATATGATCTGGAAACCTGTTTATTTATCAGAGATTAGACTATAATTTATCTTTTATGTTAGTACAAAGTGTGAGCATACAATCAGTTATATAATGTTCTGTTGACAACATGTGACCAAATTTACCCAGGCCTTTGCCTAGTTTTGAAAATTTATTCTAATTTTCTAACAAATAGCTGTGGTAAATATTTTTGCCTATGAGGAGTTCTGCATTTGTTTTTATGCCCTCCCAGCCCTACCCCCTCTCCCACTTGGGATGAATTTGCAGATGTGGAGTTACTGGACCAAAGACTTATACAAAATATAAAGAGGTTCTATCAATTTTAAAAACAGCAGATTCTGAGATGGGCACCTATGGGGGATTCATTAATCTGTCTCCTACAGCCCATCTGTGAAGTGAGAATGGGAGTCAGGACTTCACCAGCAGTTGAGAAACAAGAAAAGATACTCGAGTCTCCAAGGAAGGCTTGTCAAACAAGCTACTGTTGCTCTCATGAGCTGCGGTTACCTGGGTGGGTGGCCTGCAAAGAGGGGCTTCTGCTGGCTCAGTTGTGTGTGTATGTATGTGTGTGTGAGTGTGTGTGTGTCTGACTGTCTGTCTGTCTGTGAGCACACACATGTATGAAAGTGACTTTAGAGGCTGGAAGAGGGCATCAGATGCCTAGTAGCTGTGAGCCTGGGAATATAACCTCAAAAGAACAGTAGATCTGAGTTATCTCTTCAACCTCTAAGCACAGCTTTTGAGCAGCAGATCCTCTCCTTCAGAAATGTCTAGAACTGGGGTTCCCACCTTCCCTGTATTTCAGATCCATCCTGCCTATTCTATTCCATAGGGTGGGGGAAGCCACAGGATCCAAAAGTGCTCTTAGCACATTTCTGGCTGTAGGTCTGGTAGAAGCTAAGTGCAACAGCTCAGCGATCCACTTCTAGAGTTTTATCTAGATAGAAGTCAAGAGGATATTAGGTGAGATTCAAAGGTTGATAGTAAATGGTTATCAAAGAGGGTACTAAAGATAGCCCCAAACAGTTTTGGTTCTTGACCTCCAACATTTCCTTTCTCCACAATCAGGATGTTTTCCTTGACCAAGGTCAAACAGGGTTTGTAGCAGAAAATTTCAGATCCTATAATCTTGGTAAGTACAAAGACCCAAACATGCATGGTCAAAAAAGTAAACAAACAAACAAAAAAAGATTTACCACTGCAGCAGATCAGGTGACCTCAGGAGTTATTTCTAAAGCAATGCCTTCCCTGAAGCATGTGAACTTTATTCAGGGAGCGTATGCATAGTCACGTGGGCTGGGTACTGTCTCAGTTGAGGAGTGTATTTTTTGAGTACTCTATTTTAAGGTCATAGTTCAAGAAGGAATGAGGGTGGAAACATTCTTTTGGTATACTCAGCTCAAACTCATGGAGCACAGGTTCACAAGGTTAAAATGGCAGGCAGGATGCCTTTGGGCATGTTCAGCTTGCATCATAAAGATGATAGAAAGAAGCATCTTTAGTCATGCTCGTTTTCCCCAAAAGATTTTAGCTGTAACAGAAGGAAAGGGTACTTTGGAAGTGAATTCATATGGGAGATGGCCCCAAAAGGCACTTACCTCAGCAAGTAGCTAACTGTTCTGATGCTGCAGAGATAAAAGACTCACTTCTCTAGGCCAGTGTGTGGAAATCTGGGAACAGATTGAAGTGTCATGGAAAGCCGAGTAGGTTTATTGCAGAGGTAAGATGCAGTTTAGCCTGGTGGCCCATTGAAGGTGAAGCGATCTAGGTCAGTGGGACAGTTAAAAGGGGTTGCTTTGATCCAGCAGATGCTGCCATTTTCCTTGGCCCAATGGGAGGCCAATCCAAGCCTCTGACCACACATCCTTTAACAGTTCCAGCCCTGTGAGGGGACACGTTTCTTGTTTCCAGTTGTGGGTGAAGGGTGCAAGCAGAAGACTTCATGATTGGCAGAGCTGTTTCCCTGTGAGGAGGAGTGGTATTCAATCTCCAAGGCCAAAGCCAGGAATCTACCTTATTATTTAGGGGAAGTTGAGGAAGTAGTGATAGGGGACAGTTTTCTTCTATTGTCTAGGCTTTATTAGGACCAGCGGTCCCTTAGACAAATTAAAAAGAAGCCTCTTGTCCTTGGAATAGCTAAATATGGAAGTAGTGGCTTAGGGGGTTCCATCTGCCCCAGCTAAAATGAATTCTAGCTGTCAAATCTAGGGACTTTAAGATTGAGTCTGGATTCTACTCTGAAGATTACACTCACTTTGTCCATAGCTCTTCTCATTTAATATAAGAGCCATGGAAACACACACACACACACATACACACACACATACATGCAGGCACACACACAATACATACACACATATATACAGACAGACAGCACATATATACAGACACAGATACACACATATACAAACACACATATACATACATATATAGACATAGATACATACATATGTATATACAGACACAGATACATACACACATATACAGACACAGATTCATACATACATACATATGCAGACACAGACACACACATATAGACACAGATACACGCACATACACAGACACAAATACATTTACCCAGAATTAAGTCTCTTCCAGCACTCACAGTATTATCTCATTCTTCACAACCACCTTTGGGAGCAATAACCCCCATTTCTCCCATTTTACAGATGAGGAAGCAGTGGTGTGGTGGACTGCATCCTTTCTCCAGAGTTGTGAAGCTGGTGAATGTCAGGGTCATGATGTAGGTCTAGCGCATGATCCACAACTCATTATTTTTTTTTAAAGCATTTCCCTTTGCCAGTAGATGGTCCCCTTTGGTTGCTAGGGGGTGGAGGAAAATGAGTCCCTTTTAGGTAACAGGGAGGGACAGGTTGGCATGTGCACTAGGTAATGTCTGTTACATTGTTCAGGTACATCTAGGTTCTGAGATCATCTGATTTGAGGGCACAGACATCACTGGGGACTCTGACCCACTGGTAGATGGGTTGATCTTCATTGTCAGCTCTGGACACCTCTGGATATGTCTGTGTGGAGGCAGAGAAAGCACCTGGCTGACCTCCGTACTCTACTGACATCCCAGAAGGAAAAGGCCCTTTTCCCATCTCCACACTGTTTAATCCTCTTCAACTCAAAGACCCTCCTTTCCGTTTTTTTATGTTCACACCCTGTCAATTGGTTGCTTGCTTTGTCTCTTGACCTATCCTTGACTTTATTTACCTCTTATCTACAGAAAGCTCTTCGGTTAAAGGTGTGTGCTAGGGCTGATCCATACCACTACAAGAAACAGGTTTTTTCCAGTTCACAATCTCTGGGTTCCCAATGTGATCAAATATCCTTCAACAAACTACTTCAAGATATAGGCATAGACAAGGATGTTCTCAGCTGGACATCAGTCACTCAGAAATGAAGGCCAACAATGACAAATGGGACCTTATAACATTTAAGAACTTTTGAATCACAAAGGAAACAGTTAATTGGGTGAAGGGATAGTCTTCAGAATGGGGAAAAAGTTGTTAGCCATATAGCTAACAAAGGGTTAAATTCAACATATAAAAAGATCTTTAATCTTTACCAACCTTACATCTGATAGAGGGCTAATATCCAAGGTATACAAAGAACTGAAGAAACTAGATTCCAGACAATCAAATAACCCTATTAAAAATGGGGTACAGAGCTGAACAAAGAACTCTCAACTGAGGAAACTCGAATGGTTGAGAAGCATCTAAAGAAGTGTTCAGCATCCCTAGTCATCAGGGAAATGCAAATGAAAACAACACTGAGATTCCACCTCACACCAGTCAGAATGGCTAAGATCCAAAACACAGGTGACAGCAGATGTTGGCGAGGATGTGGAGAAAGAGGAACACTCTTCCATTGTTGGTGGAATTGTAAGCTGGTACAACCACTATGGAAAGCAGTCTGGAGGTACCTCAGAAAATTGAACATAGTGTTACCTGAGGACCCAGCTATACCACCTCCTGGGCATATACCCAGAAGATATTTCAACATACAACAGGGCCACATGCTCCACTATGTTCATAGCAGCCTTATTTATAATAGCCAGGAGCTGGAAAGAACCCAGATGTCCTTCAACAGAAGAATGGATACAGAAAATGTGGTACATTTACACAATGGAGTACTACTCAACCATTAAAAACAATGAGTTCATGAAATTCTTAGACAAATGGATGGAGCTAGAAAATATCATCCTGAGTGAGATGACCCAATCACAAAAGAACACACATGGTATGCACTCACTGATAAGCGGACATTAGCCCAAAAGCACACAATACCGAAGACGCAATGCATAGACCTCATGAAACTCAAGAAGAAGGAGGAAGACCAAAGTGAGGGTGCTTTTGTCATTTTTTAGAATGAGTATCAAAAGATTCAACCAGAGCTTCCAGGGTCTAAACCTACAGCCTGAGAACAGGTAAAAAGGAAACACCAGTGATGTCTGCTGGTAGAAGCTCTAATCCTGATGCTGGTCTCCAGACTTATACTACTCAGACCTTTGATGGGCCATTGGCAAGGACACCAAACAGATAGAGATTGACATCACTAATCTGAAGAAATCCCTCGTTTCGATGTCTGAATTGATCTCCAAAAACTGCAAAGGACTTTATTGGACTTGATTTATTCTTCTACAATAGAAAAGACTGTCCAGCTCGTGACTGTGTACAACCCTTAAAGAAGAATGTTGCCCTTACATAGACAAGACAGGGATGGTTAAAGAGAACATGAAAAAGGTCAGAGAAGGCCCAGAGAAATGACAGAGAGAGAAAGAGGAATATGAGAGCTGGTACAAGGATTGGTTTTCAACCTCTCCATGGTTGTCAACCCCACTTCCTCCCATGTTGGGACCATTAACTTGGTTATCTCTGCCGATTTCTTTTAGTCCCGGGCCTTAAATAGGCTGACTAACTTTGTGATACAACAGATAGATAATTCGGTAGCAAAACCTATTCAGATACATTATCATAAGTTAGCTATGGAGGACCACGAGACTCAAGATGAGGTTGTTTCTTTATCCAGGGTGTTCCTCAAACCCATCTCTACCCAACCTAAAAGAGGAGACTCCCACCCTAGACCAAGCAGAGAGGGGCTACCCAGAACCCTCTCTGTCTGGCGATCTGAATTCTTGCTTAGGCTGCGAGGCTAAGCACTGCAAGGGAATATAAATAAAAGTTTAAAATATCTATCTGGGTTCCCTGAGGGACAAGCCTGACTTCATAGGGGTTGATGTCAAAAGTATCCCCTCTCCAGGAAAAAGACATCGGGATGGGTATGGCCCTCATGCCTCACTGGACAACGACAGGAGGACCTGAGCCATTACAAGGTCCCCTTCAACTATTGGGGGTCAGGCCTTTATCCCCGCCTTCGCAAGAATAGAATCACCAAGGCCCTTCTATACTTAGAGAAGGGAGGAGATGTCAGGAGCAGCCCTACATATACACTAAAGGCCTAAAATCAGTCATAGGCCTAAAGTCAGCAATAATCCTGACATACATGCATGCTAACACCAAGTCTTGGGTCTCTGTGGAAAAACACTGAAACAGCAGGTTATAAGCTATTGTAAACAGGCAGCTTCTGTGGAAATTTACCAGCCTAAGTAGTCATAGGTCTTATAAATAGGCAGCCTCGGTGGATAGTACCAACTTAGATAAGGACAAGTGAATCATAGGCAGAGTCATAGTGACCTGTCCCCTGAACCTACACCTAGCTGATACCGTGTTCTGAAAAGTATCTGTACTCCCCTGAACACCTATGCTCTGGTGCCATTCCTTTCCCCACATCCTGCCTCTTTGTGTTTATAACCCCTGTGTAAATAAGTAAATTATGATGTGATTTAAGTAACTAAATAAATTAAAAAAAAAAAAGATCTTTAAAAATCTAAACATCAAGGAATCAAACCTAATTAATAAATGGGCTAATAAAACAAATACATGTTTCTCAGAGGACAAAGTAGAAACGGCCAATAAACTTATAAAAAATGCTCAACTCTACTATCCAGCAGAAAAAATGCATATTAAAATTACATTGGGATTCATCTTACCCCAGACAGAAAGACAGTCATGAAGGAAACAAATGACAGTAACAACAAATGTTGATGAGGATGTGGACAAGAGGGAAGAGTAGGAATGTAAACTAGGCCAGCTGCTGTGGAAGACAGTTTCTCAAAAACCTAACAACACGTCCTATATGACCCAGTATACCACTCCTGAGTATTTACCTGAAGGACTCCATCCAAGTCAACACATCACAGAGATACTTGTGCATTGGTGTTCATTGGGCTTCTGTTCACAATAGTTAAGTTATGGAACCAACACAGATGCCCAGCCCTGGAGGAATCGATAAAGACAATATGGTTTCAATACACAATGAGATTTTTCCAGCCATGTTGTTTGTAGGAAAATGGATATAACTGGAGATAATCATATTAAACGAATCAAGCCAGTCTCAGAAAGACAAATGTGCCGTGTTTTCTTTAATTTGTTGTTTCTAGAATTTATATAGATGTACAATGTCATATTTTCATATATGACATGAAAGTATAAGTGAAACTATTTACGGGGGCTGCAGGGACTAACAGGATCAGAAGGGACAAGAAAGGGAGGGCAGGACAGTGTGAGGGGGGGGTACTCAGCACAACATAATATATAGTCATAAAACTTTAAAAAATTCAGTGTTTTTAAAACTCTGGCTAGATCTAAACAAGGACACACATAACCGTCAGTGCTTTTGGCAGTTGTCCCTGTGACATGAGGAACACAAATTTTAAAATGATTCTTTGAACAACAGCAAAAAAGGCAGAAAGATACTAAGTTTTTGATAGTCCTCAAATCTGCCCTAACTTTGGATTCTAGTTAAGCGAGTCAACACATCTTCATTTTTCAAACCAAGTGTTCCTTCTTTTTTTCTTTTTTGGTTTTGTTGTTATTTATTATGGTGGTTTAAAATATGGTCTCATTTTTTTTTCTCCATATTCTTCCTTTGTGGAGTGTTTAGCCTTCCTCAGGTAGTTTATGGGCATAGATAGAATGGTTTAGAAGGAGCATGTCTGGGGCCAGTGAGGTGGGTCAGTGTGTGAAGATGCTCTTCTCCTGATGACTGAAGTTCCATCCTGGGAACCACGTGGAGGAAGGAGGAAAACTGACTCCCGAGAACTGGAGTTTGACCTCCGTATGCATGCACTCGCAACATGTAATAAATATATGAAAAAGAACCAGGCTTGATCTGGTCTGATTTGTAGAGGATGGTTATTTTAAATGTACAGTGTCTGGTTAGTTCTTACTGTCAAATAGATACAAACCTAGAGTCATCTAAGAAGCAGGAACCTCAACTGAAGAACTGCCTTGTTCAGACCTGCCTGTGGCCATGTCTGTGAGGAATTGCCTTGACTGATGATTGCCACTGAAGGGCCTGTTGTGGGCAGCACCATCCCCAGGCAGGTGGACCTGGGGTGAATAAGAAAGCTAGCTGAGGGTGAGCCAGTGAGCCAGCCTGACCCTACTCTCTCAGTGATGGACTGTCATCAGGATATGTAAGCCAAATAAACCTTTTCCTCACAAGGTTGCTTTTGGTAGAGTGTTTTATTATAACAACAGAAAGCACACTAGCACACATAGGAAAGAGGATAATTTGCATTTCTCATTAATAGGGAAGATGGATTTTATGTCCATGTTAGCACAAAGCTATTCGTTCTTAAGGTTGAGGCAATGGCTTAGTCAACAAAGGATTTGCCTCGAAGCCATAAGAACCTTATTTCAGAACCTCAGAACCCACATTAAAAACTTGAGCATAGCAGTGTACACTTGTAATCCCAGGAATGCAAGATGGAATGTGGGGACAGGTGGATCCCTGGGAGCTCGCTGACCAGCTAGCCTAGCCTAACCTGGTGAAGTTCTAGGCCAATGAGAGAACCTGTTGCAAATGAAAAATAGAAGGCAAGACAGCACCGAGGCTCTCTTATGACACACCCAATGAACCTACACACACATATGTATATACACACATGTACACAGAAAAGAGAGAGAGAGAGAGAGAGAGAGAGAGAGAGAGAGAGAGGGAAGGAGGGAGGGAGGGGGAGGGAGGAGAGAGAGAGGGAGAGAGAGAGAGAGAGAGAGAGAGAGAGAGGAAAACAACAGAACTGGTCTTCAGAATAACAGGGAAAACTGAAAACAGATTCATTTAGCCTGGCAAGGGCAGAATAGCAATGCCTGTCTGTCTGTCTGTCTGTTTCTACTTGTGCTTTGATTATAGTCATTACCCAGGAAGCTTTGTTTTCCTTCTTCTGCCAGGCCCAGACTCTGAGTGTGTGTGTACAGGTGGGGAAGCATTTTGAATGTGCTATTTGTGGCTTAGGTCTGAGCTGAACAATGTACAATGGTCTGACCACACCTACTCCGGCTGGCTCCTGTGAAGGTTATAAATCCAGCTGTGCACAGCACCAGAGATCAGATTGAATCTAGGGGTGGTGGTGGTGGCCTTAGTTTAAATCAAGATATTTGGGGCTGGCAAGATGGCTTTAATGGTTAAGAGTACATACTATTCTTGAGGAACCTGAGTTCAGGACTAAGCATCCAGGTCAGATAGCTCACAACTACCTGTAACTCTAGCTCTGGGGGACCAATGCTGTCTTCTGGCCTCCATGGGCACCTGCATTCATACACACACACACACACACACACACACACACACACACACACACACACACTTAAAAAATCCTTAAGATAGGGTATCTTAAAAGACTACCTTCTTGCTCCCCCTGTGGCTCCTAATCCTGTAATCCTGTTTGGGCTCAGCCCTGCATTCTGTTCTGAGACTCAGGCCAGCATGGCTCCATGTTGGCTTGGCTGTCTCTGATGTTTAGGTTTTGCATCACCCCCCTGGTGTGTACACTCTGTTGGTCTGTGCTCTGAAACACAGTGTCCTGACCAGTCCCTGCTTTGGCTTTGGTTTGCACCCTCCTTTGTAGAGCCCCTATATGTTTTACTAATTATGCCTCACTGCCCCCATCAGTCTCAAGTCTCAGCAGTGGGACTTGATTCATTTCTAAGCACATGCTTCTTCATGAGGGCCAGGGCCATTGCCACTGATGAAGGGATAGTACACATACACTCATAAGACACCTTCCAACTACATATGGTAGTTGAACTACCAGGGTCTGAGCATCCCTGATTCAAAACTTCAAAGTGGGCTGGGGCTATAGCTCTGTAGTACACACACACACACACACACACCACACACACCACCACCACCACTACTTCCAAAACCCTCCACAGAAACCCAAACTAGTATTAAAATAGCATCACCTAAATTGTATAGAAACTAGCTGGGTGTTACAGACTCACTTCCAGTAACTGGAGCTGGACTTGCACACAACCTGAGACAAACCCAGAATTTCCATTCCTCATTACTTCTTGGAATATTCTTTTTAATTTTGTGGACTGCCATGGATATCTAGATGAAAGAGTTCTACAAAAACTATTATTAACAGCAACGGTTTTAAGGCCTGTCCCTCCACATCCCCTGCTTGGTACTTATAATTTGTAGTCTATTCCTGTTGTGTCTAGCTCTGCACTTCTGATTTGCAGGCTAACATACTTCTTCATAACCTCTGGCTCTGCATTCCCTATTGAGAAAGACAACGATCTTAGTAATCTCTCAATTTTCTCTTTGACATTCTCCCAATATAGTTCTATAATTTCTAGTGAGATCCATATTCAATTTTTATCTTCATAGGACTATTTAGTTATCTTACAGTTAGCCAAGAAATAACCTGTGGTTCTAGTTCCTCTTCTTTGTTTATTTTATTTTTCTTGGCGTTAATGATTACTAGGGATGATTCCCTTCTCCTCCTAAAACTAACTCAACCTCAGTTCATATTTGACCCAAACTTTCACAGAGCTGTAAAAGTCCTCCTAGTAACATCTAGAACATTCTCCATACATTCTCCCAGTAGTTTCACTTGCTCCCTTGGTGTTTCCCTCCACAGCCCTCAGATCAGCTGTGGTATGGGCTGTTTATTCTATAGGCCTTGGGACTTGCTATCTCCATTAAAAATCTCTTTTCTTATCTCCCATGTTGGATCTTTAGTTTGTTTATTTAGACTTAAAAATATGTGAATGAGTGTTTTGCTTATGAACCTCTATGTATCATGGGTGTGCTTTCTGTCTGTAGAGTTCAGAAGAGGAAGTTGGATCTCCTGGAAGTAGAATTAAAGTGGAATTAAACGTGACTGTAAGCCACCAAGTTGGTGCCAGGAACAGAACTTGAGTCTTCTGAAAGAGCAAGTGCTCTTAACTACTGAGCAATTTTGTTTTTCAGCCCCAAAGTTGGATTTTTGCTGTGGAATTTCACAGCTTTATTTCATTGGATTCTTTGGGTGAAGTATATCTATCAGTCTATTTTATAAGAAGGCTGCATATAGCTAAATTTTTGTGATCTTGCATATTGGGGGTTTGTAAAGAAGAGAAGGTGGGGATGGAAGCTGGGCTGAGGTGGTGTTTCTGGGGCCTAGGGTGCTGGAGCTGGGAAAGGCAAGAGTAGGCTACACTATACAGAGGACCCTGATCAGTGGTCTATCAGAATTTGCTTACAAAGCACAAGTAGATAGACAGAGTCAAGAAGAACTTCAAGATGGCAACAGCAGAACATGAAACTAACTACAAAGGACCCTTCTGGCTGTGGCACCATATGTGACTGCCCATTATAACCATCTAGGAAGTTGGCCCTGGTGGAAACAAAAATTACTAATATATGAAGTCATACTCTCCAAATGACTCTATCCTTTGAGAAGAAAATGAAGAGACTTTTAATTTCTTCCACACAGTAAAGTAAATTCCAGATGGCTTAAGGGTTTAAGCATAAAAAAATGGGAAAAACAACACAGGAGCAGAACTTCAGAGATGTGTATTACCCGTTGCTGAAGGAAATCATCTTAACCAAGACAGTGGGCAGTGGCTAGAAGGAAGGGATGCTATGCTTGCCTGCATAAACTGTACACTACACAGAACGAGTCTCATTAATGAGGCCAAGAGAGGAATATTAGCTGGGGTAAGCAAACAAAACTGATATAGTGTTTATGTTTGAATAGTTTAAATACCTCTACAAATGAATACAATAACTTTTGGAGACTTCCATTCTCTACATTTAACAGTGGATGGAACATTCAGAAGGGTAATAAGGAAATGGTAGATTTGAGCAACATTACAGACCAAATGGATTTAACAAACTTATAGAGAATAGTCCACATAAAATCAACAGAATGGTTGGTAGGATGGCTCATTGGGTAAAGACATTTGCCTCCAAGCTTAATGACCTGAGTTTGATCTTGCAGAGTACACGCGTCGCGCCATGTACACACACACACACACACACACACACACACACTGTGTGTAGTGTGTGTGTGTGTAATAAAATCAGCAGAATGTAATTTTTCTCAAGTGTACATAGAACATTTTCCAAGTTAGTTCTTAGACCAAGCTATAAAATGAATCTTGATAAATTTAAGAAGACTTGAATCTTATGAATATTTTTTGACCAAACTGATATGAAACTAAAATCCACTAAAAAGTGGATAGGATTGGAAAATGAACAAATATGTGAAAATCAAGTAACACAGTCCTGAACAACCAATGGGGCAAGGGGGAAAAAATAGAAAATCAGAGAACAGATAAATGTGGAAACATGATGCACCAAATCTTACAAGGTATAGCAAATCAGTTCTAAGAGAGCTGGGTGTGGTGGCACACACCTGGCATCCCTGCACTCAGGACATGGAATCTACACACTTTGTGAATTCAAGGCTGGCTTGGCCTTCATAGAGAGTTTCAGGCCAGTCAGAGTGACATAGAAAAGAAAGAGAAAAAGAAGTTTTAAGGAGGGAAATTTAAAGTAACAAAAACGTACATTAAAAAGATTTATACTAGGAAAGGGGGAACATCAGCTTAGCAGATGGGAAGAAAAAGGAAGACTGGAGTCAAATCAACAAAATACAGGATAGAAGAAATAATAGAGAAGCTGGTTGAGATTAAGAATTGTGCTTTGTAAAGAAAAACCAAATAGACAAGTGGGTAGACCAAAAATAAAGGCACAAGATACAAATAAAATTGTGAACATGTAAGGAGGCATGAGGAATTCCAATTGTAGCAGAAATATAAAGGATCATAAGGGAATTCTAGGGGCTAGAGAAATGGCTCATCAGTTAAGAGCACTGGCTTCTGTTCCAGAGAACCTGAGTTCAGTTCCCAGCACCTACATAGAAACTCACACTCTGTGTAACTCTACTTCCAGGGGATCTGATGTCCTCTTTTGACTTCTATGGGCACCAAGCATACATACAGTGCATAAACATGTATGCAAAACACCCATTCACATTAATACAACAGCAGCAACAACAACAACACAAAACAACACAACAACAACAACAATGTATTCTGTAGCCAGGTGGATGGCACGTATCTGTAATCCCAGTTAAGAGGATTCTCCTTCCTAGGAGGCTTAGGAAGGAGAATTCCAAGTTTGGGATTAGCCTGGGTCACATAGTTCTATTGTGTGTTGAAAACAAACAACATACAAATACACAATCATAAAAAGTCTTGTGAGTAATATATGCCAACAAATTGGATAACCTAGAAGAAGTTGCTAAATTTCTGAACATGCCTCCTGCCAAGACTCAGTCATGAAGAAACAGCAAAGTAGAACAGACTGAGAAAGAGTAGGGAGATCAGTTTGCTGATAAAAACCTTACAGCAGGGGATAGTCCAGAACAGATGGTTTTACTGGGGAATTCTACCAAAGCCTAAGGAGAGATCAACGCTAGTCTTTTTTCTGTCTGTTTAAAAATATTGAGGAGCACTTCCAAACTCATTCCACTAGACAAGTATAGCCCAGACACCAAAACCCAAACCAAACAAGGTGCTACCACCACCACCACCACCACCACCACCAACAACAACAACAACACCCAAGCAAAACAAAACAACCCCTCCCCCCCAAAAAAAACCCCCAAACCAAAAAATACCAGGCCAATATCCCTAGTGAACATAGATGCAAATTTTCTT
Organism: Mastomys natalensis; assembly: GCA_021653895.1. NCBI lineage: Eukaryota > Metazoa > Chordata > Mammalia > Rodentia > Muridae > Mastomys > Mastomys natalensis. The sequence goes on from JAJTUV010000434.1 coordinate 1,067,890, forward strand.
GGAATTTGCTACCACAAGCAAGTAGAATTTTCCCTGGTGGGTTTTTTGAATGAGAAATGTCCCTCTACAGGCTCGTGTATTTGAACACTTGGTCCCTAGTTGGTGGTGCTGTTTGGGGAGATTTCAGAACCTTTAGGAGGTGTAGCCTTACTGGAGGAAGTGTCACTGGGGTGGACTTCCTGCTCCGGTTGCCATGCCTGCCACTTGTTGCTATGCCTCTCACTGTTATGATAGACTCTCATCCCCTGGAACCGTAAGCCCAGCTAGTAACCCCCATCTTCTAGTTACGCTCCACCTCATGGCCCGACGGCATCTGCAGATCAAGTGTTCGAATGCATGAGCCTATGGGGGACAATTCATGTTTAAATTACAGCTCATGAAATAGAATAACTACCCAGGCCCAGGGATGCTGGACTCACAATAGTAACCTTCTGCGTCCATGTCAGCATGGCTATAAGTAAAGTGTCAGTATTAAGTAGCTCCATAGATTTAATGTCATTCCATTTAAGATAGATAGTACTATACATTCATTTCACAGAGAAGGAACCCAAGGATTAATTATCTAGCTAGTCCTAGTCAAAAGCCAATCAGTGAATCAACAGCAGATTCTGAAATCAAATTTATGTTTGTCTAGTTGCAAAATGAAGATATTTAACTATGCTTAACTATGCTTTCTCTTCTCTCTCTCTTTCTCTCTCTCTCTCTCTTTCTCTCTCTTTCTTTCTTTCTTTCTTTCTTTCTTTCTTTCTTTCTTTCTTTCTTTCTTTCTTTCTTTCTTTTTTTTTTTTTGAGACAAGATCTTACTATGTAGCTCTAGCTGGGCTCAAACTCTCAGAGATCCACCTGCCTCTGTCTTCTGAGTGCTGGGATTAAAGGGTTGCATCACCATACTTAGTTAGACTTTTATGGTTAAATTAACTACTTTAAAAACTTGTATCTACTCCACTTAGGAAGTCTTTGTGTCTGTCTGGCTTTGAAATCACCAAAGGTTCCCTGTTACTGTGTACACTGGCTCAGGAGCTAGCACAGGCTGTGGCCAGCAGAAGTCAGCACCTGTGTGGCTAACTGCAGATGCATGTGGCTTGTGAGAGATGCACCATTGCAAGCTAGCTTTTGGAAGAAGCGTGAGGTATGTGGGAGCTGAGTAGACTGAGGCCCGACCTGTATATTTTTTTCTCAGCTTCCCTTTCTCCCTCTGTAGTAGGATATGTGATTCTTAGGAGAGCGTTAACCTTGTTGAAGCTGGAGCAAGCTACAGCTCACCTTATATTCACTGCAAAGTTCAGGTATTTGGAAAAAATATAATTTTCAAAAGTATGCTGACAAGAGTTAAGTAAAGTCATAGTTCATTTAATTATCTATTGGGCTTTGGCAGATCACCCCAACATTTAGCTGCTTATAAAGACAAACATTTATTATTTTGTAATTTTTGGTAAAATATTTATCTTATTTTTATTTATGCACATTGCATGTGTGAGTGTAAGTACCTGTAGAGGCCAGTAGAGGGCGTTAGATTCCTTGGAGCTGGAATTATGGGAGGTTGTAAGCTGCCAGTAGGGCTCTGCAAGAGCATCAAACGTTCTTAACTCTTGAGCTATCCCAGGCCTCTGATTATGTCATTTTTAAGAGTGGGGAATTCTGAAGGGATGGTTCAGGTCCAGACTCTTGTGAGGTTGCAGTCATGGTTGTGGTAATGGCTGTGCTGTCATCTGCACAGACAGACTGACACTGAATCGGCTTCCAGAACAGTTCCCTCTGCAGCCCTTCTTAATGAACGGCATGAATAGACTCATGACATAAAGACAGGATTCAGACATTTTTGACCTAGTCTCAGAAGTTACCCACCACCACATCAGTCATATTCTTTTTATTGGAAGTAAATCACTAAATATAAGAATAAAAGAATCTATATTTCCTGAGTGATAGTGCGCCAGAAAATGTAGGGTGTAATTTTGAAATTAATACAATATTGATAAAGGCCTGGGTGAAAAAAATTACCTGGCTAAAGGTAGCAGAGATTTGGAATGTAAAAGCCTAGAGTGCTGCTGGTTCTAGGAGACATACCTGTGCTCTGAAGACAGGTTAGAGTATGCCTGAGCTAGTGTCTGATGACTGCTACCATTCACGTGACAAAGACTCGTTCCTTTTTCTCTTTTTCTGGTTAAAAAGAAATCTCATTCTGTGCCATCCAGGCTGTTTATGGATCTTTCTATCTATGCACCCATTCATATGGGACCAGGGCACGATAACAGCTATTCAAACTGTGGAATGTTAATTAGACGGGAAAATGTACACATAAGCTATCTCCATTTCAACTGAGAGATCTGGCTGAGGTACATAATTTGCTTCAATGTCACCTGTGTCAGGGTTTTGAAAGGGTGGCAGTATATCATCGTGTTAGACAAAAGGCGTGGGATGAAAGGAGAAGCAACACGGGTTCCAGGATATTAATAAGTGCAAATATTTGCTTTTCTATGGAAGTACTAAGGCTTCGTTCTTATTTCTTGTTTCTCATGCCCAAAGTTATTTGCTTTTTATTCCTGACATTGAAGCCTAATGTTAGCTCATCTTCTGCTTCTGAAATACAGCTTTGCCATGGGCAGATGGAGCAAACATTGGCGGTAGACTAATTCTCTAGGGATGTGGCTGTATCCGAGGGTATTTAGTGAAGAGATGTGCTTGATACATATGGAGTGGGATATTAAATACACTTTGAGAGATTGCTTCTAATTGCGCCCCTTCATCTCTGTTCCTTTCCTTGTCTTCTCTCTTTTCGTTTCTCCATCGTAAAAGAGCTGCCCTACTGAGTAGGCAGGTACCTGGGATTCACTGGCCCTTTCTGTGCCTTATGTTGTACTTTGACCCCAAGACATACTGTACTAAGCTGTGTCCTTGGAGTGCCCCCTCATAGCCTTCATGTTAAAGATGGCAACACTAAGCATATTGATTACTTTTATTGTTGCAGTAACCAAATACCTGACAAGGAGTAACTGGCGGGAGGAAGGACTTATTTGGCTCACGGTTTGAGGGGATACAGTCCATCATGGAGGGGAAGGCATGGAGGCAGGCAGCTCCATGGTGGCAAAAGAGCATGACTGGGACTCTTATCCCCTTACATCTTATAGGAACAGGAAGCAGGAAGTGGGCAGGAGGTGGGACTGGGTTATACAATCTTAAGGCCTGCTTCTACTGACCTACTTCTTCAGCATGGCTTCACCTGCTATAGACCCCATGTCCTTTCAGAATACTGTCACCAAATGACACATATCCCAGGGGACATGTCATATTCCAAACACACCACCAAGAAGTTATAACAACTTCCCAATAAGGGAGGTGATGCAGAGGGGACTTCCCTGAGTTTCTGTTGCTTTACAATGAACACTATGCTTTCAGATGGCCAGAATCTGCATGCTCTATAGAGATTCCTCCCCAGTCATTAGGTAGAGGTTGGGCTTCAAGTATATACTTTGCTAAGTCACAAATACCAGATACTTGCCTGTGTCTGCCTTCTGAGTGTTTACCCTAAAGGTGTGTATCACCACATCTGAAGGATTTTCATTTTTTTTAAATGATTGATGAATTTATTGATGAATTCAGGCTTTTATTCTTGGTTGTATAGTTTTAATTAATTATTATTATTTTTAAAAGAGTCATATAATATGTTTGATCATATTTTCCTTTCCCTGAACTCCTCCAGATCCTGCCCAATTCCTACCACCCAACTTTATCTTTTTTCTTGCTCTTAAAAACAAAACAAAATAAACTCAAATTCAAACAAAAAACAAACAAACAAACAGAAGATAACACACACACACACACACACACACACACACACACCCCCACATGGACTCTCTTTCATGTTGGCAACTATCTCTGAACAAGGGGCCTGTCTTGACATGTGATCATATACCCAGTGACATCCATTGGAACAAACTCATTTTTATCTTCCAGCAGCTCTGAGTTGCAGCCTGTTGGTTAGAGGTAGACTTTGTGCCCACTTCCCCTTCTCGAAGCAGGGACATAGTCTCATATTAGGTTTCTTTCTCCACTGTTTTGGGTAGTCTTAGACCTTCAAGCTAACTGTTGGATCTCTATTCTATTTTATTTTTTTTCCTAAACTTTTCTTTCAAATTTTTTTTTTTAATTAATTTTTATTAATTTATTCTTTTCATGTTCTCTTTTCCTAAAGCCTTCTTTGTGTTTCCATGTCGTTTTTCTTTTTATTAAAAATTATTTTTTAATGATAACTTTCTCTCTTCTTCTCTGCATTCTTCTTCTCTTTTCTTCGTGTTCTTCTCTTTCTCTTGTGTGTGTTTGTGTTGTTTTTTGCTCGTCTTATTAACATCTAATTCTTGTTTATGGGATAGAAATATTATTTAAATTCTCTGGGCAGATTACATTTTTTTTTGTTGTTACATCTTTCTTTTTTTATTTCAGACAACCTCCCAACCCTATTATTTTGGTTCCATGCCTTCATGCTGGAGCTTTCTAGATTTTAGAAGTGGTGTTGGTAGTGGAACTGAGAAACTTATATGTAAACATTGTCAATGGGGAATTTCAGTAACAGCTTTGCTAGTCTGTTGGAACAACAAAGTGTGATTTTAAAACTCTTCCTCATCAACTTCCGATTCCATCTGATGTTCGGAGCCCGAGGATGGTCTAACATTCCTTGTCGGATGTGTTGCCTCTATTGACCCTGGTGCAGACATTCATCTTCTCAGGAACAGTACCTGTCTTCCTGAGCACGTGGAAGGTTTAGGCTGTGACAGTTCTTAAATATTCAACATTATCCTTACCAAGCTCATCTGCCATGGCCACTGTATAGCACTATCAAGTAACCACCTATCCAATTGCTTACTAAGTCTACAGAAAGAATCCTTATCATCCCCCTCCCTGTCCCCATGCTCATTCTTTTGAAGCCTCAGTCCAGCCATAGGTCATTGTCCCCACCCGACTCCCATTTCTGCTCTTTGTCTGTCCTGTCCTGCAAGGCATTAAACAGGGGTCCAGGAATCACCTGAAAGAGAAAGTGGGGAAGTTGACTCAAAGAAGTGACGACCTGTCTATAATTGATTAATTCGTACTGTTTACTCTTTCACACACAGTTGTATACACAAAAAGGCAGGATGTGAGGAAGCGATGACACAGGAGCGTAGGTGTTTAGGGGAGTACAGATATCTTCCAGAAAGAGTGTCAGCTGTATGAAGGTTCAGGAGACAGACCTCTATGACTTCGCCTATGATTCACTTGTCTTATCTAAGTTGGTATATCCACCAAGGCTAAAAAGAACACATAAAAAGAACCTAGCCAATGCCTGGGACATAGATGACCATAAATACTTACTGAAAGAATGGCAACATGCTAGAGTACAAGCCCAGAGCCAGGCTGCCTGGTATAGGTCTCATGTTTGCCACTCATAGCCAGATATGTTCAGTAAGATTTTTTAATCTTCATGACTTTGGTTTTGTGGTGGTTTCAATGAGAAATGTTCCTCTTAAGTCTGGGCATTTGGTTTGGTTCTCTTATGTTTGGTTCCTAGTTGGTGGTGCTGTTTGGGGCATGGGTGGGTTAAGTGGCACTGCCTTACTGGGAGGAAAGTATGCTGGGGACAGGCCTTGAGAGCCCTATCCTATCTCCAGTTTGCTTTCTCTGCTTTGTGCTTGCATTCGATGATATGATATTTCACCTGCCTGTTCCAGCCGACATGCTTGCTGTTTGCTGCATGCTCCCCTGATATAATGAACGCTTTTCTCGCTGGAATCATAAACTCAAATAAACTCTTCCTTCTGTAAGTTGCCTTTGGTGGTGCTATTTTATCACAGCCACAGAAAGGTAAACTAAAAGGAATTTCCTCATCTATAAGATAGGCATCATACTAAACATCTACTTTGCAAGATTGTTGTGAATTAACTAACTAGCATGTAGTGTCTTTAAATATTAGTATAGTGGTGTGCTGGCTAGTTTTATGGCAAATTGACACAAGCTAAAGTCATCTGAGAGGAGGGAACCTCAACTGAGAAAATGCCTCGATAAGATGGGGCTGCATACAAGCCTGTAGAGAATTTTCTTAGTGGTTTATGGGGGTGGGATGCTAGCCCACTGTGGGTAGTGCCACCCCTGGGTTCAGATTGAGCAAGCTGTGGTGGCAAGTCAGTAAGTAGCACTTCTCTATGGCCTTTACATCAGCTCCTGCCGCCAGCTTCCTGCCCTGCTTGAGTCCCTGTCTTGATTTCCTTCAATGATGAATAGTAATATAGAACTGTAATCCAAGGAAACCCTTTTCTTCCCAAGTTACTTTGGTTATGGTATTTAATTACTGAAATATTAGCCCTAATTAAGACAGAAATTGCTGTGACAATCTGACCGGTGTTTTTAGGAGGATTGTGGAAAGACCTTGGAACTTTGGACTAGAAAAGTCATCGAACGTTCAAAGCCTGGTGAGCTGTTCTGTGGGAGCTTGGAAGAGAAAAGTGTTGAGAGAAACACAGACCATGGAGTCCTGGCCTGTGAATAAAGTTCTGGAGGGATATTTGGGTCTCTTAAAAACTTCATCAGGAGTGTTACAGATTTTGAGTTTAAAAAAAAAAATCTGTGGTTCTGGTCAGCTGAGGCTAAAGAATCAGCCATGATTAACAGGAACACCACTAAAGCAAAACCTTTGCATTACTGTGACAATTGATGCTGGCTAGCTGGGTCTGAGAAATTAGCGGTGATTAAGAAGAAACCAGTGTCCTTGAGGTGAAATCTTTTGGAAACTGTTCCCTAAGAGTCAGCACATAGAACTTGTGTTACAGAACCCACCACTACAAGGTTGTAGCTCGTGCTGGCAGCCGAACTTGGTTATTGCAAGACTGAGTCTCCCAGGTGCTTCCAGTTTTGAAGGCATGAAGGGGTCCTGGAGAGCAGCTTAGGCTTGGTGCTACATGGCAGGCTGGAGCCTCTGAAAGGAGCCCAGGGAAGGCTATTGGTGAACGTAAAGCCCAAGTGCAGCAAGAGACCCTAGCATTTTGGAGATGCCAGTACCATGAGATGACCACCAAGAACAGTAGCAATGGTGGATTGGAGCGTGCAGGAGCCTAGCAAACAAGCTGTATGTGGGGCAGAGGACAGGTCTGGAGGTGCCCAGAAGATTGTGAGTGGATCCAGACATTGGGCATTGAGTTGCTTACACTGTTGGAGTTTACTTTTGGTTCCTTCAAATTTGTAGTTCTTCCCTCTTAAAGTAAAAAATTATTTTTAATTTACAGGAGCTCACAGTTGAGAGACTTTAAATTTTAAAGAGATTTTGGAGTTTTACAAAGACGTTGAATTTTAAAAGAGTTTGGATATTTTAAGGAGATTTTTGTACTTTTAAGTGTTTGAATGTTTAGGGACTGTGGAGCTTTTAAAACTTGGAATATTTTATACTGTTCATATTATGTGTGCTCTTGGGGATGAAAAAGAAAGGGAAGGCTGTGGCCTAACAGTAACAGTGACGTGTTTGTGTGTCAAGTCGACAAGAGGACAGTTGTGATGGCTAGTTTTATGTCAGCTCCACACAAGCTGGTCATCAGAGAGAAGGGAGCCTCTATTGAGAAAATGCCTCCCTAAGACCATGCTGTGTAGGCAAGCCTGTAGAGTGTTTTCTTAATTAGATCGATGGGGGGGGGGCTCAGACCATGGTGGGTGGTGCCACACCTGGGCTGGTGGTCCTGGGTTCCATAACAAAGCAGGCTGAGCAAGCCATGTGGAGCAAGTCAGTAAGCAGCACCCCTCCATGGCCTCTGCATCAGCTCCTGCCTCCAAGTTCCTGTTTGGGCTCCTGCCCCATCTTCCTTCAATGATGGGTTAGGATGTGCAAGTGTAAGCCAAATAAACCCTTTCCTTCATAAGCTGCTTTGGTCATGGTGTTTCATTGCAGCAATGGTAACCCTAAGACAGGTGGTTTAAATGAGAATGGCTCCTGTAGGCTCACATGTTTGAATACTTGGTCACTGCTTGGTGGAATTATTTGAGAAGGATGACTAGGTGTGGCCTTGTGGGAGGAGGTGTGTCACTGGGGGTGAGCTTTGAGGTTTTGAAAGACTTCATGAGGCGGGCGGTGGTGGCGCACGCCTTTAATCCCAGCACTTGGAGGAGCAGAGGCAGGCAGATTTCTGAGTTTGAGGCCAGCCTGGTCTACAGAGTGAGTTCCAGGACAGCCAGGACTACACAGAGAAACCCTGTCTCAAAAAAAAAAAAAAAAAAAAAAAGAAGACTTCATGGCATTTTCAGAGCACCCTCTGTCTCTTGTTTATGGTTGGGGATATACACTTTCAGCTGTTTCTGCTGCCATACTTTGCTCTGCCCTCATAGACTAACCCTCGAGAACATAGAGAACGTAAACCCCATTGCATGATTTCTTTGGTAAGTTGCCTTGCTCATGGTGAAGCCACGGAAATGTAACTAATACACTTGGCTGTTATATTGTACTGGGTTAGCCATTTTTAACTGTTTTCTTCCTCAGTGTGTTCCATCAACAAAGGAGCATGTCCAAAGTGTATTTCACAGGCCATGTAGCTAGGATGCCTTAGAGACACAAATTGAATGCAGGGGTCCAGTTTGAACATTTAGGTAAAGTAGTGCAGTTGTCTGCCATTCATAAAGTCCTGGGTTCAATCCCTATCACCATACAAACCTGTGTGGAGGCACATGCTTATAATCCTAGCATTTGGGAGTTGAGTCAGGAGGATTAGAAGTTCAAGGTCAGCATTAGCCACATAGTGAGTTCAAGGCCAGGTGGGCTACATGTGAACCTTTCTTAAGAGGGAAAAAAGCTGGGTATGGTGGTATATGCCTTTAATCTTAAGCAGCACTTGGGAGGCAGAGATAAGTGGATCTCTGGCTTCCAGGCTAATAACGGTTACCTACCAAGACCCTGTCTCAAAACAAACAAAAGCAAAAACCAAAATGAAACCCCAAACCAAAAAAACAACAATAACAACAACAACCCCCCCCCCCAAACCTCTCAAATTCCTTTATAACTTACCACAGGCCTCTCCATCCTTTATTGAATAACAGGTTTATGCCAGGCTGCTGACAGGCTTCTCAGAGGAGCTCTTCTGAGGCACAGAGAGCTCACTGTCTGTCCTTGCTGTACTTGTGTCAAGGGTGGTACTGGGAGATGGCCTTGGAGACCTTGATTCCCTCAGAGCAGGAGCTGCTAAACCATCCTGGTTACCGGTGAGGTACTCCAGGCTCATCTCTGGCTGAAGCTGGCAGGTCCTGGCTCTGGCAGGTGTGCTAGCTGAGCCCAGGCTGATGGCAAGCATTGATGGGAAGCTGCAGGCATCACTCGGTGGCTTGATAATTGGATATTTCTATAATGACAAATTACAGCTGTTTCTCTTGTCATCAGTGTGAAAACATTTCCGAGGCAGTGATTTCCCAAGGGGGCTGGCAGGGGGAGTGGTTGTTATCCAGTTAGGATTATGGAAATGTCTGGTGCAGGGGATGTGAAGCGTGGCTGAGTGGAGCTGTGTTTCCGCACTGCTGGCCTCTGGGTACTCAGCCTCACCCCATGGCAGGTGGAGAGGAGACAACCGTCAAAACATTAGTACTGTTAATTCTTTGAGATGGGGTTGGGGTTTTCCAATTTGTTAATTTGCTCCAATCTTGGCCATTTCTTAATTCGAACAAGAGGTACTGTAGTATTAAACAGCAATGGAAGGCTCAATCTTTGTTAGCTTGGAAAGTGCTTAGCATTCAGAGTGAGTCATGTTGGTGATTTGTCTGGCTGTTGGCCTGTTTCCTGAGCCAGAAAGGGCTTAGGGGGTTCTGAAATGTGTGCTCTGGCCTTCAGTGAGCTAGTCATCTATAAATTCCAGTTCTCAACGGCTGTGAGTTGGCCTGAAGCATCCTTGTCTTAGTGTTTCAGGGGAAACAGAGAGGCTCAGACTATGGCAGAGACAGCATGCCATTTCACCGTGTGTGTGTGTGTGTGTGTGTGTGTGTGTGTGTGTGTGTATACATACATCTATGTATGTGCATGTGTGCACATGTGTTTGTGTTTGTGGAGGGTAGAGTTGAAGTTTAGTGTCTCTCTCAATCCTTTCCACCTTATTTTTGAAGATAAGGTCTCTCTCTAAATCTAGAAATCTAGATTTGGCTATGGGGGAATGGCCTGTGAGCTCCAGAGAGCTGTCTGCCTCCTCAGCACTAGGATTAGAGCTGCATGCTTCTGCCCTAGCTTCCACTGCTGCGATCCACAGTTGATTTAAAAAAAGAAAATCACACACACACACACACACACACACACGTGTGGTGTGTGTGTGTGTGTGTGTTGTGTGTGTGTGCGCGCGCTCTCGAGCCAGCATGCTCGCTCTTTGGCTTCATTCATAGCTATTCTTGGCCAGTCCATGGCCTGTAGGTTGGACATGCCTGTTAAGTTTCTGTTTCTCAAAATAGCACCACCATCTGGGGACCAAGGAGACAACACAGGAGCCTGTGGCAGACATGTCATATTCAAATCATAATAGGTCCAGAGTCAGGGACACAGAATAAGACTAAGAGTCTCAAAGCTGAACCCCTTGGGGTCGCCCTCCATTCACCTAGAATGTCCAACTGGCTGAGTTGAGCTAAAGCTGCTTGATGTTGGCTAATTCGCTATTAATTCCTTAGGAGCATAGAACAAGCCTACCCTAAAGAGATGCAGAAATCAATGGCCAGGAGAAAGACAAAGCAACTTGCTGAGCAGAGTGCAAAGGAGGAAGTAGGTTTTAAAAGACTCCGTCAAACTCTTTGGAGTGCAGCTGGTATGTGGAGAGTAAATGACTGCTTGTATCGATTCATATTTTTCTCTAGGTTGGAAAGAGGAGAGAGGTAATAAACTAAGGTGAGGGGCCTGGTTAGCCTTGTGATGCTGAGGTAATTATTGTGCAGTTAGAAGCCTAGTGATTTTTTACTTTTCAGAGGCACAGAGAGCAATTGAGGGCTGGCATGGGTTTCTAAATGATGGAAATGAGCAATCAGGATCAATTAGTAGTAAATAGCATTAGCTTGAGGGGAAAAATCACCAGCAATCCAGAACACCGCTTAACATTGCTTTCTTTTCTATTTCCTTTGTGCCCAGCTGGATAAGGGCTGGGCTAGAGGGAGTGGGAGCCCTACTGAGGGAGAGGGCAGGCCACAGATCCTCTGGCTTGCCTGCTCTAGGGCCATGCTGCAAGCCTGAGTCCTGATTGCCAAGCTCAGTGCCAAGATACATGGCAGCTGTTCTGGAGACAATGGCACAGCAGCACCCAGCTGGAGGATGAGGCGGGGCTGGCATGAGTATGCTGAACCTACTCCCCAGGCCCCAAGTAAATGAAAGGGGTGCTGCAGGTGGGAGGTGGTAGCCTTGCAGCCATTTAGAGAAGAACCTTAGAGCACCCACAGGCCTAGCAAACTCTCTGCTGTCTGCTTGACCATCCTGGTTACCTCTCTGGCTTCATTTCCACTTGACATTTGCATTCACGTCTGCTGCAGGAGGGGCTGGCTTCCTTGATGTTTCCTGCCCGGTGTGCACCCTCTACTTAGAGCCTTTGCTGGATTGCCTTGGTCCTGTGGCCCCTTTTCCAGATTGTGCTCTTATTTGAACTCTACTAACTTCACTATGCCTCTCAGTGCAGCCTGCTTCCCCTCGAATCACTCTATTTATGAAGCTGTCCCCATTCCAATTTCCTCTAATCCATAGCTCTTCCAAAGATGTATCTTATTTCTGTTCTCATAACATGCCTAGTGTGTCCACTGCTCATCTCCCCTCCTCTGGAAGACATGCTCTGTGAGGGCATCCCTCACTGAATGATCGAGTCTCACGGATGAGGGCAGGGCTGGCTAGGTGGAAGGCTCTTGGTAAATGTTGACTGAGTGAAGGACAAAACTCAGACAGTGAAGTGCTTGCTGTGCAAGCGTGGACTTGAGTTTGAGCCCCAGTGTCACACAAAAAGCCAGGCATTATGGTGTACACTTAGAATCCCAGCACCAAGGAGGCAGAGATGAATGAATCTCTAGGCAAGCCCAAGTCTTGGTGAGGGACCTTGGCTCAGAACACAAGGCAGTTAGTGCCTGAAAAGAAATGGCACTTGAGGTTATCCTCTGGCCTCCCTCCAATGGACACATATAAATTCACAGCTGTGCATAACACATGTGCACAAATGCATATATAGACACAAGTATGCACACATATACACTTGTGTATATACGCACATACACACACACACACATACATACACACACACAAAGCAAAATCAACATGCTTTTCCACAGTTGATGAGTGAGAGGCACAGTTGGGTGAGATTTGCCCAGAGAACACCAGAGTCAGGATGGGGTGCCATGTCTGCTAATTTCAATTTATCTCCTTCATTTTTCCAACTTGACAAAGGACAGAGAAAAGCTTCATCTGGATGCGTTCGACATGCCCAGGCTGTACTGAGTCTTTCTCTAATTGTGCAGCCAGTGACTTCTGAGTCCCCCACCCCCCACCCCACCCCCATCCCATCATCTTCTCTGTACTTATGCTCACTGATCCCTCTTGGCCTTCAGGGATCTACTTTATTGTTTTTGTTGCTTCTGGGAGAGCCACCTCGATGGTCCAGAGGAGATCAGACTCTCTGACTGGAAGTCCTTGGCATGCCCTGAACTCAGCAGGCATGTGGTGATCACATGGCTCACTGCCTGGCTGTCTTTTCCACTCTGGTGGTTGCTGTCTGAGGCCACACAGGGCCTGCCTGGTTCTCTGCTGTTTTCCTAGGGTCTAGATTTGGAAATGACTTTCAAAGAATGTGTGATGAATGGGTAATGATGTTCCTGATCAATAAAAGCGAAGGCAGATAGTATCTGGCTTGCTGGGAGAGCTGCATCTCACATACAATCGCCTTGCACCACTCCTGGGAGGCAGAGTTACTGCTCCTGAGCAGGGCAGTAGTGAGAGGACAATCGTAAGGTCAGTTCTCCTTTTACCTTTTTGGGGGTTCTGGAGATCAAGCTCAGGCCATCTGGCTTGTACAGCAAGCAGCTTTCCTTGCTGAGCCACTTTGCCAACTCCTATTTCTAGAGCACTTCTATCTTCCCAATGAGAAGCTCTACCCATGATACATACTAATTCTCTATCCCCCTTTCACACTGGTAGCCACTACTCTGATGTTTATCTGAGCTTATCTTTGCTAGGCAACCCATCTAAGTAGTTTTAGATATAATATCTGTATTTCTGCATCTGGCTTAGTTGATATAGTAAAATGTTTTCAAGGATCATTCTCTCTGTAGCCTGGATCAGAACCTTTTTCTCTTCCCCCTCCCTTATCTGAACAGACACCAGTTTGTTACTTATCTGCCGATGGACACTGGGCTGTCTCTACCTCGGCTATAATGATTTTGCTGTGATGAACATTGGTGCACAAGTGTGTGTTTGAGTCCTCGGTTTCAGTTCTAACAGATGTGCACATAGATGGCTGGGTTGTATGGAAGCCACGGTCAGATGGGTTTCCATGGAGATTCTACATTTCTACCAGTAATGTACACACTGTCCAGCTTCTCTGTATTACAGCTCACCTCATCTCCTCCTCTACCTCCTTCTCTTTCCCCATCTTCACTTTCTTTCTTTTTTTCTGAATAGCCTTGGCTAACTTGGGAATGAAGGCTGGCCTCAAACTTGTGATTGTTTTGCCTCAGTCTCCTGTGTGCAACAGATTGTAGGCATGTGACGTCATACTGAATTTCCTCCTCCTCTTCCTTCTTCTTTCTCTTTCTCTTCTTCCTCCTCCCCTCCCTCCTCCTCATCTTCCTCTTCCTCCTTTTCATCCTCCTCCTCTTCTTCCTCATCTTCCTCTTCCTCTTCATCCTTCTCTTCCCTCTTTTCCTCCTCCTCCTTTCTCTTTTCTCTTTAACTTAATGTGTGTGTGTTGCAAACACTGTGAGAGCAGGCATGTGTGTATGCCATTGAATGAATACGGAGGACAGAGGACAACTCTACTGTGGCTGGGTTCTGGGAATCAAACTCAGGTCATCAATCCTGAACAGCAAATGCTTTTACCCACTGAGCTATTTCACAAGCCCTTTGCTTCTTTCTGATAGCTACCATGAGTTATGAAGTACGAGGTATGATGGGGCATATCACTAGTGACTAACAATGTTGGGCAACTTTTCATGCTCTTATTGGCTGGCCATGTACTTGTCTTCTTTGGAGCTACATCTGCATAGCCTGCTCTAATCTCCCTAGTGCTGGGTTAAAATGGAGGGGAATGTCCTGGTCACTGCTCTCAACCTGTTAGGGGAAGCTGGGCCTGTGAAAAACTTGGCCAAAAGACTGAGATCTGGATTGGTATCTTCAGGGCCAGAGCAGGAAGGGAAACTAAGTGCTTCTGGGTCTTCAGGATATACTCCCATTATGGTTCATAAGAGATGGGAGGCTCTGGTATCAGAGTTCCTGTGTAGGGGAAGTCCCCAGGATTGGAGTTTAGGAGGTTGGGTAGGGACAAATGGATGGCAAGGTTGACATTAGAGAGGAAATAATAGGTGAGGGATAAGAAAGGCCACAGCAGCCTTTGTGGGCTGGGGAGTCTTTGTGGGTTGCATCACTGAGAAGAGGCCAAGCCCCTGCTCTGCCATCACCAGCCAGGCCAGGTTCCAGATGTCAGACTCTCTGTAGCTCTGAGTTTCTCAGAACCTGGGCCCATCAGCTTGTTCTTCCACTTTTAGTCTTCGGTGCCAGTTGTTTTTACAGCGTTTATGGGTGTTGATGTGTGTACTCATGTGCATGTGTGTGTCCATGTCTGTGAGTGATCCTTGACTGGAAGGATATATGGAGAGAATACTGTTGATTGGGTGACTGGTGTCTACCTGATAGAGAGCTGATATTTATTTCTGAGCAGCCTCTGACTTTGGATGCTCACACAAAGAGGAGAGAGAGACAGGGCTAGGAGTCAAGTCATGTAGGAAAGACTTCTATTACTGACCTGTAAGGAGAGGGTGACTCTCTAGAGCAGGGAGGAACTCTCTCTTTTCTCTTAGGGCAGCTGGAACAAGGGCCTGTTTCCTGAACATTCCTGCCTAGCATGAAGTGGTCACTGTAAACACTGAATATGTCCTTGCATCTTGGTCCCCTTCAAGGTATCAAAGCCTACCCTTTATTTAGGAAACTGTGGAAACAGCAAAAAGGCTGGCTGGCAAGATGGCTCAGTGGGTAGGGCTCACTGAGCCTGACAATCTGAGTTTGATCCCTGGGCTCACATGGTGGAGGGATGGACTCCTGTGACTGTCTTCTGACTCCCACAGGGGTACTATAGCATGTGCATGTGCACACACACGTCCGCTAACTAACCAAACACATAAATGTACTAGTGGCTGAAAGGTTAGTATTATGGTTGGAATGTGAAATGCTCCTGTAGGCGCGTTTGATTACTGACTCTCCAGCTGGTGCCGATGTTGTGGGAAGGTTGTGGATTTTAGGAGGTGAGGATTGGCTGGCAGAGGTGGGTCACTGGGCACAGGCTTTTGGGGGTTATGACCTGGCCTGCCTTCTAGTCCTGCTATAGACTCCCTCACCTGTTTCCTGGTGATCATCTGCTGCCATGAACCCCCACCATAGACACACCTGCTCCCCAGGTCATGCCTTCTCTGCCATGATGAGTTGAAATCTAACTCTGAGTCAAAGATAAACCACTACTCCTGTAGGTCAGGTGTTTTGTCATAGAGCCAAGAAAAGCAACAGTTAGCTCAGAAGCTAGCTTCTTGTATTCCATTTGCTCAACAGTCGTAATGCGAAGCACCCATAAGGAGGGGCTGTTTGCTCATCAACCTGGCTCCCCAGGGTGACATTGACCTCCTTAGACAAAAGCTGTTTAAGCATCATCCAGGTCCCCTGTCACCTGCTTTGTCTTGGTTGTGCATATTCTGCAGGACCATCTCTGCTTCAGCCATTGTTTGGTCACACCAGGGACCTTATTTAGAAGGACACACTCCTTGCCCAAAGCCCTCATACTTATCTGCTGTAGGGGAATCAAAACACACAGCCTTCATATGGCTGAGTTTCATTATTTTGTTTCTGAATTTCTGTGTATTTCTTGTTTTGTATGCTACTGCAGAAGATGCTGTGGTAAAGAAAGATGGAAGCTTGACTCTCCCCCATGTACCTGTAATGGTTCCTGTATAATGTAGTCTTAGTTTGGTTCTAACTTGGATTTTTTTCTCAACAGATGTGAACAAGTAACTGTTTACCCCAGGAACTAATGACAGACCAAAGAAATGGTTCTACCTAAGTCTGGCTTGGGACCAGAGAGCTTCCTGAGTTTTCTGACAGGAGCCCTAACAGGGTTCCTTATGGGAACATGGTGTCTCAAAGGCAGCAACATCTCTCTAAAGCCCATTCCAGCATGGATAGTAACTCATAAAAACTGTATTCTTGGAGGTAAGCATATCTACTAGTTGGGGGACCCTTCTCTCCCTGGAGATTGTTACTGCTTCCAAGCTTCTAAGTTTTGATAACTTCTCCAGGTTAGTATAGTTTGTTTACTTACTTAATCTTATGACCCTCGGGAAGGAATGCTTCAATTGAAAAGAAATAGCCACACAAGTCCAGTATACTAGGTGTGGCATCAGCAGGGTTACTTTCCAGACTCCACTTCCTCAGATTGGTTTATCAGAATGATCTTTAAACCTTAAAGGAGAATTTTATGAGTCGAATTCGCTGGTAGTGCCCAGGCATTTGGCTAGATGTTATTTCTGGGTGTGTCTTTAACGATGCTTTTGGATGACTTAATATCTGACTTAGCAAACTGAATAAGGGAACCACCCTCCTTGAGGTGGATGAGCCTCAGCTAACCAACCTGAGGCCTGAAGTAAGAAGGAAGAAATCTGTTCTCTCTGCCTGACTTAGAATTAGAACATCCATCTTCCATCTTTGGGTTTGTATTGAACTGTGGCTACACCGTTGGTTCTCTTGGATGTCCAGTTTGCTGACTAGAGATTTTAGACTCTCTAACTCCACTGTGTAAACCAATTTGCTATAGTAAACCTTTCTCTGATTCTTTTTCCTATTGATTCTGTTTATCTGGAAAAGCTAGACTCTCATAGGTTAGGTGAAGTGGACAGAACTGGGCACCCTGTCTGCTTGGTGGTTTAATTAATTTCCTTCCTCTATTTTAATTAATTTCCTTCTTTGAACTATACAAAGGTGCATATTGATGAAAGGTTCTTGTAACATTGCTATAGCTTGCTCATTTCATTCTTTTTGCAATGTTTTTTTCTTTTGTGATTTTAGTTTATAGGCTGCGTTGTTTTCATGAATGACCTCCTGCCTGTCTCTCTGTGGTTATTTTTGATCACAGCTGCTGTCCCAGAGAGACCCCACTCTGGGGAGGCCTGGCAGAAAGGGGAGCATATGTCAGGGGGCTGGGGAAGCTGGCAGAAGCCATCTCTGTCAGTTTAATGTTTTATAAGAGTTCATGTAGCAATGTATATTAAACAAGTCCCATGGTGGGAGAATTCAGAATAAATTAGCAGCAGCGGTTTCCTGTTTGGCAGTGATCTTGTAGACTGGAGCTTCAAGACAGGAATAGCCATTTGTTATTCTGCCAACATGAGTATGGGGTGTTCCACAAACTCCTCAGGAATCTACGATGACAGAGTCTCAGAGATCAGGCATGCTAACTTCATAGAACATGGATGAAGCTCAGAGACTCAGAGAGACCTGCGGTTACCTCTACAGAGGGATGTGATCGGGCTCTGGTTCTAGTCAGGTTTTGGCAGCCGAGGCACAGATTTTTAGGGGTGCAGGATGGTTTTAAGGTAGCCAAAGTCTGTTGTTACTCATTGAGGGTCCCCAACCAGAACAATTGGCTGACATTTTCTCTACATGTTGATTCTCAGTGTATGTTATGGATCAGTTTCCAGGTATTTTGAACTCTGGCTCTTTTGGATTCCGAAGACATACAGCTCCTAGAAGAAATCACTGAGGGCCTGGGTACCCAGTTCTTTAGTGGCAACTTTGCTTTTGACTTAGCTTTGTGTTACCGGGTGATAATCCCCAACTTGCTTCTGTCACCTGATGACAGACCATATGCTGAAGTGACCTCAGCAAATGGAAAAGCCTCTTCACAGCAAAGCCATAGCGCTTTGAGAACATAGTTAGCGCTGGTGAGAACATACCTCTCATGGGCTGGGAAATAGCTAGGCAATAAATGAGCCTGCTGCAAGGCTGAGGGTCTGAGCTTGAGGACCTACATGATAGGAGGAGAGTATTGGCTCCTACAAGTTGTTCTCTGGCAGCCAAACGTGCACCGTAGCATGCACATGTGTGTGTGTGTGGCATAATAAGTAAGTAAATAAATACATGAAAAAAGAAAGTATCTCCTGATGAGAGCACCTATCTCCTCTTAAAATTTTTGTCTCCTGTTGACTCACAGCCCTAGGCAACTCACCTCGGAACTCCGTGTCAATACCAGAAGGAGAGAGACATTGCCTTTTAACATGATAGACAAGGGAACTTCAGGCTGCCCTGAACTGTGTCCACCAGTGTCTGCATGATTTCTCTCTATTTAGTTCTCCTTTGTGGCCATCATTATGTCTAAATTCTCTTTGAGTAGACCATACAAAGTCGTGTTAGGCATCTACTGCTGTGAGACAAATTGACCCCAATTTTCAGTCTTTAAACAACTGTTCCTCTGTTGATCTAGGATGGAATTTCTAGAACAGACAGGATCCTGGCCTAGAGACTCAGCTGAGTTTGCAGTCAGATGTTGCCTGGAGCTGGAGGGACCCCTCCCAAAGGGCTTTACACACAATGGTAGTGTGGTGGGGTTCCCTAAGGGAAGGATCTCTGTTCCCCTCCACAGAGAAGCATGAGTCTCACATCATGGTGGCGTGAGTCTTTGAGAGAACAAAGTCTGAGGTCCAATGCCTTGTTTCTTTTGGTTACGTTTGTCACACAGAACTTACGTGTGCTGTTTGTGTATGTGTGGGGGGTGGGAGGTGGGATTTGATCTGAGGGAATCAATAGCAGGAGACAAGAATCTTGGGAGGCTGATGTTATTATATTTTGACTATGAGATGCACCCAGAGGCTCACATGTTAGGCATGTGGTAACCTATGGATGCACTTTAGGGAAATTGATGGCATCATAATATAAGGTCATTATTGGGAGGTAGTGAAGGGCTTTGGTGAAGGAATAGCTCATTGGCAGTGTGCCTTTAGGGGCTATATCTTGCCCAGGCCCTTAAGAGATTCCTCTCTCGTTTCCTGTCCCATCAGGTGAAGAAGTCCCTTTGCCCACTGTCTTAGGGTTTCTATTGCTGTGAACAGACCCCATGACCAAGGCAACTCTTATAAAGGACAACATTTAATTGGGGCTGGCTTACAAGTTCAGAGGTTCAGTCTATCATCATCAAGATGGGAACATGGCAGTGTCTAGGCAGGCACTGAGAGTTCTACATCTTCATCTAAGGGCCACTAGGAGAAGACTAGCTTCTAGGCAGCTAGGACAAGGGTCTTAAAGCCCATGCCACAGTAATGAATTTCCTCCAACAAGGCCACACTTCCAAATAGTGCCAGTCCCTGAGCCAAGCATATTCAAACCACCACAACTACTGCCAGAATGTTTGGGCCTGAGGGTCCTAGAGACCCTCTGAAACTGTAGGCTAGAAGAAAACTTTCTCTTGAGCTGTTTAGGTCAGGTATTTTGGTCATAGCTTTTTTTATTAGTCAGGGTCTCTAGAAGAACAAAACTGATAGCATGAATGTATTTTACAAAATGTATTCACGAGATTATCTTAGTCCAAACTGGGTAGTTCAACAATGGTGGCCATCTGCATGCTGGAGAGGCTTCGAACCTGTAGCTGTCATGAGGCTGAATGCCTCAGTGTCCCAGTATGGAGCTTAAGGCCTGAAGGATTCTGGAGTGCCACAGTCTTCAGTTCATAGTGGTCCGAATCACTTTTTTGTTGCTGTGAAGAGACACTGTGACCAAGGCAACTCATAAAAGAAAGCATTTAGTTGGGGGCTTGCTTATAGTGTTAGAGTTAGTGTTATACTGTTATCATCATGGGCTCGAAGTGTAGCAGCACACAGCAAGAATGGGGCTGCAGCAGTACCTAAGACCTACATCCTGATCCATAGGAAGCAGGCAGAGAGGGGGAGGAAGTGGAGGAGGGGGAGGGAGAGAAGGAGGAGAGACTGGGCCTTGTTGTTTTTTAAATTTCAAACCCCCAGTGACACATCTCCTGATCCTTCCAAAAAGTTCAACTGGGGATGATACTCATACCACAGAGGCCTATACTTTGACCTTCAGATCTAGAATTAGATGCAGTTTCTTGGGTGAATTCCTTAAATACCGTATCTTTTCCACAGTTGTTCTGGTTCTTGGCCTGTGAACTAAAGAAACATCTCATCTCTCTAGTACTTGAATGGTGGAAGAGAAATAGAGAAAACATAACACCTGCCTGTTAAAGAGAATAAAAGAAGACATAGCAAATGAGGGTGGTGGTGCCACAGAGGACTTCATAGCTCTTCTGAAATTCTATTACTCACCTGGTCTGTTTTTAGGTCAGAACCCAGTCATACCAACCTGAAAAAGGTTCTTGGCATATTTTAGTTCCAGCTTCTATGCTCAGAGGCAGAAGAAATCTGAGTCAACTTTTCCCATAAGAAATGACCAGTGTTGCAACTGGAGAGATGGCTGCAGTTAGGTATACCTTCTGCTTTCCCAGAAGATTCGAGCTTGGTTTCCAGCCCCACAATGAATGGCCGACAACTACCTGTAACTTCAGCTTCAGGAGATCTGGTGCCCTCTTCTGGCCTCTGTGAGACCTGCACTTACATGAACACACTGTTGTTCCAACAGTGTGTATGTGTACATATATACATGTAATAAAAATTAAAAAAAAAATCTTTAAAAAGAGATAGTATTTGTTCCTGGGTTATTTTCCCAGCCTGTGTTTACAGAGTGGGTTGAAGATCCAAAGACCTGTTTTTCTCCTGTGATCCTCTATTTTCCTTTTAGGCCAAGCAGGCAGTGTTAACAGAGTGCAAACACCTTGCACTCCCTGCGGGACTCTCAGGCTCCTCTTGGCGTTCTCTGTATTAGACACAAGTCACAACCACAGACATCTGACAGGTAGTCTCCCTCCTGTCTGGAGTCTCCTCTGTGGCTGTCATGGGGCAGCATACCCAGGATCCACGAGAGCGCTGTCCTTTGTTTTCCTGTTTGAGCATCACAGTCTATATCTCTGCAGTCTTAATAAAGGTTTCACATTAGTTCCCCCAGCTTTGTCATTAGACCATGCTTCCTTGACAGCACCCTGGTTTGATTTTTGCCTGGAGGCTATTTTAAACTTTTAGTATCACACACTGAATGAAATAACACATCTTTATTTTCAAAGCTAGAAAGCCCTGGCTCCTTTGTTCATGATGGTTCCTTCTCTAATGTGTCTGATTCTTTTCACGTTTAAGTGTAAACATCCAGAAGCCAGGCGACAACTTCAGTGTTCTCCCTGGAAGCTTGGAAACACCTTTAATGGGTCACCTACTTCACTGGGCAAATTGTTTCCCATTTTATAATAGCAGACAGTATTGCTGTATCTCTCTCTTTGTATGTTAAAGAGGGCCCTCTGTGTATACACTGGAAGTCAAACTACATGGCTGGATTTAGAGACAAGGCCCAGGGAAAGGTGGTAAAGGTTATGGGAGATCACAGAGTGACCTCAGTCCTATAGCACAGGGGCCTTGTAAGAAGGAGAGGAGTTAGGGTTTGCCCTTTCTCACCATCACATTTATGGGTGTCTATTAGTTTATTTGTGTGTAAATCTGCAGGCGTATATGAAGCTGCAGCATGCATGTGGAACGTGCAGAAGACAACATGCAGGAGCTGGTTCTCTCCTACTGCGTGGATTCCAGAAATCCACTGAACTCGGGCAACACACTTGGCCATCTCACCAGCTCTCTTGTCTTTCTCTGTAAGAAAATACATTTCCCTCATATGAGCCCTCTAGTCTCTGATGCTTTTTATGGACCCCAAGCATCCTAATGCATTATACAAGGTATAGTATTTTCTCCACCTTTGACATTATCTTTCTTCTGTGCATTGTCATCGCTGCCACCTTGAAGGCCACAGACTCCACAGCTCTCCAAATTCCTTTCAGCCTCAGCCCTCAAAATTTTAGATTTGGTTCAGCTCTTCTTCTTTTTTTCTTTTTTTGTTGTAGTGTCATCTCTTTTCTGAGCACCAAAAATAGATACCAGATGTCTGTAATTGTTACAAAATACTGTTCCAAACACTGACTTCAGGTGATAATCTGTTAACTTCTCATGGTCTCCAAGGGTCAGGAACTGAGCAGCTTTTTTGACCAATCTTGATTCAGTCACTGATAAAGCTGCAGGCAGCTTGTATCTGTGGTCATCCTAAAGACTCCCTGACTCATGCGTCTGGTACCTGGGCTAATAAGATAACATGCAGAGGTGGCAACAGCCCACAGCTTCTTAAGCATCTTAATCATCACAGTTGCCCTGTGATTTCTCCAGTGTGGTGCCTTCAGGGAAGCCAGACTTCACATGTCTTAAGAAGGCATGTGTTCCAGAGAGAGCTGGGTGGGAAGCCTTCTGTTTGTTTATGACCTAATCTAAAAAACTTGCAACACACTATCAGTGACAGTAATTATAAGCACAGCCAGGATTCAAGGAGATGAGAGACTTCTGGGTGGGAGGAATGTAGTTTACGTTGTAGGAGAAGCAGCCAGGATTGACATGTACCCCGTGCATGTATACATACAGGTACACATGTAACTACTGTGGCAACATGTATGGTGACATATATCCTCATACTCAGTGGGTCTGTGGTGAATGTTTGTGGCTCATTTGGCTACTGTATTGATCTGGAGGCTGACTCTACTAACGAAGATGAAAGTAGTGTCTACACCTGGTGTGCAGGCCTGTGAGGCTGCGTGGAGGCTGTGGCAGAAGGATCATATATTCAGGGACAACTGGGGCTACAGAGTGAGTTCAAGAGCAGCTTGAGCAACTTAGTAACTCCCTACTTCAAAACAAAGTTAAAGAAGGGGATGAGAATATAGTTCAGGGATAGAATACTTATCTAGTGTATATGAGGTCCTGGGTTCCTGGGTTAGATTCCTAGTACTGGGGAAAAAAAAAACCCCAAAACAAAGGAAAACAAGCAAGCCATAATGCCAACACCACCCACAATAACTACTTATAAGACACTAAAATATTCACTTCTAAACATTTCCTTTTGGACAGAAGTTTAACTTAGATACAGTGAGGTTCATGAGACTTACACATACAGCTCTGTGTGTTTAACCAAATCTAGAACCAGTAAGAAAACATTTCTAGCATGATTTTGACACTCTGTGACAGTCACCTTTCTCAGTGCTGTGACAAAAATGCCTGACAAAAGCTCCTTAAGAAAGGTGTCCTAGTCAGTGTTTGTTGCTGGGAAGAGACACCATGACCACGGCAGTGATTATGACAGTGACTGCAGCAGCTCTTATAAAAATCAAAGCATTTCACTGGGGCTTGCTTACAGTTTCAGAGATTCAGTCAATTGTCATCATGGCAGGGAGCAAGATGGCAAGTGGCATTCGTGGTACTGGAGCTGTAGCTGAAAGCTACATCCTGATCCTCAGGCAGAGAGAGGAGAGAGAGAGAGAGAGAGAGAGAGAGAGAGAGAGAGAGAGAGAGAGACAGACACTGGGCCTGGCATGGGCATTTGAAACCTCAATGTCCACCCCAGTGACACACCTCTGTGGGAAAAAACTGGGGGGCCGCGGCGGCAGGCCCCAGGCCCAGGTGACATCGGCCGGGACCTGCGAGGTGGAGGCTGCCTGGAGCTTCCTCATACAGGAGGAAGGTCTCAGGTTCCAGTGGCTGGAGGATTCAGTGGCGGCAGGCCTGGCAGGCCCCAATGACATGAGGAAGTCCTTGGTTCCAAAAGGGTTTATTGTCATGTCGGATGGTGGATGGATCTGGATGTACCCCCCAAACTCAGGGCAGACCTGGGTTAAGTAGGGAGGGAGAAAGGGGGAGGTTCTGGGGAGGAATGGTTAATTGGCTCCACCCTCTGACCTTCATTAGTATGTAAATCTCTAGGGCCTGAGGCCTGTAGTTACACCCTCTACCTGTGCACTTTGGGAGGGGCTGTAATGGCCTATGTGACTGAACAATGCAGGTCCATGGAGATTGGACTGCTTGTTAGGACTCTCAGTTCTGGGGACGTGGCCGAACTCCTGCCGTTTCTCCCTTGGAGTCTTGGGGTTCCAGGCCCATGCCCAGCCAAGAACCAGGATACCCTTACGCAGTCCCACACACCTCCTTCAACAAGGCCACACCTACTAATCCTTCTAACCCTATCAAACAGTTCCAGCCCATTTTGACTAAGTACTCAAATATATAAGCCCATGAGGGACATTCTTATTCAAACCACCACAGGAGAATTTATTTTGGTTCATGCTTTGAGGACACAGTCCATCATGGTGGGGAAGACATGGTAGTCAGTATGAGGCAGCTGATCATAGCATCCATAATTGTGAATCAGAGGCGTGACAGCCAGTGCTCAGCTGGCCTTCTCCTTACTCATGGAATGGTGCCACATCCAGTGTGGATCTTCCATCTTCAGCTAAACTTTTCTGGAACCACCTTCACAGAAGTGTGTCTTCTAGCTGACTCTACCTCCTGACAGGTTTACAGTCATGATGAATAAAACCCACAAAGGCTCCTTTATGTACATTCACTGCCAACCTCCCCACTCCAGACACTATCTGGAATTCAGTGATCACAGCTTGGTCTGTCTGTTCTTTGAAAGTTTGAATTACGTTTATTTACTTATGTGTGCATGCATTGTGTGTGTGAATGGGTGTGTGCACACTGCAGCATGACATGGAGGTCAGAGTGCATCCTGCTGGAGTCGGTTCTCCTCTTCCACTGTGGAGGTTCTGGGACTTGAATTCAGATTGTTAGTCTTGGTGGCAAGCATCCTTATCTGCTGAGCCATCTTGTAAAACCTAGGTTTGCCTGGTTCTTGATCTTCCTGCAAATCAGCACTCTTTCCTTATGAAACATTTACCCCTAGTCACATTCACACTGGAGTGTGCGGAGTGTGTGCCATGGCCCAGCGTGTTTGGTTTGGCTTGAGTGATGTTGTAAAACATTGTGAGTCTGACTACTGTCAGCACTGGAAGTTGAATGAATCCCTGTAACTCCTTGGCTTTTTCACACTGGAATGAGGTGTTGCTTTTACTTGTCTCACTATGTGTTGTATTTAAATTCTCTATTGGGGGAATTATTATCTCAGACCTCCAGAAAGCAGGTAAACTGTAGATTAAATAATGGAATACAAAACCTCATATTGTGTATAATCATTGTGGGCAGTGGGGTTTGAAATCAGGTATGTTTCTTCCAGCATGTCTGAGTTAGGATCAGAAAGACACATTTGTCTCCATGTTGTTTCTACCTCCGGCTTAACGTGCTCATTTGGAATCCCACTGCCTCAGTAGTGGCTGATGGATGGGACAGGGATGGTTGAGACCACTCCTCTAATCTCAGCCAGTGTTTGATGGTCACTAAAATGACCCCCAAATTCACATTTCATCCATCAGTGCCAAACAGACTATTTTTTGTTAGCACATCCTCAGTCACTTTGGTCCACTCCCCTCAATGCTCAGCCTTCAGGGTTCAGCAAACAGTGTTCCTTTCTCGCTGTCAGCCCACTCGACTCTAGCCAGCTAAATGCTTCTTTGACTTCTTTTGACTCCGACACTCTTCCAATACTCTGTTTTAGAAAATTGTACTGCAGTCACCAAATGATGTATCTGATTACCCCAGAGTGGCTCTCAGGAGTGCAACCCAAGGAGCAGCCCCATAAAAGGTTAAAAGAGGAACTCAATTCCATTTATTGAACCTCAGCTAAATGCATCACTAACTTTTTATTGATTCTTAAGAAACAGAGATGAGAGGAATCTGTGCTATCGCTACTGGGTGCCAAATGAACACACAGTCACAAGTTTATTACTTGTAGACATCCCACCAGCTTTCCAGATGCCCCATTGGGTTTCAGCTCCACCCTAGCAATGGTGGCTCAGCAGTCACGGGCTTGCCCACGTAGCCTGGGTGCAGCAGAGGCTGCAGGGCTGGGATGTTAACTATCAAGTTGGGGTGTAACTGGCCATGGTAAAGTGGAGAGGCAGGAGGTTTGGGTCAGCACTTGGGACTGGTTTCATAATTCAGGATACTTAATCCCATGCCTATCACTTATTTACCTCTAATCTTTGTATCTGAGGCAGGTTCTTTACTTCTCAGGACTTGAAGATGCATATTCAAGGAGGCTTTATAAATGCTAAGTCCTGGGGTAAATGTAATTACCCTTAATTTCTTTTCTTTTCTCTCTCTCTCTTCTTCTTTCTTTCTTCTTCTTTCTTTCTTTCTTTCTTTCTTTCTTTCTTTCTTTCTTTCTTTCTTTCTTCTTCCTTCCTTCCTTCCTCCCTCCCTCCCTCCCTCCCTCCCTCTCTCCCTACCTTCCTCTCTCTCTCTCTCTCTCTCTCTCTTTCTTTCTTTCTTTTTCTCTTTTATAGTTCTTTGAAAATAGGCTCGGAGTTTGAGATGCAAAATTTCCACTTTTCTCCCAGCATATGTTTCATTTTATTGCTGATTCACTATGTAACAATCCTAGGAAATACCCGGGCTTTTACACACATTATTTCATTCATTCTCATTATGGCATAGTCATCCTCATTGAACTAATGAGAGGAAGAGACTGCTTTGATGCCTCATGGTCAGATAGCTATGGACATTCAGCTGAGCAGGTGGCTGATGAAGCAGTGTCGCATGTCGGGCGTCCGCTTTCCATTTCTGCTCTGAGTTTTGCCTCCTCACAGGAAAAAAAAATCCTTTGTACACTTATTTATTGTACATGGGTGTTCTGTATGTACACTAGGATAGGACATCAAGTCAATGGGACTATAGTCATAGATGGTTGTCAGCCACCCTGTGGGTGCTGGCAACTGAACTCAGGTCCTTCGGAAGAGCAGCAAGTGTTCTTAACTGCTGAGCCATCTCTCCAATCCCTATCCTCACACTTTTAATAGTAAATCAGGACTGTTTGGCCAATGTCAAAGCCAGTTATACACATCCACTCCACTGGCTGAAAG
Organism: Mastomys natalensis; assembly: GCA_021653895.1. Lineage (NCBI taxonomy): Eukaryota > Metazoa > Chordata > Mammalia > Rodentia > Muridae > Mastomys > Mastomys natalensis. The sequence continues at coordinate 1,095,027 of JAJTUV010000434.1, forward strand.
CCAGGTCCAGATGGTATGTGTGTGATGTAAGCATGGTGAATTACAGTCCTTTCTCAGGAAGATCATCTTCCATCTTGTCAACACTTTCTTCTGTGACTCCTGTTCCTCTGTCCCCAGTATATGTGCCAGTGTGCTCTGGGATTTGATAGACTTTCAGACATTTTTCTTCCTCATCTTTTTCTTCCCTCCTCTCTCCTCCTTCCTCCCCCCTTCTCCTTTTGGTCTGGCTGGTCCTTTGGTTCACTTTCTCTTTTTATGAAACAAGATCTCATGTAGCCCAGGCTACCCTTTAACTCAATATGTACCCAAGGATAGCCTTACTTCTTACCCTCCTGTCTCTACTTCCTGAGTGCTGGAATTACAACTGTATACTACATCTGGTCTTATACAGTGTTGAGGTAAAAATCCAGGGCCTCATGCAGTTAGACAAATACTCTACCAACTCATCTATATCTCCAGCTCCCTGGGCATCTTCTCTAATTTATTCTTTGACAGAATTTCAGTGAGTTTGTCACCACTTTTTACTTGAATCATAACTCCCTGTCTCTACCTCAAACTTTTTTCATTTCTGAAATGCACACAGAAATGACTATTGCTGGGCATTTTCATTGGATGACATTATGAATTATGTAACACCCCCCCACCCCCACCATACAACTTCAGAAGCCCAGATAGTGACTTCATTCAGAAAAGTATGTTTGCAGAGGTAATCACATTAAAATGAGCTCACTGAGGAAGTAGCCCTAATCTGACATGTCTGCTTTTTTATGAAAAGAGGAAATTTTGGATTCAGAGATACAGGGGAGAAGCCAGAGACCCAGGTGAAGCAATGGCTTCTGAGGAACACCAGAGATTTCCAGCAATCTACTGGTGAAGCTAGGAAAGATACCTTCCCTGCTCCTGCCAACAACATCTTCCTCTCACTCTCAGGAAGAGCTAGCCTCTGCTTACAGAGTATCTGGCTCTCAGAGCAGATACAGCAGATTTCTATTGTTTAAACTACTGAGCAAATCCAGACATGGGGCACACTAATGTAACCCCAGCACTCAGGATGTCTTAGATAGGAGGATTGAGGCCAGCCTGAGCTATACACCTTAGCCCCACCCATCTCAAAAGACAAATAACAACAAACAATAAAGATAGATTCAATTTATGGTTTTTTTTTTTTTTTTTTTTTTTTTTTTTTACAATAGTCTCAGGAGAATGGATACAGTGTAAGCAAAATATGCCTGCTGGCACTGCAGCAGAGTGAAGTGTCCTCATGAGGTCATTGTTTGTGAAGCTGTTGTTAATCTGCACAAGTACATGTGTGTGGCACCCAAAAGGGTATCCAGCCAGGGAAAACAGTTAAGGCCCCGCTTGCAGAAAGAGAGAGGGAACAGAATGTTTGGAAAATATTTGCCAAGGGCTGGAAGAGTGGAGGCTGGGGAAAGTTAACAGTGGTTTTAGAGAACCAGGAAGTTATAAAGGTTATAAGCAAAGGAATGAACCATCACTAAGGATCTTAGCTGACAGAAGCGTTTCCAATGGATGACTCACAGGAGGGCTTCTGGAAGGAACATCACCATACAATTACTGAGGACCAATGCCAGAGGATCAACAGACGGGCCTGTCTCTTTTACACACACCAAATCTCATCATGATGCTTATTGATGGACTCAAAGCAGCTGCTGACAAGGAATCTGGGAAATGTTTGTCTCTGGTGTCATGGGAACTCAGAAGGAATGGGCATCTGAATGCTAATGAAAGAATCTAGGGCAGAATGGGTTTGGAAATTGTAAAACCTACCTCCACAACAGCAGAAAATAAAACCAAAACCCAAATCCCCTCAAACCATCACTACTACCCAAACCCTGTGAGGTTTTAAAGAGCCAACATCTGTGCATTTAATTTGAAAAGTAAGATTTTTTTTATGCAAATTCATGAGGATGTATGTATATGTGAATGAATTATTATTATTATTTTTTTACAGCACTGGGGATCAAACTCAAGGATTGAGATACATGCAAGATGTGTTTAGCTGGAGAGACTTCATTGTGAAAGAGAAAACATTTTACTGAAATGAAATACAGACAATTGGCCATAAAGTATTCTTGCTTTCATTTCTGAGTAATTATTTCACAGTCCGGTAGTGAACCAAGTGTATTTACATGCATCTTTCAATGAAGGTCTACTTTGTGAGTTTGTGAGTGCAGCTGTACTTTTCCTCTGTGTGTTTCATTAAGAAAGTGAGTGTGAGTGCATGTGTGAGTGTATGTATGAGTGTCTGTGTGTGTGTGTAGAGGAGAAAAAGAGAAAAACCACAAGGTCAAGACCTTTGATGTGGGAAGGCAGACCTTCATGGAATTCAGTCCTCATCCATGGTTCCTGAGCATACTAAGCAGATGTCCTTGTGCCCACAGAGTGACCATACCTTTCTTTGCCTAGGGGCTTTGAGCCCATCTTGCTCCTAGACATGGGCTGGAGCTCAGAGGTGATAGGGAGTCAAGGAGTTCATCTCTTTTCCTCATTTCCTTTCTCTCATTTTCACTGTGTGAGTGCATGTGCACGGGGATGAGTGTGCGTATGGATGTGTGGATGTGAACATGGATGAGTATGCATGTGGATATGCATGAATGCAAGAGGCCTAGAGTTTGATGTCAGGGATTGTCTTCTATTCTCTTCCTTCTTTTACTCTTTGAGGCAAGTTCTCTCAGTTAAACCTAGAACTTTCAGATGTGTTGTTTTTTCAAACCAACTTATTCTGACAATCCTTGTCTCCACCTTCCAAGGCTGGAATTACAGATTAATTGACATACAGGCTGGGAACTTATGTGGGTTCTGGAGATCCAAACCCCGGACATCACACTTGCTTGGCAAGCACCTAACCATTGAGCCTTCTCCCCAACCCAGACATCCCTCATTATTCTCTGGAAAAGCTCTCGTCTCCAGGGTAAACTAGTGTTGGGATAGAGAGAATGAGGGGGACTCATGAGAGGGGTTTGAGGGAGAAAAGGGAAGGGGGTATGGTGTAATTATAATTTAAAAAATTATTAAAAAAGAAAAACCCAGTCATGGTGGCACGTGCTTGAAATGTCAGTGTGGAAGAAATAGAGACAAAGGATGCACCCCCAGGGCTGTACTGCTGATCCCTGAGAGGATGTGTGTAAAGGTTTCCACGGGGGGATACTTTGCATTTGTTTCTGGAACATCATACTGGTCTCTCCCGACTTCTCTTTAGAGTGAGCCTCTAAGGGGAAGATGCTACTGTGTGGCTGTCTTGATGGTGCACAGAAATCTTGGGCTTCTGATGACAGGCCACAGGCCACCCTTGTCACTGAGGTTTGAAGGGATGATTCTGAGTCAACAAGTTGAGGCAAAGTAACTCTGCTCCTTTGGTAGAAAGAATGAATTGGGTCATAGAACTTGGAAGTATTTTTGTACTAAATATATCTTAATGCATGTATTTAGGTTTGGCACAGCTATCAACCATGAGTTGTCAAAATCTTCATTTTAAGATCGAATCTTGAAAAGTCTAAGTTATTTAAGGTCACATAAGCATTAAACTTTGCAGAGCTAAAACTCAAAGTGGTTTCTCTAGGCCTAATATTTCTAAGGCCTAAGATGATTCTAAAAAACCATGCTGTCTGTCATATGTAAGTTCGTGAGGTACACAGTGAAGTTCTTAGTATTAGTTTGGACTCCTCAATAGTTCAGAGTTATTGCATATGGCACGTTCAGTTTGGCTTGTGGTCCTAGCAAGAGAGAAGTCTAAAAATGCACCAAATTTTCCCAAACAGAAACATCTAGAAGTGTTGGAGGAGGTAGGTATAAGACCAACTTAGAATGGGTGAATTTCCAAGAAAAAGGGAAATCTGCAGAGACTCAGGGAAGATGGATGAAAACAATAGCAGTAAGTTGTAGCTGGTGTGTGTGTGTGTGTGTGTGTGTGTGGTGCTTGTGTATTGTGTGATCCTGGCCCCATGGCCCTGTTAATTTGCAAGCACAGACTATGACACCCACAGTCAGATGAGTACACCCTAAGTTTGTTTAAAGTGAAATGTTAGAAACGAGACATTGGCATGATACAATATGAGCACCAATAGCAAAGTAAATGAAAGAGTGATCCATCTAGAATAGATGTTACTAGATGTGATAAAAAGACAACTAAATACCTAAGAATTGGAGCTACTTAATGTGAATATGAAAGAATATATGATAAAGTCCTTAAGAATTATCAAGATATAAGAGAAGAGCAAAGAGAAAAAAGAAACCACTAGTATTTATAGAATAAAATTAGTCATTAAAAATACAAAGACATTGGATTTTAAAGGAGTTATTTTATTATTTATGTGTGTGTGTGTGTGTGTGTGTGTGTGCAAGCATGCGCTTGTGATCAGTGTCTGCACATGATCAGCACGTACCCTTGAAGGCCAGAAGAGTGCATTTGATCCCATGGAGCTGAAGTTGCAGGCAGTGTAGTGACCCAGTCTGTGCTGCCCCACTTTTGGGGCCAGATGACCCGGCCAGTGCAGTTCAGTCAACAGGGTCTAGCAAGAGAGAGAGAGTGGGGCAAGAGACTCGAAGAATGGAGACAAGACAGAGAGTCTGATCAAGTCCTGTTTATTGAAAGGAAATCCTGGGTATATATAAGCACAAGCAGGGGAATGCAGCTGAAGACACTTTACCACATGTGTCTTGAAGCTGGAGGCACTAAACAACAAAACAAGATATGTGAGAAAAACAAGATGTTTATCAGAGTGTGTTCAGTTGTTGTGGGCTGTTGAAAAACAAGTCTCTTGTCAGGGTATATGGCCCAAGATGGCTGCAAAGATGATAGCCGCTTTCTGATAGGATTTGGCTCCCAACAGTGTGGGTGTTGGGATCTGAACTGAGATCCTCTGGAAAGAGTAGCAAGAACTCTTAACCTCTCTCCAGCTCCCATATTGGAATTTTAAAGCAGAAAATTAGGTGCAGTTAAAGGACAAATTAATAAAATAGAGATAGGTTCTGAGACAGTCCTGAAAAGACAGGCAGAGTGATAAAGATAGGGAAAAATTCCACATGTACCACAGAGTAAACACCATAACTTTACATAAAAAGGTGTATGTATATAGACAGGTATCAGATAAACAGAGAGACAAACAGATCTGTATAGACAAGAGAAAGAGATCAGAGCACAGGCAATATTAGAGATATATAAGTATGTCATAATTTTTCATAGGAATTGAAGACTCAGAAATACAGTGTGTCTGGAGAAGGATTACATAAAGAAAATGATAACACTGAGACCTAAAAATGGTAACTTAAAAACAACAGAAAAGGAGGGTCTGTAAAAACAAGGCTGGTTCTTTCAATGTAATCAAATAGAGATGCCTCTCACAAAACTCAATAAGGAAACAAGAGCCAAGTCAAATTTTTCTTAGAATAACAAATGGTATTTCAAATTTGAAAATCCCAGAGAATGCCAGCTGTAGCAGCATGCTAATGTACAATGCAACCTTTAAGCAGCATTGGGTAGGAGAGCTTGTTATCCTATGATTCATTAGTTACATAGGCAGCAAAGCAGGTTCAGGGTGACATCACCTTCCTAGGTACCTTGTCACAAGATGATACCAATATGAAATGGGTCAGATGGGTTGTTCAATTGTAGACTGTATCTAGAAGTTTTGTAGCCTGTAGCTGTGCCCTAAGTGGGGATGTCAGGTGCTAAGGGTGATGGCATATGACATAGTTGAGGCTGAAAGCTCGGGCTTCATCATATACAGGCAGATGAGGCACTGTCTCATGCTGACTTTGATCTACAAAGTTGGTGTTCCCTAAGATGGAGAGTGCTCCAAAAGCTGGCTACTGTGTTCTTGGCTTCTGTCATCTACATGGGTCTGTGCAAGGCTGCCATTGTGACAGAGTGGTGGAGCCACTCTCCTTTATAATGCTTTTGAAAACTCGTGAAATAGATAATCAGAACTGTTTCATACTATGGCTTGACAACACCAGGAAACTGACTACTATTAAATAATAATCCAGACTGATCTGATTAAAACACTATTGGGAATAAGAGTTTTGTAGGAGAGTTTCAGAAAATAATCTTTTAAGATCTTTGGGTTATCCCTCATAAACTAATTCTGATAAAAAGGAGAGGAAACTACTGTCCTAGCTATAGTCCTATTGCTGTGATGAAAAACCATGACCAAAGCAACTTATAAAAGAAAGAATTTAGCTGAGAGCTTATTTACAGGGTCAGAGGGCTAGTCCATTTCTATCATTATGGGAAGCACATGGCAGGAAGGCAGACAGGGTGCTGGAGCAGTAGCTAAGATCTTACATGCCAATTGGCAGGCAGGGGGCAGAGAGGGGAGGGGTTGGGATGGGGAGATAGGGAGGGAGGGCAGTAACTGGGAACGGCTGGGCTTTCAAAACCTCAAAACCCTCTCCCAGTGACATACTTCCTTCAACAAGGCCACACCTCCTGATCCTTCCTTAAACAGTCCACCAATTGGAAATCAAACATTCAAATCTATGAGCCTGTGGGGGCCATTGCTATCCAAATTACATTGCATTCCCTGCCTCCCAAAGGGTTTGCGCTATATTATAATATAAAAGACATTTAGTTCAGCTTCAAAAGTCCCCATAGTTCTTCATAGCACCAACACTCTTTAAAAATCCAAGGTCTCTTTTGAAGACCCAAGGCAATCTCTTAACTATAATCCTCTACAAAATCACAAGCCAAACCACACAATTCCAACACATAATGGCACAGAATATATATTACCATCTCAAAAGGAAAGAAAAGGAGCAAAATGGGGAAATACGGAGCCAAGCCAAAGCCGGACTAACATCCCTGCTTGAATTACATTCACATAACCTTTGACTTGGTGGTGGTTTCCTTTGCTACATAAGCTTTGCTTTTCACAAGCTGGAACCTTAGCTGGGTGGGATCTTGCTCTAAGATCACTGCTCCCTTTATTCCATTTAGCAACTGGCCTTTTCTTTTCTAAATGCTTACCTCTTTTAGCATAAGACTAGGTTCAAACAATTAAATTTCCCAGTGCTCCTTTTCTCTTCGAACTGTACATTTTGTATTTATTTTTGACCTGCTTGATTTTTCATTGTAAATCTGTACAAGAGTGATCATTAATAACCACATGGCACAATCAATACTAGGTTCTCCTGAAACGTCCTCTGCCAATGACATTGATTCAAAACTCTTCAATTTAGACTCCTGCAGATTCTTTGGACAAGGGCAGAACTCAGTTACATTCTTTGCCAAAGTATCACAAGAATGGCCTCTCGCCCAGTTGCTAATGTTGATCCCCTCTGGACCTCCACAGTCCACACTGCTCTCAGCACTACTGTTTTCCAAACTCCTACTATAAGGTCCAGTAAGCCCACTTACACTTTTCTGCTTTCCAGTCTAAAGTCCCAAAGTCCATATTCTGCCAACAAGGAATATTGGCAGGCCTGTTAAACAACACCTCATCCCCGTTTTAGTTACTGTTCTATTACTGTGAAGAGATACCATGACCAATGCAACTTGTAAGAGAAAGCATTTAATTGGGGGCTTTGTTTACAGTTTTAGAGGGTTAGTCCATCATCATTATGGGGAAAGTATGGCGCTAGAGCAGTTGCTGAGAGCCTACATTCTCATATACAGGCAGGAGGCAGAGAGGAGCCATTGGGCCTGGCATGGGCTTTTTGAACCTCAAAGCCCACCAGCTAGGACATACCTCTTCCAACAAGGTCATGCCTCCTAATCCTTCCTAAATAGTCCACCAGCTGGGAACCAGACATTAAGATATATGAACCTATATGGGCCATATAAGCCTCTGGGCATGTCTGTGAGGAATCTCCACAGTTGGTTAACTGAGATAGGAAAACCTACCCTGAATGTGGGGAAAACCATTCTATGGGTCAGGGGCCTCAACTGTGTAGAAGGGACGAGAATAGTCCCAGCATTCATCTGTCACTACTGTCTGACTGTGGAGGCAGGATGCTTCCTGCACCACGGCCTTACCTTTCCCACCACAGTGGACTGTACCCCGTGCATGGTAAGCTGAAAGGAACCTGTTGTTTATTTTGCCTCTTGCCAGATATTTTGTCACAGCCACAGAAAGCATGGACTGGAGAGATGGCCCAGTGGTTAAGAATACATACTGATCTTGCAGAGTTTGATCTGCATATTGATCCATACTGATCATCCAAGTTTGAGTCCCAGCCTCCATGGCAAGTAGTTCACAACTGCCTGTAACTCCAGTGCTGTATGGACACCAGCACCCATGTGCATAGACCCAGACCTAGACATACACACATATACATAATTAAAATGGCAAAATAATCTTCAAAAAGAAAAATAACTAAGGGAGCAAGCTGCAAAGACTGTGAAGCTGATGCTATGTGTCTCAGCCAGGATCCTGTCAGTAAACTGTAACTTTGCTACTGTTATGAATCATAATGTTAATATTTGATATGCAGGATATCTGATATGGGACCTCTAAAGGGGTCTCCACCACAGGCTGAGAACCACTGTTCTAAAAGGACACCAGCTTATGCCATGTTGACATAAAGCTAGCGAGCACACACAAGGAAGAGTACTGGTGGGATCTAGCTGCTGTAGGACGAAATGAAAGCAGAGAAAACAGTTACCGAGATCTGGAGCTAGAGAAGACTGCAACAGGGAGAGACAGCCTGGGACTGTGACCATTAATGGAGGAGCATAGCCAACCTGCTGTGATCCCACACAGAGGAAACGAATGAAATAAATAACACGCCCCCAGTTTCCTCCCTCTTCCTGTTTCCTGTTGATTGTCTTCATTGGCCAAATACTCGAGGAAGCAGAAGGCGAGGGAGCCCGTTGATTAGTTTGTATGATTTGGCCCCTCGAGCCATGGTGGAATGAGAGTAGAGAGTGCTCATGGGAAGGGTGAATAGAAGATAGTTAATCATGCCCATGCCCTTTGAGCAGCTGTTCCCATTAGAGAACATGCCAGAAAAATGTGTGCACAAGGATATGCACAAGACTAAGATGTTTATTATTGTACTGTGAATAAGAGTGGAGAAAAAAAAGAAACAACCCAAATGTCCATCATTTGTCCATACAGTTGTTTCCTAACTGTATGGTGTGAACTGTGTTTTATTTTGTAATTTTAGTTTTTAAATTCACTTTACATCCTGGTCACAGCCCCCTCCCTCCTCTTTTCCTAGTCTCACCCTTACAAATACTCCCATTTCCCTCTCCCCTTCTCTGAGGGGACTGCTCCCACCCAGCACATCTAGTTCCCGCAGTACTAGGCACATCCTCTCCCACTGAGGCCCAACCAGGCAGTCCAGGCAGAAGGAAGGGGATCCAATGGCAGAGAACAGAGACTGAGAGAGCCCCTGCCCCACTTGTTAGGGGACCCACATGAAGACCAGGCTACACATTCGCTACAAATGTGCAGGGGGTATAGGAAACTGTGGTTTGTTTATAAAATGCCATGATACAATTAGAATGAACGAATTAGATGTCATGTAGCTATATCTATAGCTCTCAACTTAGAGTAGAAAAAAATCACAAAAAATATGAATGATGGGATGACACTTACATAAATATTGTACAAGCCTGTACCTACATTTGTAACAATGTAACAAAAGTGTGACTATAAAGAAGATATTACAATTGATAGTGATCATCAAGGAGAGGAAGAGTTAGTGCTATCCTAGCTGTATTTGCTCTCTCTCTTTCTTTCTTTTTCTCTCTTCTTTCTCTCTCTCTTTCTTTCTCTCTTTTGTTGACAATATGATATAATTCTAGCATCCATTCAATCTTAGCACAATGTAAGTACATAGGAGAAGTACTTACACTAGTGCTACTTTACATCTGAAATATCCCATAATTAAAAAAAAAATAAAGCCAGTACTGTGGCTGACACACCTGTTTGATAAGGAGGTATGGAGGCTTGAATAAGAAATGTCCCCCAGAGGTTTGCATTTGATCACTTGGTCCCCACTTGGTGAGGCTGTTTGTGGAGTCTTAGATGGTACAGCCTTGCTGAAGGAAGTGTGTCACTGGGGGCAGGACTCGCTTGCCATCAAAGTGGGTAAGCTCTCAGCTTCTTGCTGCTACCACCATGCCAGTGAACCTTGATGGATTCTTATCCTTTGAAACTGTGAGCCAAAAGAAATGTTTCCCTCTATAAACCTTATAAATTATCTTGGCCATGGTGTTTTATTCCAGCAACAGAAAAGTAACCAACACAGGAGAGATCAGGGAAGGCACTGTAGGTGAAAGCACAGATCATTTGGGTCCTGAAAAATGTATAGGAACTCTCTAGGCTGCCTTAGGGAAGAGCATTTCCCTAAGGGCCTAGGAATAGAGTTGTGCTAAAGCTTGGAGACATATCTGGGGAATTGTATTTTCTTTGATAAGAGGAGAAAAACAGAGAGGTGGCTCTAGAGATGCTTTTCCAGAATATCCAAGTTCCCTGATGTAAGAGACCTTTGGCAGCATCCCCTGGTACAACACAGAAAAACCAAAGCTTTAGAGTCATGTGTGGTACTGTGTTTGAATTTCAATCCTACTCCTTGGGTTTTCTGTGCATAATAGAAGCCAGAGTCTTTCCCAGTTGCAATCTTCCTGTCTTTGAAATGGGTGTAAAAGAATCTTCCTCATGGAAATAGGAATGAAAGGAAGGATCCACGAGAAAGTGTCCGGCTGGTTCTTAGCACACATGGTCACTTGAGTAGAGTGTTTCTTTTGTTTTATTTAGACAAAGTTTCTCAAACTCACAGACATCTTCCTGCCTCTGCCTCCTGAATGCTGGGATTAAAGATGTGTACCACCATCACCTGGCTACTGCTCTTCTAATAAAGCTGCTGCAAGGACTCTGTATGTGCAGTCATATATAAATACAGGTTGCTATTTAACGAAGGTTCTTCTTGGGGCTGGAGAGACGGCTCAGCAGTTTAAAAGCATAGGCTGTTCCTCCAGAGGACCTAGGTTTGGTTCACAGCTTCACACTGGGTGGCTCATATGTCTGTAACTTTAGCTCTAAGGGATCTGATGCCCTCTTTTTGCCTTCTCAGTCACCTGGACACGTGACATATACTTTCTTTCTACCACACACATACACTTAAGTAAAATTAAAAATCTACTAGAAAAAGCTCCCTCCCAATTATGGTCCAGTGCTTCCCCTAAGCAGTAAAATGACCATAATGGGCAGTAAATGAGCACAAACACAAACCGAGACCAAACAGCTCTACCACGAACAGCCAGGTGCTTTAGGAGAAACACATCCCATCCATTTTATTAGCTGCAGAATTGGAAGCATTAAGACTTCTCTCCAAGGCTTGGTAGGAGGGTCAAATGAGGATAATAAATCTAAAGTGCTTGGCATCATTCCTTGGTCTCCAACCTATTTTTGTTATGTAGCATTGCTGTTTGGCATGAGGCCCTGGAAGAATGTTCGAGGTTATTATTTTATCAGGTGAAACTTGCGGGTCTGGAGGTTAATGGCTATTTCAGGTTTAGGCTCACTGCCCCCTTTTCTGCTGACTCTCTCTTGTTGGGAATGGATTTCCAAAGAATGCCTTTATTCCCTGTACTGTCTAGGGAGCAATAGTCTTTTCCTGCCTGTGCAACAACTGGGCAAGGCCTGCAGCACCCTCCAGGGTCAGATGTAATATGCAGTGCTGTCTATGTTATAGCAATATTTTTTGTACACCTATTTAGTGTGTGTTCATGCACATATACACATATGCTACAGTGCATATGTACAGGCCAGAGGACAGCTTGTCGAGGAGTTGGAGTTATTTGGTTCTCTCCTTTCCTTGAGGATCTAACTCAACTTATTAGATGACAACTATGTTTACATGCTGGGCCATTTTTTTGACAGATTATCCATATGCAGCTCACCTTCTCCTGGAGCTCACTATGTAGACTAGACTAGCTTAGAATTTACAGAGAGCCGCTGCCTCTGCCTCCCAAGTTTGGGACTAAAGTCATCTGCCACTATGGCTGGATGCTGAGCCATCTTGTTGGCCCTTGATCATAACATGATGTCCTGAGGGAAAGTATCTTTTTGTAATGGTGAGAAATGTGATTGAAACATGACATATGGATGGTGTGTTGTAAAATTATGTTAGCTATTAACATGTAAACTAGCTAAAATAGTTTGAGATGTGAGCAATTCTGAAGAAACCATAAACTAAGAAACCTAGGGGCGCCATCTTGTGGAGAGTTCTCCTGTAAAGCATCATATTGGAGAATGTCCTTTCTTCTCTAGAACCTTTAAAAAGTCAGGGAGTATCCATTATGCATCCATCCATCTAACCATCTACTCAACCATCCATTCATCTGTGCACCCATCTATCACCATCCACCTACTCACCTATCATTCACCCACCCACCCATCCATTCGTCACCTCCCCATTCTCTCACCCACCTATCAGTTCATCCATTCACACAATAATTCACCCACTCATTCACCTACTATTTTATTGTGTACTTTCTGTGCTTTGGTTGGGACTCTGTGAAAGGAGTCCACAGAGGGCAATTGTGGGTGTTGAGGAACCTTGAGGATTAGAGGGTGTCTTACAGGCAGTGGTCAGAGTGGTGAAAGAACACTGAAAATTAAACAATAATAAAAAACTAGGGACAGCTGTGGAGTGAAGCCTGTGTGTGGGTAGATTCCTTTCCTTGAGACTCATGCTACCTATTTATATGAGAGTATTAATAGTTCCCATTATGGTGAGTTTTTCATTTAGTGGAATTGTGATTGTCACATCAGCAAAGCTGTGTTAGTGTGGGCCAATGGCCAAGGTGAGGAAATGGCCTCTTTATATGTGGCTGGATGCATAATAGTATTCTGGATTGGTGATTTCCCTCCATTACCTGTTCCAGACTGTTGCTTGACAAATGTGTTACAGTAAAAGTGTCCAGCAGCAAACCAGTTAAATGGGCCAGCATTTGACCCACACCCACGGGATGGATGGCCCTTTACCAGTCACTTTATTCTCTGTCTTCCTGCCGTCATCCGGAATTAATGCTGAGCAGAGCTGATGGTTGACCTAGCAAAGCTTACAGCGGCTTCAGCAGGCAAGAGCTGAGGTGTGAGTGACTTTAGCTCAGCACTGTTGTAACTGTGACGCAGCCTCTCTTGTCTTCCCATGCAGGCCTGTTACCCCTGGCATCAGCCTTGTACTGTGTTTGCAGTATGATGAGCAGTAGTAGCTCATATCTTCATAGCACTGAGAAGAAATGATAGACCAGAGGGCCATGAGTTTAACAAAACCGGGGAGAATGTATCTTCTTGTGGACTTTAAAAAATACTCATGCATGCAGCTAATATGGAAATCTTGTGCTTTTTTGAAAAATCTTCTTACTATTTTTTTGACAATATCATATATGTATAGAGTGAATTTTAGTGATTCTCGTCCCTATTCTTCCCTCTTACCCACTCCCCTATCCTAATGGGGCCCTTCTTCCCAAGTGTCCCTCCCAGCTTTCATGCCTTTTTGTTTGTGACCCACTGAGTTTAATTAGGGTTGCCTGCATGAGCGTGGCTGGCTGATTAATTACTAGAGCAAGGGGACACTTATCAGAGGCTACACCATTGGAGAACATGACACCCCCAACTTCCCCAGCAACCATCAATTACCAGGAGTCCCTCAGAACGGGTGGTCCTCATGGGCCCTCTCCTATCCAGGATAAAATGCTGATGGTCAGTTTTGTGCAAGCCTTTACAGGTCCCGCATGACTAACCATAGCTGTAGCGAGTTTGTGCAAGCCTTTGTGTAGCTGTAGTGAGTTTGTGCAAGCCTAAGCCTTTGTGTAGCTGTAGTGAGTTTGTGCAAGCCTTTGTGTAGCTGTAGTGAGTTTGTGCAAGCCTTTGCATGTCTGGTATGAATAACCATAGCTGTAGTGAGTTTGTGTAAGCCTTTGTGTAGCTGTAGTGAGTTTGTGCAAGTCTTTGTGTAGCTGTAGTGAGTTTGTGCAAGTCTTTGTGTAGCTGTAGTGAGTTTGTGCAAGCCTTTTCATGTCTGGTGTGAATAACCATAGCTGTAGTGAGTTTGTATAAGCCTTTGTGTAGCTGTAGTGAGTTTGTGTAAGCCTTTGCACGTCCAGTGTAAATAACCACAGCTGAAGTGAGTTTGTAAAGCAGTGGCCATGCTATATCCTGTGTGGTCACCTGTCTCCCCATCCTCTGGCTCTGTCCTCTCCAGTGTCTGGAACCAGTCCTGTCTGCAGGGGTAGAGTAGAGGGGATATGTCGGTCCATGTCTGCTCCACTGCTGGGCATGGCTTCTTAGGGGGCGTTTGACTGAGAGGTGGAAAAGCTGGAGCTCCGTTCAAGGGTCCCCTGGCCCATGACCAGGCCAGGGCCATGGATTCTCAGTCTCTTGGACACTCAGGCACAATTGGGAGTAGTGGAAGAACAGAGAACAGAACCAGGGCCTTTGGACTGGAGACAGCATCTAGCCTGGGGCTGGGGCAAAGGGGAGCTCCGGCTTGTCCCAGCAGTGATTGTCCTTAGCTTGGTGGAGGCAGGCTTGGTGGTGGTTGTGGTGGGGAGTGCAGAGAGGCCTTCTATGGGAAAATTAAGCTGTGGCTCTGTAGTTGAAGGCCTTTTCCATGGCTCCCCACAGCGAATCTTGATGAAAGAGACAGTCCATGGTTCTAAACGGTTTATTGGTTGTTTATAGCAGAAAATGGATGCATAATGTACTGTAACCAATTCTCAGGGTGGGCCTGAGATTAAATGGCTTTTGCAGGGAGGAATGTCTGGGAAGGGACACTTATTGGCTAAGCCCTCTGGGTCTCGAGGTACCTCATTAGCATGGAGAACTCTGTTTTGGGTCAGGAGTCTGGCAGGGAGTGTGGAGTTGCCTAAGCCTCAGGTGTGTGCCCACTGAGTCTCTGGGTCTCTGACTGCTCTACCTTACCAAATGTCCTGGCATGGTTTTATGTCCTACAGAGATGGAGAAACCCTGAGATCAGCCATTCTTACAGTTGGATCTAACTTAAATAGATTGGGTGATGATGAGTCTCTGCTTAGCCTTGTCCAGACAAACTCCCATCTTCAAAGACTTGCCATGGGAGCTTCCAGAATTCTCTTCTACTTCTGTATAGGATAATTAACATGGTTTTCCCAATCAAGCTGTTGGCTCTTTAAGCTCTTATCAGGGAAAATGGATGGTGGACAAAAGAGGTCATAGAATAAAAAAGGAGCTGAGGATGGAACTCAGTCGGTAGAGTGCTTACGGAGCATGTAGGAATCTCTGGCTTCAATCCCCAGCATGCCATAAGTCAGGTCTGATGCCGCATGCCAGTAAGCCAGAACTCGTTAGCCGGAGGCGGGAGGATAAGAGGTTCAAAGTCATCCTTGGCTCGGTAGCAACTTTGAGGCTATCCTTGTCTCCATAATGATAAAAAGAGAAAGCATTCTAGCCACACCCAACAGATGACAACTCCACTGTTACAGAAACTGACATCATGTCCACATCATGTAGTGCTTCAAGCCTAAACGATGGACCAGATAGAGCCAGTAAAGGAAAAACGCTGACAAATTTGTTTGTTATTGCAATTAACTTAGATACATGCAGATATCAAACCAAATATAATCTCCTTAAAGCTAAAACAAATATACAGATGGAAATACAAAATCACTGCAGACATTACATTGAGATAAACTTTATAACTGTGTAAAAATTTAAAAAAATCCACAGAGTCAATAAAATAGAGGTTAATCTTTGTTTAACATAGCGGTGATGTTTGCTAAAGCCAAGTCTTTGAGTGCCGTGGAGATGGAGGCTGAAGCAGAGACACGTGACTTGGCTGTGACTTTGCTGAACACAGAGAGTGCCATACAGTGACTCAGCACATTGGTCCTTTTCCTCTACTCTGAGCTGCTGCAGGGCGCTGTGAGGCCGTTTGTCCTTCCCTTGGTGGTGAACACACTGTCGGTAAAGTTCATCTCATTTATTCTGCATTAGTACTTAGCTGCGGCAGTTACAACAGAGTTCTATTTGGCCCCAGTGTTTTAAATGTTGTAAGCAAGGCTGAGGAGCCATCGACTAAGAAAACTAGAGCTAATGGCAGGTGGACTCTGATTCTATCCCTCTCCAACAGTTCACATCTCACATGTGGAATAGAAATTCTGGGTGTGGGTACAAGTCAGTCATGCAATTGGTCCAGAAGATAATTCTATTAATTTGATTTAAAATTTTATTAAAATAAAAACACAGATTAAAAAAAAAAAGAACACTGTCAAAAGCTTACAGGGTGGTGCCAGGGAGATGACTCATTGGGTGAAAGCTCTTGGCACAGAAGCAGGAGGAATGTGTTTGAATATCTGGAACCCATATAAAAAGCCAGGCATGATTGTACAAGTGTCTATAATCCCAGCCCTTCTGTAGGGAAATGGGAATCAGGAGACAGGAGAATCCCCAGGCTAGCAGGCTAAAGCACACAGCATAAAAAACCAACAAAGGGATCTTGCCTCACTAAGAAGGTAGTCACTGGAGTCTGACACCCGAGGCTGTCCTCAGACTGCCACATACACTGTGGCACATGCATAGCTGTATTCACACATACAAAGTACAGGTATATGAACACGCACACATACACATATTGTATACAAACACACGTACTACATACAAAGATAAGTAAAATAAGTTTATGAATTAAGAGAGGAGGTCTAAATGCTCCAGTCTGAGAGATGCTGGCATGAACAGCTGTTGACATTGCTGCCTGCCTGGTGTAGGGTAGGGGATGGAGGTGACTGGGGCAAACTGTTGGAGGTTGACTGACCAGTTCCTACTTCTACTCCTCAGTGCTGATTTATTTTCAGACTTACTGGGGAAACTGAGGCATCTCAAATACTCATTTGAGTTCTGATACTCAGCTATTGTCTTGCTGTGGCTTTAAGCTGCCACACATTTCTTATGGCAACTGCTGGCTGCTCTGCTTGGGGTAGACACAGTTCTGGGGCTCATGTAGGAGAATCAGGTAACATTTTGTCCAGATAGATTGGAAACCCTAGTCTGAAACTCATGCTATTTTTTTTTTTTATTACATGTATGTTTACAACCAGGGGGATTTCAGATACTCCTGGCTCAGGAGAAGTGCATAGATTTTCAGTAACAAAGGATCATTTTGGAGTAAGGAAGGAATTGTGACCAGAAAACTGTTCAAACAAGCCTCTGGAATCTGTATGCCTGCTTGCCATTGACAGGCAGATAAAAAGAATTTGATTTTTCTGTGACTGGCAGTGGTAATGCCTGAATGCAAGGAAACATTCTTGTTGTCACTAATATTTTATTTATAACCTCCATACTGACCTGCCTGAGGTCCCTGGGGTCCAGTGTGACACAGCTGCAGTTTTCTGTGGAGGCATTTTTTCTGAGGTAACATCCCTGAACCCAACCCCAAAGTCTTGGTGACAAGCTAGCTTGCCTGCATCTCACACTTTGTCATCTTTGGCCAGTCTGCCAACAACTCTTCCAACTCAAGATGGAGTTTCTCTCAATTCCTGGGTGTAGTCCTCCACAGCCCTGCCAGCTTCAAGACTCCAAGTACCAAACCCCAGTGGGTATTTCATCTGAGCCTCCAGGGTGGCTCTCAACCTTATGCATGTCATCATTGACCTGCCTACCCCCACTCCCTAAAGATTTTAATTTTAAATGATGTGTATATGTGTGTGTCTCTGTGTGGGTATGTGCACATGAGTGCAGGTGCCCTCAGAAGCCAGAAGGGGGCATCACATTCCTTGGAGGTGGAGTTTCAGGTGATTGTGAGCCATTTGAGATAGGCTCTGGGAAGAGAACTTGAGTCCCTTGGAAGAATATTGCATGTTATTAACTACTGAGCCCTCTTTCCAGCCCCTCTATCCTTACTCTTGAGTCTATTTATTACATTTTTGTAGTTTCAAATATATTTTAGGATCAAGCACAAAGTAAATGAACAAGTGTGAGCATATAGTAACAGCAGGGTATATGCAGAGTTAGAAATCAGCTGTGCAATTAAACAGCCCCGGAACTAACTTCGTCTTGTCATTTAGTATCTACCTGACCTCAGACAATTTATTACATTTTTCAAAGATATTGTTTTCGTATTTGCAAAACACAGACCTTCATAATATCTACTTTATAATCTCTTGATGGGATCATTTTGTCTGACACATGCTTGGTGCTCAACAAATAGTAATTTGGTTGGTATGCTATGAATATCTATTTATGCAGGCCTGTTATAAGGTATAGCAAAACCACCAAGTGCAAATGGTTTATAATATTACTGGGAGCTAAAAATGCCAGGTATAGTGGCACATGTGCTTGGAATCCCAGTACAGGGATGGAAACAGACAGACCCCTGGGGTCAACTAGTCAGCATACCCTACTTAGCAAGTTCTAGGACAGTGAGAGACCTTATCTAAGAAAACAAAGAAAAGTAGGGGCTTGAGAGAGGGCTCAGTGGTTAGATTATACTTAGTGCTTTTGCAAATGACCTATGTTCAGTTCCTAGCACCCACACCAGACAGTTCACACCCACCTGTAACTCTAGCTCCTGTACTCTATTTTGGCCTCCCTGAGCATCCACACACATATGGCATTTATTTACACAGACACAGACATATTCATGTTAAAAGAAAGGTGGCCAGTGCTTGAGGAATGATATCTGAAGTTGACTTCTGCCCCATCCCAGCACAGTTGTCACCATTGTCCAATGAAGACTTACTTCAGTTTTGTTTTGAGAGTTCCTGGTTGTTCGTCCTTTCACTTTGAGCCTGTAACTCAGACAGAACAGCAGAACAACATGGCTGGGGTTGTAACTAGAAGAGCTGCTCGTAACTTGATGGGCAGGAAGAAAAGAGAGAGGGGCAGGGACTAAGTCCTAAGATCAGTTAAGAGTAGACTCTAGAAAGGTCACCACCTCTTATAGGTTCCATCACCTCCCAGTAGTACTACAGGTTGATGACCGAGTCATGCCATTAACACATGTCTTTTTTGGGAGGGGGTGCATTTAAGATCTACATCACAGCATGTGATTACTTTAGAGCTTGCATTCCAAAACCAGGCAGCATCTGAGCAAGCAGAGATGGGAGGGTGGCAGATTCAGTTTCTACATTTCATAATAGCAGTGGTGACAGCAAGGTGAGGTCAGTGGGATACCTGACCACCTTTCCTTTCCTACATCTGGAAGCGTGGTCTTTAAGAAGGATCCACATACATGTCGTCCTATCCTTTGCCTTCTCATTTCTGAGTCAGTACATAATAGACTATTTCTGGAGCTTCAGGGAAGCCCAGATCCAAACATTATCCAGGAAGTGATGTGCTTTCTTTCCCGGCTGACTGTCCATAATGCATTCAAGCCCAGAAAGAAAGGATGTCAGAATTTGTTCAAAATCCATCAATCGGACCATTTTCTCAATGACAAACAGATGGCTCCTTTGAGTTATTCAGAGGGAGAACATTCTTTTCCTTTTGTTCATCTCAGTTTTTATGGTTTAAAAGAATTAGTGTTTAATCCCAATTCTAAAATTGTTAATTAGTTTGTATTTGCCTCACTAAATCTGTTAAATAGATTTTTATCGCTTCAGCTCTGTCTCCCTGGCAGCATCTGGTGTCAAGTTTGCAGAAATAATATGGGTCTGACAGCCAAAAAGAAAAAAAAAAAAAAAAACCCAAACCCAGAGGTTAAACCACCAGGACGACAGATGTGGCAGCATTAAAGAGAAATACATCACCCTAAAGCTTTGATTCCCATATATTATGGGATCAACCTAAACATGAACCACCATTCTTTGTTTCATTTCACTCCCCAGGAGCGCTATGGCCCAGGTCCTGTTTGATTTATGTATGTGGTTAGACACTGATGAGGGCTGCCAGGGAGCCCTCAGCCTTCCCCAGACACAGGCTTGGCAAAAGCAGGATATTTTTGTTACCCCTTACTCCAACCCTCATCCAGCTGCTTTCCAATGCAGTGATCTGTAAGAGCTAAGCGTTGCAGGCAAAGCTCACCAACTGGCAGGGGGCGGCAGAGAGCAGCACAGCTAAGGGAAGGCAGTGTCCAAGGAACAGATTTGAGCACAAACCATCTTAGATACTATTTTTTTTCCCCAGAGGATTTGAGTTTGGTTCCTGTGATGGTTTGTATATGCTCAGCCCAGGGAGTGGCACTGTTAGGAGATATGGTCTTGTTGGAGTAGGTGTGTCACTGTGGGCGTGGGCTTTAAGAGCATCATCCTAGCTGCCTGGAAGCAAGTCTTCTGTTAGCAGCCTTCAGATGAAGATATAGAACTCTCAGCTCCTCCTGCACCATGCCTGCCTGAACGCTACCATGTTCCTGCCTTGGTGATAATGGACTGAACCTCTGAACCTGTAATCCAGCACCCCAAAATGTTATCCTTATAAGAGTTGCCTTGACCATGATGTCTGTTCACAGCAGTAAAACCCTAACTAAGACAGTTCCCAGCATCCACATCAGGCTGCAGGATAAGGATTCAATGCCTCCCCTAGCCCCACAATTAAAAACAATAGTTCATGATTTAATTTGAAGAATGAGAGTAATAAGCGAAAGCTTCCCAGCAGTCAGTTTCTCTGTGGTAGACTCAAGAAGAGCCCACAAATCCCCAGAACCTGTTACCTTACATGGCAAAGGACTTTAAAGGTGTGATTTAGTTAAACATAGGAGATGCAGAGGCCCTAAATATACTCAGAAATTTCTTTAGAAGAGAGAGCAGAGGGAGATGAGATAAAAGAGAAGGGAACAGGATGCTGGAAACAGTTTGACACAATTTGAAAATGAAAGAAGAAGCCATAGTCAAGCCACATATACATGGACACTAGAAGCTGAAAAAATTGTTCTCCCTAGAATAAGCAAGTACTGCTAATCCTTAACTTTAGCCCACTTAAACAAAAATTTTCATTATTGACTACCAGAACTGAGGGAGGATAAATCTTTGTATCACAGTAATAGTGGTAATTTGTAATAGCAGCTATTAGGAACTAATACTGTGTCCTTTTCTTGCATAGGGCTATAGTGTGCCATCCCAGCACTAAAAAAATATTTTTCAGGGGTAAACTGAGGCAGCAGAGATGAGCATCATGAATTCATATCCACCAGGGTAGGGAAGGGCTTCAAGCTCTAAGCAGAAGTAGGTCTGACATTCCTGCCCTGGATGGTTGAGGAAGAACATTTCTGAACATCTTAGACCAAAAATAATAGAAAAGTCAGGAGTTCTCTGCATAAATATTTGCATAATCAACATATTAACATAAGTAGTAAGAAGAGCCGAGACTAAGGTGGAACCCACAAGTCAGAGCGGGTGGAGAAGGGAGTCAGTGAGAAGGAGATGAATGGGGAAGGGGGCAAAGGAGCTGCCTCTCGCTCTGGCGAGTCGGGAGCCACTGTCCCCATGCCATTCAAAACAACACGGATGTTCTTTATCAGACATGGGTGGCTTCCAGGTAGAATTTCATTTTAGAAAGTTTCGAGAAGTTTCTCTAGCTTAATTTTGTATGTTTGTCTTTAAAAAAATTATTCTTATTTATTGCATCCTGACCACCTCCTTCCTCCTTTCTTTCCTCCTAGTCCCCATCCCCACCTCCCTTCTCCCCAGATCCACTCCTCTGTTTCTCTTCAGAAAAGGACAGGCCTCCCAGGGATATCAACTGAACATGGCATGTCAAGTTGCAAAAAGATTAGGCCCCTCCTCTCATATTAAGACTAGAGCAGGCAACCCAGTGAGAGAAAAAGGGTCCTGAAAGCAGTCAAAAGAGTCAGACAGTCCCTGCTCCTACTGCTAGGCATCCCACAAGAACACCAAGCTACACAATCATAGCATGTATGCAGAGGGCCTAGGTGAGACCCGTGTAGGCTCCCTGGCTATTAGTTCAGTCTTTGCAAGTCCCACAAACCCAGGTTAATTGAGTCTGTGGGTTTTCTTGTGATATCTTTGACCCCACTGGCTCCCATAATCCTTGTTGCCCTCTTCTGTCGGATTCTTTTAACTCTGCCTAATATTTGGCTATAGGTCTCTGCATCTGCTCCCATTAGTTGCTTGATGAAGCCTCTCTGATGACAATTGTGCCAGAGTCCATCCAGCACAATTCTTTACATACCTTGAAAGAACAATACTCAACTTCATATGGAAAAACAAACAAAAACAACAAAACAAGATAGTGAAAACAATCTTGTACAATAAAAAGATTTCCTGAGGTAGCACCATCCCTAATTTCAAGCTGCATTACAGAGCTATAGTAATAAAAAACACACGGTATTGACGTAAAAACACAGAGGTTGATCAATGAAGTCAAATTGAAGACCCAGACAGAAATCCACACACATGTGGACACTTGATTTTGATAAAGAAGCCAGAATCATACAACATAGAGCCAAACATTAGGCAGAATTCAGAGAGTTCTGCAGAAGAGGAGGAGGAAGGATTGTAGAAGCCAGAAGGGTCAAGAATACCACAAGAAAATCCACCTAATTAACTAACCTGTGATCATAGGGGCACACAAAGACTGAGCTGACAACCAGGGAGCTGACCTAGGCCCTTTGCATATATGTTATGACTGTGTTCTTGTGAGGTGCCTAACAGTGGGAACAAAGGCTCTTTTGCTGCTTTTAGGACCCCTTTCCACCTACTGGGTTGCCCTGTCCCACCTTAATATGAAGGGAGGTGCCTAGTCTTCTTGCAACTTGATATGCCATGTTTGGTTGATATTTCTGGGAGGCCTGCCCTTTTTTGAAGAGAAATGGAGGAGGAGTGGCTCTGGTGTAAAGGGGAGATGACAGTAGAGACTGGGAGGAAGGAGGGAGGGAAAATATAATTAGGATGTAATATATGAGAGAAGAATAAAAAAATGTGTTGGAATTTTGATGGGAATTGCATTGAATCTGTAGATGGCTTTTGGTAGCATGGTCATTTTACTATGTTAATCATACTGTTACATCAGCATAGGGCATCTTTCCATTTTCTGATATCTTCTTCAATTTCCTTTTTCAAAGACCTGAAGTTATTGTCATATAAGTATTTCACTTGTTTGGTTAGAGTTACCCCAAGATACTTTATATTATCTGTGGCTATTGTGAAGGTGTTGTTTCCCTGGTATATTTCTTAGCCCATTTGTCATTTGTATATGGGAGGGCTACTGCTTTGTTTTGTTTGGAGTTTATTTTGTACCCAGTCAATTTACTGGAAGTGTTTATCAACAGTAGGAATTCCCCAGTAGAATTTTTGGAATTGCTTATGTATACTATCATATCATCTGTGAATGGCAATACTTTGACTTCTTCCTTTCCAATTTGTATCCCCTTGATCTCCTTTAGTTGTCTCATAGCTCTAGCTAAAACTTCAAGTACTGTAGTGAAGAGATATCAAGAGAATAAGCATAGGCTAATTTAATGTTTCTTTTGTGTGTGTGTTACATATGAATGCATACCCTGTGGAGACCACAGGTTGACATTAATGTGTCTTCCTCTCTTGCTCTCCACTTTTACTTGAGAGTCCTGAGGCTCGCACTGATTGGCTAGCTTAGGTGGATCCTCTCCTCTCCATCCCATCCTCAGGGTTGCTGGCAGGTGATAACACACCCAGCCCAGCTCTTTTCCATGAATGCTGAAGATCAAAACACAGTTTCTCATGTTTGTACAGCAAGTGCTTTACCAACTGAGCCAACTCCCCAGTCTTAGGGAGAATTAATTTTGCTATAATTTTGAATGAACAACAAAAAATTAGAATAGTAATTCCCCCAAACCCCTCCTTTATACTCTTCACCCAGAAACACAGAATGCTCTTGTTGTTTGTATTGTTGTATGTTGTGGTAAATAACCAACCCAAATAAGACTGGTCAAAGAAAACACAACTCAATAATTATGAATATAAGCTGGACGCCTAGATTGGGCAGATTTACCACTATACTACTCTATTCCCCAGCTATGAGACCTTTATAACTTGTGGGTTTTCCAAGTCACGCATTTGTCCTTCCACCTCCTGCTCCTCTGTCATCTTCTACTCTGTCTCCCTCCTCCATTGTCTTCCTCCTCTGTTGTCTTCTCTCTCTCTCTCTCTCTCCACCAACCTTTATTTCTCCACTTTCCCTTCTCTGCTCAATCACTGGCTCTAACCTTTATTTTACAAATTAAGGTAGGCAGAAAGTTCACAAGAAGTCACCTGTGTACTGATTCACTCCTCCTCTGCAGCCCCTCCCAGGAAAGTGGAATTAACATCAAAATACAAGGCCTGGTCTATCCACAACAGTTGTAAGTTGTCTTTTCTTTAAGTACAAACAATTTATTTTTGAATCTTCTCCCCTGATTTCTAAATATGTCAGAACATATTTTACAGGAAAAGGAACATTTGTCATACAACCACAGTACAAGCATCAAAGCCAAGGAAACTGAATGTTGACAAAATGCTGTCATCTCTACATAGTCTAAGCCCAAATTTTGCTAACTATCTTTCTAGTTTATTTATTTATCTCCTGGACCAAGACCTTTTGAGGCAGAGTTTCAGTGTGTAGCTCTGGCTGTCCTGGAACTCATTATGTAGACCAGTCTAGCCTTGAATGTACAGAGATCATCCTGACTCTGTCTCCTGAGTACTGGAATTAAAGGTCTTCTACACTATGCAGGTGTTTCTTCAGGTTTTAAATGCCTCATTTAATAAAAGATGAAACAAGATCCCCCCTTTTTTATGCCAATTATTATCATTTTATTTGATATTTTATTTATTTACATTTCAAATGTTACCCCCTTTCCCCATCCCCCTCCCATTAATCCCCTATCTCATTCCTCCTCCTCCTTTTTTGCCTTTATACTGTTCAAATTACATGCAAGTATTAAGGTCAGTTCTAGGTTGAGGAACTAGCAATACAATAGATGCAAATAGTCAAGGAACAATCAAGACAATAAAACCAGATAGTCAAAGAACACACATGACAATAAACAGAGTCCTGTGATCACTTCTGTGATCACTATTTCTAAGGACTTATCAGGATGACCAAAATATCTGAGCCTACCTCCCTGTCCTAGCCCAAAGTCATTTTCATGCCAGTAACCTACTTCTTTGTTCTAGCCTAAGATTTAGATTCCTGCCTGAAATTTCTTCTTTGTTCCAGCCTAATGTTAAATTCCTGCCTGCAGTCCATTTCCTTGTCCTTGTCCTATGTCAGATTCCTTCCAAGCAGTCCATTTCCTTGTCCTTGGCCAATGTCAGATTCTTGCCATGCAGCCCCCAAAGCTCTCCACATCTCCCCCTTTTCATTGCATAAACCAGACTGAGCCTGTCTTAGGTCATTCTGATAAGAAAGCCTTCCTTACCCATTGTGGAATATGCATTATCATAAGCAATGTACTTCTGTCTTAGGTTGGTAAGGCTCTGTGCAGAATCTTACCTGTCCTTGCTTTGCCAGCCTGTTAAATTAATAACTCTGTCTGGGGGTCCATTTTTCAGTTTCAAGCCATGTACTTCGGCTGTCAACCTGTTGATGTAGTTAGAGACAAGCTTTAACACAATGGGCAGGAATAAAAGTATTCCCAGGACAAGAAGCATGATCAAGCTATATATGCCATTCCTGAGGTTTGACAAAAATGGAAATACTGACCTCACGCCATGGATAATTTTATTGGCATTGTTTGCACCATCAAAGCTCAACAGAGCAGCATTCTTCAAATTCATAATCTGACTATGCAAAGTTAAACTAACACTCAGAGAGGTGTTAGAATTATGCCAAATACCCTACAGGTGTCTTTAAAATTTTTTCTAATTATAATGACAATCATTGTAAAATTTAGAAGTAACACTATTCCAATGATATTTGTCATGACACTTGAGATGGCTCCTAACTCTTGAACCCTGAACCTCCTTCAGATAATTTGAATAGGATATAGAATATCAATCCATTGTTCTAGATACCTATATAAATCCTTTTGTATACTCAATACATTAGTAACATTTTTTTTTGCTAGATGGTTAACAAAAATAGCTGTCTTAACTCTGTGTGTCAAAGCTATTGCAGAAGCAATGGTACTAGCAATTAATGAAATTAAAGCTGTTATACCAGCAATAATCAAGCCCGCTACCCTCTTGTTTCTGCTTAAAGCCTAACTAACTTCTTCCAGCACTTTCAAGCTTTTTTCAGAGAATCAAGGTTTTCTAATATTCAGGGCAGTAAGACTAAAGCTGGTTGATAGAACTCTATAACAGACATGCCAAGTTTCAACACACTAACACAATTAGAAATTATACAGTCAATGTAACTTACAATACATACTGTAGAAGAGACAAAACCAAATTTAGCTTGACAATTAAAAGAGCCTTAAAACATCCACTAACCCTTATTTGAAATCCAGATCCTGTCCCAACTTTATCTCTTGCTATCATAACATCATAGAGAACTGCAGCTAACTTCCAAATATGTCTCTGAAAATGTCCAGATCTAACCTTCCAAATGAAGGCTGTTATTTCCAATATTGGATTGATTTCTAGACTGGTACATGATTGAGTCTGAATAGCTGGTCAGCTTTAAGAAAAATACAAGAGTTATTATAATTTCCCTTTTTGATTCTCTGTCCCACAAGGTTTAAAAACTCGAGGCAAGGCAGCTTGTCCCATCTGGGATATAGGCAAGTGAAGGTGGGTCAGGAACATATGTCTAATACAGCTTCCCAGTCACCCTTGTCAGGGCACTCAGCAAGCTCATAGATCAGCATCATTCTTTGTCTCAGCAACAGGTGTCTCAACAACCATTCTGTCAGCCACCATGCTCCTTCAACATCCTGCAGAAAAAACACAAACATGCCCTCTTCCCCATATTAGATACCTGGTTGGGATCATGCCATATGCCTGTAAGTGTATCCTTTCTTTTCACCTAGGCATAAATATGCCTAGTTGAAGGGTGCCATAGACACTCAGCAGAAAGTTCTTTGGCATACATTTTTTTTTTTTAAATTTAAAATAAAAAGAATATGATTTAAATAAATTTGTGGTGTTTGGGTATATACCACCCCCTTTTTTATTTTATGAAGATATTGTTTTAAAGTTCCATGGGCCCCTTCCACAATACCTTGTCTTTGAGGATTATAAGGAATCCCTGTAATAAATTGTTGACAAAAAGTCTCATCTGCACAACTACAATTGCCGATCCATTATCTGTTTTTTTTTTTATTGGATATTTTATTTATTTACCTTTCAAATGTTATCCTCTCTCCCATTCCCCTCCAAAACCCCTTATCCCATCCTCCCTCCTTCTATTTCTATGAGGGTATGCCCCCACCCATTCACCCATTCCCTCCTACATGCTCTCGAATTCCCCAACACCAGGGAATCTAAACTTTCTGGGACCAAGGCCCTCCTCTTCCACTGATGCTTGACAAGGCCATCCTCAACTACCTATATAGATGGAACCATGAGTCCCTCCCTTTGTGTTCTCAGGCTGGAGGTTTAGATCCTGAGAGCTCTAGTTGAGTATTTTGCTACTACATCTAAGAAGGGCCAAAGCACCCACACTTTGGTCTTCCTTGTTCATGAGCTTCATATCGTCTATACGTTGTATCTTAGGTATTGTGAGCTTTTGGGCTAAAATCCATTTATCAGTGAGTGTGTTCTTTTGTGACTCGGTTACCTCACTCATGATATTTTCCAGTTCCATCCATATGCCTAAGAATTTTATGAATTCATTGTTTTTGATAGCTGAGTAATACTCCATTATGTAAATGTACCACATTTTCTGTATCCATTCCTCTGTTGAAGGGCATTTGGTTTTTTTCCAGCTTCTGGCTATTATAAATAAAGCTGCTATGAACATAGTGAAGCATGTGTCCCTGTTGTATATTGGAGCATCTTTTGGGTATAGGCCCAGGAGTGGTATAGCAGGGTCCTCAGGTAATACTATGTTCAATTTTCTGAGGAACTACCAGACTGCTATCCATAGTGATTGTACCAACTTACAATCCCACCAACAATGGAGGAGTGTTCTTCTTTCTCCACATCCTTGCCAGCATCTGCTGTCACCTGAGTTTTTGATCTTAGCCATTCTGACTGGTATGAGATGGAATCTCAGGGTTGTTTTGATTTGCATTTCCCTGATGACTAAGGATGTTGAACACTTCTTTAGGTGCTTCTCGGCCATTCAAGTTTCCTCAGTTGAGAATTCTTTGTTTAGTTCTGTACCCCATTTTTAATAGGGTTATTTGGTTGTCTGGAATCTAATTTCTTGAGTTCTTTGTATGTATTAGATATTAGCCCTTTATCAGATGTAGGATTGGTAAAGATCTTTTCCCAATCTGTTGGTTGCCGTTTTGTCCTAATGACAGTGTCCTTTGCTTTACAGAATCGTTGAAGTTTTATGAGGTCCTTTTTGTCAATTCTTGATCTTAGAGCATAAGC
Organism: Mastomys natalensis; assembly: GCA_021653895.1. Taxonomy (NCBI): domain Eukaryota; kingdom Metazoa; phylum Chordata; class Mammalia; order Rodentia; family Muridae; genus Mastomys; species Mastomys natalensis. The sequence continues at coordinate 1,123,372 of JAJTUV010000434.1, forward strand.
TCTGTTCAGGAACTTTTCCCCTGTGCCCATGTTTTTGAGGCCTTTATCCATTTTCTCTTCTATTAGTTTCAGCGTATCTGATTTTATGTGGAGGTTCTTGATCCACTTGCACTTGAGCTTTGTACAAGGAAAGAAGTATGGATCAATTTACATTCTTCTACATGCTGACCTCCAGTTGAACCAGCACCATTTGTTGAAAATGCTGTCCTTTTCCCCACTGGATGGTTTTAGCTCCTTTGTCAAAGATCAAGTGACCAAAGATATGGGGGTTCATTTTGGGGTCTTCAGTTCTATTCCATTGATCTTCCTGCCTGTCTCTGTACCAATACCATGCAGTTTTTATCACTACTACTCTGTAATACAGCTTGAGGTCAGGGATGGTGATTCCTTCAGAAGTTCTTTTATTGTTGAGAATAGTTTTCACTATCCTGGGTTTTTTTGTTATTCCAAATGAATTTGAGAATTGCTCTTTCTATCTCTGTGAAGAATTGAGTTGGAATTTTGATGGGGATTGCATTAAATCTGAAGATTTCTCTAGGCAAGATAGCCAGTTTTACTATATTAATCCTGCCAATCCATGAGCATGGGAGATCTTTCCATCTTCTGAGATCTGCTTCAATTTCTTTCTTCAGGACTTGAAGTTCTTGTCATACAGATTTGTCATACTGCAAATAGTGAAATTTTGACTTCTTCCTTTCCAATTTGTATCCCTTTGACCTCCTTTTGTTGCCTAATTGCTCTGACTAGGACTTCCAGTGCTATATTGAGTAGGTAGGGAGAGAGTGGGCAGCCTTGTCTAGTGCCTGATTTTAGTGGGATTGCTTCAAGTTTCCATTTAGTTAGATGTTGGCTTCTGGTTTGCTCTATATTGCTTTTACTATGTTTTGGTATGGGCTTTGAATTCCTGATCTTTCCAAAACTTTTAACACGAAGGGGTGTTGAATTTTGTCAAATGCTTTCTCAGCATCTAGTGATATGATCATGTGTTTTTTTTTCTTTGAGTTTGTTTATATAGTGGATTACATTGATGCATTTCTGAATATTGAACCATCCCTGAATTCCTGGGATAAAGCCTACTTGATCATGCTGGATGATTGTTTTGATGTGTTCTTGGATTTGATTTGCAAGAATTTTATTGAGTATTTTTGCATCAATATTCATAAGGGAGATTGGTCTGAATTTCTCTTTCTTTGTTGGGTCTTTATGTGCTTTAGGTATGAACATAATTGTGGCTTCATAGAATGAATTGGGTAGTGTTCCTTCTGTTTCTATTTTGTGGAAGAGTTTATAGAGAATTGGTATTAGGTCTTCTTTGAGGGTCTGATAGAACTCTGCACTAAAACCGTCTGGTCTTGGACTTTTTTTGGTGGGAAGACTTTTAATGACTGCTTCTATTTCTTTCAGGGTTATGGGATTGTTTAGATGGTTTATCTGGGCCTGATATAACTTTGGTAACTGGTATTTGTCTAGAAAATTGTCTATTTCATCTACATTTTCCAATTTTGTTGAGTATAGGCTTTTGTAGTAGGATCTGATGATTTTTTTTTTTAAATTTCCTTGTTTTCTGTTGTTATGTTACCCTTTTCAGTTCTGATTTTATTAATTTGTATACTGTCTCTCTGCCCTCTGATTAGTCTGGCTAAGGGTTTATCTATCTTGTTGATTTTCTCAAAGAACCAGCTCCTGGTTTTATTGATTCTTTGTATAGTTCTTTTTGTTTCTACTTGGTTGATTTCAGCCCTGAGTTTGATTATTGCCATTTACTCTTCTTGGGTGTGTTTGCTTCTTTTTGTTATAGAGCTTTCAGGTGTGTTGTCAAGCTGCTAATGTATGCTCTCTCCAGTTTCTTTTTGTAGGCACTTAGAGCTATGAGTTTTCCTCTTAGGACTACTTTCATTGTGTCCCATAAGTTTTCGTATGATGTGTCATCATTTTCATTAAATTCTAAAAAGTCTTTAATTTCTTTATTTCTTCCCTGACTACTATCATTGAGCAGAGCATTGTTCAGTTTCCACATGAAGGTGGGCTTTCCATTGTTTTTGCTGTTACTGAAGACCAGCCTTAATCCATGGTGATCTGATAGGATGCATGGGATTATTTCAATTTTCTTGTATCTGTTGGGGCCTGTTTTGTGATCAAGTCTATTTTGGAGAAGGTACCATGAGGTGCTGAGAAAAAGAAGTCTTCTATAATTTTGTTGAAGATATTTATTGGTCCTTAAGTTGGTAATCTTCACTCTCTTTTATACCTATTATCCTTAGGTTTGGTTTTCTCATTGTGTCCTGGATTTCCTGGATGTTTTGGGTTAGGAAATTTTTGCACTTTGCATTTTCTTTGACAGTTGTGTCAATAATTTCTATGGTATCTTCTGCACCTGAGATTCTTTCTTCTATCTCTTGTATTCTGTTGGTGATGCTTGCATGTATGACTCCTGATCTCTTTCCTAGGTTTTCTATCTCCAGGGTAGTCTCCCTTTGTGATTTCTTTTTTTTTTTTTTTTTTTGTGATTTCTTTATTGTTTCTATTTCCCTTTTTTGTCCTGGATGGTTTTGTTCAATTCCTTCACCTGTTTGGTTGTGTTTTCTTGTAATTCTTTAAGGGTTTTTGTGTTTCCTCTTTAAGGGCTTCTACCTATTTCTTTGAGAGTGTTATTTATGTCCTTCTTAAAGTCCTCTATCATCATCATTAGAAGTGATTTTAAATCTGAATCTTGCTTTCGTGGTATGTTGGGGTATTCAGTAATTTCTATTGTGGGAGAACTAGGTTCTGATGATGCCAAGTACCCTGGGTTGCTGATGCTTACGTTCTTGTGCTTGCCTTTCATTATCTGGTTATCTTTAGTGCTACCTGTGTCACTATCTCTGACTGGAGCCTGTCTTTCCTATTATTTTGGTTGTGTCAGAACTGTTTGGTGTGGGTGCTGCTTAGAGCTCCTGGGAGCTCCACCTCCTCTGGATTTTGTGGGATTGGGTGCAGAGCTGAAGTCCAAGATCTGCTCAGTGCTTGGGCGCATACTGGAAAGGCCAATTTTTTTTTTTTGATAAATATTACTAAGATAACATCAATAGCTGAGAAAGTCTTATTGTTGCAAATGAAGATATGGATTAGGTTTATCTCAGAGTGTTGAATCTGCACATTAAATGTTAATAAATTTTATTTTAAAAGTATTTATTTGATGTGTGTGTGTGTGTGTGTGTGCCGGCAGCAGTTCATATATACCATATGCAATCAGGTACCATGTAGACCAAAAGAGGGCAGGTGTTGGATCCCCCAGATCTTTAGTAACAGGCAATTGTGAACCTCCCCATATGAGTACTGGGACCCAAACCTGGGTCCTCTGCAAGATCAGCATGTGTTCTTAACCACTGAGCCATCTCTGTAGCCTCCAACATACTTTATAAAATAACTAAAATATTTATAAATAGATCCACTTTAAAAAGTTTACTTCCCACAATCTTTGTACAAAATACTTTAATGTTTAATTTTTCTTTATTTTTGAGTATTTCATAGAATTATATAATGAAATATGATCACATTTACCTCCACCTCTCCCCCAGCTCTCTCCATAACTGTAGCTTCACACGCTACATTTCATCGCTGTAGCTTTCCAGTTTTCCTCTGTTTGGGACATCTCAGTGAGAATGGTGGCACATACTTGTAATCTCAGCATCTGGGAGGCGACCAGGAGGAACTCATTGAGTTTCAGTCCTGTGACTGGGCTACAGAATGAGACTTGGCCTAAAACAACACAACAAACCTAACAACAATGATGACAGACCTAAAACCTGTAGGTGTGGTGGCTCACACCTTTAATCCTGACACTTAGGAGCCAGAGGCAGACAGATCTCTATGGGTTCAAGGCCAGCCTGTACACAGAGCCCAGGCCTGTCAGGGCTACATAGTAAGACCCAGGCAGAATGTGTCATTGCTTGTAAACAAGGGATAGACTATGAACTTCAGATGCATTATGGGCTTAGGGTATTCTTTGAACTTGGGTATTCTGTGGGCTTGGGGTATACTGTGAATGAGATACACTTATAAGCCTGGGATATACTGTATACCTGGGATATACTATGAACTTGAAAGAATCATTTTTATTTTGAGCTTTGCAACTTCCCCCTTCAACTCCATCCTCATCACTAAGGGACTCAGGAAATCACTTCTTTCTTATCTTTGATTTCCAGAGAAGAGAGAGCCTATGTATTACCATCAATAAGACCACTCATTAACTCTCTGGCTAGGTAGCTAGAGATGTGCATGCACCACACCAGGCATGACAGCCAAGCTCCCAAGCTCTAAGAACCTCGGAAGCTGATAAGGAATACAGTGCATGCACATGTTCTCTGATGACAGATGGGAAAAACCAAGCTTGCTCAAAGTCAAGCTAGTGATGTCCTCTCACTGGGGATTAGTGATGGCTTTAGGAAGGGGAGTCATTGAGGTTCAGCCGGGGCACAAAGGCCTGAAAACTGTGGTCTGCTGGGGCTTAGAGGTGCCTCAGTGTTACATATTAGCATCATTGGGGCACGAAGAACAGGAGCAGGAAACAGAAATGAAGCTGAGAAGGTTGGGGAGAAAGTCTACTTTTGAAGTACTCTAGAGGATTGTGGGCCAAGTGCTTGGGACTACAGAGCCTGAGCAAATTTCTGTATTTGGGGAAGTCTGTTTTATGGCACTTTTGGTCTTTGATATCTTTTCCTGTTTATCAATCACATTTTACTTCCTCAATTGGAACTAAAGTAAAAAGAGTCTCATTCTGGTAGCCCATCAAGGAATAAGGGGCAAGGGGGACAGATATGAGAGAGAGAGAGAGAGAGAGAGAGAGAGAGAGAGAGAGAGAGAGAGAGAGATTAACTGAGATTGAGACACTGAGACTCCAGGTAAAGGCTGGATTCAGCTAGTCCTGGGGACCACAAGGGGTCAGCCTTGGGTCCTACAACAGAAAGCAGGAGGTATTGTGAAGTGCGAGTTCTCACCTGAGGACCATTCAGAGGGATTTATTCCACTTTAATATACTATGGAGTTAGTGGTTTTGAAATTCTTTGCCGCCAAGGGGCCTTTAAAGCCAACGAAGCAAGCATCTCAGGAATGACCCCTGCCAGGCCTGCTTGTTTATGACCCTCAGAGCCACAATAAAAGGCAAGTTTCCTCCTTGATGATGGGGGTTGGAGGGCTCCAGGGGTGCCTACCCACCTTTCAGGCCCGGGAGTCTGCTGAGTCTGGGAGGGAGGAATTGGGTGTGTGGTCCAGGAGAGATGCTTCAGGCCTGGGTGGAAGCTAGGCTGGGCAGGGCCAGGGATGGGTGGCTTTTATTGAAATAACTGGTAATAGACTTCAGACTGCCAGAGGAATGGGCTGCCTGTACAGCTGTTTCTACTAGAACTTTCCCACTACTTTCCTCAGGTTTGGAGGAGAAATGAGTTGTAAGCTATCCCATCCTGGGACCCAGGGCCACTGGGAGAAGGCTATAGAGCTGGGAGTGAGCAGACAGATGCCAGGACACCATTGGGAGCCAGGCTCAAGATAAGAGGTCAGGGAGGGCATTCCTTTAAAAGTCTATTTTAGGGCTGGCATGAGGGTCCACCAGCAGGTAAAGATTCTCTCTGTCTATCTATCTATCTATCTATCTATCTGTCTGTCTGTCTGTCTGTCTGTCTGTCTGTCTGTCTATCTATCTATCTGTGTGTGTGTGTGTATTTCCCACTTACCTCAGTCCTGGACAGAAGAGGCAGCCCATTTTGTTCCCTTCCATAAATGGGCCTTTGCTAAGTATGGGCAGCACAGATTGCTATCAATCTTGCAGCTCCAGCATTGTTCTCCACATTTGGTGCAATCTTTACAGTACCATGCTGGGTAGGTACTGTGATGGTACCGTTTGCAGAACAGGGTGGTGAGGCGCACACAGCAAGAAGTGGGCTGACTTGTGCAAAGTCACAGAGCCTGAAGATGGCAGAGCCAGACAGAGCACTAAAGCTGAAGAACATATTAGCCCTTGAAGTTGGCACACTTCAGTGAAGCAAGTCTTTGATGTAGACAAGAGTCACAGAGAAAGGCCCAGGAGCTATGTGGGCAGGGATGGGCAGCATTTGTTAGGAGGCTGCTGGAGGGAACATTTCTTCTGCACTTATGTTGTTTCCTTCCATGTGGAGGACAAATGAGTGTAACCTTCCCAGCTTCTGTCTTGCCTGGTGTGTCTAGGACGAGGGACTGAGTGTTCACTACTCTGTCCCTTTGTCTCTGGGTGTGAGCTGCCTGTAGGAAGCATAGTCTCAGATGTATTGCACTGTGCATAAGATGTTCTTCACTGGGAGCCTGGGGTTGCTAGTGACTGGGTAAGGATTCCACTAGCCTCTACTTTAGTGCCAGGAAGCCATATTTTGCTGTTCAGTCACAGTCTTTTGTTATTAGTCCTTTCTCTAATAAAGATCATAACCTTCACAACCTTCCTTCTCACAAGGTTAAGATATTAGTCAGAGAAAATACCACTCTTGTTGACTGATCTTTTTTTAAAATTCATTCTCTCTCTCTCTCTCTCTCTCTCTTTCTCTTTTGATCTATCTATCATCTATTTTTTTTTTTTGTGTGTGTGTGTATGTACATACTTGTGTATGCAGATACTTGTGGACTCCAAAAGAGGGTGACAGATATCCTGTAGCTGGATTCATAGGCAGTGAGTTTTGGGAACTAAAATCAGACCTCTATAAGGGCATCATGTGCTCTTAAGTGCTGAGCCATCTCTCCAGCCCTTAAAGGGCCTCTCTTAAGTCCATTTCAGGTACCATGTAAATTTGCAAGAGCAAACGAATCATGTCTTTTGGTTCTCCAGTCTTTAATCTGGAAGTCTCACTGGGTAGGACTGGGCCTTGAGAAAATGTCCTATGACTTCAGGTTTTCCCTCAGTATCCTGAATCCATTTTGTCAGCAGTGCCACAAGCCTGTGAAATGTCTCTGAGTGTCAGAGTTTGTCTAGGACCACCTGACCCTTGAGAAAGAACCTGGATGTGGGCAGTATGAGAAGGGAAGCATCCTGTAAACCTCACAGGTCCAAAAGTTCCATGCCAGATCTAATGCTCTTTCCATTCCAGAGCTCTCGGGGGTCATGAGGAGTCTCTGTCCTGGCAGAGCACTCTAAGTGGGGGAGGAGCTCTGTCACAGGAGTAGTTGACAGTATAAAGCAGCTCCTTTTAACAGTGATAGTTCAGGCAAGGCCCTAGCTGGCAGTTAGTGCAAGAACAAGAATGACAATGATGTTACCGTGTGCTAGACACCATTCTAGACTCTGCATTTGATAGTCACATACACATATATTATGAATTTTTGTCATTTCCACCCCCTCTTACCCTCATCTTAGGGTTTCAGTGCTGTGAAGAGACACCATGACCAAGGTAACTCTTATAAAGGACAACGTTTAATTAGGGTGGGCTTGCAGTTTTAGAGGTTTAGTCCATTATCATTATGGCAGGAAGCATGGCAGTTCGCAGGCAGACTTAGTGCTGGAGGAGGAGCTGAGAGTTCTATATCTTGATCTGAAGGCAGCCAGGATTAGATTGCCTTTCCCAGGCAACCAGGAGAAGGCTCTGGCTCTACACTGGGTGGAGCTTAGGCAGAGGAAACCTCAAAGCCCACTCCCACAGTGACACACTTCCTCCAACAAAGCCACACCTAGTCCAACAAGGCCACACCTCCTAATAGTGCCATTCCCTGTGGTCACCGTGTAGCCGAGGCTGATCTAGAATTCACGATGTATCCTAGATTGGCCTTGAACTTCTACTTCAGCCATGGTGCTGTGATTACAGATGTGTGCAACCATGCTCAGTTCCCATATATAACAGTATGTGATGCCATAATCTGAAGGCTCTCTAGAATGTCCACACGTTGTTTCTGTAACCATAGCACATGACACAATGGAGTCCAGACAGTATAATTACCTGACCAAGGACACACAGATGGTTGTCGGTACAACCCTGACTGGAATTATCTGGCTCTAGGCTTAAAACTCTTGTCACAATACTGCATGGCCACCATTTCCACTAAACCAAGTCAACGAGACATTTTAACTAAAATATAAGCTTCTGTTTGATTAATTGGAGAAGAGAGAATTACAATGTGCTCTCCTAGAAGTACATGTAGAGTGTTTCATAGCTGAGCTTTAAGCAGGCCCTCTTGGCTTGACAGGACAACATAGGATCACGCCCCAAAGGACAGATAACCTCTGCTGAGCAGTGTCAGGCCTGGGGCAGCTAACAGCACCCCATGTTTCAGTTCCACATGCAGCCTAGGGAACATGTCTCAGACAAGTGAGAAAACACGACAGTTTTTCTGGGTGAGGACAGAAATGAGTTTTTTTCCTTGAGGCAAGCGGCTCCTCTCAGATCACAGATTGCGACAGGGATTTCAGGAGAGGCTCTGAGGGGAACAGAAAGCTCCGGTGTAAACAACCCTCAGAGAAACAGTAAATCACCCCTTGAAATGTTCTTGGCAGCTGATCATTCACTAACAAAACTGCGCTGTTCAGTGCAGCCGTAGTCACTGGAGAGCCAGAACTCCAGAGCCCTGATGACCCGAGGTCTTTGCTGCTGCAACAGATGCAGGCCTTGGCATCTGCTGGGAGGAGAGTGCAGTGGACATCATCCCTCCAGGAGAATGTGGGAATGTTCAGAGCTGCCTGGGCAGAGCTCTGCGGTGCCTTGTTCAGGCTGCTTCCCAACACCCCGCACTTCTTCTCGCTAGATGGTACCAATAGCGGAGAAATTCTGAATTGGGGTTCCCAAGAATACACCGCTGCTCAAGTGTAGGAACAGGGCAGCTTGCTTAGTAGGGTATGAAGCTGTGGGACTCCAGCTGAGGGAACATTCATCGTAAGCCAGCTCTGTGTCTGGGCTGTGAGAGGAGGGAAAGGACCCATCCTAAGCTGTCCTCCCAGCAACTCTGATGCCAGAGCACAGGCGCAGATAATCCCCCAAGGCTTGGCTTTGGTTAGTCCGTAAGTCCGGATCTGAAAATCAATGTTCACATCTATGTCTTCCATATTTAAGGGGGATTTGAACAAATTTGAAGGTAGTCAGAGAAGAATGGTACAAAGATTCGAAGTCAAGCCATGCTGACCAGAGAAGGGCTGGGAGCGTGTGGGCACAGGGAAGGAGAGGGGAGTTGAAGGTTGCCTTTATAAATAGGAAGAAGGGAAGGAGAGAATTGTATTTTTGCTTAGGAAAGATCTAAATAAAAGAACATGACTTTCAAAGTCGGAGGGATTTTGAGCTCACAGACTGGTTCTTTTATGTTTGTTAGGTGGCAACAGTCAAGTCACCTGATGTCCTAAGGCTTCAGCACTTACCCAGTAAAATGGGGTTAGAAATGGTTACTCATTGGCATCACCAAGTGCATAGATGGCATCTGATAGCACCATTGTGTGGTAGCCATCCACGGACAGTTTCCATTCCGGTCTGGAAGGCAAAGGCTCTGTGGGCGTTTACTTGCAGAGACAGGGTCTGGGCTCACTGTGCAGGCAAGCAGTCACATCTGGCTTTGAAGTCTTTCTGCTGTTTGTATTGCTTAGCATGTAGATTTTTCTTCTAAAAGATTCTTTTCTTTTTTTGTGCCTTTCATTTCTACTTACATTATCATATTTCCTAATATAAATTATTCAGCTACTTTTTAATCTTTTATTCTTCTTAAAAAAGAGAAACAGAACATATGGCATGAATAACTTAGTTCTAACAACGACATATTTTTAATTTCATAAATTATACTCATTTATTTGTGTGTGTGTGTGTGTGTGTGTGTGTGTGTGTGTGTGGGCACACCTGACTGTGTGTGTGGAAGTTAGGGCTCTCCTTCCATTATGTAGGTCTTGGGGATCAAATTCAGGTTTTCAGGCCTCGCAACAAGTGCCTGTCTTTGTTGACTGTTCTTATTGGCCATTATAGTGGCCTACTTTTTAAAAGTTATTTTTGAGATTATAATATAATCACATCATTTCTGTGTTCCATTTCCTTCCACCAAACCTCCCCAAATAGTCTTTCTTGTTTCATTTCATTCATTCATTACAGATGGTTGTAAGCCACCATGTGGTTGCTGGGTTGAACTCAGGACCTCTGGAAGAGCAGTCAGTGCTCCTAATCCCTGAGCCATCTCTCTAGCCCTCATGGCTTCTATTTTCATTAACTGTTGTTACATGCATGCATGTATAAACTTCTATATTCTTAAATATATCACAAAGGCCTATTTTAGGTCAGAGGCTGGGCATTACTTTAGTAATTTGATTAATTAATTCATGACCTAATTGTGGAAAAAGAAAATACATGTGTACCTGCATTAAATATGCTATTGTGGTAGGTACTTTTCTTATTGCTGTGATAAAATATCTTACAAAAGCAACTTAGGGAAGGAGAGGCGTATTTTGGCTCACAGTCTGAACACAACATAGCATGCAAGGCACAGGGGGTGAGGGATCTGGGGGTAGGAGTTGAGGCAACTGGCCACACTGAATTGCCTCAGGAAGCAGCAAGATGAACGCTGGTACTCAGTTGCTTTTTTCTCTTTGTATTCAGTCTGGGGCCCCAGCCCACTGAGCTGTCACTCAGGTTTGGAGGGTGGGGCTTCTTTCCTCCTCAGTTTATCCTTTCTGGATGCAGCCTCAGAGACATGTTCCCAGGTGTGATTCTAAGTCCTATCATGTTGACACTCAAGACTGAACGTTGCAATTATGGGTTTTTCTTTTTTTTCCTTCCTTTACCCCTCTGGTTTTGTAAACCATCAATTTTATACACTCATATGTAGTATAATGTCTCGGTCAACAAGTATCCACATTAACAATGATGTCTTATAAGCATACAAGATATTAAAAATCATTATAACTTTAATAAACAAATGTCCTAGTAGATTATCCTTTCCTCTCTCCTTCCCCGCCACAATACTGCCCGTACCAAGTCTCTCTTCCTGTGTCATGGCTCTCTTCCTGTGTCATGGCTCCCCTCCTGTGTCATGGCTCTCTTCCTGTGTCATGGCTCTCCTCCTGTGTCATGGCTCTCTTCCTGTGTCATGGCTCTCTTTCTGTGTCATGGCTCTCTTCCTGTGTCATGGCTCTCCTCCTGTGTCATGGCTCTCTTCCTGTGTCATGGCTCTCTTTCTGTGTCATGGCTCTCTTCCTCTGTCATGGTTTTCTTCCTATGTCATTGCTTTCTTCCTGTGTCATGGCCCACATGTCATTTTACACCCTAATCTTTTCTCATTATCTATTTTTTTTCTCTCATGGTTTCCCTTCTAGTTTTTTAGGGTTTACCCACATTTACATTGCTGTTCTACTCCTAGGCAAACATTCAAAAGACTTCAACTCCTACCATAAAAACACTCGAATATCTATGGTTGCTGCTTTGTTCACCACAGCAAGCAAATAGAAGCAGCCAGGATACCCATCAACAGATAATTGCATCATGAGGATGTGGTAGATATACATGGTGCAATTTTATTCAGCTCTAATGAAAAATGAAATCATAAAATTTGTAGGTAAATGGATGGAGCTGGAAAGTATAATATTAAGTGAGGTGACTCGATTTCAGAAAGACCAAACCCCATGTTCCCCCACGTAGGTGGAACCAAGCCACCTTGCTTTTGCAACCAGAGTGTATGTTGTTTGCACAGTGATGAAGTTGCCCAGTGACGCATCTCTCAGCAAGGATCCTTGTTGTTAAGCAACACATGACTGAATCTGTATCTCTTTTCACCATGTTGAAAACACAATCTCCAAATGACATCAGGATAATTATAGCTTCATCCCATGTTACACACACAATAGTCTCAGAATAGCAGTGGCAGTCCCCTCTAACGATATGACAGCCCGAAGCAGCTTCAGATTCCTTTTTACTTTTAATTAAAAAGTATGTCTAAAGTCATTTGGAATAGTTCATTCATCTAAAATTAAATATGGGTAGGGGTTGTTTATGCCACTTGACTTTCAGTTTTAAGGATTACCCTTTGAAGTTTGATTTTTGTTTTATGATGATGTGAAATACTTAACCATATCAAAAGCCAAGGCTAAAATGTGAATGCTATTTGTAAAATGTCATTTCTATTTCTGCTCTTTCCACCTGGTTCTTTTTCCCCTAGAGGTGATCATTTAGACTCTGTTTCTGTAGTCTATCCCTTTCAGTAATTGGTATTTGGTCACAAGGCAGTCTAATACAATGAGCAGGCACTAGTAATTTCTGCCAGGAGTGGCCACTAGAGGCAATAACGAGAACCATGGAAACAAGAAATGGAAGACCAATGTAAAGACCAATGTTGTAGAGTTGACAATTGTGATGGGCAGTGGAGCTCAAGCCTACAAGGGACCTTTGAGAGGCTTAGGAAGATGTGCCTCAATATGACTGAGGACATTGGTTCTTGGCTCTGGGCTCTTATATTGGCCACGGTCGCTGCAGGGGTTGTTCATGCTTTGGACTTCCTGGTGCTACTGAGGGTGAAAGAGGTTGTTGACGTATCTCAGAGGATATGTCAAGAGAGAAGCAGTGCAGGTGGGACCAGAGCTAGTCAAAGTGCAGAGGGGATCAGCTGGTTGCACAGCAATAGCTGGATGGAACTTTAGGAAGCACCATGAAATGCAAAGTTGAGCATGTCCTCCACTATTGTAGCTGTGGACTTGCCTTGCCTAGTGTTGGTATTACTGCACACAGCATGCACAGCCAAGGGAGACCGTTGATGAGCGTTTTCCCCCAGCAGCCTGTACAGCCCTTCTGGGAACTGTGAGGGTTAAACACTAGGGAGGAACTAGGGTTCATGATGTTCTGTCCCATGAAAGAAAAATAAATACAAAATCAAACAAATAAAACCCCAATGCTTCTGCAAGGACTAACCTCATTCATTACTGTTTTTTTTTTTTTTTTTTTTTCAGATTTAGATATGGGATCTTGACGTAGAAGATGAACAAACATGTAATGTTCCTTGACATTGCCAAATTTCCCCCAAGGGAATGCAACCTTTCCATTCCCACCAGTGGGACAGAAGAACGCCATCTCCCCACACAGTTTCAGCAAGAAAATTGATTGTTAAACTTCTGGATTTTTGCAATTGGATTATGAGACATGAAGAATTTTAATCTTCATTTTTCCTCCAATAAGCAAGGGGATACTCTTTTATTTCTGTGACTTAGATTAGCCTGTTCTTCCTATTTTTTGGTGTTAATTTTATCTGTTTTTTTTTTTTTTTTTTTTTTTTTGCTTTGCAGGGCCAGCCATGGAAAGTTTGGCCAACAGTGGTCATCAGGGGCATTTGGTTTTGACCTTGGCTTTGCTCACTGGGACTCAGAAGGTAGAGATCATTCCCAAGGATGTGCTGGTTCTCACTTTCCATTCTGTTAAGACAGTCTCTCTTGATGTTCATCCATATGACACCAGACTAGCTCACCCAGGAGTCTCTACGCTTCTCATGTATCTGCCTCCCACCACCCCATAACAGTGCTGGGGTTACAGATGTGTGAGCATGTCTGACTTTTCCATGGATTCTAGGGCTCCAGCCTGATGTCATTGGGCTTGTGCAGCAAATGTTTTAACTGCCTAGCTATTTTACCTCCCCAGCCTCTTTTTTTTTTTTTAGAACTTTGAAGTGAGACCATAGATGATTGATTTGAGACTCTTCTTCTTCTTAGTGTAGGACTCAGTATAAATTCATCTCCTAGGGCTTCTGTAGTTGTGTCCCATAAAATTTGATGTATTTTACTTCTATTTTCATTAAGTTCAATGGGCTTTAAATATTTTGAACCTTTTTATTTGATTTGTGGATGATTTAGAAATATTTGATTTAGTGTCCACTTGACTAAAGATTTTTGTTATTGATTTAAAATTTTATTATAGTGTGGTTAGAGAACACATTCCCTGTGGCTGGAGTGGAGGAGTCTGTCTTGGTACATGTCTGACAGGTGCTAGAAAAGAATGTCTACTGATGTTGGTGAATGCATATCCTACAGATGATCCACTTGGTTGGAAGTCTTCATAATCTTTTTCTATGATATTTCTGAGCACTTGCTCTATAAAGTTGTTGAAATCTTTAACCAAGAATAAGATATTGAAATCTTCAACTATAATCTTGTATTTAAGCCAGGCCTGGTGGCACATGTCTTATGATGCCTGAGGCAGGATGATAGCAACTTTGAGGCTAGACTGGCTACCCAGGAAGACTCTGTCTCCAAAAACAATCTTGGATTTGTCTATTTCTCCTTTACTTTCCGTTAGCCTTCATCTCATAGCTTTTGCTCTGATATCCAGGACATGTTCTTTTAGCATTATTTCTTCATCTTTCTTTCTCTGGTTTCTTTTTTCTTCCTTTTTTATTCATGGGCTAATTAAACATTTTGAATTCCATTTTGGTTAATCTGTAGATTTTAACATTTATTTTCTGGTGTGTTGTATTTGGCTGCGTGTACATGTGTGTGGGCATGCTTGCAAGCCCATGCTGGTGTGGAGGCCAGAGGTCAACCAGATGCCTTCCTCTATGGCTCCCCACATCCTTATTGAGACTAGGACTTTCATGGAGTCTGAGCTCACTGTTTCAGCTAGGCCAGCTGGCCAACAAGTCCCCAGGATCTGCCTGTCACACTCTCTAGCCCCCAGCACTGCGAGTACAGATGTAAACTGCCATGCTAGCTTTTACATGGTAATCAAGACCAAGTATAGGTCTTCATGGTTGTGTAGCAAGCACTTTACCCATGGGGCCCTCTTCCTATATCTATATAGTAGTTTTTTTAAAAACATAAAATGTTTCTCTTTATGGCATATATCTAGGAACTGCACACACACACACACACACACACACACACACATCTACTATTGCCATTATGTTACCAGTTTGAACAAAATGTAGAAATACTGTTTGCTTTCACGTCCTTCACTCCTCTCCCATGTATAATAGAATTGGTGTATATATTTGTTCTATATTTATTTAGAGCCAAATTAGAAAATATTTCAGTTTTCACTTCCCTCTGACATGGTGTGGGGAATCTGAGCAGGACCTTACCCCTCCTTACCCATTGTCTTCCTTTCCCACCCCAGGGTTCTACTCTCGACCTTTCTCTCCCTCTGTGCTTTAGAACTCTTCCTTTCGGCTTTTGATTTTTGGTTGAAAGAACATCCCTGGTTATTATTTTGAGATGGATTTGTTGGTGACACAGCATAGTTTTCCTTCATCTGAGAACTTCTCAATTTCCTTCTCTCTCTAATAATTCTCACTGCATAAAGAATTCTGAAATGACAATTCTGCTTCAAAATCAGTCTTGAAGAGGAGCCACTTTCTTTTGTCCTTCACAGCTCTGAATGAAGAATCTACTCTCATTTAGATGGCCCTTTCCATACACAAAGGCATAGTGCCCCCATTCTACTTAATCATTATGTGTGTTTTCTTAGCTTCAAGAATTTAATTGTACTCTGCACTGTTAATCACTTCAAGTTTAACCTGTGTGAGGGTCATTGAACTTCTTGGATTCACAGGTGTGTCTTTTTCCAAATTTTGGAAGTTTTCATTCATGTAGACCAGGCTGGCCTTGAACACAGAGATCCATCTGCCTCTGCCTTTCGAGTGCTGGGAGTTAAGACATGAGCCACCATATTGGGCTGTTTGTTTGTAATCTACTTTTTAAAAGAAATCATATTGGGATATATATATATATATTAATTATTGTTTTTTCCTCTCTGGTCCATACTGCTATTGGATCTATCTATTGATATATTAGTTACTAATTTTTCAGTTCTCAACTTTCTATGTCTTTCCTAAAATTATTTTATTTCTCTCCTAATAGTTCCTTTTCATCAAGGATGTTGGTTTTTACTTGAGACAACCAACCAACCAACCAACTAACCAACCAACCAACTACCAGTCAACCAACCAACCAACCAAATAAAAGAAACCTTAGTTACTTTAAGATCTTAAACCAACACCTTTAACATTTACTGTTTCTCTTGGCATTGGCATCTTTTTATGGTATTTTTAAATAAAATTAAGATTTCTCGGTTCATGAATGATGAGAGATTTTCAGTTAATGTAAAAAGTGCAGATTTTAAGTGATAAAGCTCCATTTGGATTATCCAAATGGTCCATTTTAAATGGTTTTCTCTGACACACTCTGGCAAAGGGAAAGCACTGAAGCTTTATTAATGTTAAGAGGGAAGGTGTATGTTCTCTATCCCGCTGACCTCTGGAAGGTAGCTTTGTGTCTACTGGGAAACAGCAGAAATCCAGACTCTCCCTTGGTTTCCTTTGATATCACTCTAGTGACCAGTGGAGGAAAACCTTACTCTTGCCAGATGGGGCTAAAAGTCTGGAATTTCCACAGGGTCCCTTCTCAGAGGGGAGCACAGTTGAGGCCATTGCTGATTCTCAGAGGTGCAAGTCTCAGCTCTACCTGTCCTTTGACACTATCATGGATGTGGTACTAGGGTACTTGATGATTAATTATGTGTCAGTTGAACTCAGGGATGTCCACGTAATTGGTAAAACATTATTTCTGGATGTGTCTGTGGAGGCATTTCTAGGAGAGAGTAGTGGTTAAATTAGTAAACAGAGGAAAAAGATCCTCATCAATGTGGGTGGGCATCGCCAATGGCCCAAATAGAGCAAGAAGGCAGAAGGTTGTCAATCCTTTCTTCTTTAGTTATGACACCCACCTTTTCCTGCTGGCCTTTGCATTTGGAATGAACTACACCACCAGTTTACAGTTGGCAGATCCTAGAACTTCTCAACAACTTCTTCTTCTTTCTTCTTTCTTTCTTTCTTCTTCTTCTTCTTCTTCTTCTTCTTCTTCTTCTTCTTCTCTTCTTTCTTCTTCTTCTTCTCTTCTTCTTCTTCTTCTTCTCTTCTCCTTCTCCTTCTCCTTCTCCTTCTCCTTCTCCTTCTCCTTCTCCTTCTCCTTCTCCTTCTCCTTCTCCTTCTCCTCCTCTCCTCCTCCTCCTCCTCCTCCTCCTCCTCCTCCTCCTCTCCTCCTCCTCCTCCTCTTCCTCTTCCTCCTCTTCCTCCTCCTCCCCCTCTTCTCCTCTTCTTCTCCTTTTTCTCACAAGAGCCAGTTCCTTAAAAATACTCATGTAGTATGTACTTCCTATTGGTCTGTTTCTGTAGAGCATCCTGACAGACACAATAGCCTCATTTCAGCCTTGCAAGAGTGAAGTCTAGGCTCCTGAATCAGTATTTGTCGGCCCTAGTGGGAATGTGACCATAGACTTAAACAGATAGTGTGTATTGGCTATAAGTTTTCTGTCTTATATTTTGTTTCTTTTTTTTTTCTAGAAAGTGTAAGTTTTGCCACAGCTTTTATTACCTACACTGTTTGGCATTTTCAAGTTGCCTTCTTTAGCTCCATATGATATATGATGCAAAAATAAAACCCAGAGAACTCATCCCCTGCCATCCCTTGGTTCAAGTTCTACTGATCTGCCCACTTCTCTCTAGCTGTCAAACTCTTCCTTGGCCTGTCTTTATATAGCATTAAGAATTTTTAGTTACACATGTGAGAGGGGTAGGGGACAGCATCTTTGTATCATTTTCTAGAAGTGGCAGGCCTTCTCTCTGGGGACAGTCTTTTGGGTTTGGAAAACATTAGTGCAAGGTCCCAACCCAAGGACACCTCTGTCATGAAGCCCTCACAGAGCCCTCTCCTGTGACAGCTGTCTTGGGAGGCTCTCGCCACCTCATACATCTGTACCTCAGATTTGCCTGTTTGCTTTAGGAACTGACAGAGTACCTCTTTTTTTTCTTTTATGCACACGGGACAATTTTGGCTTCAGGAGCATAACTTTCTGATGTTTGCCTGTGTCTTATGAGAAACTCCTGACTGGAGAGCGAGAGGTCCCCATCCTCAGAAACATCCAAGCAGAGAACCAAAGTCCTAGGGTAGAGGAAAGTCTCAGTAGACAATTTCAGGCCTCCCTACAACCTGGATTGTGCGAGTTCACTTGCTCTTTTTTAAAATGAGAGAACAGAGGTGTAATCTCCATTTTGTAGCCTAAATTCCCACGTTGAGCTTTGCGTACAGAGTTCAGTTGGTGTGTCTAACGGTGTGGCTGAATGACTAAGTAGTGTAAGCTGCAGCTGGTGTCCATTCAGACTGGCCAGACTCAAACACTTGGTGGGAAGGTAAGCTGAGTTGACCCATATCAATACCTGGATTACACTGTAGGTCAGAGGAGAGTGTTGATAACAACTCCCCACCACCTTATATATTAAATAGTGCACAGTTAGTGCCAACATACAAGCTGGCTTAGGACTCACAGCACAGCAGGCATTTCTCCTGCTTTTTATTGATTTATGTGAGTTTTACATAATGCACCTCAGTCCCACTCATCTCCTTGTCCCTTTGTATCTGCCCTGAACCCTTGCAACCTCATCCCACCACAAGAGAAAATAAAAACCAAACCAAACCAAACCAAACCAAACCAAACCAAAGCATAGAAAACATCTCATCGTGGAAGCTGTAGTGTGTCACAGTGTGTCCCACAGTGTATCCCTCTGTCCACACATTTTCACTTGCAAATGTTCACTGCAGTGAGTCATTGGTCTGGTCTGAGGTCTCTGGCTTCTGCCATACCATCAATATTGGCTCCTCACTGTGATTTTCTCTTGGTTTTCCTGTTGTTGCCATGTGTCATGGAAATTCTACAGCTTTGGATCAGTAAGACTGGCCCTTTTATGCACTCTAGCAGTTCACAGATGATGTGGATTTTTGGGGTGGGCCAACTCAAAGTCCTGGATCAGCCCTCTGGCTCTCCCTTATTGGCACCACCCAGGGCGAGCTCTGCAGCACTGTGCCCACTAACCCACTCAAATCGGCCACCAGCAAGAGGCAGGATCAGCTCTCAGGCTGGCTCACCACACCCATGCCACCAGAGCCAGCTCCACTGTGCTCTCTAGCTGAGGTGTGGGGCCCACCCTTCCAAGTGCTGCACCTGGCAGTGGGCTGAGCCATCTCTCCTGCTCTCAGACTCTTGTGGCTGACTCACTGGAGCCTTCACCATCAGGGCCAGCTCTACTGTGCACAGCGGGTGTCCTTAGAGAGTATGTAGGCATACTACTGTGTTGCCCAGGTCAGGTGTTGGGCCCACTCTCCCAAGTGCTGCAACCAAAGAAGGGGCAGGGACAGCTTACCCACTCTCATGACTCTGGGGCTAGCTCTTCTGACTGCCTCAGGTGGTGAGGGGTGAGGGAGCAGAGGGCATTACCCCCATACCCAAGCCACCTCGTGGTAGAGGAGTTGCAGGGCTAGCTTTCCTGCTCTCATGCCCTTGAAACTGGCTCACCCATGCCCCTGCTGCTAGGGCCAGCTCCACTGTGCACAGCAGGTATCCTTAGAGAGTATGTAAGCATTCATCTTACCTTGCCTCATCATTCTTGGCTAGGACAGTTGATCTCTCCCAGATCTTACAGCACAAGGGTCAAAGAGACACCCAGGGCTCGGATGTAAAGAGGAGGGAAGGGAACCAGGCGATAGAAGGAACAGATTCAGCATTTTGGCCTCTGAGCAATGTACAGACGTCAGCTAATTAAATAAATCCATTAGAGAAGGAAGGTAAGCGTCTTCAAGAGCATGGAGGCCCTCTGTAAGAAGGCTTTAAGTCTGGGAGATGGAAAGCAGGGTATCTTGGGGGGTAAGATATGTCTTTAAAGCACTTTCTTGGAAGGAGACAGAGGATCAGCTCTGCTCCAGGAAGTTTTTATATAGGTTGTCTCAGCTAAGTCTCAACAGCCAGTGGGCGAGAGCATTATTATATCAGTTTTAAAGTAAGGAAACAGGCTTAGAGAGATTAAGAAATTTCTCTGAGGACACAGTTGGCAATTGGCAGAAGCTGCGATTTATGCATGAGTTCATCTGACTCCAAAGCTTATACTTTCAGCAAGCCACCATGTGAGTGTGCTAGGAAGGGACAAGAGGGACAGTGTCTGGGAGATTTACCTTCTAGGCACAGGCTGAAGAAGATTAAAGAAGGGGATTCCTGCTTTTGAGATTGACGGTCTCCTTCTCACTTCCTCCCTAAACCACACATTACTTGGAACAGGGAAAGTTTAAGTAGAAAGAATGGTTGGCTGTACTAGGAACTGAGATAATGAGCAACTGGCTAGTAAGCAATCAAGAGAAATTAATAGGTCTAAATATAAGTAGCTATATGGGCTGGTAGGATGGCTCAGTAGGTAAAGGCACCTGTGGCCAAGCCTGATGCTTGCTCCCTGGGACCTATGTGATGGAAGGAGAGAAAAGACTCCCCAAAGTTGTCCTATGACCTCTGAACTTACACTGTGGAACATTTGTGTGTGTATGTGTGTGTATGTGTGTGTGTGTGGTGGTTGGGGAGAGGCATATGTAACATACCGAAGTCACTTGGGATTGACGAATATTCTTCAAGAAAATTTGTTCCAATGTTCTCTGTAGGTTTCTTTTTTTCTTCTAAAAAGGTTTTTAAGTTTTAATGTGTGTGTGTGTGTTTGTGAATGAATGCAGGTGACTTCGGAGGTCAGAAGATTGCATTAGATCACCTAGAACTAGAGTTACAAGTAGTTGTGAGTTGCCCCACATAGATGCTGGGAGCAGAATGCCAGCTCTCAAAGGCAGTGTGTGCTCTTAATGTGGAATTGTCTCTCCAGCCCCTAGTTTTCCATTTTTGCCTAGCATTTTTGTCCCTGGTAAATACATCTTGATTCTTATTCATTTCTATATTTATTTAACACAGTGAGAGGGCCTGTCAGAATACCTAGTCTTGTGCAGAATGAGAAAGCAGGAGTCTGAGTTAGGCCAGAGACCGCTTCTCAGTTCTTACAACAGTCTTGGGGTTTTTCAATAAGTATTGACCTGCGAAACTGAGGCTCACAGAAGTCACATAGAGAGTAAGTACTGGAACAGAGGTCAGCCCATTTTATTCCTTTCTAACTCCCACACTACTCCAGTTCCCAGGCTTTCTTTAGTAAATGTAATTTTCAGCAAGCAGTTGGGACATTCCTGCAGGTCAGAAGGCCACCCAAATTCCATAGATTGTCTTACTTCAATTGTCCTTTCACCAAACAGTCCAGCTTCTCCTGAGGATTCCTACTTTTCTTGAGGTGGAAGACTCAGTCAGGACTGACCTCACTGGTAAGTTTCTCTCCCAGGAGAGCTCAGAGGAATAGGGGAGTGTAATTTCATCATCGGTACATTCCTCTACTCCATGTGGTATGCAGAATTCACTTGTGATTCCAGAGAGCCCTTGAGAGGAGCATGCACTACGGTATGCCTCTTGTCTGACAAGACTCCTCCTTTTTTCTTTCTCTCTTACCTGTCTCCCCACCCCATCTTATGCAGCATAAACTCTAGGGACTGAGCGTCAAACAGACGTCAACACTGGGACATCAGAAGCATACATTCTGTTCTCCTCTAAGACTTGGAAAGGGCTGAGGCCAATTAAAAGTGAACTTTTAAGAGAAATGAACATCTTGTATGCCAGGTTTCAGCTGAATGTCACCACAATTGCCTAAATTATGACTATCAGAATAAAACACATTCTAATTATGGAAATGCCATTAGAAGGAGCTCCTTCTGCCTGGAACCAGCTTAAAAAATGACTACCACCCACCCTTTCCTTCCATCCCAACTCTCGACAGCAGTTCTACATTTCAGAGAGATTGAGAGGCAACGTGGTATGGTTCTCCAGTCTGGGTTTGGGTCCTAATTCCATCATTTACCTGCCATGTGACCTTCAGTAAAGCCATTTGTCACTGTGTGGTCCTCCTCTCATGTAGCTGTACAATGAAGACAATCAAACCCAGACCATGAAGTTATTGGAAAGATTCAACAAAGGGCAGCACATACAGAAGTATGTAGTAGCTGGCCTGGAATATCCTGGACTACTGGGTGGAGTAGGTGTAGGGTGGAAGAGCAGAGGGGCAAGGCCCATTGTATTAGAGACTTGGTACTAGGGAAGGAGGTGGTTGGAATTTTAAGAGGAGGCACATAGGGGAAAGTCTTTGGGAGAGTGATCTTCAGGGGCATACTCTAGTAGTATTTCTCTCTCTCTCTCTTTCTTTCTCTCTCTTCAACTATGAGGTAGACAGTCTTATTCTGGTATGTTTTGCTACTTGTATACTGCATTGCCCCAGATCCAAAGCAATAGGGCCATTGGTTATGGACTGAAGCCTGAAGAGCTGGTAAGCTTTTGTATGTGTTACATTGATGTCAGGCTATCAGTCTATTTCCCTGATATCAACATTTTCATTTGTTCGGAGAATGTTGTCTGTGTTAGTGAGCCTTCTATCATGGTGACAAAATGCCTGAGGATGTCAACTGAAAGGAGAAACATTTGTTTTTGCCCATGGTTTCTAAACTTCATTTTATGGTCATTTGGCTCCTTTCCTTCTGGTCTTGTGGAAAAGCAAAGCATCATGGGGGACTGAGCATGCGTTGGCACAGATCTGCCTACTTCAGCTAGGAAAGGAAGGAGAGAGAGGCAAGAAGGGCAAGCAAGGAGAGAGTGGAGGAGAAGAGAGGGAGAATCGGAAGCATTAACTGAAACTTCACCTAAAGGAACTAAAAATATAATTGCAAATTCTTTTTTTTCTTTTTTTTTTAAGGCAGATGTTATTTATTATTTAATATTCTCAGAATAATAATCTTGATTTATAGTTCTTTTTTTATTAGTAACTTTAAAAAAATGTTAATAAAAGGCTTTATAAGTTTGGTAATGCTCAATAACAAGATGCCCATACAATCAGAAGTGTAACCCAATACCCAACCTAGATATACCAACTATCTTTGACTGGCAGAGACACTTGAACATCCGCCTCCATGACACCCCTTCCATCTCCTAGCTCCTCCTCTCCTTCTCCTCCTCTTCTCCTTAGTCCTCGCTTCCTCTCGTTACTCCTCCCACCTTAGCTCCTCCTACATATCACCCTTCCTGTTAAAATAAAACTTTCCTCTCAAAATACAACTAGAGCATAACTATACCAATTTGTATCAGCAAGGTACAAGATAGACCTAATACCCAGTCCATCATTTTGTTGGCTAACTAGAACCTCTGTCATCTCTCCTAACTAAAGTAACTTATTTTTCAAAATGCACATCCTATTCAGAACTGGGAGCCTTGGCATTGCTTTTGGAATGGGCTGGGAATGTGGGCCTACTTTTCCTCTGTAGATCATATGACATCTGATGACAGGTAAAGTATTTCCCTTGACAGGGTAGCAAGTGGATTGAGATGCACTACAAGTGTAAAAGTACAGTGTATTATGAGAAGTAATGTGAAAGACCTCACTGCAGGTTTTATATTGATTACATTTTGAAACAATGCTATTCTGGTTAGTTTGAGATAAAGGAGTTGTTATCACAGCTAATCTTTATCCTTAATATGAGCCATAAATGAGTTGACTTCACAAATGTAAAGAACAGAATCATGGTTACCAAAGACTGGGGAGGGGAGTGGCGGTCAATGGGCACAAGGCTAAAGTGAGGTAAG
This sequence comes from Mastomys natalensis, assembly GCA_021653895.1. Taxonomy (NCBI): domain Eukaryota; kingdom Metazoa; phylum Chordata; class Mammalia; order Rodentia; family Muridae; genus Mastomys; species Mastomys natalensis. The sequence goes on from JAJTUV010000434.1 coordinate 1,146,822, forward strand.
AGAACACGGTCTGCGATTCTATTGTGTATCGGAGAGCCTGGAGTTAGGAGTGAGTTGGATAGTTCATAAACCTAGAACTCAAGTTTGAGGTAAGAAATATGACGATTATACTAATTATTTTGATTGTATCATCACACAACTTAAAGTAATATACCTCACAGTGTATCCATCAATCTGTTACTAATAGTGTATCAAGTAAAATGAAATGTAAAGACACAGTGAATTTTAACTTTAGATCTTATTTTTGAACGTGGATACCAGTACACTTAAAATTCTATATGTGCCTGGTACTGGATTCCCATTGGCATGTGGTTCCAGAGGCTAAAGACACTGCTTAGTGAGGGGAAAGAGCAGGCCTGGGTCTTGATCCATAAGTTGACTGGTGTTTCCACCTCCCATCTGTGCCTTCTGAGCCTGTGGGCTTCTCTGGTGCAGATAGTGAGGTTCTCAATTTTACCATATGCTGGAATCTAGTGTCCTTGGCTTTCCTTATTTGTTACCACGTGATTGTGGGCTTCTGGAGTTCCAAGAGTTTATTGCTAGGGTGTTTTGAATGAGAAATGTTCCCTGTGGGTTCACAAATTTGAACACTCAGTTCCCAGTTGGTACTATTTAGGTGGGTTTAGTAGGTAGCCTTACTGATGGAAGTACATCACTGGAGGCAGGCTTTGAGTTTGAGATTACATAGTCCTGTCCTACCTCAGTTCACTCCCTGATTATACGTGTGGTTGAGAGGTGATCTCTCAGCTTCCTTCTCCAGACACTATGTCTGCCCTGCTACCATGCCTACCCCACCATGATGGACCCATCCCCATTTGGAACCAGAAGCCCAAACAAATTATTGTTTCCATAAATCACATTTGATCATGGTATTTTATCACTGCAAAAGAAAGGTAACTAATATAATTGTTGTATGTTTTTCATCTTTTTCTTTGTAGTCCGATATATAGAATTGTAGACTGGATATGCAACTTGAATAACATGTATCTGCTTTAGTGGGGCTCTTAGGAAGAAAAATGGAGATAAAATGTACAGGTTTGATTTATCATCCTGAACTGGATATCCTAAATACCCTTTGATTCTCTCTCTTGATCAAGTCTGCTCTGTATCCTCATAAAGTCCTAAGAGGAAGATTGCATCAGTCTCCTCCTGGCTGGAGCTGCCAGCTCACCCCAGCTCTCCCCATGCAGCTCTCTTTTAGGCTGAAAATCTGATTATGTGGCTTCTCTAACATCTAGCTGTTTCCAATGCACAAACAAAGCACTCAGGCTTCCCAGCACAACCAAGAAGCTTTTCTATGGAATGACTTTTGTTTATCTTTGTCTTATCTGCTACTTCCACTCATTACTCATCACAATAGCATATGCTAGACCATTTAATGTATGTATATGCACATATATTTTAGTGCATGTACTTGTAGGCATGCTATCAAATATACAATCATGTATAAAGCAATAGAGAGATAGATATATAAAATGTCAATAAAGATATATATAATATATATATATATATATATATATATATATGCCTGTACACATCATGTTATCTTAAAATTCATTTATTTATTTTATGTATGTGGGTGTTTTGCCTGCACATATAAGTCTGTGTGCCACATGTGTGCCTGGTACCTGTGGAAACCAGAAGAGGGCTTGAGATCTCCTGGAATTGGAGTTACAGATACTTGTGAGCTACCATGTGGGTGCTAGGAATTGAACCTGGATCTTCTGGAAGGGCAGCCAGTGTTCTTAACCACTGAGCCATCTCCCCAGCCCCCACATCATGTTATTAATTGTATATATGCATATGAGGTATCCTTTAATCTATGTGCATGTAGAAACATGCCATTGAACATGTGCACATAACAGTATGTCATATAATGTGCATATGCAAACATGGCATTTAATGTATACATAGGCCTACAATGTGGCATTTAATATACACATGTATACAGCATGCACTTTAGTGTACATACATGCATGTGACCAGCCATTTTATGCAAGTAGATAGAGTGCCATGTCATGTCTCTGCTTTGTCATTGTAACACCCTCATCGTCCTGACTCCTCTACTTGGTTAACTTCCCCAGTCCTTGATGACTCAGTTTTCCAAACCTTCACCAAACTCTGCCTTTGGGTGAGCAACTGGTGACTGAACCACATGCCTTACCTGTAGTAAAGACAAGGATGGCCAGCCTACTTAGTACACAGCAAACACCCTTCCGAGTCCTGCTACATGTTTGAACTCCTTGCTACCATCCTCATTTTCTGAGCAAGGAAAGGGAGGCATGAAGAGGTTCCAAGCTTTACCAAGTAAACCAAAGAGTGGGCAGTTGAGCTCTAGGGCTGCTGACTGCACACCTGGATGGCTTTCTCACGATATGGTTGGTAGCTCATGAGTCTGTCATCCTAGATGAACTGGGAACAACCTGAGGCCAACTAAACACCTTTAGTTTAATCTCTGATGGTGAACGCCTCGTACAGGACCTCAACTTATATTTATCTAGCAGATCTTTTACACCTGGATCATCTTATCATGGCTCATCCCATCTTCCTCCTGCACACACTGCTGTTCCCCTTTACAATAGTTCTTCATAAAACTTTGGCTGTTAGTTCCTACACAGGTTGGAAGACGAAGAGCCATTCAAAGGTATCACGAATAGCTTCCCAGCCACTGCTTAAACATCTTCTATGTGTCTCAGAAGGATTGTATATTATTATTATTATTATTATTATTATTATCATTATCATCATCATCTTATGCACTCCACTGGTTTAAATTATCACAGAGAGTGAAATGACATGGAAAATTATAAACATGGTCTTTTGATGAAAAGATATTTCCCTCATTTTAGCATAATCTTCCTTTGAATCATGCCAGAATATCTTAAGGCCAGAGCTCCCGGCACTGCATCTCCCCTCTGTTTGGATGCCATGCCAATACACTGTGGGAAGAAAGAAGCTTCTAGCATGCATAATAAATTGCTTCTGCGCAAGGCAGCCCAGGTGCAGAATACCCCCAAACTTGTGATCTGGGAAGGTAGGGAACCCCGAGTTGATAACTGACTAGCCTGGGCATGAGGTGCACAGCTTGGCCAAAGCTGCTCAAGGGACAAGGTAGTTCTATGAAGTAGGTGTTGGTACCAGAAGGTCAATTGCATGGGCAGCTTCAACTATGTCTCATCCTATGAAAACAGTGGAGGGACCAGGTCAGGGTGGATCTAGCCTTCAGTGTTGAAAGCTTTAAGGAGGTGATGGTTAGCTGAAGCACAATTGTTCTTACATAAATACAGCCAGATAGTGGTGTCTGTAAGCAAGCACTGGCCCTGGGGCCACAGGGACCTGAGAAGGAATGCTGACATGCTGAGTGCCACAGAGTGCTGCAGATGCTACTGTTTCCTTCTTTCTTTCCTCCTCTGTTAAGCTGTCACCAGAATCCTGGAGCTTGTGACTATTGGTCACTTGCAGATGTCAATGAGCAAAGGCAGGAATTGAATCTTTGAAAACTGTGCTTTATTTAGAGAGACAGCAGTCTCTAAATATCTATATCCTAAAAGTCTGTAGCATCTTATCTCCAGCTGCAAATTAAACAGGGGGTTGAGGCAGTGAATTGTTCTGGAATTCAGGCTTGCCCCACTTCCAAGGCAACACCTGTGCTTTGCTTTCTATCCCTTGCAATCTTCCTTGTTCTCTGGGTGTCTGGGCTTAGGCACTTCTTGTAATGCCGTGAGTCTAGTTATTTCAGTTGCTGTCAACCTTGTACTCCTCTGGGGACATCTAGACATGAGGTTAGCTCAGAACAAACAAACCATCAACAGTGCATTTCTGCTAATCAAACAACATGTCTGTGTTAATTCCTCTTTCTAACATAGAGTGCAAGCATGTCTGTATGGTACAGAATGTGAAGCCACTCCTATCCATCCCTGTTTCCTATCAAAGTGAAAACTACTCCTTGTGGATATTTGCATTTAGTTAGTTGCTAGAGGTAGGACCTAAACCCACTCAGAGGTCCATTCTTAATCCTGAAGCATTATTGCCTTTCAGTTTAGGATATCGAGTTCAGTGCTGAAGTGAACACATAACATAGTCAGCACTGAAATCAAGGCCCGTTCCTTCTGTTAGAGCAGTGGTTCTCAACCTGTGGGTGGAACTCCCTTTGTAGGTAGCATATCAGATATCTTACATAGCAGAGGTTTACATTACAACTCATAACAGTAGCAAAATTACAGTTATACATAGCAACAAAAGATTTTTATGATTGGTGGTGACCAGAATGTAAGGATCTGCATTAAAGGGTGACAGCATTAGGAAGGTTGATAACCACTGTGTTAGAAGCACACCAGGCTCCTGTGATGGTTTGGGTCAACTTGCCAACTCCACAGAATCTATAGTCACCTGGGAGATGGAGCTCCTGGGCATGACTGTGGGGAATTATCTCGACCACATTAACTGAAGATGGAAGACCTAACCATTCTGGGTGGTGTCATTCCCTGGCTGGGATCCTGGACTGTAGAAATGGAGCCAAAAGGATGCAGTGTGAATGACTCCCCCAGACTTCCACCGCTGTGGCTTCCCTGCCCTAATAGACTATAACGGGGAACTATGAGCCAAATAAACCTTTTCTTTCTCGAGTTGCTTTGGTCAGAGTGTTTTATGACAGCATCAGGAAGAGAATCAAGACAGTTCTGCTAGCCTATATGCCACTTCTGGTCTCTAGTTTGACTACAACATACCTTCTTGAAAGAATCCATCAACTATTCATACGTTGATTTAAATATGTCACACGGTCATAGATTTTTCTCCTGGAAAGGATACCTTAAATTATATCCAATTTTACTTTCTACAAAATGTAGGCATTTTCTGAACAGTAATTTACCTTGGCTATCCTTTACCACTTCCTGTGGCAGGGAGATGATTATCTATCATGTCTCCTAGGTCAGAGTCCTCTAATTGCTAAATCATGTTGGACAGAATACTGCCTCCGTCAGCTCTCCACCCGCAGTCTTTACACTCCTCTCTGGAGCAATTATGAAATAAATTGCTTCCCATCTCCTGTGAAAAAATGTAGCAGAGCTGTATGAGTTCTTGTCCCTTTTCTTCTCCAGGGGAATGCCTTTGCCCCTTTATAGATCCTCTGTGGGACTAGCTTTGCATTCTCTGCACATCCTGGCCACCTGGTCCTCGGTATACACTCTAATATGAACAACACGGAATTGGACATGTTCTTTCAGGTATGGCATTACTATCAACCTTTATGGGAAACATTTGAAATTCAAGCCTGACCTCTCACAATGGAAGTGGAGGCTGTGTCCCTTAATATAGAAATTCCAGTTACAAATTTGCACTGAGTGAGAGTTGGTGACTGCTGTTAACACACAGCCACTCCACTCCTCAATTCATTGCAATAACTTGTTTTGTGATATATGCATGTGCGCGCGTGTGTGTGTGTGTGTGTGTGTGTGTGTGTGTGTGTGTGAGAGAGAGAGAGAGAGAGAGAGAGAGAGAGATATTACACAAATCCATCCATTCACGTGTGTTTCTTCCCCCTTTGCCCTCCTCCTTAGATTTTTGAGCTGGAGTCTCTGTGAACCTGGAGCTCACTGGTTGGGCCACACTGACTGGCTTGTGAGCCCTGAGTATCCACATGTCTGCCTCAAGCCCCAAGGTTACAAGCACGTGTCATCAAGCCTGGCTTTTTACATAGATGTTAAGGATCTGAACTCAGGTTGTCATATGTGCAGCGACTGCTTTACCCATTGAGCTAGGTCCTCAGCTCCCAATTATCTTCCTTCTGTCCTTCCTTCTTCCTCTTCCCTTCCTTCTTTTAAAACTTCAGGAAAATTTCATTAATCTTTAAATAAACTTCAAGTCAGATAAAGCTGACTAGGAGGAGGGAGATGGAGAAGGGGAAAGAGAGAGCCATGCTATCTGAGTTAGGCATAAAGGTTGCTGTTGGATGCTGTTGGATGGGCAACCACATAGTGGGGAAGGGGACTTTAGGGAAAGAGAATAGAAGTTGCCCAAAGTATAAGGGGAAGTGTTCTCAGACTCTGCCCAGCATCCAAAAGATAAAGACCCAGGAGAAGAAAAAGGGAAAGTTGATGCAGAATGATCAGCAGATCCAGCTCTGGAGTGACTACACGTGGAGTTAAGCATTCTAGGAAAGAAAAGTATGTGATTGTAGCAGGATATTTTCCTGCTACATTTGCAATAAAGCTCGGTGATTGGGTAGTATGAAAGGTAGGTGGAGTGAGGAATTGGGAGGAGAGAAGGAGAGGAGGAAAAGGAGAGGAAGGGGAGGAGAAGAAAAGAGGCGATAGATCATGGAGGAATATGGATGGGTTGAAAGCAGTCCTGGGTAGCAACTTCTATCAAAAGGTTAGATATTGAGTGACAATTCTTATTGTGTGGGCATCTTGTTATTTGAGCATTTCCAAATATATAAATCTATTGGATAATCTTTAAGTTTTAAGAGTCTTTTTTCTACTGGGTACCACCAAGATGGTGGGTTATTATCAGGGGCTCAGCCAAGCTTGTGTGGGGGAGCTTGGTGGGTTAGCAGAGCCAGCCGCCACACTGGCATCTTTGGGTGCCAGGGCTAGTGTTTCTAGATAGTTGGAGCTGCAGACAGAGTGGGAACAGCAGGGACATGGCGGCTGCCCAGGGCGCCGTATTCTGTATTCCTGAATATCTCCTGTTTCATGTGAGTCTAATTAAAGGGATAATTATTTCTCCCTCTCTTTAGCAGGCATTAGGGTGGATGTGCCTCCGGAGGGGTGGTCCTTTAGCCAGGGGCTGACCTGCCCAACTGGAATGTCCGGCCTTCATCCAGGCCAGGGATTCCCTCTCTTTACCAGAGTGGCAGTTTTCCCTTTTCAGGCTTTCACATTCCTCTCCTCTGAAGAGGTAACACGCACCTCCCTATCATCTAGGAGACAGCCTAGTCCCTAGTTCTTACAACTTTCTAACCTGGTGGGGATGATGTGCATGCCCTTGACATTCCCTTTGACCTACTGTTCTGTCCAGGCAGGCCTTGCGTCTACTCATTGTGAATCTTCCCACAGTCTCTGCCACGCTAGACAGCTGTCAGAAAGTGCAGTTGATTGATAGGCTTGCTGTGGCCTGGGAAGTCATTTTCTGCTCTGTTGCATCTCAGATCCAGCTGTGTCCAGTGGAAGCTGGATCCTGATCACTTATTTTCTCCGTGAACACAGACTCTGGTCTGGTGACTTGCTCATGCTGAGAGAGAATGAATTTCTCTTTGGAGTTTTACTGCCGTCCACTCTGAGCTAGGAGGAAACTACAGCATATCCTAGTCTCTGAAGATCCTAGGACCTTCTCTCCAAGACCCAGGAGTGAAAACTTTTCAAGCACCGGCATGTTTTGGAGGGTGTGTGTGTAGAGAGGTGCATCAATGTATCAAACAGCTGCTTCCAATTGTGTCCTCATTGGGCCTGTACTGTAGCCTCTCCCTCCTCCTCCTCCTCCTCCTCCTCCTCCTCCCTCCTCCTCCTCCTCCCCTCCTCCTCCTCCTCCTCCTCCTCCTCCTCCTCCTCCTCCTCTTGGCTGTCACCTATAAATCAAGCACCTCTTCTTAAAATTGTAATCACCAAAATAAGGAGGTGATTTATAGGGAATTCTAAAATACCAAAATAATCAGCCGAACACTTCAACTTAATGACAGCAATAAGTCAAAAGGCTCTGTGCTTATCCGGGGAGGAAAATCACGTGGGGCTTGGTGGCTTCCGAATGACAAATGCTCTCCTGTGACTTCTAACAAATCAATTATCCACATGTTGAAAACTCAGCAACTCCCCTTTAAAGACAAATTCTTATGGATATATTTACAAAAACAAAACAAAAACCTGTCCAAAATCAGCCAGAGATGTGGGTACCCCGTGCCAGTAGGAACTGCCCACTTCTAGAATCCTTGGGTCTGTTTCAACCGGTCTAGGCAGTAAGAAGGAATTACCTTCACCTGCTGTGGTGTTTTCAATCAAACCTGCTGCCTCCCACTGAGAGTCCTGTGGGGACATTCAATCCTCAGGTTGTCCCAGATACATTTGTCTGCTGTGTACTTCTCATATGAAGGAGACTGTCTTCCCCCCGCCCCCCACCCATGAAGGAGGAAGTCTTTTCTCAGCAGCTCGCTCTGCAACAGGAACCTGCACTTGCTCTTTATGTGCGATCCCATCTGGCTGCCCAGAGAGACTCTGTGCCCTTTCTCAGGTTCTATTTTCCTCTCCTCCCACTCTGCACCCATTTGTCACACAATAAAATACAATGTAATGTCTCTTGTCAAGGCAGGCGGGGCTGTAAGCCATCCCTGACCTTCCTCCAGCTGGTGGTTTTGTCTGATTCAAGGGCTTGGAGAAGGTCATGCTGTGACCATTCCCAGGGTTGCAACTGTCCCAGTATATGGGGTTTTTGGTACAGCTGGCAATCTAGTATAACGCAGCAGGCAACATCATTAGCAAATGGACACTCCATGAGGGGTCATGATCTGGAGGGGATAGGGAGCGTGGAAAGCAAGATCAGCATTCCACTGAGAACCCTGACGGATGGAAGGACCTTTGAGTGGTTAGAGAAGAAAAGACTTACTGTGTATGTGGTTAAGAGTATCATGGTAGAGGAGGATTCTGGAAAGGTGTCACTGACCTGGTTGACATTGCGTTCCTCCAGGTCTGGCCATGCTGGTCTCTGTCCATCAGTGGAGCTTTTGCTGTATACAACATGTAGTACAGCTTTTAATCTTACTTTATTTAGGTGTGTGTTTGTGTAAATGTATGCTAAATGTATGGGGGGTGCCTGAGGAGGCCAGAAGAGAGCATCCAATCCTGCAGAAGTTCCTGATAGTTGTAAACTGTCCAAGGTCCCTGCAGGGAACCACATTATTCTCTCTGAAAGAACAGCGAGTGTCCTTCATGGCTGAGCCATGCCTCCACACCTGCAGCTGTTGTTTGATAGCAGGATCTCAGTCTCTGTGGCCCGTGGGCCTATCTGGCCTGTTCCCCTGGCCCCAAGAGCTGCTTGGCTTTCTCTGGCAGAGTTCCTTCTCCAGTTCCTTCGTTCCCTCCATAACTCCCCTTTGTATCGTGCCCCTCCCCTTTCCAGCCTCAGCCCCTGGTTTGGATGCTCCATGGTAGACTCTTCCCATCATCTCCTGAGTCATCTACTCAACACTTACTCTGGAGTATTTTCACTTAATTAGAAATGTTGGCAATATTTGCATACGGTACACTGTGATTAATTCACCTTTCAACAGCCTATCTGCCCTATCCCACCCCTCCCACTCCTGCTGAGCTCCTCCTTATTTTCTCAATTATCCCACCTCCTAGCCTGTGTTTCTCTTTTCCTTCCTTCTCTCCCTCTCTTCTTTGTCCCTCCCTCCCTCCTCCTCCCTCCCTCTCCCTTCCTCCCTCCCTCCCTCCTTCCTCTTCTCTTTCTTTCTTTCTTTCTTTCTTTCTTTCTTTCTTTTCTTTCTTTCTTTCTTTCTTTCTTTCTTTCTTTCTCATTTCTTCTTTTCAAGTCCTGTGCAGGCAGTCACAACTGTTGCCTATTCATGATTACAATGGCTATGTCACATACAGAAGACACCTTTCCCCCATCTCCCCATCAATCAGCTCCCACAGTCTACCCACTTCCTTTCTGTAGTGTTCCCTGAGCTTTAGAGGGATGATCCAGATGTCCCATCTGGAACCAAGCAGTTGAAAGTCACTTATTCTCGACACTGCCATCCTCTGACAGGACTGAGGGCTTCACTAGTATATGGGTATAAACATTTAGGAGGTGGTTTAACTACCTATCCATTTGAGAAAACATCAGTAGTAGATTTCCTCATAGGATCTGTGACCTCTCTAGCAATATGGTTTTGACCTTTTCTGCTGTGCCAGGCATGTATTCCCTCCCATGGAGCAGGCCACAGATGGAATTGGCAATCCGTTGGTTACCCCAGAATGTGCCACTATGGCACCAATAGGCAAATCTTGCCAGGGAGTTAAGCTCTGAAGCAGACAGTTTACATGTGAGTGTATTCCTTGATAACTTTTCTTTCCAGCAGTCTGCACAGCAGCTTCTGGCACCATGAGTGCTAGCCAGCATGGAGATAACGTCCAGCTCAGTTCCCATGTGGTCTCTATGTCCCATGCCCAGGGTATGTGGTGTTTTCAGCAAGGGTTCTGGTGGGCATCCAAAAGCCTGCTCTTTTTTATGTGCACTTTTTAGTATATTGAGTAAAACCATATCCAAGAGGTTATGCTTTGTGAGGGCCAAGCAGCTGCTTCCAGGGTGAAAAAGGAGGGCCTACCATAGGCTTGATAGTCAGAGGGGACATCACTGGCAATGGTCTGGGATATGGCCGTGAGAAGTCACTCAGGTGAGAACAGGGAAAAGAACAGCCCAGACAAAGGAACAGAATGTGCAAAAGCTACGATGCAGAAAAGAGCTTGGAGAGTTCTATAAACTTTAAATGGAAATAGTTAAAACTTAAAAGATAAACCAATAAATAAACAAATGACCAACAACAGAAATGCCACAGTAAGGAATCCTTGACAGGATGTTTCTTAATGGAGGAGTGACATTTTATGTTTGAAGTCCCTTCTGACTGGGGTGTTCTTAGTCATGACCTTTGACATGACTCTATAAGTGACTTTTCATTGTTGTGACCAAAATACTCAACGAAACAGCTTACAGGATGGAAGGTTTGCTTTGCTGGGTTTCTGGGCCTTTGATTTGTGGATACTTCACTTTTTCAGGCTGTGGACCATCATACAGTGCGAGAGGATGGTGAAAGAACTCCTTTACTCCACTGCAGACAAGAAGCAGAGCGAGGATGGAAGGAGACAGTTAGGATGTCCTCAAGAACCTGTGACCTTCTCCTCCAGCTAGACCCTCCCTCTAAAAGTGTCCAAATGTTCAACAATATACCTGTGGGCGGTTATTTCATAGGGAAATCACATCTCACTATCATCTCCAAATGTCTGTATATATGTCATTTCACTAGATGAGATCCGTGTTGACTGGATGCTCTTCATGAAGATCTTCCTTCATTACAACGGAAAGCTGACAAATACAGTGAACAATCATGTTCCAGCACGAGGCAAAAAGAACAAAACAACACAGCCGCCCAGACATTTAGTAAATGTGCTGTGGGTTAATGGTGATGGGGGAGAGGCTGGAAAGCAGGACATTGCCGAGGAGATGTCTCCTTATGATCCAGCTCTCACAGGAACAAATGCTAGAAGGGAGAGGGTGGATGTGTTACAGCCATGCTGTGATGTTATTAAGGGGACAGGAAAGAGTGTGTAATGAGTATGTTTATTATGTGAACGAAGAGGCCAGTACTTAAGCTCTCAGCTATTATGCATGCTAATGTCTTTCCTGTTTGCATTACCAGTTTGCTTAGCAACCCCTGTTACTTTCGTGATAAATATATACAGACATATTTCTGAGAAAGGTACTCTTGATAATTAAGCCACTGCAGAGCCCCTGGTAAGGACAGTACTTGTCCCTGGAGGTGGCTCCACTACACAGACTCTGATCTGCGTCATGGACACTCCCCATCATCACAGCCTTCTGGAGGTTGGCCTTTGCCTGTTTCTGCTTACAGAAGCATGTGGGCCTCACTGAAGTTCTTTGTGGAGTTCTGAAGTGTCAGCCGCTCACTAGGCCCTTCTGTTGCTCCTGTCGTCATACAGTGACTGTTTTAGCCTAGAGGTAGTGTGATCCTTAGAGTCCTCCATAAGTCAGAATAAAACAGATATCCAGGGTGAAAGGCAGGATGGGAGGCAGAATGGTTTGTTGAGTGGATGCTTAGATGTTGGGAGTGGTGAGTACATGGTTGAGATGTTATACATCTATTTAGGGATTGGGTGGGTGTTTATGTCAGAGAAGCAGAACCATTACGATTTCAGTTTCTATATATACTGCCCATGTACTCATCAAATGGTAGCGTGTGATGAAGCACAACAACTCACTTCATGGCTAAAAAGTAGGATTTGGAAAGAAGAGATTAGGGGGTTCCACAATCCCCTTCAAGGGTGTATACAACTATGACCTGAGGTTTCATGCTAGGGCTGTTTTTGTTTGTGATGGTGCATGAGATATGCCCTCAGCCACAGATTCCTACCTCCTATAGTCTCCATTTTGTCCTAGCTATAAGCCTCAGTCTTTATCATAATTCTAGGGACTTTTAGGGTCCTGTCTATCACCTGCCGATTTACCGCCTATCTCCCTGCCTGTGGCTACAGGTACAAGAACATACTGACTACAGGGCTTTGACTTCACCTATTGTCGGGATGGGTCAGCAGCTGTGCACAGCTGCTCTAAGGCAGAGAGTAGGAAATGAGTCTTTCTGGGAGACAAGGAAGCAAAACAGAATCTGTAAGGATGGCCAGACACTTGAGGCTAGAGTAGCAGTAGCATTGATCTGTTTGCACCCTAGATCCAATGTACACCTGGCCAGGAGCAAGAGATACCAGCAGGCAAAATCCATCAGGAGAGGAGCAGCTGCCTGCCTAACTCTTGCCTTGTATGAGTGAGGAGGGACAATGACTGTGCCGTGAGGGCACCTGTAGCCTTGCAGAGGGTTTCGGAGAGTAGGACAAAAGTTACCTAACTGATCTCTACCAAGTTTCATGCAGAATGTCTCTTGTGACTCATGCAAGTCCAGAATTCTGCAGAGAAGGGAATTATGGAAAACATAGTTTAGTCCCAACCTAGGAAGGCTGACAATTCCCACACACTGCAGGCAAAGCCATGGTTATGAATGAGAGACCATGGAAGTGTTGGTGCCAGAAAAGATCACCATCCAAAGGATGCTGAAGACAGAGATCTGTTGTGAAGAATGGGCAACAGAAATCACAGTCAGCAGAACAAGTGCGTGTGTGTTTGTGTGCACAAGTGCATGTGTGTTTTATTTCTGGTGTTACAGTATATGAGAATCTGAGTCTTTAAATGATACCAGTGGCAATAATTATAGAGTTGATACTGTATTTTATGGCTGGTGTGTAATTAAGTAACTGAAACAGAGGCTGGACTGTGAGAATCTAGGGTACCTAGGAGGAGGTACCTCTCACTGAGAAGGTGCTGGTAGTGATGGTGGTAGAGGCTGGATGGATTAATCTGTAGCTGTGTACCATGTGCTATGGGAGCTACTTTGCATTTGAAAACCACACTGTCTGCTTCTGTGCAAATTAGCTGAGAACCAGTACTGGTGAGAGACAATGTTAACTCAGTTTCTGCTAAGGGCCAGGTGCTTAGCTGAGCACTCCTTGTAGTCTGTAAGATAATGTGGTTGCCTCTTGGCTGTTTCATTCTGTCCTGCCTGCTCCTAGGAAGAATCAAAACCTGAGGTCCTGGCAGAGCAAAACTGTTAGGAAGGGTCATCAGCAAACATCTGCCACTGTGGTGTGTGTCTCTCTCACAGCAAGATATATTTTGGGAGGCTGCCTAACAGTTCTCTCTCTCTCTCTCTCCTTCTCTCTCTCTCTCTCTCTCTCCTCTCTCTCTCTTCTGTCTCTCTCTGTCTCTGTCTCTCTCTCTGTCTCTCTCTCTCTCTTCTGTGATTTGAATATACAACAGCTGTTAATAAATGTCACACTACTAATTAGGACAGCCAGAGAGAGGAATAGCTACCTCACATAGTGGTGACTTGGAATGACAAAGATACCAGTAACTTACTGGTGCAATTCAGGGCACTGAGTTCTGTCTATGGGACAGTCAGTGATAAGGAATTCATGTAGACTCTTGAAGCATTGAACTTGGACTTTCTTGGCCTGAAAGATCTCATGTGGTTGTTCAGACAGATCAAACAATGGAGAAGATTTTCCCAAGATCTCCTTTGATTCATAAAGATGGACGTCACATTCCACATTGGGTCTAATGTCTGGATGGCTGGATACCAAGAGCAACCTGGAGGCTACTTCCCGGTGACTTCATCCTTCCAGTGTAACATGAACTGTTTTGTTCTCCCTTGACCTCTCTCTTCCAGGACTCAAGATTTGACTTGATGCCTTCCAGTTTCCAGAGACTGTCTTATGGTTTCCAGAGGCTGATGTCTTCCAGTTTCCAGAGGCTAAAATAGAAGAAGTACCAGTGTGTCATTGTTTTACCAGTTTCTTAAAGACCTGAGAAGTCAATAATTTAACTGACTGAAATTGTTCAGGAGATTCAACCTTAATGGACCCTTTCCCAAGTTGTAAGTTGCCATTTAACTTGGCACTGGCTGAGGCCATGGTGGGCAGGTGCAGTTCTTCACACTGGGATTGCTGTGTCTCTGAGAGGTCTGACGATGAGTGGAGTGAGCAGAGATGACCTGAAGTGGAGGCTCACTGGTTATTCCACACCAACCACTAGAGGCAGCACAGAGCAAGGCTTTTAAAAAGTAGGCCAGTGAGTGTCATCCCCATTTAAAAGAGGTGTCATTTAGCTATTCCCAATCTCATGCTCTTTCCTTGGGCCCCAGATAGAGAAGGAAACCAGCAAATGGTGGAAAGCTTGAGAGTCTCAGCTCTTGTGATTTTTATTCCTTGCTCTGCAACCCTGAATTGGCAGTGTGGGCTCCCTATTAGCAAGCTGCAGTCTTCTGAGCCATGGTGTGTGAAACACTAGGCTCTGGAGCTTGAAGCTGGAACTGAACCTGGAATTCCATAGGGCAAGTACATAGTCAATGTGCTGGGAGCTGGAGAAGGTTACTTTCGGGCAGAGTAGCTGGGCAAGCTGTGGATGTAGCCAGCCAGCATCAGGGACGCATTAGCAAAGCACCTAGGTTCATTTTAATAGCTTTAAAAATAAAAAAATCTTTTTATTTGCATATATTATGCACAATTATTATATATAATTATGTATAATATTGAGTTTATTGTGACATTTTCATACATGTATATGATTTATTTTTTTAAAAAAATCATATTCACTATCTATTATCTTTCCTTTTAAAAGCAAAGGCTAGAAGTTACTATTTGAAACTTCTCAAATCAATAACTGAGCTCCTAGATGGTTGATGAGTAGTATTTCAAAAGAAAAGAAAGAAAAGAAGCTACGTATTGTGTAAGATTGTTTGAATGAAAAAGCAAATGCCCCCCACCTTGGTCTTGGGTATTTAAACACTTGTTTCCCAGTTGATGACACAGTTTGATAGGCTTCAGATGTATGGCCTTGCTGGAGGAAGTGTGTCATTGGAGTTGGGCTTTGAGAGTTAAAAGACCCATCTATAGTTCACTCTTTCTGGTTCATGTTTACAGTACAAGATATAAGCTCTCAGCTTCTTGCTGTAGTTGCCATGTTTCTTCTCTGCCACCATGGATTCTTACCCCTCTGCAAACATAAGCCCAAACAAACCCTTCCTCCTATAAGTTGCTTTGGTCTTGCTATTTGATCTTAGCAATAAAAAAGTGACTAGTTTAGAAGCTGGTATCAGGGGTCATACTTGATCCACACCCAGAACTCTCTGACAACTCAGAGGAACAGAGCTTATATTTCCAGATCACACCATTGAGTAAACTCAAGGCAGGAACCTGGAGCAGAAATCATGGAGGAACAGTGTTTACTGCCTTACCCACAGCCTCATGATTAGCTTAGCTACCTTTCTTACACAGTCTAGGAGTACCTGCCTAGGGATGGTGCTGCCCACAGTGGGCTGGGACGTCTTACATCAATTAATAATCAGGATACCCCTGCCACACACAGAGAGAAATGTTCAAAGACCAATCTGATCAAGGCAATACCTTAGCTGAAGCTCTCCTCTCAGATGATGCTGGGCTGTGTCAAGTTGACAATTACGGATAGCCAGGGCAATAATCACCTTAGTTATGTTTGAAGTTACTAATAATTAGGCTGTTGGGATGATGACACCCTCCTACACTGTTTATGTTTCTATGGATTTCTGTAATGGTCTGAAACATGTTTTCCACTCTTGATATTCACATACAAACATGAAAGGTTCCATTTCAGGTGGGTAGAAGCAGGCCCTGTCAAAACGGCTTGGCAGGAAGATGGCCCTTATCTCTTTATGTAATGGCAGCTGAGCAATTTGTCTCTAAAGTGGAGCATAATCTACTTTCCTTTTCCAGAGGACCTGCCTCAGTCTGATTTGCAAGCAAACAGATTCTTTAACTACCTGAGCAGTAAATAATCTTTATCCCCTACTTCTCTTATCAGCAAAGAAAAGCAATTTACATTACGATGCCTGAATAAACAATAGCATTCTTCTATCCCACAGTTTTCTGCAGTTACCCTAAGATTACAGCTGGCTCTCTTCTTACAAGCTGACCCATGTTTCATGTCTTAGTTTTAATTTCCTTAAGAGTGGGCTCATATGATTCTGTTTTTCTCTTGATATTAGCATTTTTCCATGCAATCATTATTATTGTGTGGTTCTTAGTGTGTAGTAGAATCCTTAACATGCCTGCAAGCCTCTCTTCTTGCTGCCTCCTGTCCCTAATCCCTGACCCGTCCCTCTTTCATGCCATTCCTGGGGACTTGCTCTTCTTCCAAAGCCCTGCTGTTGAGGGCCATGGTACTTGTGCTCATAGATAAGCACTTTGGAAACTAGGAATGCTAAAGGGATGCATAACCTAGTTTCCACCTAGACGGCTGGGAATGAATGTGGTTAATAGCCTGGTGACCTCTGTTTATCTGCATGGCCAGACCATACCTGGCTACCTAGACTTTTCCTCCCTAGACTTTTATCTTGAGTCCGTTTCTCAGTCAATAGAACCTGTCTTTAAGGAAGATGTCACATGGCTTTACCAATGGCACAGCGTTTACAAATGGTTGATAATATAAGCTATTGTAAACAGGAGCTTCTGTGGAAATTTACCAGCCCAAGTAGTCATAGGTCTTATAAATAGGCAGCCTCGTGGACAGTCCAACTTAGATAAGGACAAGTGAATCATAGGCAGAATCATAGTGACCTGTCCCCTGAACCTACACCCAGCTGATACCCTGTTCTGAAGGTATCTGTACTCCCCCTGAACACCTATGCTCCGGTGCCATTCCCTTCCCCACATCCTGCCTATCTGTGTTTATAACCCCTGTGTAAATAAGTAAATTATGATGTGATTTAAATAACTAAATAAATTAAAAAAAAACCAAATGGTGGATAATAGTCTGGTGACAGCTGTACTCATTTCCCAAGACTTCTATGTTTATCCCAGTCATTCTTCCTAGACTCTTACCTTGAGCATTGTTTCTCAGACAATGGAGTCCATTTTTTTTTTTTTTTTTTTTATGGAAGAGGTCACATGTACTTTGAAGAGTTTCAATGTAATCATGTCTTAAACTTTGTTGTATACACAGGATTGAGTTAATTATCATCAGGCATTTCCCCCCAAATTGTGCTGTGCTTAAATATGCCTAAAATAAAATGCGGGTGTCAGATCCAACACCAGCTGCTGTGTCATGGCGAATCAGATTTCTTTCTTGCCTTGTGTGGATTCAACACTCGAAGGCCTTGATGATCACAGAGACTCCTCTCCCTCTTTATCCTGGTTAAGCTTATTTACATACATTATTATTATTATTGCCTAGAACCATGTTTGTGTTACTCTATGTTTGTAGCTTTATGTCACTATAACAAAACACCCAGAATCATGAATTTATAAGGAAAAAAGATTTATTTTGGCTCATGGTTTTGCACGACTGAGATTTGTTAGCTCCATTGTTTGGGGATGTATAGAGACAGCACAGCTTGGCTTGACCACCCTGCTCACACTACAGTCAGAGAGACGGAGAAGCCAGGGTCCTACAGTTTCCTTGGGGAATACCTCCTGTGGTCTAAGGACCTTCCATTAGGCCCCTCCTCCTAAAAGTTCAGCAACTTTCCAACAGCATTACCCTGAGGACCAAACCTTTAAGACACAAGGGGCATCCAATCTCCAAGTGATGGCACCTTCCAGCGAAACAAACTAGTTAGTGTTTGTTTCACACAAATAATCTTTTCCATAGGGAAATTTCTCTGGTTCTCCCATCCATCACTCCTACTGCAGGAGTTTGCTTTCTTGTGATCCTCCATAGTTTTATACTAATTTACTTAGTGTCTTAAGTAGGTTTTCTATTGCTGTGATAAAACATGGACCAAAAGCAGGGAAAGGGGATTAATTTTTTGGCTTACACAGTGGATCAATCATAGTCCATCATGCAGGGAAGTCAGGATAGGAGCTCCATGCAGGAGCCTGGAGGCAGGAAACTGAAGCCATGGCCACAGAGCAACATTGCTTACAGCGTGCTCCCATGGCTTGGTCAGCTTGATTTCTTATACAGCCCAGGAGGCATCACTCCCAATGCATTGGGCTTTTCCACATCAATCATTAATCAAGAAGATGTTCTATAGACTTGCCTACAGGCCAATCTGATGGAGGCATTTTGTCAGTTGCGGCTCCCTTTCCAGATGACCTGAGGTTTGTCAAGATGCAATACTACAGAGCATGCAGCAATTGTTTCCTCTGTTAGATTTCAAGTTTCTTGGGGACAAACACAATATCTGTTCAGGCACCTCTGCATCCCGCTGTGTGTCCACAGTGCTGGGTCATACTGATTGCTTAGTGGTTATTGGGGGATGATTGACAAAAATATAACTGCTCACTGAAACAGCATTAGAGTGGAAAGTAGCCACATTGTAAACTTTAAAATAGTGACAGTAAGTATTTAAATCAATATTTGCTATCGTGAAGATACACGAACCTTACTTTCTATGCATCATAGGAACATTTCTTGCTGATTTATTCCAGAGTCACCCTACAGTTCAAAGCAACATTGAGACAGAATTTTCTTCAGCCCAATGATTTCAAGAGAGTTTGATGATGAATGTCCTTCTATGTTGGGGCTGTTGGTGGCATTTTCCTGCTTTGGGTTTTATCACCTGCTCTTGGGTTCAAATTTGACAGCTGTGGCCTCAATTCCCTTCCTGGCCTCCAGATGAGAAATCCCCCCAATGCAGGCTGTTGGGCACCAGCAGAGCAGCTGTCCTGAAGCCACATCGAGAGTTGTTTTCTTGTATCTCATGTTTTAGAAAGTGTGATGACTTTTCCCTTCCTCTGCCTTCCCTGGGTAGTCCTTTCAGTAAAGTCTGAGGAATCTGGAAATTTTATGAAGTCACACCAAGCTCTTGTCCTTAAAGAATTTACCTTTTCTTTTTTTTTAGGAGAAAATAAAATCCAAAACAGACTCATATGCATATGTATCAGAATGTGGAAAACAGATTATGTGAGAGAGTAGAAGGAAACGAGAGAGAGGGAGAGAAAGGGAGAAGAGAGAGAAAGAGAGAGAGGGAAAGGGGCCAACGTAGCATTTATGTTGATTTTTGATGGAAGCAGAGACTTTTTCAGTTCTTCCCCCAAATTTTATACAACTCCCTGTTCATTTATGTTTCTGACCCAAGTGACATCTTTAGAGACTTTACTAACCACTTTGTCTGAAGCATGCGCAGACCTTGTTCTATCTTTTGCCCTCTCCTGCTTCTGTGCTACCTCACCCAGGAGCAGGTAAGTTTCCAGGGCAGCATTTTGTGCCCATTACTCATGGGTTCCCTTCAAAGAGGGCTTAGTCTACTGTGGGCACTCATTCATGTTTTCTGAGTACAAGGATTGGGAAGAGTCATGTGAATACACACAGAGAGCATGTGGTAAGCAAAACCATGGCAGCTAGCTTAGATAGGAGCCAACACCAAGGTATCAGGAAGTTGGCATAGGTGGTAGAATGAAGCGACATCATAGAAAGGCTTTGAATGGTGAGTGGTGGGATTCTGTAATTGAGGGATATGAATACAGGGATCCTGGTGAGGATACATCTTACAGAACCCATCAATAGTGTCTGGTTAATGTCTGGATTTAGGGGAGAAAGAAAATCTCAAGAGGTTGCCTAGCAGCTGCTGATCCTTCAGGAATGTTAATGCTTTGGATAATGTTAATGAAGCTAGACGTAGAAATTGATTTTGGAGCCAGGCAGGTGGGCTCTGTTGGAGTAAGATGTAGAGTGAAGAATAGTAGACCATTCATCAGAGGTGACCTGAGGCCACGGGGTGCTGCTGTATCTACACCAGGAGAGTCTAGGGCTTCTCTTTGCCTCTGCCAGAGCCATATCATGGAGTCACGATTCCCACTATGGTTTTTCAACTACACCCACAAATGTAATCTGCCTCACTCATCTCTCCCTGCCCTAGCTTTATTTTTTGGAGGTACCTCACTCTGCTCTCCAGTCCATTCTGATGAGACTCATTTCAGGCCTTGCTCAGAGCCAGTCCTTGCCTAGTGCTTGCCATCAACCCCAGGTATGAAGCTGTTCATATCTACATCTTTCTTTCTTGGCCAAAGTCAGAAAGAGATATTTTCATTCTTCCTTCCTTTTTTGATAAAGGTCAAACTTCATCCAGACTTCTGGATTCCTCACTTAGAGAACCAGGTTAACATCTAAGCTACCCCTGACTGTTTTGCATTCAAGCTATGACTTCCCAGGGCATCACTTTCTGCTTTCTGGAAGTAGTCTACCTGGTGCTGCTACCCTCAACAGAGTCCTCCTTCTTCCAAAAGTCTACTGTGGGAAGGGTGGGTTTGAGAGAAAGGCCAAAATATATCCGGAGGCCACAGTAACATTGAATGGACTTGCTTAATCTTTGAGCCCCATTCCATTATACATCAGACAACCACAAACATTGTCTCCCAAGTCTGGTGTAGGCTTCAACCAAGTCTCACCCTACTGTCTTCCTAGCAGTGGAAATTTTACAAAACCCCATGTTTCATTTTAATGGGAAAGCATCTGGATAGTTATGGTGTAATTCAAGCTAATCTGTGAAAGAGAGAGAACAGCCATGGAGAGAATTAGGCATAGCCCTAAGTGCCTCTAAGTTCTCTGGAAGTCGAACATCTCTGGTGCCCCTGACTTTTATCTTGTGACCTACATCTCCAGTGGCCTCTGAGGGCATCTTATTTTTCCTTTGTTTCTTTGTTTGTTTATTTCTTTCTGGCTTAGTCTGAGAGATTTAGGAAACTGCTTTGTGAACAATCTCTCTGATTATCTCCCAGCAGCAGATCAGATTGGTAAATATGAAGTAGGTGGAAATAACACAGCCAGGGCTCTGGATGCATCACAGTCCTCAGCAGAGACAACTAAATACCCAGAGGAGTCCATCTGGCTTTGGGAGAATCTCAGGATGGACAAGAATTACCATTCTCTCAGATCTTTCAAC
This sequence comes from Mastomys natalensis, assembly GCA_021653895.1. Lineage (NCBI taxonomy): Eukaryota > Metazoa > Chordata > Mammalia > Rodentia > Muridae > Mastomys > Mastomys natalensis. Next base: position 1,167,997 of record JAJTUV010000434.1, read on the forward strand.
ATCCTTCTACCTCAAGCCTCAGTTTCAGGCATCTTGTGTCTCTGATCTCCACTGACTCTGACATATCCAGATTGGTTACACCTGCTGGAGGCAAGGCTGTCTTTGGTTCCTAAGGAGGTTGCTTAATTCACCATCGATTAAAGCTGCTCTTCATACTTGGCCTTCATGCACCTTTGATCTATCTTCGCTTTCTTTTCTTCAAGCACCTTATGCCTCTTCCCTTTTCCTTCAGTTTCCATGGAGATTGCCATATGCTGGCACGTGCACAACATGTACCTGTACCAACCCCTTCTTAGGCAGGATCAGAAGCTCCTGTGACTCATGGAGTAATGCCCAGCACACAGCAGGTGCCTAATAAATGCCAGTCCTCATGACCCATTTCTATTCCCCACCTGCTCCATTTGATTGCAAAACTCCCAAGAAAGATATGGGACATTTTTACATTATTACTAAGTTTCTAAATCTGATCAGTGTGTGGGGCTAGCAGCTGGGTTTCCACGTCTGCATACCAATGAGGCCTCGCCTGGAGCAGAATAGCATGTGCCCATAAACCGTGACCTCTATTATACAGGGAGTCAGGCAGCAATGGCAGCTGCCCCTATAGACATCCTTCCATCCCCATTGTGGGGATGGCAGAGGCAACAGGAAGTGCTAGCAAATACTTTCTATAGTGTTGTGCATGGGACATGCTTGTTCTATTCTTTCCAGCTGGGATGGGCTTTTTTTTCCAATTAAAAATGAAAATAGCTGCTGAATTTATATTCATTTCCTGGACCCACGATTCACGCTCCATTTCTCACAGCAGCCGGCACTATCTCCGAGCTCATCTTCTTACATCAACTCTTGGAAACAGCAGCTTAAAAATCAGCACGGTTAAAAATGGCTCCCTTATGCCAGAGAACAGGAGAATCAGGTTGAGGAGAGCAGGAGGAGGCCATGGAGTCCCATTGCCTTCCTAGGGACTAAGGACTATCTCCCACTACCACCCTGTGCTTTCTCTGGCTTAGCTTCAGGGTGGGAGCACACTTGTTTCAGCTTGCATTTTAGAATCATCTTTCTAAGTAGCTACATTCTGTACCCTCCTACTGTACATTTTGTAATTCCTCCTATTCTCTCTGTGTGTGTGTAGGTCAGAGGATGATATTTGTTGTTTTCCTCAATTGCTCTCCACTTTGTTTTTGAGATAAGGTCTCATCAATCCAGAGCTTGCTCAGCTACCTTGGCTAGCCAGTGAATCCCTGGGATCTGCCTTTTGGTACGTAGAACCCTGAGGTTACAGATACATGCTGCGGGAAGTATGAACTCAGACCTCCATGTTCGCAGAGCAAGCTGTTTATTTACTGAATCCTTAGTTCTGTCTTATGAACCCATGTGGATCATATCTTTCATATCACAGCTCTTAGAAATATTTGAAGATGACTCTCTTGCTCTCTGGCAAGTTGAGTTGTGTCATGCAAAAAGGTTTATTGAAATCCTAACTTTAGGACCTTAGAGTATGCCCTTATTGGAAAATCAGCTTCTTACACACATACTTACTTTACATGTGGCCACACGAGAGTAGGCTTGGCTCTGAGTCAAATATGTCTGATGTCCTTCTAATGAGACACACAGACATACAGAAGAAGCAGGCAGAAATCAGTAATGCTGCCACAACCCAAGGAATGTTTGTGACCACCAGAAGCAAGAGAAACAAGGATGATCTTCCCCTGGAGTTTGGGGAGGAGGCATGGCTCTGCCAACAACTTGGTTTTATATTTCTGACTTCCAGATGTCTGAGAGGACACATTTCTCTTGTTTTAAACAAGCTAGCGTGTGACACTTAATAATGGCCACCCAAGCAGACTAATACATCCTCAGCCTTCTCTAGGTTGAGCCCCTGCAGTCTCTCAACTCTTTCCCACGTGCTCTCTGTTTCCCTCCTCTTGGCATAATTCAAACTGCAGCACATGGTGGTGGAGGTTTTCGGGTCAGCACATTTTGTATGGTCCCATTGCTTTCCTCTGCTGTGGGTTCTGTGCCTCAGTATCCAGATACTTTCTCAGCAGCTTCTCCATCCCTTGAATTCCCACTGAGTTGATGGGCAGTTTAGAATGGTGGTTGTTTCCCAAGAGCATTGCTGCCAAACCCGCCCCTCACATCATCTGGCATGATGGTCTTAGTACCATGTCTCACTGCAATGACCACTTTTCTCTGGCCTCTTTGGTTACTTTGAATTCTAAATTCTTCCCATGTTATCCATTTCTCCCCAAACTCTCTGAATGCTTTCATTAACTTGTGCATCATGGTGGGCTGCAGACAGAGAACTCTGTTGTCAGACATTCTCTGTGGACTTGCTACATACAACTTCTCACTGTAGACATAGTTGCTGAGTTCCTGGCATTTGTTGGATATCAGTCCAGACACTTAGGGTTTGGAGATGAGTAAAGAAAACCTTGACCATCATGGAGAAAAAACAAAGAGGACTTCACCTTAGTCACCTCTAGGATATTCATAGATTGGCCAGTAGGTACCAGCTTCCTGTAGATCTTCTATCTGATTATATAAGCTTGTCACAAACCTTCCAAGCCAGGGGACTGCTGAACAATCCCTGACTTAATGAGTTAACATAAGTTTGCTCTTTCTAGCAAGCAGTGTAGATTCTCATTGCTCTTGCCTTTTGGTGTGACCTCTTACTGGTTTCTGTCACATTTAGTCACTTTACTTTTGAGCTAATGAAGTTCAGAGTGTGGATGGTGGATGAGAGACCAAGGGGAGACAACTCTAAGCAGATGGGCTGAGTTGAGAATTGGGAAGGAGGGGCTGGCAAGAGGGCTCAGTGAGCAAAGACACTTGCTGCCAAGTCTGCTGACCTGAGTTCAACCTTCAGGACCTACGTGGTAGAATGAGAGAACCAGAACCATTTCATGCAAATTGCTCTCTGGCCTCCACACACACCATGGCACGGATATGCTTCCTCTTGCTCTAAGCAAGCAAACAAAGAATACACGTGATATATTAAAAAAAAAAAAAAAAAAGAAGTGGAAAGGAGGGAAATGACCTGACTTTGGACCTCGAGACCATGAAACAAGATCATCCAGGGGTGTGTACGAGGGAGAAAATTAAGGTGGGGAGAAAAGACAAAGTTTGGCCACTATAAGGAAGAGTTAAGGAATGGCGTTGTAGGAGAGGAGACTGGAGGAAACAAGACTTACATTCAAATACCTGTGCATCTAGCTGTGCCTTTCCTTGGTATATTCAAGGGCTAGCAAGATTGGCTGTAAGGAACCTAGAGGGGCTGAGAGGAGGCCATCGGGCTGCAGAGTGTCCAGTTTTACAGTGGACATGGCTGCTGTCACCTCTGGCACACATTTGTCTTCATGGCATCTGTACTTCTGTCTGTCTCTCTCATTCACTATCCTGCTCCCAATCACTATGGTTTGAATATAAAGTGTCCCCCATAGGCTCATGTATTTGAACCGCTGTAATTTGTGACCCTGGGCCAGCATCAAGGCTTGTTCTAGCAGCAAGACTCCTGGGTGTGATGGAGGAAGTTAGGGTGCTGGTCATGCTGTTATCCTGTCACTCGCCATGTGTTTCTTAAGCATTTTCTTCTCTATCTTCTCTATTTTTGAGTCTCACTCCTATCCCTCCATTATTTAAACTGGACTGTCAACAGCATTCTACAGCCTTGGTCTTGCTTTATTTCTCATAGATCATGTCACTGTGACCTTTCTAAAATATACATATGACATCAACCCCTGTCTAAAATCTTTCAGAAGCTCTCCATCTTTTTTTTTTTTTTTTTTTTTTAGCAATTACACTTCCTTCACTCACCCATGCTACAGTTCACTGTGGACCTTCCAGATCTGCCTCTCTACATCTCATGTGCCTTTTATATTCCATCACACCATAGCCTGAGGTTTTGTTTCTCAAATCCGTAATTTCTTTCCCTCCATGAATGCCAGGGAAGCCCTTATTCCTGTTCCAAGCACATTGCCGGTATCGCCTGCGCAGGAAGCCCGCTTTGGCAGCAACCTCTGCTTCTGCCTCAGAGTGAATTGCTTTCTCCTCTGCATTTACAGGATTCTATTGTTGTACTTATCATGCTGTATTAGAATCTCTTTTTAAACATTTCTTTCTCTCTTGCTAATTTGCATGCATGGGCAGACTGGGAACTATTTGTTATGCGTGTTCTCGTCTCTAGCGTTCGCTTGCAGAGCTTCGCCTTTATTGAGTGAGTGAATGGATAAGAAAACGATGGAGATGAACTAACCCACACGCACTGGGCACTGTGCTAAATGCTCTCCACGGACCCATTCCATTTAGTTCTCATACCTGGAGGATCAGGAAGAGGGGGCATCGGAGAGAACAAATACCTTTCCCAAACAGGGTCATGTAACAACACAGTGGGACTGAGATCTGGCGACTGGGATCTGGGCCCAGGTTTGTCTAATTCTGGAACCCTTGCTGTTTGCACTGAATTAACAGAAGGAAGAAACTGTAGAGACAGAGTCTAGCTAAATAAAAACATCATTCTTAAAAGGACCAGTGCTGCTCAAAGAGGAAATGGATTACCCCAGAGTTCCACGTCAATAGAGTAGGAACAGCCAATGTATGGGAGAAACGCCCAGTGGAATGATACAATGTAATTTTCTAAAAATGAAGAACAACCATTTGCATGCTAATAGAAAATGAATGTATGTCAGAGATATCACTCCTGTTCTGTGCTAATTGGAGGGAGGGAGGTAAGTCTTAAGACTTAGGAAGCTCAAGAGACCAGTGAGCCTCATGGGGCCCCTCCCCAAGGTCATATAAACAGTAAATAACTTGTAGGGGAAGGCTCTTTGGTAGAGCTGTCTATAAGTTTGGCAGGGAGTGCCAGGAAGCAGCTCTCAGGTTTTATTCAGGCTGGTTTGGGGCTTTTTGGTGCAGCAGATGCCTAGAAGTTATACCCAATACACAGTGGTTCACAGAGCCAGACTTAGGTAGAATTGGTTTGTCACCAGTGCCCTAACTGGGGGAATAGACATTTATTCATATTCACCTCAGGAAAAATCAGTAGAGTGTATCAGTCAGTTAGTGAAAAGCCAGAAAGCTGTTAAAATCAGCACATAGAACATTTAATAAATTAGGCTTTGTTTTCCTTGACAGGTGGGATGCTAGGAGATATTGCTGGGTTAAATGCAAAATGGATTAATGGTCAAAAGCCCCATAGATATAACTTATGGGTTATCACATTTGCTGGATAGGATCACTTCTATCTCTAATGGATAATGTAAAATGTAAAAGGTTGGATGATTCTTGACAGCTATCCTCCTGCCTCAGAGCTAGAACCACCTGCTTCAGGACATGGCTGGAGGCAGGGATAGAGGAAGATCATTGTCAAAGAGAATCCTCCTATGTTCTTTGTCATTACAAGGGGGCACTCTCCTTCTATCCTGGTGGTGAAGAAAAAGGAGGGGGAGAAGGCCTGGGTCAGAGTTGGGGTTACAACACTGAGTTAGAATGTACCTGGGATGGGAGTGCAGCTTGGAATTTCATAATAAACAACCCACTGAGGGTCTGAAGAGATGGCTCAGCAGGTAAGAGCATCTGCTGCTCTTCCAGAGACCTTAGTTTGAGTCTCAGCACTCACATGACAGCTCACAACCACCTATAACTCCAGTTCTAGGGGACCAAAGCCCACTTCTGGCCTCTACAGGTAGCAGGCATACACATGGTGTCTATACATATAAATGCACAAGCAAAGCTCTCATACACATTAATCTTAAAAAAAAAAACAAACTGTAATGAAAATTTCCAAACATAAAACAAAGTAGAGAGCCAAGTATAGTGGTGCACATCTGGAGTTTTGTCGCTCAGGAGACTGGGGTGGAAGAGCCAGCCTGGGCTACATAGTAAGACTCTGACTCCAAGCAAAATCACTATCACCTCCAATAAGGCGCACGCCTTTAATCCCAGCACTTGGGAGGCAGAGGCAGGCGGATTTCTGAGTTCAAGGCCAGCCTGGTCTACAGAGTGAGTTCAGGACAGCCAGGGTACACAGAGAAACCCTGTCTCGAAAAATCAAAAAAAGAAAAAAAAAAAAAAACAAAAAAGAAAAAAGAAAAAAGTGGAATTTAATCTTATGGCTTCCCTTCAAGTTTTGATAACATACAAAGAAAATCCCAAACATCATGATATCTTGCTCTTTAGACTCTTTAGACTTGCTCCCCACCTTTAAAAAATAAGAAAGTATTGGGTCCGGTGATGAAGGCCTCTAATCCCAGTTACTCAGGAGACCTTAGGGTGACAAGTTCAAAGCCTTCTTGACTGTGAGGAGAGTTCAAAGCTGGCTTTGGTAACTTAGTGAGAGACCCTGTCTCAAAATAAAAAGACTGAAAAGAAGGCTGGGAATGTGGCTCTGAGTAGCAAGCACTTGCCTACCCTGTGTGACACCCTAGGTTCAGTTTGTAGAGCTACAAAACCAGCCAATAAAATGAACACTCAGTGACAACATCATCATCATCAACAGAGTGAGAGAGACAGAGTGAGAGAGAGGAGACAGAGAGAGAAAGAGAGAGAGAGATAGATAGAGAGAGAGAGAGAGAGAGAGAGAGAGAGAGAACAATGACATTATTACATAATAAATTGAACAGTGGCTCCTGTAAGCCACTGCTTCATTATTAAGTAGAGATTGAGGGTGAGTTGGAATTTAGAGCTTAGGGCTGCAAAACAAATACTTCTACAAGGAGGATCATGCTATGAAGGAGGAGACAGGGCCTTTAGTTTAAAATTAATATAATAAACACGATCCAGTGTCCACATTTGTTCAAGCACTAAGTGTCTTGGGAAAATTTTTTCTCTCTCAGCTGTCAATATTCTCCACAAACGGGAGTGGATTTATTCAGTCAGATTCAAACTACTGTAAAATAAATCAAATTTTTCTTAGCTGAAGAAAAGAGAAGGCTAAAGAGAGGCTGAAACATGAAGGTTGAAGCTAGATTGCCTGGACGTCTCTGCCCGCCATCTCTCCAACCTGCCCTCTCAGATCTGTGGGCTTCACGATCAGCTGTATGTGATGATGACTGTGAACTCTGCAAACCTCTCCATCCCTCAGTCAGGAAACCCGAGGTGCAGAAAGAAGCAATGGCTTCTGAAATATCTAACGAGAAAATGGTAGCAGAATAGAGACTTTTAAGCCATGCCTCAAAGCTGAGGATTCTATTGACTACACTAGCATCTCTCAAACTTTTCTGCTCTTGACTCAAGACTATGGAATACATTGATAGTCACTATCTAAAACACAGCTACACAAACAATATTTTTACTCATTCTTCGAAAATTTCATGTAATGTATTTTGATCATATCCATTCAACGCTGCCCTCCCCGACTCACTCTAATGACCCCTAACTCCATGTTCTCTTTTTAATTTGTTATTAAAGACCCTCTGAATTCAATTAGTGCTGCCCATATTTGTATAGGTGTGGGGCCATCCACTGGTGCCCTACCAGTGACCATATTCTCAGACGAAATTGACTCTTGCTTCCCCAGCAGCCATCAACCACCAATAGCTCTGCTGCTGCTAGGGGTGTGACTTTGGATGGTCCACCTCCCATTCATGTTGGAATTTTTTTTGACTGAAAGCTATACCTTATTGGCATGTTTAGCTAAATATATATGTGTGTATATGTACATGTATATATATCATGATATTAATAAAACAATTAATCTCCATGGGGATAAACTCCAAATATTCCACTCAAGGCTATTCCATTGTGCCCATTGTCTTCTAGCCTCTTCTGTCTACACCACTCTATCTCACCCACCAAGCTAGCCCATTTGGTAACTAAAGTTCTAGCTGCCAATTTAATTTGTATTCATTCTTCTCAGGGCAAAGCTGGTTGACCAAATCTTATCTGTCACTTGGTTTTGTAAATAAAGTTCTGTTAACAACTACTATACCAGCCGGGCGGTGGTGGCGCACGCCTTTAATCCCAGCACTTGGGAGGCAGAGGCAGGCGGATTTCTGAGTTCAGGCCAGCCTGGTCTACAGAGTGAGTTCCAGGACAGCCGGGCTACACAGAGAAACCCTGTCTCGAAACCAAACAAACAACAAAAGAAAAAAAAAAAAAAAACAAACAAAAAAAACCCAAACAAAAAAAACAACTACTATACTTCTCATTACATGTTAACTGAGACTGCTTTCCTGCTGGAAAAGCAGAACTGGTCAGTTTCAGTGAAGAGGTATGACCCGAAAGCCAGAACCACTATGTATATAGGCATTTATAGCATTTCAGACCCACTGCATTATCATAAGCAGTGGTTCTCAACCTTCCTAATGCTTCAGCCCTTTAATACAGCACCTCATGTTGTGGTGAGCCCCAATCATAAAATCATTTTGCTGTTACTTCATAACTGTAATTTTGCCACTGTTATGAATTGTAATGTAAATATCTGATAAGAAGATGGTCTTAGGTGACCATTAACCCCCAAAGAGTTGAGAATCACTGCATTAGAGGGACCTGTTTCTCCCCACAATATTGGTATAGGAATTAAACACTGCTAAGCATTGATATATACTGTTAGCCATCATTAAATGTAGGTGAGAACGTTAGTTTTATGTCTTTAATTTATTTTTCTCTGTGAATGAATGACATTACTGCAGTGGCAGTAGTAGAGGTGGCAGCATCAGTGGTGGCAGTGGTAACAGTGGTGGCAGTTGTAATGGCAGTGGTGGCAGTGGTAATAGTGGTGGCAGTTGTAAATGGCAGTGGTAACAGTGGTGGCAGTTGTAATGGCAGTGGTGGCAGTGGTAAGTGGTGGCAGTTGTAATTTGGCAACGTGGTAGGCAGTGGAACAGTGGAGGCAGTAGAATATGGGCAAGCTTGGCAGATGGAACAGGCGTGCAGTGTAATGCATGGTGAGCAATGGAACAGTGGATGGTAGTGGAAACAGGTACCAGTGGTGGCAGTGGTCGTGGAGGGTGGAGCGCAGACTCTGTGCCAAGACACAGGAGAAGCAAAGAAATAGTTGAAACTTGAGGACAGCAGCAGCAGCTGCAGGAGGAGATGCGCTGGCCTAATGCTGCTGCTTCATGCCTGTATCTGCAACTATGGCCATCATGCTAAGTGTGTGGGGACAGATGAGCAAGGCAGCCTGACTTGAAAACCTAGGCTGTAAGTCTCTGTCTGGACTTTTGAGATTAGAACCATAAGCCTCTTGTTCTTAGGACTAGGACCATAAGTCTTGGCACTTGAAGGTCTGGAATTGCTACTACTGATGAAGCAGCCCTCAGCCTGTTCACATTTCCATCAGAACTCAGCAAAACCAACCAACCAACCAACCAACCAACCAACCACAACCAACACCAACCACCCACCAAACCCAAACAAAAACCCAGGCTAGGACTGGAGAGTGGCTCAGTGATTAAGAGCACTGGCTGCTCCTCCAGAGGACCCAGGTTCCATCTCCAGCACCCATATGGCAGGTCACAACTGTCTATAAGTCCAGTTCCAGGGCATTGGGTGCCCTCTTATGGCCTCATCTACTTTCTGCCATGACAATAAACATCTTAAAACCATGGACTGCTTCTTTTTATCGGGATCTGCCTGTGTGGAACAATGGAACAGGCCTTCGCCTACAGAGCTGCCGTCTAATCTCCTGCAGAAGACCTCTCTGCATTCCCAGCCACAGCAACCACCAACCCAAGCCCTCAGCCTGGACCAAGCCAAGCCAAGCCAAGCCAAGCCAAGCCAAGCCAAGCCAAGCCAAGCCAACCCAACCCAACCCAACCCAACCAACTCAACCCAACCAACAGCTGGGACAAGCCAAGAACTCTCATCCCCATGGGTCACAACCGAGCTTCTCTCCTTCTCTCCCCTTTGGCTGTGGGCCAATCCAGCCCGTGGCCCCATTTCATTCTCAGCTCTTCTGTGGCTTCCAGCATTGCCTGGGTGCCCAGAGCCTGAGAACCAGTCGGTCCCTGTCCCCCCTGCAGGCCTGGGGGACCGCCCCCCCAAGCCAGCTCTGGCGGCCCCTGGGACCTCAAAACTCTGCTCCCATTCCCGGAGTGGTGTCCCCACAGTGGCTTCTCACAGCCTAACACCTGCCAGGCCAGCGTGGGGGGAACGCAGTCAAACTTCCCAGGTCCCATTTCCTGCCTCCCCAAGCAGTGGCCTTAGCCCGGTGGCAGGGCAAACACAGGGCCCCCACTTTTACCCAACAATCCGTAGGCATGTCAAATGATGGAAGCTTTGTGAGAGCTTTGGATTTCACAACCCCAAAGAACATGGCTAACGAACTGGCTTTAGGGAATACACGGAAAGGGGAAAAGACAGGACCACATCTGGTTTCCTGTTCCAGATTATGAAGCCAAGGCCTTTGGAGAACTCTCCTCAGGAGTCATTGATTGGCAGTTCCAGATTTGGACTCTCCCACCACCACAGCTCTTAGTGGAGACACTCTAGATTTCAACTCAATTGGCCCACGGTCTGACAGGTGCTAGGTTGTTACCAAGTCTTTAAACAGCCTGTTCTTTGACTTGCTACCTCATTAATGAGTGATGGATGGGAGCTGCCATTTTGTATACAACAGAGACCTGGAGGGCATCCTGGGTACCATGGAGATGTAGTGATGCCCTTCTCAAATGAAACATGACAAGTAGCACCTTAGGAGCTGAGGTTTGGATTTGTTAGTAAAAATAAATGAGACAGATTTTTGTTGTTGTTGTTAATTAGGAACAAATGTTAATATGTCCCTAGCTCCACTCTTGCAGAAGTGGCATGGAAACTCTTCCTGTGATGTGACACAGTTGCTTTTGTATTTGAGGATCACCTGTCTCTGGGATGGATCCACATTATGGAAATGCATTCAGTTCAGTTCAGCTCCTGGCTTGCATGTATCAACAAAGCAGATGGTAGAGTTCAATGGCATGGGTAGTTAGTGTATACATCTGTGTGTACACGTCATTTAGATACAGCATGTACTTCAAGGATACAGTCTGCTAAGGACTAAACAAATGCAGTATACTTCTGTTTATATGGCCATTGCCAAAGCTTTACTACTACCTTACATTTAGAGACAATGAAGGAGGAGAAACCTTTTTACTGAGTGCCTCCTATGTGCCAGGTACTATTCATCTGTTCTTTCACTTTGGTGCTCAAGCAGCTCTTTTATATGTCTGACACGTTAGACAGTTTGTCACATGTTAAGTGTATTTATTATATGCTTCTATTGTATTTCATGGACTATGTGACCAGCAGATAGTGCAGAAGGAAGCAAAAGTAACATGTCTTGCGTCCTCTGGAGTCTATGCTGCTGGGGATGTTGAATTATGAAGTATAACAAAGGCTGGGGAGAAAAGGATGCAAGGTTTCATCAAAGCAAGTTTCAGGATGGTCCACTCTAGACCAGTATAAACACAGAAGTGTACTGTAAGGCAGAATACATGCCATATGCATCATTTGAAAACTTCTGGGACCAGAGAGGTGGCTCACAGGTTGAGAGTGTTTGCTGATCTTGCTGAAGACAAGAGTTCAGTGTTAGCACCCACACCAGGCAGTTCAGAACCATCTTTAACTTCATCTCCAGGGGATGATCCAATGGTTCTTTTGGCTTCTGTAGGCACATGTGTATAATCACACGTGAATATAGATAACATACACATAAAATTGTAAAAATTAAATTTCTGGTAGAACATGAGGAGAAATGAAAAGAAAGGTGAAATTAAGAGCAATGTATTTGACTATCTAAAATAGTATCATTTAAGCACTAACCAGTGTTCAAATTGTCAGTGATACACTCCATACTCTTGTAGTCTAAGCAAGCTTTCAAACCCCTCACCTGTATTTTGTGCTCCCAGCACGTCTCAGTTCAGATTCATTGTATTTCCAGCATTCAAGAGCTGTGTGTGGCTGATGGTAACCCCACTGGACAGCCTAGCTCCAGGCTAAGGCATCATGGGAGAGCTCCTCGAGGAAGGGATTTACTTGATGAGTTCTGAAGGATGAGCAGAGGATGAAGAGATGGAGGAGGCATAGAAAATGGGTACAGATAGGCCTGATTGAACACCAGTCCTCTGTAGAGGAATTGAAAGGCAACATGGCTAGATGTCAGCAGGTCAAAGGAGCCTGAGAAAGATCAGGGTCAAATGGTTTCAACTGTATTATAGAGTAAATTAAGAAGTTTTAAAAGCTTTTTAAAAACAGTAGAAACTCACTGAGAACCTTTAATATCAAATGAATTAACCTTCAACACATAGGGATGAGTGAAGGTACTGATGTTTGGAGTCTGTGGTAGTCTGAATGAGAATGGCCCCATAAGCTCATGTTACATGCTTGATTTTCAGTTAGTGGAACTGTTTGAGAAGGTTTAGGAGGTGTGGCTTTTTTGGAGAAAGTGTGTCATTGTGGGGGTGGTGGGCTTTGGGTTTTAAGCCCATGGTAGTCTCAGTGTCGCTCTCTTGGCCTGCAATTTGCAGATCAGGTGTAAACTTTCAGCTACTTCCCTATCATCATGCCTGCCTGCTGCCAGGCTCTCTGTCATGATGACCATGACCAACTTCTGAAACTATAAACAAATCCCCATTAACTGATTTTTTTTCTGTAACTTGTCTTGTCATGATGTTTCTTCATAGTAATAGAACAATACCTAAGACAGAGACTCATAAAGATGGACAATTCCTCCCACGCCCTCCCATTGCTGCACAAGCTGCCCTGACTCTGGATGGCATCTACGGGTAGGACAAACTTTTCTTCTTTTCTTTAAAAAAATGTATAAAGTTAGCATATAAAAAATGGGTTTCATCATGATGTCTTCATACATATGAGTATTGTATTTTGTTATTTCTCTGCCATATTTTCCCATGCTCTCCCATCTCCAGATGCTCTTCCATCTTCCTTTATTCCCCCAGCTTCATCTTCTGTTTTCCTAGTACACGTATTGCAGTACTCTGTCCTCACCTCCCGTAACACTTCTTCTTCCTCCTTCATATTTCCATTTTTAGTATCCTCTCTCTCTCTCTCTCTCACTCTCTCTCTCACTCCTCACACACACACACACACACACACACAGATTGATATGTACCCACACATTTTCTTAAGTTTGGGTTCTATATATGAGAGAAAACATGCAGTGTTTGTCTTTTAGAGTCTGGCTTGTTTCTTTTAATATAATGACCTCTAGTTATATCCATCTCCCTGAAAATGTCATGTTTTCATTTTTATTTATGGCTGTATGAAGTTCCATTGTGTAGATGGACTACATTTTCTTTATCCTCTCATCTGTTGGTAGGCGTCTAGGTGGGTTTGATTTCTTGGCTATTATGAATCGTTCAACATGGATGTGCTACTGTCTCTATGATGTGACCTTCATATCTATCACCAGAAGAGGTTTTGCTGGAACACATGGTAGTTCTATTCTTAGCTTTTTGGGAAATCTGCAGATTGACTTCCATAATGGCCATTCCAGTTTATATTCTCACCAGCCAAGAACAGTATTCCTCCTTCACTGCATCCTCACCTGCCTTGTTCAAGCGATTTCTCCATGAGAGTCATTTTTACTGGGGATGGAATCTCAAAACAGTTTCAATTTTTGTTCTTTTGATAGCTAAGGATGTGAAATAGTTTTCAAGAATTTATGCCATTCATATTTCTAGTTTTGAGAATGGTCTGTTCAGTTCATTACCCAATTTATGGATTGGATGATGCTTTTCTGTTGTTTAAGTTCTGCAGCTTTTTATTTATTATGTGTAGTAACCATCTGTCTGAGATGTAGTTGAAAAAGATTTCTCTCCCCATTATGTAGATTATCTCTTCACACTGCTGATTGTTTTCTTTGCCATGTAGAAGCTCCCAGTTTTATGTTTTAGGGATTATTTTCTGTGCTGTTGAATCCTGTTCAAAAAATCCTTGCCTTTGTCCATGTCTTCATGTGTTTTACCCTAGTAGTTTATGAGTTTCAGGTCTTATATTCTTATCCGTTTTGAATTAATAAATAAGAGATATAGATCTAGTTAGGAAGTAGTAGTGGGTGCCCTTTAAGCCAAACACTTGGGAGGTAAAGGCAGGCAGATCTCTGTGAGTTAAAGGTCAGGCTGGTCCACAAAGAAAGTTCCAGGACAGACAGGGCTACACAGAGAAACCCTGTCCCAAAAAGCAAGAGAACAAACAAGACTTAACAATCTAGTTTCACTATGACTGGAATTATGCCACTCTAGTCATGGGTATCAAGAGCCGTGAACACATAATTCACAGACAGCTGTTCTCTAGGACTGGTGGTCCCAGAGGAAAGTTGGTTTGCTTCCATTCTCTGAGAAGACAAAATACAGCTGGGACTTCCTAGGCATGTCCTCTCTGAACCCTATATAGCCACTGGAACCTAGCTGTGCAATGGTGGATGCTATGCTTTGAGAGCACTCCTTGTTTATCTGGGCTTTCTCATGTCCCACAAGGCTTTGGGGCTTCCTTTGCTCAGGGGCCCACCTCTGAGTGGATGACCAAATCTTGCTTTTGCAGGCATCTTCTGGTTCATCTGCCATTGGAGCAAATCTGCGAGTTAGGAAGCTAGGGGAGACCTCTGCTGTGCACACACCCTCCCTTTCTCTTTGAGAGTTCTTTCCTTCAACAGTCCACATGAACATAAAGGAGGCTTTGGCACACGCTTTACACATTCCAAGGGAGGCAAGGGAAGAACTGAGACTAAGGTGCACATAGTTTAGGAAGATGGGTTTGTTTTCCCTGAGGGAGGTGGCATCTAAGAATCTGGGCTGTCAGATGTCTGGCTGGGAAAAGTTGAGTAGAGGCACGAACATCAGTCACTCCCAAGGGTAGTGGTTTTAATATTCCAGGCCCTGGATTAGCACTAACCCACAAGCAGTTTCTACTGACACTGGTAAAATAGGAAATGTGTGTTTTTCCCATAGAACTCACGTTTTTACTCCAAATGCTAGTATTGCTCCTAACCCTTTTTGGAATCAAGATATAATATCTGGGGCATGAGGTACAGCTTAGTCGGCAGTGCTTGTCTAGAATGCTTGAAGCCCAGGGTTGAACCCTCAATACTACATACATTAGGTGTGGTGGTGCATGCCTGTGATCTTATCACCTGGGAGGTATAGCTAGGAGGATCAGAAACCAAGGTCATCTTCAGCTATACATTGAGTTCAAGGCTAGCCTGGGCTATATGAGGCCTTATCTCAGGAAAAGAAAAAAGATGCAACATTTTGCACAAAGTGATGGCAGGCACATATTATTATTTCCATTGCCTCTTAATCAGTTGCCAACATTATAAAATTTCCCAAAGACTTTCTGAAGTCATAATGATCTATGAAATTCAAAACTATTAACTGCATGTACTGTGTTGCTTGTCTTCCCAAATCTAAGCCATCAGAATGGCTTTCATACTACTCAGTCAGCATAACATCAAGGGATGGCCTGATACTACTCATCACTTAATGGAGAAAGGTGGCAGTGTTCCGGGAGCATTCAGGCTACAGCAAGTTCCAGGAAGGGATTGAGAATCTTGGGATAGAAAAATGTCTCTGGGAGGAGTGACAAGAAAGAGATAAAGGCCAGGAGTCGTACAGATAGAGTCAGGTTCAGAAATTAAGTGCTTGGTAGGGAACCTGGACAAGAAAAGTTCGGCTATGAAGATAAACCCAAATTGTGGATAGAGAGGACTGTGAGCCAGAGTGCCCAGGGAGTTGGAGCTACTCAGGTAGCCTTCTCAAGGCTCCCTAGTATTATTGACGCTATCCTTCCATGATTAGGTAGACTGCAGACTTGAGCTGGATGGAGTCTTCAGGGAGAGGCCTCAACATCTAGAAATGTTTAGGGGAGAGAAAGATTGGAGCTCATGAAAGACAGTAGCCACCTGTGTGTCCATATGACACCACAGGGAAGGGAATTTGGTAATTCTGTTATGTTATTCTCTCGGAGACTTGTTGCTATATGAATACATTCTAGGCCCTGTAGAGTTTGGTGGTGAAGTGGCAATTTTTGGTTTCATTGGAGACTCAACTGTGTCATTTGATGTTTTCCTGGAAGCTGTCTTATGAGAAGATGTTTTGCTGAAGCAGACACATGAGAGGATGTTTGTTGAGAACAACATGTGGTATTTTTCTGGTAGCTGTCTATTAAAAGGGCATGCGATGTTTTGCTGGAGTGGATACTTGAGAGGACATGTGATGTTTGGAGTCTAAGTATAACCTAATAGCAGTGGATGATGTTGTGGCATTGGTTTGCCTTGCTGGGTTTTGTTGGGCTTTGCTGATGTTGGTCTTTACTACTATGCTATTGCATTGGTTCACCTTGCTTGTTTTGCTGATCTTTGCTTGTTAGGACTTTGTAGAAAGAAGTGCACCAAAAAACTTCTTATGGTGTTCCAGCTGCTTCTTGCTGCTTCAGCAGACTCCTGCCAATCACTGGAGCCCCTCAGTTTCTTCTGGATTGAGCTGCTGCTACTGGTTTATGTTTGGTGTTTTGCTAGTGGACTAGACTGAAGACAATGAAGATTGGAATCACCCCAAGGGACTACTTCTAAGCAGGTCTACATCCTCCTTGTCCTATTAGCCATTTTCCTTCCCTGCCTTTGGTCAGTGGGCTAAAAAGGAGGTCAAAGTGTTTAAGAATCCATATTAAAATAGCTTTTGAAAAATAAAAGCCTACAGGTGGGATACAGATGGTTTCGCTTAATCCAGCATTCTCAAAATGATAATCAAATAGGCCCTGTGTTAACCTCAAGTCTGATGATGTGTAGCTCATCACTAGCATCTGAGGAGACATCCTGTGTGAAAGTTTTCTAGAGGCCAACTAGATTCTTCCTGCTTTGAGTGTGTGTGTGTGTGTGTGTGTGTGTGTGTGTGTGTGTGACGGGATGTGTATGTATGTCCATAAGCAACCAAGCAACAGATAAGTCTTCCAATTAACAGCTGACATTCTATGAAGCCACCACCTGCTGCCTAAGATGGTCACCTTAATGGGTTCTGACAAGGATTCTGAACCTTCCTTTGCTTTTGCTGTGATTTCAGCATTCTGGAGGGGGCTTGTTGGATCACTTTCACAGCTGTGGGAAATCCAACAGAACAGCTCTCCCACTAGCATTTCTGCTTCTTTCATTTGTGCTCTGTGTCAGGCAGTTTGGTTGCTATTCATTTTCCACAGTATTTATGATCAGCTGCTGCTCTGGGATGTGTCCAGGACAGCTGACAAGCACTCAATTAAGCATGGTAACACTCTACCTGTGTATAGAGTGTGTGTGGCCACAAAACCCCCACCAATGTTGGTCCTGGCAGGGTATGGAACTTCGAGATGCTTGGCTACCCAGTTGTGATCTGGTTGTTACCTTCCTAGAGGGGTCAATGTCACCTGGTGGCTCCGAGTCTGAATGTCTGTAAAGTTACTTTGGCCTTGGGCATTATCTAAACCTTCTCTGTACCTGGTCTCTAGTCTTAGCACTATCTGTCTCACAGGATCATAGTGAAACTTGAACATCTATAGAGGACAAATCATGGAAGATACCAGTCACCACCATTGTCAGAGGAGGGCTCCCCACCCTTTATAATTACTAACATGTCTCTAGGGTGGCATTTAGAAGGGAGAGGGGAGAAGCTGACTCCATTTTGAAGTTTGGCTCATCTGTACAGAGACTACTCTGTCTTGCTTTCTGAGAAAGGACAACAGAGAACAGTAGTAACATACAAGAAGCATCATTATAACCCAGGGCACACAATGCAGTCTTGGACTCTGTGAGGTCCATATGATAACATGTGTGGAGGGCTTGGCAGTGGGGACTGCACAGTGAACAGTTATTAGATTTAATAAAGTAGTTACTTTGCTCTCCAGGCTCACCAGTGGTTAGATCTGGGGAGAAACTTACGGAATATCACATGTATGTCCCATTCTAATTGCCTATAATAAAATGTGTTTTGATGGATGATCAGAGCTCACTCTATGGTCACTACTCATTACTTCCTCAGGACCTGCTTGTTTCATTAATCTGCAAGGAGACTTGGTTTTCTAGGTTGCTGCCATCAGAGACTACAGGACAAAAGCTGTGATTGTTGTTCCTGTCTGACCCCATGAGAGTGAATGCTGAACTAAGAGGTGAAGTCAGAAGTGCAGACACTTTGGCATGCTGTGGGCACTGTGGAGCTGCTTAAGTCTTGGGACTACTTTGTTCTGTCCAGCTCTAGGTGGATCCCACTCTGTTCTGGCACATTGAGAAGACTGAAATGGCACATTGGGAGATGGCTCTTTATAATGTGCACCTACAGCTTGGGCATCAGGAAGCTTGGGCTTCAGGTCATGGTCCAAGTCAGAAAAAAGCAGAAAGGGAAAACATGGGTGACATGTGGGTGGCAGTCTATTTTTGAAGATCTGTGCATATCTGTGAGGCTTCCTCCAAGTACCTACACTAGGAAGGCAGGATCTCTAACAGAGAGAAGAATCCACAAGCATTCTTCTTGCCACTTATTCCCTTCTACCCAGTGTCAGAGCAGGCATCATTAATCTACCGATAGCCTCCTGATGAGCTCAGATGCAGTGCTTTTCAACCCTGAGTCCAGCAACAGTGATGGAAGAGATGAGAAGCTGTGCAGTCTTTGATGTGTCACCTGTCATGAGTGAGCCTCCAGGGTTCAGTGGGGCTAGCCTCTTGCCTGATGCCCAAGCCTCTTTTCCTAGCCCTTTGTCTTCCAACACTCTGAGTCTAATCAAACCATAAAATCTTATTCCTATGATTTATCCTCCACACAGAAATACTCTTTGCATTCATTTCAATCAATGTATAGTCTGTGAGTCCTTTGAGATCCCTCCTCTGTGATACTTTCCTGGACCATGCCAGGTATTCTCAACAGCTTTGGAAATCTAAGCTACTCTGTTTCCACTGCTGGAACATGTCACAGAGACAGTGGGGTCACCTAATTGTACTCTTCCAGTTTACACATTAACTGTAAATCCCTAGAGCTGGGCAAGTAACCTAGTGGTGGAGCCTTTACCTAGCACTCACAAAGCCCTGGGTTCACTCCCCAGTTCTACACATCTAACCCTTAAATCTTTAGTGTATGGAAGTGATTAAGATGAAATGAGATTGTAAGAATCGGGTTTGAAGCAACAGAACTGATGCCTTGGGAAAGGAAGAGAGGAACCAGTAGTCTTTCTTCTCCTTAAGAAATGGCAAAGAAGGCTGGAGAGTTGGCTTGGAGGTTAAGAGCACTGACTGCTCTTCTAGAGGTCATGAGTTCAATTCCAAGCAACCACACGGTGGCTCATAACCATCTGTAATGCTGGTGTGTCTGAAGACAGCTACCGTGTACTCATATAAATAAAATAAATATATCTTAAAAAATTTTAGCCAGGGCTATACAGAGAAACTCTGTCTCAAAAAAAAAAAAAAAAAAAAAAAAAAAAAAAAAAAAAAGAAAGAAAGAAAGAAAAAGAGGACAAAGAACAGCCGCCATCTGGAAAGAGAAAACATAGATACCAAACCCCACTGGAACCATATCTTGGCATTGTCAGCCTCCACAAAGTTAATGTCTTCTTCTGAAGCCCAATAGTCTGTGTTATTTTGTTATCATAGCTGACTGAGCAGAGACCTCATTTTCCCACTAACAGACAGAGCACTGAGCCATGCATATGGGTTACACTAATAAGAAGCAAAAGGCCATGAATTCAGGGACTTCATCAATTTTACTAGGAGGGACAGGTAGAGACAAATACATGATTCAAAGCTAAGGCACTAGAGATAGAGCCTTGGTAAGTACAGTGTCAGTGGGCACAGAGACTGATCCATCATAGCTGGAATATTGGAGTTTAAACTCAACTGATCTCAGCTTGACTCCTATGATCAATATGACGTTGGCCATGTTACTTGACCACTTTGAATTTCAGTTTTTCCCTATAAGAGAAGGATAAACAGTAACGGTTCTACAAAGGTTAATTGCAGATGAAGTGAGGTGAAGCAGGGAAGAGAGTTAGCACACAAATATCAAGTACAGATAATTATTTAAAATATTGCTAGCAGCACATGGAAAAGATACTTAAGTCATAGTAGAAACAGACGTAAGAAAAATCTCAGGAAGATATTTAATTGGAAGTGACTTTCACAGGCTGGCCAGCAGCCAACCAGAGAGGAAATGTGAGAGATACTACAGACAGAAGGAAAGGAATTTGACAGTCCTGGGGCCAGGAAAGAACATGATTTGTTCTGGGGACTTCTGATTGGTTAGTAAGATCTGACAAACTTAGTGAGTTCCAGGAGTGTGACTGGATGACACAGGAATGGTAGGGGATACCTTGACTTGGCATTCTCAGATATGGGAAAAGAGGAAAGATAAAGACACAAGTAAGTTCGAAGAGGGTAAAAAACCACAAAACAAACAAAAACCAAAACAGAAAACCAAAAACTACCACCACAACAATAACAACAAACAACAGTAGTGTCCAGTTGGTTTGGATTCTCCGTGGGAAAAGAGGAGAGGAGAAGCCACTAGAAGACAAGTTCGCCCAGAGGCAGTTTGTAAGAAGGATGCAAAGGATAGATAGAGGGTTTTCAGAAGCCCAGAAACATCAGCATTTGTAAAATGATCTATATGGGTCAAGAGAGTAGATAATAAAGAAAGAGACACTGGTGTGCTTTCTATCCTGGCCAAGGAGAGGGAACTGTGAGTGTGGGATTCTGGCATGGCCAATGCTACAGAGGTCTACCTTAGACCTGAGCAAAGCAAGGTTCACATGTTGGAATTGTCAATATTGAGCAAGGTAGGAAGATTACAGAGGTGGGGGAAAGCATAAGAGCCCAGAGTCAATTATTAGGGCTGCTAGATACAGAAGGGACAGGGATTGTAAGTTGTGGGGTCTTGGATGAATCTTGCACATCAATGACTCCTAATTTTAATATGCATTAGAGGCACAGGGGATTTTGAAAAATGCAAATTTTCTCTCTTGAGATCTAGGGTAGGGACTAAGGCTGGGGATTTTGCATTTTAACGAGTGACTCCACACTCTATAGTTGGAGGGCAATGGCTACTGGGACAGTGAATGGCCAGGATGCAACTAGCTTAGGGGGAAAAAGGAAGCCTATGAGTTTGTCTTGACTAATCAAATTGTGCATAGCTACTGTCATGGAGGGGACATGGAGTCAGAGAAGGAAACATGTGGTGAGCTAGTCCTGCTTAGCTGATCCCACAGCAACCTTCCTCAATAAGCAAGAAAGCTGCTAATTGGTCAGCAGCTCTCAATATTAATTAACTCAATAGAATTGGTCCCTAGAAGCCTGTTTTGCATAATTAATGAATTACTCGGCTATAAGCTGCTGAAAACACTGAAGCCAGAGTGTTACAATTTTCTGATCAGCTAAGCAGAAATACCACAATCCATACTGTTTGTGGACACAAGGAAAAGCTTAACTCTTGCTAATTAGTGAGATTGGCTGGAGAGCCCTTGGCTTCGGTGAATTCTGGAGCTGGATGGGGACATGTGGGCACTCCATAAGACCGATAATTTGATGCTACTTCTGCAAACTAGTCTTTCAATATTTGTTCAACACTGAGTCAGAAACATTGAGCACCACGATGAGGAGAGGCCAGTGGAAAAGAACGGGCCTGGTAGAGTCTTTCCTTTGAAGAGTTGAGTAGTTTAGCTGTGGCCCAAACTTTGGTGATACACTTAATAAGTCAAACTGCCTCAGCTACAGTCCAGCCCCCTCAAAAGGGAAACCTGCTCCTCAGAGGTTCTTTGTCCTACCTCAGACATGTACTGCAGGTTGAGAGAATCTATCTATCTATCTATTTCTATCTACTATCTACTATCTATCTATCATCTATCTATATCTATCTATCTATCTATCTATCTATCTATCTATCTATCTATCTATCTATCATCTATCTATCTATATCTATCTATCGAAAATACTTCACTGTAGTAAATACATGTGTTAGAAAATTTATTGTCCATAATAGTTACTTTTCCATGGTTGTCACAAAATACCTAACAGAAGCTACTTACAGGAGGAAGGCCCTGTTCTTGCTCACAGTTTGAGGGTAAAGTCCATCATGGTGGGGTAGGCATAGTGTCTGGTGCGTGAGGCCAGTTGTCTACATTTCATCTGCAGTCAGAAAGCTGGGAGAGGAGAGTGCTGGTGCTCAGCTCACATCACCTCATTTTTATTGAGCCTGGGGCTCCAGTCATTGCATGGAGCTGCTCACATTTAGGGGTAGGCCTTCCATCTCAAACAGCCCTTGAGAAGCAAGTCCAGAGACTTGCCTCCTCCGTGATTCTAGAGTTTGCCAAGCTGCAATATTAACTACTACATTATCTTAACCATTTTCATGCACACAGTTCAGAACTGTAAGTGCCAAGGTCAATGTTGTGCAATCTGTTTTTAACCTCTTCATCTTGCAGAAATGAAACTCCACTCTCATTAAGTAACATTTCTTGCTTCTCCAGCCTTTGGCAGCCATCACTCTGCTATTTTGTAAGTTTTGACTATAGTTACTTCGCACAGCATACTGTCCTTGTCTCCCTGCCCCCTTTTGTTCCTGACTGCCTTATTTCATTGTTCAACCACAAGGTTGATCTGTGTTGTAGGGCATACATCAGACTGTCTTCTTGTCATTATTACTGTATGTCTGTGTGTCTGGTGTATGTACATGAGAGCAGGTGTGTGTGTGTATGTGTGTGTACCACTGACACATTTGGAGATCAGAGGACAATTTCTGGAGAGTTAATTTTCACCTTATACCATGAGTTCTAGGGATGTGGTCATCAGGCTTAAGAGGCAAAGCCTGCGGGGCCACCTAGCCATTTGGAATTGGTTAAATTCTATTCCTCATTTTGTGTCTGCACCCATCTGTTGATGGACACTTTGATTAGTTCCTTCATTTACTTATCCTGTGAATTTGGCTGTACAGACATCTCTTTGACATCCTGTTTACAATTCCTGTGGGTTTGTACTCAGAATTTTGTATCATATAATAATTCTGATTTTGATATCTTGAAGAACCAGCAGCCTGTTTTACAAAGGGTGTATTATTTTAATTTCTGTGAATAGCTGATGGAATTTTCAAAATTTCCACATCCCTTTTACCATTTCTATTTTAAAATAGTAACCACTGTGGTGACTTGCATTTCTCTAACAGTGATATTGAGCATCTTTTTGGATACTTCTTGGTCTCTTCAAAGAATTGTCTATGAGTCCTTTGCCCATCTTCAAATTAAGTTGGTTGTCTTTCTATGTTAAGTTACAGGTATTCTTTATATATTCTGAATTTGAACCTAACTAGCTGTCTCTTCTGAAATGATTTTTCTCTTATCCCATGGGCTACTTTTCACAGTCTTCACTGGTGTCTTCTGATGCCCACAAGGCTGCAACTTCAAATTAGTTCAACTCACCCATTTCTTCTTTTGTTATCTGAGCTTTCCATGCCAGTTCCTCTGTCAGGTTATAAATGCCCAGTGACATTCATGTGGACATATAGATTTTCATACACTACTTTTGAAAATAGATACCTAGAATATGTTTTTGTTTTTATCTTGCTATTTGAGAGGTTTAGCTGCACTTTTGTATTAAAAACACAACTAGCTGATCTGAGGGAAATATCTATGTCTGGGTATGGGGCATGGTGCTGTGTTGGGCCAAACTTATTCAACTGGCTACATGTTAGTTGGGAGAGCCTTTCTTCAGTATCTACTTAAGCCACTGGTTGGATGGCTGAAAAGAAAGTCTTGTCATTAGTATAGATTCTGAGCACCACTGTCTGGATTCAAATTTTACCTCTGTTTGGTGTAAATAGTTACTTGAAATGTTGTGAAGCTTCTTTGAGCCTCATGTTATCCAGCTATAAAATAGGGATAATAATGGTAACCCTTTCAAATGTTCTTGTATGGACCAGGTTGACAGTAGGAAATATTTCAACAGTTTCTGAACGTCTGTGTTAGTGTGTAGGTGGATGCAAGCTTGTGGGTTAGGCTACATGTGTGTGAAGGTCAGAGGGAAAGCTCAGCTATTGTTACTTAGGTGTTGTCTACTTTGTTTTTTGAGATGTCTTGTAGGGTTCCATGGTGTAATGGTTAGCACTCTGGACTCTGAGATGTCTTCCTATGGCTTGGATCTCACCAAGTAGGCCAGGTTAGATGTCTGTGAGGCCCAGAGATCCATTTGTTTCTACCTTTGCAATGTTAGAATTACAGGTGTGGACTACCACACTAGGCTTTCAAAAATTATTGATTTTTTGAGATTATAATATAATTACATAATTTCTCCCTTTACTTCCTCCAAACACCCTTCTTGCTCTCTTTAAAATTTCATGGCCTCTCTTAAATTAATTGTTGTTACATACATGCATATATGCATACACATATACATAAATATCACTGAACACATAAGTACAACCTGCTTAGTCTGTATAATGTGACTTGTCTGTATGTTTTCAGGGCTGACCATTTGGTATTGGATAACCAGTTGGCGTGCTCCTCACTGGGGAAGACTATTTCATTCTCACCATTCCTTATAGTTGCCTGTGTTTCTTTGTATAGAGTTAAAGCCTCTGAGTCTTTCCCTGTTCATGTGAGCATGTCTATTGTTATTGTCCTTTCTCAGCTCATGTTAAGTCAATCATGTTAGTGAGACTTTATGGTGTAGATCTTGACATTCTTAGGAGTTACAATCTCACAGCAAACTTTAGGATCCTCTGGCCCTTACAATCTTTCCACCCCCTTTCCTTAAATGTTTCCTGAGCCTTAGGTGTAAGAGTCATTAAGACTGTACTTTACAACTGTATATTGATTGGTTGTGGTTTCTGCTAGTCTCCATATGTTGCAAAGAAAGTTTCCTTACTGAGGGCTGAGGACTACACTTACCAGTGGGTATAAGGAAGGATATTTAGAATGTATTTAGGAGTTACACTGGTTTAGTAAAGAGGTGGTTGTAGGTTCACCTCTAAGATGAATGTCTTCATGAGCCCTGGGTAGTTGGCTAGGTTTCCAAGACTAGGCATGGTTTATCTCTTGCTGATCAGGTCTGAGTTCAATTAGAGAGGTGTTGGTTGCTGCCAAGGTATGCATAACACTAAAGCACCCTTAGGGTTTTGCTGGTCATTGTTGTGATTCATATGTGTCATAGCTGGGTGGTACTGTTGCTTCCCTCCTTTGGAAGCTTGCATGGTACCATGAAAGCAGGTCCTCAGGGAGAACACTTTCGGATCAGTTCCAACTCAGGGTCCTCTGGGCCCTTTGTTTGAAGCGCATGTGTCTTCGGTAATAGGGATTTACATTCAAATTCTGGGGGTAACCAAGGGCAACAACAATAGCCTGCAATGTGTTGGGAGTCTTTTGAACAATTCTGACCAACAATTCAAAAGGGGACATTTTATGCCTGGTATTGGGTTTTGTTAAATGGTCCTTACTCCAAAAATTTTAATGTGGGTTCTGGGGGTTTCTTTCAGGACCCCTGTGCTTGTACATTTACCAACTAAAATGTCTCCCCAGACCCATCTCCAGTTATACATTGGATAACTTTAACTATTATAGAGTTTTATGCTTCATACAAAAATATCACAGATATATCAGTTTAAATTATTAAATCCAGATAAAAATTTTCATGACCTTGGGTTAGGCAATGGATTCTTAGATACAACATCAAAAGTCTAAGCAACAAAAGAAAGAAAAAAAAACTGGACTCAAAACTAAAATCCTTTGTATCTCAAAGGATACCATCAATAAAGCAAAGCGACAGCTCGCAGAGTGAGGGGAAGTGCTTGCACATCACACATTCAATATGTCACTTGTGTCTAGACTACATAAAGGAGTCAATAATAAAATGGCAAACAATACAGTTAAAAATGGACCATGAGCATGAATAGACATTTATTCAAAGCAAATATGCTTATATACAAAATTCGCCAACAAAACCTGAAAGGCTGCTCCGAGTGCACTAGGCAGGGAGTTCATAGCCTGCCACCTTATTTCCTCTGTATTTAAAAAAAAAACCATGACATGGAAATGAGTAAAGGAAAATGATTTTATTTTTAATTTGAATACACCAAATTTGAGCAGAGAGAAGTCCCATTTCTTTCCCACCATACCCATGGCCATTTTATAGTTCATAGAAAACCATAAATCTAGACAAAATCTCTTTGAGTTCAGCTATGAGACAGGATAACTGGTCCTTCCCAGGGGGAAGGTGACCTAGGTTGACTCTGCCTCATGTTAAGAGACAGCTCTCTCTCTCTCTCTCTCTCTCTCTCTCTCTCTCTCTCCTCTCTCCTCAAATTTCTCAATCTGACTAAAGAAATGGGTTTTAAAGATTCTCTATTAGGAAAGAGATAAGAAATGGTCCCACGGAGGTAAGATTCCCACCCACCCCAGGACCAGAGAGTTCTTTGTTATGCCATCCCTTCCTTCTGTGGGGTAGAGTCCAAGCCTTTTGTAGCTTTTCCTTGGAGGTCTACTTGAGTTCAAATTAAGTTTTTAAAGATTCATTTAAAAATATGTATATGTGTGATTGTCTGTATGTCTGAATAACATGCATGTCCTAGATTCAGGGAGCCAGAACAAGGCTCCAGACCTCTGGGAACGGGAGTTATGGAGAGCTGTGAGCTGCTTGATGAGAGCAATGGGAACTGAACCAGAGTCCTCTGCAAGAGCAGCGAGTGCTCCTAAGTGCTGGGCTGGGCCATCCCTAGGCCCAGCTCTAATTCTTGAGTGCCTATTAGACTCACCAATTTTGCAAGTTAAAAAAAAAAGAGTAACTGAACAGAGAGGGTCAGGTGTCTCTCTTTAGAATATCTCCTCTCCTGCTAGGGCTTCAGTACAGAATTGTGATACAAACATGCTCGGGCCACCAGGGAAATGCAAATTAGAACTGTGATAAGATATTTCACACATTAAGATGACTATTGTTAAAAAAAACAAAATCGTAATAACAGATGTCGACAAAGCTGTGGAGAATGTGAAACGACGCAGCCACTTCAGAAAACTGCCTGTTAGTGCTTAAGGGCAAGCACAGAGTTGTACAACCCAGAAATGCCAGTTCTAGGTACATACTCCAAAGACATGAAGATGTATCCACACACAGACATGTTATGCAGGTTTACTGAGGTATTATTGCTAATTGCCAGAAAGTTGACAAAATACAAATGTTCTCCATCTGATGAATAGACAGTTCAGTATTCCTCAGCCTTAAGAAGCGATGTAGTACACTGCAGGCAGTTGCTCTGTCTGCTTTCTGGCTGTCACAGCGTGAGCTGCTGTCTTCTCTGGGTGATGGACTGATACTTTTGAGACAATGAACACAAATAAGTCTTTCCTCCTTCATGCTGTTTTGCTCAGACATTCTGCCAGTGAGGAAAGCCTGCTGGTACCAGGGAAGCAGGGTCATTGCCATGGCTACTGGAACATGTGGTTCAGAAGAAATCTCTGGCACTTGTTTGTGGGAGGAATTTGGAAGACTTTAGAGGACATGGATAGAGAAACCCTAGAACTCTGTAAGCAGTACTTAAGGGATGAATATGGTGTGAGCTCAGAATGAAGGAGAGACTGTTCATGACAGCTTATACCATCACCTGTACTGGAGACTTGTCTTGGAGAGTTCCCCCTCATGGTAGTAAGATGCCCCTCTGACAAAGCACAGCTCCTAGGTGCAAGAAAGGGGCTTTTCTAAGAAAACCATTGTCAAACTTTACTCTCCTGAAGCTCCTTTGAAATTCATCTGCCAGGATGTCAAACTAGTAAGAAGTGCCACTCAAAGGGAGTCTACCCACAGGAAGTGGGGAGTAGTGCTCAGAACCCCACCCCTTCCATCAGGTGGCTGCAGAAAAGACAGGGAAGCTACGAAAATAGTCATGTGAAGTTTGAAATGGATAGGTAGGAAGGAAAGAAGGGAGGGAGGGAGAAAGGGAGGAGGAATAGAGGAAAGGGAGGGAAGGAGGGAGGGGGGATGGAGGAAGGAAAGAAACAAGGGAGGGAGGCAGGGGAAAGGAGGGAAGGAAAGGAGGGAGGGAGGAAGGGAAGGAAAGGAGGGAGGGAGGAGAAATGGTTACTGAAATTGCAACTGGTACACATTCATTTCTTCAACTGTCGTTTTTTTTTTTTTTTTCTTAAATAGTTATAGTTTTGGTTTGTTTCTATTTAAGTTTGAACTGTGGCTATATATTAGGTTTTTGTCATTGTAAAAAAAATACTGGAGACAATTTATAAAGAGAAAAGGCTTATTGTACCTTGTGAAGGTTCTAGTACAGGATCAGACAGCTCCAGTTCTTTGGACCTCTGTCAGAGGTAGCAGAAGGCAGGAATGACTGATACAATAACCACCTACTATGAGTCAGGGAGTAAACAGAGGAAAAGGAAGAGCCTGGTGTCCTATAACACCCTCCAGGGACAATTCAACAATCAATGACCTAATGACCTTGCATCAGGTCTATCTCCTAGAGACCTACAACACTCACCACTTGCACCACCTGAAGATTGAAGCTCGAACACAGACCTTTGAGGTACAGTACACCACCCACATTTAAAACTGCAGGGTGGTAGTGTGCTCTGATCTTTTTACATTTTTGATTTTTTTTCTTACAGATTCTGAGATGCACCCAGGTAGAGTTTTGGCTTTTTGATTGGTTTCTAGTACCTCATTCATCTCTCTCAGTGTTCTGTCTCTTTCTCAGTACTCTAAATCTGCTTTTGGTATACTGTTCCATCTCTCCAGTATGTGAGCTCTCTTCCTCGCTGGCCTCCTGACTGTCCCTCACTCCCTGTGCCTCTTAATCTGCTGAGGACCCTCATGAAGCATCCAATAGCTCAGGTGGGAGTTCCCAGAGGCCAGGAAGGCTTGAAGCATCAGAGCGCTTTGCAGGTGTGTGTTGCCAACCATCTCTTGCTCCCAGCATAGCCTGGCCACAGGGAAGCTAACAGCTCATGTTGGTCATCCCACCACCACCAACTTCTGGTCTTCTGACTCTGAGACTGTGTACTACTGAGATTCAGGTAGAGACACAAGGCTCTATTTCTAAACTTATTTGTTAGTAGCTCAATCTTCCCAATTCCATGTGTCATGGATAGCCCCAAGAAGGACTGCAGATAAGAGTGTTCAATGGGCCTGTTCAGGGTTGCACAAGGACCCTTAATCTTTGATCAATTTCAACTTTTCAGGAATCTTAATCTACCGGAGAGGAGGCATTGACAGGAATATAATTTTTCCTGTTTCATTTATAAAAGGTAATTTTAGGGAAAATTGAAATTTATGGTATAGTTACTTTTTTAGCACTCCATAAATCTGAAGCCATCTTGATAGTTGTGGGACATAAAAATGTATTATGGATAACTTGGTTCACTCATAAAAAGATCAGGTTTGGCATATTAAATGTCAAAATATAGTTTATGAAGATAACAATTATATATTTAGTAATTGAATCAGCCTTCAAATGCATTCCTGTTTGTAACAGGAAGGATACCAGCATAG
The DNA here is from genome assembly GCA_021653895.1 of Mastomys natalensis. NCBI lineage: Eukaryota > Metazoa > Chordata > Mammalia > Rodentia > Muridae > Mastomys > Mastomys natalensis. The sequence goes on from JAJTUV010000434.1 coordinate 1,197,407, forward strand.
CAGTATTTAAGGAACAGAGGGCCCCAGAGTACCCACAAAACAGCACATTTCTGTTTTTCTTCCTCTGACCCTTCTCCCTCTCCCTCTCCCTCTCCCTCTCCCTCTCCCTCTCCCTCTCCCTCTCCCTCTCCCTCTCCCTCTCCCTCTCCCTCTCCCTCTCCCTCTCCCTCTCCCTCTCCTCTCCTCCTCTCCCCCCTCTCCCTCTCCCTCTCCCTCTCCCCCCTCTCCCTCTCCCCTCTCCCTCTCCCTCTCCCCCTCCCTCTCCCTCCCCCTCTCCCCTCCCCTCCCCTCCTTCCTCCCCCTCCCCTCTCCCCTCCCTCTCCCTCCCCTCCATTTCTTTCTCTCTTTCTTATTCGTTCCCTGAGATCTTTCATAAATCCATGATTTCAATGATCTTCTTTGTTCACTGCATCTAGTGATTCTGGGACCGCAGGTATGAGTCACAACACACCCAGCTAAAACAACAACAATGGAACGGTTTCACTATGTAGCCCTGGCTAGTCTGGCTGGAGCTCTCTATGTAGACTGGGACAGCCTCAAACCTATAGAGTTCTGCCTGCCTTTGCCATCATGGGGTTAAAAGCACCATGCCTGGCTAAAACCATAGTTCTTTCTGTCTCTGGATTTTATGGTTAATGGAAAAAAGTAAAACTTAAGATTTTCAGGGTAAGGAGGTGACTCAGAGGGTAAGAGCGATTGCTGTATAAAGCAGGAGGAACTGAGTTCAAGCCACAGCTCTCACCTAAGAAGGGGGAACTAAATATTCACAGGAGGAAATACGGAGACAAAGTGTGGAGCAGAGACCAAAAGAAAGGCCAGCCAGAGACTGCCCTACCTGGGGATCCATCCCATATACAGTCTCAAACCTGGATGCCGGGAAGTGCTCGCTGACAGGAGCCTGACATGGTTGTCTCCTGAGGGGCTCTGGCAGAGCCGACAAATACAAAGGCAGATGCTTGAGCCAACCATTGGACTGAGCACAGAGTCTGTGATGGAGGAGTTGGCGAAGGGACTGAAGGAGCTGAGGGGAGTTGCAGTCCCGTGTGGGGAACAACAGTATCAATTGGCCAGATCCCCAGCTCCTGGGGACAGGACCACCAACCAAAGAGTACACATGGAGGGACCCATAGCTCCAGCCGCATATGTGGCAGGGGATGGACATCTGTGGGAGGAACGACCCTTGGTTCTGTGGGGGTTCGATGCCCCAGTGTAGGGGAATGCCAGGGCAGGAAGTCGGAGTTGGGGAGTGGGTGGGGGAGCTCCCTCATAGAAGGCAGGAAGAGGGGGGATGGGATAGGGAGTTTCTAGAGGGGAAATCTGGAAAGGGGATAACATTTGAAACATAAATAAGAAAATATCCAATAAAAAAACAGAAAGCCAGGCATAATCTCATGTGTGTCTATACTCCAACACTGGGAGACAGACAGGAGGATGGCTGCGGCTTGTCAGCTAGTCGGCATAGGAACAGGGAGTGCCACACTCATTGAGAGAGATCCTGTCTAAAAGGAATGACAGAGTGACATCTAAGATCTTCCTCTGGTCTCTGTCTGTGTTTATGGGTGTGTACACCACAAATTCTTTTACACATCCACAGGCACCCCCCAACATACATACAGACAAAAGAAAAAAGAGCCCCAGATTGCTCAACCTCTGCCGTTCTTCATCTGTGTACCCCAGTGCTCTGACATTGTGCTGGCTCTGGAGCAGACCAGTCTGGTATGAATCCAGCTCTGCTGTGGACAGTGGAGGGACCTCTGGCAGCCCATCAGCTCATAGTGCTTTGCTTTCCTCATCTGTGAGACAGATTATGAGCGCCTATACAACATGAGATGTGAAATTAAGGCATCTGAAGGCTTTAGAGAGTCTAATCTATAATAGAGATTTTATAAATAAGCTGTTGTTAAGTATCAAGATTTCACAGGCATTATTTATAGTCTACCTTGTACTGTGAATAAATGGAAGTCACGAAGGGCAGACATGCATCAATCATATGGAAGGACCATAAGTGTCTGGCATTGGGAAAGCAAATTGAATTCATAGCTACATTTTATTTAGCTGAAAAGAATTTATAGTTTTTCAATTTGAAGGCCCTTGAATGGGATATGATAGCCACAATCCTACCCATTCCTATTATCTTATATTGGTTTAATTTACTCATTTTTGTTTATGGACCTGGCCCCAGTAGAAATTTCATTTAAGCCTGCCAGAGGGCATCTATGATGAAAAGAATTTCAAAGTCCTTCATTCTTCCTCCTTAGCACTAGAAATGCAACTGAAGAAATAATTGATAACAGTAATAATCCTACAGGCATTCAGAGAGTGACATTATTAGACAAGACTCTAAAATAACTACAGCTATTATGTTCTAGAAGAGACCAGGGGCTGGTGCTGTTGATTGATGGCAAAGTGCTTGCTGGCATATGTGAGGCCCTAGGTTCAATCTCCAGGACTACCAAAGATGGGAGAAAACACAGAAAAATCGAGATGATAAAAAATTGAGGGTATTGGAGATATCTGGGAGCTGTAAACAGAAACAAAGTGGGATTCTAGGAGGGAAAAATATCAAGGGAAATGAATATCTCAGTTGACCAGACATAGCAGAGGGAAAAACCAGACAGCTGAATACAGCTGAAAAGAAAACACAAAGAATGAGACAAGAGAGAGAAAAGAATGGAAATATGAAACCGAGGGTAAGAAATAGGAAAAGCAACTGATGAAAGATGTTTAGTTGTAGGAATTGCATTAAATATATGATTGAAAAAAAGAACTCCAGGAATAAGATGTCTTAATAAATGATGGAAAAAGACAAATAGAATAAAAAGTCAGAGTGGCCAGAAGAGATAAGTTTCTCCTGAAAATGCAGTCACCAGACTGTTGGCTTCCCAAGAGAACAATGGGAATCTGAAGCAATGTCACATAGATTTAAAATACAAAAAGAAAATAACTGTTGATCTGGAATTCTATACCCAGTGAGACTATCCCCTTAAAAGTGTTTTAGGGAAGTCACAAGCTGCAGAAGCACAGCTGACATCCCTGCCTTTTACTGTACACAGGAAAACTGAAAATGGATCAGATACGTAAAAGGATAAAAATCAAACTATACAAGTACTAGAAGAAAACATGGGTAGAGACTTGAGAATATTAAATGTAGAGATTTTCAAATTAGGGTTCTACATCCAGATGGAATAAAATACTGATGAGTTGTTTAAAAAAAATTATCTTAATCAAACACCTCTCTCTCTCTCTCTCTCTCTCTCTCTCTCTCTCTCTGTCTTCTGTCTCTGTGTGTGTGTGTGTGTGTGTGTGTGCAAGCCTTGGCTACCCTTGAACTTGCTATATAGCTGAGGAGGATCTTTCTTCCTCTATCTTTACAGGCACATGTTATCATGCTCAGCTTATGCAATGCTGAGGATTGATCCCACAGCTTTGTTTATGTTAGGCAAACACTCTACCCAACTGAGCTACATCCCAGCCCATAAAACTTGTTTTAATAGCAAAATATACTGTCAGTCAAAATCCAAACATAAAAGAAAATTATTTGCAACATGTACCACAGATATAGCTTTAATATTTAGATTTAAGTTGGGTGCTTAATAATCTAGAGAAATAAACCCAGGAAAGCTGAAGATTGATGTATCTTTGGGGTACAGTTGCCTGATGAAAGGTTAAACAGATGTATTGGTTACTTTTCAGTTGCTGTGATAAATAATGGGATCAAAAGCAACCTACGGAAGAAAGCATTTAATTTGTTTTACAGGTAGTTCCAGAAGGATCCGAGTCCATCATTATAGGGATGCATGATAACAGGTGGCAGGCAGGCATGTGGCAGGATTAGGAAGCCAAGCAACCATGTCTTCAACCTCTGACACGAAGCAGAGAGAGGAAATTGGAATTGGGGTGAAGCTACAAACTCTCAAAGCCCACTCCTAATGACATGCTTCTTTCAGCAAAGCTACACCTCTTGTGACTTCCCCAAGTAGAGCAACGAACAGGAGACCAAGTGTTCAAATACCTGAGCCTATGGGGGTATTTAGGCTGGATAGGTCAGAGACCTAGGGTAGAACCAAACATGACTGGTAAATACACACACACACACACACACACACACACACACACACACACGCATGCACGCACGAACAAAAAGCAAAATGAAGAAAAACAGGTAGAAGACCTGAATAGACACTTCACAAAAAAGCTACCCAGTAAACAATACATGCACAGAAGGGTGTCTGACCCCAGTACTAATTGGGGCATATAAACCCAAACCTGAGTTACCACCACATTCACAAGAGTGGGAAAAAAAATTGAAAGCTGGCTAATAACAAGTACTGGAGTGGATATACACCAACTGAACCTCTCCTCGTATACTGCTGGCCAAAATGAAAACCTTCACTTCTCTGGAAAGAGATTTGTCAGTGTCCTTTATAAAAACACATGTGCTGAAGTTCCCAAGTCCCCTTCCTAGATATTGTGTCAGCTACTTTTATCATTGCCCTGACAGAATACTTGGCACAAACAACTTAAGGGAGAAAGGCTCATTTTTCTACAGCTTTAAAGAGTTCTGTTCATGACTGCAGGGAGGGCATGGTCATTTCACCAGACGAACAGGAAGCAGAATGAAGGGAATGCAGTACTTGGCACATCCACAGCTTTTTTTCCCAGCCTGGGGGATGGTGACTCTCACTTTCTCAGTTTGCCTGTCTGGTAAGTCCCTGAGAGACATGCCTAGAGACTGTCTTGGCAACTCCTAAGTGGTTCCAAATCCACCATGAAAATAAAGAATCTCAGCAGATCACAGAAATTCATGCACATGTGTGCTAAGTGATTTGCATGAGAAACTTGTAACTGCATTATTCATGATGGTCTTGGGGTAGGGAAACATGTGTGCCTCAACAATAAAACTTAATGATCTAGAGTGATGTGCTGCTAAGTGTTTGGGTGAAAGGCAGACTAAAAAGAGTAAATACTCGATAAGATTCAATTTATATTAAGTGAAACAACTAGGCAAAGTCCCCATGCTTAGAGATGTATGCTTAGGTAGTAAAGCTAGAAGGAAAATATAGTAGTAGCTGGCAAGGATAAGGTTACCTTCATTGAGGAGAGAACTTGACGAGGCATTTGAGGGCTGATAGCCACCTAAGTTAAGGGTCAGAGAATTAGAGCCTGTACGTTTGTGTCTGTGCGCAAGTGTGCATGTGTATATGTCTTGTGAGTGTGTATGTATATGTGTGTGCACGAGTGTGTGTATGTCTTGTGAATTTGTATGTGTGTGTGCATATGTCTTGTGAGTGCATGCATATGTGTGTGTGTATGTCTCATGAGTCTGTGCGTGAGCACGTGCGTTCGTGTGTATGTGTGTGTTCGTGTGTGCTCATGTGTGCATGTGCCCACAGACTTCAGAAGACACAATTGGATCTTTCCTTGGGGCTGGACTTATTGGTGACTGTGAGAAATGTGGTACTGAGAACTAAACTCAGGTCCTTTCCAACAGCAGTGCATACTCTTGATATCGGACCACTTCTCCATCCATTTCCTTTTCCTTTTTTGAGACTGGGTTTCACTGTGGCTGGCCTGATGCCTGCTATATACACTGGGCTGACCTTATATTGACACATGTATGTCTGCCTGTCTTCTAAATGCTAAGAATAAGGGTATGAGCCACCACACCTGGTTTATGTTGTATTGCTGCCCATTGCTACTTTCACAGTGACAGATGGTATTTGGGTCTCCCATATTTATCCACTCCTAGTCACCAATGTGACATTAGAAGGTGGGGCTTTAGAGAGCTCATCAGACCATGGAGTAGGACCCCTGTTAAAGAGGACCCAGAGAGCTATCTAGTCCTTTCTTTCCTGTGAGAAGTTCGACTTGTGGGAAGTCCTTAGTCATTGGGTATATGCTCTTAAAGAGGCTGAAGGACTCTGTGTCTTCTCTTTAAAAAAAGTTTTAAAGGATTTATGCCTACTTATGTCTATTGTTATGTGTGTATATATGTTAAGCCTAGAAGAGGGCATAAGATCCACTGGAGCTGGAATTACAGGCAGTATTTCCTGGAAGTACTATGTGGGTACAGGGAACTCAACCCTGATCTCTGGGTGAGCAATATGCAATCTTAATCATGGAGCCATTTCTCTTCTGACGTTGCCTCTTCTGTTTTTCACCTTGCTCCAGACTCATTGTAATGGCTATTGCTGGTTGTCAACTTGACTACATCTGGAATGAACTACAATCCAGAAATGGAGGTCACACCTGTGATCCAGATCTTGAGGTTGGAAGATACAGGCTTCTGGCCCAGATCTTGAGGCAGGAAAAGCTTAGGTCTAGTCAAAGGAGTACATGCCTTTAATCCCAGGAGACTGAGGCAAGCAGATCTCTGAGTTCAAGGTCAGCCTGGGATAAAGCAAGTTCTAGACCCAGGCATAGTAGTATACACCTTTAATCTGTGCCACACTTTTTGCTGGAAGCCTACTTAAGGACAGGAAGAAGCAAGATTCACTTTTCGTCACATGCTTGCACTTGCAAGTACATCTGTTGGAACCTACCTCTTCAGGATTCCAGCTTATACAGAAGACCAGGTGAAACAACTAGCCTCATAGACTAAACAACTACTAGACTTTTGGACTTCCCATTCACAGCTGCCCATTGTTGGGTTAGTCGGACTACACACTATAAGTCATTACAATACATTTCCTTAATAGACAGAGCCATTGCATAAGTTCTGTAACTCTAGAGAACCCTGACTAATATACTCATGATGTAAGTGGTTCTGCTCTACTACCTACTCATGCTACGCTGTGCTGCCTCAACATGAACCCAAACAATGAGACCAATTAATTATGGGATGTGCTGGTTAGGTTTTTTTCATTAACTTAACATAAGTCAGAGTTTAAGAAAAAGGAATCTCGACTGACCATTTGCCTCTATCAGACTGGCCTATGGACATGACTATTTGGCATTGTCTTGATTAATGGATTGATTGCAGTGCCCAGGCCATTGTGGGTGATGTTACCCCTGGCAGGTGGATTTGGGTATGAGAAAGTAGTCTGAGCAAGCCATGAGAGCAAGCCAGTAAGCAGCTCCACTTTGAGCTTTCCACTGGTGCCCCTGTTTGAACTTCTGCCTTGGCTTCTAGAGATGATGGCTCTGACCTATAAGATATAAAAAACACATTCATCCACAAAGCTGCTTTGGCCATGCATGATCTTTTATCACAGGAATAGAAACCCAACTAGGACAGTACCCTACAAAACCATGAGCCAAAGTGAGTTTTAAAAATGTGTTGTCCCAGGTGTGTTGCTATAAGGACATTAACATGATTGACATATCTAGCAAAGACATGTCACTCATAAGTCAGGGGATGTCTCTTCTTTAGACACCAAATTTGCTGGTATGTTGATTTTGGACTTCCTAGCCTTCAGACCCTCGAGCAATGTATTTCTGCTTATAACCCACTCAGCTTATGGTATAAAGTTATAGTTAGAAAATTGCTAAGGAGGACAAATCACCTAAATAGAATATTTCCTGTGCTGTTCTGGTTTCTGGTCCTTGACTTAAATCTTACCTGTATGCTAATTTCTTGGTGTCCTGCTATGACTTATCATAGGTTTCTAGATTTTTCTCTTTGTTGCACATTTTTGGTTTGGGGTATTTTCCTGTATAGATGTTCTATTTCACAATGAACAAAATCTGAGTTCTATACTTTTTTACTGAGGCTTAGGTGGAGAATAGTGTAGAGAAAAATCTTTTGTGTATCATATGGATGTGAAAGCTGTCAATTAAAGCTTATTGATCTGTAGCTGAGGCAGGAAGTAGAAGGTGGGACATCTAATAGGAGAAAGGATTCTGGGATGGAGTCAGGCACAGGAAGATTGGGTCCCTTGTGGAGAGCCGGTGTCACAAGATGATGGCTGGCAATCTGCCAGCCCTAGCTTGGGCATTGCTGCTCCATGATCAGGGCACGTAGATCTAGCATTACTGCTCGTGTATATTGCTTGTACATAAGATCAGGCCATGTGATGTATGGGCTCAGCACCAATACGGAATGACTTCATGGCAGATTCTGGTTGGAGGAGACAGAGATTTAAGGGCGGGGGAACAAGGGTGCACGGACTTTTTGAACGTTAAGGTTTCCTGAATAAATGGTGCTGAGAAGAAGTTCCGTGTCCGTTGTCTTCTGTTCGCTGGTCGGATCGGGAGGCGACAGTCCCTCTGAATAGGAAGGATGACAAACAACATGGAACCCAAACAGAGATGCCCTGCCATGTGGTAGAACTTAGATCAGAATAAATAGGATATTTATTTATGAGATAGTCAGGGAATAGTCAAAACTTATGGCCTAGGTATTTGTAAGTATAATTTGAGTATTAGAGTCATTATTCTGGGAACTTGGGGCCTGGAGGAGAATAAATAGTCCATTACAGAATAGACGTGTGAGTGCTAAGGTCATGAGTCACCTCCTTAGAATGCCTTACATATATTTCCCATTCATATAGGTATATGTTTACATTTCATAGATTTTTGGTTCCTCAAAGAGCAATCAAAATGTAAATGTTTAATTTTACGAATGAGGAAATGAAGGCAGAGAGATGCCTACCGTCTTGCTAAGGTCTCAGGCCTTAGGAAGGGAAATAGATGGCCAACTGTAAGGTGTGTTGCTTTCCTATTTTCCCAGAAGCTCCTTCCTGTTGTTGATATAAGTGGAACAAATGAGAAGAAAACAGTGAGTCTGATGTGGAGGCAGGGGAAGGGCCTAGAATGAACTGCTAAATTTAGACAACATTTTTATTTTCCTCCAGAACTCAGGAAAAACATGCTCAAGTAGATCCTGTTTTTTGGACTTCTTAATAAATTACTTCCTTGAAAATTCCTGCATAGTTTGGGGCTCTTGAAAATTATAATAGTAGTAACTTACCAGGACACATAGGGGAGCCCACCTTCTAACCCAAACTGACCTCTAGGCCTGGAGTTGATTGACAGCTCTCATACTCAGTTCCACTCCAGACTTTCCTGTGAGCCACCATCATGGAATGACAGCACTTGCCCAGCCACCTCTTTGATACCAGAACTCTGTGTTGTTTTCTTTGGATGGCACAGGGTCTCAAATGAGACACTTGCCTTTTCCTTAAGACAGTTAAAGCTGAGATGCCTTCTCAGGATGCTGTCTCCAAACCCTTAATATCTCTGCCCAGTCTTTCACCAAGTGTCAGGTATGATGGAGATGAACCTGCCTATAGTTAGTTGTTTATCCACCTCACCACCAGAAGCTCTCACTGGGAAACTAAGCCAAGGGTTGGGTGTGCTACTTACAGCTTCTGGCTGAGCCCCAGCAAGTCTCTCATATTTTACTTCTGTGAGTTTTCCATAGAAGGTTCAGTGATCCTGGAGTGACCTTCAATTGTTGAATTCATCATAGCATCTTCCAGCAACATATTCTTTTTTTTTTTTTATCATGATTGATGATATTTATGTAGCACATAGTGTTAGGCTCAAAACTCATGTTGGTCCTTAAAGTATTACAGACCATCTACTGGTCAATGTGATTGACATCTCAGAGTCCTGGGTTCAAATTCCAGTGCTTTCTCTTTGTGTATATGGGAGGCTTAAACATGTTAAATAATCTCTCAAGGTTTTAGTTTCCTCATATGTAAAATACAGTTAAAATTCAACGAGGATAGCAAACCATGGCGTCAGGCCCATAGAAAGCTATGGTAGCCAGTATTGTAGTTGCTTAACTTCTGATGTCTTCTATTGACAATGTTGACTAAATGACACCCTAAATTTGTTTATGACTGGGAGGGACCAGGAACAATGGAAACCATGGAAGAAGACTTATGAAAATGAAATGAGAGCATTCATCCAGTAGATAGGTGAGGGTAGGAATCCCCATCCCCTATTCCACCCCACCTCCCTACATTATCTGGCCTGGAATGGAAGCTACTTGATTTACTGTGACTCATGTAGTCTCACAGCCTAGCTTGTCCCTTTATTATTATAAATCCCTGGCACTGTTTTATGTTCTTTCTTGTCACTGGCTACATAGCAGTAGAATTTTTCCAAAATACTTTTGACTTTTAGTCAATATAGCACTGGTCACCATGACCTTATGTCATGTATCTATTCTCTTTGACTTGGAACATTTCTTCTTGGAGAAAAACTCATTAAAGAAAATAAATGAAACTCACCAGGCTTAGAAAGAACCCAAAAGCCACAGGATGAGAAGGCCCCTTCCCCAAGCTAGTGATAATGGCTAGAGAGGGGAGAATAGGCTGCTCTCTCTTTAGATGTGGCAAAGAAGGACCAACCATTTGTAATGGTTAATTTCATGTGTGAGCATGGTCAGATCATGGTGCCCAGATTTTCAGTCAATTATTCTGGATGTTCTTATTGGAAGATATTTTAGAAGAGATATCGCTTTAAATTTGAGATTTTCAGGTAAAGCAAGCCACCTTTTGTAATCCATGTGGGCCTCATCCAATCAACTAAAGTCTTTAATAGAACAAAATTGACCTTCTGAGCAGAAGGATACTGCTGACAGATGCCTTTGAACTTGAACCATGACTTCAGCTCTTCTTTTTGTTCCTGACTTTATACAGATCCCGGGATAACCACTATGGATCTATTTCTTGGGAGAACGCTTACATCAGGCCTCAATCAGGGATGGCCAAGACACTGGATGTTATGGCCTTTATGGTTTGATTATGAAATGTCCCCCAGGGGCTCATGTATTTGAAAACTTGTATCCAGGTTGTTTGGTGCTGTTTGGGAAGGGACCTTTGGGACCCAGGCTTAGATAGCAGAAGTGGGTCACTAAGAGTGGGCCCTGAAGGTGATATCCACTTCTAGCTCCTGCCCAAGGTCTCTGCTTTCCAGCCTAGCAACATGTGAACAAACCATGCTGCATGCTCCTTCTGCCACAGCTGCTCCTGTCACCATGCCTGCCCAAGCCAAGGTAAAGGTCATAGCAAGTGATGGGCCTGCCAGTGCTGGTTCCACAGTCTGGTCTCAAAGGTCCCATATGCAAGACCTTCTCACCTCCTCAGCAAATGGACTCAGGTCATCGCACATCTAGCCAACTGGAACATGGTTGTGTCCCAGTGGATATTTGTGACATAAATATAGGAACAGAGCTTCCTCTCTCAGATGATAAAACCCTAAGATATGACAGGGAGAAGATGGCTCTGAAGGACCAGTTTCTTAAGTTCCAACAGTTTTCAGTAGGGTGTCTATCCTAGTCAGCTTTAACTGTCAGCTTGATACAGCCTAGAGCCACTTGGGAAGGGAGTCTCAATTGAGAGACTTCCCAGATCAGATCGGCTGGTGGGCATGTTTGTGGAAGATTGTCTTAAGTGTTGATTGATGTAAGAAGGCCCCATCCACTGTGGGCAGCACCATTCCCTGGTGGGTGGTCCTTGCATGTACATTAGAGAGCTAGGTAAATGATTCTCTAAATAAGCCAATAAGCAGCATTCCCCTATGATGTCTGCTTCAAGTTTCTGATTGAGTTTCTGCCCCGACTTTTCTGAGATGACCTGGAAGTATAAACCAACAAATCTTTTCTTCTTCTAAATTTCTTTTGGTCAGAATGTTTTAATCATAGCAACAGAAACAAAACTAGAATGACACTCAAATCTCAATGGGAATTAAACAACTTCACAACAGCAGAGCCTAGGAAGCACCATTGGTCTGTGTACCTTGGAGGTGACAGCTCAGTGCATGGCTTATGACCCTGGATGACTAATTGCTGGGGACACACACTTGGACTCTGAATTAGCCCTCTACGAGCCTCAGTCTCCTTATCTATCAGCAAGGACCACAACCCTGCTTCCCAGACAATGGCAGGAGCCATGATGAGACTCACATCATCCCACATTGCAGGTCCACTCCATTCCCCAGGTGCAAGCTCATTCAGGAACATCTTGGCACAATACTTGTAATTTGGATTTTAATTTCCTTCTTTTTGTTACAAACATAATAGAAGCAAAAGAGACAGATGGCAAGGCTCAATTCACTTTTACCAAATGTCTGTATGGTGTGGATATAAAACTGAAAAGGGAGAGACACAAGCTGGTGGTGATGATCCAGAGAGTTGAAGGCAGGGAGCCCAGGGGGAGCTCTGGCCTGTAGGATGAAGCAAATTGCCCATGGCTTGAGCAACAATCTGTGGTCTGCCCTCTGCTGCCCAGGCTACCCTGGGAATATCACTGTTGATGAGGAGAGATAGCGAGCAGCAGATGGGTCTCTCCCTTGACATAGTTCCTTCCCACAGGGACTCAAGAAGTCAGGACACTGGTCACTTTCTGGCTGATACTTCTGAGTCAGACAGCAAGATGCTACTTACCCAGCACAATTCTTTAGTCAAGCTGTGGAAGTCGAGAGTCAGCCTGAGACCCTGTCCTCAGAAACTTTGTTAGGTGAGGAGTTCTTAGCTATGATGTTATTCACATCCTGAACTGGCTAGTTCTTTGTTGTAAGCCCTGCCGTCTGCATTTAAAGGTTTTCTGATATCACCACATGTTCCTGGGGTGGGTGGGGCATGCAGAGCTTCCCCCTTGTAAGAGCCACTGACTTGATAGGCTGAGCCTAACAATTGTGCCTGTGCTGAAGTAGACAGAATAGGTGGAGAACTGTATGGCAACCCTGGCAGGGAATCTTTTGCTCACTTTCTGCTGCTTCCACCCTGTAAAGGGCTCCTTTGGCAACTGGCTTCTGGTTGGCTTTGGCTGATGGAAGACACAGGAAGGAGACCCAAGGAAGGCTGGAGTGTGAAGCCAGGGCATTTCTTCCTACAAATTAGCAAAATGCCTCTAAATTCTTCTCTTGACTCTGTAAATAGACAAGATGCTCTTGTATTTGATGACCCCAACGTGCCATATGACCTTAAAATATTCTCACAAATGAACACCCTTTTCTTGAGTTGTTCATTTGGCCATTCATTTATTCAGCCAGTTGTTTCCATAGGATTTTAAGGCATCTTTCTCTGCCCCAACTGTTAGAAACTGTTGAAAATTCCACTCCTCCATGTGGGGAGATGGAATTCTGTTGGGGTTACAGATCATGGGGCTGAATGGTAGGGATCCTGAACTTAATAAAATATAGAATAATGAAAGAGATTGCTTCTGGGCATGTGAAAGAGGGTGTTTCTAATTTAGGTTAACTGTGATGAACAGATCCACCTAAAATGTGGACAGCACTATCCTTTGTGTGTGTGGAGCAGGGGTTTTGGGATGCATAAAAGGAGGAACTAAGCTGAGAACCAGCACTCATCTCTCTCTGCTTCCTGCCTGTGGGTAAGATATGATCAGCTGCCTCAAGCTCCCACTGCCGTGTCTTCCCTCCATGCAGGACTGTACCCCCACACTGGGAGCCAGAATAAACCTTCCCTCTTTATATTTCATTCTGTCTCAGCAGTGAATAAAATAATGATACACCAGTGATTATCTGAGACGTGGTGCTCAGGTGTTCTAAGTTCTGGAGATGGCAAGGAGAGAGTGTGGTCCAGGGAACCTAGCTTCCTAGGGAAGTGGAAGCTACATGGTTTCTAAAGCTACTGGGTCATGAGCTAGCCATAGTGGATGTTCTCAGATCAGAGTGAAACTCTGAAAGAAGCAGAGAGCCTTTCAGTTCCTTTCTTTAGAACCCAGGGACTCTTTGGGGATGACTGAGTGCTATATACTCATCTGACAGACCCTGGAGCACACTCATCCTGGTGCTCCCCCTCCCTCTTGACTTTTGAAACTCATGATTGATGCCTTGAAGAAAAAGAATGTTCCAGCACAGAGAAGTCTTTCCCTGTGGTGACTGTCAAATAGGCTTCTCACAGAGGAGCCTGGCAGCCATATTTCAAAGGTCGTGGTTTCTTCTCAGCAGTTTTCTATAGGATGGACGTCTCTGGGACTCTGAAATAAATTAAAATATTGATTGATTCTTAATATTCTCTCAAATCTCTCAAAATCTCCAGGTCTTACATAAATCAATGTGTCGGTTCCAGAGACTTACTCAATAATCTGCAAAGTATCCTGGTAATTACTTTTGGGTGCACCCTGTGGAAGAGGCTGGCCACCTCTCCATCATTTTTAGGGCCCTGGGAACAATAACCGATTAAGGGACTCTCATTTCTTATTTTAATTGCTGAATTTCTTCCACATTGTGTCTTGCATAGCATGACAAAGCCCATGAGTTGCAGTGAATCTGTCAGACTCCCATGAGGCAGGAGTTCACAAGCTGTGCCTCCTTTTTAGTCCCCTACCTCATCTTCTGTCTTTTACGTTCATGTCCTTAGCTTCCTGGCTATGACAGTTCAGAAATTATTAATATCCTGTTTCTCTGGGTTATATGGAGAGTTTGTTTTATTAGGGGGAAGGGCATGTTGGTGGTACCCAAGGCAGCTGCCTGGATTTGAGGTGGGGAGGAGGAGGGTGATGAGCCATGTGTCTCTCTAAGCAGCGCTGATTCATAGTGCATCTAGGAGAGGCGGACTTCAGTGTGGGCTGATGAGCTCCTTGGAGAAGTGGGGATGTTTCAAGGAAACTAGGTTGGTAATTTCTCCAAGATATTTCTCCTTCTGACTTGGGCTTTCTTCTCATGCTCTGCTCTGTCAAGGCATCCTTTAACACTCTCCAAATGTCTACTGGATGAATGGTCAGTCATCTATAGGAGTAACACTCTTTGCCTTTGGATATATCCTATTTCGATGCTTTCTTTGCAGCAAGGCTGGTTGAGGCCCAGCCAGTGCTACCTTCTGGTACATGGGGGGATATAGGAAATTTAGGAGATGTGGGAATTGGAAAAAAGGGTTGTGATTCCCCACTGTGGGTGCTTGTGATTCCCTGGTCCTCTGCAAGAGCAGCAAGTGCTCTTAACCACTGAGCACTTTCTTTGCCTCAACCAACATCTGGCCATCCTTCAATGTCTAGTTCACATGTGAACTCACATGTGAGCTCTTGCGTGAGCTCATAGGTTTCCACCCATGTTTTCTTCTGCACCTGGGGTCCAGAGAAGCCTCAAAGGCTCTTTCAGACATGGCTATTGACCTGACTTCCCATCACCACGGACTAGAGATTTCGTGGTGACGTACAAGAACCTCTGTTGCTTGTCGTCACTGACTCCATGGGCTTCAGCCACAATGACCACACAGCTGTCCCGCCAGTACTAGCATGCCTGGCCTTCTTGAGGGCTGCACTCCAGGTCCCTATTCCTGGGGCAGTCGTCACTGTCATACCTGCCTGCCTGGATCCTTCCCACAGGGCAGCTTTCTGCCCAGATGCTGTCTTTCTAGAATGTCTTTCCCAGATAAACATGCTTCAAAGAGCCCCTTTCATCTCTGTAACTTGACTTTTTTTTCCTAGCACTTACTATGACTGGTGATAAAATACATCTGTTTATTTACCACTTATGTTTCAGACTAAATGGTAATCTGTAGGAGAAAAGGAATTATTTTGTACTATTGGATCCTTGGATCTAAACAGTGTTTAAGACATAGTGGGATCTCTCTTTTTCTCTCTGTCTCTCTGTCTCTCTGTCTCTGTCTCTTACACACACATACACACACACACACACACACACACACACACACACACACACCCCTATGCACTGACTGCAGGAACAGCAGACTACCAGTAGAAATATACAAAACAAACATGGCTCTTCTCTACAATAACCAGAAGTGTGGGCCTCAGTGTCTGTCAGTCTTGGATGCAGATCTTCATTTTTCCATTCATTTGTCACGTGATGTTTAGCAAGTTTTAACCCCTTTGTGCCTACACAACGGAAGTACTGACGTCTACTAGACTCAAGGGTTAAGATAAAGGATGTGGAATTCCTGACACAACTCCTCTTTTCTCTTCCTAAGCCCATATGTTGGCTGCAAACTCATCTGGTGGCCCCATCAAAGCAGTATCCACTCCCAAGACCACTTAGTTCTTGGGAGTTTGGTACTGCATGACTGGTGGGCTAAAGCTACCTACTAGTTGGTTCTCCTCAGTTCCCTGCTTTTGCATCTTTCCATGAGACAGCTCCCAACATGGCACCTGGTTTCCTTCAGGGCCAATGGAATCGAATCAAGAGTTCTTTTGTGATATAGTCATGATATATTACTGATATGCTATTATTTAAAACTATTCATTTAAGCACACAGCACATTCAAAGGGAGTGACTTAGATGTGGATAAGAGCAAGAGGAAGGACCTATCATAAGGGCCATCTACCACATCCCAAATCCTTCCATAAGGCATGTCCTATATGGGCTTCCTCCCCTATCAAAGCATTGGATCCCAACTTTAGAGTAGTTTTGGCTTTGCCTTCTCACCCTTTCAAAGTTCCAAGCCAGAGTCTTTCAATCTCTGAGTGAGAAGTTTATCTCAATAAATGCCCTTAGTATATGTGAATTGATATTTTATTTTAAAAATTCTACATGTGTGTGCACATCAGTGCAAGTGTCTTCATAAGCCAGAAGAGAGAGATGGACCCTCTGGATACAGAGTTACTGGCATTTGTGAGCTACCCAATGTGAAGCTAACCACTGAGCCATCTCTTCAGCCTGGAATTGGTATTTTCACAGGAAGACTTCTTTTTTCTTCCTCTTCCGCCTCTTCTTCTTCTTCCTCCTCTTCTTCTTCTACATCTTCTTTTTTCCTTTCCTTTTTTTGTAGCACTCACTACCTTGTTCACTTCATTAAAAGAAGAAGAGAGAGGCACTTACATCCCTCCCCCACAACCAACCCCTAAGAAAAGCCATAGCTTCGTTCTGCTGACTATAGGATTTATGGCAGCATACTTGACTTTAGCACTCGAAAGGCTTCCCATTCTGGACTTGATAAAGAGTCAGGGACACCTGACCCACTCTGGAGGCAACCTGGGTATCCTTTATAGGGCTAAATTAGCTCTGTCATTCATGGCCAAGGCTGTGCACACCTGTTTAGAGTTGGCAGACTTCCTATGCCAGGCTATGAAAGATGTTAGGCTGCAAGTGATAAATCAAGGAGATGCTGACAGCAAAGAGACTACCTCCTAGGGCAAGTGGAGAACTGTGGGATGAAGCCGGACATAAGAAACTTAGAAGCCTTCTAGATCCATCTCAGGGGCTTGCACATCTGATATTAAGTCAGTGCAAGGAATTAAAGGACCCTGGTCCTTGCACCACTTCAAAGTAGCTCTGCGGCATCATCCTAGCTCCCAGGGTTGCTGGGACTTTGTTGGCTATGCATTGCAATTCTCTTTCTCACCCTGTACAGTTCCACACCCTACGTCACTCCACACATGTGGGTCCTGACAAACATCACACACATCCATTGTCATTTCTAGAGGAATCTGGCCTGTGTGCCATTTCAAGTCACTGACTTGGGTTTCATCCCTCAGAGAAGCCCTGTCCTGTGACCTCTGCCTTAACCTGAAAAACATGTGAGTGTTGGGAATTCCCCAACTCCCTTCTCTAGGATGGGTTTGATATCCTACCCTAGCCATGAGAATCAGGAAAATCTGATAGGTAAGAAAAGAGACTTGATTGAGAGCATGCAATAAAGTCATGGCCCTAAGTTCTCTTTTGCAGGAATTTGTCCCACTATAATACCTGCTCTTCATTGGGACTGATTCTATCTAATCCAACAGGCTTTCTTGTGTTCCTAATCCTCCCGGCTGTTTCTGCTTCACTCTTCCCGGCCTTCCCACAACCACAGACATCATTTTTGTATTTTCCTCCATTCAGTTCACGCTTCACAGAAATCCTTATATACTGTTCACTCTTGACTAACAGACACTAGCAAGTTTTTCTGCATTGTCTTATTTATTGAAGCTCTCTATAACTCTTGGAGTTTCTAACTCATAGGAGATAATCACACATGGCAATAACATTAAATAGCTAGAAGTTGGAACATATTGGTCCTTTTAGTTTGGTGGTGGTGAAGTGGGTCCTGAGAAAAGTACATGTAGTTTCCATGAGGCTCTGCAAAGTGTTGAATGAAGCACAAGCTCCAGCTGAGAGGCAGAACAGAAAGCTGAACTCCCAGCCCCTAGCATGAAGCCTGAGCCTCCTACTGGGAAAATCTAAAGGCAGCAGCTCTTCCATTAGGAATGGAGCTCCTGAGGTCTGGGGACCACAAGGTCCTTGAGACAGGACACTTTGTTGTGTAAGGGGAAAGTGGTGGGATGCTCTGCTCCAGGACACTATGACATCACTTAGCCTTTTGTCCACAATGACTGCTCCATTTCTCTGTGCCTTGAAGCAGATACAGTTGGGGAAAAGTGGGCCCCACCAAAATGTGATTAGCCCTTTCTCCTCAGTAACCTAAACCCTTTCACAGTGTCCCCACAGCTCCTTAAAACCAGATATTATGGGGTTCCAGCTAAACTTCTCAGAGGTGGTGAGGGCTCTGAGGTAGCCTGGGAAACTTCCCAGTCTTGTGTGATATGACATATTATGTCCAGGTCACACTGCTGGGACCTCTTTTTGGCACATCGTCCCAAGTTTAGAAGAGTGGTCGCATCACAAGGCTGTTCTCAGCTGGAGGGCCAGAGCCTAGGTGTGCTGGCAACACCCAGCTTTTCCACATCATCCTGGGTACTGTCAGAACTCGGAAATTTATTCCCCTTGCTCCAAGATATGTTGGCAGGTGCATGCATCAAATGAGGCTTGGACGAGTGGTCTCCATAGAGACAGAGCCACCTAGAGAGCCCAGCTCTGTCTCCTTTCATGTGGTATGCTGATATTCCTGTCAAACCTTCTATAGACATTTTACTGCTATCTCTAGAGCCCAGCACCCAATAGGATCTTCACAGGAGAGCATGACACCATGGGGCTATCAGATGTCAATGGAGGAGGGCTCATACTACAGAGCTATCTGCCATTTTTTCTTTAATTTATTTTGTTTTTGTTCTTTGTAGGTGTGTATGTGTGTGTGTGTGTTATGCTCAGGTGTATATGATTGTTTATATCTGTGGGAGTATTGGTGTATGCAGGTGCACACATTTGTATGTGAGAGTATGTGTTGAGGTCCAAGGTTGATGTGGGGAGTTTTTTTCCAATTGCCTTTCCACCTTATTCACTGAGGCAGGGGTTCTCAATCAAACCCAGAGCTCACCAATGGATCTTTGAGGGAGTTCTTGTTTCTACTTTCTGAGGCTGGAATACGGGTTAACCCCCAAGCAATCTCTCTAACCCTCTTTGTGTTCCGTGATTGAGAAATGAAAACTGGCCATGACCTTACCCCAGAGGACCATATACAGGGACTGAACATAACTATCCCAGTAATCAACTTATCAATTATATTTTCCAGACAAAATAGGTCTTGGCAGATCCACTTTGCCTTCTACAATAAAACAAAAGTAGCCACAGTACACATACATTTCTACACAATTAAATGTTTACTGTTTAGATATCTGCAGTTCAATCATCTAATATTTATTAAAGGAATCATTTGTGCCCTTTCAAACAATGAAATGAAATGAATTAAAACACTTTTTAAGAGTTTTAATGATGAAGACTGGGACGCCTGAATGAGAATTCAAGCTCAGGAAGCAGATGAAACTATTAAGAGACGAATCACTGCAAGTCAGCTTTAAGAATGAGCAACAATGGCAGGGCCGAAATAGCGCAGCTGGGAGAGCATTAGGCTGAAGAATGAGCAACAATAACAACAATAACAAACCTTTTTGCTGGATGGGGGTGGGGAGAAAAAGAAAATAAAAGTGCAGAAGGCTAGGATGCAGTCCATTTGAGAGTACTTGTCTAGTAAGAGCAAAGCCCTGTTTGACCTCTAGCACGGCATTAACTGGGCTTGGGGGTGCACACCTGTAATCCCTGCATTAGGGTGCTGAGAGCAGGAGTCTCAAAAAATTGGGGTCATCCTCTGCTATGAAATGAATTTTAGGCCAGACTGGAAAACATAAAAGCATCTAAAAAACAAACAGAAAATCCATACCTGGGCTGGGAAGAAGGTCAGAGCACTTGTTACACAAGTGTGAAGGTTTGAGTTCGAATCTCCAGCATCAAAACAAATATCCCAGCAGGGCCACAGACACTTGTAACACCAGATCTGTAGGCCAGAGGATCTCTGGGCTTGCTGGCCTCCAACCTAGCTTTGGGTTCAGTGAGAGACTATCTTAGCTGTTTTTTTTAGAAAGGTTTACTATATGAGGAAACCACGAATACCAAAATGCAATTATAGTAATAATAAATAAAACAAAACCCCAGGCCAGGGTAAATGGCTAAGACTAGTCAAGCAGTCTTTAGACTGGGCTTATTGCATGTATCTTTCAGCAATTTTATTTTATTTTAAGCTCTTAATTTTTCTACCTTTTTATTTTTGTTTCTTTTTAAGTCTGAATTTTTTATTGGATATTTTTTTATTTACATTTCAAATGCTTTCCCCTTTCCAGGTCTCCCCTTCTGAAACCCCCATCTCATCCCTCTCCCTGTCCCTCTATGAGGGTTCTCCCTACCCCCACTCCTACCTTCCCACCCTGGCATTCCCCTACACTGGGGCACTGAACACTCTTAGGACCAAGAGCTGCTCCTCCCACTGATGTCCAACAAGGTCATCCTCTGCCACATACGTGGCCGGAGCCATGGGTCTCTCCATATGTACTCTTTGGTTGGTGGTCCAGTCCCCAGGAGCTCCAGGGGGTCTGGCCAGTTGACATTGTTGCTCCCCTTATGGGGCTGCAAACCCCCTCAGCTCCTTCAGTTCCTTCTCCAACTCCTCCATCAGAGACCCCACATTCAGTCCAATGGTTGGCTGTGAGCACCCACCTCTATATTTGTCAGACTCTGGCAGAGCCTCTCAGGAGACAACCATATCAGGCTCCTGTCAGCAAGCACTTCTCAGAATCCACAATAGTGTCCATTTGGTGACTGTATATGGGATGGATCCCCAGGTGGGGCAGTCTCTGGATGGCTTTTCCTTCAGTCTCTGCTCCACTCTTTGTCTCCATATTTCCTCCTGTGAGTATTTTGTTCCCCCTTCTAAGAAGTACTGAAGCACCCACACTTTGGTCTTCCTTCTTCTTGGGCTTCATATGGTCTGTGAATTGAATCTTGGGTATTCCGAACTTTCAGCAATTTCAAATGAGGCCAGGCTCCAGAGAGTCCAGAGACCTGATTATGGGAATCAGTTGACACTTCTAAACATTGAAGGCTATACTTTTACACTTCTGTTTGGGCTTCTTCAGTCCCAACACCATGGGCTTCTCCAATCACACATCCCGCTTTCGATGTAGACTATCTATCTCCCTCCATGCCTTGAACGTGAGTGGAGGTGCCTCTCACAGATGCTTCTTTTCTCTCAACTCCTGGAAAACAAAGAGGCTTCATGCTTCTTCAAGACAATCTTTGGGGTCCAGGGTAGAGGAGGCGATGATGGGGGAGTGGCTGCTTTTGACCTACAGCTGTGAGATTAGCAGACAGTGGGAGCAGCAGTGAAGGACCGGGAAAAAGAAGCTCTGACCTTTTAGCTCAAAAGCCTCCAACATTTCTGGCTCATTGGGTGTGAGGAGGCCTAGAGGTGTCTTTCTTCCCTTAAAACCTTAAGTTTGGTTCTTAAACTTCTCTTCTTGTTAAATAAACCCCAGTGGCTGTAGAAAGTGACCTTAAGTGACTTTCCCAATGGTTCAAATCTCTTTTCTATATCTAACCATCCATAGATTTTACTGATTTGATAGCCCCCTTCCTGGCCTCAGGTATTGGCCCAAAGGGAGGCCATCTCCTTTTAAGGTATATTGGTGTGAGACCCATCAGGATGCTCTTTAACATATTCAGTAAGAATATTCTGTCCCAGAGATCAACAAACCAATTCAAACAAAACCATACCTTTGGAAAGTGTAATTGCAAAGTATATACAAGGGACCAAGGCTGGGCTTGGATTTGATTTGTATAATGAACAATGAGTTACAGTTCTGGTCTCACATTCTGCATGCACAGTTAGGATGCTGATATTCATGGTTCGAGACTGCTGTTGTTTCTGTATCAAATAATGACAATTTTTGGTGGTATAAATCACAAATTTAGGGGCTGGAGAGATTGTTTAGTAGTTAAGAGAGTGTGCTGCTCTTTCAGAGGACTTGGGCTTGGTTCCAAGCACTCATGTCAAGTTGCCCCTACTTACTCTTTTTCAAATTTATGGCCTTTTTT
This sequence comes from Mastomys natalensis, assembly GCA_021653895.1. NCBI lineage: Eukaryota > Metazoa > Chordata > Mammalia > Rodentia > Muridae > Mastomys > Mastomys natalensis. The sequence continues at coordinate 1,219,523 of JAJTUV010000434.1, forward strand.
TTTTTTTCAATAATTGTTGTTACATGTATATATGCATATATGTATATATGCATTTATTATATATTCCTAAATATAACCTGCTCTGTCTGTAGAATGTTACTCATATGTATGTTTTCAGGGTTGACCATTGGTATTGGATAACCAGTTGGTATGTTATTACCTAGGAAAGACTGTTTTTCCCTCTCTCAGAATTCCTTGGTTGCCTGTAGTTCTTTGTATAGTTTGAAGACTCATGGGCCTTTCCCTGTCCAGTGTGACATATTCATTGGAGTCCTCTTTGGTCAGCTTATGTTTGGTTGGTCATGTTGGTGAGATTCTATGGGGATAACTTCTGATATTACTATGGAATGCCATCTCACAGCAGACTCCCAGATTGTCTGGCTTTTAAGGTACTGTTAAGGTCTTGCCTGTTTGGTCATTGTTGTGGTTCATAGGTGACATAGCTGGGTATGACTATTGGTTGCTTCCCTCCTTTAGAAGCTTGCCCAGCACCTTCTTTTACCATAAAAGCTAGTCCTCAAGGAGAGGGCATTCAGGTCAGTTCCAGTTCCTCAGACCCTGAGTCTGAAGAACATGGTGTCTTTGGCAATAGGAACTTACCTTGTTCTTCTAGGCAGTGGCAACCAAGGGCACTAGTAATAGGTTATATATTTTGGGAGTCTCTTGGGCATCCCTGACTAACAATTCAAAGAAGGCTTCTTATATCTGCTATCTGCATGCCACTATGCTTCCCATAATAATGACAACGGGCTAAACCTCTGGACTGTAAACCAGCCACAGTTGAATGTTTTCCTTTATAAACGTTTCCATGGTCATGGTGTCTCTTCACTGTAATAGAAATCCTATTTAAGTCAGAAGTTGGTGCCAGGGACTGAGGTATTGCTGAGATAGGCCTGACCATGCTTTTTTCTGGAGGAATGTGGATTTTGAGACTTTGGTTAAGGAAAGCAGTTGAATGCTTTAAGCAAGGCTTCATGGGTCATACTAGTAGGAACATGGAAGACAGTGGTGCTGCAGGTAATTTGAACTGTGGGGGCTGGGCTCAAGAGGTTTAGAAGAGAAGACTATGAGTATATGAGCTAGAGACTGTTCTCATGATATTTTGGTGAAGAATGTGCTTGCTTTGTGCCTTTGTCCAGAAAATCTGCTTGAGGCTAAGTTGAAGAGTTTTGGATTAATTACAGTGGCCTGGCAAATCTCAAAGAGCCTACTATTGACTCTGTCATGTGGTTATTAGTGTTTGCTCATATGCAGATCCATAATGAAAAGGAATAAGCTGAGCAAGGAAAAATAGAAAATATACAGTTCAAGGAAAAAGGGGCAACAGGAAGTGGATTGGAGCTAAATCCTGTGTTCAAGGAGATAAACAGATTAAAGAAAAGCCTGGTGTTAAAAGGAATAGAGTGGAATAAAGACCTCAGGGAAAGATCCTACCCAGTCAAACTTCCAATTTCTGAAAAGGAATTAAGGAATAGGTTAAAAGTAGGTGTGGTGGTGTATGCCTTTAATCCCAGCACTGAGAAGGCAGAGTCAGTCAGGTCTCTGAGTTGAAGGCCAGCCTGGTCTACACACTGAGTTCCAGGACAGCCAAGCTTAGGCGTGAAGGAAACTATCAAAACCAGAAAGCTTGTGAAGATGTAATTTAATGAGTGGGCCATGTTTCAGCCCCAGCGAGCAGCGGAACTTGGCAGCTTTGGACACATAACTCTGGCTTTAAAGTCAATATAGAAGAAAGGGGTTAGGGAATCTCTCTCTGCAATTAAGGAAAGATGCTGAGGCCAGGCATGAGTCAGGAGTGTCCCTGCACGGAGGCCTAGAGAGGCCATTGTGTGACGCTATAAAAGTGAAGCCTGGATTGCCCTGGAGTCCCCAAAATATTGAAGATGCCGGCATCATGGGATACCTGTAGAGGAGAGCTGTTAACAGGAAGTGGAACCAGACCAAAATAAAAAAGTGTGCTGCAGTCAACAAAGTGGAAAGGTCTCGGAGATCTGAAGAGCACTTTGACATCAGACATGGAGTGGTAGAGTTGGAGTGTGCCCAGCTGGTTTTTGGTTTTTCTTTGGTCCAATATTTTCTCAATATGCTCCCTTTCCTTCCTCTAGGAATGGCGATGTAGATGTATAGCCTGTGCCATTGTATATTGGAAGAATGTGATCTGCTTTTTCAGTTTCATTTTATAGGGAATTATAGTTAAGAGATTGCTATGAATCTCAGAAGAGACTCTGAACTTTGGAGTTGAAAACAAGTTTAAGGCTATTACAGACTGTGGGGTCTTTTGAAGTTGGACTGAATGACTTTTTTGCATTATGTTATGGACACAAGCCTATGGGGGCCAGGGCTGGAATGTGGTGGCCTGAATAGAAATGGCCCTCATAGACTCAAGTGTTTGAGTGCTTGGGGCATAGGGAGCGGCACTTTTAGAAGGTGTGGCCTTGGAGGAAGTGTGTCACTGTGGAGGCAGGCTTCGAGGTCTCAGACACTCAAGCAAGGCCTAGTGTGACATGCACTTCTACTGCCTGTAGATCAAGATGTAGAACTCTCAGCTACCTCACCAGCACCATGTACACCTGTGTACTGTAATACTTTTTGCCATGAGGATAATGAATTAAACCTCTGAACTGTAAGCTGTCCCTAATTAAATGTTTTCCTTTGTTAGAGTTGCCATGGTCATGGTGTCTCTTCACAGCAATAGAAACCCTAAGACACTCCCTCTGTCTTCCTAAAGAGAACCCTGCCCACTTCCCACTCCTTGATTCCCATTCCTTGATCAGATCATCTATACTCTGCTAATCCCCCTCTCTATTGCTCCCCAACCATCTACCCCTACAATAGTACTTCAATTACTCCAGGATATGTATATGCATCTGGAGATGTGGAGCTAGGAGCCTCCAATGAGAGAGAACATGTGTTATTTGTTTTTCTGGGTCTGAGATACTTTACTCAATGTGATCTTTGCTAGTTCCATTGTTTACCTGCAAAGTTCATGATTTCACTTTTCTTTCCAACTGACTAGTATTTTGTAGTGTATATGTACCACATTTTCATTATCCATCTGTCAGCTGTAGGTCATTTATGTTGTTTCTGTTTCCTAGCTATTGTGACTAGAACAGCAGTGAGTGAGGCTGAGCAAGTATCTGTGGAGTGGGATGTTGGTTGACAGCTCTGAACTTTAAGTGCCTGTGGCTCAACATCCTGAAGCTTAACTATCCAGCTCTGAGCTCCGGCTGTTGGGACCCTGGCTGTTAGTATCATGGATTCTTGGTAGTCAGAGCTAGTAACTCCATGGCTTTCTGAATTTTCCCAGCAGCTAGGTCCCATAGCTCGTCACAGCTGTATGCTTTTCACAGCATCAGCTCTCCACCCTCTTTCCCTGTCTCAGCCCTTCTGTAGTCCCTCATGGTCTCAGCTCCCTGAATTCTCTGCTTGCTGGTCCGTTATGAAAGGCTTTAGCTACCTTCTAGCCTGCAAGGTTAGCAGCTGGCAGCCTGGGGAGCCATCTGCTTCCTGTGTTCCCAGCTCAGCCCATTCTACCTGTGCTAAAGACCATAGGCTGAAAAGTGCTTGGGTGAGATTTGATTGGTGTTTAGGATACAACATCAAGGGTGAGTGCACAGGAAGGAGACCTTCTGGAGTGTTCTGACAGGACTGAGAGCAGGACCCTTATATTGCCAGCCACGAATGCACACAGCCTCCTGTCTGTTAACTACAGTGCTGTTCTTGCTTGTGCTTTGTTTTGTTTTTACTTAGCCATAGACTCTGCACAGGACAGGATCCCCAAAACAGTAATAGCAAAGAAATGCTTCCTATGAATAATCTCAGTCTATGGCCTATATAATAAGACCCAAAACCTTCCATCGAGAACATACAAAAAAAGATAACCAAATATAGATGTGTTCATTCTTAGATGAGAGAACTCAGTAGGCTATAGATGTTCATTTGTCAAGGTGAGCTTAGGAAATCTTCGAAGTGTTAGAGGGGCTGTGATGAGGGTGGGATTGTTCTTTGTGTGGCCTGATGCTCAGGCACATCATCTCTGTGCTCTGCTGCTCTTCCTTTCTGAGATGGGGCTGTTGAGGATCTGAAATGGCTGAAAACAGTTGTCATGGTATCCTGGCATGGTAACAGCGTCATGGTCAATATTTTCCTCTAAATCTTACCAGAACAGGGGGTCAGTTGACACTTTTCTAAGGGGTGTGGACTGACAAAGCACCCACCTCCACCACCTTTACCACCACCACCATCACCACCACCACAATTACCAATACTGTGATCACCCCTGCTGCTGCCGCTGCCACCACCACCACTTTTACCACTCCCTATTCTGGTATTTCTAGACTCATCATGCTATCACAGTTCACTGGTCTGACCTTCTGCCTCCATTTCCTTGTGCTGAGCTCTGCTCTATCATCTTGAACTCCCTGTCCAGCCCTGGGAGTAAAGCTGTATTTGCTTTGCCTCCACTGGGGCTCTGATGTGATGAAACCACACTTCAGAGCTATCTTTTACTAAAGATTATTATGCCCTCTGGATCACGTTGCTGCAGCCAATCTCCAGGTTCCTGTACTTTCACTAGGCAGGTCTGTATTTGCCATCATCTCTGACCCCTGTGACCTTCCTGGTAGGCTTCTCAGGGTCATGCCGGTTTCAGCAGGTAGGGATTTCTCTTGTTTCCCATTAGTAGTTAAAAAAGAGAAGCCCGAAGTCTAATTCTCCTGCTGCTCCCTTCCTGCCTGAGAGGAAGTGCCTGTGAATCCCTGAGCTATGCATTAATGGATTGATTTTGTTCAGCAGCGTGGATTTTGTACAACAAAGTAGTAATGGGGTCTCTCCTGCCTCCAGTGCCTTACTTGTCAAGGAAAAATTGAAGAAGACCAGAACCTGCTGCGAAGCCAGCTGGTGATTTAATTTACCTAATTTTTCTACCTCTAGGGAAATTGCCAAATTAATGAGAAGCCAGACCTTTTAGCCGTTCTCTGATACAAAGTAAGACTAGTTGTTCTGGGAATGTGGGACACAGCCACTGTGTCCTCTGATACAGGGCCACCTGGGTGTGCTAGGATGGCCATAACCAATCCTGTCTATGGCTGGGACACAGGATTCAGGACACACAATGGGAAATTGAGCTCCATGTCCTGGTGAGAGCAAGTTTGTCTTCAGGTTTCCCTCTGGAAACTTCCACAGCATTTCATGGCTGTTTCTATTAAGAAACTGATACTGATTTTTCTTGACTCCTGGTGACCCAGGCACCTGGGAATGTAGATAACAACCTGTTACTTTCTGCAAGCCTAAACATAGCACCGGCAGGTACAGCTAGTATAGATGATCCCAGCTCTGGTAGCAGTTGGAGATTGGGCAGGTCACTTCCCATTGGACCTCAGCTGGTTGATCTCAGCACTGGGACGTCTGGGTGTGTGCTGTTTTCCAGTTCTATTCATCTTTATTTGTTTTTTCAGAGCACCCCGTAGCCTTGAGCATTACAGTCTTACAACTTTAATGGATTCTGCCACCACAACATTTGGTGTGAATGAAATACTTTAAGAGAAAACCTGCTACATCTTCTCTCTCTAATTTGAGGGATGGAAGCAAAAAGATTCCTTTTTTATTTCATTAAATTTCTAGGTTGCAAACAAGAGGACAAAAGGTACGAATTCATTATAGCATCTTCACGCATGTGTCATTATACTTTGTTTTCATTCAATGTCCCTGCCCCCCTTTACTGTTCTTTCCTTGAGACCCTTCACAGTCCACTTGCTTTCCTCCCCCAGCTTCCCACTTCTATTTTCTTTCTTTTGTGGGTGTTTGTATGTTTGTGTTGGATGGGTACATGCATATGTGAGTACACATACATGTGGAGATTGGAGTAGGATGTCTGTGGCACCCTGTCTTCCTCATCCACTCTCTGTCTTATCGCCGTGAGACAGAGTCTCTTGACAAACAATGAAACTGGAAGTTCATTGTTTTGGGCTGGTCAGCCAGCAAGCTCTTGGCATCTGCTTGTCTCTGCACACCCTTCCTTTCCACACCCCCCACACCCCGTGATGGAGATACAGGCAGGTGTAACCATGCCTCTTAGACTTTTATGTGGCTGCTGGAGAGTCAAACTCTGGTCCTCTTGTTTGCAGATTCAGCTTATCAACTGAATCCTCTCCTCCACACCCTACCCCCACTTCTGCTTCCTTATTGGTTGTGCTCCATTACCTGACAGCTTCCCACTTCTCTCAGCATCGCCTCCTCCCCACTCCTCAATAAAATGATCCTGACACCTCCCTGCCAAGGGGCCAAGTCACAGACTTTTCATCATGTTGCCTCTTAGATTTATACGGAGTATTCCTCTGCCCCCCTCTCTCCTCCTGGCATCTAGCACAGCCATCCCTCAGAACTCCTGAACAGATCAAAGGTCAAGAATTCTCAAAGGTCAAGAATTCTCAAAAATCAGAGATAGAATATTTGCACATGGCCCATACACATCTCCTAATACTCTTTGTTTACTTGATATTTTTGAGACAGTGTCTTACTATGTAGCTAAGGCTGGCTTTGAACTTCTGTTCCCATTGCCTCAACCTCCTGAGGACTGGAATTGCTGGCATGGACCACTGTACCGAAGTACCTTCCTGTGTGTTTATATCAGCTCTAGATTACTTACAATACCTAATGGAATGCAAGCAACATGTTAGCAGTTATCATAATTACTCTTCAGAGAAGTTTACGCATACTTAGTACAGTTTCCTTTAAAAAGGAATTCTTAGTGTATAATTGGTTATGCCTGTGCGTGCAGAATCAATGGACACAAAGAGCTAGTTCTATTCCGCTGGTTCTAGTCCCCATGTTCTGAACTAGGCAGCAATGCTGAATGCACGGGGACTTGGTAGCTAATGCTGACCCAAAAGCTTGGCCATTGTAGACCATCCACAATATCTCAGGATATTGTTGGTTTCTTCTCGAATCCTCAAGAACCTGGACTTGTTACCTGGAAGGGAGTTGGCCAAGGTAGACCACCAACTCTATCAGCAGGGTCTCCTACCACATAGTGCTTCTGATTTCTCCAAACAAGGACACTGCTCCACCCCAGGGGCCTCTTGACTCATTCATAAGTTCTTTTAGAGCTTCCAGCTTCCAGCTGAAGGTTAGAAGGAAGATTCTGCTTTAAAAGAAGTAAACAGAAATGCCTCAGTAGAAAATATTTTTCTACCATTTTTTTTTTTTAAATCATGAATCAAAGTTAGTCAGTTTTCTTTCCTCAACATCCTCAGAACATTTCAAATGTAGCGTGTCCTGGGAAGCTCCTGAGGTGAAGGTCCAGCCTGCAGCCTTTCCCAACTTGATTTGCTTGGAACAGTTTGATTTCTAAGATTGGATTAACATCTCCTTCAGTGTTCGGTGGAACACATTTTGGAAAATGTTTTTCTATTATAAGATTTTCACACTGTATTGCAATGGTTCATTCACATGTCTGTCTCCCCTACTGGGCTGTGATTTCCTGAAGGGCAAGGAATGCCTCTTGTTCTTGTTATTGTCTTCAGCATTTAGCACCCTTCAACCCTTCCTAGGGTTGGTCCCCTCTACAGATCTTGTTAAGATCACCACCAGCTTCCATCTCTCTTCTCCTCTAAGGAAATTTTGGATATCATTGCTCTAACTTTGGGCCTCTTTCCTCCTCCTTCAAGCATCCTTGAGTTTTTGGCCCCTGTGACATTGGATCCTGTTTACCAATACTGCTGTTGAATCAGTCTCTCAGACTTGCTAGCTGCACATTGAAATGCCTAGGGTTTGCAGGCAGACAGTTCCTATATTGCTGCCACACTCAGCTTCGGGTTGCCAAGTTGACCCGCTGAATCAAATAGCTTATAAACCAATAGTGGTAATGTCTGTGCTTTTATAATGCATTTTTCTCCTGAGTGCGAGACTCATCAAATTGCCTATTCGAGATCTCCTCTTAGATGATGCAGTGACTTCAGAACAAAATTGGTTTTTATTTAGCAAACCTGTTCTTTGAGACCTCTCTCTCTCTCTCTCTCTCTCTCTCTCTCTCTCTCTCTCTCTCTTGTGTGTGTGTGTGTGTGTGATATAGACATACACAGAGGTCTCAAAGGGCATACAGAGGACAGAGGTCAAAATCAGGTGTTTTTCTCTGCCACTCTTACTTATTTATTTATTATTTATTTATTTATTTATTTATGACTAATCTTCCACTGAAAGTGGAGCTTTCTGGCTTGGCTTGATGGGCTGTCTAGCAAGTACAAAGGCTCCTTCTGCTCCTGCCCTTGAGCACTGAGGTTGCAGACAGGCACCACCATGCCTGGCTTTTTATATTGTGCTGGGGATCCAAACTGAGATTCTTACGGTCGTTTGTCAGGTACTTTGCTGGACAGAGCCATCTCCTCATACAGTCTTTTCATCTGTTCTTCGCTGTTCATTTTTCCAGATGGATTTAAAAATCATTTCTGATCTAATCCCAGACTTCAATCTTATAATTTCACTTAGAGCATCTTTATTCTATTGAGTTCTTCTTCTTCTATGTAAGGGATTAATACAGCTATATCTAGTTATCTGTGGTGTCTGCAATGGAAGGTTCTGGGGTTGTGGGTTTGGTTGGTTGGTTTTTTTTTTCCATGAACTAAGATTATAGGCATCTTTCTTTTACTTTGCATACAGGAGTCTTTCTTTTTATTATGTCCTTAAACGTCTGCTATTATTTAGAAAAGTTATTGGTTTTTGCATATTTATTTTGTGACAGATCATTGTACCTTACCATTTGAGATGCTTTCTGTGAGTTTTTTTCTGGGATTTCCCATCGTGAAAACAGAGATGAACATATGGTGGCCACTCCCCTCCTTTCCAGGAACTGCACCTCTTTCAAACGCTTTGAATGTCATCGTGCTCAGGGAGGCAGTGTTAAAATAGCAGCATCCTCCACGAGTTTTATATTGCTGTGCAAAGACTGAATATTAACCCTCTTCACACACTATCAAGAAAATTTAGCCCAGAATGAATCACAGATTTAAATTTAAGAGCTAAAAACTTTTATACCAGAAGGGAAAGTAGAACAGGAAAAAAATCTTGTGTTCTTGAAGATTTCCTAGGTAGGACTGAATATATGAATCATACCAAGAAAAAAATGACCAATTAGGTTTTTATCAAAATGAAACCTTTTACTTTTTGATAGTCCTAAGCAAACAGAGAGGTGACTCACAGGTCAGGAGGAAGCATTCTCAAAGCACAGATCTGACCGAGAACTTGTGTTGAGAACATAAGAAGAATAAATACACATTTACTCTTATGAATAAAGACATCAACACAGTAAGTAGGTGGATAATTTGAACAGACACCTCATCCAGAAAGAATCTCAATATAATCAAAACACCACTGCACACCCACTTGACAGTTAAAATGAAAATTCAGATATTACCAAGTGCTGGAAGGAGCCAGGATAGCTGTGGCTCCCACGACGCTGTGGAGGATGCCACTAGCATAGGTACACTGGGGAAGACTTCAGCTGCTTTTGAAGTTAAATGTTTACTAAATGTGACTCAGTACTCCTATATTTAAACATTTACCGAAGAAAACAACAACAACAATAGCAACAACAACATAATCCATCTGTTTACACAAATCTACCCACAAATATTTATAGAAACTTTATTTATAGCAGTCCCAAACTGAAAATAATCTAAATATTTAAATGGATGAAATGAACAGATTTTGGGAGCATCCTTAACATATAATGTTACTTGCACAAGACCATGGAGAGAGCTCAGTTGAGTTAAAGAAGGGTGTGCAAGTGACTTACTACTTCTTTTGTGTGATTTCTATATCTATGTATATCCCGAAGGGGGCAAAATTATAGGAATAGAAATGAGACCAACAATTTCTATGGCTGATAGGAGATGGAAGTTTCAATCTAAAGCCAGATTGGACTTGGGGGGTAATAGATGGGACAATGGTATTTGAATAAACCTACCTGGCTTTGAAAGGATAGAAGGATGCACAGGTAACAGTACCAGTCATATTGTTAATATCAGCAGCAAGGTTGACCACTCCTGTTTTAGTAGGAATGCCACGGCTATGCACAATTTTGGCCGTATATTTGAAAAAAAATGACACATTCTTCACCATGTTAAGGAAATTGACTTTGGTACCTGAAATTTTTTAGGTGCCAGCAGCAGAAATGGAGTTTGGCTGATTTAAGCAGAAAAAAAATTTATGGGTAGTAGTCTGAATATCCCAGAGCCAGGAGCAAGGGAAGTGTGAACAGTGTTTGAGAGACTCTGTGTGAGAGACATGGCTGCTGCTATCTTTGGATAACTGCTGCCATCTTTGAATGAGTGGTAGGGTAGCCTGAGAGACAGAGTGCTGAGCCCTACAGCTAGGAGTGGTACTCACTGCTTCTTCATCAGGATGAAGGAAGCTGATGTGGTTGTCATTATGGGAACTCTTGACCCAACATTCACACACAAGCTCCGTTTCCTGTTCTACCATCTGAACACACAACAAGTCCTTGACCAGGTAACTCCACCGTTGCCATAAGGAAGGAGCCGGTGCCCAGAACAATGAGAGTGTGGCATTTTCTCCATGTCTATGGTGGAAGGCAGTCTGCCACCACCCAAATTCAGAATGTGGCTTGGGGAGACTGCTCAATCAATAAAGTACTTTCCTTATAAGTGTAAGACCTGAGTTAGATTCCCTGGCACCAATGTAAAAATGTTAGGTGTGGAGACACACACTCATAATTCAGCACTGGGGAGAAGGGATAGGTGGTTCCCTGGAACTCCCTGGCCAGCCAGATCAACCTAATTGGTGAGTCTTAGGCCAGGGGGAAATGCTGTGTCCAAGGAGGTGGTTGGCTTTCTGAACATGACATCTGGGGTTGGTCCTCTGACCTTTATTCATTACCTTACATGCATACACACACACACACACACACACACACACACACACACACACACACACACACACAATCATAATATGGGGATTTCTCAAATATAAGAAAGGCATTTGATTATGGGACATCTTCCCCCTGAAAAAACCAAACCAAACCAAAACAAAATCCTCACTGCTGTCAGCATGTTCTATCCCTAGTATCTTAGAGAATGGCCCTGTTAGGAATTCATGATGGATCTTCAGGGTTGGTTTTCCTGCTCTTGTTGAGACAATCATATGGCATCTCTTATTTGATCCACTTGTGTGTTCCATAAACAGATTTACTAATATTAAAACAGCATTGCCTTCTTTGGGAAACCTACTTGGCTGTGGTAAATTATTCTTTTAATATACTGTTGAATCCAATTTGCTAGCATTTTGTCTGAGGTTTTCACATTTAGATTCATGAGTAAAATTGGTCTGGTTTGATTTTATGTGGTCTCTTTGTCAGCATCAATGACATCCTGGGCTCCTTCTTCCCTGGGATTTCATGCCCCCTGGTCGGGATGTGATCTCTGAGATATTTTTCATAAACCACAGACTGAACCGCAGCCCACATGGCTCATCGAGTGTTAGGGAATTATGGGATAGATGCAGATATGATGAGAAATTCTAGATGCCCGAGGCAGCCCTTAAATTAACTCTGGGACATTTACCAAGGGCCTGCCATGTGCCAGCTGCGAAATGATGCAGCCTAAAGCTTAAGTCAGCTGCTTCTCTGTGAGGAAAATTCAGATGAGCCATTGAGAACTGTCTGGAAGCAGGAATGAGTGAGATGTGGAAGGCCAGCTCATTTGCCTGTGTTTTATTGTGGAGAAACCAAGCTCCAAGAAAACACAACCTTTGACACAATTTATTCTCTGGGTTCTCTGATCCCTTGCTCCTAAGTTTTCAAAGGCTCTCCATCTCCACAGACAGGGAAGCCAAAAGTTAGGTTCAGACCCCAGGGAAAACATTTTTCTCATATCCTTCAAAAGGTCAGAGAAGCTGTTAGTTTTTACACAGCTTGTGTTAATTTGCTGTGGAGTTAGGCCCTTGACCTTGGACCTCAGGAGATTATAGGCCTCCGACAGCATCCCCTTTCTGAGTTAGTTTTGACCATAGGCAAGCCAAAAGAACATCAGCTGCAGCTCAAGGGTGGAATCATGCTCCCTGGATCCAGTTTCTGGAGAGAGGGCCATGTAATTGACCTCAGGGCCTTGAGGTCCAATGCTCCATCTGAGAAATGGGATAATAAGAACACTTTAAGCCAACCCCAATCTATCTCTGTCACAAGGCTGCTTAGTGCCATGCCATGGCTTGGTAGCCATAGGGGTCACCAAAGCTTAATAGGACACATTTCATGTAGTTCAAATACCTCCAGATTACATGGCTTTGCACTCACAGGAATGCATCCTCAAAATTCGTGTCTTTTAGTTTTCTTCTGGTGGCATGTTTAGGAAAGTGGAAAGGTCTTTGAGATTTTCAGATGCTGGTCTTAGAATTGCCTCTCAGTCACTCTAGGCTCTTGGTTTCCAAGATGATGCTTTTAGGGATTCACTTCTCTCTGTGCTCACATCCCACAGGATCTGCGGCATTCATGACCACACATCAGGGTGAGTCCCCTACAGATTTCTCCCATCTAACAGGGTTAAAACAGCATTGCCTTCTTTGGGAAACCTACTTGGCTGTGGTAAATTATTCTTTTATTATACTGTTTAATTCAATTTTATGCTGCTTTGAAAAGGGTAATCTCTTAGCTCATGCCATCCTGGACACCACCGTAGCCAGGCAGGCTTGTGGGCCTCTGGATATTCTATTCTTTATTCAATCATGACTGCTTGGTTCTCTTACTCCTTCTGCCCACGATGCACAGCTCCAGCAGCCACTGGTTTCCTCCCATGAATGCTCTCTGGCCCTACCACACAAGAACCGAGACTGCTCCACAGTAGAATTCCATGGAGAACGTTGACTTTGTATCAGCTTCAGCTCAAGGTATAGATGTCACTAGAGGAAGGGGGCCCTCTGAGGGCACCACAAAGACCCTCTAGAGCACAGAGAGGCCAACCTGAACTTCTGAGACCTTGAGTAAGTCCATCCCTCATCCCTCACTAGATCTCAGTTTCCTCATTTGTATAATGAAACACTAAGGTACACCTTTCTCTGATATAGTACAATCAAATAACAATACTATTATTGCTTGGAATTTATGTGGTGCCAAGGTCCATATGATAAGGGCTTGGTCCTCAACATGATGCCATTGGGTGACTGTGGAACCTCCCGTAGTGGTGTCCAATGGGAAGTCCTTAGGTCACTGAGAGTGTGCTCTGGAATAGGATGCTGGGATCCCAGCCCTGGCCTTCTCTAGCTTTCTATGGCTTTCCATGGTGGAGTGAGCAGTTTTCCTTTCCCATATACTCCCACTACAATTTGCCACTTTGCCCCAGGCCCAGATGACAGGGACAATCAATCATATCCTAAAGCTTCCAGAACTATTAACCTAAATAAATTTTTTCTCTTTGTAAGTTGGTTACTTCAGGCAATTCCTTATGTGATGGAATGCTGACTAATACAGATGGGCGAAGACAGAGGTCTTTGAAACGGATGAAGTTGTCATGAGTGGATCCCTCTTATTGGCTTAGGTTTTGTTCTGTTGGCATCTGGTATAAGAAGATGACTTAGTCAGCAGCCATTTGGCTACAGGAATAGAAACAGCCGGAACTTCACTTAAGAGATGGAAGATGGGGGCTTTTCAAGCATCTAATTGCATGGATTACAACCAAGGTGGCTTCTCAGATACTGAGTCATCAGTAAGTCTTCTTGGCCTTTCTCAGCTCTTTCCCCGAGTTCATGGCAGTTCTACTCTAGTGGTCATTACCGTGTGGTCCTGCCTGGCAGTGGCTGCAGCTGGGTCCCCACTTCTTACCTGTCACCATACAACTTACCAGTCTCAGTAGCCTCAGACCCACCATGAGAGAGATGTCCTCCTTGCCTTTCTCTTGGTTGTGTCACATGAGAGCACCATCCAATGTGACCTAGGCCTGAGTCAGTAAGATATACAGGTAGGCTAGACACTACTTCCTGGAATTCAGTCACACATTCTAGTGTTTCAATTTCTGTGATCAAGTGTATCTTGGGGTCCTAGTTATAGTGCAAGGTGACACAAAGACTCAATGACAATATAGGGCTTAGATCTGGTCCTCTAAACTCATAGCATAAGATCTTCCCAGAGCATCACTATGGTCTTTCTCCTGTTCAAACACAGAGGAGAACTGGCCTTTGATGGACATGCTTTGCCACGGAGTTGCAGGAAACAAAATGACATAATGTTACAGCCATGCAGAATGTATTCTAATAAGCCTGAAGAGGCAGAAAGGACCATTCATAGATTGACCACCAGCTGCTATATCTTCCCAGGACACATTTTGGATGCCTTTCCTGGCCTTTTGATTCCATCTCCAAATACAGTGGCAGAATACATGTGTTATATCCTGTATCCACACCCTCCCAACTGTACCAGAATGAAAGAACACTTATTCTGAAAGACTAGGCTAGACCCTAGGGATGTGGTAAATAAACAGGCAGGATTTCTGCCATGATGAGTCCGAGGACAGACAAAGTCATATTTTGATTGCTCTGACAGGAAGCTGTGGGAGCACTTATAAGGCCTGGCCTGGCTCCAGAAAGACCCTGGAAAGTGTTGGGCTGAGGCCTAAGGATGAATTGTGCCCATTGCTGGTGTTTCTGAATGTGCCCAGAATTATGCATTCCATGTGGCTTTTCTCCTGGGCTCCCATAGCTACAGGTAATATGATCACATCCATGCACAGATCGGGAACTGAGTAGGAGTTTGTATGCATTATCTCATGTTACATGGTTAAAGAAAAAGGGTTACAGCCTATCTATCACACAGAACATCACTGGAGACTTGTGCCAGCGGACATAAAACCATGTGACAGCTGATGAGTTGGCAATGGTGTGCAACAGCAGCTGGAGGCTGGGAGAGGGTGCAGCCAGATGGCCAGTCTCTTTGGAGCCCAGCAAGAAAGGAGCAGCCAAGGGCAGGAGATGGTCTGGGGTCTTGAAAGGCCTTGTAAAGACTCATGGGCCAGGTTAACAGTTTGCTCCATAGTGCTGAAGAGATGGCTCAGTCTTTAGACTGACTGACACACATGCTTGAGGACAAGAGTTTGGATTCCAACATCCATAGAAAAGCGAGGTGAGGTGGCGTGACTCCAGTGCTGGAGAGGCGAATGGAGACAGGCAGATCCTTGGAACACACTGACAGCCAGTTTACTAGGCAACTTGAGAAACTCCAGGTTCAGTGAAAGGCCCTGCCTGTCTCAAAACATTAAAAAGGAGCAAGAGAGATTGCTAGTGGTTCAAGTATTTGCTGTCTAAGCATGAGGACCAGAATTTAGATCCCAGGACTTGTATGAATGACAGGTGGGTATGGTGACCCGTCTATAATTCTAAACTTGGAAAGTGGAGACAGGGGATCCTCAGAGCAAGCTAACTTGGGAAACAAGACCTATCGGAGAACTCTGGGTGTAACTGAGAGACATATCTTCAGTGATTAAGGTGGAAGCCAGTGAGGACAAATCCCAATATCAGCCTCGAGCATTTGCATCCATGTACTCATACATATACACATATATACACACATGCAAAAAACATGTATGCACACAGTCACAAAGACACACTAGCCTTTAATTTAAATGTTATAGGTAGAAAGACACTAAAGGAATTTAAGGACAGGAAACACATCATCATAACTGTGTATTTTTAAAAGATCCTTCTGTTTGTGGGATGACACACACACACAGATTGGAAGGGAGTAGGAGGAGATGTGAGAAGACAAAATTAGAGGCTGTCTGGGCTCCGAAGATGAGTGGTGGATGATGATGATGTGATGATGATGAATGATAATGATAGTGTGTGTGTGTGTGTGTGTGTGTGTGTGTGTGTGTGTGTGTGTGTCTACAGGGGACCCCTGGAGACAGAGAGATACAGAGGGAGACCTGAGGTTCTGTATTTTCATTTATAACTCTCAAAGGATAATTTTACTTTGAGGATATTTGAGAATAGCTGTGTGTAAGGGGTGGTAGGATGACTCTAGGGAATGGTGGGGTTCAGCCACCTGTTGAGTTTTCTGCTACTTGTAGATGTCACAAGACCAAGAAATTAGCAGTGAACCCCTTTAGTGTGGAGGAAATGGGGTTCCTAGCGGCTGTCCTAGAGATGGGGTTGCAGGTTGACTCTTCAGCTCACTTAGCAGAGAATTCAAATGGCTCTTACTACTTACTTCCTAGGGATTCATGTTCTTTGAACCCAGGTTCTTCAAGGGTGTCTGAGTACATACTAGGAAGAAATTAATGGAACTACAGTTCATAGCAAAGCTATGAGGATTCTTACTGCAGGAATCATAGCTGGATGCTGATATGGGAAATGGAGGATCAGGCAGCTATATGCAGGGGTCTTCTAGAAAAGGGAAGAATTATCCTATTATTACCTTACACAGAAAAGTCTTGTGGTTTCATCTGAATACCCTACCTGGTTGTTTTTGTGCACTTGTCCCAGATGAAGACATGCTGGGCAGGCATACTGGGTATTGTGCCTATGCTGTCTCTGCAATGGCAATCAAACTTACAGCTGTCAGGAGTGGTAACTGCAGAGGCCTCGAGGCGCTAGAAATGACTCTTGTACCTTGCTGTTTGCCCAAGGTCATGTGCTCTTTCTGAGGCAGCCTTGGTAAGCCATGCTTGCTCCAGTGTGCCACACTGTACCAGTTCCTGCTGTAGCTGCCTCTCAGTTCAGCTAAGCACTCTGCCCAAGGACATGCCCCAGGCCCCTGCAAAGCTCTGTAAGAGTCATTTCCCAGAGAATCTCACCCAGGACACTTTATAATGTGTCAGAGCTTTTTGTCAATATACAACAGTTCCATTTTTGCCTGTTTCCAGTTGGGTCCCAGAGGGACTTCTTGAGACTGGAGGTAAAAGGGAGGTGGTGGCAGGCTTCCAGCATGCTAACACACCTGCTGAGCCACTGGCTCATTTTCTTGCTGCACATGTATTTAGCTCAGTGCCAGGGGGCCTGCCCTCCTGAGGCTCATCCCTTCACTAAGGACAGACTCAGAAAGCACAGATGGCTTCCAGACTATGCGGAGTTCCCCTGTAGACTTCAAGTTTAGGCATCGCAGAGGGCTGCCTTACTGCGACCACTTAACTAGTCCATGACACATGGGTAAATTTCCTGAAAAAAAAAAAAAACAACCTAAATATCTTTCATATTTCTCTCTGTCTCCTTCCCTCCCTCCATTGCCCTCCTTCCTTCCTCTTTGGACCCCAGCAAGAAAGGAGCAGCCAAGGAAGGGAGAGGGGAGCCCTTTCTCTTTCTTCCTTTGTCTTGTTCTTTTCTGGCTTAACATTGAATTAAAGGAAAGCTGAAGATTCTGTACAGACTACTACAGTAACAAAAGGTCTCAGGGTTAGTGAAGCAATAGAATGAGTGTGAAGTTGATGGAAAGGCCTAGAGCAATCGGCAAGAATCATGTTAAATGAGACCTTGTCACAGCTCCTCTGGGCTTCATTGGTGGCTGTCCCTCTGCAGATCTGCCTAAGCACAGTGGATCTAGTGTTGTGTGGAGCAGAGGGTCTTAACTGCATGGAGGGTGATCAGGGTTGACAAGATGAGGAAGTCTTTCTGCAGGCTCCCCTATCTACTTGCATGTTTACAGACTTTGCTAGGTCCCCAAGATAGCCCTGCCCCAACCCCTAGAACTTTTGAATGTTCTTTTCATTCCTACAAAGAAGTCTTTGTGGACATGGTTCAGTTAAGGACTGTATTAGTCAGGGTTCACTTGGGGACTAGAACGATAGAATGCCTATATGTTGATAACAAGGATTTACTGGAATGGCTTCTGGCTTCCAAAACAGAGAGAGCTGTTTCTCTTGATCTGAAGACCCCTGCTGTGTGGCTTGGGAGTCTGCTGCATAGACCTTTATGTGCAGATGGCAATCAATATCTGCTGACTGTGCTGAAGGTGGGGCCTTTGGGGAAATGGGGTGGGAAGAGTCATCCCTGGTGGACACAGAGTGTATAGGACTTCTTGTAGGTGGCTAGAAAGAAAGACAGGAATTCAGACACAAAGAAAGCCATAGTCAGGGGACAGAGCCAAACACACCTGTGTGTGTAGCCTGGCATAACTTCTCACTTGCTCTTTGGTTCATGAAACCCTTTGAGCTTCCTCTTCTGAGAGATAAAGTACCACATACCTTAGACACTGTTGAGAGAATTTAATGGGCAAGGTCAAGCTAAAAATATCCTGTCAAATTCTAGCACCGCTAAATACCAAGCAGGTAATACCATGAGAAGAGATGGCAATTGGAGCATGGATCTGGTAACTCGGGCTTTCTGAAGAGCAGACCCCTGAGATCTGACTGCTAATCCATACCTCCTTTCACCAGCGTGTCAGGGCAGCAGCCAAGATTATATCTGTGGGTGTCAGAAATGGTGCTCAGGAAACACAGAGTGGGTTTGCCTGGAGGAGGGTAGCAGGAGCCAGGTAGGTTCTGGGGACCAGTCCGACAGAGTCTCAGGACACCAGGCAGCAGTACCAGCCACTTAATTTTCAGAGTTCAGTTGAAAATGAAACTGTGGGATCCCTTGCTCAAAAAGCATTAAAAATTTCCAGGCAAGAAGAGCAAAGAACCAAATTTGGTGGGGGGCCTTCTGAGCACAGCCCTCCTAAACACAGGGCCTTGGGAGATAGCAAAAGCTGCAGGTCTGTGAAGCCAGCTCCGCCATGTTGAGGACAGTGGGTATTAAGGATGAAATCCAGCCAGGCTAGGTTGAGCAGGGCACAGCTTAGCCACAACCTAAGGCAGAGCTGCTCAATTTTGGCAGGTCCCCGAGTGTCTGGGCTGTCTAACCCATGCTGGGAGCAGCAACTCCCATTGTCTGTGCAGCTTGTCTTTACCGGACACAAACTGCCTGTTAAAAATAAATGTAAACATGTTTAAATGCATTTTTCTTCTTGGTTTATTCTGTTTTGTGGCTTAGGTTTAAAAGAATTAATAATAATATTAAACACATACGTCAGGGCCAGCAACTGCGTTGTATATTGATTCATTGAAAGGTGTCTTTTAAGTTTTACAATTCATTTGCATGTTTTGTCTTGCATGCGCCACCTGCCCTTCCTGGAGTAGGTACTTACTCTGATACCCATTTTGTAGATACAGAAACTGAAGTACAGAAAGGTTGTTCTTTGTGTGCCTGTCTCTAAAGTCTATGTTCTTATCTCTCTTACAGTTGGCCCTTGTCGTGCGTAAGGTAGAACGGTAGTGTCGAGTGTTAGCAACCACAAATACCCTGCAACACACTTTCATGAGTTACCATTTCTCCTCTCACCTCACATGCTGGTGCTCCGTTTATGGATGAGGAGACTGAGGCCTGGGGATGTTTAGAGAACAAGCTCGGGAGCTAGAGGTTCTGAGTATCCACTCTCTCTTGTCCATTGCAGGGACACTGGAGTGAGAAGTCTCTAGGAATGTGGACACCCATCTCCAAGTGCCACAGTGACTATAGGGAAGGGAGGAGTTTGGGAACTCAGTTGGGGATGGGCGCCTTCCTGGAAGTAGTCTTCCCAACAATGACTGTTGGCATTCCACTGCCATGGAACTCTTCTGGGGACTCACACCTGCCCATGATGAACTTCACAGAACAAAAGGGTTAAGGGACCTTGTGTTAGGAACCCTACTGTGCTTCTAAACAGCCACTTCCTTCAGCTTCATTCAGATGGAATTAGTAGTGGGGCCTCCTTGGCTTGTCCTGAGGTCACGTGTTCACCCACTTTTATGTTGAAGAAGAGTGTCATGAGGTCACAGGTTCACCCATTTTTTTGTTGGAGAAGAGCACTTGCTTCCAAGGCTGTACTCCGGGTATTGCAGCTAATCCTGTCCAGAGCCTTCATGTCGATGCCTTTGGGAGTTGACTGGGACTAGTCACGGGTTCTTTGAGCTACCAGACTGTACTTCCTGTCAGCCTTCCCCTTGCTCCTTAGGCCCACTCAGGACTCCCTTCTTCTCAGTTTAGTTCTTCTAACATTTGGAGATCAGCTCACTGTTAAAATTATTTTCATGCTTGGTACTATATATCTGGATAAGAGCCCATGGCTGGGAAACTCAGAGGGCTGGAGCTGAGCCTCCTCCTCCTCCTCCTATTATTATAAGTGGACATGGTATCAAGTGTCTTCTAGATTCACATCTCTTTACCCATGCATTAGTGCAGCTTTCAGTCCTTATAGAGAACTGTCTGTGCAGTGGATGACAGTTAATTCAGGTTTGCCACTGGTCCAAAGGCAGAGATAAGTGTCTGTGGAGTGTTCAGCCATCAATGGCACACCACCCTCTTGGGCCCAGGGAACACCCAAGAAGAGAGGTGGAAAGATTGTAAGAGCCAGAGGTCAGGGAGGACTGGGGCAAGACTTTCTTCGGAACAGGACAGAAACACCACTCTCGTGTGCTCACAGCAGCTGTGGTTGCCTGCACCAGACTTGCCGAAAATCAGGTGACTCAACTCTCCAACACTGTTGCTTTTGAGAGCCTTAGGTCTCAGAACCTGGGCTAGGGGCAGAAAGAAATGACAGACACACAGACACACAGACAATGAAGTTGGGGTTCTCTAATGGATACAGCTACAACACAGAACCTCAGCTTGTTTATTAGATACGCATAGGGGGAGGTCTCTGTAGGAGAGCAGTCTCAGGCTCTGAGCATCCCAGAGGAGGAAGTTGCTAGGCTTACACAAAATCATCAGTCGTTACGCTGAACAATTGTTCATAAACACTCTGCTCGGGCTGTGCTTTGCCATCCATCTTGGATCTGGTCTGTATGGATAATGGCTTTGCCAATTTCTCAGGGGCTGATTGGTCTCGGAGTCCTCCACTTAGCTGTGCCTATGTCAACATTCACATTCATGAGGGTCTCCACACACTCAGGACTTCCTGCATTTCCTACATGGTATGGATGGGGGAGGGACAGGAGAGACTCCACCCCTGCCTAAGGAGCTATTGACAGTTGTTGGCTAGGGGAGGGCCGAGTTGTATTGGATTGCCTCTTAACATGTGTGTATGGGAGGCACTAACAGGACTCAGTGGTATAAAAACAAAAGAAAAACAAACCAAGAAGGACCTGAATTTAGGGGGTTTGGGGAGGGGTCTGGGAGAAGCTGCAGGTGGGGAGTGAAGGGTGACTATGATCAACATGTAACATATGAGCACGTGAAATTCCCAGAATAAGTATGCTTAGCTATCCCATCATCCTGACACCTATTAACACCATTGCTCTGAGCAGGGAACACATGGTCTCTCGCTAGTCTTTACTCTGTCTTTCACAGTGTTTCTCCACCAGTCAATGATCCAAGTTCTGAAACGCAGTGTAGCATGTGACCCCCAAAAGGTCCTCTTCCTGATGGAAGCTCGAGTTTATAGTAATGGCTTCCAAAGTTCATCTTCCCTGAGATGAGACATGACCCTGAGTTTCTCTGGGTTGATAAAGACAGAGATAGTCTGGGGTCACCCCTGACATTCTCCCACCTCACCTGTGGCCTTTTCCTGGAGCTGTACCTGGTGTTTCACATCGGTAGGCCCGGAAGCTTATGTCTCAGGAATTCAACCACTACAGCAGCTGGTTATTTTCCCCGAAGATTTAATACTTGTCATTTATCTGTGTCAAAACTGCAAAGAAGAAAGTTTCCAAAGACAGATTTATTATGTGCACTGAGCATCTCAGGTGCAGCGGTGCATACAGATAGGCCGAATCCCACATTTCCACCCTGGTTTTGTTCTATAAAAATAGCCACTTTACTTTGCATTCAGACAAGTGAGAAATATACGGTCTTGAGCCAGGAGTGACCATGGGGGCACTCATAGACAGTCACAGTATTGTGGGAATGGGCTCTTGCCGTTGGTTTTGGGGTCAGTCACAAGCTGGCAGGGTGGGCTTTGGCAAGGGGCAAGCTGCATCCAGAGTTGTTCGGTAATTTATGAGGCTCAGAGCAAAATGAAAATGTGTGTGGCCTCGAGGTTAAAAAGCGTGAAAGAAGTGCCATTATAGATAAAGCCTTTTTCTTCTCTTCCGTGGTCTTTCTCCAGGCTTGTCATGGCGGTTTCCATTTGTTATTTAATGTCCTAAGAAAAATTTAACTTTTCTGCTATTACCACGGGTTCCAAAGTTTATTTTTCTATCACACAATGCAGATATAAATGCAAATGTAGAGCATTCGACTGGCGCACAGATTCAGTGCAATTTTACCACTCCTGTTTGGCAGTTTCTTTTGACAGGGAATCCTGAATTGTCCAGAAGAGACAAACCCAAGCCAGGCTTGGGAAAGGAGGCAAGAAGGGTCTCCCTGGCAGGAAGACACTAAGGGAGGACCCCTGAGTGGGTTAAGTGTGGATCCCTCCAGGTGCTCTGGAGTCTTGTCCCAGGATACAAGGGGTATACTCAATCTTCTCCCTGAAGGAGGTTAAGCTCCACCTCCCTCGGGTTCCACCTCCCTTGGGCTCCACCTCCCCTGGGTTCCACCTCCCTCGGGCTCCACCTCCCTCGGGTTCCACCTCCCACGGGTGGACGACTGAGGCCTCAGAGGCCAATAGTAGTATGGCTTAGAGAAATTAAGTCTTGTAGCTCTCTTTCCCGTGAATCCACAGCTTCAACTCAGAGTAGATGAGTTCTTTTATGATGGTGTAGGTGTCACTGCTGTATATATCACCTATGGTGTGGTGGTGCCTGGTTTGGAGAGTTGAGTGACTAGGTCCCCAGGAGATGTGACTTCTTGGCTGGCCTTCTTCCAGATGGGCAGTGTGTTACAGCCCTCCCTGAACAATCTACAGGGTGTGTGCTTAAGTCTTGCTTCCCTCTGTGCTTCCTAGGATGGAAGGCATCTATAATTGTGGGATGGGGTTTAGATGAGCAGTCCTGTCCTGCAGGCCAACCTGAGAGCTATCCTTGGGTGACGAGAGGAAAGACCCTATGATTGTCCCCTTGCCCATCCCATGGGATCCTACTTCCAAAACACATTCAGTGATAAAAATATTAATGATTTACAAATGGCAGCCATGAGGCAGTAAGCTCTAGGCTCTACTGAGGAAGAAGTAACCTTGAGGGTATCTGTATTACTCCACTGCCCAGGCTTGCCCTAATTGTAATCTTAGATCAAAATCATGGTCTGGGACTGGCACGGCTCTGCCTAGGACTCCATGGGCCTCTGGATTTAAGGAGGTTATTGCGTGTTAGAGCCACAAGGCAGAGAGCAACCACAAAAAGTACTAGACTCAGGGTGGAACCTGAGTCTCCAGTCCTGATTCTGAGCCTCTTGTCTGAAAGATTAATGACACAGCTTCCCTACAGATGGTCCTCAATTTAGGATGCTTTGACTTTATGATGGTATGGCAGTGCTAGTCACCGATAGGAGTAGTCTACACTTCCAGTTTTGCATTTGGAATGTTTCCTGGGCTAGTGGTATGTAGTATGATTGACTCTCATTTTCTAAATTTAAATTTATGTGCATGAGTGTTTTGCTTGCATATATATTTGTGGACCAGTGTGTGCTCAGAGTCCCCAGAAGCTGCAAGAGGGCACTGGATCCCTTGGAACTGGAGTTACAGGAGGTTGTGAGCTGCTATGTGGGTGCGGAGAATAGACTAGGTCCTCTGCAAGAGCAGTTGGTGCTTTTAACAGCTGAGCCATCTTTCCAGCTCCATGACTGACCCTCATGGATGCTGGGGAGTGGTGAGCCTCAGCTCCCAGCCACACAGCCACAAGGGTGAGCAACCAGTGCTCTGAAGTGTGCCATGCTGGTGAGACAGAGTGTTCAGTAGGTGAGGTATTAAATGCATTCAGCAGTATATTTTAAAGTTATGATTGACTTATCGGGCCACAACTCCATCACAAGTCAAATAGCATCTGTTATAAAAGATGATAATAAAAAATAAATGGTTAGAGGACAATGCCATTATTCACATATGTCACTTTGGAAAAGAACACAGGAAAACAGTGGCAGAATGACAGAACCTAAAAATGTTTTTCATTCTAGACAAAGGTCTTTGCAAAGACAACCAATTTAGGGCTTTTGTGATGAAGAGATGGTCTGGGATTCCCTGACTTGGCATAGTGTTACCAACATCCTCATAGGAGAGCAGCGTAAGTTGGTTTCATTGTCTTTGTTTCTTTTTCTGTAGCTCTGATAAAATACCCTGGCAAAAGGAACTTAAGGGAGAGAGGGTTTATTTGGCTCATAAGTTCTGAAAAGGTTACAGTCTATCTTGCAGGAAATTCACAGCAGCAGGAGCTTGAGGGAGCCAGTGACATTGCATCCCCAATCAGGAAGTAGAGAGCAATGCATGCTGCTTCATTCTCTTTCTCTACACAATCCCTACAGGATTCTAGCCAGGGAATTCCAGGACAGAATGTGGTCCTGTCTACAGTAAAGATGGGTGTCTTCACATAACACAGATAGTGTTTGTTGAACACAACAAAGATAGTGTCCCCCAGGCATGCCCAGGTGATTCTCACATGTATACCTAGTGATTCTACAGTTGCCCAGGTGATTGTCACAGGTATGCAGGTGATTATCGATAGTATCCCAGGTGATTCTCACAGGTAGGTATACCCAGGTGATTTTTCATTCTGTCAAGTTGGCCATCAATACTAACCCTCACACACACTGAGAGGCAGAAGAGGATAGGCAATGAAGATGGAGCCAGAGGCTTCAGTGATGTGGTGACAAACAATATTGGTGTTCCTGAAGCTGGGAAAGGCAAGGGGCAAATGGATCATGGCTCTGTGGCTTGTTGCTTCTAGACATCGAGGCTGATTTTGGATTGTTGGCCTCTAGAACTGTGAAAGAATACATTGCTATTGATTGAAGCAGACACTAAGTTAGTGGTCATTTTTATAGCAGCCTTAGACAATGTGCAAACTATTAGAATTAATAAGTATGATTAGCAAAGTTGCCAGATATGGGATAATATGCAAAAATCAATTGTATTTCTTCCAGAAAATTTCTAACAAGTTAAAATGAAGACAAAATATTCAATTTGTAATATCATCAATAACTTTCATGTTGCCAGGATAAAGTCTAATAAAAATATTACTGAGAGAATTTATAGAAAATGTAAATTAATGAAGAGATATATCATGTTCATGTATTGGAAACTCAATACCACAAGATATCATTTCTCCACATAGTATCTGTAGACCAGATAAGCCTAATAAAACCAGGTAATTTTGTACTATTGGCAAAAACTGTTAAATAGGTTTCAAAATTCTTATGGGAATTCAAAGGACCAAGAATAGACAGTCTGGAAGAAGAATGGATAATTTACACTGAGAGTTAGCAAGGTCAATTATTCATTTATAGACATTTAGACAATACAGAATTGTCACCAAGATAGAAAAGGAAATACCAATGACTCCAAATGGATCCCCCCAAAAAGTCCATCTGATGTGTGATGCCCAGGGGAATGCACGGGGAAGGAAAATTGGTATAGTAAATGGTACCCCATGGATTATATGGCAAATATGGTATTTTTAATTTTATTATCCTATACCAAGGAAATAACCAAATACCAATATATAGTAGCTATAAACATAAACAATAAAAACCAGAAAGTTTTAGAAGAAAATCTGGGGTCACAAATATGCTATATTTGAGTATGTAAAAGGAAGGTAGTAAAAATTTCATGCCAGAGTGGAAATAAGGCATTTTGAGATCTACATCCAACAGAGAACACGACCGCAAAACTTAGAGAGAACTCTCAGTCACCAACTAGAGAAAGAAACCCCAACAGGGGGAAAAAATAGGCAAAAGGCTTAAATACACATTGCACAAAGAGAACATCCAAATGGCTATGAATAAAATAAATGAAGCCAACCATGTGAATTGATACTCAACTTCATTAACAAGGAAGTGCAAGTTAAGCCACTCACACCCATGGTCCTGGCTAAAGAGGGAAAAGCCATGACATTCCAAACAGAGGCGGGTGAGAGTGAGGGATGAAGTGATCTCTGCTCTGTTGCTGGCGGAAGTGTAAATCGGTGAGATGATCTTGGTAATGAGTTTATATCAATGTCAAAGCAGAACACATGCATACCTATTACACAGCTGTCCCACTTCTAATTACATACCTAGTAGAAATGCATCGATGGGTGCAGCAGTAACATGTTCTCAAATAAGCAGAGCAGGACTACTTGTAATATTTTTTAAAAGGACTCCTTAAATATCCAAAACCAGAAGACTGAAGATACCATTTTGGTATACTCACATATTAGAATGCTGTACAAACAGGTTATGTCCACACAACAGTATATATTCATCTCAAATGTAAGATGTAGGGTATAGAAAGACTAGTTGTTTATTACTCTAATTTTATAGACATCAGAAATAGGCAAAACTATGCTGTTGGGTGTTGAGACAATGCTCCCCGCCGCTTGGGTAGATGTATGACTGGAAGGTACCACCCAGAAGGACTGTGGGGTACTAGTCAGGTTCTATTTCTTGATCTCAGTAATGGTTGTATTCATGTATATAGTCTGTGAATATTCATTGAGTTCAACATGAATATGAAAAAATGAATTGCTCCAGTAAAAAAATTATTAAATAAAAGAGAAACCACAAACTCTACAGTGGTAGAATAAAGTTTAAGGAAACAATTAGCACAAAGTAGACATTTAAAAAGTGATAGCTGAGGCGGGACAGATTGCTCAGTGGGTGAAGCACTTATGGTGTAAGCATGAGCACCTGAGTTCGGAGCCCTAGCATCAGTGTAACAAGCCAGGCATGGTGGCGCACCATATCCATAATTCCAGTGCTGGGGACATAGACATAGGAGGATCTCTAGGGGCTTGTTAGTTATCTGGTCTTATTTAACTGGTGATGTTCAAGTTCACTGAGAGACCCTGTCTCAGAAAAGGTGAAGAGATAAAATAAGACAGCTAACATTGAAATCTGGTACACACACACACACACACACATGCACGCATGCACACACACACGCACATGTGACTGCAACTTTTTTGATGCTGCATAGCATTAATTATCCTTGCTGACCACCTGCTACCATGCACCACCTCCCTCTGATGCTATGAGTGCTAGACTGACAGACGAGGTCCTGTACAAATCGGATTCTGCCACAGTGACTGAAATTTGTCAAGATCAGCATCATCTCAATGAGCATTATCCGATATGTGAACTGAACCCTGGTGATCAGTTGTCTCTACTAACTTGGAATGACGACTCTGCTTTCGACATTTTTCTAAAATGGCCTGCCAAGTGACTCAAAGAACCTCAACAGAGCCATGACTAAGGATCTTCACAATCATCTCTGACAGATTTCACAGGAAGATGTGTAATCTAGGGGAAAACCAGAAATGGCTTCTAATGGGATTTTTGCAAGGTTCAGTGAGGTTGAGGAGCATAGAAATGCCCAGATAGCCTTGTGACTTGCCTCATCAGTTTTAGCTGGCTTCTGTATGAAGTTTCCTCTTGCTTTGTGTATTAATCACTAGACAGGCTTAATCACTAGACTGGCTTACACCCAGTCTAGATAGCCCAATAGTGTCTAGAGAGGCTGAGAACATGGGAGATGTTCAGCCTATGAGGCTGGATCCCTCAGATGTCCAAATTGTTGTTGAAGAACTGGAGGATTTCTGGAGGGCCACTGGCCTTCAGTCAGTCTTAGAAGGCTGGGGAGCTGGGCTTTTGGTATCAGGGAAGGATGGCAGCAGCAGGAGCAGTGAACAGGGTAAAGGAGCTTGTTTGTCCCTAAGACGTGAAGACAAACAAAGACTAAAGGCATTCCCTTGGAACCACTTATATCTGGTCCATCTATAGAAGATGCTCCCATGTTTAGGGTGGGTTTTCCCACTCCAGATAACCTAATCAAGAAAATCTCTCCTAGGTGTTCCCAGAGACTTGTCTCTTATTAGATTCTAGATCCAGTCAAGTTGATGACCGAGGGTGGCCATCACATTCTCCAAATGTTATAATGACACTAAGGCCAAATCCTTGGATATTCCCATGGTGATTCATATCTCATACTGAATGCCTTGCATCCATTGATTGGTCTACTCTCTTCCTTAATGTACAAAGGCTTATAGTGGCCTATACAAACATTGCTGTTGGAACCATCTTTAGAGGTATCTGCTGGCTCATGGCTTCCTCTCTCTTGTTTCTGGCAGAGTATATGGAAGCCAGACTTGTACATCACTGTCTTCCTTAATGATGCTGATGAGAAAGATGCAGTGGAGTTAGTGGACCCAGGCAGTGCCACTCACTGTCTTTCTTCTGAGAGTCCAAGTTTGGTATCTGGGACTGCAATCCACTTTCTATGGATTGGTCTGAGATCATGTCACCTTAGAGAGAGGAAATGAAAGCTGGTCTCAGAGGTAGAGGAAAGCTGATGTATAAAGGAAAGATAAGAGGGAATGGTTAGAGAGGAGGGGAAGAGAAGCAAAGGAAAAGGAGCAGAAGGAGAGAGAGGGAACTGGATGTTTTAGTTTCTGATACTTCTTCAGTGCTAGTTTTCCCTCTTTTGGTTGGATAAATCTGTCCCCATATCATGAAATAAATGCACAATATTCCAATGACCCTCCTTTTAGTTTACACTAACTGAAATACACCCTCCGCAGTTTACATCTAAACTACAACATATCACACTAAGATTAGAGTACATTAGCAATGTGATGGCAAATGGTTGGAGTTGTGTCCAGAGAAAGCAAAGTTACACAGGGAAGCTACAGACCCTGGGTGCTGATGACTTAACACCAGCCCTGGTGTTTCCTTTCTCAGCAACCAACACCTGGGATGGGTGGGCGGGACTCACAGGTATGAGCTGTGCTTAGCCATGCACTTCAGGATACTGGGAGCTCTGAAAAATAATCCCATCTCTAGAGACAGTGATTAAATCAGTCTAGGCTGGCATTGCATGATGTCAAAGCTCACCATGGTCCTAAAGTATGGATGGGTGAATGACCACTGAGCTATATGATCTACCACATAAGCATATGGAAATAAATTAAACCCAAACCAGTCCCTAAAAGACATAAGAAGCAGTGCTGAGACTTCAGGGGACCTTCCAGCATCCTAATTCAGAAGGTATGTGTGGCATAGTAAGCAGAGTCCTCCCCTGGGTCCCCTTAGTAAACACTCAGCTATTCCTGAGTAGGAATGAAGGATCATCCCAAAGGACCAAAAGGAAAAGATGCACTCTCAGCATGGACCAGAGCATCTTTACCTCTCAGCTTCCTCCTAAATGGATTTGAATGCCTGTTTTGGACAGACATTTTCCTCACTACATAGGAGTTTTTTAAGCTACTCTGTGGCATTCTTTGCAGCACCTGACAGTTGAGGTAGGCTGATGTGGACTTATGGTATGAAGCAAACAATATTACCAATCAGTTAGTGGGTTTGGGCCAGCGTTTTCTTAAGAGTGCTAGGGTTATGATGGAGATGAAAAGGAGGTTCAGTGGTTAAGAGCACTGGCTTCCCTTCCAGAGGATGAGATTAGATTCCCAGTTCCCACAAGGTGGCTTACAAACACCTGTAACTCCAGTCCCAGGGGATCTGACACTCACTTCTGGCCTCTGTGGACACCAGGAATGCACATAATGTACAGACATACATGTAGGCAAACCACCTATACACATAAAATAAATAATTCAAAAAGACCAAGGAGCCTGACAAGGACATAGATATAGAGGACAGGAAGGGACAGTCTGCAGGAATCTTCCATGGGCTGAGATTCTCCTGAGAAAGTTCTCAGGTACAGCCCAGCTCACAGCTGAAAGGCCAATTGAGCCCCCACATCTCTCCATCAGAGCAGAACAGCAGTAATTTTTGCTTGGAAAACAAATTTACAGCAAGTGGACCAAAATGCCCACCCCATTCATAAAACATCCTGGTAAACACCCATGGAGCATTTAACCTTGAGAAATATAGTTTCCAGGTGCCCTCTCAGAGCTAAATTGTTTGCAAAATATATGACCATGTGGCTGAATTAGTTAACTTGCTCCTTAGGGTTTGACCATAAGTCAGTTTAATATTGGAGGCGTCTACCAAAAATGATGACTTTGTAGGAGCACTGGATCAGTAGTCCTTCTGTATAACATTAATTGGATAGCAAGTAAATTATCTGTTTAGGTCTGTTTTTGTTCACTGCACCATGGTGTATAGGCATGAAGCTCTCTTCCTATATTTTTATGGTGAAGAGATGATATCATGGTAGTCGAATCCCCTAGGAGTCCTATCAAGACTTTCAGGTGGAAATTAAACAGAACACAGGGCAGAATGGATATCTATTTTACACCTTTGGAAAGCACCATCTAAGTCATCTATCATACAAAAAAAATGTTATTGGGTAGCTTCCAGAACAGGGGAAAACAGCCACCACACAAATTTTGCCAAATGGCTGTCTTACAGACTAAGAGTATGCATTTTGTTACTGTTTTTTTCTTGTTGTGTTTAGATAGGATCTGAGTATGTAGTTCATGTTGGCTTCAGGTTCACAGTCTTCTTGCCTTGATCTTCCCAGTGTTGGGATTAGAGGCATGTACCATTGTGTCTGGCAGTAATAAATTTTTATGTCTATAATTGGTTGAAAGATGTCTAATATTTTGTGACACATGATGCCTTTGCATAAGTAAATAAGCCTCAACCTATGCTAATGCAAGCAACCCTAATTAAATTCAGTGGGGCATGCACAGACGCACACACACAAACATATAAACACATATACAGATACATACACACATACACACACATGCACCCACACTCACACTTGAAAGTAAGAGGGGGACTTATTGAGAAGAGGTTCAGTGGAAACAGAAAGTGGACAAGAAAGGATGATGAGGGAGAATTCCATCAAAGTACAGCATATGTATATGATGTGTATATAAATGATGTGTATGAAGTACATGATATATGTATATACATCATATATGTATATGAAAGAATAAATAATTAACAATATAGAAAATTCAAATTTCAGAGTTCATATATTAGCTGTGACTAGAATCTTATCATACTGTGTATAGATTGACTGTGGCTGCTTTCACACACAATAGTGGAACTCAGTTGTTAGACACAGAGAGCCAGTATTTACTCTTTGACCCTTTACAGAAAAGTCTTTGGGGGACCCCCTTTCAAGGTGAGCACTGCAGCATGCATACTGAGCCCATGGGACCCTCATGCAAACAGCAAAAGGCAAAGCATTGCCCAGTATTACTAATGACCTTTTTTTTTTTTTTTGGTTCCAAAAGGGTTTATTGTCATGCCAGATGGTGGATGGATCTGGATGTACCCCCCCCAAACTCAGGACAGACCTGAGTTAAGTAGGGAGGGAGAAAGGGGAGGTTCTGGGGAGGAATGCTTAATTGGCTCCGCACTCTGACCTTCATTAGTATGTAAATCTCTAGGGCCTGAGGCCTGAAGTTACACCCTCTACCTGTGCACTTTGGGAGGGGCTGTAATGGCCTTCGTGACTGAACAATGTAGGTCTATGGAGATTGGACTGCTTGTTAGGACCCTGAGTTCTGGGGACGTGGCCGAACTCCTGCCGTTTCTCCTTTGGAGTCTTGGGGTTCTAGGCCCATGCCCAGCCAAGAACCAGGATACCCTTACACAGTCCCACATCTCCTCCCCTTTACTTTTTTAAAAAGGGGGGCCATTGTGTCATCTGTGGTAAAAATTTTGCATGAGGAAGTTAAAAGAAAGCACTATTTAGGCCAGAGGGGTTAGCACAATTAAGTCACAGGGTAAGAGGAGTTGAGGGTGGGGGTTGGGAAGGAAGGGGAGTTGAGGGTGGGGGTTGGGAAGGCAAAGGATCATTGAATTAATTGAATACAGGTGATACAGTTTGAGGGTAATAATATCTGACTAATCTGGATAAACATTAAGTTTTCCTCACTAGCATGTAACTTTAGCTATTTGACTTTGGCAAAAGAGTTCATCTGTAGCTGCAAGGTCTGGATCTGTCTTCTGTAGGATTTAGCTTTGGAGTCTTCAGTTAGGCAGTGTGGCTGGAAGAAGACAGCTTGGCCTCCTAGGCAGGTTCCAGGAGGTGGCGTTGTGTCTGGATCTCAGCATGTCTCTGGAGTCTGCAGTCTGATGAGATGGCTGAGGAGAAGGCAGCTTAGCATCTCAGGCAGGTTCCAGAAGATGGCGTCTCCACTGGACTTGTGGGAGCACCTATAGGATAATCAAAACAGGAAAGCAGCACCCCGGCATGGGGATTTCTGCAAAGGCTGAGTATTAAGCATTAAGTCACTTGGGAGCAAGCACATCATGGTCTGTCGTTAAGATCCTGGAAAGGCAAAGGTGTTTGAGGAAATTTGTCTTAGAAGGCACTTGTGAGTAAGAAAAAGCGAAAAAATTTTGGGTTAAAAAGCACAAACACTGTTGTTTTAGGTCTTCCTGTTGGGAAGAAAAGGCATTAATGGCGGTTTAGAAGCAGTAGGGGAAGGGCCTGCTCTGCCGTGTTTTGTCTGGGTGCTCTAGCAGAGAGGCCAGGGTATTCCCCATTTGTTTTTCTTAGCAGTTTTAAATGTAGAGAAGGAAAAAGCCAACCTTGAAGAAAAGCTCAAAGCAAGAAATATAGGAGCTTGATAGGAGAGTCAGAAAGAGTGAGGTTCTGTGTGAGAGACTGAGTTATGAGAGAGAGACACGTGGAAGTTGGTGTGTAGCTGGCAGCTCCTGGGAGAAGCTGGGAGTTGGTGCGCAGTTTCTCTAGGCTCAGCCTGGAGTTTTAGCAAGAAAGAACTGAGAGGAACACAGGGGCGAAGGGGCTTCAGGCAAGCCAGCTGGGCTGTAGCTGGCTGAAATGACCTAGGAGGTGAAAGGGGAAGGGGAGCAACCAGGGTGCTGGCCCTGTTGCTTCAGGCAGCCAGAACTGGCCGAAAATGATGGAGGAATAGGGGAAGTCTATGCTAGGCTAGCAGGCAGCCTGTGAAAGACTGACCCCCTGAGGGAAAAATCACTGGGGACTAGAGTTCAGAGCCAGTGTTCATGAGAAGCTAGCAGGCAGAGCATGAAAGGCTGACCTCTGTGGGAGGGGCAGAGAGAAGAGATTAAAAGTGTCGCCGCCATCTTGTTGAGTTGGAGAACACATGGGAAGAAAGAAACCTATGCTAGCAGGCAGTGTGTTAAAGACTGAAGTTGGCGCTCTTGAGAGTGACAAGACAGTCTCAGCCTCAAGGAGTCTCTCACTCAAGGAAAAGAGTCTTAGAACGAGTATCGCAGCAGGCACTGTGGCCTTAAAGACAGCAGTTACCTGTGAAGGAGCCTTCTCTGTGGAGCTGGGGGATGGGTAGAGTGGAGGCTAGGGAGTCGCTGCCATCTTGCCCTTGAGCTGGAGAACATGTGGAGGGAAGGGAGGGAGAGAGAGAGAGGAGGGGGGACAGTGAGAGACCTGCCTAGTCTTGTGAACTAGGCTGAAGCTACTCACGGTTCATGGAGAGGTTCTTGGCGGGCACTAGTAGGGGGTACTCTTGGAGCTGGCTTTGCCCACATCCTCTACCACCTGTAGGGAATGATGTAGGCCCACGAATGGGCACTCATGGGCATGAGTCTCTGTTGCATTGTGGGTATATGTGTCTGCCATGATGCAGTAGGCTGGGATGGTAGTTCAGAATGGCAGGAGCTCACGGATCTTGGCTGAGTTTATTCCATGCAACACCAGGGAAAAGGGGGGCGAGAAAGGTTTGGCTGTGTTTGTCTCACACCGCACCAAGTAGACACAGCTGGGCTCATACTTGGGCGGGGAACAAACTCAGTCTGGTTCCATGGGGGTGCAGAGCTCTTAGATTGGGGATCCCTTTGCCCAGAGGTGGCTAGGGACAGACTGGTCTCAAGCCTTGGCTCTCAGACCACTGAGAGGCCTCGGGAGGACTGAGACTGGGGGCATGTGGGTGCACGACCGGCCTACCCACAGCCAAGAGAAAAGAGGGGGAGAGGGATTGGGGATCCCTTTGCCCGGGGGTGGCTAGGGACGACTGGTCTCAAGCCCTGGGCTCTGAGACCACTGAGAGGCCTCGGAAGGACTGAGACTTGGGGCATGTGGGCGCACGGCCGGCCATCCCACAGCCAAGAGAAACAAGAAGGGGAGGGAAGAAAGAGGCCCTGGCAGCACCCCGAGGGAGAGATTTGGTTACAGTACTTGCTTAGCAGACTTGGCGGCCTGGTTAGCTTGCTTGAAGATGTGGGTCCTTGTGGTTGTCTGAGAGATGGCTGTTCAGCTAGCTTGTCTGTAGTTGCGTGGCTGTTCGGGGCTCCATGTTGGTCGTGCCAAAATGTGGGAAAAACTGGGGGGCCGCAGCAGCAGGCCCCAGGCCCACACGGCAGCAGCCTGGGACCTGCGAGGTGGAGGCTGCCTGGAGGCCTCCAGGCAGCCTGTCTCTCATACTGGAGGAAGGTCCCAGGTTCCAGTGGCTGGAGGCTTTGGTGGCGGCAGGCCTGGCAGGCCCCAGTGACACGAGAAAGTCCTTGGTTCCAAAAGGGTTTATTGTCATGGCGGATGGTGGATGGATCTGGATGTAACCCCCACCAATGACCTTTTTAACCAGCCCCCCCACACAAGTATTTAATGAATAGAGAAAAGTCAGTACTAGGATAAACAGATTTACATTTTGAAATATCTAAAAATAATGGAGAAGAAGGACACAGTCTTACACATTGAAATCACCTGTCAGGAGAGGTAGCTCAGTTGGTGAGGGGTTTAAATGAGAACTGTCCCCGGAGGCTCACATGTTTGGGCACATGGTCTGCAGTTGATGGTGCTGTTTGGTGAAGCTCTGGAACTCTTAAGAAGTGGAGAGTTGCTGGAGGAAGTGTCACTGCTTCCTGTGTGTAATTGACATGTGGTCAACCAGTTTCCTTGTCCTGCTGCCCTCTGTTCCCGCCCTTCTAAACACTTGCTTTTGGGAACTGCAAAATGAAATAAACTTTCATCTTTAAGTTGCTCCTAGCCACGGTATTTAATTACAGAAACAGAAAAGTAGCCAATGCAGAAAGCAAAGTGCTTACTGTGCAGGCACAAGAGCCTGAGTTTGGTTCTGTAGCACCCATGTAAAAAACCTAGCATGGAGCCATGTGCCTCTGATACTAGAGCTGAGGAGACTGAGAGAGGAGGCTTCTTGAGCTTGCTGTCTCCTTAGTCTGTCTGAAGCAATGAGTTCAAAGTACAGTGAGAGATTCTGTCTCAAAAGACAAGGTGAGGCTGGGCAGTGGTGGCGCACGCCTTTAATCCCAGCACTTGGGAGGCAGAGGCAGGCGAATTTCTGAGTTTGAGGCCAGCCTGGTCTACAAAGTGAGTTCCAGGACAGCCCGGGCTACACAGAGAAACCCTGTCTCAGCAAAAAAAAAAAAAAAAAAAAAAAAAAAAAAAAGACAAGGTGAAGTGATTGAGGAGATACCTGACCTTAGACCTCTACACATGTGTACACGTATGAACATGTATACATACAAACCATACCATGTGACACACACACAAGGAATGTTATTCTTATTTTTGAGTCTCTGAATTAGTTATTTCAATACATACATACTGATACATGACTCTGCATAACAAATCATGTTCAGAGTTATCTGAAACAGACCCAATGCCCCCAATCAGACCACAGGAGCCATTCCTGAGCAGTTCTGACACAGGGCACTTTGCTCAGGTATTTTATTTAGCTCGAGGACTTTGTTTTAATCAACTATAGAAAAATAAGAGGGTGTTTTTTTCCAGGCTTCAATAAGAGGATGGCCTGGGATCTACAAGGTCTGAATAATTGCTCTGTTTTTGTAATGCTGTGAAAATTAAATGCCTTGTACCTCAGCCACTAAACACATGCCCCCGTCACTATTTTCTATTGCTAGTTGTTCTGGTTTAGATCAATTACACCGTAGAAGGTTCTAGTGAAGCCAGGAGCTGCCAATCAGTTCCTCTGGTCCTTGAGGGTATTTGCTCCTGCAGAGGAGGAGACTGAACACCTTGCATTTTAGGATGCAGCAGGGAGGCAAATAGATTTAAGCAAGCAGTATTGTCCTTGTTTGAGAAGGAGAAGAAAAACCGTATGCTTTGGGCTAATGAAAGCAAAGGTGACTAGCCCCCTGAACTGAAGCCTCATGGGTCTAATTGACTTGGGAATGACTAACTTAAACACGGGAGTGTCTAGGCAATTCTAAAGGGCAAGGAATGTTAGGAAGAGGCTCAGTTCTTATAACAACTGGTCTTCTACCCTGTGACTCTTCTGCGTTTTCAGGGGGTGGGGGTGGGGTGATGGCATAACTAGGCTTCTCTTGCTGTTCTCTCATCCATGGCCTTCAGTCCAAAGAGAAAGAAATTGGGCAGCACAGAGGGTAAGTGTTCCTTCCTTCCTTCCTTCCTTCCTTCCTTCCTTCCTTCCTTCCTTCTTTCTTTCTTTCTTTCTTTCTTTCTTTCTTTTCTTTCTTTCTTTCTTTCTTTCTTTCTTTCTTTCTTTTCTTTCTTCTTTGATAAATGCAAAGGAGCCAGCTCCAGTCTCCTGTCTTTATGGGGTGAGATTTTCTTTTGCTAACACACCATTGGGAACACATTCTGACTAACTGTTGTTTAATAAAGGAAAAAAAATTGGTCACAATAAAAAAATGAGATTATTCCAATCATGAAAAGGAGAATAAAAGGTTAGGAGGAGATTAAAGCAACAATAAAAGAGCAATACACAGTGACAAAGGATATAAATCACAATAAAAGCAAAAGGTTAGGAATGTAAAAAGAATAGTAGAATCCAATGGGCAGGATTAAAAGAAAATGCAAAAGGCGATATACCACAAAAAATTAAAGGTTAAGCACATAAAAACAAATGAGATGAAAAGATAAGACAAAGAGATTAAAAGCTTAAGGTGAAAAGTTAAGAAAAATAGAAAAGAATGAAGAAATGGGATTTGTTACTTAGGAACTAAAATGTAAAATAATAAAGGTAAAATAAAAGTCACAAAAAATAATGTTAAGAAAAAATCTTGGAGACTGGAGAGATGGCTCAGCTGTCAAGAGCACCTGCTGCTCTTTCAGAAGACCTGAGTTTGCTCCTAGCATCCACAGCAGCAGCTCACTTGTAACTCTAGCTCCAGGTGGTCTGATGCCCTCTTCTGGCATCTTCTCACATGTGAGAACACACACACACACACACACAGACACACACACACAGACACACACACACAAATAAACATTTAAAATGTATCCTAAAATAATGTCTAAATATTTAGAACATATATGAGACAAAATGATTGTGGTGGTGATGATGGTGTTGATGATGATGATGATGGTGGTGATGGTGATGATGATGATGGTGGTGGTGATGATGATGATGGTGGTGGTGATGATGATGATGATGGTGGTTGTGGTGATGGTGATGATAATGATGGTGGTGACGGTGATGGCGAAGGTGATGATAGTCTGTGCTGGTTAATTCTTGTCAATGGGACAAAATCTAGAGTCATCTCATAAGATGGAACTTTAACTGATAAAATGCCCTCATCTGATTGGCCTGCAGGAAAGTCTGTGGGATATTTTCTTGATCAATGATTGATTCAGATTTTCCTATGGGTAGTGTCGTCCCTGGGCAGTTGGTCCTGGGTTGTATAAGAATGCAAACTGAGCAAGCCAGGAGTTAAAAACAAACAAACAAACAGGAGGATCAAGCCAGTAAGCAGTGTTCCTCCATGGCCTCTCGGTTACTGCTTTGCAGTTCTGTCCCAGGCTCCCTTGATGATGGATGGTAGTCTTGAAAGTGAACCCCTTCCTCTCTAAGTTGCTTTTGGTCATTCGTGGATTTTATCATAGCAGTAGAAAGGAAACTAGGACAGTGGCCTAGACTCCTTCTCAGATAAAATGGCATGCAGTGCTTTCAAGGATCATTTCAGACCAGCATGAAAACTCTGTGGTCCAGGTAAATATAGCCACTTAAAATCATAACAAATGATTAAAATGCACAATGCAGCCGATGGAAATTCACATCTACTTTCTTATCTATAGCTCTTCCATCTAAAAGTCTCCAATTACCTGACTGGGAACACAAACCATTCTCTTAGTTGCAAATAATAACAGTTGAGTACCAGCTGTTAGAGATGAAGGAATCAACTCACTTAGTTCCCCTCTGTCTTAGTCACTGTTATTTTGCTGTGAGGAGATACCTGACCAAGGTAACTTATAAAAGAAGGGATTTAAATGGGGGTGTGCTTACAGTTTCAGATGACTATTCCATTATCATGTTGGTGAGGAGCTGGGCAGTGCCCAGGCAGGCATATGCTGGTGAAGTAGCTGAGAGATCTGCATCCCAATCTGAAGGTAGCAGGCAGAGAGGACAACACTGGGTCTGGCATGGGCTTGTTAAATTTCCAAGCCCAGCCCCTGGGACACACTTCTCCAACATGACCACCCATACTCCAAGGCAAAACCTTCAATTCCACTGGCTCTCAATCTTCCCAATGCTGTGGCCCTTTGCTATAGTTCCTTTTGATGTAGTGACCCCAACCATCAAATTATCTTCATTGCTATTGTTATACATTCTAATGTAAAACATCTGTGTTTTCTGATAATATTAGGTGACCTTTGTGAAAGAGTCATTTGACTCCTTCGTGGGTCATGATCCACAGATTGAGAACTACTGCCTTAATCTTTTCCAAATAGTTCATCATAGACTAATCATGCAAATATATGAGCCCATGGGCGCCATTTTTATTCAGACCACCACGCCATCCCAACATACTTTGTCCTTCTCTTCTTACAGATACAGTGCCAGAGTGCACACCGCTTGGATTTGGTCATTTTCATCTGTATCCTGGCTTTCACTTTGGTCTGTGGTTGTGTTAGTAACTTGTTTTGTTGCTATAACAAAAGCAACTGAAGGAGGGTAAGGTTTATTTCAGCTCACAGTCCATCATGGTGGGGAAGAGATGGAAGCAGCAGGAACTTGATGTATCTGCTTAAGCTGTGTTCACAATCAGCTTGCTTTCTGCTTGTTATGCAGTTTAATACCCTAGCCCGTGGAACGTCACTGCCTAATGTTAAAGTGCGCCGTCCAACCTCACTTGCTATTTAATTTATATAATCTTTTGCATGAATGCCAAGAGACTAACCTAATCTAGATAATCCCTCACAAGTGTGCCCAGGAGGTTGTCTCCTAGGTGATTTTAGACTC
The DNA here is from genome assembly GCA_021653895.1 of Mastomys natalensis. Taxonomy (NCBI): domain Eukaryota; kingdom Metazoa; phylum Chordata; class Mammalia; order Rodentia; family Muridae; genus Mastomys; species Mastomys natalensis. Next base: position 1,258,639 of record JAJTUV010000434.1, read on the forward strand.
TCTTAAGTAGACAATCAGTATTTACCATCACAGAAATTAAATGAATTTGGTGCTTTCTGACAATAGTGCAGCTAAGATTTCCCTGAATATCTCTTGTTTGAGACCTCATTCTTTATTATATTCCTCAAGAATAGCTCATGTGAACAAAATTTCTGGAGTATATCTATGTACATGTATATGTGTATATACACATTACAATGATTGTACATGGAAAGGCATTTGGGATGGGTATAAAAATCCTTATCTCTGACTTCCCCTCCTTGAAAAATCTGATAAGAATTATTCTTCACCATATTGTGTTAAATGGTATCCATTTGATACTAGCCTGTGTTTATCTTATAATTCTCATATTCTTGTATAGCCTGGTTATCTTGTTTGGTTTTTGCAAGGATATTTTACTGTCAGGATATAATAATTAGGATATGTCCCAATTTGTTGGGGACCCTGGACCACCATCCTAGCTTATGAAAATTGTTAACTGCTTTTGTGAGAAACTGCCTCCCTTGTGAAAACCTGCCCTTCGACCAAAGAAGAATCTCTTGTTCTGTCAAGAGATAAGCCCAGGAAGCTATCCATTGTTCCAAGAGAGCCTCAGGGAACTACCTGCTGTTTTGGGAAAGTTAATCAGTACCAGGTTAAAACATAGGCTCCCTCAGATCTCAGGTCTCAGTAAACTTAAAGAATGTCTGGCATTTCCTGGGGGCTGGAGAGATGGCTCAGCTATTAAGAGTACTGACTGCTCTTCCAAGAAGACCTTTGCCCTTCTTTCTCCCTTCCCCAAGACTATATATTGAAAATTGCTCCCCCATTAAAGTTAGACCTTGACAAAAATCTCCTGCAGGGTCTCTGTCTTCTCTCTTGGCCCATGTTCCCCCCTTTTCAGGTGGCAGGTGGCAGTCCTCCTCTGAACCCCACAAATAACCAAGACCTGTGGGTCAGGTCACCGATTTTGACCATTTGGGGTTCAGTTTACCTACTACAGCATCTGTCTTTTCCATATGTAGAGTTTTTAAACTCATCTAAATGTTATTGAATTGTATTTTAGGTATTTATTCAGTCATAGTTGTGGTATTGTCCTTTGGTGACATCAATCATCCATGTGTTAGATTTTCTGCATATCTTATCATTCTCACAATGATCCCTTTTATCTCTTCATTTGTCTCTATTGCATTCATTTTGACTTCTCATTTTTATATTCTGTACCATCTACAGTGCTTTTTCTCTTTAAAACTCTAGTATATTTTTTATTTAGGGGGGGAATTATTTCCCCTTTTATTTCCAAATTCTGACAGTTTTCATCATCTTATTATTACTTTCTAGAACTGGCCCTGCTTGCTCCTGTTTGTTTCTTTATTAGCCATTGCCCAAATTGGAAAAGGGCCTCTGCTTTCCTGGTGTGTATATTTGTGTCTTCTCGGTGTGTATTGCTAGGCCCCACTGGTGTTTTTGGTATAACCTCTGTGTTCTTTCTTGGTCCTGACCATAGCTGTATCCTCTTAGGGTTCTTATTCTCTCCTGGGAATGTGCATTTTCTTCAGTTGAAGGTCATCTAGATTGTTTCCAGTTTTTGGCTATTATGAAAAAAGCTGCTATGTACATAGTTGAGCAAGTATTTTGTGAGATGGTGGAGCACCTTTGGGGTTTATCCCCAGGAGTAGTATATCTGGGTCTTGAGGTAGAACTGTTCCTAACTTTCTGAGGAGCCACCAAATTGATATCTAAAATGGTTGTACAAGTTTTCATTTTCACCAGCAATGGAGGAGTGAAGGAGAACATTTTTAATGACTTGAAATATAATTAATTCTATTCTAATATTGCTAATAATATTATGTTTAAAAAATGAAAAGAGAAGCCCTAAGGGGCTAGGGAAATGATGAAGTCAGAAAAGTGTTTGTTGTACAAGCATAAGGACCCATGTGAAAACCAGGCGTGAGAGATATACACCTGTAACCCAGAGTTAGGGTGAGTGAATGGAGACAAACATGCCTAGAGCTCATTGGCCAGCCTGCTTAGCCAATCAATGAGCTTCAGGTTCAGTGAGAAACCCTTTCTCAAAAATAAGGAGCAGAATGCTTGAGAAAGACACCTGATGAAACCTTTGTCCTCCACACACATGTACATAAATGTACACACACACACACACACACACACACACACACACACACAGTGGGGTTGATTTTCTAACATAAAGGAATATTGGCTGATAATATACTCACAGTAGATTGTCTTGTTTGGCTTAAGCTGAGGTATCTAAAATAAAAAGTCAAGGGGTATGAGTAATAACCACAGGGGTCTTTGTTCCTACACTCTTGTCTCCTGAAACCACTACCACTCAAGGTTCTCTTCTCCTTTGTAACCCCTTTGAAGAGAACTTGAGGTATGTTCCCTAGGGAGCAGGATCAGAAAGTACAAGGGCATAGTAATAAGAGCAATACAAACTCTCTAGCTTCCTATGTAGTGATATAGAAAAGGGAAATAAAAGCAATATATATGGCATGTCCTATTATTGTGAATAAGATGGAAACATATGTATTTATCTACCCATCTCTTACTCTGTTCTGAAGACAGAAAATGTCAGGACTGAGAGGTCCAAAAACCATAGGAATAAAATTTCAATTCCCTGAGAAGCATACTGGATTCCTCAGATGGAGACACTGATGATGGGCCTTTAGTCAATGACAACCCTGACTTAGGGAGGGTGAGTCTGGAGCTGAGTCAGCTCCTTGGACACCTAGCTAGAGGAGATAACAAGGCCAGAACTGAGCTGGTTTTCAAAAATTCTTCAAGGTCTCACCAATAATAATAAAGTTAACACAGCAACCAATCAAAATTGTACTAATGTCACTGCTTTGCCCCTACAAACCATATTATAGGCTACCTAACCCTTTTGGATAATTCTCCTACCCTTGCATAAAAAAGGGCCTGCAAACCCCTCCAGTGATCACCATTTTGATGAAGAGTTGACCCCTGCATGCTGGCAATTTTTGTAGAATAAATGCTCTTTGCCTTTGCATTCTATCTGAGTCTGGGGTCTTCCTTCAGTGATTCTTGGACCCTGACAAGGACTATGGTGTAGAGGCTTGGTGTAGAGGCTAGAAGGAAAGGATTTCACTTCCTACTTAAATAATTTAAAAATATGTGGTGGATTTGTGTATGATTGTTGGTTTTCAAAGAAAATAGAAAATAAGAATGCATCTTGTTCTGGCACCAGCATGTGTAGCTGGGATCCCCACTATTCCTTGCAGGGAATGTCAGGTACATCTCCCCCTCCAAGGAGTTTACAGCAACCTCTGTTCTCAGCTTGCACTCTGACTTGTCATCCGGTTATTCTTTAGAGTCCGGGTCTCCAGTCCCATCTCTCCAGAAGGGCTTTGACAATTCAAGGTCCCTAGGCACAAACATGCAAATTAGCTTCTCTTAAAAACTGACCAAGCATCTATGACTAAACGTAAAGTTAAAAACAGAGAGGTTGTGAATGTGTGTCTGCATTTGTCCCTCTCCTGGAATCCCTTCTTCACACGATAAGCTTTATAACCACGATTTATAACCATGGTCTATATAACACATGAGCTGTATAACATGACTTAGAACCATCTCCCATCTAGTCCAGAGTCCATGAATGTCACCAGTAGAGGCAAGCCCAAAATGTTAGGCACTGGTAAGGAGCTGAGGTTGTCCTGAAGCCAAAAGGCTCCACTTGCCTACACCAGGCATGGAAGCTAGTCAACTAGACTTCCTGTTCCATACAGAAAGTCTAAGCCTACAAAATGATGGCATGTGTCACCAGCTCAAACAAGAAATGCAAACACGGCTATCGTGTAACGGGATATGTGATTATGGACGGGGTTTCCTATCAGTCTAGATATTTAGCATCATTCTAATTTTTTTTAAAGTCTCAAATTTGACACTTTTTCAGAAAAATGGTATATATATCAAAACTCCAGAGCTATCTCCTTGTCAAATGAGTCTCCTGCTCCTACAAATAGAGTTCATTATTTTGTCAAAGTGAATTAAAATAAAATGTCACTTACTGAATGTCACACTTTTGGATATATATATATATTTAAAAAGGTCCTTTTAAAAGAGAAAGAAAAAAATATCTGGAAGTCATGGTCAGAAACCCACTTGAAGGAGAAATATAGGCATAAAAAAATCCCATTTGGGTTTCATAAAATTCCTTTCAAATGTGACAGTCTGGTAGAAATCCAGTAGCTTCCACTTCCTAAAATACAATTTTGATTAAAAATTTATAAAGCTATTTGGAGGAAAGATGCTACATAAATTGAGAATAAGTCTTACAGGGCCCTTAGAGAGAAGCTGGGGAATTTCCACATCTAAGTGGTAAACAGCATTTGTGCTGCAAACAAGTGAATCCCTTCCTACATCCTGGTGATTTATGTAGATGGCAGCTATGAGTGAGCAGGCCAGATGAGTTCCTGCAGGCCACACTTGACTCTTCCGGAGCCCAAATCCTCCTTGCCTCAGGTCATTTTCTGGGTCTGAGAATGACCCCTGAATCTTTCAGTGGCGAGAAACAAGCAGATAAACTAAAGAATGTTTTACCTTTTCTTCTGCCCAAACAAATCCTTCCCAGAGGCTAACACTTGGATCCATGAGAGATAAAGAATGGGAAATCTGCAGTTGTGTCTCCCTATTGAGACCCAGAACACTCCCTCATCCCACCTCCTGATATCCACTTTGCTTGAGGCTCTCTTTCTTGTGTCAAGATTCTTCCTCTTGGCCAATTATAGACTCTCCAGTGCATCCTACAGATCGCTGTTGAGGAATCTAAAACATTCCAGTGCAATTATGAATGAATATAGCCATCAACTCCATTAGATTATGAGTTCCTGAAGCATAGAATCTTGTCTTATTAAATTCTACATCTACTATATAGTCTGGCATCCAGTACACAGTGGGTGCACAGGAAAAGTTGGTTCAGCAAATGGTTAGCGAGATGAATAGCTGAAACAATAAGTGAATAAGTGTATGTAAATATTAGTGATAAAATGAATTCAAGAACTGAGAAATAAATATATATGAATGAATGGGTCATTAAATGAACCACCTCCCTCTTTGCACAAATACACACATGCACATTTATATTTGTATTTATATATATTTCATAGCACATTACTTTTTCTGAAGTAATTCTCCTTCCATTTGAAGTTCGTTTCAGCATCCTTGGGGGAGGTGTTATTAAGGTGGGAGGTAATTCCCTTCAAAACTCAGGAGCCAGAGTTGTCTGATCTTTTGGTGGTAGGTAGGTTACGTTTGGGGGTCTGACTATGATGGGTTTATTGATAGGGATCTTCTTTTCACAAGGGCCTGCTTCCTGGGTTTGTCCCAGAGCCTCCTAAGTTAATCACTGAATTCTAATAAGATCATCTAAAACATACTGGGATCTGTCCTGGACCCCAACTCCTGTCCTTTCTCTCAGGAACAGAGGAGAAAAGGCCAAGGCCCAGAGTCTGTGATGCTTCAGCTCAAGCAAGAGCAAACTTACATTCCAAGCATCGCAGTCCCGGACCACGCACAGGACGATGCTCCTCATCCGGGCCTCTGCTTTCATTTGTCACACAACTAGTCTCACCTCCACGATCCTCAGTTTACTCAGTTGTTGGAGCAATAACTCTTATGAAGAAAGTGCACAGGAGAGGTGCTTAGTAAAAGCCAGTCACCTTTTTATCTGAAGAAAAATTTGGCAACACTTAAAAGAAAGAGACTGCTCTCACCTCACCGTGCCATGCCTGCAGAAGGACACGGGTTGCATCCAAGATCAACCCTTGGCTCTCAGAGACAGCAAGAGGCTATGCTGCTGAATGAGCTTCGTCCTCAGACTCTCTGGGTGCTGCTGTGCCCCATGCTTTGTTTTTGGGTCCTTCTGTTCATTTAATTGCTCAGCTTCCTGAGGCTGCCTCCAGACCTGGTCTCTGGATGATTCACTTTTCTCTCAGGCCCACCATCCCAACATCATTAATCCAGCCCCTCTGAGGCTGTCACAAGGTTCATTCATATGCATATTAGATAATACCCGTTAGTGATGCCCATTAATTAAGCAGAGCAATTTGTTTATAATTAACTGGAGAAATTTATGGCTTCAGAAAACAATTACAGGAGCCGATATAAACACATTAGGTAGCGATAGCAATGCCAAGTCTAATTGCTTTCTAGAAGAATCATTGATAGTAATACCACAGCCATCAAGACTTAAGTCTGACAGGAGCTTGTAAATTCATCATTGCTTGTAGGAACCAACATCTCAGACGGTTGGCAATGGTAGCGTCCAGCCTTGTAAACTACCTAGGCTACAGCACTAAGCAAAGAAAAAAAAAAAAAAAAAAAAAAAGAAAAAAGAAAAGAAAGCCGACCTGAAGATTGCATATGCTGCAATCCCAGGGTGGAGAAAATGATTTTACATATGTATTTCTTCCTAGGATGATGTATATGCATGCCCTTATGAATATGTATGTGCAAGTATAAATAATTTCTAGTGAAAAAACAGAAAATGAAAGAAATGCATATGGAATACACATAAAATAAATACATAAATAGTGAAAGTGGGTTTTCCCTGGGTGATGGAATTTCTATTTTTAATTTTTAATGACTCTATTTTTCTGAAATTTTATAAGAATTTATTCTTTTACAACAAAAAATTACAGGATATGAATAGAACAAAGAAGAAAATAGGATAACAATGATTTTTTAAGTAAATTATTTTTAAAAAGCTGAACATGCCTTACTAGAATAGCTGTGGGGTGGTATTGTTTCATGGGCATCGTGAAAATTATTTTTACTTCCATGGGAGGAAATGACAAAGTTAGATCACTATTTTCACAAGCACAATCCTATTGTTGGGACATTCTTTTTTGGTGCTATAAGCAGAGGGGGCAAAATGTAACACCAACTACATTAAAACTATACCAGCTTGTGGAAATTCTACAAGAAGCTATTAGTGGAACTCCCATAATGTAGGGCTTACAGGTTCATAACCAAACACACCAGCCAGTCACACTGGACAAGGATGGATTCTCAAAGGACTCTGAATAACCCTCCTGTTGAAGAGTGTGTACTTAGGAGAGGGGTGAGAACCTGTCAATACTGAATGATGGGGCATTTGGCAGATAGTTGGGAATGCCTTTAAACAAACAAACAAACAAACCCCAAACAAAAAACAAAACAAAGCAAAACACAGAATGTCAGAGGTGATCTGACCCTACATGCTTCCTCCCCAGCCAGGCAGAAGAAATGAGAGTTCTGGGTCATTGCTGGCCAGTGACAGGGCTTATTATGAACATACATCAACTCCCTTTCTGTTCACATTTAATAAACAGCCCAGCTTTGTGTCAGCCAGGACCTGTGATATTTGCACACCACAGTGTGTTTCTGACTGTGAGCCCATGGTCAGGTTCTCCTTGGAATGTAACTATTGAAATCCTCATTCTGCCAAGTGTATCTTGAAGAAGGCTGACTAGTCCAGGAAGTTTGAAAAACTCTAATTATTCGTTCCCTTCTTGAGAAATCCTGATGGCATCAATTTATTCTCCTCAAAAAAGAACCCTGCTTACCCTTCATTAACATGACTTCCCAAGCTTGATTGAACACTGGAAGTTTCAGGTCCTAGAATATAGTTTTACACCTGAAGCTACTGTTCCTCAAAAGACAATATGGAAAAGTTCAATGAATCCAAGTAATTAAAGATTTAGGATGAGTGAACTGGGGACAATCAAAGCTGAGAAAGTTAACTAATTCCTTTCCATGTTGCTATAGTATGAATGTTTTCCCAATATCCACATGTTAAAACCTTGGCTTCACAGCTTGCAGTGCTGCTGAGAAGTAGAGGAACCTTTTAAAAAAATTTATTAATTAACTATTTTATTTATTTACATCTCAAATGATGCCCCTCCCAGTCTTTCCTCTCCTTTACCTCTGAGAGGGTGGCCCCCTGGTAATCCCCCCCACCCTGGGGCATCAGATCTCTTCAGGATTAGGTGCATCCTCTTCCACTGAGGCCAGCCAAGGCAGCGCTCTGCTACATGTGTCAGACCAGCCTATATATGCCCTTCTGTTGGTGACTTAGTCTCTGGGAGCTCCCAGGAGTCCAGGTTAGATGACACTGTTGGTCTTCCTGTGGGCTTGCCATCTGCTTTAGTTCCTTCAATTCTTCCATAGGGGTCCCTGACTTCCATCCTTCCATCCTGGCTGTGGGTATCTGCACCTGTCTCAGTCAGCTGCTTGGTAGCACCTCTCAGAGGACACCCATGCCAGGTTCTTGTCTGCAAGCATGACATAGCATCAGTGATAGTGTCAGAAATTGGTGCCTGCAGTGGGATGGATCCCAAGTTGGGCTGGTAACTAGACAGCCATTCCTTCAACATGGGCTCCATTTTTGTCCCTGAATTTCTTTTAGACAGGAACGATTTTGGGTTGAAAATTTTGTAGGTGGGTTGGTGTCCCCATCCTTCCACTAGGGGTCCTGTCTGGCTACTGGAGGTGGTCTTTTCAGTTTCCATATCTCCACTGTTGGGCTTTTCAGCTAAGGTTACCTGTACTGAGTCCTGGGAGCCTCCTCCATGCCAGGTTTCTGGGACTTCTTAGAGATCTCCCCACCCCCATCCCCTGCAGCTGCATTTTCCATTCATTCTGGTCCTCTGAGCCTCTCTCCTGTCTCTCTCCTTACCTGCTCCTGCCTCCTATTCCCTTCCCCTCTCCCATCCAGATCCTCCCTTCCTCTGCCTCCCATGACTATTTTGTTCCCCCTTCTAAGTGGGATTTAAGCATCCTCACTTGGGCCTTTTTTCTTATTTAACTTCTTTGGGTTTGTGGGTTGTTCATGGGTATTCTGTACTTTTTGGTTAATATTCATTTATCATTGAGGACATACCATGCATGTCGTTTTGGGTCCGTGTTACCTCACTCAGGATGATATTTTCTAGTTCCATCTATTTGCCTGCAAAATTTATGATGTCCTTGTTTTTAATAGCTGAATAGTAGACCTTTGTGTACATGAACCACGTTTTCTTATCCATTCTTCAGTTGAGGGACATCTGGGTTGCGTCCAGTTTCTGGCTATTACAAATAAAGCTGCTATGAACATAGTGGAACATATGTCCTTGTGGTATGCTAGAGCATCTTTTAGATATATGCCTAGGAGTGGTATAGCTGGATCTACAGGTAGAACTACATTCAGTTTTCTGAGAAACCGCTAGATTGATTTCCAGAGTGATTGTACAAGTTTGCAATCCCACCAGCAGTGGAGGAGTGTTCCCCTTTCTCTACATCCTCTTCAACATGTGCTGTCACTTGAGTTTTTGATCTTAGCCATTCTGATTGGTATAAGATAGAATCTCAGAGTCATTTTGATTTGCATTTCCCTATGACTAAGGATATTGAACATTTCTTTAAGTGCTTCTCAGCCATTCAAGATTCCTTTGTTGAGAATTCTCTATTTAGCTCTGTACATCATTTTTAAATTGGGTTATTTGATTTTTTAGAGTCAAACTTCTTGAGTTCTTTGGATATTAACCCTCTGTCAAGATGGAGAGTTAGTGAAGATCTTTTCCCAGTCTGTAGGCTGCCATTTTGTTCTGTTGACAGTGTCCTTTGACTTACAGAAGCATTTCAGTTTTAAGAGGTCCCATTTATCAATTGTTGATCTTAGAGCCTGAGCCATTGGTGTTCTTTTCAGAAAAATTTCTTATGTGCCAATGCATTCAAAGCTATTTCCCACTTTCTCTTCTATTAGATTCAATGTTTCTGGTTTTATGTTGAGGTCCTTGATTGACTTGAACTTGAGCTTTGTGTAGGGTGATTAATATGGATTAATTTGCATTCTTCTACATGCAGACATCCAGTTAGACCACCACCATTTGTTGAGGATTCTATCTTTTTGCCCACTGTATGGTTTTGGGTTCTTTGTCAAAAATCAAGTGTCCATAGGTGTGTAGGTTTATTTATGGGTCAATTCTATTCCATTGATTGACCTGTCTGTCTCTGTACCAATACCATGTGGTTTTTATCACTATTGCTCTGTAGTACAGCTTGAGATCAGGACAGTGATTCCTTCATAAGTTGTTTTACTATACAGAATTGATTTAGGTATCTTGGTTTTTTGTTTGTCCATATGAAACTGAGAATTGCTCTTTTAATGTCTGTAAAAAATTGTGTTGGAATTTTGATGGGAATTGCATTGAATCTGTAGATTGCTTTGGTCAGATGACCATTTTTATTACCTACTGATCCATGAATACAGGAGATCTTACTATCTTCTGAGGTCTTCTTTGATTTCTTTCTTTGGGGTTTTGAAATTCTTGACATGTAGGTCTTTCACTTGCTTGGTTAGAGATACACCAACATATTTTATATTATTTGTGGCTATTGTGAAGGATGTTTTCCCCCTAATTTCTTTCTCAGATCATTTATCATTTGTATAAAGGAAGGCTACTGATTTCTTTGAGTTAATTTTATATCCAGCTACTTTTCTGAAGTTATTTATCAGCTGTAGGAATTCTCTGGTAGAATTTTGGGGGTTTCTTATGTATACTATCATATTATCTGTGAATAGTGATACCTTGACTTCTTCTTTTCCAAATTGTGTCCCCTTGATTGCTTTTTGTGGTCTTATTGCTCTAGCTAGGACTTCAAGCACTATATGGAATAGATAGGGAGAGGGTGGGCAATTTGCTGTATATTGCTTTTATTATATTTAGGTATGTGCCTTGAAATCCTGATCTTTCCAAGACTTGTATTAGGAAGGGGTGTTAGATTTTGTCAAAGGTTTTCTCCAGCATCTAATGAGATGATCATATGATTTTTTTCTTTGAGTTTGTATATATAATTGAGTATATTGATGGATTTTCATATATTGAACCATCCCTGTATCCCTGGAATGAAGCCTACTTGATCGTGGTGAATGATGGTTTTGATGTGTGCTTGGATTTGGTTTGCGAGAATTTTATTGAGTATATTTGTGCTGATGTTCATAAGTAAAATTGGTCTGAGGTTCTCTTTCTTTGTTAGGTCTTTGTGTAGTTTAGATATTAGGGTAACTCTAGCCTCATAGAATGAATTAGGTAGTGTTCCTTTTGTTTCTATTTTGTGGAATAGTTTGAGGAGTATTGGTATTAGCTCTTCTTTGGAAGTCTGGCAGAATTCTGCACTAAAACAATATGGCCCTGGGCTTTTTTGGTTGAAAGATTTTTATTGACTGCTTTTATTTTCTTAGAGGTTATGGGACTGTTTAGATATTTTACCTGGTCTTGATTTAACTTTGGTGTGTGGTATCTCTCTAGAAAGTTATCTATTTTGTTTAGATTTTCCAGTTTTGTCAAGAATAGTTTTTTGTAGTAAAACCTGAGGATTTTTTAATTTCCTCAGTTTCTGTTGGTATGTTTCCCTTTTCGTGTATGACTTTTTAAATTTGGATACTGTCTCTGTGCCTTTTAGTTAGGTTGGATAAGAATTTGTCTATTTTCCTGATTTCCTCTAAGAGCCAACTCTTGGTTTTGTTTATTCTTTGTTTTGCTGTTTGGTTTTGTTGTTCTCTTTGTTTCTAATTAGTTGATTTCAGTCCTGTGTTTGACTATTTTCTGCTGTCTATTCCTCTTGGGTGTTTGCTTGTTTTTGTTCTAAAATTTTCAGATGTGCTGTTAAATTGCTAGTATGAGATCTTTCCAATTTCTTTATGAAGGCCTTAGTGCTATGAATTTTCCTTGGAACACTGCTTTCACTGTGTCCCATAGGTTTGGGTATGTTATCTTTTCATTTTCATTGAATTCTAGAAAGCCTTTAATTTCTTTCTTTATTTCTTCCCTGACCAAGTTATCATTGAGCAGAGAGTTGTTCAGGTTCTATAAGTATGTGGGATTTCTGTTGTTTCTGTTGTTGAAGTCCAACATTATTCCATGGTTATCTGATAAAAGGCAAGGGATTTTTTCAATCTTTTTGTATCTGTTGAGGCTTGTTTTTTATTTGATTATATGGTCAAATTTGGAGAAAGTTCTGTGAGGTGCTGAGAAGAAGGTATACTCGTTTATTTTGGGGTGAAATGTTCTGTAGATATCTGTTAAACCCATTTGGTTCATAACTTCAATTAGTTTATTATGTCTCTGTTTCTTTTCTGTTTCATTGACCTGTCCATTGATGAGAGTTGGATGTTGAAGTCTTCCACTGTTATTGTGTGTGTTTCAATGAGTATTTTGAGCTTTAGTAAGATTTTTTTTTTATGAATGTGGGTGCTCTTGCATTTGGAACATAGTTGTTCAGAATTGAGACTTCATCTGGGTGGATTTTCCTTTAATGAGTATGAAATGTCCTTTCACATCTCTTTTGATTAAAAATCCATTTTATTAAATATCAGAATGGCTACATCAGCTTGTTTCTTTGGACCACTTGCTTGGAAACCTTTTTCCAGCCCTTTACTCTGAGGTACTTTCTATATTTGTTGCTGAGGTGTGTTTCTTGTATGGATTCAGAATGATGGATCCTGTTTATGTATCCAGTCTGTTATCCTGTGTCATTTTATTGGTGAATTGAGTCCACTGATATTGAAAGAAGATATTAATGACCAATGATTGTTAGTTCCTGTTATTTTGTTGTTGAAGGTGGTACTATGTGTATGGCATTCTCTTCTTTTGAATTTGTTGTGAGATGATTAATTTCTTGTGTTTTCTTGGGTGTAGTAACTCTCCGTGTTTTGGAATTTTCCTTCAAGTATCCCCTGTAGGGCTAGATTAGTATACAGTTATTGTTTAAATTTTGTTTTGTTATGGAATATCTTGGTTTCTCTATCTATAGTGATTGAGACATTTGCTGGGTATAGTAGTCTAGGCTGTTGTTTGAGGTCCCTTAGGGTCTGCAAGATATCTGTTCAGAGTCTTCCGGCTTTTAGAGTCTCTGTTGAGAAGTCAGGTGTAATTCTGGTAGGTCTGCCTTTATATGTTACTTGGCCCTTTTCCTTTGTAGTTTTTAATACTATTTCTTTGTTCTGTACATTTATTGTTTTGATTATTATGTGGTGGGAGGATTTTCTTTTCTGGTCCAATCTATTTTGCGTTTTGTAGGCTTTTTGTATGTTTATAGCCATCCCTTTCTTTAGGTTAGGAGAGTTTTCTTCTATGATTTTGTTGAGGATGTTTTCTGGCCCTTTGAACTGGGAATCTTCACTCTCTTCTAGACTTCTTATTTTTAGGCTTGGTCTTTTCTTCTTTCCAAAATTTCCTGGATGTTTTAGATTAGGAACTTCTTACACTTGGCATTTTCTTTGACCAGTGTGTCAACATCTTCTATGTTATTTTCTACACGTGAGATTCTCTCTTACATCTCTTGTATTCTGTTGGTGATGCTTGCATCTGTAGTTCCTGTTCTCTTTGCTAGGTTTTCCATCTCCAGGGTTGCCTCCACTTGTGTTTTCTTTATTGCTTCAATTTCATTTTTAGGTGTTGGACCATTTTGTTCATTTTCTGTACCTGTTTGATTATATTTTCCTGCATTTATTTCAGGGATTTGTTTCCTCTTTAAGGGCTTCTACCTGTTTGGCTATGTTTTCCTGTATTTATTTAAGGGAATTAATTATATCCTCTTTAAAGGCCTTTATTATCTTCATGAGATAGGATTTAAGGTCAGAATCTTGCTCTTCAAATGTGTTAGGATAACCAGGGCTTGTTGTAGTAGGATCATGGTGTAGTGGGATGCTGATGGTATCATCATCTTGCATTAGTTTCTGTTGATTATGTTCTTGAGCTTGAATCCAGGCAGAGCCCTGTCTGTGGTTCAAGCAGGCCTCTTGTTCCCCTAGTTAGAGCAGGCCTCCTGTGTCACTGGGTAGAGCAGGCCTCCTGGGAGATATGCAGGCCTGTGGGGTGAGGTGAGGGTGGGCTGGTCTCTAGCAAATGCAGATGGAGGTTCATACCAGAAGTGAGATGGGTCTCTAACAGGGTGTGACAGAGCCTAAGTCTGCTGGACTCTGTGGGGTCACAGCTGGTGTAGGGGTTGGGGCTGGGGTTTTACCTGTGTCCCTGGTTAGAGCTGTCCTCCTGGGAGACAGGCTGGGCTGGGGGCGGGGCACACACTGATCCACAGCAAGTGCAGTCGGAGGTGCCTAGGGAAACATTTAATAGGTGGAGCCTAGTGGGGAATTTTAGGTCATTGTGGACATGTCCTTGAATGTACTATTGTGACTCTAACCTTCTACTTATTCCCATCCTCCTTAAATGGACAAATCTCAGGCTGGAGAAATGGCTCAGTGGATAAAGCACTTGCCATCCAAGTTTGAATCCCCAGAACGTACATAAATCCAGGTGTGTCAGTGGAATCTGTAATCCCAGTGCTCTTACAGGTAATTAGGAGGTGGACAGGGAGAATCCCTGGATGCTCATAGGCCAGCTAGTCTGGTATATACAGTTAAAAAAGAGTAAGAGACCCTGGCTCATATATAACACTGTCCTCTGCCCTCCACATATGTGCTGTGACACATGCATGTCTACACACACACACATACACACACACACACACACATGCACACACACCATAAATAAGGGCAGATTTCCTCAGATGTACCTTCTTGCCATGATGTACTGTGCCACTATAACACCAGGCAACAAGGTCAAATGACCATGGATTGAAACTTCTGAAGCCATGGACTAAAACAACCCTTTCTTCCTTTTAAATTGATGATCTCAACCATTTGTTCACAATAGCAGAATGCTGACAAACATGAAGTACCTTCTCCCCAAAGCCCCCAAAGATTACTTAGTTGAGTTGTGTAAAGAAAACAATAAAGAACATACCAGTGAAGGGATGGACCCATTGAAAACTCATGGTTCAGACTCTGCTGTATATTTGTGACACACAGGAATATGCCCATATCCATATCAAATGAAGCAGGAATGCTGTGTGAAAACTTAGTTTGTTAGTGAGTCTTTCTTCTTTTGCTTGGATGAAAAGTGTGAAACAGTAGACTGATATGACCACCACATCATTTTAAAGATGAAGCCTCCTCACTTGAGCAACATGGACTACCCACGAGGGCTTATTCAGTGTCTCTCAGTCTGGACAAGTGTATTATTTATCTATGTATCTATCTATCTAACTAACTGTCTATCTATCTATCTATCTATCTATCTATCTATCTATCTATCTATCTATCTTTCTGTTATGAAAAAATACCCAGACAAAGAACAAGTTGAAGAAGAAAGGATTTGTTTTACCTCACAGTTACAGAGGGGATACAGTCCATCACGGCAGGGAGGGTTTGGCAGCAGGAATGTTGAGGTCAGTGTGGCACTCAGGAAATAGTTACAACATTCCATTCTCACACAGGAAGCAGACCAGGAAGTGGAGACAGCTGATAAAGTCTCAAAGCCACCCCCACCCCCAGTGATGTACTTCCTTCTGGCCTTATTTCCTAAAGGTTCCATAACCTTCACAGTGTTACCAGTCAGGAATCAAGTGTTCAAACATGTGAGACCTACTGGGGGCACTTCTTGTTCAAATACAACATCTTTTCTCCTCAACACTGCCACCCTAACATGATGATGTGGGTGGAACAAACAGGATTTTTGATTCAAAGCCTGGCTCTATATGCCAGCAGCGGAATGACATTGGGAAAATGGCCTAAACTTTTTGTGTCTCAGTTTCCCCACCTGTGCAGGAGTAAGCATGAACTCACCTAACAGAGCTAGTGAGAAAACGCAATGCGATCCTGTCTGAACAGATCATTGTCACAGCCACAGTCGGTGTGGGGCACATTTCATCTTCTTCTCATTACCATTTTGAAAAGCTCTTGATAGCTTTTTTCCTCCAAATGAAAAATCAAGTTTTCTTTGCTATGAAGATACTTGTCAATCGGGAGCAATCTTTTATGTTTGAGCAACGAGAATTGTTCAATATCAATGGAATAAGATGGAATTAAGAAGAGGACTGCTTGCTGATGAAAATACAATCTTAGATCCTAGCGATGTGAAATTGAGAGAAAGAGTAAATGTTGTTTTCCAAGCTATCTTCCAGTGATGCTTGTGTGTGTGGAACCTGTAACTCAGGTGGGGGGGACTGCGGATTATTTTCTGTCTGGCCAGGTCATGAGCTCTAGGCCAGTGGGACAGCCTCACAGCTGGGCCCCCAAGGTGCCTAAGTGGGCCTTTGGTGCAGAAGCCAGAATGTTTCCTGGGCTACTCACTGACTTTGGGCTTGCCAGGCTGGTATTAGACTCTCAGTAGACAGCTGAGTCCCAGGCAAGCCTCAACAAACTCACTGGCTACAGCCCAAGAAGCATTTGTTTATTTCAGCTTTGTTGAGGCAGATATCTTAAAAACTATATCCTCCTCACACCATCCCCTCTCTTCTTTTCTTTCCACCCTCTGCCGGGTTTGTCTCTCACTTGGTTCACTGTTCAGCCCTGACTAACCCTGTGCCTGTTCTGTGCAGCCAGAACCATTTCTAAAAACTGCTGCTTCCTCTCCTGTGGCTTTCGATGGTTTCCAGGCAACAAAGTCTAGATCTCAGTGTGATGCTGGGATTCTCCAATTCAGCAGGTCTCTTTTTAGTCTTATGGTATGATTTTCTCATATATCTCTCCGATCTTTTTTTAATGTGTGTATATGCATATGCATGCATGGGGCCGTGGAGGCCAGGAAGGTGCATAGGATCCTTTGGAGCTGAAGTTAGAGGGAGTTGTAAATTGCTCAGTGTGGGTGCTGAGATCTAAGCCCCCATAATCATGACCGAGCAGCCAGTGCTCTTAACCACTGAGCCATCTCTCCAGCCTCCTTTACTCTAATCTTACTGAGATTTAACTGTGATTTTTTTTTTTTTTTTGAGACAGGGTCTCATTATATAGTTCTGGCTGGAACTTCATAATTACATAATGTTCTAGAACGTGCAATGTAGACTAGACTGGCCTCAAACTCACAGAGCTCCTAAGTACTGAGACTGGGATTAAAGGTGTGTACCACTATACTAAGCATAAGGGTTTTTTTTAAACACATTTTTTAAATTTAAACATTATTGCTGTATCAATTGACAGATAATAATTGTACATATTTATGGGATACGGTGTGATAGTTTGATACATTTGATAATGTGTCATGATCAAAACAATTGTCGTTTCTATTGCCTTAAACACTTTTCTGTTTTATGTGTGTTGAGAAATTTCAAAGTTCTGTTCTGTAGCTATTTTGAAATGCATATAGAATCACTGTTAACTGTAGTCACCCACTGTGCAAGTGCTATGGGACACACTAGAATTCCTTAGACCTGACTGTATCCTTTTCCTAATCCTTCTCTTCCTCCATTGCAGCTACCCTCACTCCCTCATTGCCTTCCTAACCTCTAATAAATGCCATTCTCTTCTATAGCTTTAGTTTCTGTGTATGAGTGTACGGATGTGTATGATACTTGCCTGGCTTAGTGCATTTAGCATGTTTTGCAGTTCCCACCCACATTGTAGCAAATGGCTGAATAATATTCCATTGTGTACCTATACCACATTTTCTTTAACTGTTCTTTCATCGATGGATATTTTGGCTGATACGATGGCATACTCTGGCTGCTGCAAAGCAGTTCTGCAGTAAATAAAAGAGTGTATGAATCTTTAATGCTTTTATTACCATTTCTTTCTAAATACACTTTGGAGTCAGATTGCTGGATCATATGGTAGTTCTATGGTGAGTGTTCAGAGGATAATTGTCCTGTGCTGTTCTCAGTCGTGGCTGTACTAACTCACATTTGCATCAAGGGAGTTGTGGTCCCCCTTTTCACATCCTTGCTAAGTATTTACTGTTTTTATCTTCTTGATCACAGCCGTGCTGGCTGGGCTGAGATGGCATCTTCTCGTGGCTTCAATTTGCATTTTCCCAATTAGCAATGCTTTCCCCATCAATTTCTTGGCTATTTTTGTGTTTTCCTTAGAGGAAAAGTGAGGAAAGTCCATTTATACCACATGCCTGTTTTAAACATCTGATCGTTTGGTGTTTAGCTGCCAAAATTTCTCTTTGTTTCTTGCATGCTCTGATTTTAGTCCCTTGTCAGGCAGGGAGCTTCAGACAGCCTCTTCTACGTGTTCTCCTCACTTTGTTCAGCTCATGGTGTTTAGTTCCCTGTGCTAGGCAAGTGTTATCCAAGAAATACATCCCCCTACCCATCCCCACACACTGACATTCTCCAAAATTTCCTTTGGTTTCTGCTGGCCTGCATAATCTCAGGGCCTAGCCCTCAGTCCACGATCCATTTGGAATTGGTGTGTGTATGTGCACACGTGTGGAGTGTGTGTGTCTGTGTGTGTGTTGAAAGACTTTCAGTCTAGTTTGACCCTTCTATATATGGACATCCGGTTTCCCTCATAGCCTTTATTAAAAAGATCATCACACTGGGCTTTTGACATTTGCTTTTTTATTTATGTCCTGTTATTTTAAGCCACCAAGTCATTTCCTCTGGGTGGCCTTTCCCCCCTTTTCTTTATCTTCAAAATTCAGTTCAAATGTCAGATTTTCAATGCTAACTTCCCACACACTACTTGAAACTGTGTCATTTCCCTGGAACTGCTCCCTTCCCACTCTTATAAACATTTATAAAGGTCTTCACTGCCCCCACGAGACTGTGGGCTCAGAGAGCACTGGATCTGTATTCATTCATCTCAGCCTTCCTGGTACCTAGTTCAATGTCTACTTCATAGCAACTGCTTAATAAATAAAAAATGAGTGAATGAATGAGTGAGAAACCTGGATGAGATACTGGAAAAAGAGGAAAAAATGAGAAAGGGAGAGGAAGAAGGAATGGGGGAGACAAGGAAGAAAGAAAGAAGAGACAAGCGATTGAGCATACAAGTGTATGTGGTAGAGAGAACACACTTTACATAGATCTAAGGACAGCAGCATTGATCCAGTTGAGAAGTTTTGGTTGGTTTCATGCTAAAAGAAAAGGAAGCTGAAATACAAATAGAAGAGGCAATCTGTGACACCTTGGCCATGGACAAGGGCCAGTAACCAAAAAGAGGAGGAAAGAAGGCAGGCTCTTTCCATGAAGACCTAGGGCACAGACAGTGAGGAAGGAACTGTGGTGGGAGAAAAACATTGGAACAGAGCTTGTGAATGAAAGTTTGAGAGATTTAGCTACTCCTTTCTCTCAGTTGCTCAGATCCAGCACAGGGATTAACACACAGTAGCTATTCAATAATTAGGTTCTGCATGGGATGCAGGAGGTGTATGTGTAAAGCACTTATGAGATCCAAGGTACCAACGGTTTCGCCCTGGGATGAGTGAGCCAGAGACTTCTCTGTCTCCAAGTGTCTAAGAGAATTCTATGACTCTGATAGATGCAAGGAATGCACACACAGACTCATGTAACAGTGGTTTATTTTTCTCTTGTTATTTGTGTGTGTGTGTGTGTGTGTTAGTATCTTTCTCAAACACTGAATGTTTGCAAGTGGGGACCTCTGGGTTCAGAGGAAGACTTTCTTCTCCCATGAATGGAGACTCAAGCCAAGAGAAGCCACCTACTGTCGCTGACATCTTTATTCCTGGAGAATCAGACAGTGTGTGCAACTGCCCCTTTCTTCTCCATATGCAATTCTAGAAACCAAGGCCCTAAGATGGAGACTCAACTACAAATTCTTTTGCTTGTGTTGAGAGACAGGGTTAAACCTTCACAGTGTTCATTGCTAATCTAAAAGAGGTGATCAGCTACATATTGCAGGCCGGATGCAACATCCTTGACTTGACTTCCAGCATGCCAGGTTGGAACTCTGGTGGCCAGACCACATAGTAGAGAAGACAGGGTGGTGAAGGGTGTCTGAGGCCCTACTCTTCAGTCACAAGCTGTGTGACCACAGGGATGCCTTTCAGTCTTCAGATATA
The DNA here is from genome assembly GCA_021653895.1 of Mastomys natalensis. NCBI lineage: Eukaryota > Metazoa > Chordata > Mammalia > Rodentia > Muridae > Mastomys > Mastomys natalensis. The sequence continues at coordinate 1,278,486 of JAJTUV010000434.1, forward strand.
ACTGACCTGTTTGGGGAATGTCCAAGGCAGAAAAGGAATTTCTCTTTATAACTAGGTTTTGTTTTAGGCTGTTTTTGTGGAGATTTCCATTCAAAGAATGTAGGATAGGATGGTAGCATCTCCATCATGTTTAGATATGATCTTTTGACCCTCAACCACTAGTGTGCTTACCACCCTGCACACACACATTGGACTAGACTCCAGTAAACAGTGGGTCCAGAGTGATACACAAGTAAGAGTATAGAATAAGTGGTGTTGGGAAGTGGCTTCTGTGGAGCAGACACTGTGCTGTCTGTCTTTCATTTATTAACTTAAGTGGCTCTCAAGGGGCAGAGCTCTGGAAGAGCAACCAGTGCTTGTTGGACCATGGAAGGGTTGCCATTGGCCTGGAACCCTGAGATTGCAGGTGTGGCCATGCCCCCAGAACCGGGGCCCTCTCCATTTCACCTGTAATCTTAAGTCATGTAAGACACGGGTAAGGGGCATGCCTAAGAGCCCTCTGCCTTGAGATTTGCATATTAATGAGGCCGGGGGATGTAGGTAATTAAATTTTTCCCTCCCTAGTTCCTCCCCTTGACGCTCCCAAATTTAAGGGAGCTTTTCCTGGCATGTTGCCGGGGAGCACACCAGATTCACCATTCTCGTCAATAAAACTACTTCATGGAAGCCCAGTCTGTGTGTCTTTATGGGCCTACTTCTACGACTGCGACCGTCACAACCATGTGGGAACCAAAGCGCCCCAGTGGGAAGTGCTCCCACCCAGGCAGACGCTTCAGCCTGCCGGACTCCGACTCAGCCTTCCACTGCCACATCGGCCCACCCGCGTTTTGTCCCACAAGTGCTCTAAACCACTGAGCCATCTCTCCATCTCCCTATTCTACATGAGTACATGACCACTATTCAATTCCTCTCAGCAGCAACCTGCACATTTTCTCACTCTGGGTTGACTCTTGTTTGTCTTGGTTCTATATCTTCACTCCCCTGAAAGTGTTTATAGACGGTACGTGCTCAGCTTTTTGAGGTATCCAAACAAGGCATGGTCCCAAAGCTGAAAAAACGATCCTACTGCAGATACCTGTGATTCCTCTTGCTTTGATTCAGGGCCTTTTAAGTAGGGTTACAGTTGCCAAATGCCCACAGCAGTATCAGGACCCAGTGCATATGCCAAAGCTCAATTGAACTGGGGAGAACAAAGAACATTGTCTAACACAGTCATCTTTAACGGAAGCAAGTTGTGGAGCTAATAATGGTCCTATTTTCAATGGACCGAATTAAATTACACTTCCCGTCTTGTATCTTAATTAAAGGGATAAAAATGGTTTCACATTTTAATTAGTAAGTATATCTGGAAAAGACTTAAATTAATATGGGAGTCATCACCATAGGAGGGCAGCTCTCTGCCAAGATTCACAAGGCCAGAGAGAACTCAAAGGAAGGCATCTTCTATCAGGAACAAGCCACAGCTCCAACTCAGAAATGGTGGCTCCTCCAGCTCTCTGACAGGATAAAAGCTGCTGCCTGGCAAGTTGTTGAAGAGACATGGTCATTTATTCTCTGGAAGAGTCATGTAGTGTGTGTATGTGTTGTGTGTGTGTGTGTGTGTGTGTGTGCGTGCGCGCTCGCATGCAAGTACACACATGAGATGGCTAATCTTGTTTGTCAACTTGATTACATCTGGAATCAACTAAACCTCAAGCAGCTGCATATGCCTGTGAAGAATGTTCCTGATTGGATCAAGCCAGCAGGCTAAGAAAGGAATAACAGTGTTAGTGGAGGTGATTGATCCAGACTACCAGGGAGAAATTGGATTGCTTCCCCAAAATGTAGGTAAAGAAGATAATATCTGGAGTGCAGGAGATCCTTTAGGGCATCTCTTGATATTATCATGTTCTGTGATTAGAGTCAATGGGACATTTCAGCAGGCAGGCTTAATACAGGCAGGATGACAAAGGGCCTGGACACTTCAATAATAAAGACAGGAGTCACTCCTCCAAGAAAAAAACCAAGACATGATAAGGTGCTTGCTGAGGGTGGAGGAAATACAGAATGGGTATAGTAGAGGAAAGTAGTTATTAAATATCAGCTAAGAGCATATGAACCAGTTGCAGAAATGATTATTGTATTTAACATGAGTGTTTCTGTTCTTTTTTGTTAAAAATATTTGTGCAGATTTACACATACATTAGGCAGTATTTGTACCTTCTTTCCTACACACACACACACACACACACACACACACACAACACACAATTCATTCTATCAGTTCTGATCCTTTGGAGAACCCTGTCTAATACATGTGTATATGTGAAGAAGCCAGAGGTCTACTTCTAGTATTAGACCTCATGGACTATCCATCTTGCTTTCTGAAACAAGGTCTCTCACTGGCCTGGGGCCTTACTGATTCAGCTCAACTGATTGGTCACTGAGCCTGAAGAATCCGCCTTCCTCCACCTCACCAGTGCTTCGATTACAAATGCATGTGACCTGGGTCCTGAGGATCCAACTCAGGGCTTTACATGTATTTTTGGAAGCAGTTTATTGGACTAAGCAGTCCCAAACTGCCCCTTTTCTGTGTAAACATCTTCTTTAAGGTATTTGAAAATGTGAGAGTCATGAGGAGGGTAGAGACAGAAAGTACCTTAGTGATGTCTCTGCTCTGACTTGCCCCAGATGGGAGCTTCAGGGATTTTTTTTTTCCAGAAGCTTTGTTGGCAAAGCCTAATTACAGGGAGTGATGATGGTGGGGTGAGGGGTGAGGGGTGAGGGGTGAGGGGTGAGGGGTGAGGGATGAAGGGTCTAGCCCCTGGATTTTACTCAGCAACTATCTCTACTGCTTTCCCGTGCAGGTTGGGACAAGAGCCTGGGCTGAGGATTGTTTGCTTTTCTTCTGTCTGGAGAGAAAACAATATGAGACAAAGCTTGCTTATCCCGTGTCTGAACTTCTCTGCAGGTGTGCGGGCCAACAGAGGGATTTATTTAGCTAGTTTGACTTCATATTTTTACAAAAGATACAGCTGTCATTCAGATCCTAGGGGGCTTGCTTTGTAGATTACCCAACTCTGGGCGCTAAAATCTACAGATTGCTCAAGCCCCTTACATGGAATGTACAGCGTTGCCATAGACTCCACCCACTTCTGTAGTCTTTAAATTGGGCTGTAGGTCACTTGCATTTTCCAATACATTGTAAACACCATGAACGAAGGTGTTAGACTGTGTTGTTGGGGGAATCATTTATAAAAGGTTTTGTCTATGGTGATCTCCATTCCAGAGAATTCCTGTTTGGTTAGGGTGTGGATATTTATGTACTGTTCCCTCTATTGAATGATGGCAGCTCTCATAGGCTGATATACAGCTGCAGGAGGTTAGTGTGAGCTGTGCAGTGAGGCAGTCTCCTCCATGCATATAACTGCAGTTGTGCATGGCTAAGATTGAGGACCCAGACTGTGGAGCCCAGGGGCTGTAGCACCATGGTGTCAGGTTACAGCACACTCAGGCCTGTAATTTGGCTGGAAGTGAGGTTTTTCTGTGGAGATTTGTGGACCAATAAATTTATGGGGACGTTTCCAATTTCTTGGTCTCTTACTAATGTCCCCCCCAGCATCCCCTCCCCCACCCCACCCTCTCCCACACAAACCTCTTGCTTTGGTCTCTGTGTAATTCCTTCTGTCCATCTTCCCACCCTTCCTGTTAGATCTTCCAAGACCTTCACTTTCCCTTCTTTTCAGCCTGGAGCAAGAAACTCCTCTTTGATTTCCCAGCAGACAGTTCATACAAATCTTCTGTGTAACAATAGCTTTTATTAAAGAGTTGGGCGTCAGAGGGGAGTTCTTAAAAATGAAAGCCCATGGGAAGGAAAGACTGGGCACTGTATTAGTTACCTTTCTGTTACTGTGGTAAAATGCCATGACCATCTTTAGTTCATTATCATCATGGTGAGAAGCATGGCAGCGTTCAGGAGACATCGTGCTGGAGAAGGAGCTGAGAGTTCTACATCTTGATCCTCAGGCAGGAGAAGTGACTGCCACACTAGGCCTACCTCAAGCATATGACCCCAAGCCCACCTCCACAGTGACACATTTCCTTCAACAAGGCCACACCTCTTAATAGTGACACTCCCTACTGGCCAAGCATTCAGGGGTCTATGGAGGGTCATTCCTATTCAGACCACCACAATGACCAAGGCAACTTATAAAAACAAAGAGTTTATTTGGGCTTCTGGTTCCAGAGGAATAAGAGCCTATCATAGCAGGGTGGCATGGCAGCAGGCCAGTAGAACTGAGAGCACACATCTTCAGACTGCAAGCATGAAGCAGGGTGCAAAATGGAAGCGTGTGAGGATTTTAATCTCAAAACCCGTCCCTAGGGACACATTTCCTCCAGCAAGACTGCACATCCAAACCTCCCCAGAGTGGCACCATCTGGGATCAAGTGTTCAAATGCCAGAGTCTATGGGGGACATTTCTCATCCCGACCAGCACAGGCATCATTATTTTTGGCTCGAGGCCTGTTTGCTGCTAGAGCTAGGTTCAAGGCCCTCTTATCAGATTTTATGGTGTTTTTCTCCACAGCTGTCCTTCCATCTGCTCTCTCTGAGCTGTGTCATGTTGTTCAAAATTCCTCTCTCTGGCGGATCATGAGACCACTTCAGAGTTCCTTCTTGCTAAGTAATCCATGTCCCTTCCTTTTATTACCACCCCCCCCCCACACACATACAGACTAACCCATGTTCTCCTGTTATTGTCCAAAGGTCCAGGCATCATCTAAATCACATGACCATCTGCTGTAGAGATGATTTTGCCATCTCTCTACAGAGCAGCAGTGAAGATGCAATGTTGTTGTCTGTGTATGAGTATTCTGCCTCATGTATGTATGTGAACTTTGTGTGTGTGCCTGGTTTCCATGGAGGCCAGGAGAGGGTGTCAGATTCCCTAGAACTGGAGTTACAGGTGGTCTGTGAGTTGCATGTGGGTGCTGGGAACGAGCTTGGGTCTTCTGCAGAGAGTAGGTACTCTTAGCCACTGAGATGTCTCTCCAGCCCCAGTGATGTCTTCTTAATCTTTTTCATTCCTTTGAATTATAAAAAGCTTTGGTGAGTGTGTGACAGGGAGGCTTACATCTACTTAATCAATCTTTGAACTCAATTCTTAGAAGTAAAATTCAGGTGAGAAATCAGGAGAAGTATAGCTGGGCTTTGGGGTACTCTATAGGTCTTCATTTCTTTCACCCGTCTCTGCCTTTATCTTTTCCAACCCCCCCCCAACACTAGGTAGGAGGAAAAGAAGGCTAGAGAGGAAAGTGGGCATCAATATCATTAGACTTACTTCTTGCTGATTAGGGGTATTGAGTTTCTCGGGGCAAGTGTGATCTTCACCCTGCAGGATAACCAACTTCTTCTCATCTCTTTGCACACGAACACTTGGCAAACCTTGACAAACAGCAACCAACAGTAAAAGCCAACAGCATCCAACCACCAACTGGCCAACCAGCTCTTCCTATCAGGGTTCTAGCATTCATATACCCTCTGAAAAGTCCCCAGAATCTCAAATGTCACACACTTGCAAAACACTATCTGCAGCTGACAAAATTACACCCCTGCTAGTGCTCAAGGCAAATCATAGTCAGCTGCTGTGGACAATCTGAAGCAGCCCCATATCCCACACCTGGGGTTAGAACAAATTCATATTCCCATGACATTTCTATGTTTTTTTTTTTAAAAACAAAATTCTCACTGTAAGCATGTTCACAGTGTTTGGTGCACACTACTGATTACAGTATAGAGAAGAGGCACCATCGAACTGTTCCGGAAGGACTAGGTGAGGCTCCATCCACTCTTCCTTTGGCTCACTTTGGATAGGAAGGGAAAGAATCAACAATTTGATGGGTGCAAGTCACATCTGCATGTTGATGTCATTTCAAAAGCCATTTCCTAAGATGTGTCTGCATAACCAGGGAAGGAGGAGCCCTCTGCAGACACCCAACACATCACCTATCTGACAGCGAGCCTCCAAATGGAATCTTAAGTTCCAGACAACCATTTATCAAAGAGTTTCTGGATGCTACTTTTCAATTTGCATTAGACCTTTCCAACATATTAATGAGATGCTGTTATTAATGTATACATTTTTACTGTTCTATTCAATTTTGTATTTGAAGTTAATGAGCCTACAGGGTCAAGCCAGCTATCCAGGGAGAGTATGCAATTGCTATTCTTTGCAGTCCATGATGATATCCTCTCAGAAGGTAACATGAAAGTTACAATCAACTCTGGCAGCCTTTGTCAGTCACCTACCTCTTCTATTGCTGAAAACTGGCTCCAGCACAGTGTCTGACTCCCAGTGCCCTTTGCTCTGGATAAGGTCTACTACTGCTCCCTTCTCAGATCCATTCACAGACATTGGACATGCCTTAGTGGTTTCATCTCTTGATTTGCTTTGAGTTGGAGCCCAGAGCACAGGAGTTTCTTCAGAGGCACTCAAGCTAAGGAGAACCAGGTGGTTAAACTAAGTCTTTGAGAACATTGTTCCCTGGTATCTAACCATCAATTTAGTTTCTAACTCTAGTGTCCTGGGCTTGATGCCAGTGCTCCTGAGTGCTACTGCCTGGAACAAGCCTTCAACCTCTTAGCCCACAAGGGTTTGGGTCTTAGAAAGAAACTCTTCAAATCTAAGGCATTCATTGATACCAATCTATGATCTCTGCCCCTGCCTAAGCTCAGAGAGAAGTGTCCTCACCAGTGGGACCAAAAGGCTTTGGTTACTAAGCAAAGGGATGGTTAACTCATCTAGCTGTATATAGGGCTCTCTGGTAGGTAGATAGAGATCCTGGAACTTAAAATCGACTGCCTCTCACCTTTAGTCACATACCTGGGGCTCTCCTCCCACAAAGGGGAACCACAGCCCCAGGGTATCAGCATTAAGGCAAGCACAGGGGCTCCAGAGGCTCTTGCTTTGCCCTGTTGTCTCTAACCCAGTTTTTACCTTATTCTGAATTCTAGGCTCCACATCTGAATTATGATTCTACATTTTGAGGTTTGGGACTTGGCATCCACAGGATCTCAGCTTTCTCTGGAACTGACAGGCACCATGTTCACTACTCTTCAGACTCCAAGGTGCTACAAGGAAGAGTTACTGACATCAGCCCTCAAGAGCCAGCAGGGTGTCTAGTGGGATACTGTGGAGTAAGAAGATAAAAGGAGACCCTTAATTCTCTGTCAGAAAAGCTTAATCCAACCTAGATACTTGGATAACGACTGCTTGGCCTTTACATAACTCACTGTTTGTGTATCTTTGTGTATGTATAAAGGTAAGTCCTGACTTGTGTGTGGGTACATGTGAATACACATGCATGTGGAGGTCCAGAGGTTGAGATCCTGTGTCTTCCTCAGTCTTTTTCCATTTTATTTTTGAAGATATATTTTATTTTATTGTATGTATGGTTTGGTTGCATGTATGTCTATGTACCACATATGTGCCTAGTACCCTTGGAGGCCAGAAGAAGGTATTGGATCTCCTGAAACTAGACTTGTAGATGTTTGTGAGCCACTATATGGGACCTGAATCCTGGTCCTCTACAAGAGCAGCCAGTGCTCTTAACCACTGAGCCACCTCTCCAGCTCCTTTACCCTTCACCTTGCACGTCTGTGTGTGTGTGTTTGTGTGTGAGACCCTGAGGCTCACTGATTTATTCAGATTAATTGGCCAATGAGCCACATGGATCCTCTTGTCTCCGCCTCCCTAGTGATGGGATTATAAATATAAGCCACCGTGTCTGACTTTTACAAGGGTGCTGGGGGTCAAACTCATGTACTTATGCTTGTACAGCCAGTAGTTTGCTGACTTACTATCTCCCCACCCTTCAAATGTATAATTAATTATTGGAGACAGGATCAAATGAGTTTCCCCCACATACCATACACCAAATCACAGACATCCCACACACTTTTGGGGCTACTCCTGTGTGCCCAGCCTTACTTCTCCTTGGTTAAGATGCTAAAACTGTTCTAACTGGCACTTGTAGGACAAAATGCCCTCAGTGTAGGGGGAGGTTCTTTAGCTTCTGTGGTCAGTATTCAATATCTGGAGAAGGCCTGGGCTCTGAATCAGACTCAATGCACAGGATTGCTAGTGGTTTTTGGTGCTAGCTCCTAGACTAACCAGAATAGAGCTTATGTCCATTTTTCTGGGGTTGCTTTAACAAAGTCCCATAAACATATGTGGTGTGTGTGGTGTGTGTGTGTGTGTGTTTAAAATAACAGAGGTTTCTCATGGAGGCTGGAAATTGAAACCAAAGCTTTGGTAAAACTGGTTTCCCTGAAACTTGGAGGGAGAGGACTCTACCATGCTGACTTTCATCGGTGATCCTTGATACTCCTTGGTAGTGGGCCCATTACTCAAGTATCTGCCATCAGCATGTACTTCTTTTCTACACAGGGCCTCCCTGACATTTCCTTTTCTTCCACAATACTAATTATCAGACTTTGGGCCCAGCCAGTAATATAGGATGTTCTCATCTTGAGATCTATCTTATAGAGCACTATCAATAAAACACCGAAGACTTGGGCCATTAATAAGCATCAGAAATTTGTTACTTAGAGCCAGAGATATAGCTCAACGGATAGTGCTTGCCTAGCATGCACAAAGTCTTAGGTGCAACTCCCAGCACTGCATAAACAGGACATGGTGGTACATGCCTTTTATTCTAGCACCCTGGAGGTAGAGAGAAGACAGTCAGGCATTCAAGGTCATTCTTGGCTCTATAGTGATTTGGGAGCCTGCCTGAGATATACAAGATCTTGTTTATACATATATCTTACAGTCTTGAATGCCATGGAGTCCAGTGTACTTGGAAGCCCCACACCAGGGGTGGATGCTCTCTCACCTTCCTGCCTCTTCCCTAAGATAACAGCCTCCACCAAGCTCTTTCTACAGCAGAACCATCATTTTCTGCTGCAGGCGACACCTCTTAACACTGTCACGTTAGGGATTGATCTTCAACATGAATTTTGAAGAGGAAAAATATTCAAATTATGGCAAATCTTCAACTTATATCATTTACAATGATACTATTGTCCTAGGTTCTGAAGGTTGGGAAAGTGCCATTCTTCTACCAACCACAAACCTTATTCCGGACCAAGTTGGCATGGTTTATATTGGTGTCCTGCCAAGCCTGCCTAGATCTGACCTTGCCCCCAGGGCACTGGGCTGCCTACTACCTCCCTGCTTCAGTCTGAGAGCCTGGGTAACTGCTTTAGCTCCAAGCATCTCTTGTTTCTGAGTTCCTCCACTAGGTTTCTCTCTTGTGAGTCAGGTTCTTCTAGTTACCAGGAATGCCCAAATTACTCAGAGTTCATCACACCCCATCATACACAGAACAACAGATTGTTAGAGTCTGCTCAGCCATTATTCCAGGGAAAAGGCCATGAATTTCAGCATGGGACAAATTTTGGTTCTGGGCTCTAACATAATCACTCTTACCTTGTGTACATAGTTCGCTACACACTTCTGGTCCTTGGCTTCTCAAACTGTAGAATGTGATGATGATGCTTTACTTAAAGATGGTTGTGAGAAATGGACATGAGCATTTGTGTGCAAGGCCCTGAAATGTGAGTGGTAACACAGGGTTTTCTTGCCTCTTTTCTCTTTTTTCCACCCTCCTTTCAGTGTAAGGGTTGTTAGTATTCTGTCTAAACTCCACCCCCACAGTTACCTGGCAATGACCAGGTAGGCCTGCCCCTATAAAAGGGGCTGTCTGGCCCCTCCTTTCTCTCTTGCTCCTTGACCTGGCGCCTGCAGGTCCTCTCTGTCCCTGCCCCCCTCCCTCCCCTTACCCTCTCTCCACGTGGTCATGGCCGGCCTCTACCTCTCTGGCTCTCTTCTCTCTCTCTCTCTCTCTCTCTCTCTCTGCCTCTACTACCTCCTGGCTCCCCTCCCCATGCCCTGAATAAACTCTATTCTATGCTATACTGTCGTGTGGCTGATCCCTCAGGGGGAAGAGATGCCTTGGCATGGGCCCGCTGAGACATCCCTTCCATCATTTTCTATTCCTTTCAAGGGTCCTTGTTACTATAGAGACAAGGTGGCATCCCTGCAATGTGGCAATAGAGCTGATCCTGAGTAGGAAGATCTTTGCTTCTTCTGTTGTTTAGATGAGAAGGATGGAATGGGAGGGGGCTGGTCTGGAGAGATTCAGTAGAGGGTAGAAAAACCTGAGGAGGTGGCAGGAAGGAGGAAACACTTTCTGTCCAGCTGAGATTGTATATCAAATACCCACTCTGTAATAGAAAGCCCACAGAACTTTCTAGAATTTGTAACTACAGACAAGAAGTGTTAATGTTAATTCCTCTTCTTCCTGTTTTCTTTTCCTGGAGACAGTTCAGTCTCTCCCACCTTCCTCGTTTGCATGTATCAAACCACAGCTGAGTCAAAGTTTGCTCTTGACCCCATGACAGGCATCTAACACTGGCCCCAGTCCTTTTATCCTTTGGCTACTAGCTTAATCTGGGCCCTTTGTGCTAGCCTCATGGCCATGGCTGGGGGCTGATTTAACAGGAAGGGCATTTTGTGCAGTTTGGATGCAAAGCTGAGCTTATAGGTGCAGGGTGAAGGGCAGCTAACCTAAGGTAGTGTCTCTTTTTATGTTGAATATCTTTTAGAGAAGATTCCCAGTTGCCTTAACTCCACAGCAAAGCTTATCATTTGCTGACAGTCACCACAGATTTCTGTGATGGGTATGCTTTGCTTAAACTACTTAAAATTGATAATGAATATGCAAATAGATCAAGGATTTGGCTCATCTTCTTATCCCATTGTGAGCCTTCAGCTACTTTTGTATCTCTGCTGTGTTCACCCTTAAGGGGCTGTTGGTTTTCCCACGTTGTTTCCCAGTCTTCTAAGGGCTTGAATCATTTAGATCTGATCCCAGAGCCTCAGCTCTTCTCCCTCAGTGAGTCTCTCTCAGTGAGTCTCCCTCATGACTCCATTCATGCAGTCCTCTAATTCATTTACTGAATTCTGACCAGGGCCTTACTGTGGTAGATGGAGGAGACTATGTAGTCCTTTACTTTCACTTCAGTTTACTGAAGCTGAGCGAAATCTTAGGCTTCCTAGCAACAGTCTGGGCCTAGAAGCCAGCTTTGTGGCATGTTTGCACAATGTGTTCTGTGTTTACAAGTTTGAAATGGAATAGATCTGCCTGGAGGCTATGTTAGGTATCTCTTCTTAGATACATTCTTCCTTGGCACAGCCTAGCTAGGGCAGAGTTGAAGAAACAAGGTGTTCCCCACCCATAGCTCTCCTTAGAACTGGGATCATGCTTCTGCTATTCACAGGAATTGGTCAGCTGTTGCCTAGCAGGGGTTACAGGATGCATAGAGTAGTAGTTTGAATCAAAAGCAATGGTTAGAATGCCTATTACGGACACACAGGCTCTGGCCAATCAGAACAAGCAATAGTCATAATTATAGGATGAAGTTGAGGATCAGCCAAAATGCAAGCTCACAAGGAATTTCACATTCATATCTCAGTCTAACCTTAGCCACAATTATGTGAAATGCGGTTGGATATTTTTCAAATTTTACAGATGAGGAAACTGAGGCACAGAGCTGGTCTGGGCCTTGATACACTCTTTGTTCATAGTGGATCATAGTCCTATGGGAAGTTCCAAAGAAGAAAGGATTGTAAGAGTCAATACACACGCACACGCATACACAAGGACATTCTCAGAAGACAATATTTCCTTATTTGGGAAGTGAAAACAGAAGGCAGAAGTGGGAAGAGTTGTGTAACCAGGATGCTGGCACTCAAGTTATTGGTCATCACAAATACCAGTGAGCAAAGACAGGAACTGAATAGGTAAGCTGTGCTTTATTCAGGGAGTCATTAATGTAAGAAGGAAGTAGTTAATACCCTTAAAAAAACTGACTTTCCTCTCATTTCCAGCCAGCAAGCTTATAGGTGAGGAAGGTAAAGACATAGTTTGGAAAGGTCTTTCTGGAACTCAGTCTTGCCCCTCTGGTCAGATGATCAGCAACACTTCTGAGACTTGTGATGTCTAAGCCTCTGTAGTTATCATTTCTTGCTCTGGATGTCAGAGCTCAGACACTTCTGTGAACTCTAATTCTAGTTAGATATCTGCCCCTGTCAACTCAGTACTCCTGAGATGGTTATCAACTTGACATAACCTAGAATCACCTGGTAAGAGAGTCTCAAAGAAGTATTGTCTATACTGACTAAACTGTAGGTATGCCTGTGGGGGATTGTATTAATGAGTTAGTTGCTATGGGAAGACTCGGCCCACTGTGGGTGGCACCATTCCCTAGGCAGGGGATTCTGAACTGTATAGGCATGGAGAAACTGAGTTGAGCAAGTGGGAAGAAAGAGGGATGTATACATTTGTTCCTCTCTGCTCTTGACTGTGAATGTGACTAGTTATTTGAAGTTCTTGCTTTGATTTTTCTACAATGATAGAGTATTGTCTAGAATAGTAGGCTGAAATAAACTTCTTTCTTCCCTAGTTGCTTTTTTGTTTCATCACAGCAAGAGAAATGAAATTAGAACAATTTCTCTAGCTGGGATATTTCTGGGCTGAAGCTTAGGTCAGAACCAACAAGCAATTAAGAATGTGCACATGCTAAACCATTAATAACACATATGTGCAGATCCTTTTGATAATCTGAAATAATAAAAGTGTCCCACATATTTCCTTCATCCCCTATCAGTTGATATTTAAGGAGAGAAATCAATAAAGTGAATATCAGTGACTGAGTTATCATCATGGACTATTGCAGTTGGTACTCTGGAAACCCTCTAGAAATGGTGTGGCCTTTGTCTTGGGACTGTCACTAGAAAATAGGGTGGATGGGTACATATCCACTCTCTGCCACCCGACTTGGGCATTGCCTTCCCTGAATCAGATGGCTGCTTGGAGCCAGCTTGCAGGACACCAGCAAAGGTTAGAAGAGAGATCTGTGCTTGAGGGCTGAGAATCATCTTTACAGCTACAGGCACACCCAGTGGACAGGGTATAGGGGGAGGCAGACAGATCCCAAAGTACAAAGAAAATGGGAAGCCTGTGTCACCATCATGGGTTTCTTCCCCACGGGAAGGATAGTCTTATTCCATGCCTAGGACAATGCTCCATTCTTTGGAAAGTATAAGGACCTTGTCCCTTTACCTTCCGCTTCCACAGTTCTGGTGTCTTCCTTACAGACAGGCTTCCTTCTCTTAACCTCTGACTTGTTTGTTTGGGAATGTGCAAGACTCAACAATACAAGGAAGCCTTGCTTAGGCTCTGGTGAGAAGCGTACTTTAAGGCTGCCTCTCTTTCATTAGAGAACCCCACACCTCATTCTCTCTAGCCTGCAGTTGTCTCTGCACCCTGCCACATGGTTCAGTGGGAACCACTGGATGACAGAGAACACTTGAATTTTGGAAGCCACTGGTCTAGAGTACGCTAACAAATACACCTACTAGTTGGAACATTATTTACCATTTATCTTGTCTCTCCCTCAGCACTGACTACTCTTTGATAGAAACAGTCCACATTCCATGGCAGAGATCTGTCTTCTAGTCTGGGAGTGACAAGAGATCTACTCCCAAGGATGTTGCATAACCAAAGTACAGAGGTGTCAGGAAGTTGCTTGGGGATGATTAAAAGAAACATCTTTTCCCCTTCTCGGTCAAGGATTAGGGAATTTGCTGGAACGTTTAAATGCCTTATTAGAGAGTGCCAAGCCAATTGCTCAATGGCATTTATTTATTTATTTATTTATTTATTTATTTATTTATTTAGTGTGTGTTTATGTGAATGTGTGCATTATGTATCCAGCCAAAGGTTGACATCAGATTGTCTTTCTTAATTGCTCTTCACTTGGACTTGCCTTGTTGTTTTTTCTTTTCTTTTCCTTTTCCTTTCCTTTCCTTTCCTTTCCTTTCCTTTCCTTTCCTTTCCTTTCCTTTCCTTTCTTCCTTTCCTTTCCTTTCCTTCTCCTTTCCTTTCCTTTCCTTTCCTTTCCTTTCTTTTCTTTCTTTCTTTCTTTCTTTCTTTCTTTCTTTCTTTCTTTCTTTCTTTCTCTTCTCTTCTTCCTTCTTTCCTCTTTCTTTCTTCTTTCTTACTTTTTGATACAGGGTCTCCCACTGAATCTGGAGTTCACCATTTCATTTATACTTGCTGACCAATGAGCCTCAAGGATTCACCCATTTCTACTCCCCAGCACTGGCTTACAAACACATGTATCTATGATCAGCTTCTCATATGGGTGTTGAGAAGCCAAACTCATGTTCTCATGATTGTGCTGCAGCCATTTTCCAACTGTGAGTCATCTCTCCAGCCAGCAATCTTCATTCTGCAGAAAGTGCTGGCTAGGGCTTGTGATAGGAGCTGAAAGCCTGGCCTTGTGATCTATGTAGAGGAATTTTTCATCTATCTTGAAGTCAGTGGGGAACCATTAGGAGTAATGAGAAGGACACTGACCAGTGGTTTTGAAGGCATTTCTCCCAGGCATTTCTCAAGATGATGTTTTCATGGATGAAAACCAGAGCCAAGGAATCTGGAAAGAAGATTGCTAGCATGTCTAAAAAACTGGCTGGGATTGGGGAACCCATATTAGAACTGACTTTTCGTGCTGGAGCTTCTAGTTTCGAGGCATAGGAAGGTTTGGTTTTGAGGGGACTTTAACCGTTTGCTTTTAGACTTTGACAGCATGGGGTAAGCACTAGCTGTATGATCCAGTTCATTTCCCATTGTATTTAGGATGCTCTTGAACACTCCCAGGACACCTGCCCTTGAAAGATATCCTCCTTCATTCCTTAACTTGGGTGTTCCACTGGGACTCTGGCAAGCTTCAGTTCACTGATACACATCAGCAGGGACTGCTGAGACATTTAAGCTTTGACTATCTCTACTTGAAAGGCTAGAGATAAAGTTTCCCACTGCCGGAGAGGAGGACACTCAAATAATTTAGGTTTCTGCTGGTCACACCTCACTTGCAACCCTGCCTAAATCCCCCAATGCTATTTCCACAACTCAGAAACTGAGCGGATTATCAATCATAGGGACATCCATCCCTTAAATTCTTCCTGATCCCCACTATGCATCTGGTCCTAGGGATGACAGAGCTCCTCTTTGCTCCTTTCACACCAACACATCCCAACCCCTTCACCCACCCACAGATGGACTTGACTTTGGTAAATCCAGTGTCATTTCCCCAGTAGGCAAAGGCCATGTTCCCCTGTGTAGAGTCAATGATCTGGCTAACTGGGGGTCTTCAGGAAGCACTCCTTCCTGTGTGTCTGCCTTCAGATGCCTAAGTAAATTCTTAGGTGTCTCTGTGTTCCTTAGCTTTGAATGTCAACTTAGAATTGTCTGAGCTGGTATTCTTAATTGGGAGAGTGCCTAGAACAAGTTGGCCTGTGGACATGTCTGTGGAGAATTGCCTTGGTCGCACCTTGAGGTGGAAAGATCCACTTTGAATGTGAGCAGAATCATTTCATGGGCTGGGCTCTGGGGTGCATGAGGGTGAAGAAAGAAGTAGCAGCAGGCTGGGAACATGGGTTTACTCATCTCTCCCTGCTCTTGACTGTGGGTATCATGCAACTGACTGTTTCAGTTCCTGCCTTCACTCCTTTTCCAGTGGTAGGTTGAAACTTAGAATTATAATCCAAATAAAACCTTTCCTCCCCTGAGTTGGTTTTGGCCAGGGTGCTTTGTCACAGCAATAAAAATAAAACCAGGACCCTGTCCAAAGCTACACAGCTAGGGATCATTTACAGGAGAACTCTGCTGTTTCAGAGTGTTGAGAACAGTACTGCACCAATGATCCCCTTTATTGTGCCCCAAAGTCTTAGTAGAAGCTACATAGCTTGAAAGCAGTGGTTACACTAGAGCCCAAATCACCCCTCTGCTCAAATCAGCCATTGGCCTGGGGGATGGTTTTGCAATTAAGTATGCAGTGTGGTTCTTTGCTGATAATCCCCTTGCTGAGTCTGGGAGGCAGATCCAAAGCTGCTTCTCACCAGAGAGCTCCTTTCAAACCCCAGACTGGGCTTTTAAAGGAGACAAGTCATTCTTTTTGTCCTGAATAGCTAAAAACCATCAAAATGAATATTGTAAAGAACAGCTTTTGCTGTGTCTCCTAAGGTGTGGATGTGGGGTTTCGGCTCCCAGGGCAGCACCCTGAAGGTGAAAGGGGAAGTAGAGGAAGGTCACAGACAGAGATGAGGTAGATAACTGTTGAAAGAGACAGCCTTGCTGTTGGGGACAGAGACATAACGCAACTTCTCTAAGGGCACCCAGAGATACTGAGTGTCCTAACAGGGGGAACCTGTCGAAATCCTGGATCAGGGTTCATGCTGATGCCATCTAATATGTAAGATGCATTTATTGTATACCAAACACTATTACAGGTGAGGAAACTAAAGCAGAGAGAGACAGAGAGACAGACACAGACAACAGACACACACACACAGAGAAAAGAGAAAAGAGAGAAAGAGAGAGAGAGAGAGAGAGAGAGAGAGAGAGAGAGAGAGAGAGAGAGAGAGAGGAGAGAGAGAGAGAGAGAGAAAGAGAGAGAGAGAGGAGGAGAGAGAGAGAGAGAGAGAGAGAGAGTTAGTTGCTGGGCTTGAGGCTGGAGAATGGTGAAAATGGGACTCAAAGCCAGGAAGTCACAGAGTCCTTTCTGTGTTCCACTCTCCCCCCACTCCCCACCCCCCCCAGCTCCCTAGGTTTCCACATTCAAAAGCAGAGCCTGTGTGTTTAGCTCTTTTGACCCCAATCTCACCATGCTTTGAGCCAGCTTACTTCAGGAAGAGGCAGGGCTTGCCTTTGCAAGGCACTGGATATGTGTCAGTCAGGTTGAACGAAAGAGTTATTCTCCCAGCTCTTTTGTATGACCAGTCCTATATGAGAAGGGGGCTGGACCATATTATTTGTGGATGGCTACCTTAGTACCTCTGACATACACAGGTCTCCAAGGATGGGATGCTTGGAGAAAAACTAACTTGTACAGATAGGTCAGTATGTCCAAGACACTGCATTACCTTTCCTGTGAGCCAGACCTACACTTAGCCTTGTCTTAAATGTCCATTAAATCTCAGGAGTGGTTCCAGGAAGTTGTTTGGAACCTTGAGAGAATAGAATTAACATCAACTTTATTCATCTGGCACTGACAATTTGGTTGGCAATAAATTGCTTCTCCACTAAGAATATAATCAGTCCTCGTCAGATTAGTTTCTCACTGGGAGCTGTTCTGAATCCTTTCTGTGGCTGAGATCAGACTGGAGTAGGGGAAGATAAAAAGAAATTAGATACCTGAGTGATGAATCAGATGACCAGCAAGGATGCCTAGAGCAAGGCAGAAAAACCTGAGGTTCCCCAAAGCCTCATGACAGCTTGCAGGAAATCATATATCAGCTCTACCTCAACCACACATGCTGACAGAACAGGCAGCTACAGGTTCCCACATACATCCCATGTGCTTGGTGAGGTCCTGGCTCTGTCCAACCACAGAGGGTATAAAATAGTCATTGAAGCAGACACAACCCATCCAAACATGTCAACATTATACATCCAGAACAGACACCTAAGCCAATGGTCATACTTGGATTCCTGCCTTAGGCAAATCCTTCTTAATGATGAACAGAGGACCCAGATAAACATGCATACCATCTCTGATGTATCCTCAGTCAGTCCACATCTCCTGAGCATCTTTCATTTCTGCGTGTTAGTGCTGACATCCTAACTTTGAGAGTGGCCATGTTGGGAGACAAAGCCATGTGGCAGAACCTTCATGAATGAGTCTCTAACAAGATTCCTTCTCTTTCTACCATTTGAGAAAACAAAAAGTTGATGTCATTGACCCAGGAAGGAGGCCCTCACCAGGCTCTGCATCTGCCTGGGGAGTCAGTATCAGACTTCCCACGAACAGGGAGTTGAATTTCAGTAAGCTCTTTAGCTTATGACATTTGTCACAGTAACCCAAATGTATTAAAATCTCATTTCTGATATCTGCCATGCTGGTCCTCAGGGGCAATGTTCTCTCAGTCAGTCTGATTTCGAACATGCTGTATGCTAATTTGTAGGCCTCAGTTGTTGATCAACATGTAAGTAGCAGAAAGGCTTGTACTATCTCTTCCCCTGTGGGCTTCTCTTAAGCTCTCATATTGGCGGACGGCCGCTCAGTGGTGGATTCTCAACCAGGGCAACTTCCTTAGGATGGGGTTCTCTGCTGAAGTATTTTTTTAAATTACAATTGATTGTATGTGTAATGTATGGTACCGTATTTTATGAGATCATTTTCATATAAGAAGATATTGTACATTAGTTGTGTACCTTCCCATATACCCGCTGCCTGCCCTCTCTCACCCGTCCCCCCATTAGTTCCCTTTGTCTCTTTAGACAGTTTTGCTTCTACTTCATGTCTTTTATACACACATGATTTTCTAGATCTATATAAACATTTAAGAGGAAGATATGATACCTGTCTTTCTAAGGCTGGTTTGATTTGATCATTTCTGGTTACGCCCATGTCCCTGCACAAACCAGTAACTTGGTTTTTCTTTATGGCTGGAAAAAATTCATATTTGTATATCCAGCTTCTTTCTTTCTCTATTCCTTTGTTGTTGGGCACCTAGATCAGTTCTGTAAACTTCTACTGAAGTATTTGAAAGCCAGTTACAGGCAGCAAAACAAGGTACCACAGATATGCAACCTTGTTACCCTGTAGACTTTGAGAAGAGAAAGTCATTATTAAACCACACCTCCATATAGATTAGTGAATTGATCACCAGCCAAGGACCCTTACTTTCACCCCAGCTGACCACTTACCACGGCTACTGACAGGACCACTAGACTGCCCAGAGCTGGAGCTACCTAGGAGTCTAACAGGACTAGAACAGAACAAAGTATGATCATCAAATATTTAGGCATCAGGATGCACCTTCAATCCATTCTTTGACTTCCTTTCATAAATCCTCTCATGAATCTAGTTTGAGTTTTATGGGTACAGCATTCCTGGGAGAGAGGTGGATTTTTGCTCCTTACAGTGGAAACTACTAATTCAGGCCCATGGGATTTGTTTTATGGAGGCTTTCACTTCCTATAAGAATACTGCCTGGAGTTTTGGAGGGCACATTTGGGGACTTCAAGTCAGTTTAGCATTTTAAAGATCTAAATAAAATGTAAAGGATCTTGATAAAAAATACAGTTAGACTCCAGGCAGGAGGAAGCATGATCACATTAGTGCGTCAGGCACGTATTCCCAGATGCTCTCTTGCTTATGAAAATCCTTGCATTCTGGTTGTTGGTCTCAGGAAATGACAATGTGTTTACTTTCTTCCCTTTTATTCTTCTGAGACCTTTGGAGTTTCTGAGCCGGGCTGTTGATATTCCATCCGAGTTTTTATTTATGAAGAAGGGCATAGCCACATTTTGTCATGTGACACTGGAGGTTCCCATCACAGCTCTGCCAGAGAAGGGCTGGGTGGCTATGGGTTCTTATTTTTGGACCTGGGTTTCTGCACTTGCAAAATGGGATGAATAAAACTTACTTTCCTGTGGTTCTGGGTGGATGGAGCTGCACAGTATTTACAAAGCATTTGTCGCTTAGTGAGCACTAATTAAGGGTAGTTATTAACAGCCCCTAGTCAAGCTATGAAGATGTGGTGAAGGGAGAGAACATGAGAAAAGCTTCTAACAGTTGGAGGGAGTTTCTTACTGTTGTGACAACGTTCCTGAAAGCAGGCGAGATTCCTGACAGCGTCCAGAGCCCAGGGAAGGCTGTGCCAAGCAGGATCAAATCACATGACTTCTATATCAAGAAGATGTCTGCAAAGAAATAAAAGCAGATGTTCTCGACAGTTTAGTTCTCACCTTTAAGCTGTTCAGCTGATGAGATGAAGCCCACCCTTGTTGCTGAGGGTAACTTTTATGATCAGAGGTCACCTGATTGTAGATGTGAGTCTCATCCACAAACCTTCTTCACAGCAACAGCAGCCTAGTGTTTGACTAAATGGCTGGGTGCCAGAGCCCTGCTAAGCAGATGCCTCACAAACTCTCACACTCCCCGGGAGTCCACACTTATGGTTACAGGATGTTAGCTTCCTGGAAAAAGCATGTTGTAGTTTGTGTGTCCCAAGGCACATGTGATAAGGCTTAGTACTCAGCATGGTGTACCTAAGAGGTATTGGAACTTTCAAGAGGTAGGGCTTGGTAGGCAAGATGGCTTAGTGGATACAGAAGCTTTCTGTCAACCTTGACAGTCTGAGTTCAATCCCTGTACCTAGATGGTAGAAGGAGAGAACAGACTCCTGAAAGTTGTTCTCTGGCCTCCACATGAGCACATGTATGCACACACACACACATACATATATACATATGTATATATGTGTGTGTATGTATGTGTAAGTGTATGTGTATATGTATATGTATGTATATAGATGTGTGTGTATACATATATATATATGTGTGTGTGTGTATGTATGTGTAAGTGTATGTGTATATGTATGTATATAGATGTGTGTGTATACATATATATATGTGTGTGTGTGTGTGTGTGTATGTGCTTGTGAATGTCACACACACACACACACACACACACAAAATAAGTATAATTATTTTTTTAAAAAATGAGTGGGGTTGAGTGGGAAGAATTTGGACCCCTGAGAGCAAAAGAGGAGTCATAGTCTCTCTCAGTCTGTTCCTTTGCTTCCCTTCCAGTAGGGGATGGTTTTGCTGTGCCTCACACACTTGCTGAGAGTTACTGCTCCCTACCACACGCCTACAAGTAGATGGTCTTTGAAATCAGTGACTGAACTTCCAGACTTATGAGGTGAATCAACCTTTTCTCTCCACAAACTGATTAATAGGGTATTTGATACAGGGACAGAATACTGGCTAATCTGGGGTGTTCCTCACCTACAAATCTGCCTGAACAGATGCTTTTTGGGTGGCAATGAAGACAAGACAGACTCTTTTTCACCCAACTCTGGCTCAGATCCTACAATGACTTTCGTTTCTTTTCTTTCCATTGCAGTTACTTTAATGTTCTGAGCCACACTGGAGCTACTGGGATCTGCCTAAGGGCAAATCTACTCAGCTAGAGACAGACCAGGGGTCCCACCTCTCCCTGGCCACATTGTAAAAACACTGTTGAACTCACTGCTCTTGCTAATGACACATTCTATAAGTTTATTGTAAGCACTTTTCTGAAGTTCATTTTATGCAGTTAGGCCCAGACCCTGGGGATAAAGCAATGTAGATCTGTAATTAGCAGCTATTGAATTCTCTCTTCTCACATGAGCTGCCATGAGCAAAAGGACTTCTGGTCTACCAGAAGTCAGATTACCTTGCATCAACACCACCCATACGGAACACTCTGGATGCTCTGAGATAGCTATTCAGAAGACTGCAGATTGCATCTGATGGCTCTGGATCCTAGCCAGGCTGACTGAGATGCTCACACTGGAGTGTTGCAACCACAAGTCTTGATGAACTATTTCTACTTGGCCATCTGAGCATTTCCTCTGGTGGATAGGTGGCTCATGACAAGCATATGGCTGGTCCCAAATTCAAGCCTTAATGAATGTGATTGGTTCTAAGAGGCAGGGCTGTGATTGGCCTAAACAAGTGGCCATGGTTGGTTAAATCCAATAGCTCCCGACTGGCCAAAACACATGGCTATGATTGGCTAGACACATCTTTGTGAGATTTACAAGCAGACTGCCCATTCATGTCATGGTGCCACATACAGCTGATACTACTGGCAAGTCCTGTACACTTCCAACCACAAAGTGTCTGCACTTGTTGCTTGATAACTGAAGGAATGGGAATGATTGCAGTGGTTCTTGAGCCCCAGCTTCCTAGGGCAAATACCAGCAACTAACATAATGCAGAGGAGGCCTCGGGATAGCCCTTGACAGCTGAAGAAGCTGCCAAGTTTGGAGAGCTTAGATCTTCCTACTGGTGAGCTGCCCTGAATCCACCCAGCAATACTGAATCCTAGTGTGGCTAGAACCGCTACAGGAGACTGCCTGCTGATCTCTCTTGGTAACCCTGTTTGCCTGCTGGCATCCCTGTGGGAGAGGATGCCTACCCTGACTGGTGCGGGCAGCACCCAGCTCAGTGTCAGTTCCTGATCGGCCCCTTGATACTATTACTTCCAAGAAGCAGTGGATGTACTTGCTTATGCTCGTGTTCCTGAACATGTTCCCAGCAGACATAGTTCCCCGAGTGATCCTGGCAGCAGCTGCTGATACTAAAGGAACAGCTAAATAATTTGAGAGTGTACAAAGCAAGAAAAGAGGGAAGTAGATGTAGAGAGATGGTCTTGATACTCAAAGTCTACCAATGTTCATAGGTCCCACTCATTGCCACCTTACAGACTGAGGGGGAAAGAAAGCTGCTGAAGGAATACATTCATTTGTAAAGCTTCTGACCACTCCACAGTGTCTATACATGTAGAGTGTGACAGAAGCCTCCACCAGCTGATGAGTGATAAGCACATTCCATCTCCTGTGTCTCAGTACAACTTAATTTGAGCTGAGTCTCCTCTTGCAGAGACTAATTGCAGCATGTCCTGGGTCTGTGCTCTAACCTGGAATGCCCTCTTTTCTCACTATTCTTATTCTGTTAGTCTCCCCTTCTGCATCCTATACATCACATACAGCCAACCTAGTGTTCATGCACAAGTGACTGCACACACACACACACACACACACACACACACACACACCTCACAAGAATGTCAAGTTTCTCTCTTCCCTTCCTCAGTCACTCACCCCAGCCATGCGCCTGCTCTCATAAGCTCCAGCATGGCATTTGGTACATTGAGCCTGGACTGTGACACACAGAGGATGACTGGGCTCCTTTCTAGGTTGCCTAGCATCATGTGGCTTCTCTTCCCTAAAGTGAAGATAAAAGGGTAAGAAGTTTGTATTTATTAAGAATTTCCTACATGGCTTTTAAACATTGGCTTTATAAAAAGAGATTATTTCATTGAATTCTCATGACTTGGAAGAGCAAGTGTTACTGTCTCCATATTGCAGGTGAGAAACTTGAAAACAAGAAGTGCTACTAAGAGGCACAAGCAGGGCTTGAACTCAGTTGTAACACCCTGTTTGCTGCTAGCTCACAATTTGGTTGGAAATTTTGGTGGTAAGTATTTTATTTGATTATAGATTGTAATTGATTAAAAGGGAATATTTCCGTTTTTCCAGACTTAGGTGAGGTTGATGTTACATTTTTTTCCCTTTTCTCTTTATTTTTCTTTCACACAATGCATCATGACTGCAGTTCTCCTCCCTCCACACTTCCTAGTCCCCGCAACCTTCTGTGTCCTTCATACCCATTGGGCATCTGTTTCCCTTTAGAAAAGAACAGGCCTCCCAGGGATATCAACCAAACATGGCATACCAAGATGCATTAAGACTAGGCACAGACCCTCATATCAAGGCCAGATGAAGCAACTCAAATAGGAGGAAAAGGGTCCCAAGAGCAGACAACAGAGTCAGAGACACCCCCACCTCACTGTTAGGAGTCCCACAAACCACCACAGCATGTATGCAGGAGGCCTAGCACAGATCCATACAGGCTCCATAATCGGTGTTTCATTCTCTGTGAGCCCCTATGAGTTCTTCTTAGTTGATTCTGTGGGCTGTGTTCTTGTGGTGTCCTCAATCCCTCTGGCACCTACAATCCTTCCTCTCCCTTTTCTGCAGGTATTATTGAGCTCCACTTAGTGTTTGACTGTATATTTCTGCATTTGCTCCCATCAGCTGCTGGAGCAAACTTCTCTAATGATGATTGGGCTAAGCACTGGAGGTTGATACATTGTTTTTAAAAAAAAAATATTTGCGTTATTAGGTTATAATTCATGTATCACATAGTCATCATTTTAAAATGTATAATTCAAATGCTTTGGGCTATATATCAAGATTTGATTTTATTAATTACACTTTTATCTGTCTGTCTCTGTGTAGGTATAGGTATATGAGTTCAGGTGCCCATGGAAGCCAGAAGATCTCCTTGGAGCCGCAGTTAAGTATGATTGTGGGGTCTGATATGAGTGCTAGAAACTGAACTCAGATCCTGTGCAATAGCAGCAGTTGCTTTTAACTGCTGAGCCATCTGTCCAGTGGCTTTAAGCACACTCATCACTATATAGTTCCAGAAGAGCTTGATCACCACCCAAGGAAAACTGTCAATGTTGGCCATCACTCCCTCTTCCTATTCCCTGTAATTCATCAGTCTACTTCCTGTCTCTCTGCCTTCCTATCCTGGGATCATTAGGTGTGTTGTGATGCAAGATGTTTCAGGGTTGACCAAATGTAGTCTGCATCAGCATATCACGTTTTTAGGCTTAAATAGTCTACTGCAGATTAGGCAGAGTAATGGTTTCTAAGGATCTCCATGTCCCTTTACCTGCCAGCTGTGTACATTACTTTATGTGACAAAGAGATCTTAAAGACATGATTTAAAGGGATTTTGAGATTATCTGATTGTCCTGACAGTTCCTAAATACAATCACAGACATCCTTAGCTGGAGGCAGAGGGATGTTTAACTACAGAAGAGAAGCTGACATGACAAAAGGATTGGAAACTGGAGTGGAACGCTTTGAAGATGGAGGATGGGACCACAAGCCACAGAACACAAGCAGCCACTCAGAGCTGCAAAGGCTAAGGAGATAGAGTCTTCCATCAGAGCCCCCAGAAATAATAGCTTCTATGTCATCTTGACTTCAGCCAGTGAATCAACTAGATGTCCCACCCCAAGAACTAGAGGAGAATACATTTATGTTTAGTTGCTAGAATTTTTTTCTAGTTTACCATAGCAATGGTAAGGAGTTACCATAGACAGGATGCTCTTTTACTCATTCATAAATGGAGGCCATCTGGGCTCCCATTTATGAACCACGCTGGTCCAAACATATATGAGTGTTTATGTGGATGTGTGTTTCTATTTTTTGGAGCACATGTGAAAGAGGAATTTTTGGGCTATGGGGTAACTAGCTTATGAAGTGTGTTTCTTGTTGCAGACTTTTTCAGATTAAAGTTGTCAGTGTGGATGGCAAGCTGATAGTTGAACAAGGTCACAAGACTTTAGTGTCAGGCTGTGGTGGTGGTAGGCAGCCCTTACATGCCAAAGATCATCTTCAATACTGAAGCTGCCACCTTGCACACACACAACACTTGTGCAGTGTCAAAGGCAGTGGAGAAGGAGTTGACTGGAGTGTGTTTGTTCAAAATAGTAGTCATGCTGCTTTCTGTAGCTGGTACTAAAACAGCTCAAATCAGACTAATCTGTTTTTTAAAAGGTATTTCAAAGACAAGCCTAGCAGAAGCAGATCATAGCAATATGCACTAATCCAGGCACCACACAGCTTGCTTGAGTAACTCAGGATCAGTCAGGAACAGCACACTGGGATGCGCATGTTGATGTAAGGCTTAAGTCCCACTAGAGGGTTCTTGTGGGGATGTTACTAGGCCTGCATGCCTGCTGGGAAGCACTTCACCCACTGAGCTACAGCCTCAGGCCTGTTTTTGTTTATCAAGCAGCTCAGACATGACAAATTTCCCAATCTGTCTTTCCAGTGTCTTTTTTCAGGGAGGTAGGGTCACATGTAGCTCAACGATGGAGGCCTGTTCTAGGAAGAGCCTCTGGATGCATATATAATTTGTGCTTCCCTAGACCTGCATGGTAGAGTTCAGTGATCTCTAGATGCAAGCAAGAGACTCAGGAAACATAAACAGTATGGGGTACTGCTGTTCTAACAGGGAATGCTGTTGAGAAGCCTTTTTGTAAGAAGTAGGTACAAAGAACAACAGACTGGAGTCTGGATGTGGTGGCACACACCTTAATTCCAGTACTTGGGAGGCAGAGGCAGGAAGGTCTCTGTGAATTTGAGACCAGGCTGGTCTACATAGTGAGTTCCATTTCAGCCAGAGCTACATGGTGAGATCCTGCCTCAACAAACAAAAAACAACTGGGCCAAAGAAACTGTTTAGTGCTTTAGAGCACTTGTTACTTTTGCAAAGGACCTGGATTGTTATCCAGCACTTCCATGGTAGCACAAAACTAACCATAACTCCATTCCAGGGCTATCTCATACTCTCTTCTAACCTCTCCCAATACATACATACATTCTGGGCAAACATTTATATACCTCTCCAGGTACATATATACACACTGGGAAAATATTCTATACACAAAATATATAAATAAATCTATGAGGTTAAAAAAACAAAAACAAAAATTAAGCGTTCTGGAGTATTCAGCCCTAAATGGGATATCCCCTCCTCCCGAGGGCTAGGGTGCACCCAGGAAGGGTAGGCACAAGGTTTGTAAGAGTTAGAGGTAGTAGGAGACTTGCACAAGACCTGCACAAGAACAAACTGGCCAAAGTCACCGATGAGTCATGAGGTCCCGCCCCTAGCTGAGGAGCTAGTGACATTTGATGGCTGATTGGGGCGGGGGACTTGCCTGGCATAAAAGGGAAGCTCAAGCCCAGAGAAGGAGCATTACCTGCTGGCCACTCTATGATAAGGGCATTGTGAGACAGACATAGATTCCATGCACCACTCATTATTGGGAGAGCTTGAGCAAAGGATTTAATTGAAGCCTCACACTTCCTGTTTAAAAGATAGAATAGGGAGCTATTGGCAGTTGATGGCTTCTGGGGGAGGGAAAGTCAGCTTTCTTTAAGGGTGTGGCCCCTGCTAAGTAGACCATGTTCCAGTGGACGGCCCCATACCTGTGAGTGTATGGGAGCACAAACTGGACTATTTGTCTATTTTTTTAAATAAGATAAGCTGGGAGTGTCCAGGAGAGTAGGGATGAATATGCTTAAAACACACTGTATCCACATATGAAATCCTCAAGGAACTAAGAAAAATATTATATTTAAAAATAAAATATATGGAATGAGAAAGTAGGCAAGTATATTTGTTACATTTATAACGTAGTGAGCAAACATCTGGCAGAAACAGGTTTCCTTAGGCACATGGATTCAGAGAGATTTCAGTTTGGCAGAGCTGGGAGGCATGGCATCAGAGTCAGCTCCATCCACGGCTGTAGGAGCTTGCCTTGGCTTATTCATATGGTAAGGACGGGAAACAGAGAAGACAGGCTAAAATTAGAGACAAGTAAACCTTCAAAGGCCCGACCCCGATGATGACCTACTTTCACAGCCAGGCCTCACCTCCCAAAGGCTCCACAACATTTCAAATGAATCACCACCAGGGGGCCAAGTGTCCACACATTGGCTTGTGGAGACAAACTCAAGTCATGGCAGGAAGGAAGGGGACTCAGCACAGGCATACAGCAGGCCCCGTCTCTTGTATGGAGCAGAGTCATCTCTTTGCTGAGGAGTTTTAGAAGATGACTAGAGGTTCCACTATCCTCCTGCCTCAGTCTCCCTTGAGGGGCTGGAACCCCTATGGATTTGGATCACTGACAGCAGAGCCTTGGGTGAGGAGGTTGTTTTTGCAGAGATCTTTGCAGGATCTGAGAGTCCATCTTAGTGTTTCCCCAGCCCCACTGTCTCATGAGCCCCAAGGAGTGGTCCCAGTGGGGGCTGCTTCCCTGTTGCTAAGCAACAAAATATTTGATATGAAGTTCCTGTTGATGAAGCTAATTGCAAAGGTTAATTGTCCTCTTGGAGATGAAAAGCACGTCAGAAATGTGTTTAGGAGCTGGTCTCTGAACTTCTGAGAGAACACAATTTTCACGAGAAAGCCTGTTTGTCAGACAGTGATGGTGCCTGCCCCTTGTTCTTCTTGCTTTGTTCATCCCACAAGAGAGAAGTTTTCAAACTTGACAAAGGAAGTCTTTCTCTCTTCAAGGGAAGCTCTTCTGTGGAAACTTAGTATGTGGGTGAGATTATTGCTATCAAACCTGAAAGGTCAGATCTCAGCCAGGAGCCCAGTCCTTCTCATCCCCACCCATCTAAAGCCACACCCATTGTAGCTACAACTATGCAAAGTCCCTCCTTCCTCTCCCCTGTCCACCCACATGCTCACCTGCTCTGTTAGACATTTCTGTATTTGAAGTCCTTGAGAGTTGAAGTCAGCCTAGGTCTATGTTTCTAGGATATTTCATAAAGCATGATGCAGGCAGGCACCCAGCAAATGCATCTGTGTTAAGTCATACCTACCACAGACCTGGCTGGATCAGTGGCTGTAGCTAAAATAATTTAATTCAAAGACATCTTAACCGAGATCCAATCTTATTGTAGTTGCTGGGTTATGGGTTGCTTAGGGAGTAGATCAGGGGTGTTGGAAAAGAGGTAACGGTGGGTTCTGTTTCCACTCTGTTATTTACCTGTGAGACTTTGGACAGAAGCCTCGCCCCCATGGACCTCAGTTTCCCCTTCCCCTTCTCACTCTGTGTACAACTTTCAGTGTTATCCTCACCTTCTACCTCTGAGGCAGGGCCTTTTATTCACTGATTGCATTCCAGGCTAGCTAACTTGTGTACTATTGGGGTTTATTCTGTCTATGCCTTACTGTAGTACCACAGACATGTGCTATTGTGTTGGCTTTTCACATTGGTTCTAGGGATATGAACTCCTGCCCTCGTGCTTGCCTGGCAAGCACTTTACCCATTGAGCACAGTGCCTGGTCTGGAGGAGGCACTTGATAAATAGCAGCTGCTTCTTGGCTGTATTGTTTCCAATGAGAGGCTGAGCACGGAAGAACAGCACAGGTACCAGTGCACAAACATACATGAAGCAAAACATATGTAAAATTAAATAGATAAATCAAAATAAATATTTAAAGTCAAATTTAAGACTGAAGAGCTGGCTCAGTGGGTAAGTGCAGAATGGTAGAGTAGGACATCTCATTTTGACCTTTGGCACCCATGTACTTGTACTTGTGCACTCATGAATACAACGTGCGGACACATGTGTGCATACGCTTGTGAGAACACACACACAAAACACACACACAGACATACAGACACACACACACACACAGAATTTTCGTTCTTGGCCTAGTGGTCAATGCAAAACAGTGGCAAAGTCTTACAATCCAGAGACATGTTATTTTAGGGTGCCACTGTGTGGCTCTGCTGGTGACAAGGGAGCAGATGACACCTTCTTGCTTGAGAAATTTGCTAAAGCGGCAGGTGCCTTAGCAAATTCACTTTCTCCATCTCCTGCTTTGAACTATGACTATGTTGTCACTAGGGAGAGATGACCATGTATCTAACACGTGTCTGGATCACAGTCCTATGCATAAGCCAACTGAGTAAAAGCTCTAATACTGAACCCTCCTGGGGTTCTGTGTGTGCTGGATACTTGCTCATACAGTGTACACATGCTTTCTCATTTCACTCTCAGAGCCACCCCAAGAAGAACTAGTAACCATCCTCCCAGTTTCCAGATGAGAAAACCAAGGCACGAACCAAAAATATTCTTGCTGTCAGTGCAACATGGCTTTCCACTATCCCACACCTCAGCATGCCCTACCTGTCCCCTGAGTGAAGGCTGTATCTTTACTATTTCTGACCTGTGTCTTCAGAGCTAAATGCTTGTGTTATGCCCACCATGGGGGTCTGGTGAGCCAAGTCCATTAAGAAACAGAGCCGTCAGCAGCATTGTATAAGGATGCCTACGTCTGCTTCTTGACTGATGGCCTCCCAGGGATAAGACAACCTGACTCAACATCCGTGCTTTTAGCTGCTAATTGCATTTCTTGACTACGTTGTCCAAAGCAAGAAGCACGGAATGTGTTTCCTGAAAGTCTGGCACAGCTTTTCAGAACAGCAGGGCCCAGATCAGCTTACTGGAAACTGTCCTTGGTTTCAGAAGGGCTTCAGACAGCAGCTGCCACAAGCCCTGGCCCCCTCACATCTGCGGGGTTTGCAATTAGGATGCGTCTTGGAGCAAGATATATCAGTGTGATTAAGATGGCTTTGCTCAATCCAGGTCCTGTCTGGATCAGAAATGAAAGCCCCACAAAGGGCCTGCATTTGGTCCCAAGGCAAAGCTCAGAGTTTCAGATTTAAACTGGTGGTGAACTTATGCCTCTCTGAGTCACAGTAACTGTGGTGGCCTGGTTTGTGTTTGTCAGACACAAGCTAGAGCCACCTAGAAAGAGGGACTCAAGTGAGGAACTACCTCCATTAGATTGGCCTGTGGGTATGTTCGTGAGACATTCTCTGAATGTTGATTGATGTGGGAAGCTCAGCCCACTGTGGACAGTGCCAACCCTGGGCAGGTGGTCCTGGATTGTATAAGAAAACAGAGTGAGGGAGGCATGGAGTGCAAGCCAGTAAGCAGTGCTCCTCCAGGGCCTCTGCTTCAGTTCCTGTCTCTAGGTTCCTACCTTGAGTTTCCTCCATAATAGAACGTCATTTGGGAACATAAAATGAAACAATCCTTCCCTTTCCAAGTTGCTTTCCATCAGCGGTTTATCTCCACAACAGAGCCTCTGATTGGACATGTGGCAATGGCAGGCATCACTGATTCACCTCATGTGGACCACATATGTCTTAGGCCACCACTTCATTACCTTTTCTAAAAGGGACAGCCACCATAATAGTGACCGGTTTGGCATGGTGTCTTTGTCCATTTTGTGCTTCTGTAGCAGAATGTTGGAGAGTGAGTGATTTATGAAAGACAAAGTGTATCTCTCATAGTTCTGGAGGACAGGAATCTAAGAGCAAGTTGCTGGTCTCTGGGGAAGATCTTCTTGCTGCTTCAGAAAGAAAGGCTGAATTTGCTTAATTACCACAACACCAGTCCCACTCGCAGGATGCAATCCGTGCAGCCTAATTACCACTTAAAGATCTCACATCTTAATATTGGTATAGGGATAACTCAGTTTCATCAGTTTGGGAGTGGAAAAGCATTCAAACTACAACAGTAGTCTTAATGTCTTGTTGTTGTGGTAAAGTGCCATGGAAAAAGTAACTTGAGGAAGAAAGGATTTGCTTTGGCTCACAGTTGCAGAGAGACGCAGTCCATCATAGGGGAAAGAATGGCAGCAGGCAGGGAACATACGGTAGTAAGAGCAGGAGGCAGGCTGGTCACACTGCATCTGCACATGGGAAGCAGAGAGAGGCATCAGGAAGTGGGGCTGGCTCTGATGCCTCAAGGCCTGGCCCCAGTGACTCACTTCCTCCAGTGAGGCTTCTACAAGTTTTCCAAATAGTGATATGACACATCAGAGCACCATGTGTTCAAACATTTGCACCTATGGGGAGACATACCATTTTAAGCCACCACAGATGTGACTGAGGATCTCTCACAGGTACAGCTTCATAGCTGCACAGATGCTCACTCCCACCATGGAGATTTCCTGTGGATGCCTCTGGAAGACTTCCTCAGCCCCTGAGTCCCACAAGGGGAAAATAAAAGTGTCAGGGGGTTAACATACCATAAATACAACCTTAACTGATAGGAGATAAAGTCATTGGCTATGTTCTTTCTTTTTCTTTCTTTCCCTTGGTGGATCATCCTGAGACATTTGTGGGTGCAAGGGCTCTTGGGAATGTTCCCATGATGAAGCATCGTGAAACACTTCTATCAATAATAGAATTTTGTGGATATACTGTGCCCAGGCTTGAAGAGTTTGCAGTTTGCTTGAAGAGTTTGTGTCATGGAGGGGTTAGTCCCCAGACAGGGTCTCTCTAGGCAAAGGTCTCTGTCAAAGTGCTGATGGCAATAGATTAAAGAGTCTAAATGAGCTGGAGTCAGAGAGATGAGCGCTTCAATCTCCATTGGATTCTGACCATATCCTCTACATTCCCAAAATGCTGGCACTGACTGCCAAGTGGACAGAAAATGACCTGCTCTGGGATGTACCCCCTTTCCTGCTCCCAGACTTCAGCTTTACAGCTAGTCAAGAAACTTCTGGACCAACAGTTGATGCAGTATCAATTCTGAGAATGATATTTTTAGATGGTTTTACATTAATTCTTGAGCCCAAACTCCCACACAGCTTCTGAAATGTCATGTGAAGTAAAATTAGAATGTTACCCCAGGTGTGAGTAAACTCCTCCTCCTTACCCTGACCTTCTTCAGCCCGGATGTCATCACTCACGTATGGAAGGCCTTGCATGCTAAGAGCTAGAGTCTAGACAAGAAGCAGTCTTGAACAGGCTTCTCTCTGCCTGTGCAGAGTACGAGTCTCTCTTCTGCTAATGATTCTACCCAGCAGCCACAAAGAGGATAGGATAGAGGTCTTGCTGGCATGGGAATGTGATGGTTCGTCTTCATTGTCAACTGGATTTTGAATCACCATGGAGACACAGCTCTTGGTGTATCTGTGAGCTGAGGGTGTTTCCAGAGAGATTTGGTTAAGGAGGGAAGATTCACCCTGGGAGCTGCGCTGGATAAAAATGGAAGAATGAGAAAGTGTACAAAGCACCCGAGCTGTCAAAACATGAACCAAATGAACCCTTCCTTCCATAAGGCCTCTTTTCCAGGTATTTTGTCACTGTCCTAAGAAAAGTAAATACAGGAGACATAAAAACATACTGACATTTCATAAGCTCCCTTGCAGTTATTTCGTGGCTGTAACTTAGCTGAGGGGACCCAGTTCAAATGAGAAATAGAAGAACTCTGGCCCCAGCTATAGAACTCTGTGCACACAGACCATTCTTTCTCCTTCTCCCCTACTACCTAACTGCAAGCTGTGGGCTTCAGCTTGTGGTGATGGCTCTTCACCCTCCTCCCACCGTAGATGCTGCAACTCTGAGAGAGGGACCTGACACAGATCATAACCCAGAGGTCTCCGGGTATTTGGTGCTGGAACTTTAGTTCATGTTTGGTGGCACACCAAGGGGACAATTCCCTTCTGGCCATGTCAACCCTTGAATGTCACAGGGAAACTTTGGGTTCCCCTGGCTCTGCCTGCCACAGGCTGGATCCTGATGGAGTCTAGGAGGATTTGATTTGAGCTTCTACCTGTGTGACTTAGAGATCAGGCTCCCTCTCCACATGGGGTGGAGCATCGGAGAAGCTGACTGCAGACCCCTTTCTTTCTTCTATTTGGTACTTTGAAGTCTGATGGTTTTCTTGGTTCACAAGCAAATGAAACTTCTCTGACCCTTTAGGTTGTACAAATCAGAGTGCTTTAGGCTTCTTTAGGCTGACAATGGTTTCAAGACTGATGTCCCTGAGAGGGAGGGTTCAGGATACCTGTGGGTGAGATGTTTCCAAATTGCCTTCCACGAAGTGCCATGGCCAATTTTCTCTTGGGTTCATCTGAGAGGCAAGGCACATCACAGACACATTTGAGAAAGGATGCTTTTCTTGGCAGGAAGTTTGGCTTTATTCTTCACCAAACAATGGCCCCTGTCACTAAAGTGTGGAGCATTTGGCTCTTGTGTCAGCTACCAACAGAACTACACACACCTTCCTTTGTGTGACCCAGAAAAGGTGGCAGCCCTCTTTATGGGGAGGAGTGATCAACTCTGTTGGGGATTCCTCAGTTTTCCCTGGTCTGTTTGCTGTGTTCATCTGTGAGTATGTATGTGCATATGTGTGTGTATACACACATTCTAGGTCTGCATATAGGAAGTAAATAACTTGTTAACTACAGCACCCTCTGCACATTCTCACTTTGGGGCCTCCCCCCTTTCTCTTTCAGCTTGCTGCTCATATGATGCCATCATCTCGGAGAGCTATTTTCTTTAAAAAGAGATTTATTTTATTTTTATTTGTGTGTGTGTGTGTGTGTATGCACACATGCACATGTAAGCACAGAAGCCCACAGAGAGTAGAGGAGGGTATCAGATCCTTTGGAGTCACAGGCATTTATGATCTACCCTAGGTTCTCTGTAAGAGCAGGAAGTACTTGTAAGCTCTGAGCCATCTCTCCAGTCCCTCAGGGATATATGTATTCTTGACGACTCTATAAAATTGCGTGCGTGTGCACACATACACCACTTCATTCCCTTTCCCTGTTTTATCATCTCACAGTGTTTCCCCATATTTCACTTACTTGTTCATTTACTGTATGGTTTTTTGTTTTTTTTTTGTTTTTTTTTGAGCAACATGCAAACTCCAAGACAAACAAGTCTTGTCATCTGCATTTTCCCTGTTCTATCCCTGGAATCTTAAGCAATGCCCTGCACACTGCAGATGCTCCATAGATATTTGTTCAGCAAATTCATGATCCTTTATCGTGGATAAAGAAAGTCTCAAAGGGGGCAGTTAGACCCCGGGCCAGGAGCGTCAAGGAGGATTTCAATCTCAGGGATTTCTGCTTCGAAGCATTTTTATTTTCTGCTCTGACATCAGACTTTTGATGTGTGTGTGGGGCAATGGGGTTATTAGAGAGGACGATGCATCTATGAGGAGAGTATCCGCCTTCCAACGCTAGGCACAAATGAGCTGACTCTGGTTCAGTGGCTGTACACTACGCTCAGAGCTCCTGCTCCATGCACGGGGGCGTTTACGTTGTCAGCAACATCTATGGTCTTCAAAATTGCTTCACCTCTCTGTGGATCAAATACCTTAAGTTTCCCGTCTGCAAATGCTGCCTCTGAGCTTTGCGAAGCTGTGCTGCAGTTCCACCAGGCTTGAGGATATTTAGGTCAGGTGTTCCATGACCATGCTGACAGACACATGCTGCTTC
Organism: Mastomys natalensis; assembly: GCA_021653895.1. Classification (NCBI taxonomy): domain Eukaryota; kingdom Metazoa; phylum Chordata; class Mammalia; order Rodentia; family Muridae; genus Mastomys; species Mastomys natalensis. The sequence continues at coordinate 1,313,064 of JAJTUV010000434.1, forward strand.
GGCCCCTTGGCTGTTTCTCAATTTCTGGGGAGCCCCTGGCCCAGAGGAGGAGGCTTGTGATTAGCTCCTCTCATTTTGCTGGTTGGGATTTCAGCAACTACCCATGGGACGGAGTTTTGCCTTAATTCAGTGAGGTTTAAATGATGACTCAGCCCAGGTCCAGAGATTCTGTGGGACTGGGTATCAGTTTTAAACCTCCCTTGGTGCCTGTAAACACATATAATCAAGGCTGAGACTGCTACTTGGCTGAATAGTTGGGATGTACACAGCACGTTGCAACAGACAGCAGAAGTGACGGAGACAACAGGGATGGACAGCGACATGGCTATATCCTCTTCTTTGAGGACTTATTTGTATTCCATCTTGTGGAAAGGAAGCTACACACAAATGTTATTGATGCCTTAACTCACACACTCTGTTAATGGTTTGTTGTGAGTTAAAAATTCCCATGCCCACAGCCCAAACTCCCTGGAGGACTACAAGATTGGTATCAGCAGAAGTCAGCTAGACTTAGTGTTTTGAGAGGTGTTTGGACCCAGGCATCTAGAGACTGAGGGAAGTGGTCAAGGTGTGCTGATGAGATAGAGGCAGACACCTCAGGTGCCGGAAATGTGGCTGATTGCCTGAGCGGAGAGAAAAAAGATGGGGCATTAGAATGACCGATGGCTTCTGTTCAGATTCCCTGTATAGCATGAACAGTTCTATGGAGGGTTTTTCCCCCCATTTGTCAGTGGTTCTTTTTTTCCTCATCATCAAAGTGGACATGAAATATTGGCATTAATTTAGGGGTTATTGAGACTTCAGTGAGCCAATATAGGCAAGAACATGGCACTCAGGTATCTGCGGGTTAGCCGTTAGTTTTTACATTAGACATTGTTTTGATAAACATCTTCACAGTACCACACCATCAGCATCAACTCCAGCCCAACTTTTTCTTAGCTCAGTCATGGCTACTCAGGGCCCTGCTGCTTGCTGTTAGAATTTGGATGAGGTTTGGCTCCACCAGAACTAATGGTAACATTTGGTCTCAGTGAAATGGCTTTGAGAGAAGTGACTAAGTCACAGGAGGGTTTAGTAACTCTTTTGAGGACTGCATTAGAGGGAGTTTGTCCTACGGGAAACTGCTTGCTGTTGTGTCCCTTTAGCTGGAACCTGTCCTCCTGTCCTCACTGGCTCTCAAATTGCCAGCTCCAGAGCCAGGAGCCCAAACAATTCTTTTCTTAGTAAACCACCTGATGTTCAATCTAGTTCTGAGTGGGTTTGCCCCTTCCGATGAGGTTTCCTGCTTGGCTGCTACAGGATTGCACCAGAGGTACCTGAAATTGTAACTACCATGCTTAGAACTCCCAGACAAGCTCTGTGGCCCACATGTGTGCTTCTGGGAAGGACCTTGGAGCCCTTTTCTGTGGGCCCCATGCTCAATTCTCTTCTCTCCTCACAGCGAATGCATAATATCTTCAGTCAGGGCTGCCCAGCTTGTGGAGTAGCCGTGGGGGAGGGAAGGAGCTGAGAACTCAAGTGTCCATACACAGAACCTGGGGAACACAGAGCCGAGTTATTAGGTTCTGGCACACATGTGAAAATCTCCCCACGCTGGGCCTTGAGATGTAGTGGTGAGAGCCCAGATGTTGTACCCAGGCCAGGTTAGGAGCATCCACTTCTGCCTGTGGTCAAGAGTGGGTGAAGCTACAGCAGAATGGGGCAGACAGGGTGGTGGCCATTGCTGTCTGAGACAACAGCAAAATGCTTTGCTTTTGTGAACAGAGAGAGTGCTACAGACATCACATGATACATGCCAGTTTCGTTGTGTAAAAGGAAAGTCAGGCCACCGTGACAGGCCTTTGTGGCTGCACGTCCTGCTGTAGCACACAAAGTACATGGTCTTGTATACTATTGTGTCTCTACAGTACAGTACAGTATGTGGCTCTTCTAATGTTTTGTGCCTCTCCAGGAAGCAAGGGACGCGTAGATTCCAGAAGGAATCTCAGGGAATCTTAGGGGCAGAAGCCAGGGTGTGAGTGGCACTTCACAGCACTGGATGACAAGTCCCAGTGAGGTAACACAAGGCCTCAGTGCCCCAAGTTATGGTGTCATCAGTTTCTATCAGAGATGAGATAGGCTCAGACAGTGGAACTGAAAATGTCTGGCTTATGATCATGGAAAAGGGAGCAAGAATCAGGGCTCTAAGACAGAACTATGGTTAAGGACACTGTGTTCTGAGGAGCTCAGGGGCAACCCCATTTGAATCCTTTGGTGTTGGCTGAGGTGCAGGAGTTGACTGAGGATCTGGGATACAGCCAGCCTTTGGACGAAGAATCCATGACTCAGCAGCTTGGAACTGCTGCCAATGGGAGTAGGGCAGGTGCTATAAAAAAATCCATGGCCCATTCATGTAGTGGGTTTGGTAAAGAAATTGCTCTGCAAGTGGGGTGTAGAATACATGCAGAATCTACTGACGATCTATCCATAGATCATATGTCCACACCTGCTTCCCTGTGTGGACACTTTTACTCAGGCTAACTTAAGCCTCAGAACTCCTGCCCATGACAAGGACAGTGGTGTCATTTGGGTTTCCAAGTTGGGTCTGTGTGTTGCAGCTAAATGGGCATCTCAGTTTGTGAGAGATGTGATATGAAAACATGACATTAATATCGTCAGTAATCTAGGAACAGTCCCCAGTCAGGCATGGCTTCCAAGCAGAGCTGAGGATACAGCTGATATCATCTTATGTACACAGCTGGTGATGCCATATTATATACACAGGTGGTGATGTCATCTAGTATATAGCTTCTGCTTCTGTGACGGTAGATGGGTGCCTCTGGTAGGTCAATGTGCTTTGGAGTATGGGGCAGAGAAGATCCAAAGTCCAAAACTTGGGGGTCACATCTTACACAGGACAGATACTTCCAAGTTTTTATAAGCCATAGATGATAAGACTGAGCAAAAGCAAAGGGATGTCCCATAGCTCAGGCCAACTGTCTGTACTCTGGGTAACTATGTGAAGAACAAGGAAGCTTGATAAGTTCGTGAGATCCCAAGGGGAGACACAGTGACACTGAATAGTTCAGGATAGCTTCACAGAACACACATTTCCCCTGGCTCCCAATTTCTGGACCAGGCCAAGGTACTGGAGCCCTAAAGAACCATAGCTCAATGTCATTAGGATCAAGGATCTACCTTTTGATTATATGATATTGAGTGGGAGTTGTCTTCTTGAAAGTACAGACGTAAAATGGAAATCAGTAGATGCTTTATGTCTCCAGGTTTCCAAGTGGGACTCACTCTGCAGGACATCACTCCCTAATGACCATCTTGCAAGAGGGGATGAGGGGTCTTTGGAGCTGTGGCTTTCCCATTTTTCTTGTCCCCAACCCACTGCACCGGACTACAAGTGACAGAACCCTAGTATATTGACAACAAGCTCATCAACCATAAAAAGATTCCCACAAGGCTGTTCGGAAAGCCCATGTGTGGCCTGCTTTGGAGTGGCAGGTTGGGGGAAGAGACAGTGGGGAAGCTGGTGGCAGAGAACAGAAGTGTGTTTGGAGAAGCAGAAAGTCATGAGCCCTGAGGACCCTGGAAAAGCAGCTTCTCCTGGGTTGCTCTCCCGGTATGTTGTCAAGGTGTCACAGCAGGCAGGACAGGAGATCAACAAAGCTCAAGTGCCGACTTCTCTGAGGTCACCGACACAGGAAGGCAGAATGAGAGTTGTCTGAAGGCATGACACAATCTGCTGTTGCTTGTTTTGATGTCAGAGTTGCAGCAGCTTTCCATGTGGATGCTGGCTTTGGGGCTGCCATCTGCTTGTCATCTCCTCGTAGCTTTCCCATCTTCTCTGGGACATTTTTTTCTTGGCTTTCTTTTTACACATGTGAATGGAACTCCTTGTCATATATTAATTTCTGTGTGGTAGGGTCTAGGATTGTTGTTCTGCTAGCTGGCTCCCACTCCCTGTCTCTCTGTGTGTATGTGTGTGTTTGTGGATGCATGTATGTGTGTGTGTGTGTGTGTGTGTGTGTGCATTTGTGTGTGTCCATGTATTTGTGTGTGTGTGTGTGTGTGCATGTGTGTGAGAATGTGCAGTTGCCTGTGGAAGCCAGAGATTGACACTGGGCATCTTACTCAATTGCTAACCACCTTATTTTTTTGAGACAGTCTCTCACTGAACTTGGAGCTTCTGTTTCCACTAGACTACTAAGGATCAGCCCCAAGGGTTGGTCCATCTCTCCCTCCTTGTGCTGGGGTTACAGGCATATATCACCATGAATGTGGGTGCTGGAGATCTGAACTCAGGTGCTAATATGTAGCAAGCACTTACCAACTGAGCCATCTCCCCTACTGTCTCTGATAATTTTTAATATTAGTATTTTCCAGATTTTATAGTTAATTGACTATGTTCCTCACTTTGAATGGGTTTTGAAATATTTTTAAGACCAAAAAATGTCTATTTTCAAAGGTCGGATAGTACTCACTGGAGTGCTTATGTTAAACCACCTGATCTTACTCTAATGGAAGATCTTCAACATTTTTTCCATTTACTACCCCCTAGCCATTCAGGATTTTGATGTTTTCTTGGATCAATTTCTGTAATTTGTGTGTTGTTAGAAAATTGCGCACTTTTTCTAGGTTTTCAAAAGCAGTGCCATCTAGTTGTATGGACTGCTTCTTAGAATGTCTTTGGCCAGTGTTGCTGGCTAGCACCCACATATTATCTTCTGGGACTCTAGCTGTGCTTGATGTCAGATGTCCGAGGTGCAATTGTTCAAACTAAGGTGAAATGAGTTTATAGAAGGAATTCGGGGAAGGGCCTTCAGGCTTTCATAGGGAGGTTTCGTAGTCAGGTCGACATGAAGAACTGAGGAGGAAATCCATAAGAGCCCAGGTTTGCTGTGGTGTGTGGTACGGGGAGAAATAGAAGAAAGAGTGAGAACAGTTTTGGGAGGCTCACGGATGGATCCAGCCCCATGCACGCCATGCTGGCCCAGGGCTCGCAGGGACTAGTTTTCCTCAAATGACTACTCCTGCTGTGCCATGGGGAGGCTTGATGATCTTGGCTGTTCAGAAAAATGCAGCCATAAGGTAACATTTCATGAGGACCTGATAGCATCATCTGAAGTAGCCACACATGCCATTGAGATATTTTGATGAGCTAAAAATATAAATAAAGACTTCTCTTCTCCCAGTTATTAATCCCTGAGAGAATCTGTGGTTCACCCCATTTCTCCCAAGGCCAGCTTGTATGGCATGCTTAGAAAGAAGGTCTATGAGATAGCTTGTTCATTTTGGGTGTTGGCCCTCAGAGTGAATTGGCCTTTCAGTAGGGTTTGTACAAGATAGGTATCTGGGTTCTCTTTACAAAACAAAAATATCCAGCCAAACAATATTGACATTAGACCTGAGGGGCTCCTCTGTCTCCAGTGGGTCCAGGACCTTTTGGCTTTACAGATCTCCCTGTCTTCTCTTTAGCAGACAGCCTGGAATAATACAAAGAAGCCAGAAGTCCACTCTGACTAGTGAGGCAAAGGTTGTACCTGAGACCCTCTTTGTCCTGTCTCAGGGTTTCTGACTGAGTCATGATCTCAGTCCCTCTACCTGAAGCGTCACCCTCTGCACTGCCCCCAGAAAGTTCTTTAGTCTAACCTATAAACAGTCTTGTGTGCTGGTTCTGGCAATTTGAGAGGTGGATGAAACTAGCATAAAACATTTGCAGTGTTTACTGAGTACTGACTGTATCCCAGGTACTGTGCTTAGTACTTTGCATAATTTAAAAAATTCAGTCTCAGAATAATCTTATCATTCAGCCTTCTCTTGACCATGAGTGAGAATGTCACCTTCCATTCAGAGACATGACCCATGTCTTCTCTCCTACACATGCTCACATACAAACACATATCTGCACACACAAGATCATTTGCTATTGCTCTGTTGTGCTTATTTCAAGGTAGTGGAAGTCCCAGCATCTCTAGGATGGGAGCAGATGCCCAGGGAAGGTATATATTTTGTGTGTCCAGTCTTAAGGGTCAGGGGTCTTTGAGGCCATTAGAGACTCAGATGCTGGCCTGACAAGGCTACAGTCCCAGATCCAGGCCTAGCAAGGCAATTCCCAAAGTTACACCCTTCTGTGGTCTGTTGTACACTTTCAGGCACTATAGTGGATGATGAGACCCAAAGGTTGATGGTATTGCAGTTTGTAGCCTGGTAGCCAGACAGATAGATCATCAGACAGCTGAGCACAGTGCTTATTGAAGCCCTAGACTGGCTGTGTGAGCTTAGGGACCCACAGCATGGGAGTATTTTTTGAACTTAATCCCTAAAGACTAGTGGACTTTATCTGGGGATTCTAATAGGGTGGCAATCCACTAGGAAGGATGAAAGATAACGATGACAAGAACACTGTCATACCTACATCTCTCAGCAGTGAAAGTATCTGTCTCATATCTGTCCCAAGTCTTCTGGAGACTGCCATAATCTGCAAGCTCCCCCAGGGCATATGAGTTGTCAGGCCCCACCCCCAGACTACACTAATGCAGTTTCCAGCCCCTGGAGATGAAGGTGGCCAAGCTCCACTCTATGGGAGGGGGAAGACCACCATCAAGCCACAGGATCCCAGAATCCCAGGCCACCCTGGAAATCTCTACTCCACAAAAAGCCCTAGTATAATCTTGCCTCCTTGGGTGTTCGCGTGTCTCCACCAGTCAAAGATAGTTGGTATATCTAGGTTGGGTATTGGGTTACATTTCTGATTGTATGGGCATCCTGTTATTGAGCATTACCAAACTTATAAAGCCTTTGATTAACATTAAAAAAAAAAAAAAAGAAAAGAAACACTCAAAAGATGAGGCTAGTTTTGGACTTTTTGTTATAGTTTATCTTTTTTCTCTTCTTAAAAAAATGTATGTTTAAAAAGTGAAAAAAAAATCTTGCCTCCTGTTTAATTCTTTGCTGCTTCTCTCCAGAGGAGAGGTAGCTAGCCTCTTGTGTCTTTTCCAATATCCGTGTGAGGTTTGTGGTATGGTGTGACTTTGTGATTTTCCTTGGCTCCTGGCTTCCAGGATCCCTTACCCTCACACCTGTAACACATCAACCCCTCGCTGCATGTGACCCCCTTCAGCCCCAGCCACACGTATTGAAGTCTTTCTCACCCCTCACACACAGCCATTTACCATGCTTCAGGATTTCACTGACTTCGACTGACTGGCCACTTGTACCCCACAGCTCTGAGTCAGACCTAACTCTTCTTTCCCTTTTAATCTGACAGAACATTCTTCCTCATTTGCCATTCACGAAACTCTGTATTTATGTCAGGGAGCCCAGATAATCACCACTGCATCACTAAGGTGGTATCTGACTATCCCAGGATAGACAGACTGCTATGTGTAGGGGGCATGTACCATAGGATGTGCACGTATAACACACGCACACATGCATGCATGCACACACACATACACTCACACACTCACACACACACAGAGGACAGGAGAAATCATCCCTCAATATCCATAGGGGATTGACACCAAGCTCCCTTCTCAGATACCAAACCCCAAGGCCCTTATTCAGAATCATGTTATACACTACAACCCAAGCACACTCTCCCATGTACTTATGATTATCTTGAGGTGAGTCACAGTACTCAGAACAATACAATGTTAAGTCATTGACACACAGCAGTTTTCAAGAAATAACAGCAAGAAAAGTTTATTGCATGTTCAGTAAAATTGAATTTTTTTAAATATATTTTACTCAATAGTTTATTTATTTACATTTCAAATGTTACCCCCTTTCTCATCCCCCTCCCATTAATCCCCTATCTCATTCCTCCTCCTCCTTTTTTGCCTTTATACTGTTCAAACTACATGCAAGTATTAAGGTCAGTTCTAGGTTGAGGAACTAGCAATACAATAGATGCAAATAGTCAAGGAAAGACAATAAAACCAGATAGTCAAAGAACACACATGACAATAAACAGAGTCCTGTGATCACTCCTGTGATCACTATTTCTAAGGACTTATCAGGATGACCAAAATATCTGAGCCTACCTCCCTGTCCTAGCCCAAAGTCATTTTCATGCCAGAAACCTAGTTCTTTGTTCTAGCCTAAGATTTAGATTCCTGCCTGAAATTTCTTCTTTATTCCAGCCTAATGTCAGATTCCTGCCTGCAGTCCTTTTTCTTGTCCTTGTCCTATGTCAGATTCCTTCCAAGCAGCCCATTTCCTTGCCCTTGGCCAATGACAGATTCCTGCCAAACAGCCCCAAAAGCTCTCCACAATTCCCCCTTTTTATTGCATAAACCAGATTGAGTCTGTCTTAGATTGTTCTGACAAGAAACCTTCCTTACCCATTGTGGAATATTCATTATCTATCATAAGTAATGCACTTAAGTCTTAGGTTGGTAAGGCTCTGTGCAGAATCTTACCTGTCCTTGGCTTGCCAGCCTGTTAAATTAATAACTCTGTCTGGGGGACCATTTTCAGTTTCAAGTCATGTACTTTGGCTGCCAGCCTGTTGATGTAGTTAGAGATAAGCTTTAACACAATGGGCAGGAATAAAAGTATTCCCAGGACAAGAAGGGCTAGCATGATCAAGCTATATATGCCATTCCTGAAGTTTGACAAAAATGGAAATACTGACCTCAGGCCATGGATACTCTTATTGGCATTATCTGCAGCATCAAAGCTCAACAGAGCAGCATTCTTTAAATTCATAATCTCACTATGCAAAGTTAACATACCAAGAGAGGTGTTAGAATTATGCCAAACACCCTACAGGTGTCTTTAAACTTTTTTCTAATTATAATGACAATCATTGTAAATTTTAAAAGTAACACTACTCCAATGATATTTGTCATGACACTTGGGATGGCTCCTAACTCTTGAACCCTGAACCTCCTTCAGATAATTTGAATAGGATATAGAGCATCAATCCATTGTTCTAGATACCTATATAAATCCTTTTGTATACTCAATACATTAGTAACATTTTTTTTTTGGTAGATGGTTAACGAAAATAGTTGTCTTAACTCCTTGTGTCAATGCTATTGCAGAAGCAGTGCTGATAGCAATTAATGAAATTAAAGCTGTTATATCAGCAATAATCAAGCCTGTTACCCTCTTGTTTCTGCTTAAAGCCTAACTCACTTCTTCCAGCACTTTCAACCTTTTTTCAGAGAATCAAGATTTTCTGATACTCAGGGCAGTAAGTGATAGATCCCTGTAACAGACATGCCAGGTTTCAACATACTAACACCAGGGTCTAAACCTCCAGCCTAGGAACACAAAGGGAGGGACTCATGGCTCCACCTGTATAGGTAGTTGAGGATGGCCTTGTCAAGCATCAGTGGAAGAGGAGGGCCTTGGTCCCTGAAAGTTTGGATGCCCTAGTGTTGGGGAATTCGAGAGCAGGGAGGTGGGAACTGGTAGATGGGTGGGGGCACACTCTCATAGAAGTAGGAGGGAGGGGGATGGGATAAGGGGTTTTGGGAGGGAATGGGAGGGGGATAATATTGAAAGGTAAATAAATAAAATATCCAATAAAAAAAACAGTTAATGGATCTGGCAATTGTAGTTGAGCAGTCAAGACTTTTTGTCAACAATTTATTACAGGGATTCCGTATAATCCTCAAGGACAAGGTATTGTGGAAGAGGCCCATGGAACTTTAGAAAGATTGGTGAGACATGCTGTTGCTGAGACAAAGAATGATGCTGACCTATGAGCTTGCTGAGTGCCCTGACAAGGGTGACTGGGAAGCTGTATTGGACATATGTTCCTGACCCACCTTCACTTGCCTATATCCCAGATGGGACAAGCTACCTTGCCTCAAGTTTTTAGACCTTGTGGGACAGGAAATAAAAAAAAAAAAAAAAAAGAAAAAGAAAAGAAATTATAATGTCTCTTGTATTTTTCTTAAATGTGAGCAGTTATTAGGACTCAATCATGTACTGGTCTAGAAATCAATTCAATATTGGAGATAACAGTCTACATTTGGAAGGCTGAATCTGGATGTTTTCAGAGACATATTTGGAGGTTAGCTGTAGTTCTCTATGATGCTATGATAGCAAGAGATAAAGTTGGGACAGGATCTGGATTTCAAACAAGGGTTAGTGCTTGTTTTAAGGCTCCTAATTGTCGAGCTAAAATTGGTTTTGTCTCTTCTACAGTATTGATTGTAAGTTGCATTGACACTTGAATTTTTTAAAGATTCATTTTATATGTATGAGTATATTGCCTGCATAGGGTAGGTATATTGTGTGTACATCTGGTGCCCACAGAGGTTAGACACCTCAGAACTGCAGTGATAAATGGTTGTGAACCACTGTGTTTGGTGCTGGGAACTGAACCCAGGTCTTCTGCAAGAGCGACAAGTACTCTTTGCCACTGAGTCATCTCTCCAGCTCTAATGTTCAGTATACTGTTGAGTACAGTTTAATTAAATCCATGGTGACAGATCTAGTGACATGGAGAGACAATTCTATACATGTGCTCTACATGAAAACAGTGTGGCACTCGTCTTGGAGTTGACGACATAGATATGAATCTATTTCACTTTTACTCACAGGATCTCATTGGTCATTCCTCTTATCAACCTCTTCAGTCTTTTGTCATGTAGGGCTTCTTTGACTTCTGAGCACCGTGAACTTCCCCATCCAGCAGGAGGTGTTCTTTCAGATAGCGAGCGTATCAGGCATACCTTCTACCTTTCCTGTACCTGGGGGTTTACACAAACCAGCCAGTCGCATAACACTGAGAATCACTTGAATCTGAAGAGAAGGTTGTCTGGCAGGATGTGGTTTTTGTTTTGTTTTTTTTTTGTTTTTTGTTTTTATTTTGGTGGGATAGTTTTACTCAGTGCATCTAGTTTGGTTGCTTTGCTTGCTGAAGATTTAAGAAGTAGATCTGTTTCTGTCCCTCTTCATGCCCTGGTGGTTCATGGGTGGTGGCTTCTTCTGACCTGTAAATTGTGCAGCTACTTCTTGGGCCTCACTGGCAGTGAGTTCTCATGTGAGGGTGCTCGGAGCCTGGTGTCCTGTTGACATGGATCGAGAATGCTGGGCACCATATGCTTCTGCTTGTCCTTCTCCCATGCAGACCTTCCGCTTGTCCCCACCTGGATGTTGTGGTGTTAACACAGAAGGACAAATGTGATCCCATATTTCAAAGTCACCAGGCAGATCTGATTAATTTTAGAAATGAACAACAAGAAGATCCATCACACACTTCCAGGTATGAGCAGCAATAAACAAAACCAGAGCATGGAACGCTATTTATTTATTAAAACAGTAAATTGAAGGGAAATGGCCTATTTATTTTGCACAATGTCTTCACAGAAATAATTGGCTCATTAATCACATTCCCACCATGGTCACGTTTGGAAGGTCAGGATTACTGGGGAATCAGAAGAGGCGTGGTGTTGAAAACCATGGTCATGTCCTGCGCATCTTACAGGCACATAGCAAGGTGGCTGGAAGGTCATGTGACACCATGGTTAGGACCACAGCTTGGCAAGCAGGAAGCTGATCCAGCCCAAATACTGCCTACAAATGCTTGTTTTCTGTGTCACCTCAGACAAGCTACTTAATCTCTATGCCTCAGTTTCTTTTCTGTGTGTATGTGTGTGGAGGTAGGAGATTGATTGAATTTGGATGTTGTTTTTTAGGGTTCTCTCTTTCTTGGAACTCACCCATTTGACTAGGCTTGCCAGCCTGTGAGCCCCAGGGAGCCACAGTCTCCATCTCTCCAGCATTGGGATTATAATTGTACACCACCATACCTGGTTTGATTTTATTTTTACAGTAACTGAGCTATCTCCCCAGACCTTGCCTCAGTTTCCTTTTCTGTAAAATAATGTTATTAGGCTACCATGAGTTTGAGCAAGTTGTCAAAAGCACTCGTGAGGATGGTATAGGCTCCTGTGTGGTTTCGATGGAGTCACAGCTTAAACCTCAGTGTGGACCACCTTAGTTTAATTGATGGGAGTTTAAAGCATGAAATGGTGGTGGGTCTCACAGGGGCTCCAAGAAGGGCAGAATAGAATAGTAGACGCTAAGGCAGCAGGCTCTGTCATTCACATCCAACCCCTGCTGGTTAGATGTCCTTATAGAGTACCTGGCCTTTCTGTGGCTTACTCTTCTCACCCGTGAAATAAGGGTGATGAAGACAGTGATAAGGTTGTGATGAATTTTACATGAGAAAATGAGCAGAGAAAGCTTCCCTTCCTACCCAGCCATTGGAGTCCTTGAAAAGTGTTATTATGACCATCTCTTAGGACCTTTATGGCCTGCAATTTTCTCCCCATACCAGCCATCTCCCAGAGAGCTCAGCAGGAAGCATACATGGCCACTTCAGTCCCTTCTCTAATGGGGAGGGAAAGGCCAAGTCAGCAGTGTGGCAAGAAGACACTCATAGTCAGCTTCCAATATCAACTTGACATCTAGGAATAGGGGATCTCTATTGAGGAAGTGCCTCTACTGTATTGGCCTGTGGTCATGTCTGTGGGGGCCTTTTTCTTAATTACTAATTGATGTAGGAGAGCCCTGGAAGTGCCATCCCTTAGTAGGTGGTCCCTAATTATTGCATAGAGAAGGGAGCTAAGCAAGTCAGTAAGTAGGGTTCCTCCATGGATTCTGCTCAGTTACTGTCCGACTTCCATTGGAGATAGAGTTTGACCTGGTAGTTATAAGTTAAACCCTTTCCTCTCCAAGTTGCTTTTGTCATGGTGTTTATCACAGCAACAGAAAGCAAATTAGAACAAACTTGTGGGGTTATGGCTAAGACCAGGAATATATGTCTATGAAGTGGCATTAATCAGAAGGTAGACCCCACCACTGAAGGGTTCCAGAACACTCTCCCAATGGGCTGAGGCCCATGGGTGTCTCTGGCTTTCTAAGAGAATTTTTAGAGTTTGCACAGTGGGGTTGGGTGGGCAAGGTGGGTTAGGAAATCCAGATAGATAACATATGTACACTTTGCACATTGCCTGTGGGTCAACTCTAATCCTCTCATCTATGGAAGCTACAACTTCAGAATCTTCTCCAATGTGTCACTCCAGTCAACCAGGTCTAGCCAAGCGCCCTTGTGGATAAAATCTCTCTCTCTCTCTCTCTCTCTCTCTCTCTCTCTCTCTCTCTCTCTCCAGGCTAGGCTCATTCCAGGTGATTCTAGAGTATCAAGTCTAACTCAATCCAGCCCTGCACTGCTGGGCTAAGGTGTTCACTACCATCCTTTCAAAGACCAGGAGGGGCTGAGACTCTGGGAGATGCTTATGTCTTAAAGATCCCAGAGAAATAGGACAGGAGGCAGTAGGGGTATGATGTCCTCAGGGGTCTCGAGCTGTCATGGGGACATTTTGCTTTTTCTCTGTTTTGTATCACTAAAAGTCAAGTGCATAAGTGAATGGTGCCAAATCGGTATCTACTCAAGAGGCCCTCAGGACTTAGTATGGGATGCAGCCATTTTGGGGGCTGAGACATGCAGATAGAACAAGACCAAGGTTCGTGCACTAGTCACCCCTCATCCTCATTGTCCTACCTTCCTGATCTCTATGAATTGTATTTAGGGTTCTTTTGTCTGAACCTCACACTGGCTCTGGCCCAGGGAAGCTTTGGTAAGAACATGAGTGTCAGCAAAGGAGAGAGGAAACACTTTTTTTTCCCTGCCTGCTTCTGGGGCTCCCTCTATATTGGGCTGTGTTTTCTACAGTGGGAACTTGACCACTATTGGCTGCATACTTGGGAGCAGTTCATATCCATGGCTACAGAGATGCGAGTTGTTCCCAGCTAAAGCCTATCTCCTACACTGAGTGTAGAAAATCTTAGTTTTGTTCAGGTTATTCCAAAGCATTTCCATGATCAGGAGATGAAAATGAGGCTCACAAAGCAGCAGAACAGAAAGTGTTGGAAATATCTTTTAGGCTCTTAGTTTAGGGGCTTGTCTTGTACTTGTGGCCTCCAGGTTGGACATGACCAGCTATGTCTTGAATCAGAGCACTCGCTTATCAGCCTTGCACAAGATTGGATCTATATCCTTTCAGTGGGATTGGGACCTGTATTTCAAGCACAGAGGAAGTGGAGCGCCCCCTAGGGGAAGATGTGAGATGGCAGCTGGTGAACAAGGATCAGAAGAGAAGGTTGGGGGTGGGGCAAGAGGCCGAGAAGGGGTGTGGAATTTAATCACATGCCTCAGTTGCCTTTCACCAAGAGCAGCTCCACCTGAGAGAAGACTGTGTCTACAAAATGCCCTGGCAAAGGTAGAGTGGTTGTATAAGTTGTTGCGCCAGTGTGAAATACAGATGTGGGGCCCCTTGTTGAGAAAGCATTGCAAATGTCTAGATGGTGGCAGTTTAGCATTACAGCAAGCCAAGGAGATTTTTCAGCTTGACACATCATGTCACATGCCCATAGAACTGGTCTGGGCCACAGCAGGTCTCCTTCCTCCCTCCTCTCCTGAGTGCAGCACCAGTGAGGCTGAGTCAAGACACAGACAGTTTCACAGTGTGGCTGCAGATAAGTTCAATTTGAAAATGCACCCCAGTGCCCTTATGCTTTCCTGGTATCTTTCTTGATAGTAATGATGCCAAAGCACTCAAGAGAGGATAGAGTCCCCGTGTGGAGTTGGGGAGTGATGCTGAGCTAGGAGGAGAGCCTGTGGGATGTGACTGTGCCTCAGGGGCAGGTTAATTATTCTGCCAGGTTGTCTCCCTCCTCATCCTCATGTGTAGAACTGGAGGCAGAGAGGAAACATATCTAAAGATGATACATTTTTGAGTGACTTCCCTGACTCTTTTCCCTTTGATTTTAGAATGTCATAACCACAAATGAGAACAAACACAGAATACAAAGGCCAGAAGGTCCTAATGCCTGTTCTCAGAACTGCTTCATATCTTTTGCATTTGGAAAAAGATGGTGGAAAGGGATGGTGGTTTTCAGCAGCCCCTGCTTTCCAAGGGCCCCGTTGAATGACAACAGCCCTTTCCTTGTAAAAAACCGATTCAGGGACAGGCAAACATCGATTTCCTCTTTGTGTATGCTTGCATGCATAGGTTAGCATATTATGTGTATGAGCAAGTATGTCTCTGTGTCAGATATTCTGCATGTGTGTCTAACATACTGTGTGTGTGCATGTGTCTGCAAGAGGCCATATAAGCCAAGTGTACATGTATATACCAGGAGTGCAAAGATGTTCCCTCTACTACACATGTGGCTAACAGCTGTATTAACTGTGTACTAGGCCCCATGATTGGGTAACTGTGGCTCAGTTCTTCTTTTTACATCCATCCTCCATCAGTCTTGCTTGTTGTAACAAGCAGGAAGCTAGGAAAAGGATAGCAGGGTTTTGTGTATGAGTTAGGTCTGGGGTAACCAGGAATCACTCAAAGAGCCCTCTGATGTCTGCTGTCTCTGCTCATCAGTCCCCCTCTCTCTTCCACTAAGCTTAGCTACCTCTTCTCAGCCTGGACACAGGTAGACCCTGGCTTGCCTGATCCCCTGGGCCCTGGTATTATCCCATATCATGCTCCTAGGTGACAACGGGCTTCGTAGCTTTCTTCAATGACTGGCTGACTCACCTCATGCATCATGGTGCAAACAGTGAGCAGAACTGGACTGGGCACATTTCCTGTACGGAGTCACTGACCTATTGACTCATCCTGTTGAGTGGATCCCTGCCCTTTTATCAGCTGAAGTAAGTGTGAGGCAATAGTCTTGATATAAATACTGAGGTACAGGGGTCACATCTTGGACAGTTTTCTTTTTAATTAAAGGGACATGGATGCAGAAGATAATGATACTTCATGGACGTATGAAAAAACTCCTTGTCACCTACTTCTCAGAGGTCAGGATAATATGGTTGTCCCTCGAAGAATGCAGAGCTCCCCTGAGTGAAGTGGGCCTAAGTGTAGGTTACGTCCAGAGGCCCCTCCTCTGCTTCATTGTTATGGCTTGAATTGTGTCACTCCAAAATATATGTATGTATTGATGTTCTAACTCCCAGTATCTCAGAATGTGATCTTACTTGGAAATGATCTTCATAGTGGCATGAAATTAGTACAAAGTCATATTATAGGAGTGAGTGTTCACCAAGTGTGATTGGCATCCTTATAAGGAGTAGTTTGGAAGTAGTCATGTGTGACAATGTGAAGATAGCTAGGCAGCAGTCACCATCTACCAGCCCAGGAAAGAGGTGTGCAGGAGGCTGTCCTTCATGCCCTTACAAGGGGCCAGCCTTGCCCACTTCCATTTTGAAATTAACTAGGAGACAGTAAATTTCTATTATTTGAACCACCCATCTATGAATCTTTGTTTTAGATACCCTAGAAAACTAATATATGCCCCAAGAAAAGCTTCCTGAAAAAGGACAAGGGACAAGAGATAATAATCTGCCCCTGGAGAGGTGGGTAGGGCTGCAGATGTCCTGTAAACATGGCAAATAGAAGGCCAGCCTTCATTCCTGTGGCCCTGCTTGGCCTCAGGTTCCTAGTTCAGATGCTTAAAAAAAGAAAAAAAAATAAACACACACACACACACACACACACACACACACACTCACATCACACACACATGCTTGGGTGCCCCAATACTCATGTGGAGGTTAGAGAACTCCTTTTGTGTGTTGGTTTTCTCTTTTCATCATGTGAGTCCTAGGGATCAAATTCAGGTATTCTGTCTGGGCAGCAGAGACCTTTGATTGCTGAGCCACGTCAGCAGCCCTGGCCCAGGAACTTCTGGCTTTGCTGAGGGAGGAAGCTTTGAGGCTGGTGTCTGAGCTTGCTATAGTAAGGGTTTAGGCAAAGGATGAGTCTGGTTATATTTATGGTTGGCAGGAGCCTGAGGCAAAAGAACAATCTCGAACAGAGCTGCAGACACCTGGGGGAACTGCAGGCATGGGGCTGTTGGCAAGTAACCTTTGGGACAGGTTATGACATTGTCAGAGCACTGACAGCCTTCTGCCAATTGGTGTTGCTGACTACTGGGTCCGTCTCCAGTGGGCAGTGAAGCACAGTCTCCCGCATTCCTCGTAACAGATGGGCCCATGTGCAGGGCTGTGCAAGGCAGGGGGCTGAGTTATGGATCCAAGTTGTAAACTGAGCAGAAGGCTGGCAGTCCAGGAGGTCTTATGGGATATGCTCAGACGGCTCTTTCTAGTGCCAGGGAGGGGTAGAAACAGGAAACAAAGTTGTTTAATGTGCAAAATCATTAAGAAAAATAATGCTTTCACTCCAGGGTGTCCAGAACTCCTAAACAGCTGCTAATTAGCTTGCTGCAGTAGCCAGCCCTGGCTTCCGTGGGGTGAGGCTGGCTATGGTTGAGGACTCCTCAGCCTCTTCCCTCCTTCATTCTCTGACCTCTTGCCTCTGCCCACACCCACCAGCTGCTCCTACTTCTTACAACTATACATAAGAATCCCAGAGATCCTGGACTAGTTTGTTGTTCAAAAACCCAGGTGATGAGGAATAGGGTACTATCCCAAGTGTTTTGCTCTCTCTGGGGTATTTAAGGCTCATGGAGAGGGTAAGTTGGTGTCCCAGAAGGAAGAAAAGCCACTGTACTGTCTTCACTGTCCCCATGCTTTGGGGATGGGAGTTGTTCCTCAGAGTTATAGGGAGTGGGTTGATGCAGGGGTGCACTTGATAGGAGGGCAAGGATGTGTGACTCTTGTGGGGCTGCTTACAGAATATGAGAGCAGGTGCCTCTGGGTGGGTGGTACAGATGAATGTTTGCTGGTAGCCATAGATACGGATGTTGACAGCTTGGTAAACTCTGGGTATAGATTGGCATAGATGTTATTTGCATAGGTATTAGTAGGAACTAGTGACAGTAACTGAGTATTGGGTATTGGCAGGTATTGGTGACTGTAATCAGGATATCAATGGGCCAAATTATAACAGCCAGAACTTTCTAGCACTTACTATAGATCCATCACAAGTCTATGAATTTCACATGGTTATTTAATTTTCATCACTAAACTATGAAATATATTCTACTAGTGCCTTGGTACATGTGTAGGTCCTCATTGGGTGTCTACACTCATGGCTGTCTTTCACTGAGACACCAGGGCTTGCCAAGTTGGCCAGGCTGGTCAGTCTAAGAGGGTGAGGGATCTGCTTGCTTCTGCTCTACACTCCCTCCTCCCCTCAGCACCACCAGCACTGGGATAACAAGCACCCACCACTACAAGTGGCTTTTTACTTAGATTATAGGAATCAAATTTAGGTCCTCCTGCTTGTGTGGCATAGCACTGTGCCAACCAAGCCACCTCCCTGGCCCTAGTGTCCCCGTGTCCTTAAGAGATGCTCAGGGAGGTCAAGGCACTGTAAAGATCACCCAGCTTGCAAGGGCTGGAACTGGGACTTGAACCTAGACTGTCTGGCTCAAGGTTCACTCTTTGTTCCTATCCTGTATGCTAGAGTGCGGTCCAGGTAGCACAGGTATAAGCATGGGTGGGTGCAGGTACATGTGGTTGGCAGGCATGCAGTAGAGCTGCATTCATGACTGATGTTGAAGGCAATGACTTGGGTGAGCATAGGAGTCAAGGCAGGTTTGGCCTAGCCAAGGTCGGTTCTGGGAGTGATTTTTGACTTTTAGTGCAAATTTGTGATTACCTACAAGGCTTGCTACATTGTGGATAGTTTCTGGTTTCAGAAGTCTGGGGTAGGACTCAAGAATTAAAATTCTAGTGCCTACTCATTACTAACACTTCTTGTGTGGGGACTGGACTTTGGGCACAGTCAAGATTTAACAATAATCTTGACTGTCTATTTAATGAGATTTAGAATCACCAGAGAAACATACCTCAGGGTGTGTCTTTGAGAGTCTTTCCAGGCATGAGAAGGGTGAGGATGGCCCTCGGGAGAAAAGACTGAACACTTACTTTCATCCCCCAGCTCTATTTTCATTTTTGTTGTTGATGTTTGATTTTTGAGACAGCTTCTTACTATGTAACCTCAGTTGGTCTACAACTCACTATGTAGACCAGGTTAGCCCCTATCTCATAAAAATCCATCTACATCTGCTTCCTGAGTGCTGAGATTAAAGGCATGCTTCACCACACCCAGCTTTATCTCTGCTTCTTGACTGATGGACATGAGCAGAGAGGCAAGGGCAGAGGGTGGATCTGGAAGGATGGGTCGGAGCAGCTAGGGGCAGGTGCCAGTTAGAACACACATAGGGTTGATAGCAGATGCGAGGATGGAGAAGAGAATGGGGGGGGGAACAGAACATCAGGAACATAGAAGAGGCCCTGTAGGAACCTCCTGGGTGGTGACCAGCAGGAGTGACCAACATGTGTGACCAGCTTGGCAGATGTCCTCTTTGATCTGCTAGAGCCTAGGGGACTCTTTGGAGGGGTAAGTGTCAACTTCCACTATAGTCTGTGACAGTGGCCCAGGGAAGGCCTAAAGGTCCTTCCTTCTAAGTGAGTCCTGTGCTGGATTGGGTTCTGGGGTGGGGTGGGGTGGGGGCAAACAGTGGTCAAAGCAACAGACCTCTCACCCCCACCCTAGAACCATTCGGGACAGGGAGTTTTCTAGTCAAGTTTTCTACAAATTACTAGTCTTAAATAGGTCACTGCTTAGATTGGGGGCCTCTGGGAAAGAGGGCCAGGTAAGAGGAGGAGGTGGTGGGATGAATGTGGATGGACCTCAGTCTGGAAGGGACTGAGTCTTAGGACTGGATAATTGGAGGTAGTGTGAAGGGAGAGGACCCTTTAACTAAAAACAGGAGTCCCCAGGCAGAGGCAGGCTCTTTGGACTGAGACAGGAACAGCTAGGAGGGTGCTATTGGAGGGAATGGGACTTTACAAACAGACTCCAAGGAAGAGGCTCCATTCTAGGGGCTTCTGGTCTCCCAGGCTGAGCCCAGCAGGGCTGACATGGAGCCATGATTAGGAGAGCCATGCCTTACGGATAGCACTGTGCTCAGAGACCCATCTTGATCTCAGCACCACAGAACCTGACCTTATTAGGTAATAGAGTCTTTATTAAGTTCATCAAATTTACAATTTAAATTGCTCCCTCTCCATCAATAGAGGACTGGCATCCTAATCAAGGTGGGAAAGTTGGGCATGAGAGACAGGCATGTACAAGGTAGATAATGTGACGGCAGAGAGAAGAGAAGCGTCTACTTGCCAAGGCATGCTTACCGGAGCCTCCAGAAGCTGGGAGGAGGCACAGAGCCGACTCCCTTTCAGCCTTCATTTTGAACTCCCAGGCTTTAGTACGGTAAAGTGCTACATTTCTGTTAAGCCACTTCAGAGTATGGCACTGTGTTACAGAGGCCACAAGAAGCCATCGCTTCCTAATTCAAGGAGAGAACCAAACAGGTCTCAGGACTGGATACAGGCAAGCAAGTGCCATGGGGGAGGGGCAGTGGATAGCCTGGTGAGGAGACTTGGTGATTTCAGGAGAGCTGGTGTAGATTAGAATCTGTCAGTAGATGACCCTTAGGACTGAAATAACATCTTCTGAGGAGAAACCTGTCCTGGGCACCAGTTCACATGGAAGAAACAGGGAAGGACCTGTCCTCAGGGTGGGAGCTTGAGGGTCCAGTGCTCTACTCTGAGTTGCACCCGGCACATGCCTTACGGATAGCACTGTGCTCAGAAACCCGTTAAGATCTTGACCTCAGCACACAGAACCTGACCTTATTAGGTAATAGAGTCTTTATGAAGTTCATCAAATTTCATAATCTGCAGGGCTTTAAAGTTATTTTTTTCCTCAAGAACATGAAGAAGAAAGAGCATTGAAGACACATGTTAAGCTACCAGACTCCAACTCCAGAGGAGCCAGGCCCAGCTCACTCCAGGGCACCAAATGACTGTGAAGACTTTTCTTAATCAATAATATTTTATTGCCAGTTATAAATATTTTCCATTTGTCCCCTATTTACAATTGTAAAATAGTTCAAGATATTATACCCTCACCCACCTCTCTGCATCTCTCTATAAACTCCATGAAAATTGAATAGGAAATAAAAAGCTCTTTTGTGGGGGAGGCCACCCACTTGGCTCCCCCTCTCGGACTCCAGGCAGCCCCACGTGACAGCAGGCGACATTGCAGCTGATGCTACACAGTAGCAAAGCAGTGGCTGGTGGTGTCTGTGGAGGTCAGGACACCAGGCTCCTCAGGACATTGGTGATAGTCCAGTGTTGTCCCGAGCACTTCTGCAGCACCAGCTGGAACCCAAACTCCATGTCGCTGTTTTCTTGCAGCTCCAGGCAGCGCTTGGACTTGCGGTTCTGGATGGAGCCTCCCTACGAGCCAGACAGAAAGAGCATCAGAGGCCATCGATGTGACCAGTTGGATCCAAAGAGTCCCAAGCTTGAGAGTAGCTTTGACAATTTAGATGGCTTGGGAACTCCCATTCCCATGGCCTCAGATTCCCTCAGCTCCTGCGTATTGATCTTCTCCAAAGCTTAGATGTATGCTTCAGTTTCCCCATCAGATCCTAGTTCTTTGTAGAGGTAGAGATATCCCTGCCTCAACTTCTGTCTACCATATGGAGCTGTGGCACACTGCTTGTCTCCTATAGCTAGCTGCTAGTCAGAGTGCTGGCCCCTGCTGTGAGAAAGCTCATTCTTAGGGCCTCTTCATAACCAACCTGCATCTGAGCACCTCCCAGACTAGGGATGTTTTGCTCCTAAGGCCCTCCCAAGGTCCGTGAAAGTTGTTGGTGTTGGTCTCAAGAAAACTCATGCCCTTGGATATTGTCTATTTGACTGTTAGACTCTCAAGTCCTGAGCGTTCATGGCTCTCTCATACAACTGATATTCAGAAGGTTTTGTAGCTACAAATACTCAGTTTATGTCCAAAAGCCTCTGGAAGGAAGTGGTGTTCCCAAAAGCATCTATATAGCAGCACAGCTGAGATCCTGCATGGGGCTTGTTGGCGGCCCGGAGGGGGGTATACTCAGAGACTACTGGCTCTGAGCCTGTTGAAAGTCTAGGATGTCTTAGATCTGTCATCACCTCGGTTGTGCTTAGCTGGACTCGGGTTTTAAGCAGTCAGAGTTGCTCGAGTGATGTTGATCCCAAGAGTAGGCACTATCTGCCAGACTTACCTAGGACAAGAAACCCACTCATCCTGTGTTCCCCATCTTGGCAGTAACTAGTGTTTGTGTGGGAAACTCAAGCAATTTCCCACACTCATCCAACTCCCCCTCATTCGGTCAGGTACCAACAACTGTCAATTCTACTTCCCTCGTGTCTTGTGACTATCCCCAATCCCTCTTCCATCATGGCTTAGGCCCCTGTCACCTGACTTCTTTACAATCCTAATGGTTGGTGACCATGTTGACAGGCATGATCAGCCTCAGAAACACCCCAGTGCTAAAGGCCATCATGGCTCAGGGCTGCTTATCTCTTGAGCCTTCTCATCTCCATTCCTTTCCTGGCCCTGTACTGTACCCCAGCTTCTTCCAGGTTTCTGGCCTATGTGCATCTCAGTGTCTGGGCCTGTGGCAGTTCTGTGGCAGATTGAGCCACAGCCTCACCTCAAAACCCAGATCCTGTCCACCTCCTACCCAGTATTCCAGGATACTGAGAAGCTGGCATGGTGGTTTTTTTTTTTTTTTTTTATCCTGTACTGTCTCCAGCTCATGCCAGGAAGTGCACTGTGTGAAGGAGAGATAGCAAGCCTCTCCAATAAGGAGCTCATTCCAAGGTGGCTGCAACCATCCCCATGGCAACCAACTGCCAGCCTCTCCAGAGAACATGAAGCCACACTTCTCAGGTCTGCCTAGGAAACAGCTCGTATCTATTATGGTTGAACATGTGTACTCTGTGACCTAACAATTCCATGCCTGGGCTGATATCAAATTGGGATGTGTGCATTAAAGACACATATGTAAAGGCTTTGGGAAACATGATGTAAATGCTCCAAAGTGGGAAGAGTCCAAACATCTATCAAATAGATGGATAAATAACTCACAGTCTATTTATGTAGTGGAATACTATATGGCAATGAAAAGTGGACTAAACTCCCAAATACAATGTTGAGCTAAAGAAGCCAGACAAAAGAATAAATATAATTGTCTGATAAACTTTCCACTGGGTTGAGTAAAACAGAGATCTTAAAGTCAGGATGGTAGTCACCTATTGGGATAAAGAGTATAAAGATAGAAGGAGGTAAAGGGGCATTTTGCGACATTTTGGGACGCTATTTTCTGACCTGGTGTTAGTTTTCCTTTGAATGATTGAGTTGAACACGTATTTTGTATGCCTTTCTATACATGTATTAACTTTCAATTAGAAAACAAAACAAAACAAAACAAAACAAAAAAACTAGTTAAGTGGCTGGAGAGGTAGCTCAGCAGTTAAATGCTAATCTTCCAGAGGACATGGGTTCCATTCCCAGTCCCACATGAAAGGTCACAAATATTTGTAACTCCAGCTCCAAGGGATCAGATGCCCTCCCCTGGCCTGCAAGTACTACGCTTGCATGTGGTACACATACATGCAGGCAAAACACTTATATACATAAAACAAAAATAAATAAATCTTTAAGAGAAACAAATATTTAACAAAACTTGTAGCTGTCCTAGAAAATACTTTATGGTCAGGTAAAGGAGGCAGGGGATGAGGAGCGGAGGTAGAGAGTGTAAGGCTATGGGCATGCGAGTGTCCAGGAGGGGTACAGATTCGCCATTCCTGTTGTGTAGGTGACAGCCCATCAGATCACACAAGCCATGTTAGGAGCATGCAGTTGACTAGCATGGGCCCCTCCCCTATGCCCAGGCCCTCAGCCGGGGAGAACTATAACTCACTATTTCAACCGCAGAGAAACAACAGAAGCAAGAAGGGGATGGGCACTATGCTCCCCTTGCAGCACAGGTACAGGCTCTGAGGCCAGAGGAAGGATTGGCCTCCAAACCCCCCATGTTACAGGACACTTTGCAGACCAGCCTTCTCTGTTACCTGCAGACTGAATGGCCTCTGTACTCAGCCATTGCACTGCAGGCCTTTCCACTGTGCCTGGCACCTCTAGGGAGGAAGAATGTCCCCTCCCCAGTGGGAGCTTTTCCTCACAGCCACCGTTCTGTTCTCAGAGCATCCCCTTCCCATGGACTAACCCTTCCTCAGAGTATCTATAGGGGACATACCATTTCCCTCAGGCTTTCACTCGAGGCCAGCTCTTTTTCACATTTTCACCTTCCATGATTTTCCACAGTCCCCTTTCCTAGTGCCTTGTGCAACAACCTTGCATCAGTTCTCCACTCTGCCTCTTTGAATAAGCTCCAGTTAGCTTGTGCTGATCAGAATGGGGCTGTCTCTCACTAGACGATAGGCCTCTTCAAGATGGCCCAGAATTTTGGCACTTTTGTGGTCACACCTTGCTCCTGTACTATGCTGCAATAGCCATGGAGGACACTTCAAACTGTTCTCTTAGAACTTGTCATCTCCCTTAAGTCACCATCCTGTCTTTCAAAGGCTGGACTTTGGGGTCCAAAAGCATCCAGTAACACTTGCTCCAAGTAAGGCCAGCACACTGTACTGCCAGCCCCAATTCCCATAGCATCCTGTGTAAATCTTGTGGCCCCCAAACCTGAGCATATCTGTTGTCCCATGCCAAGCTGAACCCTATTATTGGTTCACAGTTCTAAAGTGTACTGTGGTCGGCTGCCCTTATTTCTTCACCTCACCAGACAGGCTGTCTGTCCTGCCCCTGGAGGTGGGGATAGAGCTCAGGCATGGAGTCAGGACCAGCCCAGCTCTCTAAGTTCAAGGTCTGCCTCATTTTAGGCCTGAGGCAGAGACTGAAGAGCACTGACTTCCGAGTTTCTCAGTTCTGCTCTGCTTTTGCTGCAGAGACTTGGGCAAGCCTCCCTTCCCCCTGCCCCCCGCCCTTTCCCCCTTTACTTATCTTGTCTGTAGGACTGAGGAATGATTCTTGGGAGGTTGAGCAGATGGGCTGATGGGAGACCTGTTTCTCAGCTGTAATACAGCACACGCAAACACACACACACACACACACACACACACACACAAACACACACACGAGGCTGTTTAGGGCACCAACATGGGACAAGGTTCATGGAAATGGGCTGGACCAAGCTCCATCCACTATGTTGCAGATTTTGGCTTCTCAGTACATGTTGCCAAAAGCAGGCCCTGCCAACAGTGAGGCAGGGCTGCTTCGCATCTCCCAGGCTTCCAGAGCTTCAAAAACATTGTGGAAGAGAGACAACTGCAGCCCCTCCTTTCCTGACAGCCACTGCTGCCATTCAGGCCTTCCTTGGGCACCTTCTCAAGGCAAGAGAGAAGAGTCTCCTTCAGAGATGTAACATTTCCCAGGCCCTGACTTGCCCCAACTCAGCCCGTGTGCTCAGCACCCTGCAGACAGCCCACATGTGATCATGGGGTAGAAACAGCCAGTGTGGCCTTCCAAGAAGGGTGTGGAGGAAATGGTTCAGGTCCAAGAACAGGAATGGGGTGGGTAGAGGGGACACCACTTGACTGCTTGACTGGCTGTGTGTGAGGCCAGGAGCTCCCTCCTAGCAGAAAGAGCTCTGCGAACAAAGTGAGCAGCCCCTAGTGCTTCCAGGAACCATGCTTTGGAGATGGGGTACAGCCAGACCGTCTTTGGTAGCAGAGCTAGCACCAGCCTTGGGCACAGCCCTCCTCCTCAGAACATGACTTCTCTCATGGAACAAATGCCGGGCATTTTCCTACCACTCACAGGCTTGCAGAGAAGCCTTGATTCCTTCTCCTCTTAGCTTCCTCACAGCAGGAAGCAGCCTGGGGTCTGTGTCTTGACCTGTAGATTCTGCACTGGAACTAAAGCTATTTGCCAGTTTCCTGACACCTTTCCTCTTGTGTTCCCTGAATAATCTTATGTGTTTCTTACAACACCCCCACCTCCAGAGGGGGAGATAGTAGGAGCCCTCATAGGCTGGGAGACTTTCCCAAGATTCCACGTAGAGGGCAGCTGGGACCTCAGGGAACCTTCCCCTTTTCCTGTTCTCCACTAGATGAGTAACCAGCAAACTCTACCACCATTCCAACCTCCCCCACCCCACCCCACACACACATCATGCCTTTCTCTGGGGTAGTAGCTAGACTGCAGTCACAGGTGGTACTCAGTGTTGGAATAGAGGAAGATGTCTCAGTGAATTCAAGGAGGTTTGGTCTGTTCCCTTTGAGGCTTCTCTGAAGGGACATTATTCATACATCCTTCCAGCCACTGCCAAATATTTAATGAGCATCTACTGAGGGTCATGCACACTCCCAGCTGCTGCAACGTATGCATGACTAAAAAGAGAAGGCTTTTTTGTTCTTGTGGCGACTGTGTTTGTGAGGGAGAGTTGGCAGCAAATTCCAGCAAGAAGAGGAGCTGAAGAGGGCTATGCCCCAAATCATGGGGCTCGGCAGGAGGCTCAGGCAAGCTGGAGAGCAGGAGATGGCTGTCAGGTGAAAGAGGTGGTCAAGGAGATGCTCTACTAAAGGTGACACCTGAGCAGAAATGTGGGGGAAGAGAGATGGTTGTCCAGGGGCAGGACCAGGATCCTAATGAAAAGCTCCAGAGGCAGGGATGGGCTTAGGGTGAGGCTCAGGGAACTTTTGGGGTGTGTTTATGCAAAGGCTTTTGATCTGAGAGGCAGAGCTAGCATTTCCTAGGTCTGATCCACATGCTAAGCAGGCCACTCTGGGTTCTGGGCTGAGCTGAGTGGGAAGGAAGGAAGGATGCTGGGACATGTGCTAGCTGACTCCTGTCCTAATCTTCCGGGCTCAGCCTGCAGCTCTGGGCCAGTTTCTTGGCTCTGGAGGTGAGGCTGGATGCTGAGATCCGAGCCTTTCTCTCTCCATGTCGGGTCCTGCTGCTTGTTTGGTTTACCAGTCCAGTCATCAAAATTATTTGTGTAATACTTACAACTACGGGATCTACAAACACACAATACTTTTAATTAAAGAATTTAAATAAGGGCAATTAAACCTGGCAGGAGAGAAGCCGCAGCACACAGAGGGCTTAATTGGAATGGAAACCAAATTAAATATGGAAGAAGCCATTAAAACCAAAGCGGAAGTTGAATGTATAGGACAAAGAATACTAATAAAGGTTCCTAGAGCCAGTCCCTACTGTTTGTCTTGTTTTTCCTTTTGAGTTCCTCTGAAGGGGTGTCTACAAAGGGCCCAAGCAGAAACAAGGAAGAAATGACTCTTTCGAAGGTCTTGGTCATGTGACCTTCGGGAGTGACCACATGACCTGGGGAATGACTGAGCCATTCTGGGCTTCTGTCT
Organism: Mastomys natalensis; assembly: GCA_021653895.1. Lineage (NCBI taxonomy): Eukaryota > Metazoa > Chordata > Mammalia > Rodentia > Muridae > Mastomys > Mastomys natalensis. The sequence goes on from JAJTUV010000434.1 coordinate 1,340,284, forward strand.
ATCATCTCATTTACCATCTTGAACTACTCAAGATCTTAGCACAGAGAACTATGGATACTGGGACATGTGGAAGTATCATCTATGCAACCCTCAGGCACAGACCTCTCTACCTCAGTTTCCCCACAGGTATGTCAGATGGTAGCTAGGTGTGGGTCAGATAGCATTAAACTATCCTCGCCCTACTCTGGAGGTGCATGCTGGGGTGTCTTCCTCACAGTAGCTCTGGGAGGTAGTGATGAAGATTGCTGTTTTATTTTATAAAACCAGAGACTGAGGCAGTAGGTCTTATACATGGCCTGAAAGTGTCTCAAGTGCAGTTCTAATGGCAGTGCTGGTATGGGTCCAGCTTTCAAGGATCAAAAGCATCTATGACTCTGTTTAGGAAAGGCCTGGCTTGCATTCATGGGCAAGAGCTTCTGGGATGCCTGGGCTGGCTTTCCTTGTAGTGGGTTGTTCATCTGAAGTCCAGTATGTACCACATCCTAGATCCTGGATTCACAGACTTCTGCTTCGCTGGGACCTCCTACTCTACCTTCCTTGCTAATGAATTTTCCAAAAGGCAAGCAGCCCTATGGGTCCTGGGCTTTAAGCTCAGTGAGTTGAGAAGTTTCTGGGTTAAGTATTTAATGATTGGTAATCAAATACTTCAAAGCTTGGGCAGGACATCAGGCCTAGTTACAGAAACCCCAAGATTAGGTGTTTTGTAGAGTAAAGTGTTCTTTGTATAGTATAAATATTCAACACTTACTGTGTTCAATATGCACTTCAGCATTTTCTTTCTTCAAGGGACTCACCCAAGCCTAAGTGGGATTTTGCCCGGGACTTTCTGTGTGAGGCCACTGACTGAAGATGGGTATTTACAACATCAAGTAAGCACAGACAGGTAAGAAGGAGTTCAAAGACACAAGTGGCTGGAGAGCTGGCCAAGATGGCTGTGATCCTGTCCATTCACATGCCTGACCCAGCATGGAGACTCCAGTCTCAAATTCCCACTAATGGATTTTCTGGACAAAGACAGAGCCATCCTGGTGTGCAGACCCTTGAGACAGCGTCCCTGTGTCTGACTTCTAACAGCTACTTAACTTTTCTGTGCCTCAGTTTCCTCATCTCTGCAGGTGCCTCATAGCCCTGCCATGGTTTCTAAGTGTTACTTATAAAAGGTTAGCATAGTGCCTGGCATATATAAACACTGTATAAATATTTGATTCTTTTTAAAATCCCATGCAGTTCTGGAGCTGAGCAATCACATCTGCCCCTGGCCCTGATCGCTGCAGGAAGAGAAGGAAGAAGAAAATGCTGATTGCTCTAATTTTAAAAATAACTAAGAAAACAGGCTCTAAACAAAGCGTTGTCAGTCGCTGGGAACTGGACAGTCTCTCTCGCACCCTTTCCTATGACCTGGAAATGAAAAGCTGCTTTATCCCAGAGCCATAATGAAACACCCGATTATAGCCCTTTCTTTCCAGCACAAAAGGTTCTCAAGGCTGGATGTGCTGACAGTGCTGTGGCAGAGCTGGGGAAAGTCAGGGCTCCTCCTCCCCTGAGTGCAGGATGCTCAGCAAGGTTAGAAGTGCCTCTGGGAAATGTGCCTACAGATAGCTTTTGTTTTTACAGCAGAATATTTGTCTCATATCAGGTTAGAACATTAGACCCCAGAAGGCAGCACCAACTTTGATAGGTGAGTTAGGCTCTGGGCTTTCCCCAGACATGTTCTCATGCTCCCCAAAACTCCTCTTCCCCAGTCTTATTGACATTCCTTCCAAGAATGAAGCAAGTCAGGGCTGGGAGGTGGGCCTTCCTCCGTGTAACCTCGGATTCTCAGCCATGTTAATACTTCTGTGAAGAACTGATAGTTGGGGGTGATTAGCATGAAGTGCAAGCTACAGAGGCCAGCAAAATTCCCTCTTTCAAAACATATTCAAACCAATTTGTACTTCGTTCTGTGGAATATGAACATCTGCTTAACACAAAGATTTCTTCCACACCACTTACAAATCTGGTTATGGGATGTCTCTCTCCCTCTCTGTATCTCTCTCTGTCTCTGTCTCTCCCTCTCCCTTTCTCTTTTTCCCTCTCTCTCTGTCTCTCTCTCTCTCACAGAAACACACATGCACATACACACACATATATAAAATGTGTTTTGCATGCTTCTAAGGATAGTAAATAAAACCAATGAAAGTAAGGGTTTTTTTGTTTGTTTGTTTGCTTGTTTGGTTTGGTTTTGTCTTTAGGCATGCATTTAGTTCAAGATCTCACGATCAAGAGGCCTCTAAGATTCATACATTTATTTTAAAGGACCCCTTTATTTGATCAGCAGCACACTGTATGTCTGTGCTAGTTGTATTTTGTCAACCTGACACAAACCTAGGCATACACGGGAAGAAATAATCTCAGCTGAGAAATTGCCCCCATTACATTGGCCTGTAGACAAGTCAGTGGGGGCATTTCCTTGATTAATGGTTAATATGGGAAGGCCCAGTCCAATGTGGGTGGTGCTACCACTAGGCAGGTGGTCATGGTTTGTATAAGAAAGCGGGCTGGACAAGCCATGAGGAGCAAGCCAATAAGCAGCATTCCTCTGTGGCCTCTGCATCAATTTCTGCCTCTAGGATCCCACCTGAGTTCCTGCCTTAACTTTGCTCAGTGATGGACGATGATATGGATGTGCAAGCCAAATTAACCTTTTCCTCTCGAAGTTGCTTTTGGTGGGTGTTTTATCATAGCAGTAGAGAGGCACAGTAGGACAGTGTCCACTCTGTCCCAGGCTTTCTGTCCTCTGGTGGAGATGCCTAAAGCTTGAGAAACATTCCTGTTATCCGTGTTTCCAGACACTGGAAGAGAGTGGCCTGGGGTGTGGAATGTCATCACTCTACCAGGTAACAGCCACCATTCCATCATGTAAAGGGGGACGGGCCCACAAAATGTGATGAAGACCCTTATTTAAGTTTGGCTCATTTTTGGTGTGCAGTGTTTTGCTTTGGGCTGGCCCAGTGGGACTTGTAGATGGTACCCAAAACTCAAGGTCTCTAACTTCAGAAGCTTAGATCAGTAGAGCTTCAGGTCCCAGAAGGTGTGAAAACCACCCAATTCAACTGCTGTGGATCCCAGTGCCCTGCCTCTCGGGGATCCACCAATCTCATGGACAGCTCTGAACCTGGCTCTTGATTTTTCCCTCTGGTCTGCAGAGCTCCACAGGAGGAGCCTGCTCCTCTCTGCACTTGCCAGTCCTTGAGGTTCCAGAATGAGGAGTTCAGAGTCTCTTGCCATCTTTCTGGTCTTCAGCACGCCTGTCTCTTTGACTGCCATTCACAAGCACATGAAGGCTGTGGGGAAGCTGGAACCTAGAGGACACATGTCACAGCAGCCTTCTCAAGGGTCCAGGGAGTCAGGGTTGGGGTGGCCTTGGCAAACCATTCTTTGCTCTACTGATGTCCTTCTGGTGACATGGTGTCTTCTGCTTCCTTCTCCTTTTCCTGGCCCATGAGTCACCAAAACACCTCTTTCACTAATGTGATACCCCAGAGTTTTAGAATGTCCTTTAAATCCTAGGCTGAAGGGAACTCTGAGAAGACTGAAAGTTGTCCACTTAATTAATAGGAATTTATAATACCAGGAAATAGATAGTTTGGTGATTTCTTTAATGGGGAGGGGGATTAGGAGTCAGCAAATGCATAGAAAGCAACAAACACTTACCAATTCCTGTACTGAGGACGTTTCAGAGTGTAGAGGGAAATGCTGGCTATTTGGAGAGGAGGCACCTTACCATCTGTTACCAATCCAGAGCTAGATTAGGTCCTTATGGATTATTAATATATCCCATTCTGATTGCTGCCCAGCCACTATCACTAATCCATCACTGTGACCAAAAGAGCACTGATATGTCTCACAAAGTCTTCCCAACAGTTCTTTCCATGGCTACCAAATCTTCTCACCTATCCTGGGGATGATGGAACAGCCTCTTCCATACTTGAGCCCCTATGCCTCTAGTATCTCCTCTTCTCCTCTACCCAGCTGCCATGGGTATCTTCCAGATCTCACCAGGGATACTTCTATGGTTTAGATAAGGTTTGTCTTCTTGAATTGACATCTGTGTCCTGGCTATGGTAGTGTGGCAGTGATGGGGACTTTAAGAGGTGAGGCCTATTTGGAGGTCCTTAGGTCACTGAAGGCCTTGCCCTCTGTGGAACCCTTGTGTTGTTTCTCATGAAAACACATTGCTACCAAAGGTAACTTGAGCTCCATTTTATTGTGAGCTCCCACCTCTAGCTATGGTGATGCCACACCCTTCAGGAGGCCATCAATAGAGCTGGGTTGACTTAGAACTTCGAATTCAACAATCCCTTCTCGATATAGTAATGGAAATTAACTGACACAGCTTAAGAGCTTCCCTACATCCTCCCTTTGCTTGGTGAAATCTAAACTAGAGTGTGGCTTACACAAACACACACACACACACCACACACCACACACACACACACACACACACACACACACACACACACACTGAACCTTCTCCATCACACTCTAAACTCTACCCATGACACATAGTAGACAGATATTCTGAAAGGATGCTAGGTTTTGTCGTCTTTGCCTAGGTGGAGCTTCTGTTTGGGGAGCACTCTTCCCTTCTGACATCTAGGAACTATTTCTGTAAGCTTTCAACAGCCAGATGAAACAAATCACACACACACACATGAGCCTGTTCTTGAGTTCTGCACACGGAGCCAGTCACCCCGGGCTTCCAGAACTCTGTATAACCCTTGGTTTCTGCTCTCATCAGCCTGTTTTGTTGTGTGTTTACATGGCCACGAGCTCCTCGAGGGCAGAGGCCATGTTTGATTCACGTCTGCATCCCCCCTGCCAAACCCCCATGCTCAATAAATGTTTGATGAACGGCTGAAAGAAAGAATGTTCATCATCAGAAAATTGCTCATCAGAGCCCTGTACATCAGCGTTGCCAGGAGATGTTTTCATCAAATGTGGTTTCAGAATGTCAGCGTCTTGGTTCAGCCAGAAGCATTGGAAATTCATAAGGGCTTGTGGAGGTTAGAGGGGGGAACAAACTATTTGTTAAACAGAAAAGCAAGGTATGAGATGGAACAGAGATAGGCAAATTGTGTGTGTGTGTGTGTGTGTGTGTAAAACCTAAGAGAATACCACTGGTTTATTTTTAAATTAATTCAGGGTGTCTGAGAAGTTTAAATGTGGTCCTCAGGAGAGTAAATAATGCATACTTTGAAACCAGAAAAGAGATTCCAAATGTACCTGAGAAATCTCCTTCCTGCTCAGCTTCTGCAGCAGAACATTCTAGTTGGTCAGGTCACTGCATAATTTGCAAAGATTAAAATACGCTACAATTAGCCTGAGCCCAAGATGATGTCTGTGTGTATGCATGTCCTAAACAAGGCCTCTCAGTGACCCTGGTGCTCATTGATGTGCTAGGCTGGCTAGTCTCCCAGCTCTGGGATTACGAGCCTGCACCATCACACTCATTTGCTTGTTGGTTTTTATGTGGGTACTGAGTATCGAACTTAGGTCTTTGTGCTTTCAAGGCAAGTGTTTTACTGACTGAGCTATCTCCCAAGCTTAAGCACAAGACTTTAATCATTTAAGAGGCTCCAGGCTTGCTTTGGCCTTGTGAGCAGTGGATGGATAGATTCCAGGTCTCCTGCTAAATATCGATCATTGAACACAAAACAAAAATTGCACATCTAGTCACTATTGAATAGTGAATGAGAAGGGCCTGTGCTGGGTTTGCAAACTAGGAATTTAGAGATATTACTTCCAAACAGTTCCATTTGGTTGAAGGATCAGAGATATGGTTGCCAGAGCACCTGGGGAGTTCTAATTAGACATGTGCTAAAGTGGCAAAACCTGCCTGCTCCTCAGAGTGCTACCCAGCAGCACTGTCTGCTTGGCTGGTCAATGAGTCCATTCAGGTAGGAGTCCTGTGGGGCTACCTGTTCAAGACTACATTCTGAAATGGAGGAAGGAGAGAGCTCACTGGGAGATAATTTTGTCTTGAGGTTAAGGCTCACAGACAGACTGACTGACAGAGCTGTCAACCTGCTGTTTCCAGAGTTGCTTTGCAAAGCCTGAAAAGGGATCTGGGAGATTAGATGAAACAAGAATAGTCAGCTTTGGGTGATGCCAAGTCCTCAGGGCCCAGTGTACCCTTCTGCTGGCCTGTGACTCCTATAGATTACGGCAAGACAGCCCCAAAACAGCTGTCTCCTTCCCTTCAGGGAAGCAAGGTACATGCTCACCTACACTGGGCTCTGCCACACCTGTAAACACAATTAGCTCAAGGATTAAAGTCTGAGAGCCTTGGGTCAGTCTCAGATGCTGTCTGGGCAGTGGCCTTGAGGCTGGCCAGGATCCTGAGGGCCCCCGAGGTCATGGTGCAGAGAGAGTTGAGAGTATCTAACTTTCAAACTGAATTTCAGTCTCCTGTTAACTCTTCATCTTGTCTCTTTCCCTTTCTTGAAACTTCTAACCCAGCTCCCCAGTCTCCACCAGAGGGGGCTTTTGAAAGCCTAGACTTAAATGTGCCCTTGGGCTGTACAGCCTCCCTTCTGTGATGGGGCTCAGTGTTCCTTCCAGACTTTGCTCTGGCAACTCCCCCCTGTGCCGTCCAGGTTCGGGGCTGCATTCATTGGAGTATTGACTCTGTAGGTTTTGATGGTTCACCTTCTGGCTCATGCTGTGAGCCATGGTGAGAACTACCAAAGTCTCTGTCCCTGTTTCTTTTCGTCGAATCCTTCACACTTCCTGCACCCAGAGCTGCCAAAGCACCCTCTACCTGCCTGTGATGAACTTGCTTTGTTCCCAATAAGTCACCTTCCTGGTTCCAGCTCTCATTCCTAGTCTCTAACTAGCCCTAAACCTATGACCTTGATTTGAGCTTGCTGTTTAGTACTGACCTCCACTACTCACTTAAGACAAGGAAGACGCTCTTGAAAACACCCAGTTCCTATACCCAGAGGACAGGCAAAGATACCTGGTACCCACAGAGTATGATAAATCCCCCATTACCAGCATGCTCCACGGGACAGTAATTCAATCAAAATCAGCCCCACCCACACCAACATCCTTCTTCCTTATGGCAGAGGCAACAGGCTGGAAGGTTTGAATGATGGGCTTCAGCCACTTAGTCTCCTGAATGTTGACAGTCCCTCCTGCCGTCCCCCAACTCTGTTCAGGTCCCCAGGTACCCTGGAGTTCTAGGACCATATGGGCTCCCTGGACACCCTGTAACAATCAGCTGCCTTGCCATCTAGAAGACCAGCACTCCCATTCACAGGCAGAAACTGACCCTAACAGCAGACTTCCTGTGGTGGGAAGCTCTTGGGGCAGAGTCCATTGAAAACTGGTGTTTGAATCCCGAGATGCTATTCCATAATGAGATACACAGTGGCCAAGGAAATGTAAAAAGTTAACTGTGGGCCACCAAATTGACGGTGACCAGAGAAAGGACACTCCATGGTCACTGATAAGGGGATTGTCCTTTACAAATGGTCCAGACACTGCCCTGAAGAGGAGCCTCATTTCTACAGTGACTTCTACCTGGGAGAACTGCCAGTGCAGCTTCATCCTCTTGGCCTTGGCGTAGCTGCACTCGATGAGTCGTGGCCGGCTGTTGACGTCCACCAGACACCGGTTGTCATCGTCATCAACAGTGGGGCTTAGGACACCCACGTGGATCTGCTGGCTGCTTGTGTAGTACACATTCTGGGGGTGAAGAGAAGTAGCAAAAGGTCAAATGTCGATGGCCAGAGAAATGGAGGTTACGTGCCCATTGTCACGGCTAGCTGGCAAAGAGTCCTTGGTGAGGACAGATCCCTGATTTTTATATCCAGTGACTTGCAGACTTTCAACTGGGACAGTAGACAGCAAGAAACTCTTTCAACTTTTGATCCAGGAGAGCATTTAGTCCACATGTAGGATGGAGACAAAACTTTCAAGAAATAAAACTTGCCCTCACTGCACCACACACTCCATTTTCTATTCTATTCTTGCATTGAAAAACATTGGCCATAACCTTTTAAATTGATTTTACCACCCACAGCTTTGAAAGTACCTCTTGAATCCATTATGTGCAGACTCGCTGACTTCCTTCATAATATATTTTGTGCCAGATACTGCATTTGGCCAGGAGACACAAAGCACAAAGGCTCAGGCCCTGCCTTTGGGGAGCATCCAGTATTGGGGGGCTGGGAAGTAAAAGACAGAGAATTTCTATCTCTACTAAGACTGTACACAGCAGGGGCTATCGAGTGTTGTGAGTGTTGTAAGTACTTTTGGCCTTGAGGGAATGCTGGGGAAGTCTCAGGTCTACCTTCCGGTGCAATGAGGACTCATCGCTATGGATTAATTACTACAGTGAAGGGATGCTGAGCAATCCAGCAAAGAAAAAGGGTGAGGGAATGAAGCTGCAGAGACAGGCCTCAGCAACTCAGGGATCTGTCTTAGAAAGCCATACAATACATGCCCTGCTTCCAGCAATGAGTGTATCACACTATGTGAAGTACCATCTACCGGGGAAGCTCACTGTAATCTCAGCACCAAGGTTTCTCCTAAGGCAGCCTTGGCTTGAGGTTTACAAAAATGTCTCTTTTTTCCCCTCCCACTCTGGTCTTCCACCAGGTCATTAGCAAACTGACTATTAGCAAAACCCAACTAGAGGCCAGAGAACATGGGAGCTCATTGAAGTATATGACAGAGTAGCCTCCCTGGGTGGGAAGAAGCAGGTGGAGACAGAGGGACAAGTATTATGACCCAATCTAGTCCACTAATGTCATCTTCCAGCTCATCAGGTTAGGAAATCCAGGGATGAAGACATCAAAATCACCAGCCTTATTGATTGCTCTCATTTCAGGGTAAAGGATGATAATGATCAAAGTTCTAAGCAGGGATAAAAGGTGCCTTGCTCAGCTCAACATGAAGATGTAACTAGAACAAGGACACTTTGTAAAGCTAGCCATGGTTGATAAATGAGTTTCTAGTGTGAGGCCAAGGACACTCACTCTGTGGCCTGGGTTTCTAGGCTGCACCAAGGAAAGCTGAGAACTGGTTGAGAATTCTAGTTTTTTTGGAGTTGAGGAAGAATTTGACACAGGTAGGATTTAGAGGCTTCAACAGTTGTGCAGTTAAGCATCACATTTATCCATCCATCCAAATAAGAAATCCATCTTCAAGTTGAGTTCTGGGTATACGGAGGTGAGAAAGCTGTAGTTTAGGTGTGTCCAAGGCACATCTAAATCTAGGAGACTGGGTGGGATGGTCAATCTTCCCTGTCAACTGGATGGGATTTAGAATTACCTAGGGTTGCACTTCTGGGTGTGTCTGTGATGGAGTGCCCAGGAGACTCACCCTGGAATCCCAGGCTGGGAAAAAACCCCAGCAAGCTGAGTGGCAGCTTCCCTCTCTCTGCTTCCTGACTGTGGGCAGTGTGATTACCAGTTACTTCATGTTTCCTGGGTCTTGCTGTCCATGCCCTGACAGGCTGTAGCCTCACACCATGAGCCACAGTTAACCTTCATTCCTAAAATTTCTTGCCAGACTCTTTGTCACAGCAACAAAAGAGTAATGAAGAAGCCAGCCACACACCAGGAAGCAATGCCACTAAATCCACTGACATGGCACATGAGTTACCCTCGCCCCTCTTTGGCTTGCTTCAACTCTTCCACCTTAGAGCCAGAAACAAAAAGTCACTAGCTCCCAAGTCCTTAAGAAAACTCATCAGCTTCCAAGGCCTTTCCTGAATGTGTAAGAGTGCACAGCCTCAGCCTGCCACCTGTGCTTTCTCCAGAGAGTAAGGCAGCTGTTTAGGCCCTTAAGACTAAAGCCAAATGATTTCAGGACAGGAGAGCTCTCAGTGGTCACCTTGGAAACCAGGACCTAGGCTCAGAAGCATGACCTGCAAAAGAAGGATGGCTAAGAATCAGCCACTTCTCTTCCTTCCTGCCTCCTGTCACCAGAGCCTGCCTCTCATCTCCAGGGCGGGGTCCACAGACACAAATTGGCCACCCAGGCAATAGCTGAAATCAGTTTTATCCACTTAGCTGCTCTAAAGTGCCTGGGGAGATGCTTTGAGAGGTATGTGTGCACTTACTAGCTGCTACAGCTGTCACCAGAGCTGATTATTGCTCCAGAGTCTCAGAAGATCATTATAGAGACAGACAGTTGTTTGTCATTTAAAAAGCCAACAATCAGTGGAACCAGGAAGCAGGTGGATCATGGAGACAGATTTGGCAAGGAAGACTCCCTCCGGTCTTCCCTTGGACATTTCTGAAGCCTAGCCAGTAGCACACTGAATCAATAAATGGCCTGAACACATAAAACTGGGAATGGTTTGTGCAAGATACCCCTTGTTCAATACCCATGGCCATGTTTTCAGAGCAATGAGGGACTTAGAAAGTTGAAGCAAGAAGTGATTTAGAGCTGTGGTCTCCAATGGGGGTTAAGGGGATAGTTCTGCTTACCAGGGGTCATTTGGGATGTCTGAACATAAACTTTTTAGTTATGACTTAGAGAAGGAGAGGTTCCTGGCACCCAGGGGTAGAGTACACAGCACCCCTTAGTAAAGTTAAACTGCCTGACTCAAAATCTCTGGAGTATCCTTGTTAGGTGGCCCTGGTTTCAACTGCTAGTAGTCAAGGTGAAATACCTGTGGCTGTACCAGAGCAGAAGGGGCTCACAGCATCTATCTCATTTAACCCTAGTGGGGCTCTGGGTCAGGTGCAGGGTTTGAGTACCCCATATCCACAGTTGGTAACAAAATGACTCTGGCTTCAGAGCTTTAAAAGGATTTTTTACAACATCAGCCTATACATTCATAAAGAATTATCTTGGAGATGGGACCCAAGTCTAAACACTAAGTTTATGATTCATACATACTTTATTTACATAGTCTAAAGGCAACTCTATACATATCTGCCTCTCATAGAAAGCCAGGCTTGGGAGTTTCTGTGTGAGTACTCAAAAAGTTTCAGATCAGTCTCTGAGAGACTGAATCACCAACCAAAGAACCTACATGGACTGGACTTAGGCCTCCCCACGCATATGTAGCAGATGTACAGCTTAGTTTTCATGTGGGTCCTGAACAACTGGAATGGGGGGGGGCATCCCAAAAGCAGTTGTCTGTCTGTGGAATCTGTTCTTCTGGCCAGGCTGCCTTGTCTGGTCTCAGTGGGATAGGATGAGCCTCGTAGAGACTTGAAGTGCCAGGGTCAGGGGACACTGAGGGAGGTCATCCTCTCAGAGGATAAGGGGAACAGAGGATGGGGAAAGGATTGTGAGAGGGGGTGACCAGGAAATAAAGTGAATAAATAAATAAATAAATAATAAAATTAAATAAATTTTTAAAAGTTTTAGATCATGGAGCATTTCAGATTTTGAATTTCTACCTGTATTACCATTATTACCCATTTAGCAGAAGAAAGACTGAGGCAAATTAAGTTATTTGAGAGGAACTAAATGATATGTCCAAAGTCCCACACCAGTGACTAGCCCTTAAGATTTAAACTGTAGTTTGACTTTGGGCCAGGCCCAGGACCATTCACATCCCGCATCTAGTTTTCTGCATTCCCTTGACTCCAGTGAGTGGGCTGGAAGGTGCCAGGGAGTGCCAGGAGACTGACTTTCACGTGGTCCTATGGAGCCACTGTGGGGCCTGGACTGTGTACTAGAGCATAGGAGAGGCCCCTTTACTAAAAGAGCAATAGTACACAACGGCCCGGAGTGCTGAGACAGCAGCATCCTGCCAGTAACTGTCAGAGGCAGAGGCAGGCTGTTATCCTGTCTTGATGTTTCACAAACCCCCAGGGGCATAGAAACGATACCCTGACCACTCAGCTTCTCTCCAGCTGTAATGATAGATTGTATTCCTTCTCTGCTCAGCCCTGCACAGCTCAGCAGGGCTGCACACCCGACTGGCATTTTATTCTGGTGCTTGATGGGGAAAGAAAAATCACCTGCAACTCCAAGAACAAACATCTGGGTCTCAGGTCTCACATGAGTGATGCTGTCACCTTCTCCAGACCAGAGCCAGGAATAATGATGAGCAACTGAGCTGAAGACAGCCCAGGAGTCCAGAGTCCTGCCCACATATTAGGATCCTCAGGGCCACAGGACCAAGGTTGGGCAAAGAACCCCCAAGATGGGAGGATGGTCCTTCACTTCTGACATGGCCATACCCAGCAGGATGCATGATACCAGATATCTTAGTTAAGGTTTTACTGCTGTGAACAGGCACCATGACCAAGGCAACTCGTATAAGGCCAACATTTAACTGGGCTGGCTTACAGTTTCAGAGGTTCAGTTCATTATCATCAAGGTGAAAGCATAGTAGCATCCAGGTGGGCATGGGACAGGAGGAGCTGAGAGTTCTACATCTCATTCCAAAGACAAACAGGAGAATGCTGGCTCCCAGGCAGATAGGACAAGGGTCTTAATGCCCATGCGCACAGTGACACAACTACTCCAACAAGGCCACACCTCCTAATGGTGCCACATCCTGGGCCAAGCATATACATACAAACCATCACACCAGAGTTCCCATTCTGTAGGTATGTGGATGGGTCACAGCATCCATCCTTCAAAGCTTTCAAAGGTCACTGACTGGCGGAAGTATCACAGGGGAGAGGAAAGGCATAGGAAGGGAGAGGGCAGAAGGAAAGAAACCCTCTTTTCATGTGAGTTTACTAAGGCTTCTGCTAGATATCTCCATGCTCAAGGTTACCTTCCATCTGTGAGGTCAGGGAAACAGGCCACATGTAGTTTTGGGAAACAATCTGACAAGGTCTCAAGGAGCCTCCTTTTCTTTTACTGCCTGGAGGATGTGCCCAGCTAGGTTAGATTCCTAACAGCTCAAGGCCTGCATCTCCCTTCTGAGGCTGGAAGCCCCATGGTCCTCTTGCTCCTCAGCAGCCCTGAGTTGGAGCTGAGGCTCCATCTCTACCCAGCCCATCTCTCAGTGAGGTTGCACAAGCAGGACTTGGTTCCCAAGGGCCAGTGGGAACTCATCCCTTCAAAGTCACCAACAGCACAATCAGAACTACTCCTATCAGCTTGTCCTAGGCATCAGAAAGGTCTTTGAGGTCACTGTGGGTTGGGGCTTGGGCCCTTCCCCCAAACCTGTCTTGCAGATATTTTTCTTTCTTATAATTCAGTGATAGCAGATATTTTGTTGGAATCAAAGTTTACAAAGAACTTTAAAAAAAAAAAAATCTACAGCTGATCCAGGTTTGGAGGTGACTAACTGTAGTCTCAGCACTCGGGAGGCAGAAGCAAGTGGACCTCTGTGAGTTCAAGGTCAGCTGGGGCTACATAGTGAGACCTTGCAGGAGGCATCTCTCATCAATCACCATGGCTAGGCAAACCTTCCTTAGCTTTCATCCCACCAACCAGAGTTTGCAAACACTGGCTAAAAGGCTTCCCCTCCATTTCCAGCCTTCCATCTCTGGCATCCTTGGCCATGGCCAATCTGCAAGTCTTCCAGCCTTCACATCCCCATTTTTACACTTCATGCTGTAGCCTCTATAGAAGTTCTAGAACCCTTCACAGAAAGCAGGAATCTGGAGTGAACATCCTTAATGACATATATTAGTCATGATTCTGCTGCTGTGATAAGACACCCTGATCAACCAGCAAGGAGGGAAACAAATGATTAAATTCATCTTATAGTTCCAGAGGGACTGAGTCCATAATGGCAGGGAAGGTACAGAGCAGGAAGCTGACTGGTCACATTTTCATTGTCACACGGAAGCAGGGAAAGGAGTGGAAAGGGAGGCAAAGTTATAAACCCTAAAGCTCACCTAGTGATGTACTTCCTGCAGCAAGGCTCACCCACCCCCCACCCCCCACCCCCAGCAACGCCACTAACTGGGGACCAAATGTTCACATGCATTTATGGAGAACATTTCTCATTCAGACCACAGGACATGATGCTTTTCTGGGCACAGCTCTAGTACTGGATCTCCTCCTATCACTGGGCACGGGCATTGGAGCCTTTGCCCCCTCCCCCGTTAGTGTTTCCTTGGCAACACTGTTGCTCTATGGATTCTGTGCCCTTGAAATATAAGGTAACTCAGAGACATGTAGCCTTTGGCATGGAAGGATATTAGTGATATTTGGCTGACACCTGCCTGAAGTTGGAGAGGATTGGAATGGAAAAAGGGGAAAACTGCTCCCCACGATATGTTCTAGAACACTGAAGGAGAAAATAATTGTGATTGGCTAGTCCTGGCATGACAGGGCTTAGGGTACACAAGCCTTCTTAAGGCCATTTCTTTGGACGCCTGGAAGGGATAGTCTGAAGACTACTGAACAAGATTGAGGAGCCAACTCTCTGTGGGGAGGGTTGCATACCAGGGAGCCTCATGATAGCAAGAGTTAAAATGAGGTAACTGAGGGGAGGGTCAAACTGTGGGCCGACCATCTAACAGAAAGATGACAAACATGCAGTGTATGAGGCTGGAGGGTCCTCAATATTACAATGCCATCAAGCTAAGGGTCCCACCCTTGCTGTACATCTCAATCATCTGGGGACTTAGTTAAAAGCTACAAGCTACTGACTTGGGAGTAGGGCTAGGCCTGGGGACTGTCATGGTTTGAATGTGAAACATTCCCTGTAGGCACACATGTTTGAAGAGTTGGTCCCCAGCTGGAGGAAGCTGCTTTAGAAAGTCTGGAAAATTCCAGGAGCTGGAGACTTGTTAGAGAAAGTGGGTCACTGGAGGCAGGGCAGACCAACCCCTCTTGTCTGTTTCCTGTTTCCTGTTCCACCAAGTTATCATGAGTATAAAGACTCCAGGCTACACACCCCTGCCTGCATAAATCTACCTGCTGCCATGCCTTCCTCTCCACCATGAATTATGTTTCTTTAACCTCCCTTGAATAAGAGTCTTCTGGTTCAGTGTCTGGTCACAGTGACAAGAAAAGTACCTAACACAGGGATTTTTCCAGAATATTTTAGTGTTTAGCCAAAATAGAAAAATAGCTGCATTTAAGGAGATCCTGGGGAGCATAGACACAAAATGTAGGGGTGGTACGGTGAAGATGAAAATATTGAAACCCCTAAGTGTGGCTACAGGGTCTTCAGAGCAAAAGCAAGACACTGACAGTGACTAGGGTCACCACATGAGGGCATGTGACAGAACAGTGAGGATGCTGCCCTCTCTGTGCCTGTGGCCCCTCCTGAGTCTGACTGTAGGTGAGCCAGGCAAGCCACAGGCAAGGAGCTAGAAATGGCAGGGGTGGGGGAGGAGGGAAGACTTGGAGGCTTGTTTTACTCGATCTCAATTTATAGAGCAGTGCTGTGACATCCAGAAAATGTATTAGAAATGGGCTTTTTGTCCTATTTACCCAAGGATGAGCCACAGGCCTCTGCAGAGAGGGTGCACTGATTTAAAGGTTTGGTTATTGGTCATTAATCCCTTGACACAGAGGTTCATTACCGGGCTCAGGGCCACAGTGCACTGCCAATAAATCAGGAGTTGGGGGTGTGTCACCAACCTCAGCACCAAGTCTATGCAGGGGAAAGAGAGACATATACAGGTTCCAGTGCTATCTCTCTAGGTAGCAGGCATGTGTAAGGCTTCTAACCCAGCACCCCCCACCCCAACTCATTTCTCCTGTGAATAGGTGATTTTAAGCTCACAAGTTCCCAAGCCTTATGGGAAAAGGTTTGTAATGATGGATGGTCTTGTTCAACTCGGTGGTAAACCCCTTCTAAAATGTCAGGCTCCGGAAGCAGAGAGGAGCTAGACATGCTCCTCCCTTGAGCTGATTCACCACATGTAGCAAGATGTCTAGAATATTCTCCTGGTCAGGCTTGTGGCAGGGATAGGTTAGAGTACAGTGATGGCCGAGGGCTGAGGTGATGAACTCCACCCAAGGAGGCCAGTGAGCAGTGAGATTTGAGCACAGCCTAGAGTGGGTTATTTGCCCAGATCAAAGGTACAGAAGTGTGCAGCACAGGATTCTATCATCACAGAAGTGTGCAGCACAGGATTCTATCCGGTGGTGGGGAGGGCAGGTCATCTTGAAGACTGCAGACAGCACACTGGTAATCAGAGAAAAGTGACCTCACACTGGCTCTGTTAACACATCTAAGGACCTTTTGGTGAAAATACCCATGGTGCCTCAAAAGCAAAGTTGTGCTGCAGCTGACTTAGGAAGCACCTGCAGTTCTGTCTAGACTCTAGACAATGCCAGCTGCATGTGTGCAGAGCACCAGGGAGGACAGTGGAGTGATGACTTTGAACTTGGGACTGAGCAGAGAGGGCCAATCATGGAGCTTGCTGCTGCTTCCCACTGTGAACCCAGGAGAGTGGCCAAGTGGCTCTGAAGCACTGGGATCATTAGCTTAGACTTATTGCTGTCAGAGTGCTCAAAACGATCCCTCCTCCCCAGAGTACCCTTGAGGCTTCCTCCAATGTTACGTATCCAATATCAAATATGGCTTCTTGTCTAGTTTTGACCATTGTGATATACTCATATACAATTAGGTTTCAGAGCCATAATGGGACCCATCACTCCATCTCTCTATGTTATATAGATAATAGACATACATGCATATATATATGGATGTATTGTGTAGATCATGTATATGGAGCACACACACAAGAGAGATTTATTAAGTTCAATTTTGGAGGTTCACGTCCAAGATCTGGTAGACCCACTGCTGTTATTTGCTGGATAACAATGGTCGGGGACAGAAAGAGTAAGACAGGGGACTCACAGCCTTTCTACCATGCCTAGGGGACTTCCACTAGGTCCCCTCTTCTACAAGTCCACTGCTTCTCCCACTGCCACTATCCTGGGGACCAGCATTTTATCTCCTCCATTTTTGCCCTGGGACCTGGGCATCCCAGATGGATGAGGCTGACCCATGGTGACCATAAAGTGAGTTCTGACTGCTAGAAATTCACCAATTTCACCAGCTTATAGACACTGACCCTAGATGAGGTGTACGGTCAAATCCTAAAATATGGGACACAAACTTTGGAGCCAATAAGTCCACAGTGAGGAAGCTGTCACTGGAGCCCATAAAGGTAGTGATAGCTTCCAGACAGCTTTTGGAAGATTGATGACTCACAGATGAAGAGCAAGCTTCGTTTTTGTTCCAGCTGCTTTTGGCAAGATGCTGAAGAAGAAAGAGAAGGTCAGAGAAGAAATGTACATGTAGCATGGCCAAGAAATGTTTGTTACTGTAAGCCTTGGAGAATCTGAAGTCATGTGTTCGAGGGGATGACAAGCCTGGCTGATGGGCAGTTGTTTGGTTAAGCTTCCTCCCTACAATACTATGCAAAAATAGAGTTACCAAATTGAAAGCATGACCTTAGGAAAAGTACAGGGAACTCTGGAAGTGTATGCCAAGGGGACTGAGCTGATGTGGAGAGGGGAAAGGGTTAATGTAGGAGACTCTGCCCAGATCCACATTGCCTAGCCTCCAGCCCCTGTTCCCACTGCTTGTGATACAGAAAATGCATTCAGCTGTCAATCTCTCTGTTTACCTGTCTGTGAAAACAGTGCTAACTGTGGTTATAGGAGAGTTGGCATAGGGGTAACTAGTGCTCTGTGCTAGTTGACAGAGTCACGATTGTACCACTGTTCCCTATTAGAGTCCAAGTTCCCTGAGGACAAGTATCATGTCTTCTCACCTTGCACACCATTACCTGCTGATTATCAAACTTACCACTTGACACATAACACACTCAAACATATTAATTTATCAGACTAATGTATTAATAAAGTATACTAGAGACCCTTGGACTTTAAGTTGGACATTTATCGAGACTTGTTCCCCTGGTGCTGTCTTCATAATCCCTTCTGGACCTTCCAATTGTCAGTTTTCATAGAACCCAGTGGATAAATGACTCTCCCCAGGACAAGAGTCTGACTATTTCCCCCAGGACATAGAGTGAGCTAGAGCGACCATTTACATTATCTGCTCACCACCCCAGAAACAAGGAAGCTCTGTCTCTTGCTGGTACAATACTACTTAGGTATTTCCTAGAGCTCAGGTAGTTCCTAAAGAAAGGTTTCATCATATGCAAATTAGGCTAGCACAGACATGAGCTTCAACTTCAAACAGCCCCCTCTCTAACCAGCATCCTCTTGGGGCACTGAGCACAGGTAGTATCTGAGTCTCTGTTCTCCCACAGACATCCACTCACTGGCAAGGCAGCCATGTGGTCCTGGACCAGCCCCATCCCCTGTCCCTGGGATTGCATCCCGTCCTGTCCTCACTCATTCCCAACCTGGGATGTGGCTTAGTTTATTTCGCTCTTCATCTAAATGCTGATCTCTTTCTCTGGTTCTTCCTCTTAGCCTGAGAACATGCCTGTTTATCCCTTTCCTTGGAAACAAACCCAAGCACATACCTTTCTCAACCCTGTAGTCCTTGATGGCCAGCCCTCTCTCATCATTTCTCCTGAGCAAACGCTGGGAAATGAGGCCATATTCATCAGCTCATCTTCTTACCCGATTTCTACAGCAGAGGCACCATTGCCATGGCCTCCTAGGGGCTCTACAACTATGTTTACATCATGAAGGTTGGGACTCACACTGTGAGCAGTCCTCAGGTTCTCTGTGCAGGGTGTAACCTTGCCATCACAGAAAACCCCCAAAGGGGCAAGAAGGCGAATATTGGCCCACTCCACTTTGTGAATATCCCTTTAAAAACTTTTCACGAATCTCATATTTAGTCTTTTGTTTAACCTACACTTGTTAAGCATCTATAATGCCCTGGCCAAATAAAAACTGAGTGACTTCTGAGCAACTTAGGCCATTCTGAGGATTGCAGATATAATAAGAGACGCTGATATTTTCTGTAGCCAGTTCTGTAAGAACTAAGAGTGGCAAGTCTCTGTACCTGCAGTGAAAATGTTATGAAATTTTCCTTTTTGGCGTCCTTCACCCAAACCAACCTTACTCCCACACATGTAACTGCACTGAATAGTGTATTTTTTGAGCAAAGGAAAAATATAAAGCTGTCCTGGTGATTGATTTAGAAGGCCCAGCTCTACTTAAATTCCCAGCATATTAACACAGCACTGCCCTTGAGGGCTCCACCAAAGAGCTGCCCTTCCAGGGCTCGCGGCAGCAGCCAGCAGGCTTTAGCAAAAGCACCTGGGACAAAGGCGCTGTGACAATGCAGTTAGCTGGGAAAATCAGATTGGAGAATTCATTTACACCATCACGTAGTCTCAGCACACTTCCTTAGGAACGTTCATAAAATGGCCTAAGCATTTCCTTCAGCTTCCGTGATACAGATACCATCCAGGCATCCACGCTCAGTGCTACCAGCCCTTCCTAAAGCACAGAGCCTACTGACTTTGACTCCTTTCTCTGATTCTCAACTGAGGGGAGCCCTCAAAGTGCATGAAGACACTTTGGTGGCATCTGGATCCTGCTGGTGATCAGGACCCTGGGGCAGTGATCCTGTACAATGGCAAACTACTCTATCCAATATGTCAGTGGCATGGGTCAGATGCCAGCAGTGTATTAACCCACTTGTTGAGGGCCTACCTTGGTTACAGAGGGCATCAGCATGCCCATGTAAAACTATGGGGGTTTCTCCCCATTTCCTGCCCCAAATGGGGGGCAGAGTAGTCCTATCTCTACCTAAGGGTCTCCCTGAGAGTGGGGAGCCTACATATCAGAAAGCTGGAAGAGAACATGGAGTCTGCTCTGAGCTTAGGCTCTACAGTAGGCAATCTGGGTAACAGGCCAGACTCTGCTACCTGGAATGGTTTATGTAACCACCATGAGCCCAGTTTCTACCTGATAAGAACAGGGTACTAGAAGCATCCACTTCCAAGGGCTGCTGGGAATGTTAGCCTAGGCAAGAAAGGGTTTAAAAAGGTACTGCAAAGAAGGCACACTAAATGAGCATGCACACTATTGTCGTTTATAATTATCTTTAAATGTTGAAAACACTCATTGCAAGATGGTTATGATCTAAACAAGAGGTCTTGAATGCGGTGGATGTTTTATCTAGTGTTCAATTCTCATACCCATTTTACAAATCAGGAAGCTGAGGCTCAGAGAGGTCAGGTGACTTGCCTAAGTGCATACAGCCAGATTAGGATCTAAAGCCAGCCCCTCTATCACCGAATTCCCACATTGTCTCCATAGCCAGAGTCATCTGGGAAGCAAAGCTCTGCAATGAGATGTGGGCAGGGGGCCAGAGGCAGCAGCTCTCTGCTTAGGAACCGAACACTGGGCAGTATGGTGCTGCTAATGACAGCCTGCTCCCAGCCTGTGGGAGTTTAATAAAAGTCATGCAAAACTCGCTGTTGATGACTCTAATTGCAGAGTTTGGACATGAAATGAAGAACATATGTGGAGTGAATAACAAATCAGGCAGCTCCGTTTTTAGCGACGAAGCTGCAGGAAGAGCTCAGAGTTCACCATCATGCTGTGTGGAAAGAGGACTTGACACCATGGCCTCACACCTGGGAACCTCCAACAGCCCACTGCTCCTGTGACCACCCTGTTTCCCAACACTGAGCCTCCCACCTGGGGCCTCTACTTCCACAAGGAACCATCAGAGAGAATTGTAGATGATGTATGTTTCAAAGCAGGGGGCAGAGGGAGGGGCAGCTGGACACTTTTCTCACCCACTGAGGAGGAACCAGACCCAGGTAGGATGGAGCTCAGGGGCAACCCCAGGCAACCGGCTGGTTGACTGTGACAAAAAGAGAAACCTGTGTGTCATTTGTGTCTCTGGGAGCAGCCAGAACAAAGAAGGATGCACTGATAAGTGGTACCGTGGCCAGGCCTCATCTTCCTAGTCTGGTCAGGTTGCCTGTGGGTGTGTACTAAGTACTGTCATGAAGTTCTAGGACCTACAGTCTCCTGGGAGGGGCATAGACTTGGGGACTTCTTTGCATCTTTGAACCATAGGGGAATAGGCTGGCATGATATCACTAAAATTTAATACACAGACATATAGAGTCAAACAGAGATAGATCTATTATGATTATACTGTGTGTATATGTAAATTACGCACACCTATGTAAATATAAGTAAATAAAATAAAACAACCTGTAGTTAGCATTTACTATGAGTTATGCTTCATTTTAAATTGGGAAGGAAATCAGGAATTCTGTCAATGCCAAGTTAGAGATTGACTAAACAACAGAGCTGTAATTCACTGTGAATGGCAGAGTGGAGTGGGGTGGAGTGGAGGAAGGGGTTGGGGTGGGAGCTTTAAGGTTAGCCTCCTTCCTTTCAGTAGACATCAAGCAAAGAGTGAGACTACAGGATGCATGAATCAGGCAACTCATGCATTCTGCCTGCCTGAAGAACAGAGAGCCAAGAGAGCAAGCTGCTGGACTCTAGGTCCAAGACAAGAAAGGTGAGGCACCTGGTCTCCATGGACACTTTCAAGGGCCACAAGGGTAGGGGAGGCAATTCCTGTCCCAGGAGTTTCAGAAAGGGATGTGAACATCACGATCTTGTGTTCACAAATTAGAACATAATAGGAGTTTTGGCAACATCAACTCATTTGCCCCAGCCATCCCATGATGTGGGCAGACTTGGGGCTAGAGTCTTGCTCTGTCTGATCCTGAGACCCACTCTTCTGTGTATCAGCCCAGGGTCCTCTGTAGCTGGACCACCCTCAAACAACTACTCCACACCAGGAAAGCAGTGCTGTGGGAAGACATTGAAAAATGATTGTCAGCGGGTGTGGGAGAGTAGTTCACCCTAGGGCCACTTTGAGGCCAGCCTGTGTGACAGTCCCGAGCTTTACTTGCTCACCATTCTCCCTCAGTGGTGGCCCTTGGGACTGTGTGTGAGGTGTAGACAATTCTCTTTAGGTAAATTACTGAATCTAGCAGAGATCAGTGAGTTCAGCTGCAATATTTTTTTTCCTCTTGATATGATGGGAAGGGGGGGAAGGGGAAAGGAAGGGGAAGGGGAAGGGGAAAAGGGGAAGAGGAAGGGGGAAGGGGGGAAGGGGATTAAGGGGGAAAGGAAGGGGGTTAAGGGGAAGGGGGAAGGGGGAAGGGGGAAGGGGGAAGGGGGAAGGGGGAAGGGGGAAGGGGGAAGGGGGAAAAGGCTTATTTTTGGCTCATAGGTTAAGTTTATCATAGCAGGGAAAGCACGCTGGCTGGAGTGTGAAGTGGTTGGTTTACATTGTACATGCAGTCAGGAAGATGAGAGTGTACAAAAAGTGGATCTGGGCTATAAAACCCAAAGTCTGCTCCTTCCCGTGAAGCTCTAACTCCTAAACATTCCACAACATTCCAAAATAGCACTACCCACTGGGAAACAAATGTCGAAGCATGTGAGCCTATGGGGGGACATTTCACATCAAGCCCCAGCACCAACCAAATCTAAGCAGGCCACGTGAGGCTTCCCCAAAGCATAGTCCTGTGTAACCCTGAGCTGCTAGGCATCAGCTGGTGCCCACTAACCAGGAGTCAGAGAGGGCACACTCTTATGACAGGAAAGAGACACAGGAAAGATCTACAAACTGCAAAGTCACTTTTTGCTTGAAATTCTGTTTATAGATAAAAGTCATGGAGAAGCAGAGACATCTGCCAAAGGTCACTGACAAGTGCAAAGCCATTTAAATTCTTAGCACACAAAACAAAACTTTTGCAAGTGCCTCTGGGATGTTTACATGAAGGGTCTGGAGATGCAAGCACAATCTATGAGGTGTTTTTAATGACCCTGAAGTCACTGGGAACATGGCTAAGTAGGGGAGGGGTGAGTGTATCATTGTGACCCATTGACAAATGGAGGCTTCTAGAAAGTTGTCATAATTAGAGATAAGCAATGTTTTCACTTCTCTATCTGTCTGTTATCTACTGTCTATCTATTATCTTTCTATCTATCTCTATCATCTATCTATCTTCCATCATCCTTCACTATCCATCCACCCACTCTCCACTCTACAACTAGGTGACATTGTCAAATAGGGAGGGGTGAGAATGTCATGTGACTCACTGGCAAATGGAAACTTCTAGAAGTTCTCCATACACAATGAATAAGCAGTATTTTTCATTTCCCATCCATTTCTATTTCTATCTATCATCTACCAATCAACCAACCATCAATCACTGACATCGAAGTAAGAACTTTAAAAATGAGAAGAGGTTTGAGTGGATGTAGCTCACTGACAGGCATTTACCTGATCCATGCAAGGCCTGGGTTCAATCCACAATGCACATAAATAAATAAAAATTAAAACCAAAGAGGTAAAGACAAAAGAGCAATGAAACAAAGTCCCATTTCCTCTTCTGGGCCTGGCTTAACTCTTCTTCAACACACTTCCTGACCTGACATGAAATTCTTCTTCAGGTTAGAACAGAATTCTCTCAGCTCAATTCTGTTCTTTACACTCGGAGTCAAAGCTTGTCCCGAAGCACGATGTGACAACCTCAGGACTTCACAGACTTTCGGAGAATTAAAATCCCTTCCACTTTTCTTCTACTGCCAAGACCGTACCTTCCCAAAGGAGAAGCACTTTATTTTGATGCACTCTCTGTGGTCTAAAAACCTCTGGCAGAACAGATGGAAGAAATCCTCATAGTCTTCCTTGTTCCTTCTGACCCCACATACTCTTTTGAGGTAAGATGTATTTGGAGTTTCATCATGGAAGTTAATTATCTGTGCCTGTCTTTCTCTTCCAGACTATGAACTTGGGCAAATGGCCTTTCTCTTTCCAGTTTCTTGGCATAAAGTTCAGTGCATGTTCAGTGAATGGGTATGTGAATGAATGAGTGAGTGAATGAGTGATTAATTGGATAGAGTTCTGTAGAGAGACCCCATTATTGTATTTTTCCCATTAGAAGAAATTTTCCCAGGCTGTTACACTAATTAGGGCTAATATTCTCAGTTATTTTGAGGATTGCTTAAAATTTGCTGCTAATTTAAATAAAATGGTTACATTTACTCATTAACCAATTAGCATCCTTCCCAGCAGCTTCAACCTCACTAATTTGATTAGCTACATTATGATTTCTTCTGCTTGGGGCCTTCCTGGAGACCTGGGAGTGTCACAACTCCAACAGAGTGACGTTTCTTTCTGAGGGTCTAGCCCAGCTGTGAGATCAATTTCTCTGGGCACAGCTGTCTCTTGGTCTCTAGTGTCTCTGGAGGCTCCTGGCATCCACTATAAGTTGCTTTTGCAAATATTCCTATCACTATGCCAAATGTACTTATCCTTCAAGGGAAAATAAAACTTTGGAAATATGATGACGTCATGAAAGACAACCTGTCTAATGTCTGAAGAGTGAGTGAATTAAAAAAGAAGAAAAACTGAACATAAAAGTGAAGAAAAGAGGAGGTCAAAGGTCAAGGTACTGGCTTCCTTCTTCACCCTTCCATGCTGGTAACCAGTGATGCCGTTGAGCAAGTCAGCTCATGGCTAAGATACTCTTGTCTTATTTTTCAGACATAAAACAGACTCAGAAATTATCTAAATTGTTGTGATGAAGATAATCCTTCTGGGTACCCAGAAACCCCACACTTTCCCATCTCTTCAGCTGGACAGAACCATGTGATTCAGCCCAGCCAATGAACTAGAAAAGGAAGTTGTGTCGGGGCTTCTTAGTCGAGGAAGGAAAGAATCAGTTCCCCCCTTTTTTTTTTAAAAATTTTTTTTTTTGGGGGGTTTTTCCCCCTTTTTTTTTTCCCCCCTTTTTTTTTTTTTTTTTAAAGTTTTTTTTTTTTTTTTTAATGAATTTTTTTTTGGGGGTTTTAATTTTTTAAAACCCCATTTTTTTTTTCCAAAAAAAAATTTTCGGTTTTTCCCTTTGGGAAATTTTTTGGGTTTGAAAAACCCTTTTTTTTTTAAAAAAAACTTTTTAAAAAATTTTTTTTTTTAAAATTTTTTTTTTTTTTTGGGGGGGTTTTGGAAAAAAAAAAAACCCCCCCTTTTTCTAAGGGCCCCCTTTTGGGTTTTTTTAAAAATTTTTTTGGGTTTTGGGTGTTTTGGGGTTTTGGTTTCCCAAAATTTTTTTTTTAAATTTTTTTTTTCCCCCCAAAAAAAAAATTTTTTTTTCTTTTTTTTTTTTTTGGGGGGGGGGTTTTTTTTTTAAAATTTTGGGAAAAAGGGGGGGAAAGGGAAAAAAATTTTTCCCTTTTTCCCTTTTTTGGGAAAGGGGGGGGGGGGAAAAAAATTTTGGGGCCCCCTTTTTTTTTTGGCAAAAAAAAAATTTTTTTTTTAAAAAAAAGGGGGGCCCCCCCCCTTTTCCCTTTTTTTGGGGGGTTTTTTAAAAAACCCCCCAAAAACCAAAAAAATTTTTTTTTTTAAAAGGAAAAAAAAACCCCCCAAAAAGGTTTTTTTTAAAAAGGGGGTTGGGGGGTTTTCCCCAAAAAACCCCCCAAAAAATTTTTTCCCTTTTAAAAGGGGAAATTTTAAAAAAAAATTTTTTTTCCCCCAAAAGCCCCTTTGGGGGGGGGGGGAAAAATTTTGGGGGGGTTTTTTTTTTTTGGGGGGAAAAAAAAAACCCCCCCCGGGGGTTTTAAAAAACCCTTAAACCCCCCCTTTTTTTTTTCCCTTTTTTAAAAAAACCCCCAAAAAAAAAAAAACCCCCCACCCCCCCCCTTCCCCCCATTCTTTTGGGGGGAAAGGGGGGAAAAAAAAGGGGAAAAATTTTTTTTTGGGGGGAAAAGGGGGGGGGCCCCGGGGAAAAAAACCCCAAAAAAAAAAAAAAATTTTTCAAAAAGGGGGTTAAGGAGCTCACATGTGGGAAGAATGGGAATCGATCCATTCTTATTTTTTTAAAAAATTTTTGGGGAAAAAATTTTTTTTAAAAAAAAGGGAAAAAAAAAGAAGGGGGGGGGTTTCCCCGGAAAAAAATTTTTTAAAAAAACACCAAGACTTATGCTTTTAAAAAAATTGACAAATGGGGGCCTCAATAAAAATTGCAAAGTTTCTGTAAAGGGAAAGGACAATGTTTAATAGGACAAAATGGCAAAACCCAAAAGATTGGGGAAAAAATTTTACCAATCCTACATCCCAAAAGGGGCTAAATCCAATTTATACAAAGAACTCAAGAAATTAGACTCCAGACAACCAAATAACCCTATTTAAAAATGGGGTACAGAGCTAAAGAAAGAATTCTCAACTGAAGAAACTTGAATGGCCAAGAAAGCACCTAAAGAAATGTCCAACATCCTTAGGCATCAGGGAAATGCAAATCAAAACAACCCTGAGATTCCACCTCACACCAGTCAGAATGGCTAAGATCAAAAACTCAGGTGATAGCAGATGCTGGTGAGCATGTGGAGAAAGAGGAAACACTCCTCCATTGTTGGTGGGAATTGCAAGATGGTGCAACCACTCTGGAAATCAGTCTGGCAGTTCCTCAGAAAATTGGACATAAGCTATACCACTCCTGGGCATATACCCCAAAGATGCTCCAACATATAACAGGATACATGCTCCACTATGTTCATAGCACCCTTATTTATAATAGCTAGAAGCTGGAAAGAACCCAGATGTCCTTCAACAGAGGAATGGATACAGAAAAAGTACATTTACACAGTGGGGAAAATTACTCAGCTATCAAAAACAATGAATTCATGAAATTATTAAGCAAATGGATGGAACTAGAAAATATCATCCTGAGTAAGGTAACCCAATCACAAAAGAACACAGATGGTATGCACTCACTGATAAGTGGATATTAGCCCAAAAGCTCGCAATACCCAAGATACATGAAGCTCATGAACAAGGAAGACCAAAGTGTAAGTGCTTCGGTCCTTCTTAGAAGGAGTAACAAAATACTCATGGGAGCAAATATGGAGACAACGTGTGAAACAGACTGAAGGAGGGGATGTCCAGAGACTGCTCCACTGGATATCAATCCTATGTGTAGTCACCAAAGACAGACACTGATGTGGATGCCAGGAAGTGCATGCGACAGGAGCCTGATATAGCTGTCTCCTTAGAGGTCTGACAGAACCTGACATATACAGAGGCAGATGCTCATAGCTAAGCATTGAACTGGTCATGAGGTTCCCAATGGAGAAGTGAAGAGAGAAGACTGAAGGAGCTGAAAGGGTTTTCGGCACCATGAGGAGAGCAACAATACCAACCAACCAGAGCTCCCAGGGTCTAAACCCCAGCCTGAGAGGCACATAGGGAGGGACCCATGGCTCCAGCTGTATATGTAGGGGAGGGTGGCTTTGTCAGGCATAGGTGGGAGAGGAGATCCTTGGTCCCATGAAGGGTGGATGACCCGTGTGGAGGAATTCGAAGGTGGGGAGGAGGGACTGGGTGGGTGGTGGGGGCACATCCTCATGAAGCAGGAGGAAGGGGGATGGGATAGGGGGTTTTTGGGTTGTTGGGGAATGGGGAAAGGGGATAACATCTGAAATGTAATAAAATATCCAATAAAGAAAAGCAATAAAATATCCAATAAAGAAAAGACAATAAAAAAAAAAAAACGAAAGAAAAGTGATGGCTCAGTAGGTAAAAGTGCTTTGAGTCAAAGTGCGTTTCCACCGAGCCTGGCATCCGAGTTAGATTCCTAGGACCCACTAGGGAAGGGCATATGTGACTCCTAGAAAAAGTTGTTCTCTGGTGTGCACACGCAAAACACACACACTGGGGTATGCTAGTAAATAAATGTAATTTTAAAAAAGAAAATTACATAAGACCTAGAAATAACATAGATGTCCTTTTGATATCATACTGGGACATTATTTAACAGGCCTGCTAATAGCATGCAATTTTCTAATAGTATTGTATCTGCCTTTGTCTGCACTCTTTACCTTTTGATTAACTTTCAGACACTACAGAGTTACACACCAATATCTGGTTTTCTGCCTTGGTAGGAAAGGTCACATTGAAGACTACAATTGTATTTCCCTATATGGTATTAACCACTTTGTGTCTGACTGGTCCATCATATTCTGACACTGCTTCACAGAAAATGCCACAGATACATTTTCAAATGCACTTAGAATTTATTTAGTCATTTTATACGGTTAGCAAGAATGGATCCACCCACTGGGGCTGCCTCTCTATCCCTCTTCCTCTACAATGCCTGACTGTGGCTGGCTGAAACCAAGTCATGAAACTCAAATGAAGGCACTTAAATAATACTTGAGAGAGAGGAACAAGCTTTGTATGGTGACCAGGTGAAGATTTAAAGCCAACATCACGAGGGTCCTGCTCCATTGTCCCCCAGGATCAGGAACACTCAAGATGACTCAAGATGACCTAAAAAGAAACACACCCTGGTAATGGATTAAGTAGCACAGCCTATAAGAGAACAGGGCTATAATCCTAGCACTAGTGGAGAAAAGAGGATTTTGAATTTGAGGTCAGCTGGAGCTATATCCTAAGACTGTCTCACAGTAAAAGGAAGCCACAGAGTCACAGGATGGGAGAAACCTTAGAGATTTCTCAGTTTAGGTGTCATAGTATCCCTGAAGCCTACCAACACGGCTTGAGGCAAAGATGATGAAGATACCATTGTCACTTGAGCTAGTGGCTGAAAGAGCTCCTTGCTCTCAGAAAAACATGTATCTTTTTATTTTGGAAGGAAGCTTCAACTGTCTCTTAAGACTAATCACTACTATCCTACCTCAAGCCTTGTAATAATAGCTGCTTACCTAGGCTAGGTAACAATCATAGGAAAGCCTGCATTGTCTAAATGCTTCACGAACACTCATTCTGTAATCCTAGCAGTAACCCTACAAGGTAAGCGATGCTATAATCGCTATTTTATGGGTAATAAAATCGAGGCACAACATCTACCAAGGCACCTGTTAGTGAGTAGTATGGCTTGAACCCAGTAATAATGTTAAAGAAGGATTAATTTTTATCTTATGTTTATGTGCATGTGGGTACCCATGAAGGCCTGAAGAGGAAATTGGACTTTCTGAAACTTATAGGTAGTTTTGAGCTACCCAAAATAGGTTCTGGGAGTACCCCAGGTTTTCTGGAAGGGCAACAAGTACTGTTAACTATGGAACCATCACTCCTACACCAAAGATTTATTTTTATTTTACTGTTAGCCACTAAACCATCTCTCCTATCCCCCTAGTTATTTTTATCTTATAATTGTGTGTTCCGTATGTGCATGTGAGTACATGTGGAGGCCAGAAGGGCACAGGATCACTTGGAGCTGTAGTTATAGGCAATGATGCGCCACCTGTCATGGCTGCTAGGAACTGAACTGGGTCTTCTGTAATAGCTGTTAACTGTTGAGTCATCTCTTCCACTCTCAAGTGCTTTAAAAAGTTATCACATTTATTTATGTGTATGCCTTAGTGTGCAAGTGAAGTGAAAGAAGACAACTTTCCAGGACGAATTCTCTCTTTTTACTATGTGGGTCTCAAGGATTGATCTCATGCCATCTGCATTGGTGGCAAGTGCCTTTGCCTGTTGAGCCATCTCTCCATCCTGGGCCTTAACCTCCATTTATTACATCATATGTTTCCTGTCAGTATTTTCAGGCTGCCTATTCGTTGTGGTTCTCATGGGAGGATGTGTGAAGCTTTACAGCAGAGGTCAGAAAGATTGTCACCTTGGACTTATCTACATTTCTTAGACAGCAATGTGAGGGCCATTGTTCTTTTCTGGGGTAGTGAGTGTGCAGCTCACATGGAGACATGTGGCAGTCCATTTGTACATGTGTGACCATCTCTGGTTTCTCCCTGTCCTGTGAAAGATCTTGCTGAGATCTTGCCAGGAGGAGGGACAATCTCATCAAAAATGTGTTAGGACAAGATCTGTGAGATACAGTTGACCCTTGGGACCTACAGTATTCATACTTTCAAAGAAAGGGCCCTCCTTTCTTAAGCCTCTCCATGATAGTTTTGAGGGCTGGAGGATGCTTTGGGGAAATCCTGGAATTATTGACACCTCAGCAATCACTCACTTCGTGTTCTTGTGTTCCTGTGCTCATGCTGGGTGAATACAGAAACTCAGGTCAGGGATACACAGCCCACTTCCAAGATAAGCCAGCTTCTCTCACTCTCTCAGGTCTGTCATCAACCAATTCCTGCCACAACAGAGTCCATATAGCTTCCTTCTCTGGTAATCTGTGACCCAAACCTGATTTGAAGCCTCCTGGACCCTGAAATCATGAACCTGGAAGGAGAAGACATCAGGCCTGGTACTTCCTGTAGAACTCAGGTACACAAGCACATGAAGGAGTTGATTTATGAAGGCAGCTCCCACAATCCCTGGCAAGCACAGTATAGCCTCACAGCTTCCAGCCAAGTACCTTTCAGAATAAATGAACTAGAGCTAAGCAGGTTGTCATAGCTGGTAGAACTGGGTTTAGAGATGGCCCAGTCTAGTTTCATCATATACAGATGAACAGACAGATACAGATATAGCTAGTCAATTGGGGAGAGATCAGAATTGTCACTGCCCATGAGTTACAATGCTGACTGAGAGGGCAAATGGGAAGCAAGCCCTCAGGGCTGAAAACTTGACTAGTATGGTGACTGTGTTACACACAGAGGAATCCACTGAACTGTCTAGTTATATTTTATACATTTAGCATAAAGTCATACCCCCATAATGGGATATAACACATAATGGGAGCAGAAAAAGTTAGAGTGATACTGAAAGACCAAACATAGGACTCAGGCATCATGATGTTCACTACATTGACCTTTTCCTCAGTCTTCTGTATTTTCATTTCCATAGCAACTTGCCGATTCTCCAGGAGTAAGCACTAGTGGTCTTTGTCTGAGGAGGATATCTACCTTGCTCCCAGCGCCTGTGATAGCAGTAGTGTCTGTGATGATCTTGGTGTTCTCTCTAGCATTGGCATCACCATGCCCTTTCTCTGAAGAACAACACAGTTGATGGGCAAATATCTCCATGTTCCAGTACCTCAGAGTGCAAGGGTTTGATAGCCACCCTTCCTTCCCTCCCACTTCTCTGTGTCTCTCCCAGTTTCATCTTATCTCCATCCCTGGCTATACTAGCATTTCTTTCAGAAAGAGTCTTCTTGTGATTTTCATCAGGGATAGGCTTAGACTTCTCCAATTCTTCACATTCAATGAGGTCATAAGGATAGAACCCCTATCCTATATGATTAGTGTTCTTGTGATACCAGAGACTCTGGCACCCTTTTTCTGAAGGTCCCTTTTCTCCTTGTCCTGTGAGTGCAGGAGAGAGGCCTCCTGAGAGCGAGGAAATGAGCCACTACCAGATGCCTAATGTGTTAGCATCTAGACCTTGAACTTCCTGGCCATCAGAGCTGTAAGAAATGCATTTTGTTGCTTAAACTGCCCAGTCTGTGGTAATTGGTTTGGGTCACATGAGCAGATTATTACAGGCAATATTCTTTAATGGAAGCATACACCAATCCTATTCCTAAGTGTAAGTCCAAAAGAAATGAGTATAGATACAAGTCAAAAGACACGAACAAATATGATCACTGTAGCAGGACTCAGTGTTAGTCACTGTTCTGTTGCTCTGAAGAGACACTATAACCAAGACAACTATTACAAGAGAAAGCATTTGACTGGAGGCTTGCTTATAGTTTCAGAGAGTTAGTCCACCATCGTCATGGAGGGGAGCATGGGGTCATGCAGGCAGGTACTGGAACAGTAGCTAAGAGCTACAGCCTGATCCAGAGGCAGGAGGAGTGACTCTGGGCTTGGCATAGGCTTCTGAAACCTCAAAGGTCACTCTCAGTAACACACTTTCTCTAACAAGGCCACACCTGTAATCCTTTTAATCCTTTCAAACAGTGCCATTCCCTGGTGACTGAGCATTCAAATACATGAGCCTATGGGGTCCATTCTTGTTCAAATCACCATAGTACTTCATAGCATATTCATAACTCAGAATAGGATACAGTAAAACAAATGAGCAGCTTAAAGATCCATAAATATAATCCAACAGATATGGAGGCCAACACAAGAAGGTATTTTCTTCTCTAGGTTCTAGTTACTATGATCATGCTCCCTTCATAGAAATTCAATAATCTGTACACTTACAGTTTATCTATCTTCTGCACATATATTATGCCATGATAGGACATTTTTTAGCATAAAGACAGTAGAACGATTTGAATGTGAAATGACCCCCACAGGCTTAGGGGTTTGAACCCTTGTCCTTGGCTAATGGTGCTATTTGGGATGGTTCTGGAAATTTTAGGAGGTGAAGATATACTGGAGGAAGAAGGTCACTGGGGATAGATCTTGAGGTTTTATAGCCTGGCATGCTTCCTGTTCACTTCTTCCTGACTGCAGACATGATGTGACCTGCCAACCTCCTGTTCCTGCCACCGTACCTTCCCCACCATGATGAGCTGTATCCTGGGACTATAAGCTAAAATAATCCTTCTCTCCCTTAAATTGCTTATGTTGTCAAAGCAATATGTAAAGTATCCAAGACAGTAACATATCAAAAATGTCACACTCTTCTATAATAATAAATGAGTTGCTATGTAAATGATGAGGAGACAGTGTGATTGGCTGCTCAAAGACTAACCAGCTAGTGATGTCACAGCAACATGGCTGGCCCACCAAAAAGATAAGGAATTAGGACCACAGTGAACAATCACTGGAAATTTTCATCATTTATACACAGGGTCATGTGATAGTCTTCAGTTGTGTGCTTAGGCAGTAACAACTTAAACACAGAAGCACACTTCTTTCTACAAACTAATACAAAGCACCCCTTTCAGTCACTGTTCTCTTCTGCAGTTAAACTCTGGTAACATTGTTCATCTGGACATTTCTCATGCTAGGGCAACATTGGCCAGTGGCTACCTATTGTATTTTACTGTGTAAACCAGCTCCATTGCCGGTGTTTCAACATAGTCTTTGCATATCTGAAGCCTAGACCATGAATGGAGAATTTTAAAGGACAGCTTGTTTCCTGGTGGCTGCCCTTTGTTCTCCATCAGAAACATGTATTTGAACTTGAAAGGAGACTCATGGCCTGTGGACTGTGACATGGCACTCTATAGAACTCAGGCACATTAGGAAGCTTTGGGGGAACCACTGAGGTCCATTCTGCTAAGGAAGGGCTCTCCTGCCATAACCTGAGCTACACAGCTCACCACAGCTTTCTGAAAGGAGGCAGAGGTTTCTCTGTAAAATGAATCTCCTCCTTCCCCATCCATATTCCATAGGATGCTGGCCCCTAAAACATACTTTCCCAACTTCTGTCCAGGTAAGGAAGGTACAACTTGGCTCTTAGACTCATAGAAACACTTCATGATGAACACCAGAGATTTCTGGGCCCAGGGACACCATGGCAGAACCAAGCTGTGCTTCTCTATACTCA
Organism: Mastomys natalensis; assembly: GCA_021653895.1. Taxonomy (NCBI): domain Eukaryota; kingdom Metazoa; phylum Chordata; class Mammalia; order Rodentia; family Muridae; genus Mastomys; species Mastomys natalensis. The sequence goes on from JAJTUV010000434.1 coordinate 1,373,528, forward strand.
ACACTCACATGCACATCTATGGCACAGGGGTCTCCTGAAGACACTCACCTGCGGTGTCATCCCATGGCACATGTATACGATGGGGACGTTCTCTGTATCTGGGCCCTGATCAAGACACAAATCAGTCTTCAGGGAATTCTGCAGCTGAACATCAGAGGAAATATGGCCAAACCATAGGGGAAAGAAGAGGGAAAGCACACATATTAATTTAGGAGAGGCAGGTGTAGCCCTCAGAGAGAATCACCTTCTTCATCAATCCTAGGTCACCAAACACTATTGTGTCAGAAGCCCCAGCTATTTATTTATATAATGGTATGGCTGGGGACTGGCTCACACTCCATGAGAAACCTTGACACTCATTAGACAGGAAGCTGCGTTTGCAAAGCTAAGATCACCCAAGTAAATACAAGAGGTATACAGTGAGAAACACTGGGGTCTCCATTCTTTCACTGCTTCAGGAGGGGAACGAAGGAACAAGCCCTGACCAGCCTTTGCTCTTGAGAGTTGGTGAAAGTGGCTAACATTTTTTGTTTGTTTTGAATCCAGGGAGGTCCTCTGGGGCACGTATTCTGTGCCTCCTGCAGATCCATCAGGGGCTTGGCCAGCCCCCAAGGGAGGTCCAGTTGCTGAGGATTCTCTGGAGTAGAAAGCTCGGTGGGGAAGATGAGAGATGGGTCTGGTAGAAGCAGAAGAGAGAAAGATCTTTCACTCTCACAAGTGTGTGGATCCAGTCTCATGAATCAGCAGAAAACATCTAGGTATGAGAGTCCATACTCAATGGCCCTCATTACCTAAGCCCACGCTGAGTCCTTGGACGGGATGGCCTGTAGGACACAAGGCCCTTTTCACTATCCACAACAGGGTAGACCACGAGGTATCAACCCAGTCTATAACAAATGAATTATTCTTTTTTTCCCATATCTTTCTGGAATTTGAACATAATACAGTTCTTTTATCCTGGATCTAAAAGAGCCCATATCTCCTGAGATGTGATCTGTGGGTAGTGGCCATTACAACTATAGGTAAATAAGACTATGTGTGCAGCATCTTGTGGATGTGTGCAAACTGAGGAACTCAGATGTGACCAGAAAGGAAACTGAGCACAGGGAAGATAGAATCAGAAATAAGAGAGGCCACCTGCCCCTGCTTGGGTTTTCATGGCTTCTGAGTTCACACACATGGCCAGTTTTCATGCTCATAAGAAAGTTAATAGCATCTTCCCCATGCCCACCTTGGACTAGTTTAATAGGGTTTCACGTCTTTCAACCCAAAGCCTCCCTTTTAGAATGGGACACTGGAGAGAAGAATTCAGGGACACTAAGGCAGTGAACTATGGCTGATTCACTGTCCAGGTGGAGGGCAGAACTAGAAAGAGGCTGGGCTTGTGGAATCCTGGTGCCCTAGAAGTGTACAAGTGGGCAATGCTCTGTCATGTGCCCTGTGTCCACTGCTAGGTGTAGCTTTGTAGGAGGAGAGTATGGAAATACTCTTTGAACTTGTCTCCTGGTTCATGAAGAGAAAGGTGTAGGATCTAAATCTATAATCCGTTATCAAGACCTGCTAGGTGCTAGATCAAAGAGACTCACAGATCTTGTTAGGCTTGGCTTTCTCCAGGTCCCAAGCCATAACTTCTGGGTGACAGACGGATATCATTTGATACATTCCTTCCTGGCTCTGTGTTGTCCCTCCCCTATTAAGTGGGTAGTCTATTGGAGCAGTGGAGCAAGAGAGAGAGGCTGGAATGCAGTGTTGACTCTGGCAGCATGGTCTTGGACAAAGTAACTTGCCCTGTCTCTTTTCTTCCCTTGGAAATAAGGATAATAACAGTGCCTGCCTCTCAGGGATGTTATGAAGATTAAATGAAATAATATCTGCAAGGGCTTAGCATAGGGCCTGGTAGCCAGCAGCAGTAATTGTTAGCTTCTTCTATTACTGCTGTAACCTCCCTGAAAGCCGTTCGGGAAAACTAGCTGTGATGAATGCACGGTGTGTGCCAGGAGCCTTCCAAGTGAATCATAGCTCGATCTCAGAAGAGCCCATAGGCTGGGACTGTGGTGTAGTGTCAAGTGCAGCTGCCCCCCCACCCCCAGCTTCCTGGTCTGTGATTCTGTCTTCATGCCATGGAAGGTGAATACTTTCAACACCTGGTGCATTGTTTTCTTTGCTTGGCTAGTGTTGCTGCCACCCTGCCAGCCCCTGCCTGAGGCTGAGACCATGTGCCCTATGCTTCCCTGACACTCTCATTTCTCTTTAGAAATGTGTGCATATGTGTGTGTGCGTGCATGTGTGTGTGTATGTACACCTGGTTGTTGGTGCCCATAGTGGCCAGATCCCCTGGGGCTAGAGCTATAGGCACTTATGAGCTGCCTGACATCAGTGTTGGGAACTGAACTCATGTCCTCTTCAGGAACACCAAGTGTTCTTAACAGCTGAGCATCTCGCCATCCCCACGCTCACTCAGGAATCTTAGTGCAGCATTTAGCACACTGCTTTCTTGTTGCTTCTTTACTGGCCTGCCTCCTCATTCATCACAACTACTGGGTCCTAGTCTTCCTTGTTTTATATAGATGGACCAGGGCATGAAGCACATAATTGCCCTGAGTGTTAAATGAGTGTGTGCAGAAAGTGAACAAATGAATGGCACCATGGCTTTGCAAGTGACAGGGCCACAGTATGCCTGACCTTGGAGGCCAAGCTTTTTCCATCATATGTGTGGCTATGAGCCTGATACTATTAAGTGTGCCCCCTTTAAGAGGATTATTGTAGCCATTGAGGCTGTGCACAGTGCTAAGCTTGTACAGGGAGAAAGTCCAAAGTAAATGTCCAGAAGCTGGGCATGTCTGATTCTAACTTCCCCTCCATCTCTAATTCTCTGCACAGGATCTGGGAGTCATTCAAAGCTCCCCCATCTCCCAGACAGTGAACTCAAGGGAACCCATACATACAGCCCACAGTTTCTTCAGCCAGAAGGAGCAGTAATGTGCCCTATTAGTGACTTAATAGCCTGGGCTATATACTTGACACTGACCCAATTGAGTGACCTAAAAGTTTATTGACCTGAATGATGTAGTTGAAGCATGAATTGAAATGGAAAATAAAAAGATTTTAAAAACCACTGCTCCTGCAAGGACATCTGGCCTCTGCATTTTAGAATAAAACTAATTACCAAGGAAGAACAATTCAGACCCAGCAAATGTTTTTGCTCTTGTGGCTGTGTCCTGCATGCCCTCATTAAGAGTTCATGGTGTTTCTGGATCGGCAAGCATGTCTCTGCTCCTGAAGGAGCCAGGCACTGACATGTGGAGGAGACAGTGGGAGGGAGATTCTAGCTGGACTTTGCACAGTGTCTGGTGGATGAACATTATAAGGACAGTGACCTCTGTCAGCCCTGGGGATGGCTAACATGCTCATCTCTGTGAGATAATGAGTGGGTGGCCTTTTGTGTGACAGAGTGCAGATAGTCTGAGCTATGGACCCAGAGACATCTAGACATAGCCTTGTACACTTAATATCTGGTCAACCAAAATGTTTTGTCTTTGTCATCAAAGGGTCCCAAGAGAAACCTACTGCTGCATGTATGTAAAAAATTAGACTTTTTTTTTAAAATTTCTTTTCTTTAAGTATAACTTCCATTTTATTTTTCCAAGGTATTTTTCCTTCCACCCTTATGAAACTACCTCTTAACTTTTTTTTTTTAGATTTATTTATTTACTTTATGTATGTGAGTACACTGTCACTCTCTTCAGAGACACCAGAAGAGGGCATGGGATCCCATTACAGATGGTTGTGAGCCACCATGTGATTGCTAAGAATTGAACTTAGGACCTCTAGAAAAGCAGTCAGTGCTCTTAACTGCTGAGCCATCTCTCCAGCCCCAAGATAAGACATTTTTACATGAAGGATAAAAAGGATCTTTAGCTAGGACCTGGAAATACAATGGCTACATGCAAACACCCTTGTTGTTACTGCTTCCTCTGTCTCTCCTGGTAAGTGTGGCTGATCTCACTCTGCTCCAGTGATGGACTGAAGAGAACGTAAGTCTGGAGCATGTCCTGGCTCATGGAGGTTTGGTTCTAAAACTTTGGGCACACGATAGTCTCTTAGGACTGGGTCAACCGTGGCCAAGTGGCACTACATGGTTTTTATTAAGCAGAGAGTAGGATATCCCCTGGAAGGTTCTAGTGATGTGCACAGAGCTAATGGACATCATACAATGCAATGTGCTCCCATGATGAGAGAGGATCTGGAGTATCATGTAGCAGCTTAGCAGCATCGTTTGAGGGGATGCTCTGACCCCCCAGCCTCAGAAGTGGAAAGGTAAGAGGCACCATTTCAGGGTGCAAACATGCATGGGGCTCTCATGGAAGATATAATTTATCCCTACAAGAACAGTCTTAACTGAGGGCTGTCTAAGGTTCTAGCTCTGTGTCATTCAGAACCACTGGGTATTAGTGTACTGGGTATGAATTCTGAGTCAAACCTCTCAGTAAAGGCTCTTCACACTCCCAGGCAAGAGCTCTATCCAAAAAGTTTCCAGCTGGGGAAGCCCTTAACTCAGCTCTAATCACAGGGCACCAAAGAGGCCTCAGCTCTGCCTTCAAGTTTTCATCTTGGTATATAAAATAAAGGCAGGAGGGGATGCTCTCCGAAGCAAAGAACTGCTGTGATTCCAGCTAGTCTTTCAGGCTCTGTTAGAGACAAGTCAGGTTTTTGCCCATTTCTTCATATAACCTGAATATAATATAAGCATCCCCACAGAGTGGAATCAAGGGCTTAACTGTCATAGAAAAAAAATTGTGTGTTCAGACTTTAACAGTAGAGGAGATACCCTCAAATGGCAGTCATGTACTGCTCAAAACACTTTAAGGGTGGAGGGTCCTGATATTAGTTGGATGATGGAAGAGTTTATCATGGTTAAAGTATTTTGAACTGAGAAAGAAAATCTATTCACATTTCTCAGAGTCCTTTCTAGCCAGTGAGGGTACTATTAACTTATCCATTTAACAGATGAAGACACTTAGGCCCACAGTCCGTAAGAAGGGACAAGGTCAAGATCTATTCTACTTTGTATTTTTGATGGTGCTAGTGATTGAACTCAGAGCCTCATACAAGCTAATTACTTTTGCTCCAGAGTTACACCTACAGCCCAGAGCCAAGATATGAACCAATGGCATTTTCTCTAATCCATCCTCTGTCATCAACTACACACACACACACACACACACACACACACACAGGGGAGGAGGAGGGAGGCAGGTAGGAGGAGAGGAGAGGAGGGAGGGAGGGAGGGAGGGAAGAGAGGGAGAGAGACAGAGATAGAGAGAGACAAAGAGAGAGAAAGAGAAAGAGAGAAGGAATAGGCACATCAACCAACAAAGCTTACAAAACTCTTCAGTAAACTTAAGGGAGGTTCTGCCTCTCAGAAGTCTTCCCAGAGAGGCTTCAAACATGAATGGGAGGTGCCAGCCAGTGGGTGGACAAGGCATTCAGGTGTTTGAAAGACACCCCCCCAGTCATCCCAGCTGGGCGTACCTGTGAGTATCAGCTGTGTTAATCTGCAATCTGAAGCTAAAGTTTCTTTACGCATGTTGTTAAGAGGGCTATGCAAACTTGGGGTCACAGGTGAATTGCAAAGGACAGTAAGGAGAGATACAGTCATTTCTCAGAGGGATTGGAAAGACTTGGGCTGTGAAAGCGAAGCCTATTGAAGGTCCATCAGCCTGGGCTGAGCCCACGTTTATCATAGTGTACTACAGAGGTGATTGATAGTGGGCTTGTTCTCTCCCTTCCATCTTAACACTCCTCTCCGGTCTTCTTTTCTGTCTGCATCTGAATGAAACCCCAAGCCACTGGTTCCTTACCACTCCATAGGCGATAATGTCAGAGTACATCCTCATCTCTGGGTACACACTGACCAGGTACCACCTGAAGGTCTTGCACTGCAGCTGCTTCCTCAGAGCCTTCCGTGCAGTGATGTCCCCGATGTCGATCCCTGAGTCCTGTAAAGAAGCAGCGGTAGAGATGCAGCTCCCATCAGGCCTACTCTGTATGTACTGGCTATGTATAACTATATACTTCTATATCTATATATTTGCTGTGACCCAGTGCCTCCAGCCAGGATTCATAGAGACTTTCTGGTAAAGGGACCCTGTGGGGAACTAACTTAAGTGTTCTGCAATGCAGCATTCACCCCATAAGTATCTCCATTTGGAATTTAAAATATGAGATCCATATTAAAAGGGACTAGTATAAATAAAGTAAGGGGGCTGAATACTGTGACTATAGTAGTGTTTGAGTGGTATACAATTATTAAATTGTATGAAATAGAATTATAATACTACAAGAGCATTAGCTTTGACAAGGGGTCACTATTAGATCGTCTTTCAGGACAGTCTCCATATTTTTCCTAAAGGTGTGAGTTTTCATAGTAAACGATTCTTTTTGTACTCAGGATCTTGTATTTCTGCTTGTGATATAATGAGATAGATAGATAGATACACAGATAGAGACATAGACTGATATATATGTACTGTGTTTTTTTTCCTGCCAATTGCATCAAATCCTTTTAATAGCAGTGAGAAATGATTAGTGGTCTTCCTTAGACAAGGGTACTTTGGCCTGTATTATTAGAAAACAATGAACATTCCTTGCTCTTTTCTTAACATTTAGTATAGTTGGATGATGTCTCTCCTCCAAAATCCATGGCTGTCTAGGACCTCTGAAAAGAATTTTAAGAAATCTTTAAAGACTTCTTACAGCTTAGGAATCGCACGATGAAGCTATCTGAATAGGACGAGCCCCAAATTCAATGATTAGTAACTTTGTAAGAGAATAGAAAGGAAGGTTTGCATGTATAGAAGCACACAAAGGAGAGGCCCACATAGAGACCCAGCAGACCTAAGTGATGAATCTATGGTCTTGGAAAGCCAGGAGCCCCCAGATGCTGAAAAAAGACAAGAAAAGATGGATGTCTATCTCAAGCCACTGGAGCAAATGTGGGTCTGCTAGCACTTTAATGTGAACTTCTGGCTTCAAGACCCAGCGGAAAAAAGTTCTATTGTCTCAGGAAACCAATTTTGTGGCTAATTCATTTGGACAGTCTTAGGAAACTAATCAAAAATTGGCTATCCCACAAATAGCTCAGTATTTCTATCACAAAATCACAAAATTCCATGTATCCAGGCCTCAAAGAAAGGGTATGAACAAAGCAACATGGGACCATCCCTAGCACTAAGGCAGTCTTTGGGCTGGAGAAGCAGCAGCTAGGAGGGTTCTTGAACTTTGCAGAAGGAAATACAGATGTTTGCTACAGGCTGGTTTCCCGTGTACTGACTGGCAAACTGATTTTCAATTAAAGTAGCTGGATGCAAGTGCTGGAGGCTGCTCTGGCTTCTCACAAGTTTGGGATTGGATGTGGTGGTAAGGGTGCAGGTGAAGCGAGACAGACAGTTCTGCTCCATGCATGGCCCAGGGGAGGGCTCAGCAGAGTAGCAGGTAAGAGCAGACAAAGAACATACTTGTATGACCAATAGCACCAAGGACACAAATGAACATTTTCTGGGTGCCGAGCCAGTACTGTCAAGATTCTTGATACATATTAACTAATGGATTCTCTGGGCACCACCTGAGCAGGGCTGAAGGGCTTCTGTTCTGAATTTGCAGTGGCTGCCAGAGAGGAGAAGTAGGTAGGTAGAGATATGCCTGTGCTTGAGCCAGTACTGGGATGATGATGATGTGGTGTTGTTGTTGTTGGTGGTGGTTGGGATGCTCCCAGGAAGACATGGAGAGCAGGTAGCAGTCAAACCTTTCTTTCTTTGTCAACTACTGGAGTTCCTATTTGCTATATGTTAGTAACTGCACAGATAAGTTGAAACACCTCACAGTCTATGCCTGGAATGGAGATCTGGGAGAGGCAGAGAAGTAAACAGATATGTGAGGCAGGGAAGGAAGGGGAGAGTGAGAGGGAATAGAGACAAGAGCCTACGTAATCCAGCTTGGAGTGTTGGGTTCCAGGAAGGTTGGGCAGGGGCCAGATGAGCTGTCAAAGTTTCCTGGAGTATGACATGCTTGAGACAACTCTAAAGGATGAAGCAAACCCTGGCTCCTTAAGCCATCATCTTGTGATCCTGACATAGGTTCTGCCAGCTCTACAGACTTACTGACCTGAATTTCTAGGTTGAGACTCAGAGGAGTATTTTCTAAGTTTTCCATGAGATTCTGATGTAGCTGAATGGCCGCTCTGCTCTAAGAGCCACTGGCTGGGAGTTAGGGGAAGAGACCACACACACAGCCAGGCTGTCCCATGTTAATAAACATCAGCAAGGTTCCAGTGAGCCTTACCACCCACCCTGCCTTGTGCTACACACTTCAACACAAACATGCACATCAAAATGTCTTCAGGAAGTCCGCAGTTTATCCCAGTAGTTCCAGCTTTAGGTAGTCATGGGATTCCTCAACATTTACTTTCCAAAACCAGTTCAACTAATCTCTAAGGCTAGGGTCAAATGATTTTAATGTTCAGTCAGATTTGAGAGTCACTGGTCTAGTAAGATAGAGGTTGCAGACAACAGATTATTGCCTGACAGGCTGGTCATATGATGAGAAAGGCATATTGAGGGAGGAACATTTTCCATGCTGGGGTTTGCTTCCTGTATGAAATGCCACAAGTCTGTAAGAATGAAGATTTGTTAGAGGTAGGAGTTGAGCATGAAGTGGTCAGTGGGTAATTTCAGGTAGAGAGATCAAATAAGTCAGCACAGCATTGAAAAGCAGCAAGGCCTGCCTCCCTCCAACAAAGACTGTGGGGGTTCAGGTGGAAGTCCCCAAAGAGGAGAGTGTGTGTCAAACAGTGCACATGGCCTCGCCTTTGTATTCAGTCCTTCACAGATTTTTGAAGAAGGGCAATGGATAAATCATTTAGCAAGGATAGATTTGAAGGGGTGAAGACTTAAAGCAGGGCAATCAGTTGAAGTGTGCATGGGCAAGGCCTGAGTTCAGATGCAACCAGATATAGACTGGACAGGAAGGCTCTGTGATTCACAGAATGGGATAACAAAAGAGGAGGAAGAAAGGACTATGAACAATGTCCAGCTAGATATCTGGCAGATGGTAGCATGAGGAACTGAGACAAGCAATTAGGAACAGGAGTTGGCTTGGATGGAAAATGACATCCTAAGCGGTAGTCAGACTCAGTCCCGAGTGCCAGGGAGGACAGCAGCAGGAGTCATCTGGCTGGCTGCTGGAGATGCCAGTCCACAAGCAGGACTTGAGATATTAATTAGGAAGCCATCAGCATGTATGTGGGATAGACATCCAAGAGCAGAGGCTGTTACTTAAAGGGGCATTATAATGAGAGGAGGATGAAGGGGACATCTCTGGGGAGCATTTAAGCAGCAGTAGAGGGAGGATATACCCTGAAGGGAGAAGAAGTAGCATCCTGAGGGAGAGGAGGCCTTCCAAGAGTGTGGAACCATAGAGCATAGGAACCACGGAATCTCAAAGAAATGAGGATTGTGTAGGTTAAGAAAAGTTTTCTTAGATTTACTCTCCCCCCCCCCTCTCTCTCTCTCTCTCTCTCTCTCTCTCTGTCTCTCTCTCTCTCTCTCTCTCTGTGTGTGTGGGGTATGCACCTGCATGTATGTGGGTGTACATAGAGTCCAGAAGAGGGTGCTGGATCTCTAAGAGCTGGTGTTATTAGTGTGGTGGGCCATCAGATGTAACATAGGTGCTCCCTAATGGGAGTTCTGTCTGTCCAGCCCCAGGTGAAGGAGTTTTAAATGTCCAGAACATTATGTACTCTAGAGGCCAGTCCATGAGAGCTTTACCAAAGACAGGCTTGTTATTGGAAAATAATGGAGAGTAGTAGAAAATGGAAAGACCCTGACCCTGGAAAAGCTCAAGAATCTTAAAGAAGGGAAGTTGGAAGCTGTAAGTGAAGGTGGATATGGGAGGGTGTGTGTGTGTCTGAGCACACGATTGTGTCAGAGGGAGAGGGAGAGAGAAGAAATGGTTTGTGTGTGCATGAGTGCACACCAGAGGGCAACTTCTCATGCCATTCACTTGATACCATCTACCTTTTTGTGAGACACTGTTTCTCACTGGCCTGGAATTCAATACGTAAGCTAGGCTGACTGGCCAGCAAGCCCTGGTGATTGTCAGTCTCTTCCCCAGCAGTAGGAAGTTACAAACATGTGCTACCACACCCAGCTTTCCTTAGTGTCTTCTGGGAATATAATTCAGGTCCTTATACTTTCGAGGAATGTGATTTACTGACTGAGCCATCTCCCCGGCTCAACAGAAAACACTGACTCATTTTCTCTATCTAAAATTTTTACCTGGATATTTCCATGTCTAACCTGTTTTCTTCCCCTTGGAGGGGTTACAGGAAAATATTAATTTTCACTGAGTTTTGCTTGTGGCATCATCCACCATTCACTGGGCTTGGCTGGAATAAGGAAGACTAGCAGCTTTGGGGACAGAGAGAAGGGGGCAGACATGAGTGCGACACTGATCCCACACAGAGCTATGGTGTTGACTGGTGAGATCCTGGAGAGGTAATATTTCAGCATCCAGGAACACCCAGAACGGGAATCAGAATCCTGAGTGGAATACTGAGTTCTAATGCTCACAGCATCGGCTGGATCCAGGAACATGGGCGTTTCCCTAGAAACCTCTTCCTGCCACGGATTCAATCGGAGGGTTTAATGTGCTACATTGAAGATCTTGGCTCCTCCTCACTGCCCATAGGGGACCCAACTCAGGTCACTTTCCCTGTGGTGGCAGACTACTACAGTTGGTATATGCATGTCTAGCATGCATGAAGGCCCGGATTCCATCCACGAAGAGAGCTTGCCTAAAGCTGCCACTCAAGGCCCAGCCTAGTTTTTAAACTAATTCAGCAGAGCAGCACGCAGTTGGTGGGGAGCTCAGAGTCCAGGGCTTTCCTGTAGAAACTTTAAACGGAGATCAATCATTTCACTGTTAGAGAGGACTGGAGAATTTCTGAAGAGCAGCCAATGGGGGCGGGGGCGGGGGGAAAAATCCCTGGCTTGGGAGGAATGACAGAGGCCATGCATTCAACAGTCTTGTCACACAGAAGGTGACAGGAGCAATGAGCCCAGGCACACAAGCGGGCAAACAGGTTTGGAGTATGAAGCTGGCATATGTTAGGTTCTCCCAACTCAGTATTTGAGAGTCATTTCCATACAACACATGACAAGGTGAACAACAAAACTGGAGAGAAATATTACTTCTCCTCTGACATGTCTTAGTATAAGTGACTAGAGGGATAGAAGACAGTGACAGGCAAGGATGGGGCTCTGTGAAGGTCAGAAGGTCATATCCTCTTCACCAACTGAGGATCCCTGCTGGAATGTATCTTATTTGCATCCATATGGCTCAAGAAATCTCACAGATATGTGGGTTTCCCTTATTCTGCCTGGCTCAAAATAGAGAGGCTTGAAGCCAGTCTATATAGAAATAAACATGTCCTTGAGAATTCACCCTTATTACTGTTGTGTTATATATTCATCCTCCTGAACCACAAGACACCAGGAAGCTGAGACAAGGAAAAAAATTTAGAGCCATCTGATCCACCTTTATATATATTTTAGATAGGATCTCATGTAGCCCAGGCTACCCTCAAACTCACTATGTAGTCAAGGATGACCGTGACTTTATGATTCTCTTGTCTCTATCTCCAAGGGCTGGTATCACAGGCCTGAGCTACCATAGCTGGTTTTATGCAGTGTTGGGAATTGAACCCAGGGCTTTATGCATGCTGGGCCAGCATTGTACCAACTTGAGCCACATCCTATTTTTTTAGTTTACATGTAAAATGAGGCCATTAAAGTTCTCAGAGAACACACTCTCCTCCGAGCATGCTGGTGGATGTGGATAAGAATCTCAGAGACTTCTGCCAGCTTCTTCCTATATGTAGTAAGTATAGGCTTGACAGTCTAATATGGCCAATGAGACTGTGAATGTCCCTGGGAAGTTGAAGTTTTGCCCCATCCAGGCTCCCTACCTCTTGTGGTATGTTCCATGCCATGTAGACATGACTTTTGAATTCATCCATCCAGACTTCGGCTACCCTGAGGGCATTTCTGCGGACGTGGGCAGTGAGGTCCTCTGTGTAGGGCTTGTGGGCTCGCTCGATGTGGGCAATCCGAGAGCAGGGCAGGACCTCCACGCTCCCGCCACACTGCCACACCTGTAGAAGCAAGGAAAGTATGTACCCATCAGCTCCTCTGTGAGGCAGGCTACAGGCCACCACAAAATATGAACAGAGAGAAACCCAGCTCTCTCCACCTTCTCTCCACACACTGCCATGAGGGAACAAGCTGGGTCTCATCCCCCTCCACCTCCTGCAGTAGGAATATTAAGTAATTAATTCACAGCTGGACTTTTATTGCCATGAGTTTACTTGCAAAAAATTAATGTACCTTTTTCTTCCATCCCAAGCTCCATGTAGCCAATAGTGTGGATATTTTGAGCTCAATGAGTTGTGCTGTCCTCTCCTCATCCTGGGTTAGCAACACCCCTCTCCCCAACGGTGGTCTCTATACCACTGCATAACAGAAAAGGACCAGTGGGGCTCCCAGCTCAGAAGTCCATCTTCAAATAGACATCATGTGGATCAATGACAGCTACTGTTAAAGAGCCCAGTGGTACTGCGTACAGTGGGTACAGTGCTCCCCTGTTCCATGGACTTCTGAGGGGAAGCACTCCAGATCTTTGGCGATAGTGGGGGTTATTTGCTGAGTATTTTCATTTGGAAGTATGGTAGAGAACCTTCATATGTTTGACACTTGCTCATTAATACCAATCAATCCCCTACAGGATATGACAAATTTGGATTTACTTAATTGGCTGTGTTGGTTAGGAAATCAAGACCTTTTCTCCCACTGACCAGTATCACATTAAAGGGTCCCCATAGCCATGGCTACTGGAAGGAACTTGGCTGATCTGTTACTTAGTATACTATTTAGGATCAATAGGAAGGGACAAGAATCTGAGTGCCAGCTATGTTTCAGATCTAGGGTTTAAATGGGGTGGAGGCTGGGGAGCGGGCAGTTAAACACAGTACTGTTGACTGAAGGCTTGCAATCAATTTATTGTATTGGTCCAGGTCTTGGTTCTGCTTCATACTGGCTGTGTGACTCTGAGCAGTTACCTTGACTCATTGTGTGTCTCCATCTCCATCTCCACAGGGATAATAATAGCAGCAGTTTCCTGAAGTCCCCGAGAGGATTAGATTGATAGCACACAGTGCACCTGGTACATTATTATCCCTAATCAAGCCTGTCCATGACCATACGAATTGTAATATTCTGTGGAGAATCTTCAGAATAACCTGTGAGGCCACTGCTATTATTTCCAACTCCAGGCAAGAAACACACTGGAAAAGGTCCTTGCCCAAAGCCACATGGCTGGTACTGGTGACACATCTGCCTGACTCCCAAAGTGACTGAAGGCAGAGCCGATGTTCCTCAGGGGCGACCATGTTTTAAGAGCAGTTAGCATCTTCAGGGGTGACTCTAGGGGGCCAGGAGAAGGCACATGGCAGTTGACAGGCTGTGCCCCTTTCCAAACTTCCCCATGCTAGACTCGCCCATCCTAGAGACATGCACATTCCAGGGCACTTTACCCAATAACCTGTGAATCCTGTGACAGCATTATTGACAATACAAAGTGGCAGGGTAATTTTTCTTCCTGTGCCTGCAACAAGGCCACTACTTGCCATATTTCAACAATGCAGAACAGGATGTTACTCCCAGCAGTGCTCTTATGATCCTGCTTCTCAGAATCAGCTTGTCATTTCACCTTAAGAGTGTGCATGCCTGCCTCAATCACCAGAGCCATGTTGGTGCCACCACCCACCCCTACCTCCCACCTTGAATGGTGCTCCCAACACAGTGGGACACACAGAGCACACCGAGTACTTCTTCATCCAGCATTCAATTCTCCCTTTATCAGCTAGGCTTTGGCACATGTGATGTGTTTTTCCACCCCACCCTGCTACCCAAACTCAGTGTCTAGGTATCAGTTCAAAGTCACGTCCCTATACCCTGCTTTGTGGTCCTCCTCTTCCCCTTCCTGCCAACGCTTGTTTAACCATCTCTCTTCTTTCAAAATGTTCTCTATGTTCTGATCAAATTTCCCTTCTGACATGTGCTACTACTTGGTTCTCAGGGTAGACTGTGAATTCCCAGGAAAGGTAGGACAGTGACAGGCTGGGAGCCAAATGTTATGTTTAATAGCACAGCTTTGGTGTCAGTGAGAGTGGGATTCAGAATTTGACCTCTGCTAGCAGCTGCTGTATACTTTTGCAGGTTGCATCTCCTCCTGAACCTCCTTTCTACTCAGTGGAAGAGACTGATGCAGCATGGGAAGGTATTCAGCCCATGCCTGCCTTGTTAGGAATACTACATGAATGGAAACAGAGGAAATGAGGGAATCAGGTACCAGGGTAGGGCATCTCAGCCAATTTCTCCCTGACATGAGACCACAGGAATGGTGCTTTTGAACTAAACTCTGGTCTAATGTAGTCATGTGATGGTTCCTGTGTCCCATAGTCTGTGCCTTTGTTTTATAACAATTATTAAAATTGCTGTTGTTTGACTTATTCTGCACACTCAATTTGGAGAAATGAATTGGATGTAGAGGACAGGTTACCATCCTAGCAGAGAAGGGTACAAAGGTCATTTCTCAGAGATTGGGAGCCCTTGGTAACTCAGGCAACCTGCAATCTCTTCCCTTCTGTTGAGCCTGTCTACTCAGGGTCAGCCCTCCCCTTGGGTGTGACCTGTGAGCTCTTGGCAGCATCTGGTCTTTGGAGTAGACAGTGTGGATTTGGCCTGTATACACATTAACTTTGGACCCTCCAAATGACACTGAAGTCAACTAGGAAAGGCTTGTGCTTATCTATTCCTAGGTGACAAATGGCTCTAGTGAGCACAGAGAGTCTATGAAGTGTTATCCACAGATGACCTCAGAACATGGTTAGAAAAATACTAGTATTTGACTCGCATTAAAGGTGATGTCAGGAAGCTTCCACTGTGGGGAGGGGGCTATAGAGGACGAGGAAATAAAAGAGAACTGGTCTCAGTACAGAAGATGTCCAAGGCTCGATAGCAAGTTGCAAGCCAGTTGGAGGTATGATTCATAGTTACAGAGGTGGAGAATGCCAAGAGGAGACGGGGGAAAGTTGAATACCGAAAGAGTAGTTGAGAAATGAAGACCAAGAGGTCACAGGTAACAGGCAAGCAAGATTCATATCCTACAGTGAGAGGATTTAATAAGTCTACAGATAGTGGGGACAGGGCAGCAGGCAACCCATGCCAAAAACTGGGTCCTGTTTCCTTTGGTGGACACTGAAATAAATGATCCTAGACGACAGCGATGCCCTCCTTCTAGCTTCTGCCTTCACATCTGCCAACTCATTTCCCTAGAATAATTGTTGCAAACTCAACATTTTTTTAACCCATCACTACTAAGTTAGACCCTCTTGGAACAGCCTCAGCATTCACACTCCTTAATAAAACCTTCATATTTTATTTATGTACTTATTCTTTAAATATCTGTCTTCCAGAATTGGACTTAACCTTCACAAACACAAGGATATGTCTGTGTGCTTTCCACTGAATATACTGTGCCTGCTTCGTGGTATCTATTGAATAACTATTATGTGAATGAGTGTATTTGAGGGTCCTGGGCTTTCACTGACGAGAGGGACACAGTTTTAACTAGCTCAGCTGGATGTTCTAATAAAGCCCATAAACATAAAATGTGGCCAGAGTTTACTGAACACAGTGACTTTCTTTAAACCCAGGTGGTTTTTCAGCAAACTGCTGACATTAAAGTGCAAATTACTGCCACCAAAGAGACTTACTTTGGCTGCAAAGCTTAAATTAACGTTGTAAAGCCTGAGAAGTCATCAAATGTGTGGACAGCTACATGTAGGTTTCTTTTGTGGAGCCAGGTACTCATGGCAGAGTCTCCCCAATCTCAAGGATGCTCAGATAACCTCCAGAGGAGCTGCAGGCCTGTTCCCAGAGGTGACCAAGAGTCTACAGCAGAGTGTGTATAATAGCTTCACAGGACAAAGTCAAGACCCCTTCCTGAAAAGCCCTGATCCTGTCTCCTTCTCTGAAAAGGTCTCATGCATCAGTGTAGGACAGCAAAGAAACACTGGTTTCTAGGGACCAGTGGAAGAGGGTATAGATTATGGCACCCAACAAGTCATTGAAGTGTACCTGTCTGTGGATGCTAGTAGCCCTTTTACCTGGGGGATTTAAATGAGATTCTGTATGGATACTGCTTACAAGCAAAGCTAGCCCTACTGAGGGGTCTCAGGAAGGGAGGTCTCTCTGTTTCTCTTTCCACGACAAAAGTCACTGGTCTCTCTCTATCACTTCTATATTCAAAGCTCCTTGTCTTAATCCTTATTTTCACCAAGCTATCAAATGGGATTGACAAACTCTGATGATTTAGATCTCCTTTACTTTTACATTGGGAGTTTGAATTTCATGGCTCATACCTCAAATGATGACCAGGGCCTAAGATGCAATGGGCAGAGCTGTAGCAGAGTCACAGTTGAGAGACACTGAGGCAGATAACAAATAGTTTCATCTACTTCTATGTTCCATCCATTGCTTTAATGAAATTCTGTGTCTATGTTGTGTGTGTGTGTGTTTGTGTGTGTTGTTGTGTGTGTGTGTGTGTAGGTACATAGGATCTGTTTTGCTTGTGTCAGTGTGTGCATGTATATATGCATATATGTAGGAACATGCATGTGTGTATGTAGGTGTGTGTATATGCACATGAGTACCTTTGTGTTTGTATATGTATACAGATGCCTGCAAGTATGTGTGTCTATGTGTGTTTATATGTGTAAGTACATGTGTGCACATGACTGTATGCAAATGTCAGAAATCAACCAAGGAATTGTTTCTCAAGCACTGTACCCTCTGTTTTATGATATACAGTCTATCACTGAGACACCGGGATCACTGATTAGCCTGAACTGGCTGACCAGGGAGCCCCAGGGATCCATCAATCTTCATTTCCCCAGTGCTAGGATTATAAGACACAACACCACATCTATATTCTCTCTATCTCTCTCCTTCCTTCCTTCCTTCCTTCCTTCCTTCCTTCCTTCCTTCCTTCCTTCCTTCCTTCCTTCCTTCCTTCCTTCCTTCCTTTTAAGCAAGGATTCTGGAGACTATCACTCAGGTCCTCATGTAAGCACTTTGCTGACTGAGTTTGTCTTAGGCCAGCCCTACTCAGGATTCTGAGGTTTTTACCAGAGGGGGGAAAAAGTATTGGTTGTATTAACCTTGGGTAAGGTAGATTGGTGGGTAGTGATGTCCCCAGTCTTGCACTTCATAGCCATGCCCCCTTCAGTTGGGTGTCCTTGTGACACTAATGAGTTCTTGTTTCTTAGCACAAGATTTCTCAAGTCCTCTCAGCCCATAAAGCTTTCTTTCCCACTTGCCATCCATCCAAATCCAGCCTGGCTCCATTCCTCCAAACTCTTTGAACATGTGATTGACATGACTCACGTGGTCCTGATGTCTTGGTTTCTGTGGCTAATTATCTTTTTATGTGTGGCTCTCTCACCTGGTTTGGCCACGAAAAGCTGAAATGGAATGGAAAGTAAAAACTGGGCAGCATGAGAAGAGGATGGTGAAAGAACCAAGGCTTATGACCAAGGAGGGCAGGAGAGGACTGGAGACTCATTTGCAGACTGGCTTAGGGGTCATAGAAGTAGGCAAGCAACAACATGCACAGGATATCCCCTCAGACATGGCTCTCATGCTCAGTATGTCCTTCAACTTTGTACCACAGGCATCTCACTCACCTTATCCAGCCACAGCCTTGTTGGGAAAATAGAAGACTGGAGGTTATACCTGAGCAAGGCTAAGGACAGCAGGCCTTCAGGAGCATGAGGCAGAGGAGGAGTCTAGATGGATATAGCATAAGTGCAGAGGTAGCCTCGGTCCAGAAGTCTACAACGTTTGAAAATCTTTAGTTTCTAGACAAAATTCATCTCCTTAACCAGGCTCCCAGGATCACTGAGAGCAGCCTTCTCTATTCCCTGCAGCATTACTCACTCTCTAAATCCAGTTACTCCGGCTTCTCTCTGTTCCGGAGGTAGACCATGTTCATGGATCTTTGTCCTCACCTTCCTTACTGGAGCTACTACTTCCCCACGAGTATTAAACACATCTCTGTAGTTCTCATTTGCCTTCTCTGGACACTTTAATTTTGGTTAAGTGACTTTTCCATGAATATTGCTTGTACTTCCTCTTAGGCAGTGGGTGTGATAACTCTGAGAGCTGAGAGAGAGAAGAAAGAGAGAGAGACAGAGAGAGATAAGAGAGACAGAGAGAGGCAAAGAGACAGAGACAGAGAAAGAAAACCTATTTACAGTGGATACACTATATAAATGTTGGCATACCTCCCCTCTTTAGAAACAATTCTTTCTTTTACAATCTCTTAGAAAATTACCCGAAGGTAACCTATTATCCTGAAGTTGGGTAATAACTTCCTTACCACCACCCTACCCCACACAGTGCTGTTTCTGAACACTATATAAAGAGAACCACCACATATGCCTCTTGCTTCTTGTTTCATTTATTTACCTCACCCCAGCACTCCATTCTATAAATACAACACTGATTTACTTATGCATTTTCCCCCTGATGGTTGGCAGGCTCGTTTCCAGTGTTATGAATAGTTCTTGGGAACACTCTTGTACATATCTCCTGGGGCCGAAGAGTGGGCATCACTCTATGCATTTTTGCCTCGGGTACAAGTTAGATGCACAGTCAACTTTCCCATGGAGGGGAGGGGCTGCTTCAAATAGTGTCTCTCGGACAGTTTCCTCCCACCAGCAAACTGAGACTCATGGTGTATCACATCTGTGCTAACTCTTTCATTTAAAGATTTATTTGATTTTATCTTATTTTTAAGAGCATGTCACATGTGTCTTTGCATGTGTGAAGTGTGTGTGACTGTGTGTAGATCCCTTGCCTCTGTGTGTGACTGTGTGTAGATACCTTGTTTCTGTGTGTGTATGTGTGTGTGTATGTTTGTATGTAGATACCTTGCCTCTGTGTGTTTGTGTGTGTATGTATGACTGTGTGTAGATACCTTGCCTCTGTGTGTTGTGTGTGTGTGGTTGAGTATAGGTGCCTTGACTATGAAGGTCATAAGAGGGCATTGCATTACAGGTGGCAGGTGGTTGTCCACCTTACATGGGTGCTAGGAAACAGACTCCAGTTTTCCACAAGAGCATTTAATGCTCTTAACTATTGATGTTTCTGTCCAGCCCTCCTCATCAAATGTTGACATTAGTGATATGGCATAAAATTCTCTCCACAGTTTTCATTTGGAGTCTCACCTGATTATTAGTGAGCAGTAGGTTTTGTTTGTTTAGTTTTCTTTCCTATTACCAACCTACAACAGCAAACACTAGGAGAAGGGGAACCTCTGTCTTACTCTAACGCCCATTCAGGTCCAGGCATGTGTGAGACACTCAATATTTGCTGTATAAATGAAGGATCAAAGTTAAGTCTGACTTACTCTGTGAGCTTCATTGGCCCTCCTCTAGGCTCCTGGGAGTAGATATGTAGTTTAAAGTTGAGGAACAGTTATAAGATCTGGCCATGCTTACATTTCCATCAGACCTTACAGAAGAACACTCCCTGGGGACCCAGTTTCTCAAGCCCCCTTCTAGCAATAAGTAGTCCCAAAGGTTTACCTGCTCCTTGGAAACAATGCAGCTTCTTGGATGGTGTCTTAGAAGGGTCTGAACATTTGAATCAGTCCCAAGTGACATTCAAGCAGTTTCCCATCCAAATGGTTTCCTTCTGAACCATTGCAAAGCAGCAAGGTTCACCAGGTCCAACTTTAAGGAGAGATGAGCTAGGCTGCAATGCCTGAGAGCTGTTTTGCAGGGGCTTGGGCTGTGCAGAAACAACTGCTTTCCACTTGCAGGAAAACCGAGGATCCAGTTTGGGATACCAGAAGAGGCATGACTTCAGCAAACTGACAGAGAATCCCGCTATCCTAGGAGCCCGGTGCTCTGACCAACCTTACTAGGTAGAGGTTTCATGACCATAATGTGTCTGTGCTCCTAGATGTGCTTACAGAGGTTTCAAGGCTGCTACCTCGTCTCCTTTTTGAAAAGGAAGACAACAGACCTGGGCACATGGGGTAGAGTATTCTCAAGGATGTGACAGAGCATCTGCTGCTCTTTGGAGGGACTGTGAGCATCTCAGATCAACAATTTGAAAAGAAATGCCCACTGCTGCTTCCTGGGCAAGGCAGGAGAGTATCCATGACTGTCCTCATTGTGCATCCTTCTATCAGCCAACCTATCTACCACAAATTTAAGCTAAAGTGACCTTAAAGATCACAGTGAACCCCTAAATGAAGCAATCAGAATCCTAAAAGTAATCCCCTGAAGAAAGGTTATCCAATGAGTCTCCCATCCCACAGGGAGCTATGCTGTGAACAGACAATGAGCTTCTAGAGGCATCTCTGAGCTGGGCTCTGATGTTGGAATCTCTGATTTTGCCTATATATGAAGAGATTCATGTTCCCATGGCATCAATAGATCTAAACTCATTCTGGCTTTGTAGAAGAAAGACCCTTGGAAACAAGTAGACATCCCAACTCCTGGAGACGAGTCCACTCAGAGGCAGTCCTACCAAGGGCCAAGAACACAGATAGTAATTAGATCTAATATCTGAGGCTCGAGGTAGCTGCATGACACAGGATGAATATCAAGATCCTCCAAAGAGGCTACTAATCAGAGTCTAGATCAGGGTTAGAATCAGAGCAGAAACCCAAAGGAAAAACCAGCAAGGAGGAAGAGGAGAAGCCTGTGACTTAGAGATCATGCATAGCCTTACATTCTTCAGAAAGCCACAGCAGCCCTGTGGCAATTGGGTTAACATCAGAGTGACCTAGTTGTTGAGAGCAGGCCTCTAGCCACTGCTGCAGCCCCTGGAAGGAGATATAGATGTTAGCTGGGGCTAATGCTCAGAGAATCCTGCTGCAAGAGCCCGGGAAGGGACTAGACCAAGTTCAGATATTTCTATAGCTCAAAGCTCTAGAAGAGACCTCAACGATGGAGAGGACCATTAGCCAAATGTCAAGTAGATCCATTCCCACTTGTGCTAGCCACTCTAATCACTGTTTTGTTTTGAATTGAGATCTCTGGTCCTACTGTTATCCTGGTGCTGAGTTTGAGTGCCCAAGGAAGTCAAGGGCCATTCTTCAAACAGTCAAACAAAACCTCACCCATCCCTGGTAAGAAGAGTCACTTCTCCCAGAGAACTGCACCCATTTATTTATTCTTTGCATTTGGTTAAGGTTCTTCAGTTCCTTCCCCTTGTGGACTACGTTCTCTATCCATCCAGCTACTATTCAGAGCAGGCCTGTGGACTGTGTTTAATTTTTACTTCGCTATATGAAGATGAGCTACTTACTCATTTAAAGTGTTTCCTTTTTTATGTCTTTAATCAGTGGCTGTTTCTTTCCTCTCTCTGAGGCTTAATCTAATCAGAAGCAAATCCCACACATATGAATGCTTCATTAGCCCGTCCCAATCAAATTCAAGCTGACTATCCATAACAGATGCCCCCTCCTTCCACAAAGAATGACACTGGCTCTAAGGATCTCTCTGAGCCAGTGTCCAAGAAAATGGCCATGGTAAGTCTAAAGGAGCCTTTCTGAAACCAGATCACAGGAACACCGGAGGAAAGCATAACCCTTACTCCCTAGATAGTGTTGGGCACAATATGATGACAGGTAGTTTTAGTGTCATTAAGATGGGGCAGGTAGAAATCATACCCAAGGTACAAGTCTGACATAAGTTCCCTTCCCAGGCTTGTTCTAGTGGGACTCACCAGTTATCTTTAAGATGGCAGAGATGGGAACTGGAAGGATGGCTCAGTAGTTAAGAGCATGTTTTTGCTCTTGCAGAGGATCTAGGTTCAGTTCCCAGCATTCACACCAGGCAACTCAGAAGCACCTGTAATTTCAGTTTTAGGGGATCTGACTCCCTCCTTTGGCCTCTGATGACACCGGCATGCACATGGTGCACCAGCAGTCACAACGCACACACATAAATAAAACATTTTTTTTTTTTTAAAAGAGATTGTGAAAATGAAGTCCAGATACTCAGCTTTCTCTCCCAGAACACAACTTGTTTTAAGAAGTTTATCTGTCATGTGTCTAGAATTCAATTCACAAAAGCTGGTATATGGGTTGAATGTAGATTCTCTCTTACAGACTCAACATATTTGAATGTTTAATTACTATTTGGAGATGCCTAACTGGAAGTCATGTCTCTGAGGGTGTTATCATTCCTGTAAGCTCTTTTTATCTACTAGCCAGCCAGGATGCAAATCCTCCGAAACCGAGAGCCAAGTACATCTTTCCTTCCTTAGGTTGTTTGGTGAGGCATTTTGCCATAGCAATAAGAAAAGTGACTAAACAGTTAACGTTCTGGGGCTTCTTGAAAGACATTTGCCCTTTGGTACTTAGCAAAATGAATTGACAACTTGGGCATCTTCACAGAAGTCCTTGCCAAAAGGCACTTAGGTGACATTACATTAGCAACAGGCTTTATCAAAGAAACCATTGTCATAGAAAAGCAGAATTGAAAGAGACCACACCATTTCCTAGGTGAACACATGACATTCAAAGTCATGCCATTTTTCAGAAGCAGAATAGGAAATGGGCCAAAGTATGCCTCTCTGGAGACATGATTTCAGCATGGTTCCGAGCAGAGGCTCTGGGTCAAACAGTTTGGTGTAAAATCACCTAATTCCCATTTGCTGAACTGGTGCCTGGAGTCAATTCAACCTCACAGTTTCCTTGTATGAAAAATGGAGACACAAAAGTGATCAATTCTGAGAGTAGCTGGGGGAATTCAATGGGTAACTGTAGAAAGTTTACTTCAACACCTAGCATGGGCTACTCTGTGTTAGTGTAGTGCAGCTTAGTATTTTCATGCTTATAGTCATGGCAAGACTCTCAGCTATGAGGACCACTAGTGCTGGACAGAAGGAGACTGACCCACCAAGGTAGAGACTGACATGGCTAGCTGCCTGCATGTCATGCCACCTCACCTAGATACTACTCAGACATCTTAAGCTCATCTGGTCCAAACCAGACTTCTTGGTTTCCTTCCCTTCCTTCCCATCTGTCCCTTGCCTCCCCTCATCCATGTAACATCCCAGGCTTGAAAATCATAATTCACCTGTATCATCATTTCCTTCCCCACCAACACACACACAATATGCCAGCAAACACAGTCAGTTCTACCTCTGAATCCCAGCTTCTGTAAACTCCTTACTTACCACTGGCATAGCAGGAGAAAGAAAACCAGTAAGGGAAGTGACTAAGGCTAAAGGATTTCACAAGAGAGGAATCTTGATCTACAAAGTGTCCTTGTAAGAGGAAAGGACTCCAGAAACTCTCTCAGGCAGGGAAGACATGGTGATGGGTGACGTTTAGATTCAGAAAGAGAAGATCCAGCCCTCCTGCATTCTAATTTTGGACATTCTGCCTCCAGAACACCAAGAAAGGAAGTGTGTGATCAAAGCCACTTAATGTAATGTTCTTAGAGTACATGAGTTGACTAACATAATATATAATACACTTACAATATAATTTATAATTCTACATATATTACTTGATTCTTATAAAAACATCAAAAATCAGTCAAACAAACAAAATATCCCCACAAACAATTGTCCCATCATCTATACCATTATCTCTAAGAAGAATGGGTCTTTTTTCCTTTTATTCTTTTCTCATTCAGTTCCATCCAGTCTGTTCCCTCTCCTCCCATCTCCTCCAGATACGCTCTTCTGTTTCCTTTCAAAACAAAGAGCAGGCCTCTCATAAATATACATATAACATAGCATAACAAGTTACAATAAGACTATGCACAAACCCTCATATCAAGGCTGGATGGGGCAATCCAGTAGAAGAAAAAGGGTACCAAGTGCAGGCAAAAGAGTCAGAGACAGTCCTATTTCCATGGTTGGGAGTCCCAAAAGAACTTTAAACTACAAACCACAATGTATATGCAGAGGACCTAGCTCAGACTCATATAGGCTCCATGTTGTTGAGAAGAAGAAGTCTTATTTAAGGAAATCATGACAGTATCTGCACTGCAATAATGATGAGGAGCAAGTGAGTGAAGAGAGGAGGGGGAGGAGCTATAGTTCCATTTTCCTACAGTCTGACTTTGTTCTGTGCCCTAGAGACATTAGAGCAACAATCAAATGGTTGCGATGAAGCACCCTTTCAGTCCCTGAAACAAACCAGCAGGCTAGCACAGCTAAAGAAAAAGCAGAAGAGGGCTGGTAAGATGATAGTTCACAGGGTGAGGGAGCTTGCCACTGAGCCTGGAAACTGAGTTCAGTCCCTGGGATTCACAGGTAGAAGAAGTCATCCTCTAACTTCTACAGGTACCCCACATGTGTACACACACAAACATGCACAGACACATGAACACCTCCTCACACACATACAGACAGACAGATACACACAGACACACATAGACATGCACAGGTACACTCACAGATACACATAGATATACACAAACAAATCAATGTAATTTTAAGGTTTTTGTTTGTTTGTTTGTTTGTTTGTTTAGGTAGGGAGGTCTCCCAGGGTCTTTAACAGCCATTGAGGTTCCTTTGTTGTTGTTGTTTTACCTTTTTAATTTTTAATTTTTTGCTTTTGTTTTGCCTTTTCTTCCAAATTGAGAAACTCATTGGTGACACCCTTCTACTCTGTAATCTACAGTCTCTGAATAGATTCTACAGAGAGCTCCAACAATGATGTTTTCGGCTCTCTCCTCCCTTGGCTTTAGCTTATTCAGAAGGTAAAATTTCCTTGAAGTTGGCTCCCAGAATCCTTTATCAGCTTCCACCTCATCCCCATGTCTCATTTACCCTGCTTTTCCCTGTCTTCCTCATTGAACAGCACAAGGAAGAGAAGCTGAAGTGTGAAGACCCCTCCCAGCACTCTCCTCTGAGGGTGCCTACCTTGTGCTTCCCACTGTTTTGAGCTAATTGCTTCATTATGTGCTTTTTAAAATTGCTTTGTTCCTTGGGGATTAATTTTGTACTTATCTTCACTAACCGTAAAGCTTTTACAACATATTGTGAACCTGTGTCTCTTCTGATGCCGCTTGGCGACCATAGAGCTATACCCTTGCGTGGCTGGTGTGTTAGGAAACAACACACTTTCTAGAAAAGAGGCTGCCACACAGTGTCTGATGCCTTCTTGCAGCTGTTGGGCAAGATAGAATGATTCTTTTGTATGTGAAGGTTCAGACAAGGGAGTGCCCATCAACCTAAAGTTTGAGCCTAACAAGCATCAGGCTGCTCACATGTTAGAGGCTTTGAGTGATCTGAGGTGCCATAGATTCCAGAAGGTTATGCCTTGTGGCACACATTCCATTAGAGTAGAGGTAGCAATGGCTGACCATCCAGAAGCGAACAGGCAGACTGGAAGTTCTCTCTAGTCAAGTCCATGCTTTCCCAAAGCTCTGATACTTGGCCTTGATACTCTGGGCCCTAGCCCACCAGTCGTCAGAGAATCACCTCACCCTTTCTCTGGTCAAATAGCCCCATGAATTGCCTGCTCTCTACCCTCTCTATTTGTCACCACCTCTTCACATCAACTGCCCATGCCAAGGCCTTCTTATGGAATATCCATGTCCTCTGTCTACTTGCATTCTGGGAATCCAAGGAGGTAACTTAGAGTCTTTGGAATCCTACCAAACAATCATCACAGTCAAGTGCACTGCTTCTCTGAGGGACTTGACAAGTGAGTCAATTTCTCTGAGCCCCAGTGATATCTGAAAAATAAGGCTAAGAATTCTGCTTTCTTGTGGTTCTTGACATGAGTTAGTTATTGACTGGTTGTCAGCTTGACAGACTCTAGAATCACCTGAGATAAGCCTCTGGGCATACTTACCTGGGACTATTTAGATTAGGTTAGCCTCTTGTTTGTGAGAGATTATCTTGACCAAGTTAAAAATAATTTTAAGGGTCCCCCTAAATGTAGGTGCTGTACCTGTGAGTTAGGGTCCTGGATTTGATAAGGATGGAGCTGAGAACCAGTGCTCATTGCTTTCTGCTCTTTAAATCTTCTAGAACTGGAGTTAGGGATAATTGCAAGCTGCCTTGTGGGTGCTGGGAACTGAACCCAGGTCCAGTCAGTGTGCTAAACCTCTGAGCCATCTCTCCCGCTCTCCCACTCTCGGCTTCTTAATTGTGGATGCAATGTGCCAGCACCCCAAATTAATACTGCCATGCCTCCCCCACCATGATGGGGTCTACCCTGAGACTGTGAGCCACACAAGTTCTTCCTGTACATTTGCTTCTTTTCAGGTAGTTTGTCACAGCAGGGAGACAAGACAAGTAATTAAACCAATGATGGGCACGGCACTCAGTAGAGTGTCAGTTCTGGAGGGGGATTTAGTTTGTTAATTGACCATGTCACCACATCTTTTAAAAGCAATCAATTAATTTTGAGACAGTGTCTGATAGCCAGGCTAGCTTCTGACTCATCATGTAGCTGAGGTTGGTCTTAAACCACTGACCATGCTGTTTCTACTTTCCAAGTGCTGGGATTACCACAAAACAAGACAAAAAAGAGGCAAAAAAGGGCCTGGAACTTTCAGTCTGTGATCTCAGCTACATGAGAGGGTGAGGCAGGAGGATGTCAGGCTTAAGCCCTCTCTGACTTCTGAGTGAATTCAAGGCCAGCCTGGGAAAGTGAATGAGATCCTGTCTCAAAAATAAAAAGTAAAAAAAGAGGTGGGGTGCAGCTCAGTGGTGGAGCGGGTGTCCAGTGTGTTTCGGGGTTCAATCCCTGGCTTTAGTTCCTAGGATTTAAAAAAGCAAAAACCAATCAAGCAAACAAACAAATATCAGTGGCAGGGCTCATAGCTTTTTTTTTCTCTCTCTCTCTCAAACACACACACACACACACACACACACACACACACACACACACACACAACCAGGAAAATAGAAAGGGAACTACCTGGGAAGATGAAGAAGAGAATGGGAGAGGTTAGGAGTGACGAGGTACAGGGGAGTGGACATAGTCTAAGTCTGTGATGGCTTTGATTTAAAATGTCATTTTGAAACTCATAACTTACTACATAAATCTGCAGCTCTTTGGAAGAGCCTAGGCTGTTAGACTCTTAAGCTCTGTTTTGTTTTTTGTTTTTGTGTGTTTTGTTTTTTTGTTTGGTGTGTGTGTGTGTGTGTGTGTGTGGTGTGTGTGTGTGTGTGTGTCTTCTGAACTGTACTGCAGTGTGGCACCAGGTCCTTACTGAGCCTGGACAGCTCTGGTACTGTGGTCTTACACTTGCTGCCTCCAGAAGCATGAACAAAAGTAAACTTCTAGTCTTTTAAAATCACCCACTCTCCAGCATTTCTTTTAGCAATAGAAAACAAACAAAGACAGAATGTGGTAGGATGTTCTCAGAGGAAAATAAGACTGGATCCGTTCCCCACACTATATCACAATTGGTTTTGAAAAAAATCAGAGATTATAATGTGAAAGATATAATTATACAAGCAGAAAATGTAGGTAAAGTTCTCTACAACCAGGAATGGGTCAGATTTGCTTAACTAAGGACCTGGAAAGGAAGGCAAAGGTTGATTTGATACATTTGCTTGATTTTGAAAAAGCGGTATAGGCTGGGCATGGTAATGCAAGAAGAGGTAGAGGCAGAAGGATTACAAGTTAGAGGTAAGACTGAGCCACCAAGTGAATTCAAGGCTAGCCTGGGCTGCAAATAATAAAATGAGCAAAGCAGTCCTTTCATAGCAAAAGCAGGTGAGAAATAACACACTTGGGAGAAAAGTTCAAATTATAGCAAAGTCAGTAGTTTCTAATATGTAAACATCCTAAAAATAGAGATTAATGACACTCTAGGAAAGTGGGCCAAAGGTCTGAGCAGCTCACAGGAGAGGGCAGTGTATGGTCTTAGCTGCATGAAAAGCCTCTGGCTTACTTTACAAGAGTGATACAAATTAAAGCAACTCTGAAATCCAGGCCTCACCTGCCAGACTGGCAAAACCCAAATAAATGTCTTTCTATTGGCCCTTAATGTTTTTGTTAGTCAGAGTCAGTTTTCTTCCTTCACAATGCTGATTTTGATAACTGTCTGAATAAGAAGTTTGGCAGGGAACACATGAATTAATGCACACCTTAAAACACAGTTTAAAATGAGCAGTAGCATATTTGCACAACATAAATGTCACGTGGACGATGGATATGATCATATGCTTTATAATAAAGCACTTTATAGTTTATGGGGTATCTAAATTTATTTCTTGTTATAGTTGTTGTTAAAAATAATATTTATGATAATGAGATAATAAAGTATAAGGATGGATTAACTTTTGGGGCCAACAAAAATATGTTGAAAGATCTATCAGTTTTGGCATAATAAATTCTAGCTTGCCTATGGCATTTGTGTGTTTTCACTAAAAGGAATTATTGTAAAGAAAAGATTCTAAAAATATTGAAAAAAGACACCAACTTTGTTATCTAATGGATATTTAATAGACTATCTTCCCACTGGAACTAAGAATATATCTTTTTTTGAGATAGGGTCTTGTATAGCACAGGCTGGCCTTGAACTTGCTATGTAGCCAAGGATGACCTTAAACTTCTGATTTTCCCACCCCTACTTCCTGAGTACTGGGATTACGGATGTTACTGATGGTCTATATGAGGTGATATGGATGGAACCCAGAGCTTACCTTGTACATACTAGACAGTCACTCTACCAACTGAGCCACGCCCCAACCCACAGGGCCACTGATAGCCTCTAATAAAGTTATTGTGAGGTCTACTCTGTTTACTCTGTTTCTTTCCTCTTGTATGCCTGTGGAATATGCATTTTCCTGCAGCATGGACAGATTCCCCATGGCTGAGAGAGAAGGCTTACAAGGGGGTGAAATTTTGTAGACAGGATAGCAGAAGACTGCATTGGTTAGAGTTGTCATGGTCTGGGGTACAGAGAGCTCCCAAACCCAGGCCTTAGTGAGTTGTTAAAGGCTATGTGGATGGAGGACTTTGGATGGATGATTCCATGTGCACCCAAAGGCCAAAATGTACAGTCAATTAGATAGAATTCTTCCCATCCTAGTTGATGCTTGACTCCAGAAGCACGCACAGAAAGAGACTCACATCCTAGTCAGGCCCTATGAAGAGGCTAAGAAACAGCAGGAAAAGACACAAAGTTCAAGTTAAGCATTAAAGAATGAAGACAGTGATTCAGACTTAGGGACAGGTAATTAAGGACCGTTCTGGGGTGGGAGGTGAAAATGCTATTTAAGAGCCATCAGAGTTAAAGAGATGGCTCAAGAGCCATCTGAAGAGTGGTTAAGAGCACTGACTGCTCTTCCAGAGGTCCTGAGTTCCCAGCAGCAACACGTTGACTTACAACCATCTGTAATGGGATCCGATGTCCTCTTCTTGTGTGTCTGAAGACAACAACAGTATACGCACATACATAAAATAAATAAATCTTAAAAAAGAGTCATCAGAATAGGAGGCCATTGTCTAGAGGGCCAAATGATAAAAAATATTCCAAGACAGAAGCTCTGACCTCCAATGAGAAACCCCAGTGAGAAGCCTTGGTGCTTAGACAGGAGTCCCTGATTTGTGTATCTCCAATGGCTGCTCAACAAACTCTTCTCCATGTGGTAATGCCAAAAGGCTCAATCTAGTCAAGAGTCACCCACAGCAAAAGCATGACAGAGAGGGGTTCCCTTTCTTCTGGCTGCCAGATCTAGGCAATAGGAGTACGGCAATGACTGTGGGCATTCATCCCTGTCCCCCACCCCACTTTCTGAATTCTTTGGTTTCTGCCACAAGAAGGTGGGTTCATATTAAAGAGTTCAACTGCAAGAACTAATTGCAGGCAAGGCTTCCCATATTTCTCCCTGGCAACTCCATACAGCTTATGAATTTCATTTAAGAAGTATGCACGTGTGTGCATGTGTGTGGGCATGTGTGCGTGCATGTGTGTGTTTTGTCTTATTGAATGAGAACACAAAATACAATTGAGAATTTTCTTTTATGAATCAGGACTGTTAAGATCTTCAACAGTTATGCTATAAAGTCAGACTTTCCCTAGATGCTTAGCTACAAAAGAAAGAGATGCAAGCTGCTTTACTATAGGGCATTTACTATGTTTCTCTACTCTACAGATCTAAATATTTAGACTGGTTTGTTCCTTGAGACCTTGTCATCATGTAATAGTAAAACTAGCTAGTCCTACATTTTATTTATGAGAATATTTTAAACTGTAAATTCAATTTCTTCCATCATCATGGGCCAGGTTTAGATTTTTATTTCTTCCTGTGTCAGTTTTCATAAAAATATCACTTCACAAATTTGTTTTTGTTGACATTTCAACTTATAGAATAAACTTGTTTGTTA
This sequence comes from Mastomys natalensis, assembly GCA_021653895.1. NCBI lineage: Eukaryota > Metazoa > Chordata > Mammalia > Rodentia > Muridae > Mastomys > Mastomys natalensis. The sequence continues at coordinate 1,404,044 of JAJTUV010000434.1, forward strand.
TATTTCTCTTAATTGTAGATACACATATCAATGAGCCTTTTCCTATTCCTAATATTTATTTATCTCTGTGCCTTGTCTCCTCTCCTATTAAAGTTCTGTAATTTGATTATTTTTATCAAATAAACAAGCTTTGGCTTTATAAATATTTATAAATATTTTTATTGTATGCATATACATGAACATGTGTGTGTGTGTATGTGTATATTTTTTGTTTTACCTTTATTATTTTTTCTTTAGCTTAAACAAAAGAGGCACTTTATTAGGTGATTGTGCTTAGAAGATCCTAACAACTCTAATGGGTCACCAACTACACCCATATCTTTCTAACTGACAGAACATGCTGTAATCACAAATTCTAATTCTGGGCTCTGCACCATCATGAGAATACTCCTGCTTGTATCCTGCACATGGGAGTAGAATGTGAGTTAGTTTCGGCTTGGTTTTTGGTATCTGTAGTCCATGATCTTAGCAGATATTCATGAGCTTGTTCAGTACGTTCTGAAATGATTCAAAAACTAAAAGATCACCCAATGTCTGAACACACAAATTAATTTTGCTCTTTAAAGATGAATCAAAGTGTAACCACAAAATTCCACTTCTGGGTTCTTTATAATCACTAATCACAGATAATTTCCTAGGGTGTGGTACTTGTCATGCAATACAGATGTCAGTGTCTATCTATCCAGCTTCCTGGACCATTTCCAGGGCTGTCTTTTCTCTCACCTACAGCTATTGAGATCTTCAATCCTGATGTTTTCACTCCAGGTCCTGGTAAACTTCCACTGTGGGAACACCTTTGGGAACTGTAAACTACACAGGCAAAGCAGCCTCTTCAATATTTTCTTCTACTATTTTTATTCTGATGCTTTCCTAACTACATATATGCTATTAATGCTCAGCTTTTATTTCTAATGGAGGAATGGGATATCAGAGTTTCTCTTCAGCTGAACTTGAGCT